>OX638381.1:16330918-18730918 GCA_951813785.1 Criorhina ranunculi
TTAATAAATAATATATTTAAAATATACTATAACTTGTTTCAATTTCCGCTCTCCGCTCTACGCTCTTCACTCGTAAAGAGCAAGCACGGCGTAGCGGCGTAACAAATTGGTGGCAGCGGTGGGATATCTATTAAGGTCCCGACCTACCAAATAACAAGAGCTACTTAGACTCTTGAGGCGTGCTGGGGCTATACACCAGCAAAGTAAAAAAAATAAAAACATTAAAAAAAAAACATAACATTACATATAAAAATAAAACGAAACAAAAGTTTAAAAGTAAAACAAAACGAAACAAAAGTTAAAAAAAAAAATAAAAACGTGAAAAAAAATACATATTTTCCAAAAAAAAAGAAGGTGAAAAGTGAAAAGTGAGAAAGCGTACTGGGGCTATACACCAGAGTGGAGAAAAGTTAAGTGAAAAAAAGGTAAAGTAAAAAAAAAAAAAAACTAAATAAAAAAAAAATATATATATATATAAAGTGAAAAAAATAAAGTGAAATAGAAGTCCTACGACTGTAAGTCCTTGCTAGCTCAGAGCGCAAGTATTTGGCTGACAGTAGGCAGTGGAAAAAGACCAGGAGTAAAAAAAAACAACTCTAGGGCGCGAAGCCTGCCTGGCAAACAGCAAAGATCAACAACAGCAGCATAAAACAATAAAAACATCAACATCAACCAATAGCAAAACAACGGAAGCAAACACCACCAGCAAAAACAACAGCAGCAGACAGCAGAAAACAACAGCAGAATTATAAGGTACAATAAGCTAAGTTAGAATAAAAAAAAAAATTTTTTTATTAATTGTGTATCCTTAAACAAAATAAATTTAGACAGATTATTAGACATAACATAAACATATACGTTTCGGTTTCTGTTTATTTCGGGCGCGAAGTTTCGATTTTTTTTGATACCTCTGTTTTCCCCTAAAAACCTCCACCATTTTAACGCGGAGTAGAGCTGTGACAGTACAACTGTTTGCAGTGTTACCTTTTCACATTGACCCTCTTTTTTCAATCGATAACACCATGTCGGAGTACAAAATAAGTTTGAACGACATTTATAACATCGTCCCTGCATTTAATGGCAACCCGGCGGAACTGAACAAGTTCATCGCCTGTGGTAACATTCTATTTACCACTATTAAGACAGACGCTGATCATGCGCTCTGCTTACAGGTAATTAAAACCCGACTGGAGGGACCAGCGTTCGAACTTGTCCAGTACAAGTCATTTAAAAAGTGGAGTGAGCTAGTTGCCGAACTAGAAGGCAACTACAAAGAGGTGCAGTCTCGGTCCTCTGCCCAAAATGAGTTGCTGAGCGCAAACCAAAAAGCACGAGAGACCATAAAAGAGTTTGGCGAACGCGTAAGCCAACTACTTGGTGCACTAAATGGTGCCACATTCGCCAGTACCAGCGAGGAAACTGTGCAAAGGTATCTGGTTGTCGAAAATGACAAGTTGGCTATCCAGGCGTTCGAGGACGGTTTGAGAAACCAAAATCTCAAATTCATGGTCCAAGCACATGGCGAAAGAATACTCAAAAGAGCCATCGCCTATGCTGATGAAAAATTTACACGCCTCGAACGTAGTCCTGCCTCCTATTCCCCCAATTATCCCCAAACATCGCGACCCATTTGTCAGCTTTGTAACAAGGTCGGACATACATCCACCAGTTGCTTTTCGTCTGGTCAGAACCAACGAATCGTCTGCCAGACCTGTAATAAACCTGGGCACACCTCAACATCGTGCTATAAAAATCTAAATTTTCCACATTTTCCACCACAGCACATAAACCGCGCTCAATGCAGCTACTGCAAAAGGTACAATCATACGTACCAGGAGTGTAGGACTCGCTTGGCCGATAGCCAAACTCACCCAATTCAACAACGGAGAAACCCTTTCCGGGACGACTCGCACACCTCCCTTCCATCCACTTCATCTCAATTTCAGCCACGCCAAAACGTGAGGCATTATACATCTGGGCAATACAATTCACCCATGGAAAACGGTCCGACTCGGGTGGACAAGGTCGATGGTCTATCCCGAGTTCAAAGTCAGCACGACACTCACCTAACTCAATAAAAAATATACTCATGACCGTATCATTCTGTCCCGAATATCAGGACCCAGTGATACGAGTAAAATTCAGTCCAACCCACAAAAAATCCCTGGTCCTCTTAATCGACACAGGCGCATCAATCAGCCTGATTAAAACCCAAGATCAGGACCAAGACGGAATAACCACAACAGATAGTGCATGCGTAATCTCCACAATAGCAGGAGAGTCGGTGAACACAATAGGGACAATCTTAGGTACCCTCGAGTTTCAATCAAAACAAGATCTAGTCCTTTGGAACCATCCCTTTCAGCTTATATCCGATAACCTCAATTTAGCATACGACGGTATAATAGGCAACGACCTACTTGCCAAGTATAACTGTAAAGTAAATTACGAAAAGCAATTACTCGAATTCAAAGTTACGACTGACGAGATAACCGTAGAGAATTACAACCAAGGAGTTACCCCTTCCGAGGCGGTGCCTACGGGCGATGACTTCGCGAAAAGGGCAGAAAATACCTTTGCTATGAAGGGATCCGAAAAGAAAGCGGGTTCCGAGCAAACGGCTAGTCTCACTGCTACTTCCGATAAACTCCAACGTGTTGAAGAAACTCAATGCGACCACATTCCGTCAGACGTTTCACAGAACGAAGAGAAAATCAATAATAAAATAAATAAAGACTTGGCAGATAATAAGACCAAGCAAAAAGACTCAGCAAACGATAAGACTGAGCACAAAAATAATGAAACTAATAAAAATATTAAAGCAAACTTCTTAGATTGTAAGACCGAGGGAAAGACCTCAATCAACAATACAAATTCTGATACTTTTTCTCTCAAATCCCGCAGTCAGCAAATAATTTCAGTCCCTTTTAAGAATAAATATCACAAAAATAAATTTCAGGATATAGTAGTCCATAAAAAACAACTCAACTCCTGTATCTATCTCGGGGAAGTCATAGCATCACCAAAAGAGAACAAAATTAATCTCCTCGTAATGAATACATCAGATGCCGAACAAGTCTTAAAATTCAACGACATTGAATTCGAGTGGGACAGGTTAGATGCATACAATCTTGTCAAACACGACAAAAATAAGGTGGACAAGCGGTTGAACCAGCTAGAATCATTTCTTGATTTAACCCATTGTAATCCGGAAGAAAAGGATTCCATTTTACAGATTTGTCGTGATTTTAACGACATCTTCTTCCTGTCAGGAGACCACCTCTCACATACAGATGCCATGACTCACAAAATCATTACCGAACAAGGTAAACCTCCCCTCTTCACGAGACCCTATAGGTTACCCGAGAGTCAAAAGGAGGAAATCCACGAGCAAGTACAAGAAATGTTGGACGACGGTATAGTCCAACCGAGCTCCAGCCCATGGAATTCGCCATTGTTACTTGTCCCAAAGAAACCCGGGAAAGACGGTTCAAAGCGATGGAGAGTCGTCGTTGACTTCAGGAAACTGAACGACTTAACGGTCGGCGATGCATATCCACTACCTAACATCTCTGACATTTTTGACCAACTAGGTAAAGCAAAGTACTTCAGTACCCTAGATCTGGCCAAAGGATTTCATCAAATCCTTATGGATGAGGTAGATAGATGCAAAACCGCGTTCAGTACACCATTTGGACACTACGAGTACAATCGTATGCCCTTCGGCCTGAAAAATGCACCGGCAACCTTTCAACGTCTGATGAACACCATCCTGATGGGTTTACAGGGTTTCGATTGTTTTGTGTATGTCGATGACATAGTCATCTACGGGTATGATCTTCTGGAGCATAACTCCAAACTGATACGAATTTTGAATCGCTTACGGCAACACAACCTCAAACTTCAACCAGAAAAATGTAATTTTTTAAAAAAGGAACTTATATATCTAGGCCACTGCATTTCAGAGGACGGTCTAAAACCAGATCCCGAAAAAGTCAAAATCGTCCACTCTTATCCTACCCCAAAAAATACAAGGGACATAAAATCTTTTCTTGGATTTGTGGGCTATTATAGAAGATTTATTGACAACTTTTCTACCATAGCAAAACCACTTACAAAATTATTAAAAAAAGGTGCTACATTTAACTGGGACGCCTTTTGTGATGAGGCATTCCGAAGATTGAAAAATAAAATTATTCACCCCCCAATCTTAGCATACCCAAATTTCCACAAAGAATTTATTGTCACAACCGACGCCAGTAACATCGGCTTGGGCGCTGTCCTATCCCAAGGGAAAATTGGTCACGACAATCCAATCTGTTTCGCCAGTCGCACGCTAAATGATGCTGAAACTCGATACACCACCACTGAGAAGGAACTTTTGGCTATTGTTTATGCGGTGAAACAATTCCGTCCCTACCTTTATGGACGTAAGTTCACTATATACACCGATCATAAACCTCTCGAATGGCTTATGAAGCTAAAAGATCCTATGTCACGGTTGGCTCGATGGAGAATACTTTTATCGGAATATGAATATTCCATAAGTTATAAATCCGGAAAGAGCAATTCCAATGCTGACGCCCTTAGTAGAATACCAGCCGAAAACAAGGTCTTGGTGACGACTCGAAGTCAAGCGAAACAATTAGACAATGATACTACAACAGACGAGATAGGACCCAAGCCCATCAAATGTGACACACAACCTAAATTTTTAATAACAGAAAAACAAGAGTCAATACACGCAAACAAATTTCCTCTAAAAGTAATAATCCTCCCAATCATAACCACTCCCGATGAAAAAGCACTTCATAACCAAATATCAAATTTTACCAAACCAAACTTAGGGAAACACACCCAGATAGGGACATATTATATCCTAACGATACCCATACCCTTCAGATCTATAAGAGATAAAGACATAACAAAAAATTGTTTAAATAAGCTAAAAATTAAAATACAAGACACAAACATAAGAACATTTGGACTTTCGCTACCAAATTTAGGCGACACTATAAAACCAACATTTAGAAACTTACTGAACGAAACCTTTGGCGACTTAGACTTAAAAATTTTCCTGCACATGGACCAGAGAATCATACTGAACGACACAGAAAGCATAACTAACGTATTACTCGAATACCACGACTCACCATTCGGAGGACACCAAGGTATAACACGTACTCTGAATAGGATCAAGTCTAAATATTACTGGCCTACTATGAAAAAAGACATTATCAACCACATCCGCAAATGCGAATCATGCCAAAAAAACAAATCCTCCAAAAACACCAAAATTCCCATGAGGTTAACTACCACAAGCAAGACCCCATTTGAGCGAATAGCTCTGGACATTGTGGGACCATTACCTATCAGTTACGATAACAACAAATACGTACTAACATTTCAAGACGATCTTACAAAATTCAGTGAAGCCATACCGATTTCTAACGCAGAAGCCACTACCATAGCCCGCATGCTGATCGAACGAATAGTATGTCGGTTCGGTACCCCAGACGCCATACTAACGGACCAAGGTACAAATTTCCTAAGCAACCTATTCAAAGAGGTGTGCAAAATCCTGAAAACAAAAAAAACTACAAACTTCACCGTACCACCCGCAGACAAACGGCGCTCTTGAACGTAGTCATAAGACCTTAGCCGAGTATCTCAGGCACTACGTAAATCAGGATCCACTCACATGGGACACGTGGCTCCCGTACGCCATGTTCGTGTACAACACTACGTCACATAGCAGCACGGGCTACACTCCACACGAACTACTCTATGGGTACCCGGCCCGAATTCCCAGCCTACTATGCAAAGATCCTCAGACCCTGTACAACTACGACAATTACGCCAACGAATTAAAAACACGACTACAATATGGGTACAAAATAGCCAGAGATCGACTACAAAATAAGAAGGAAACAACTAAATTATACTACGATAGGAACACCAAAGTAAAGCGGTTCAATATAGGCGACAAAGTTCTGATGAAAAACCAGACGAGACAGAACAAATTCTCCACCCTCTGGGAAGGCCCATACGAGGTACTAAAAATTCACTCCAACGAGAACACTAACATACAAATAGGAAACAAATCAAAGCTGATCCATAACAACAATTTACAACTATTCTACGAATAACACTCATCCATTACTTTCTACGCCTAACATCGACATAAATACAAGCCCATTAAAATGAATAAACATTTCTTTCAAAACATTTCCTGATTTTCTTGTTCAAAACAAAAAAAAAATTTAAAATAAAATATATTAACAATTTATGGATAATAATTACCTTATAGACGAAATTTGTAAAGACACTGTCACTACGTACACCATTAAAAATGTAGTCACCCTCAAACTCTCAGAAAATTGTTACCTGAAAAGCCGAGACTTGACCATTCAGTCTCACAAAGAACAATCTAGCTACACCTACAATTCCTTTATACCACCACTTAATATCTCAGACATTTTGACAAACCATTCCACCACTTCCAAACCTATACCCGACAAAATCAAATTTGTAAAATTCACTAGCCAAGAAGAGCTAAAACTAGTCTCAAAAACTTTTTAAAAAAAAGAAGAATCAAAGCCAATTATTCCCCCAGACATGCACAATGTTCACCATTACCTACTAATTTACGCACTTCTCGCTGTTATCCTGGCACTATTCTGTTACAAAATACATAAGTATACACCCAAACAAAAACCGTTAACACCGATATCCTACACGGAACCGAAGCGAAATACAAGGGAAAACATTGGTACCGCGTCAATCGTCCTACGAAATTAAAATCATTTCAAAATAAAAAAAAAAAAAATATATATATATATATTTTCTTACATAACAAAGTAACCGAACCGCATGATGTATATGTTCTCTAAAAAAAAAAAAAAAAAAAAAAAAAAAAAAAAAAAAAAAAAAAAATTGTTTATTTAATAAGTATAAATAATAGTTATATTACCTAAAAGTGTTTTATATCGTAGAGAAATGTTTCCTTTAAAATTAATAAAAAAAAAAAAAAAAAAAAAATTTTAGTGTTGTATAAAATCGTTATATTTTACAAATTTTGTAACTATTCTCTTGCTATTATATTGTTAATCTACATATAAAAAAAAAAAAAAAAAGAAAAAAAAAATTTTACATAATAAGAAAGCAGAAAAAAAAATATATACTTTTAATACCATTATCTTCATAATTTTAAAATTTTATTGTAACTGCTCTCTTCCATCGACTCAAACCTCACAGAAAATTCTAACCCTTCAGGTAGAATTTTCTTTTTCTAAGGGGGGTGGGATGTAGTGATCGCACTACATGACGCATCCACCCTATCATAAAAGGCTACCTGCTTTGCACGTCTACCATCCAGGATGCATAGTATTTTTATAATAACCTAAATAAACATCAAACACCATGTCGCGGCACTACCCGTAGTCGCAATACTTTCCACTCGGGTTTAGTGTGCCAATAAAGGAAGTGATTATAGTGCAAACATATGCATCTAAACACTTCCTGTGCGTTATCTCCCAAGTACCTGAATACTTTGGGAAATATTAATAACGTTAACCCTGGTGCGATGGATGTGCAGAGTAGGGGTAAAATCAAATGTATAAAAGGTCGATTGATGGAAGAGATCAGCAGAGTGTGATTTTGTAAACTAGAATAGAAGGTTGCAGCGACGCTAAAGACGGCGGACCTTTCTATTTCATAAATAATATATTTAAAATATACTATTACTTGTTTCAATTTCCGCTCTCCGCTCTACGCTCTTCACTCGTAAAGAGCAAGCACGGCGTAGCGGCGTAACAAACCTAACACATATCTCCTATACGTAGCGCAACTAAGTCTAAGCCCTACCTGATATACGTAGCTCAAATAAACCTAAAACCTATGTTACATATGAAACGCAAATCTAAACAGTATCCGCATACTGATCTCTCCTACCGCCCGTAGGGAGAAAACCCACCCTCCCTCCCAGTATTCGGATACTAAACTCACCTACTGTCCGTAGGGAGAACTTCCTCGCCTACCGTCCATAGGGAGGGCCTACACCGCATGAGTTTAAACTCAACCTAACACATATCTAGTTTACGTAGCGCAACTAAATCTTAGCCCTACCTGATATACGTAGCTCAAATAAACCTAAAACCTATGTTTCATATGAAACTCAAATCTAAACAGAATCCGCATACTGATCTCTCCTACCGTCCGTAGGGAGAAAACCCACCCTCCCTCCCAGTATCCGGATACTAAACTCATTTACTGTCCGTAGGGAGAACTTCCTCGCCTACCGTCCGTAGGGACGGCCTACACCGCATGAGTTTAAACTCAACCTAACACATATCTCCTATACGTAGCGCAACTAAATCTAAGCCCTACCTGATATACGTAGTTCAAATAAACCTAAAACCTATGTTCTATATGAAACGCAAATCTAAATAGTATCCGCATACTAAACTCACCTACTGTCCGTAGGGAGAACTTCCTCGCCTACCGTCCGTAGGGAGGGCCTACACCGCATGAGTTTAAACTCAACCTAACACATATCTCCTATACGTAGCGCAACTAAATCTAAGCCCTACCTGATATACGTAGTTCAAATAAACCTAAAACCTATGTTATATATGAAACGCAAATCTAAACAGTATCCGAATACTGATCTCTCCTACCGTCCGTAGGGAGAACTTCCTCGCCTACCGTCCGTAGGGAGGGCCTACACCGCATGAGTTTAAACTCAACCTAACACATATCTCCTATACGTAGCGCAACTAAATCTAAGCCCTACCTGATATACGTAGCTCAATTAAACCTAAAACCTATGTTATGTATGAAACGCAAATCTAAACAGTATCCGCATACTGATCTCTCCTACCGTCCGTAGGGAGAACTTCCTCGCCTACCGTCCGTAGGGAGGGCCTACACCGCATGAGTTTAAACTCAACCTAACACATATCTCCTTTACGTAGCGCAACTAAATCTAAGCCCTACCTGATATACGTAGCTCAAATAAACCTAAAACCTATGTTCTATATGAAACGCAAATCTAAATAGTATCCGCATACTAAACTCACCTACTGTCCGTAGGGAGAACTTCCTCGCCTACCGTCCGTAGGGAGGGCCTACACCGCATGAGTTTAAACTCAACCTAACACATATCTCCTATACGTAGCGCAACTAAATCTAAGCCCTACCTGATATACGTAGCTCAAATAAACCTAAAACCTATGTTCTATATGAAACGCAAATCTAAATAGTATCCGCATACTAAACTCACCTACTGTCCGTAGGGAGAACTTCCTCGCCTACCGTCCGTAGGGAGGGCCTACACCGCATGAGTTTAAACTCAACCTAACACATATCTCCTATACGTAGCGCAACTAAATCTAAGCCCTACCTGATATACGTAGTTCAAATAAACCTAAAACCTATGTTCTATATGAAACGCAAATCTAAATAGTATCCGCATACTAAACTCACCTACTGTCCGTAGGGAGAACTTCCTCGCCTACCGTCCGTAGGGAGGGCCTACACCGCATGAGTTTAAACTCAACCTAACACATATCTCCTATACGTAGCGCAACTAAATCTAAGCCCTACCTGATATACGTAGCTCAAATAAACCTAAAACCTATGTTATATATGAAACGCAAATCTAAACAGTATCCGAATACTGATCTCTCCTACCGTCCGTAGGGAGAACTTCCTCGCCTACCGTCCGTAGGGAGGGCCTACACCGCATGAGTTTAAACTCAACCTAACACATATCTCCTATACGTAGCGCAACTAAATCTAAGCCCTACCTGATATACGTAGTTCAAATAAACCTAAAACCTATGTTCTATATGAAACGCAAATCTAAATAGTATCCGCATACTAAACTCACCTACTGTCCGTAGGGAGAACTTCCTCGCCTACTGTCCGTAGGGAGGGCCTACACCGCATGAGTTTAAACTCAACCTAACACATATCTCCTATACGTAGCGCAACTAAATCTAAGCCCTACCTGATATACGTAGTTCAAATAAACCTAAAACCTATGTTCTATATGAAACGCAAATCTAAATAGTATCCGCATACTAAACTCACCTACTGTCCGTAGGGAGAACTTCCTCGCCTACTGTCCGTAGGGAGGGCCTACACCGCATGAGTTTAAACTCAACCTAACACATATCTCCTATACGTAGCGCAACTAAATCTAAGCCCTACCTGATATACGTAGTTCAAATAAACCTAAAACCTATGTTCTATATTAAACGCAAATCTAAATAGTATCCGCATATTAAACTCACCTACTGTCCGTAGGGAGAACTTCCTCGCCTACTGTCCGTAGGGAGGGCCTACACCGCATGAGTTTAAACTCAACCTAACACATATCTCCTATACGTAGCGCAACTAAATCTAAGCCCTACCTGATATACGTAGCTCAATTAAACCTAAAACCTATGTTATGTATGAAACGCAAATCTAAACAGTATCCGCATACTGATCTCTCCTACCGTCCGTAGGGAGAACTTCCTCGCCTACCGTCCGTAGGGAGGGCCTACACCGCATGAGTTTAAACTCAACCTAACACATATCTCCTTTACGTAGCGCAACTAAATCTAAGCCCTACCTGATATACGTAGTTCAAATAAACCTGAAACCTATGTTCTATATGAAACGCAAATCTAAATAGTATCCGCATACTAAACTCACCTACTGTCCGTAGGGAGAACTTCCTCGCCTACTGTCCGTAGGGAGGGCCTACACCGCATGAGTTTAAACTCAACCTAACACATATCTCCTATACGTAGCGCAACTAAATCTAAGCC
Source organism: Criorhina ranunculi (assembly GCA_951813785.1). Lineage (NCBI taxonomy): Eukaryota > Metazoa > Arthropoda > Insecta > Diptera > Syrphidae > Criorhina > Criorhina ranunculi. The sequence continues at coordinate 16,341,739 of OX638381.1, forward strand.
CTACCTGATATACGTAGTTCAAATAAACCTAAAACCTATGTTCTATATGAAACGCAAATCTAAATAGTATCCGCATACTAAACTCACCTACTGTCCGTAGGGAGAACTTCCTCGCCTACTGTCCGTAGGGAGGGCCTACACCGCATGAGTTTAAACTCAACCTAACACATATCTCCTATACGTAGCGCAACTAAATCTAAGCCCTACCTGATATACGTAGTTCAAATAAACCTAAAACCTATGTTCTATATTAAACGCAAATCTAAATAGTATCCGCATATTAAACTCACCTACTGTCCGTAGGGAGAACTTCCTCGCCTACTGTCCGTAGGGAGGGCCTACACCGCATGAGTTTAAACTCAACCTAACACATATCTCCTATACGTAGCGCAACTAAATCTAAGCCCTACCTGATATACGTAGCTCAATTAAACCTAAAACCTATGTTATGTATGAAACGCAAATCTAAACAGTATCCGCATACTGATCTCTCCTACCGTCCGTAGGGAGAACTTCCTCGCCTACCGTCCGTAGGGAGGGCCTACACCGCATGAGTTTAAACTCAACCTAACACATATCTCCTTTACGTAGCGCAACTAAATCTAAGCCCTACCTGATATACGTAGCTCAAATAAACCTAAAACCTATGTTCTATATGAAACGCAAATCTAAATAGTATCCGCATACTAAACTCACCTACTGTCCGTAGGGAGAACTTCCTCGGCTACCGTCCGTAGGGAGGGCCTACACCGCATGAGTTTAAACTCAACCTAACACATATCTCCTTTACGTAGCGCAACTAAATCTAAGCCCTACCTGATATACGTAGCTCAAATAAACCTAAAACCTATGTTATATATGAAACGCAAATCTAAACAGTATCCGCATACTGATCTCTCCTACCGTCCGTAGGGAGAAAACCCACCCTCCCTCCCAGTATCCGGATACTAAACTCACCTACTGTCCGTAGGGAGAACTTCCTCGCCTACCGTCCGTAGGGAGGGCCTACACCGCATGAGTTTAAACTCAACCTAACACATATCTCCTATACGTAGCGCAACTAAATCTAAGCCCTACCTGATATACGTAGTTCAAATAAACCTAAAACCTATGTTATATATGAAACGCAAATCTAAACAGTATCCGAATACTGATCTCTCCTACCGTCCGTAGGGAGAACTTCCTCGCCTACCGTCCGTAGGGAGGGCCTACACCGCATGAGTTTAAACTCAACCTAACACATATCTCCTATACGTAGCGCAACTAAATCTAAGCCCTACCTGATATACCTAGCTCAATTAAACCTAAAACCTATGTTATGTATGAAACGCAAATCTAAACGGTATCCGCATACTGATCTCTCCTACCGTCCGTAGGGAGAACTTCCTCGCCTACCGTCCGTAGGGAGGGCCTACACCGCATGAGTTTAAACTCAACCTAACACATATCTCCTTTACGTAGCGCAACTAAATCTAAGCCCTACCTGATATACGTAGCTCAAATAAACCTAAAACCTATGTTCTATATGAAACGCAAATCTAAATAGTATCCGCATACTAAACTCACCTACTGTCCGTAGGGAGAACTTCCTCGCCTACCGTCCGTAGGGAGGGCCTACACCGCATGAGTTTAAACTCAACCTAACACATATCTCCTATACGTAGCGCAACTAAATCTAAGCCCTACCTGATATACGTAGCTCAAATAAACCTAAAACCTATGTTATATATGAAACGCAAATCTAAACAGTATCCGCATACTGATCTCTCCTACCGTCCGTAGGGAGAAAACCCACCCTCCCTCCCAGTATCCGGATACTAAACTCACCTACTGTCCGTAGGGAGAACTTCCTCGCCTACCGTCCGTAGGGAGGGCCTACACCGCATGAGTTTAAACTCAACCTAACACATATCTCCTATACGTAGCGCAACTAAATCTAAGCCCTACCTGATATACGTAGCTCAATTAAACCTAAAACCTATGTTATGTATGAAACGCAAATCTAAACAGTATCCGCATACTGATCTCTCCTACCGTCCGTAGGGAGAACTTCCTCGCCTACCGTCCGTAGGGAGGGCCTACACCGCATGCGTTTAAACTCAACCTTACACATATCTCCTATACGTAGCGCAACTAAGTCTAAGCCCTACCTGATATACGTAGCTCAATAAACCTAAAACCTATGTTATATATGAAACGCAAATCTAAACAGTATCCGCATACTGATCTCTCCTACCGTCCGTAGGGAGAAAACCCACCCTCCCTCCCAGTATCCGGATACTAAACTCACCTACTGTCCGTAGGGAGAACTTCCTCGCCAACCGTCCGTAGGGAGGGCCTACACCGCATGAGTTTAAACTCAACCTAACACTAATCTCCTATACGTAGCGCAACTAAATCTTAGCCCTACCTGATATACGTAGTTCAAATAAACCTAAAACCTATGTTCTATATGAAACGCAAATCTAAATAGTATCCGCATACTAAACTCACCTACTGTCCGTAGGGAGAACTTCCTCGCCTACCGTCCGTAGGGAGGGCCTACACCGCATGAGTTTAAACTCAACCTAACACATATCTCCTATACGTAGCGCAACTAAATCTAAGCCCTACCTGATATACGTAGCTCAAATAAACCTAAAACCTATGTTCTATATGAAACGCAAATCTAAATAGTATCCGCATACTAAACTCACCTACTGTCCGTAGGGAGAACTTCCTCGCCTACCGTCCGTAGGGGGGGCCTACACCGCATGAGTTTAAACTCAACCTAACACATATCTCCTTTACGTAGCGCAACTAAATCTAAGCCCTACCTGATATACGTAGCTCAAATAAACCTAAAACCTATGTTCTATATGAAACGCAAATCTAAATAGTATCCGCATACTAAACTCACCTACTGTCCGTAGGGAGAACTTCCTCGCCTACCGTCCGTAGGGAGGGCCTACACCGCATGAGTTTAAACTCAACCTAACACATATCTCCTATACGTAGCGCAACTAAATCTAAGCCCTACCTGATATACGTAGTTCAAATAAACCTAAAACCTATGTTCTATATGAAACGCAAATCTAAATAGTATCCGCATACTAAACTCACCTACTGTCCGTAGGGAGAACTTCCTCGCCTACCGTCCGTAGGGAGGGCCTACACCGCATGAGTTTAAACTCAACCTAACACATATCTCCTATACGTAGCGCAACTAAATCTAAGCCCTACCTGATATACGTAGCTCAAATAAACCTAAAACCTATGTTCTATATGAAACGCAAATCTAAATAGTATCCGCATACTAAACTCACCTACTGTCCGTAGGGAGAACTTCCTCGCCTACCGTCCGTAGGGAGGGCCTACACCGCATGAGTTTAAACTCAACCTAACACATATCTCCTATACGTAGCGCAACTAAATCTAAGCCCTACCTGATATACGTAGTTCAAATAAACCTAAAACCTATGTTCTATATGAAACGCAAATCTAAATAGTATCCGCATACTAAACTCACCTACTGTCCGTAGGGAGAACTTCCTCGCCTACCGTCCGTAGGGAGGGCCTACACCGCATGAGTTTAAACTCAACCTAACACATATCTCCTATACGTAGCGCAACTAAATCTAAGCCCTACCTGATATACGTAGCTCAAATAAACCTAAAACCTATGTTCTATATGAAACGCAAATCTAAATAGTATCCGCATACTAAACTCACCTACTGTCCGTAGGGAGAACTTCCTCGCCTACCGTCCGTAGGGAGGGCCTACACCGCATGAGTTTAAACTCAACCTAACACATATCTCCTTTACGTAGCGCAACTAAATCTAAGCCCTACCTGATATACGTAGCTCAAATAAACCTAAAACCTATGTTCTATATGAAACGCAAATCTAAATAGTATCCGCATACTAAACTCACCTACTGTCCGTAGGGAGAACTTCCTCGCCTACCGTCCGTAGGGAGGGCCTACACCGCATGAGTTTAAACTCAACCTAACACATATCTCCTATACGTAGCGCAACTAAATCTAAGCCCTACCTGATATACGTAGCTCAAATAAACCTAAAACCTATGTTATATATGAAACGCAAATCTAAACAGTATCCGCATACTGATCTCTCCTACCGTCCGTAGGGAGAACTTCCTCGCCTTCCGTCCGTAGGGAGGGCCTACACCGCATGAGTTTAAACTCAACCTAACACATATCTCCTATACGTAGCGCAACTAAGTCTAAGCCCTACCTGATATACGTAGCTCAAATAAACCTAAAACCTATGTTATATATTAAACGCAATTCTAAACAGTATCCGCATACTGATCTCTCCTACCGTCCGTAGGGAGAAAACCCACCCTCCCTCCCAGTATTCGGATACTAAACTCACCTACTGTCTTAGGGAGAACTTCCTCGCCTACCGTCCGTAGGGAGGGCCTACACCGCATGAGTTTAAACTCAACCTAACACATATCTCCTATACGTAGCGCAACTAAATCTAAGCCCTACCTGATATACGTAGCTCAAATAAACCTAAAACCTATGTTATATATGAAACGCAAATCTAAACAGTATCCGCATACTGATCTCTCCTACCGTCCGTAGGGAGAACTTCCTCGCCTTCCGTCCGTAGGGAGGGCCTACACCGCATGAGTTTAAACTCAACCTAACACATATCTCCTATACGTAGCGCAACTAAATCTAAGCCCTACCTGATATACGTAGCTCAAATAAACCTAAAACCTATGTTATATATGAAACGCAAATCTAAACAGTATCCGCATACTGATCTCTCCTACCGTCCGTAGGGAGAAAACCCACCCTCCCTCCCAGTATTCGGATACTAAACTCACCTACTGTCTTAGGGAGAACTTCCTCGCCTACCGTCCGTAGGGAGGGCCTACACCGCATGAGTTTAAACTCAACCTAACACATATCTCCTATACGTAGCGCAACTAAATCTAAGCCCTACCTGATATACGTAGCTCAAATAAACCTAAAACCTATGTTCTATATGAAACGCAAATCTAAATAGTATCCGCATACTAAACTCACCTACTGTCCGTAGGGAGAACTTCCTCGCCTACCGTCCGTAGGGAGGGCCTACACCGCATGAGCTTAAACTCAACCTAACACATATCTCCTATACGTAGCGCAACTAAATCTAAGCCCTACCTGATATACGTAGCTCAAATAAACCTAAAACCTATGTTCTATATGAAACGCAAATCTAAATAGTATCCGCATACTAAACTCACCTACTGTCCGTAGGGAGAACTTCCTCGCCTACCGTCCGTAGGGAGGGCCTACACCGCATGAGCTTAAACTCAACCTAACACATATCTCCTATACGTAGCGCAACTAGATCTAAGCCCTACCTGATAAACGTAGCTCAAATAAACCTAAAACCTATGTTATATATGAAACGCAAATCTAAACAGTATCCGCATACTGATCTCTCCTACGGTCCGTAGGGAGAAAACCCACCCTCCCTCCCAGTATCCGGATACTAAACTCACCTACTGTCCGTAGGGAGAACTTCCTCGCCTACCGTCCGTAGGGAGGGCCTACACCGCATGAGTTTAAACTCAACCTAACACATATCTCCTATACGTAGCGCAACTAAATCTAAGCCCTACCTGATATACGTAGCTCAAATAAACCTAAAACCTATGTTCTATATGAAACGCAAATCTAAATAGTATCCGCATACTAAACTCACCTACTGTCCGTAGGGAGAACTTCCTCGCCCACCGTCCGTAGGGAGGGCCTACACCGCATGAGTTTAAACTCAACCTAACACATATCTCCTATACGTAGCGCAACTAAATCTAAGCCCTACCTGATATACGTAGCTCAATTAAACCTAAAACCTATGTTATATATGAAACGCAAATCTAAACAGTATCCGCATACTGATCTCTCCTACGGTCCGTAGGGAGAAAACCCACCCTCCCTCCCAGTATCCGGATACTAGACTCACCTACTGTCCGTAGGGAGAACTTCCTCGCCTACCGTCCATAGGGAGGGCCTACACCGCATGAGTTTAAACTCAACCTAACACATATCTCCTATATGTAGCGCAACTAAATCTAAGCCCTACCTGATATACGTAGCTCAAATAAACCTAAAACCTATGTTATATATGAAACGCAAATCTAAACAGTATCCGCATACTGATCTCTCCTACCGTCCGTAGGGAGAAAACCCACCCTCCCTCCCAGTATCCGGATACTAAACTCACCTACTGTCCGTAGGGAGAACTTCCTCGCCTACCGTCCGTAGGGAGGGCCTACACCGCATGAGTTTAAACTCAACCTAACACATATCTCCTATACGTAGCGCAACTAAATCTAAGCCCTACCTGATATACGTAGCTCAAATAAACCTTAAACCTATGTTCTATATGAAACGAGCAACTAAATCTAAACCCTATACGTAGTGCATCTAAACCTAAAGCCTATCTTCCTTGTCTAACGCAATTCTAAAGCAGTCCCGTATTGAAAGCCTAACCCGAATGAACTTTGTATATTGGAAGTTTAAGCGTCGCGCCGTCGCGTCGGTTAAGAAAACGGTAAAGGATTGGAGAGAGCTGGTGATAAGGCGATGCATGGAACTTCAGAACCGACAGCTCTCATACGAAAAGAGGGATTAGGAATGGGAATAGGAGGCAGCTGAAAAGAAATAATTGAGCTGAAATGAAATATTTGAGACGAAAGGCCTAGAGACTTGGGTGGACTTATCAAGGGAAAGAGACTTGGGTGTGTTCTTGCTTAGTGCTTTCAGAAGGAAAGTCACTGCATTGCTGCAAATAGAGGCTTGGGTGGGCTAATCAAGGGCTTTCTTAAGGAAAGAGATTCGGGTGTTGTTGTCAAGTGCTTTCAGAAGGAAAGACACTGATAGCAATGCTTACAGACTTGGGTGGGCACGTCAAATTAATGTCAAATGTAATATAATAAATGTTAGCAATATAGTAAATATAAAAACAATAAAGTAAATAAAAATAGTACCACAGAACTCACCAGGGATCTGTGAAACAGGAAGCAGGAACGAAGTGCCATGGAGAGCTTGCACTGGTGATGATGTGTCGCTGTGGAAAAATACACTAAAAGCACTTTGGAAAAGAAGGCTTAAGGCTTTGAATTGAATCAAAAAAAGAGGCTTAAGGCTTTGAATTAAATAGAAAAGTAGGCTTAAGGCCTTGAACTGAAAAGAAAAGAAGGCTTGAGGCCTTGAATTGAAAAGAAAAGAAGGCTTAAGGCCTTAAATTTAAAAGAAAAGATGGCTTAAGGCCTTGAGTTGAATAGAAAAGAAGGCTTAAGGCCTTAAATTTAAAAGAAAAGATGGCTTAAGGCCTTGAGTTGAATAGAAAAGATGGCTTAAGGCCTTAAATGTAATAGAAAAGATGGCTTAAGGCCCTGGGAGACACTGAAAGCACTAATAAAAAAAAGATTTTCAGACTTGGGTGGGCTTACTGAGTGCTTTCGGAAGGAAAGACACTGATTGCAATGCAAAAATAAAAAAAATAAAAAAAAAGCTATCAGACTTGGGTGGGCAAGGGCAAGAGAGTTGGGGTTTCTTGTAAAGTGCTTTCGGAAGGAAAGACACTGCATTGCAAAAAAAAACCTAAAGACTTGGGTGGGTTTGTTCAGGGGCAATATAATAAAGTATAGGACTGACCTGGTTCACCAGTAAGCAAGGTGCATGGCAACTTCTGATGATGATGATGATGATGTTTCGGATGATGATGTTTCGTATGATGTGTCTGATGTATTGCTGATGATGATGATGATGTTTTAGATGATGTTTCTGATGTATTGCCGATGATGTGCATATTTTATGCTGAGTCTGATGTCATGTGTAGTATGGTGTATCTGATGCTTTAGATGGTGATGATGATGATGATGATGTCAAGGTTGGTCTGTGTGGGTATACTGCTTCTTCCTCTGATGTTGCTTCACACAGAAACCAACCAGTTGTTCTGATGTTCAGGGACACACAAAACACAACGTTCACTCCCATCCACTCGCATATGATAGTCCAGGCAAGTGTGGGTACGCGAGTGTGTAGTAGCGTGCGTCGTACACGAGCCCATTCAATGTCCAAGGGCTACACACTGGTTTGACCGATTGCACTCACGGTTACCGATTGCAATATCGCGTCGCCGATTGCAATATCGCTGCAGCGATTACGTAAACGTCGCATCTGCTGGGAATTCTGAAACTGAGAGCTCTCATTTCGAAGGGGAATAGGAATGGGAATAAGGGACAGCTAAAGGCTAAGAGGTTAAAAGCTTATTGTATTGTATTATATGAAATATTATTAAGGCTAAAAGGTTGAAAGCTTATTGCATTGTATTATATGAAATAAAATTATTCAAGTTTTTAAATTATAAAGAGCCTAGAAAATTAAAATAAAAATGTTTAGACAAAAAGCTCACTGTATTGTACTATATAAAATAATATAATTTATTTAAGTTTTTATAGAATAAAGAACCTGAAAAAAAAAGTAAATTTAAAAATGTTCAGACAAAAGGGCCTAGAGACTTGGGTGGACTTATCATGGGAAAGAGACTTGGGTGTTCTTGCTAAGTGCTTTCGGAAGGAAAGACACTGATTGCTTGCAAAGCTTACAGACTTGGGTAGGCATATATCAAGGGCAATATAGTAGATAATATATATATATGATAAATAAAATATATATCAATACAATAAATATAATAAATAGCAATATAGTAAATATAAAAGCAATATTACAATACAATACCACAGAACTCACCAGGTATCTGTGAAATAAAAAGCAGGAAGGAAGTGCCATGTAGAGCTTGCACTGGTGATGATGTATAGCTGTGGAATAAAACACTAAAGCACTTTAGAAAAGAAGGCTTAAGGCCTTGAAGTGAATCAAAAAAAGAGGCTTAAGGCCTCGAATTAAATAGAAAAGTAGGCTTAAGGCCTTGAACTGAAAAGAAAAGAAGGCTTAAGGCCTTGAATTGAAAAGAGAAGTAGGCTTAAGGCCTTGAATGAAATATAAAAGAAGGCTTATGGCCTTAAATTTAATAGAAAAGATGGCTTAAGGCCTTAAATTTAATAGCAAAGTAGACTTAAGGCCTTGAATTGAAAAGAAAAGTAGGCTTAAGGCCTTGAATTGAAAAGAAAAGTAGGCTTAAGGCCTTGAATTGAATAAAAAAGCAGGCTTAAGGCCTTGAGAGACACTGAAAGCACAAATAAAAAAAAAGGTTTGCAGACTTGGGTGTTATTGCTAAGTGCCTTCAGAAGGAAAGCCACTGATTGCAATGCAAAAAAAAAATATAAAATCAGACTTGGGTGGGCAAGGGCAAGAGAGTTGGGTTTTCTTGTCAAGTGCTTTCGGAAGGAAAGACACTGCATTGCAAAAAAGAAAAAACCTAAAGGCTTGGGTGGGTTTATTCAGGGGCAATACCAGGGACAGGGGCAATATAATAAAATATAGGACTAACCTGGTTCACCAGTAAGCAAGATGCATGGCAACTTCTGATGATGATGATGTTTCGTATGCTGTGTATGATGCATTGCTGATGATGTGCATATGTATGTATGATGTGTAGTATGGTGTATATGATGTTGCAGAATGTAGATGATGATGGTGTCAGGGTGGGTCTGTGTTCTTCCTCTTCACACATAACCCTATCAGTTGGTCTGATGATGTTCAGGAACATACAAAACACAACGTTCACTTCCTTCACCACTCACATACGACAGTATGTTCAAGTGAGTGTGGGTACGAGCGCATAGAATAGCGTGTATACGAGCGTGTACGAGAATCTTACGTGTGGGTACGTGTATACGGACAGAGATATATGCATAGTACGTCATAAAAAAAAAGAAGAGAATTGAAAGGCTTTGGCTTCTCTTACATTCCCGCTCTCTCTTACTCTCCCGCTCTCTCTTACTCTCCCGCTCTCTCTTACTCTCCCGCTCTCTTTTACTCTCCCGCTCTCTCTTACTCTCCCGCTCTCTCACTCTTCCGGGACCTCTCTCCAAGAACAACTCTCAACATAAGATCCACGATGTGAACACCTCGACGGCCAGCACAAGACTGAATCTACCCCAGCCTGGCGCCACCTTATATATGAAAACCAAAAACAACAACAACTTCTCCTTTGTTTAAATCATCTTTGTTATTTTTCCCCAATTTTTGTTATTTTTCGTAATTTTTTGTTGTTTTTTCGTTCATTTTGGTTTTTTCTTTTACTTTTAACCCTTTTTCTGCGTTTTCCCTACATCCTCGTTTGTTTCTACTCTGTTTTCAATGGATCCTTACTCCTTTAGTCTTCAAAATGCCCAATTTCTAAACTTCTCAAGCGTGTTTTTAACAAACAAAACTCAATTTCCTCTCGGCTAGATCACCTCACTCCATTCCCTAGAATCAGCTTAACAATCCCCCAAAACGAGATTCTAGGGGAGTCTTCGGGAATCAAGAATAAGCCAACAACGTGCATATGAAGCCTACATATGAGACGATTTTGTCTGTCTGACAACCCAGCTGATTCGAGAAGCCTCTTTGTGTCGTCCTCAATTGGATTACAATGAAAGTGTCATTTGAGCTGCCAGTAGTGAATAGTCCAACATTACCTCGAGCCTGTGAAACCTTCTTTAATGGTTCTTTGTAAACGCCTGAAAGAATCTTCCTATACATCGTCTGTGTGGCTCAGCCGCTAAACAGATTGTCTCTGTGAACAGCTCTCCTAGGAGACGTGTTTCCTTGCGTGTTTAACAGCATTTTACAGCACATTTGGACCTTGAAATCGAGTTCAGGAGTTTTCCTGCAATTAATAGTCTCATAGTTAATGAACAGTTAGTAGGATCTGCCTTTGTATCTGGTATCCTTCATCCGCATTGCAAGGAACAACTTAAGCCGTTCACGACTTCTTAATGTTCCGTCAAAATCGTGTATAAAGTCATCCTATTCAAAACTGTTTAGACATTTTTTCAAGCACATGCCTCCAGACAAGGATTTCTTGAAGCAGATTTCAAGTTCATTTCCATCCATGTATACTATTCTCAGAAAAATGCCGCATTTAGGATCCAAATCCAAGGCCTTTTGCCGAATAAATTGATTATTTGGCTTCCAACTGAGTTTACTGCTGCTTCTTGTCAACTTTTTCAAACATTTCCTGTAGCAGTACTGGTTGAAAGAGTGTGTTAGGCCTACGAGAGTAACCATCAGTCTAATTGACGACTCTGAACCGCGGATTACCCTCGGAACTTTGTCATTGACTGCTGAGAGGTGGAGGCTCGAATAAATGTTTATTTGCTCGGACCTGTATCTCAGTTCTCTTAACAGTCCACATGCACTTATCACAAACCAACAAGAGCACTTCAATGTTTTTTGATTGCTTCAACTCCTAGCGATAGGTGATCCGTTAAGAGATTCTTAAGCCATTCGATGTTGCAAAAGGGATATCCAATATTACTGCGGAGTCCTTGATTGGTGATCAAGTACCATCTCGTGTCGGCCTGGTGTCTGTGGAAATTTTTCCACCGAAGACATTCTAGAGATAGACGGCACAACAACATCTGACAATGGTTGGCAGTAATTCTGTTGGATAAACAGATAGTGTTGGGATTACCGGTTGAAAGATAAGAATGCTTTTAATATCATGGGTGTATAGTACTGTAACACTTACTTGTCCATATTGCAAGCTGTGCCATCAATAAGCCTCCCACATCTTGGGGTATACTATCTTCATTTTCTGTCCTAAAGCGCTCTGAACAAGTCCTTGAAACCAATAAGATGATCTCTGACTTGAGCTAGGAACACGTCATCATCCTTTACTAGATTGCTGTCCATAGAGGATTCACGAAGAATGAAGAAGTCGACTCATTGGCTAAAGAGGACAAAAAGTAGAGCACTGCTAAGGCCTTACTCTTTCAGGTTCTATGTGGTAAATTCTTGCAAGTCAGTCTTTGTTATCTAGTATGATTCTTAAGTCCCTACTTGGGTTCGATTCCCGTTCAGTAAAAACGTACACCACCCGAATCGTTCTTAAGTGGGGCAGAAGGTATCTTCTGGAAAATTGTATACCACTTATCCTTAACCTAGCCCCGAGCCCATGGCCACTAACTACTACGCTTCGTATTAAGAATGATGGGACTAGTCCATGAAGACTGCTCCTATTGCATGTTCTCTCATAAACTTGTTGACAGTTCTTATGTTCAACATCTCACACATCCACTGCGAAATTCCTCCTTTTCCTTAGAACCACCATTGAAGCTTCATGTGAAGGGCTGTTTTGCTGTTGAACTTTGTATGATTGCTTTCCTTGAAGATAATATGGGTTGTCCTGTCGGTGCAGACCCTTTGCTGTTCCAGACTGTGTATGCTACCATTTAGATCCACAGACAAAGCCTCTTATTTTAAACATATCACGCTTGGGTAGATCGCTGAGGTCTTCATAGTAGTATTCTCCTAGGGTTTGCTCTTTCAGTCGGGCAGATTAGGTGCAGGTGCATTGGAGGGGACACTCATTTTAGTCGCGTACCAATCAAGCAATGCCCTGTGAGTACGAAACTTAAAACAAGACCTTTGACAACAAATGCGTTAACAACCCATTCGGACATACTTATCTGTGACACACGTGACAGACTCTGGTTCAATCTATGCTTGAGCCTCAACATCGCATCGCAAGTTGTCGTGATCAAGGAAGTGTTAGCCATGGATTGCCTATATTTAAGCTTTATTGCTAGGCTCTCACTACCCAGACATGAATATTATATCCTTTAAAACTGCGTCGGTCACCAGGGCTAATGGGTAGTGCATTGGACTGCTAAAGAGGGAAAACTGTTTTGAGCCTCAGCAAATGAACTAGAAGTTGGCAGGCAATGACAGACCTCCAAGAGTATAATCTGCAATTAAAAAGCTGTTTGAGTGCCTTCCATTTGTGCTAATGGTTGCGAGAAGCAAGGCTCTACTGGAAGACGCCAGAGGTGGTTGTTGCCTTCCTCCAGTATTCCCTGCAACTTAATCAATTAAAAATACATGTGTGGCTTGAATAAGATACCAAGGTCGTATGTAGCACATTTCTTAAGCTACTATTTCACGGCCATTATTCTCTACCATTGTCATTTCTTCAGGACAATTCGATTCACTTTTACACCGACGGATCTAAAACTAATGAGGGTGTAGGTGGTGGTGTTTTCTCCGATAGGCTTAAGCTCAGCCTCTCTTTCCGTCTTCCAAATCATTGTAGCGTATTCCAGGTGGAAATACTGGCGATCAAAGAAGTCTTATCTTGGCTTGAGAAAAACGTGATATCTTCCACAGATATACGTATCTTTTCAGACAGTCAAGCAGCGATCAGATCCCTGGAATCAGTCTCTTCAAATTCATTAGAAGCTCTAGACTGCCGATCATCTCTTATAGAGATGGCGGAGCAGTTCAATATTCATCTTTGTTGGGTGCCGGGGCATAGAGATATTCAAGGGAACTGCAAGGCTGATGAACTTGCTAGATATGGAACAACCATACTCGTGCACACAGAAAGAGATACTCTGGGTATACCGGTCGCTACATGTAAACTTAAACACAAGCTGGATGCTATCGAGAAAGCAAATTCTAGGTGGACAAATGGCATAACATGTTTAGCGACAAAGCGGATTTGGCCACGGCTGGATCTGAAACGCTATAAGAATCTAATTTCTCTCAACAGATCGCATATTAGATCCGTAGTAGTGGTTATCACGGGAAACTATCTAAAAGGCAAGCATGCAATAAGGCTTGGCGTCCATTCAAACGATTTCTGTAGGAGCTGCATGGACGAAGAGGAGGAGGAAACTATTCCCCACCTTCTTTGTAACTGCTCAGCTCTCGCCCGTAAAAGAAGACTCCATTGAGGGGAATTCTATTCTATCACAAACCTCCTTCGCTTCATAAAAAGCTCCAATTGGTTCAACGAGTAGGTATGTAGATCCCTTCAGATCCATGTGGTATCACAATGGACCTATAACTGGTCTAAGTGTACTGGCAGCCACTTCAATCTAACCTTACCTAAGGGTGATGCTTAGTTCTTAATGGACTTCCTCACCAGACATTGCTCACTCAACTACCATCTCAACAAGCTGGCAATAAAGTACTTATCTGAGTGCCATCTCTGCTTAAAATATCAAGAAATTCCTGAGAATTCCTTGAGTGAATGTCCCCCAATAGTTTGAAATTGAAACAGTCAACCGTTTATCCAAAAGTAGGATCCTGAAGTTCCTCCATGATGTCGATCTTGTTAAGGATCATAACCCTTTCCATTTGAAGGAAAACCCTGTTGGGGACAAAAGGTCTTTTACGTTGCAGTGTTTATTTTTGGTCTCTGGACCTCACAACTTCTGACTTGGTCCGACAAGATAGCAATTCTATAACAGAAAAGTTTGGAAGATGACAATGTCTTGACTTCCTGTAGCAGCTATATCATTATTCAAAATAATGTCGACAATTGGTTCTTTTCCTTTGCTATTTCTTCATATTAGTTTTGAAAAACGCTTCCTTCCCCATTTGCTTTTTACACTGTTCAATGCAAGCCTCCCATTCAAATCACACTTCCTCATGTGTGATAACATTCATAATCATAAATTTAAATCAAAAATTTCAAAAGGCTGCACTGTGCTGTGCTTATATACCTTGCGAAGGACATTGTTGCATAAATGAAATACATGTGTCATTCCATTAACGAATAAAAGTCCATGACAAACCGCATTTCAACAATACACTGGAAGAACATTCTCATCGTCCTACACACACACACACATACATACGTTAAGGATGTCACATTTACCATATCCATCTCACCATTACGCCATTAGGATAAAAATCAAATTTTCAAATCACTCACCGGGAGAAGGAAAAAAAAAAATACTTCACACACAAGGACATATGAAAAATATCCTTTTCCACAAATCATCACATCATTTCTTACCGCGCACACCGTTGTTATGCACGTTTAAAAATGAATAATGTATTGAGTGGTGGGAAGAAATCTTCGCTCGCGAAAGGATCACAGGATCACGATGATGTTTCTCATACATATTGCGGTATAATTTGTCAGCGCAAACATTTTCAACGGATGTACGGCGACGGTGCCATGGAAAAGAAGAAAATAGAATGAAATATGCGACTGACCCCGTCATATCAGCATACGGATTCAACCCAATTTACATATCATTTCGCATCCTTGCCACACTGCTGATGATGGTCTAATGTGCTACTTCCTCGTCCTATAAATCTCATTTTAGCTTGAATTCTAAAACAGAGTTAATGTCCAGGAAAGTTATGCGAGTTTTGGGTTCCAACACAAAAAAAAAAGTGCACATTTGAATTAAGGACAATTTACGAGTTTGGGACGTCTCTTTGCTGCTGCACACACATTAACCCAAGGGTTGCTTGAATGGAAAACACACCTCCATACGAGAGGAAACCAACAAGTCGTCCGCATGGCAATTAATTTCGTTTTAACGTTAATTCCATTCACACATGTGCACTTGCGAGTTTAATTGACAAAGTAAATTGAATTTTCATCTCCTCATCTGGCCGTCAAGGACGATGGTCGGATAACTCGGACTGTGGCACTGAAGGATAAACTTTCCATCAACTTGAAGTTGAATTAAAATTTTTTTTTCTATTTCCCACCGAAGGAATTACCTATTTAAAAAGAACGAATTATGTTTTTCTTCATTTTCGTCCTTTTTCTGTTCGCGCACAATTTTGTTTCTGTTTTGTCGAACTCTTGGTCGTCTTGTCGGCTCTCGGTCGGTTGCATTAGTGTGGTTTGTCATCTGCTGCCTGTTCGAGAGCGGGAAAAAAAATTTAAACTTTATAAAGTTAATTAATTAGCAGACAGTGACCATTATTACTGGACATACCTGGCGTAGTAAGTTCAGCTTTGAGTGGAAATTGGTCTTCAACAGGCTAAATGTAATATTGACAGTGATGCCATTAAAATTAAGAGGGTTTCTGGTGAGAGGCATTAGCATGGAAGATGCTTTGGGTTCGCTGAAAATTGAAATTTTAAACGGTTGTGCTGAATGTAGTGGGATTTCGAAGGGGCAATGCACACTGCTACATATTAAGGACGATTGTGTCTCTTTTGGTGATAGATAGCCTTCATGTCAGATCAGAACATAATTTGCTTCAATGGTCGCAGTTTCTTATAAGGAAGTCCGGAGTTTGTTCCGCTTTTTGCACAACCAGCAGATGTAGCTCCTTAAGGTATTTTCAATTCGGGGTTAACCAGGACTTCCACCAATAAACCTCCCTAGCTAGCATGTTTTTTAGGCAGCTATCTCCAGTTGCGATCGCTGAGTTGGTTGGGGTCGGCATCCACTTACCAATGCCATCGAAGATTGGCTTCTCCTCTTCTACTTAGTCCCTCAGTCTTAAAGTTGAAGACTCTCCAGGTTAGAGCAGATATTTTTGTAACCAGGTTGATATCGCTGGTTGGGTGCTGTAGAAATAGGGTAGGCATTGAGAGGTGCCAACATGGCGATGTCCAGTGTTGTAACTGTTCCTACACATCAATTGTGCTTATTTTACCTCCAAGTGGTAACCATCGGGTACTGGTCGATGTCGACTTGCTAAACTTATAAGCGCGAGTGCTGACCAGTGGACAAAAGTAGCAGCACTATAAACGGGACAGCGGATGAATCCCCTCGACGGATTAAACGGTGAAGTAAAATCCCGGAGCAAAAATAAGACCTCCTTCGGGCTACTCCGACATATTTGGAGCTCAGGCCGGGAGGGATTTCCGAGACTTAGTGGCGGATGAGTCCTTAATGGATCAACGGCAGCGCTTATACCCCCGAAGTGGATTACTGACACCGGTGTTACTGACCCCGTGTCCTAGGGATTCTCAAAATGGAACTGGCTCTCCAGGTTGGGGGTTGTGCCGTCGGGGTACCTGCCCGACCACGTTAAACAAATGTTATGTTATGTTACGTATCGACCACAAGCCTCGGACAAGGATGATAATACTGTTGACGACCCTAGCTATAAAGGCGGATGAAGATACACTTGGTCGCTCCGAGCGCGAAATTCTTCGTAAGATATTCGGTCCCGTGTGCGTTGACGGGATATGGAGGAGCAGGTTCAACGACGAATTATACGAGCTGTACAGCGACATTGACCTAGTGAAAAAACTACGAATTGGTCGTTGAAGATGGCTAGGACATGTAGAACGAACGAACACCAACGCTTCGGCCTTCAAATTCAACCCGGAGGGACAACGCAGTAGAGGAAGACCTCCCCTAAGGTGGCGCGCACAAGTAGAAGGGGACCTCAACCAACTTGAAATGAGTAACTGGAGGCAGTTAGCTAAGGACCGGGCTAATTGGAGAAGCTTTTTGGTTGAGGCCCAGGTTCACCCTGAACTGTAGCGCCACCTAAGTAAGTAAGTAAGTAAGTTGATATCGCTGTATAGCTCATATTGTTTGAAGCTGAATTTTTTTTTTACGCAGATAGGACCATAAATCGTACTCAAAAGCACTCTTGTCGCTTCTAAGCAGTATACTTTCTGTGTGAGGTTCGGTTCCAATGAACTGGTTATTGAGTCAAAGAATATTGCCGACAGACCGTCCACGTCGCTTGGAATACGGCCAAACAGTCGCTCGAATGGTTGACACTGAACCTGATTTTTGGAAGCAAATTTTGATGACTGACGAGGTCCATTTCACACTCTCTTGCGCCGTTAACTAGCAAAAACGCCGCATTTTGGGGAACGGAGAATCCACATGAGATCCATGAAACACCATTGCTTGTCCAAAAAGTGACGATTTGGGCCGGCGTTTGCGTCAAAAACCATCATTTTTCTTTAGAGAAGGCGAAACAGTCGATGGGAATCGATATCGGTGGATGTTGGCTTATTATGGCTCATTATTGGTTTCAACAAGACGGTGCTTCAAGCTACACTGCACATCAAACAATGCAGTTACTGCAATGAAAATTCCCTGGACGTTTGCTGTCAAAAAATGGCAACATTGACTGGCCACCCAGATGCCCAAATTTCAACCCACCGGACTTCTTTTTGTGGGGTTATTTGAAAAGCAAAGTATACGCCAGCAAGCCTCAGACCATTGACGAGCTCAAGGCAAACATTCGTGTCGAAATCATCGCTATACCGCCCGAGATGCTCGAAAAAGTGATGGAAAATGCAGCAAAGGGCGGGTCACGCCCCTTTTTATTTTTCAAATTACGCATTGATAAGCTGTTTGTATCTTTTGTTACTAGTATGACAATGGTAATAATGACAAGTATTTTTTGCTCAAAAAATGTCCGCCATTTTGAGTCCGTCATCTTGAAATTCTTTAAAATTGCACCGATTTCGTTGAAATTGAAAATGTATAACACAGCTCTTACCATCTATGCCCTGCCTTGATCGAAAAAGGCTGTCACCTACAATGGACGTGAGAGCAACACAAGCTTATTGTTTTGTTTTCCTTGCCAAATCGTCCTTCAAATTGTGCAAACTTCTCCTTCTGCATCTGCATCCATCAAACAACAATACCGCAATTATGAATTGCACAACAATAAAAAAAAACTTCAACTTTTCCATTATATTGCTTCAATTTCAATACCAAGCATTTCGCTTAACTCATAGCCGAACAACCAAGGCTGCCGCTCAGCCATTCATTGGCCAACTATATCCTGAGCCTCTCCTCATTAAAGTCCTTTTGTGTGCAAAACACTTTGACGTCCGTTTAACTTCCGCCTCATATATCTCACTCCCTTGAGTTCAAAGCAAATCGATCGAGAGTAATTTCTCTAACAATAATTAACGCTCTGGCTCCACGTCAAGAGTTTCAAACTTCTACTTCAATCAATCGGCATATTTTCCAATCAAAACGAGCAAAGAAAAAGGATATTTAACAAATATGAGAAGGCCATAGGCTCGGTGCCTTCATTTGCGGGCTAAATGGAGCAAACCTTGTGTTTGCCAATCGCCTCAGATAAACATCAACATCGCGGGGGCGTAATAAATCGTTTTTGCCCCCCTCCAACTCGCGATCTCTTCAAAATGCATATTATAAGCTCCGCGTGGCAGGATTATAACATCAACTTCCCCAGAGTGCTGCCAATTCAAATCATCGGCGACGACGATGGCGCGTCGTACGCAACAGAAAAAGAAGGATAAACCGACAGCAATTCCCAGGAACAGACCCAGTAGAATAGAAAATTTAATTTAAAATTCCTAACCATCCACCTCCGACCACAGGCCTCATTTTGAAAATCCCAAAAGGACCCAAAGCATAGGCTGCCACTCTGGCACTTATTGACTATTTGTTATATGGGTGTATATACTCGGCGCGGAGAGGACATTTATTTCCCGGAAAGCCCGACAATAGACAGCAAATATGACAAGCGGATAAATTTATTAGCTAATGTGCCTTGTTCGACCGGGACGGGACGGGACGATTTATTTATCGGAACGAGAAAGGAGTGAAATTAAAAGAAAATTAAATTATTGATTGGCCGGCCAGATCCGACATTGCTTGGAAAATCACTGGGCCTAGTAGTCGTTGGGGCCCGGATAAACGGAAGATTGCACCGTCGTAGCCATAAATCTACCAAGTTGATGTTTTAAAATGTAATTTATCCGATATAAATGCGGATGCGGACCACCCGACACAGGCACACGAACATTTACATCTGGTCCGCTCTTGAGCCATATATCAAAATCTAGCAACAACAGCAGGCCTCATGCCTTATGCCTGCAAGACAGACAAATTAATTTGTCTTGATTGCTCCCAAATGTATTGAAAAACAATGTCCTGCTCCTGGGGTAGCGCAATGGAAAAAGAACAAAATTTTCCGAAATAAACTATCAACATAGCTCATGGCGAAGAAGATGGATGATTGTTTTAGCCACAAGTAGAATTTCGTCGTAAAAGATGGGAGGATGGGCATGCACGACAGGGTGGCTCCAAATAAAACAACTTGAGAGAAATTTCATGGACACGATTTTAAAATGGAGACATGTAAGCTGTCAAAGAAGAATTAATTTGTCTTATGCAAATGTGTTACAAGTTGTACTCTATTTTATTCGGGGGGTAGTTTTGAAAGTCCCTACCCAAGGTTTGGAAAAATAGGAGCCCATACACATTGAACGGTCTTGTAACAGGGTTGACTGGCAATGAGGCACTGCGATCCAGAGATGTGTGCTGCAGGTATTTAAGAAGTTGCTCTATTCTTCTAGGTTTGACCGCTTTTCAAGTTTCCTATTGTAAATGGTGTCCAACCCACCCTGTTGTTAAGTTGTTTCCTAATACCCTAAAAGGAATTTCTGTAATTATCTTCTCGTTATCCAGTAAAACGGTGGAAAATGCCACGAGATTTATTGGATTGTGTTTTGTTTCCTTACGAGTCGCCATAGCTCAAGGATATTAACGTTTGTAAAACATTGAACCACCCCTACCACCGCTACCACCGACCGACAGCAATTATCGATTAAATGCGAAAGGACGATGAAAATGTTTCATCTTGTGTGCAGAGTACAGTAATACCACACCCAAGTGCGTCAGAATGCCCTTTTGACCAACCTAAGATTGGCCTTCTTTTACCCCGATATCATGGTCGGTGAAGTGGATGCCAGCCACTTTAATTCCCATGTGAGTCTCATCCCATTTCATGGATTGGAGGCACAGAAAATCAGCATTTTTATCGAAGAATAAATACCGAGGGAGATGAGGAAAGCAGAGGAAAAAGTGAAAAGGAAAAACAAAATAAGCACAACAAAAAGCCGAAGAAGAAATACGGAAAAATCGTTGGGTTGAGCTTTTAGAACGCTCTGGGATTCGAGTGAGAGCACAGAGCACAGAGCTGAGTGGTTGCCCCAGGGAATTAATCGACTGTGGTTGTAGGATAATTAACACATGCTCTGATTTATTTATTCCGTTTTTTTTTTTCCTTTTTCTCTTCTTCCTGTGCCCAGTTTTGTATTTATTTTCTTTTGTGACCTCTGTTTAGAGCTGGCGTTTCGAAACCATGGGAACGCGCACCAAGTTAACCTCGAGGGTCGATTGGGATAGTGCAGATAGCACACACACACACACACACTCATACAAAAACCCACACACCCACCAAAATGGAGGATTTAATTTGTTTCATTGGCCAAAGCCAATAAATAATACTGAATTAGTGACGCCGCCGCGCCCTCGAATCCAAGGGGGGGTTAAGGTGGCTGGGAAGCCACAGGGCCTCGGGAATTGGGTGGAGTTCGAGAGTTAATTGTTTGATCGGCGATTAGTTTGATGATTGGTTGGTGATATCGGTGATTTATTGAGACACATTAAAGCTGAAGGGCGTGAAAATTGTTAAGTAATAGAGATTTGAAGTACCGCACTGGGAATCAAGGGCCAGACGGAATGTTTTATCCTTAAATGGGGTGCGTTTTTTTTATTTATTTTTATGGTGAATTGAAGACTGAATAGAAGATATTTTTTTCTTATTTTTTTATAACCTTGACTGAATTATTTTTAAGCTACACCACAAGTTTTTCGTATTGAATAGCCATGTTCTTTGATAATATCTTCTATCCATCCAATGTAAGATGAGATTCTAGTGTATACAGCTGGTGGGAAACCAGAACACGCTTGTCCAGTTGATGTGATACCAGCGGCAAAGGTTTGTCCCCGATGATCAAGAATCAGGGGACCACCAGAATCACCCTTAAAGAAAAAAAGTGTAAATGAAAAAATTTTTTCTTTTCTAATTTTTTGTCACCTTACCTGACATGTATCTCGACGTCCTTCGGGATCTCCGGCACACAAATGGGAATGCATAAGTCCAGAACGAAATTTTCTTTGCCTCTTGAAGAATGGTTTGCATATTTTTTCCGGAAAAACAACCAAGTTCACCTTTTGCAGTTTTGTAGTCCTGACACCGGCTTTTGAAAAATGGATAAGGATTGGTAATTTATACTTATTCTTGTATTTTTTTCAAGTCAATACCGAATTGTGTAACTCCATAGCCAATGGCGGTCACATTTAAATTGTAGAGATTTGGCTTTGTCCACAGGCAGACTGGTGGTCTCCTAAAATGAGTTGAAACTAACATAATTCTAAGAAGAGGCTTCTGAGTTATAATTAATTTAAGAGTTTTTATAAAGTACTCGCTTTTACCAGCGGCTTCGCCCCACTATAATTTGCGTTACACTTTAATAACCAAAAGCAGCCTATACTGTGACCCGAGGTTCAGCCACTCTGTGTGCAGAATTTGACGTTGATTGGTTTCGTAGTTTTTGTGTTACAGAGGAACAAACAAACAAACGGACAACGTTTAACTTTTATAGTAGGATAGGATAAGTGTAAAAGCTAAACGAAAGGACATAGATTCGAGCCTTACAGAACCAACCAAACGTTAAAAATGAGCTTGACATAAGTTGGGGTTTCTCTTCTACATACATAGAGCAGAGACGTGAGTAAGGAAACGAAAATGAAAACCTGGGGATCCTATCACCAGCGAAGGATTGGAAAAGAAGTTGGAAAAGGAAGATCGTTTATAAGAGGCAGAGAGTCAAATTTATATGTTGATTGAGGAATTAAACTCGTCTCGACCAACAATTAAATTGAACGGTCCAAAGGCTAGTTTCTCATTCAAGGAAGAAGTGATATATCGATGCCATATGGATATTTTGTGCCAAACTCTGCCTTTGTCCTTGAAATATCACCCGTAACAATCTGCCTTTAACCAAAATGATAGTGAGATTCGTTATTCTTTTCGGTGAGATACGCCATCAAATCACTAGAGTGGAAGTGTTTCTAAAGGGTCTTCCAATAGGGACTTCCGAACTCTGACAGTTGATAGCGGCCATATTGTTGAAGCCACATATGTCAAATTGGTTGTCATTTATTCAGTCTGTTTTGCCAAATCACCATGGACGGATCACGGATATAACGTTCAACAACACGTGCAAATAATAAAATTGCTTAATCAAAAGGGGTGTTCTGTTCGGACACCGTTCCGCACGCTTCGCCTATTATACGCTCGCCATAATCGTCCTTCCGAGAGAACTATTCGCAGTGTGGTGGATAAATTTGAGTCCACTGGTTCAGTTAATGATCAACCAACACCCGTACGTCAACGAAACGCAAGATCTGCCGAAAAAATCGCCGCTGTCCGTGAGAGTGTGCAGGAGAATCCGAGGCAGTCGACTTCGTGTCGCTCACAAGAACTCGGCGTTTCGCAGACCACAGCCTGGCGAATTCTGCATCGTGACTTGAGCCTGCACCCGTACAAAATTCAACTGACTCAGGAGCTGAAGGTAAACGACCATAGACAACGATGTGTGTTCGCTGAATGGGCTCTGGAGCAGTTGGAAACTCATCGAAAAATCATCTTCAGCGATGAGGTCCATTTCTGGATGAATGGGTACGTCAACAAACAACATTGTCGAATCTGGGACGATACCAATCCACATGAGATCCAAGAGCGTCCAATGCATCCCGAAAAAGTCACTGTTTGGTGTAGATTTTGGGCTGGTGGCGGCGTCATCGATCCATATTTCTTTGAGAACGACATTGTCGATGATTACCAACTTCTTTTGGCCTGAATTGGATGATATGGACACCAACGACATGTGGTTTCAACAGAACGGCGCTACGTGCCACACAGCTCACGCCACATTAAATTCGAGGGCATGGCCATTTCACGTGGAAGTGATGTGAACTGGTCAAGGAGATCGTGCGATTTGACCCCGTTAGACGTTTTCTTGTGGGGTTTTCTGAAGTCGTAGGTCTATACGAATAAGTCACAAACCACAGCGGCCCTCAAAGCCAACATAACCCATGCCATCGGTCGAATTCAACCTGATTTATGCGCCAGAGTCATGGAAAATTGGATATTTCGGATGCGCGCCACCCAGGGAAGCCGCGGCGGATATTCGAACGGTGTTATATTCCATACATAATGGCATCGATAGGCCTTTCAAACGAATAAAAAATGTCGATGATATCTCACACACACTTTTTTTTATTTAAATTTAAAGATAGAAAGCGCTTAATGAAAGACCCTTTATGTACTGCCATTTGTTGGAAAATTGAGACACATTCCAGAAGTTGAAGATTTACCATGGGTCTATTTTTAGAGAAAGATTAGGAAAGGAAAAGCTTACGCAGCGCAGCGGCTTTGTCATTGGTGGGTTGGATACCATCTGCCAAGACGTTCAGATACTCCTGCAACTGTACGAGTGCGAAAGTGGATTTTTCCTATTAATAATACTGCGCTCTTGAGTTCGGGCGAAGATGGAATAAAATTTGGAAGCTTTGAGCTGACAGCTTGATTTTCATTGCAAATCGCAATTTATTTGGATTTCACCCATCCACCCTCTAGATTAGAATGACCATCTTTAGTTCAAACTTACCCCGAGTTCTCATCTAGTTGCAATAACGCTATGTCATAGTAGGCCTGTTTGTCATCATATTCCGGATATATAAAAAAGTTCCTCACACTACGTTTCTCATTGTGACTACCCCTTAGGTAATTGCCACCAATAGTCACCCTGTCTGGAAGTTTTCTAAAAAAATAAAAATAAAATTTTGAAACAAAATAAAATTGTTACAACTAACCCTTTATAAAATATACAATGTGCAGCTGTGAGTACAAAATTTGGCGAAATAAGCATTCCACCGCCAAGATAGTCTACATCACCGGTCACGTTATTTGTCCATCCAAGAGCGGTCTACAAAATCTCTAATAATTGTATTTACTAAATATTTTATTGTTTTACTCAGTTTTACATACCATAAATGGAAATTCATTAATAACAGTTAATTCACCAGAAATGATACTAAGGACAATATCTAAAGAGTTACATACGTGATTGATCAGAAGAAGATATTTAAAACTTTCATTTCAATCTACGTACTCGTTGTGTTATCATTTTCTTCCGTCATCGAAACATTCGTGAACAGAAAACAACTAAAAATTGCTATAAACACTATTGAAGATGAATCGTGCTCCATTGCTTATGGATAACTAACTTAATTCGCATTGACTAGCTAAATTTTTCTAAAATTGTTGTTAGACAAGTCTTTTATAGTAAATGACGTCAGTTGAAAAGATTTGTTTATATCGAGATACATTTTGCGAGCATGAATAGGGTATTAAAGTATTTTTTTGTAATTATTCATAAGGGGTCCGTTTTGATTGGCTTGTTTTAACAAATTGTTTACACGACCAGTTTCGTGGTTATGAAACAGGTTATTGCCTTGTGGATGTTTATGAAGGTTCAGTGTCTAAGAAATAACTTGGCAAGCGATTTATAAAAAAAAAAAGACAACCAGCATAAGAATTTAATGAGATCTCATTAGGCTTCCAAATGGGTTAAATCACTGCAGAAGATGCTACAGGGCTAGTCAACTGGTAGCCATCTAGAAGAAAATTGCATTCTAACATATGTACTATGAGAAGCTTATCCAGAACTTCAAAACAACAAAGACAATCACTTCGTTATCTAAAACATAGTTTTGTAACATACGAGTTTCAGATTAAGTTAGGTTATGTGGATGTCCCCGTTCAAAATGTATGTTCATTGTGGAGCACCAGAAAACAATATCGGGGACTTTGCATGATGAATTTCCCTTTTTTTCTTAAGGAAGATGCTACGGATGCTACCCTATTGGTATAAACCCCTTGTTTCCGGAAAATATGTGGAAAACCCTTTAGACACAGAGACAAACTTTTACCTTTTGAAAATATTGAGCCTGACAAGGTCGTTAAGAAGTATTCCTCGAAGGTTTTCCTGCTCAGCATTGAAGGTGTAGAACAAGTTGACAGAAAGTGGGTTTCTGTTCTACAGAAATCTTTGGAGGAGACAATCATGCAAATAGCTTTCCTACTTATCAAGCAGGGCCCCATGAAGGCTGCTATTATAGAGTGAAGTCATTTCTTTTTGATAAATAAAAGACTTCCCGTTTTCTTTAGATCCAGGTTAAGCCTGCCTTGGCAAAAGCTTAACTTTTTCCAACGAAGCAAAATATTGGGATCTTGCTTTGAATTTGGAAATTAAGCTGAAAAACCAAAAGCCAAGAAAGAGTTAGTCAAGCTGGGGTTAACAATCTTGAATAACTTACAAGATTAAAGCCTCGGTCATAAGACTGATACAAATATAAGGAACGGTTTTTTGGGGCACTGCCTTCGATAAAGCTATAAATCGGAATAATCTAAGTAATATCCAACAATCAACTTGTTTTTGCCGAAGCCTTCTCCAGAACTGAAGATTGTGTTTCTTCTGACACCACTCAACATCTTTGAAGCAGTCTCACAGCGGTCCAATAAAGAGTTTGGTCACGCCGCCATTCTGAATAATTTCATATTCCTCCCAGAGCACGCAGACTACACACCACTGAAGTTCAATTTTAACAGAAACCTTCAAGTTGCTTTTCCTTCTGGGTCTTTCTGGGAGGAAGATGCATTTCTAGAGGATAAGTCGATTCACTTTTACAATGATGATAGGGCAGTCGAAGGTGTTTCCTCTGATAGTCTCTTTCTGTCTTCTAAATCTTTCTAACGTATACAACGTGTTGGCGTTTAAAGAAGTCGATAAAACCGATTTAGTCAGAGCTGAATTTCTCCGAACAGATTGTTCTACAATAGGTGCTATCACTTGTCACCGTCTAATAGGCAAGCATGCAACAAGTCCTACAATACAAATATTTGGCGCGACAGCTCGTAGAGGTCCAAAGGGTAGATTCTCGCAACCCTTCATGTTGTGCGTGTTATATTTTTGGAAAAATGGAGGGGACCTAGCCGATTCCGCTTTTTCATGATATATCATACTCTCGAAAGCTTTTCATTACCTGCTTAGGGATGATGCTGCGAAAAACGTTTGTTTGTTTCGCTGTCTCGAGCCCGGGACAGCTCGCTAAGCAGTTCAATGCATTAAACACTTAAGCACGGCGACCAATTTATTATTATTATTGTTATTATTATTATGGTATCAGGAGGGTTGTTCACAGGGCTTGGCACTGCGGTTTCCAGCGAGTCCTATTGCACCTTCCCTAGTGTTCTCAGATGAATTGTTTCATCCCAGAGAATATCAGGAAGTTAAGGAACTTCTCTGGGTGGATGGCAGCAAGTTGTTCCGTAGGGATGATTTCGTTGCCGAGAATACTCTTTCTAAGTTGGAAGAGAGCTGGGCATTCCGTTAAGATGTGTAGAAAGGTCTCTTCACTCTCAAGGCAGAGTCTACAGCTTAAATCTGTTGCAAGGTTCAGGTATAGGTTTTTGTTCAGACGGCAGTGTCCGCTGAGGAATCCAATTAGTGCTTTAAGGTTGCTCCTATCCAGGTTCACAATGAAATTCGATTTTCTTTGTGACGGTACAAAAAATAGCAGCTTCGAACATGCTTGCCTTAGTGTGTTGAGCCAGACTTTTCTAGATTCTTGCATGCAAAGACATGCAATGACTTTTTCATTGCCTGCAAATCCACTATGTGCAGGCATCCAGTGAAGGATGACCATGTTCTTAGCAAGGTCCGCGATTACATTGCGGGTTTCTAGGACTAGTTTGGATTTGATGACAAGCAAGTCGAGCACTTTTATGCGACCTTGGCTGTCTGAGAAGATGAATATGATTTTCCCCATGATGTGAGAGCACTGATCGAGTCTCACACATTGATTGATGGCAAAGACTTTGGCTTGGAATATGGACGCGAATTCATCAAGGCTGACTGAGAAGTTCGCACATGATGATTCTTCAAAGATTCCGGAACCAGTATCTGTTTCTATTTTACATCCGTCCGTATACTAAACGAGGTCAGAGGATGATGGTTGGGGTTTGTGATTCTCCCAGTCCTCCCTTGATGGGAGTACTATTGTGAAGTTTGTTGAAGGAATATTCGGGTAGCATGTCGTCTGGAGGCATGCTGAAGATCGTGTCTTGCTCCAGTGTTTCAAGCAACTAGTACTTGGCTTACATTTTACGGGTTTTAGAAGCTGTGTGAACGAAGAAGAGGAGGAAACTATAGACGTTGTGATAATCTTAGGTGTAAGAAACCTCCTACGCTTCATTAAAAGGTTCAACGAAGTCTAGAAAGATTTACGAAAAATCTTTCCAAACTTATCTAACCTACATATGTCTAAGAGTATCAGCCAATAATTCTTAAACCATTAGACTAGACATTAGACTAAAAAAATCATTAAAATCGATTGCAAAAAGCTTTTATCCAAACATCCTGCATCATAACAAAGCTCTGGCAACAGTTCCAGCATAATTCACAACTTAGTTGCGAACAATTATTGCACGTTATTCTGTTCTTTGTTCTCTGAACTGAAACCATTTTTAACTTTCAATCTGTGTTCCTCATCCAAAGGAACACTCTCTGCCATAACTCTCTGCGTGAGCTCATGCAAAAATTCATTTCACATTTCAGATCGAATTCTCAAATAAATCAAACGAATGCACTTCGCAGTTATTTCGGTGCAAAAAAAAAAACAGGACACCATGAGTCGGGAGAAAAACAGACCCGACTCCTGCAGTGACAAAAAAAAAAACTGTCGCGCTCTACACGATCCAAGCAAAAATATAATTAAATTGTTAATTCACATTTCTCACGATAAATGTCAAAAATGTATCCGTGTGAATTATTAGGCACTGGCATTTCCCGCATACACACAAACACACACATGACCTTTAAGCATGTCCCGCGCCACAAATTCATGTGCAGAAGCGCGCTACTCATCGCGCTTGCAAGTTTCCTCTCAACCTCGGCCACCAATAAATCCTCAGATTGAAATTAATGTTTCCATCCCCATCATCATATTTTAGAATTTTTCCTTTTCCTCTTCCATATTCGTCTATCGTATTCTCTTTTCAGGACGAAAAAAAAAAAAAAACCAGAGCACAGGATAGAATAAGCATTCATCAAGCGATGAGATGTGTGTATGTCCTTTTGGCTTTTGTGTGTAGGCCAGGCTGTGGAGGTGCATGGATAAACGCATTAAACTAGCGTTTACTGTGAACTGTGTTGTGTGTCCTTTATTGGTTTTTTTTTTATCCTTGATGCATGCATTGATCCCATCTGATAAGTGAAGAGATGAACTGCCATAAAGCATGCAAGTGAGAAAAAAAATTGAAATTTGTGACACGAATTACACCGACCAGTGTCCATTGTACACTGAAGGAAATTTCTTAGTAAAGTTAGGTACTTGTTCACCTTTAACCAATGGATTTTTATGCAGAACATAAGCTAAACAAATCCTTGTGCAAGGACTTGTTTTTTATTTTATTTTAGCGAGTAAAACCCACCGTCCATTTCCTTTTACCGCAACATGACAACTTTCACAAACTATTTGTTTCAGTGGATAAATTGGAGCAGTTGGCAGGAGGAACTAACACGAAGGATCGTATCCTTATGAACACCATCCCCCATATATTTGGCTGACACTGTGACCTAGAAGATCAATTATATCAACGGTGTAATCAGGCTGAGCGTTCACTAGATCGAAACTGGCAAAAGCATGTCTTCAACCACCGCCTGCATCTTTTGCCTTGTTTTGAATTTAAGGGCAGTCTTGAAGAGCTCAGCTTCCGCCTGAAATGTCTTTTGTTAGTTACTTTTTCAGCTCAGTCTGGGTTCCTCTCTTGTCAGCAACCTTGTTGCAGGAGCTTTTGGAGGCGAGCATTTGTACAATTCCTGAGGTAACGTCCACAAATACGTTTTTTTTTGGCACATTTAGAATCGTGTTGTTGTCGAGGTCAAAAAGACCACACTTTCGGAGTACCACATGTAGTAGATACAACCGTGGATCTAGTTTAACAAATTTAAAGCCTAAGTTGAGACGTCTCGAGTCTGATTTTCTTCATGAGAAATGGCGAACAGCATATGGTGCTCACAATCTTATCAAGGCTTCTTCACTGTGTTGTCTCCCTTGTTCGAGGTCCGATTGAGTCATACATTGCACTCGTACTTGCCTCTTATTTTCGAATCGCGGAGAATGATGAAATAGATGATCCACATCTTCCTACGGAACAATAGGGAGAGCTATCGTGCTTAAATCTGTGGAGATACGCTGCTCGTCCAGCGTTGAATCTCTAAGGAGTCCTTGCTTGTTTAGAATGCTTCTTATGGTGGTTTGGTAACCGCGATGTACATAGCAATATCGTCCACAGTGTAGTTTGAATGGCGCATGGTCATAAGTCCACAATGGACTTTTGATCCACATGGGTGGGTTATAATGTGACAAACCAATTGTGAACTTATAACCTACCTAAGTGGGCCAAAAGTCCACAACATTTCGAGTCATAATTCCACAATGTTAAAAAGGAAGTGGGGCATAAGTGCACAATTTTGTCGCGAGTTCATTGAAACACTTTGAAATATTGGGAATCTGTATTGCACCGCTTGGCTGCTACGGTTCTTTTATGTCCAAAATCGGTGAGAAACAAGTTTTCGTTGTTATATTCATTTGGTGTTATGGACTTATGACCCACCCCAATGAGCCATAAGACCACAATCGATGAGTCAATAGTCCACAGAAAGTTCGTGTGGACTTATAACCCACCCAGACCACTGTGGTCTTTTGGCCTGTGGACTTATGACCCTGCGCCAGTTTGAATATCTCGTCATGCAATATTCCACGAGAGCCTAACACCGAACCCTTTGGCACCCCTCCTGTGATAGTAGATCCATTGGAGCACTCGTCAGTGTTGTGTACTAGTATCCTTTGTATATTGGTGCCATCATATTTCAGAGGGCTTCCTACAGGTGCTTCTATATCGCGGTGTTGAATGCGTTTTGGACATTTAACATGGCAACAGAACGATACCCGACTATTTCTTACTTTCCAAACAGCGACCAATTACAGTTGCTTATGTGTGTAAAGCTATTTTCTTCTATATCACATATCCAGTTCCTTCTTCGAATTGTGTGACTCCTCAAGTTCAAAACAAAACATAAAAAATGCCAGTTTCTAGGCTAGATCCTGCGAAGCACGAAGTAATCACATTCTCAACACAAAAACACTGATGACTACACAAGTCAAAAACATTTATCCTTCTTTTTGCCAGCCAGTGTTGTGTAGTGTATCGCTTCACGGGTGTCAGCTTATTACATACCACTAACGCAGAACTTCCACTCGACATTCGCCCTCAGTGCCCCAACGCAAAGCGAATGAAAAACGCACGACAATATATCACAGCGTTGCATCAATCCTTCCATTACATGGTAAAAATTTATTATTATTTTTTTTTTTGTTCTATGTCGCTGCCACACACCATCACACACTACCAATTCCTGCCAAAGGATACGTGAATGCATCATCCGCATTGGTAAGAGAAGAAAATTCTAGCAATCGCCTGTCCCGTCGTCCACATGTGCCACTAAGTCGTGCAAATGATTTATGTCTTTAATATGTGGACTTTGGTCGTAAAAATGTCCACTTGCAGTCTATATGGCTAAGGCCAGGCGACATTTCTTCATTTCATCCCGAAGGAAAGGAATGAAAAATCAAAAAAAAAAAAAAACAAGGAGAACCTAAAAAATATTGCCTCCACAAAATGATGGACAGAAAGAGAGAGAGAGAGAGAGAATGGATGATGTAAGATGGAGCCTTTCTAATCCCTACATGTAGAGCTTGTGCAATTATCCCGGACGAAGCTTAACATTTAAGGCAGATGACGTAAGGGTATTTAAAGTTTGACATAATGACACAGGCCTACGTTTCACCTTACACATGTCGATCAAAACTTGAGTCGCTTACCGAAACATCCCTATGTCGGAATGTCAAGGATGATATACGATTTAACCAATCATCTCGCTTGACTTCGCATCGAGGAGGTCGCCCCCTCTCCTTATTAAAATTTTCTTCTGGAAAACTTATATAGATGGTCGGTCGGTGAGGTGTGTTTCTCTCTATGTGTGTGTCAGTAACAGACCTTTCGTTTTACCTATCTTTCTGTTGCCTCCACATCATCGTTTCCATGGAATTTATATTTTCCGCTTGAAATATGCTAATTGAAGAGTATACAGTCCAAAAGTCAATGTCAGACCAAGAGCACGGAGTGGAAGTCAAAAACAAAACCCGTGAAATGAATAGGAATAATCCTTGGCGGCCTAGTGACCGTCTCAATTCGAGTGAACTGGGGAAGACGAAATAAATTGATTAGAAATTTTGTCCGGGGGGCTCCGCAGAGGTTCCTCGAACTTACTTCTTCTGCCAGAATGAGTCGCGACTAATTTACCGAGAGAGTTTTCTAATTATGTTTAGTTTCGTCATGGTAATTTGAGGGGCGGATGCAGGGAGTGGTGGATGGCCTCTGGCTTCCGATTTTTGCTATTATCCAACCTCCGGCTCCATTGTTTTGGTACACAATCGATTGGGTTTTGGTAGGTAAATGGAATTTTAAATGATTCCTTCAAGTGGGGGATTATCGGGAGAATTGAGTGGGTAATTAGCATTCTCCAAGAAACTTTTGACATTTTAAACAAAAAAAAAAAAATTGATACGCACGTAGATATTGCGGTCCCGACTGATTGATGGGGATGGGGTTCAATTTAAAGTCACATAAATGGATTTATCGATTTGTTTGTTGCTAAATTAATATTAAATTCGAGGATAAAGAGCGAGAGGCTTGTTTTTCGAAGGTTGGATTTATGCCAATGTTGTCACTGTCAAAATACTTGCTGTCGAAAGTACTTAAATTATTTCATAGATGAAGGCTGCCGGATACCTAGTTAGAAATGTTTACCCGGTTAATTAAATTTGAAAACAAATTAGTAAAGAAAAGCTTAAAAGAGTAATCTCAAAGCACAAAGTCTCAGTCTGTTAGGTTGCGGGACTGAGAGCCATCCATGACAAAAAAAAGGTCTATGAACTGGCAAGAATAGAGTCAAAACTGATCCAAACAGTGGTCGATAACATAGTTGTGATCCATGCAGAGGACCTTAAGCAAGATGTATATTTAGATTTCTGGAAACATGCCGATGAGAGATGGAGCACACTCCCATTATGCCACAAACATTTCAACAATATCAATCCCACAACGGAGAACATAATGGATCCTTGAAGATCCGAGTGAAGCGGAAACTTACATCACGCTGCCATCCTTTTAACCTAACAGCGACGATCTAAGGTCAGCGATTTTTCAACACGAATACCCCGTAGAAAGGAATGGAAGTCAGACAATATGGTTACAAGTCTTGAGGTCCACGAATATATCAAAGATGACTTAAGGACTATAAATGATGAGAACAATATAAGACCCTATTAATCCCAGTCCTGCTCTACGGCGCAGAGGCATGGACTTTATTAAAAATGGATGAGGGTGCTCTTGGCTGTTTCGAGAGGAAAATTCTTCGGGTAATTTTCGGTCCCGCTTGCATTGACGGTGAGTGGAGGAGGAGATACAATGACGACTTAGCCAGAAGAGTGAAGGTCCCACGACTGAAATGACTGGGTCATGAAGAGCGGATGGACATCAATGCTCCGGTGCGAAAAATCTTTGAATCCGCCCCTGAGAGACAGTGCAGTAGAGGAAGACCGCGACTCAGGTGGCGCAGGTAAGTTGAAGGGGACCTCAACCAATTCAGCGTGCGAAACAGGAGGCAGCTAGCTAAAGAACGAGCTGGCTGGAGACGCTTGTTGGTTGGGGCCCAGGTCCACCCCGGACTGTAGCACTTAAGTTAAGTAAGTAAATGGCAAAAAGGATCGTGCTGGTTGAAAAGACTGGATGTTTAAAGCTCTGATTCACCTCTCTCTTTCATCTTCATACAAGGATGGCGGAGGAGTTTGGCTTTTCATTCTCCACGGTTACGATAGCTGAAATGAGACCGTTAATAGGTTTTCGTTCATCAATTTGCCTTTAAATATTTTCGACAAGCCACTTGCTATGTCTTTCCTGCCACCTACCGACAGTAGATTCTGATCCACAAACAGAAGAACTCCTACAACTTTGGTTAGTTGAGGTCAATCAGTTACCGGTTGCTTCTTCATCCTTAGCAAGATC
This sequence comes from Criorhina ranunculi, assembly GCA_951813785.1. Lineage (NCBI taxonomy): Eukaryota > Metazoa > Arthropoda > Insecta > Diptera > Syrphidae > Criorhina > Criorhina ranunculi. The sequence goes on from OX638381.1 coordinate 16,375,687, forward strand.
GTATCATCATTATTGACGAATTCAGTGATTTGCTTTCGGAGACAAGTTGTAAAACTTGATATTGCTTGACACTCAGATAACATCTAGCTGACTTCCTAGCAGGGCTTCTGCTCAAACACACCATGGGGTGGCCAGAATTTTCGAAAGAAATACTGTGAATTATAAGAAATGGCAACAGTACCAATGATTCTCCCCTGTTATTCTGGACACCACCCTCGGAGCAAAAACCTAATACCACCTGAGTTTCAAAATTACTACACCAACACTAGCGCTGTGTAAATAGCATCATAAGGGTATTCATAACCCCTTTAGCGCTAGTGAATTATAAAAAAAAGAGAAAGACAGTTGATATGTCAGCGATCTTAAAAATGCTCGCATTCAGGTTTCGCTCTTTGACGCATAGTAAGTGAAGATAACTTTCCTATTTCTCTTGCCAGCAAAACAAAGCCGAAGCAAATGGACTTCCTGCTTAAGACTACCCATTACGAAGTTTTGTTTTTCAACTGACTCTGTGAAGTAATACAGAATTAAGCGTGCGACTACCAAGCTTGTAACCATCTCTTAACACACTGAGAACTAAGAACAACCTTAAACTCGCCTTTAAAAACTTTCAAATTAATTGCAACTTCAAGAAGAATTGTACACAATCACAAGTATTCCCTTCTTCCACGTCAATTTATATTCCAATTTCCGATTTAAGTTACCTTCAACTCAGCTCACATTCCTTTCATACTCTTCTCAACTAAATCGTCAACACAATCTCATGTCCAATTCCAAATCACCGACCAGCAACCACAGAATAATTTCAATCAACATTCCCTCACTGCACCACCATCAAGAAGATATCAGCTTTGGAACATCAATTCCAGCAATAATTGCTGAAAAGGGGAAAAAGAGTGGAAGGCGAAGACAACAAAAACCCCGCACACAGACTACAGGAAGTGAAATCCTTTTAAGCCAATACGCGATTTATTTTTAATTACAGCCGATAAATTCCGCAACCGGAATCCTTCACCAATCGATTGGAGTGAACTTTTATGGAATCATTGTTTTCTCTACCAACACACACATACACACACACACATATAGACAAATTATCTAGTAGGGTTAAGTCCGCCTCCCTTTTAGCAAGCCGCATAAAATATTGTACGCTGTCATTATGCTTTGGAAGTAAGTTTACTGCCAAGCGGAAATGACTGCTACTGCAGGACTGAGTAAGATTTCCTTCTCATCCTTGAGCTCAACTCTTCTCAAGTTTTTTAAGCATCTTAATTTCCGCTTTAGGAATTTATCCCCCTTGTTCCCTCCTCCACTGTTTTGCTGCTTTGATTGTAATGTAAATTTCATCCTGCTGCTGCTAACTTGAGCTTATTATGCCATTTAGACTGTGTGGGGATGGAGTTGGGCGGGCTGGGAGTAAAAAAAAAAAAAGCAAACGACCAAGCGTTCGCATCTGAATGGTTACACATTAGCATTATGCGTGGGTCACGCCATACTCTACTAATTTGCATTCGACTGTCGTGCAAGCAACCATCCAGTTGAGTCCTTTGAAGGCAGCCCTTGGAAGCATTACGACGTGTGTGTGTGTGTACCCACGCTCGTTATGTGACACTTAGACGTCGTTTCCCGTATTCACCTATGTTTACTAGTACCCCCACAACCCTCTCTAGTCGTCGTCGTCGTTCCGTTTCATCCTTTCGTGTGAGTACGAGTATATTTTTCTGTTCCTAATACCTTTTCATTTGCAGCGCGATATGGTGGTGGCCCATTGGAGAGGACATTCGCACACATACTCCCACCCACCGTTGGCAAGTGAGTGTTGCATTAATGGGTTTCAATATGAATATTAATGAGATGTGTTATATAGAGTTACTTTTCGTCCTGACATAAATATTCCATTATAGCAACATTCAGGTTCTAAAAAGGATAAAATTGTTGCGCACACCATGCTCCTTCACCATATCGTTGACATCGTCTTTCTCGTCGTCATCATAGCCCTTTGTGTGTTGTTTAGGGCGGAAGATTAAGCGGATAGGATGTGGAGAGATCGTGAATGGATTCGTATCGCTCTGTGTTATTTATGTCTAACATGCTGACGAGCGCGCGGGATATACGACTATCTATATCCTTTTAGTCCACGTTTCTTTTAGAATTCACTGCAGCGATAGGACGACTCGTACTGGCGAGTGGCGACACTGAGCTGTGGCAGTCCGCTACCTATTTGAATACTCTATTTTAGAATTCCAACGAATGTAACTTGCACGAGGACGACAAGGAGCACCAGCAGAAAATGGCGTGGCACCCGGCCACGAACACTCAGGCGAATTGAGTTCAGTGGGCGGCCCGGAGTTTGTTTAGTTGTCATGCCATTTCGCAGAGGATGCTGCTACTAATTAAATGCAAGCAACCTGGAAAGCATGAAACGTGGTCTTTCGATTTATATTTTGTTTTTGTATACAACTCGGGGTTAAATAGAATTTTTAAAGAGTCCTTTCCGGACGTTGATGCTTGGTGGGGGGATTGGCAGGTACGTTGTGAATCAGAATGCAAGCGATCCAATTTCAATGCTAACCAAGTGCATTTAGATGGAACAAGGCGAAACCACAAACTGGAAAAAGGAGAAAATGAATTTACAGACATTAGGGTTAAGGTAAGGGTTTACAGATTTTTAGGTTATTTTTCAAATTCAACTGACATGGTGGAGTAGTGTGTGATTAACTATCTAAAGGAGTACAAGTAAAAGATAAACCAAATGTCGTCGGGGAGAGTGAGAGCGACAGTGATGGCATTAACTGCGTCTGCTTCGAATAGAACGAGAGGTTACTAGATTCTAAACTGGCACCCACTTCAGTGAAATTTCTTGTACTTAGCAACCATTTTTCTAAGACTCTTTTCTACTGTAAGGTACCACGGAAAACTTCACAGAACGGAGAGAAAAGAAGAGGAATAGAGAAAACTGGCTTGAGTTGTCCTCGTCAGAATTCAGGATGATTCAGGGAGGTCGAACGATAGTAATTGCAATCATCCTGATCTTTCTCTTCCTTTTGTCTTTTCAGACTAAACATTCCACGTCAGAAGAACACAATGGATCCGTAGAGATCCGAGTGAAGGCTCTCCACCTCTTCAACCTACCTATCCTCGTTAGATAAAAAGTCACAATCGAAGTCGATTTGATGTCAATTCTTCAAGCTAGCAAGCTCAAGATGACTACATAACGTCATACCTAGACTTCGAAAGACCATTTTCAAGCGTCTTTCCAAGCAGGGAAGAATGGATAAGCGGTCAAGCACCCAATACGCAATCAATAGCCGTCTATACCGACGGATCTAAATTATACATTGGCGTTGGTGCAGGAATCTTCTCCGAACCGCTGGGAATTAGAAAATCTCACCGCCTTCCGGTCCAGAGCAGTGTTTTAAGCGGAGGTCTTAGCAGTGACAACAGCCGCCCGTGAAACTGCGATGAGGACAATACCGCACAATGATTCTACCTTTTTCATTGACAGCATTGGAATGAGAATGCTGACGAATTGGCAAGAGCGGGCTCGGAACTAAGTCTAGACCAAGCCGACCTCGCGGTGAATATCCCGCCTTGCTCATTGAAGCTCAAAGCAGGGAAAAAGGCTCAAGGAGAGGCAAATAACAGATGGTCCTCTTTAGACACTGGTGCCATCACAAGGAAGTTATGGCCTGTATTTGATAAGGCCAGGACCGCTAAACTTATAGAAAATGCCTCTCCACCCTTGTTGGTGTGGTAACGGGTCATAACACTTTACGGTTCGACATGAAGAAACTTTATATCACGGCAGAAGACCTGTGTAGAGGCTGCGGAGACGAGGAAGTCCATGAGGACAAAACCCACTTGCTCTGCCGCTGCCACGGCCTGTACCATCTAAGATACAAATCCCTCGGGCGACATTTCTTCCGGGAACTCGAGGAACTATTTGGTAAGCTGGTCAACGATCTGAACGGCTTCATTAAATCCACAGGATGGTTTGTACCACTAACGCAGGAAGTAGTTACAATTACACTTTGTATGCGGGTAGCAATTAAGGGTCTTAGAAGTCTTTGAAACCTGAGTGTGGCGCAGAGGAACTCTTCTTCGCCGGCCCACATACCTAAACTAACCTTAGTGTGTAGTTCTACGTTAAAATCAAGGTGTATCATCCTCAGCTCACATCAAGGAATATATATCTGTGGCCACAAGGAAAATCAGCATAAGTCACACCCAACACAATACGACTTATGTTGTTTTTCCTTGTGACCACGAATATATTCATAGGCCTTGACTTGACGTTATCTTTACAACTTGCGTGACCATCATGCCTCATTTCACAGGAAAATTTAACTTGAGACTGCATTTTATAGCTCACCCCGAAGCCGCCCATTGAATTATATCTTTAATATTTGATCCTTGTTCCTTTTACAACTACCAGAACCGCAACAAGGCCGCCAATAAATGTCAATGTGTACAATGTTTCGATTCCTTTTTCCAATTCGAAGGAAAAAATAAAAACGAGGAGATATATCCCAATTCGAACTGCTGTCGAACATTTTTTCGCCCCTTTTGCCGGTCGCTTTCTTTTCGTCCTTTACGCCTTTTGCTCTTCCGGCAGTAACCACGTTTTATAACCAGTTCACAGTCGAAAAACCACGATCTCTTAGCTCTGGTTATCCCTTTAGTGCTTCCATTTTGTTGGTCAATCACATGCTGTATCTCTCCAACGGCGAATGACACATATTGAGCGAGAGCTGGGAAAAAAGGTCTACCACAAGTCGCCTTGAGTCGTTGTCACTGTCGACCTGCAAAAGAGTGTCCTGACTTCTCACAGAACTCACCCAATCTGTTAGTAATAAGTATCGGTATTTATTTGTCAAAAAAAAGGGTTCATTTTTTCGTTTCGTTGTCCTTTCCCCCCTTCTGTCACAAGGAGGAGCAAACCGAGATGGTTAAAAGATTTAAACGTGACTTCCAAATCGGAGGAACAACACGAACGATTTTGTTTCCCAATGACCTCGAAGGACGAAAGCGTTTCCAATGAATTTCCGCATTTTACAAGCTTAACGTAGTCTGAATCCCAGTGTGGGCTGGCAACCGGGGAAAAGGAAATTCATATCCTTTTGTTGTATTCACAGTTGACAAGTCATCGTCCGAGCTGCTGGTGAATTCAAAAATCGCACAAAATTTGTACACGGTTTTTGCATTTTGATATTTTCCATACTTTTTTCCGGCCGCCTTCGGTATCTACTATAAAATCAAGAAATTTGAACGGGAATGCAACTGATGCCGTATGCATGTGTGGTCGGTTCCTATTTCCCTTTTTTTTGCTCCTAAAAGAGGAAAAATTCCGAACAATCCAATAGGAACAAAGCAAAAGCTACGTGACTTGAATTTATTGTGACTGCTATTCTATTAGAAGGACACGACGAACGCTGTAACAGAGGAGAATCAAGGATCTTCGGTCTAAGGCTGTGCACACATTCATACTGGTTCGAATATTTTCGGTATTTCGGGGAGGAAATTACAGGTGTTTCGTTTATACAAGTCTTTTTTTCTTTCGTTACCTCCCTTTTTTTTCTATTTATTTATTTACCACCTTTGCCTGCCTGGTTGCTTGTTTCCTTTGTCCTCGGACTTGAGTCCTAAAATTTGCAAATTTTTTCCCACAGAAAAAATAACAGAAAAATTGTAAAACGGGCGGAAAATCCATTCGCTGCGAGATGGCTTAGAAGCCTGAGACCCAGATAAGATTCTATGAGTGGAAATTGGTGGTGGGACATGGGTCGGCTAGGAGCAGTGAGTTTCGGGCGGTGGTTGCATCATAAATAAATAGAAAATGTTTGCTTTACATGGAGGGTTGGGAAAACATTCTTTTTTAGGTTTTTTTTCGTTTGACCTTTTTTCTGTGGGTTTCGTTTCCTCTTCGATGGTTGGATGGGCTTGTAGAGCTGCAGCTGCATGGTAAATGCAATCCGATGAAATGTGGCCAACGAATGGAATGAATTTGAAATTACCTGGATGTACCAAGGAATACAAATTGAGAATTTTGTGGTTAGCGAAGAGAATGTCCAGCACTAGGGATGGTAAGGTGGGCTGTACTGTGATGTTTGAATTAAGAATTCTCAATTGGTGGTTTTTAATGAAAGGTACATAAGAAAAAATGGTTGCAAAAAAAGGGAAGAAAACAACAGGACAGACATGGTGTTATGGCTTCTGATGATTTATTTCTTTACTAAATCAGATATTTCAAGGTGGTTCTCATGAGCCATCTTTGGTGTTCAAGAAGCCGCATCAAGTTCCACATGAAAAGCGCTGTGTAAGTATAAGTACATACTAGCAGTTCTAACAATCCACTTTAAGCAGGCAAAAAGTTTTGATCTCTTATCAATTAGGGATTTTTAAAGCAACCGACGAGAGATGCTCTTTGAGACTGAGAAAGGTTGTGTGAAAGGGTATTCGCACTTCAGAATTATATCTGTTTCAATGTTTGCATCTTTCAGTATCATAACTGACGGCATAGTCGACTTTTTTTAATGAAAATTGGAGTGGTGTCCCACAGGGTTGCATACTTTCACCACAACTTGCCTCGATGGTTATCCAAGTTTTTTTTTTTTTTTTTATAATTCACTAGCGCTAAAGGGGTTATGAATACCCTTATGATGCTATTCACACAGCGCTAGTGTTGGTGTAGTGATTTGGTAACTCAGGTGGTATTAGGTTTCAGTCTTTTTGCTCCGAGGGTGGTGCCCAGAATGACTGGGGAGAATTATTGGTTCTGTTGCCATTGCTTATAATTCACAGAATTTATTTTCGAACATCCCGATGGCATTAGTACGATCAACACATTTAAGCCATTGCCTACCCTACTGCCAGTGTTATGCCTATGCAGTAGAGTTGACGTCAGCTTTTTTCGCAATTGACCGACTTTTTCTTTTTTGTGACATCGGGATTAGAACCTGACCCTTCAGCGTGACAAGCGATGATGCTACCACTACACCATGGCCACCCTTGCCTATGCCTAGCCCTTGCATAGCCTATCTGACTGTCTGACGGATGTATTTTGAGGTTCACCATCACTCAACACTTCGTAGCCTTATCCTGTTATGACTTCGCTATATGTCTTTGAAATGAACGAGAGAAAACAAGGTACATGTTGTCGACCAAAAACCGATCCGTCGAACACTGTCTAGGAGAAAACCTTACAATTGACAGCAAACATTTTGAGGTTGTGAAGGAGTTTATCCACCGCGGGGCAAATATAAACTCCACAAATGACAACCTAGTGGAGATTCGACGAAGGATAACCTTAGGCAACCGCTGCTACTTCGGTTTGTCCAAACAACTAGGGTCCAAACTCCTAACTCGAAGGTTCAAAATCATGCTCTACAAAACCCTGATCTTGACAGTCCTGCTTTATGGAGCTGAATGCTGGACGGATAAGTAAGACAGTAGAGCAGATCTTGAAAAATTGTACGTCGAAAATTTGGTCCAGTCTGCGAGGAGGGCGAATGGAGGAGAAGATACAACCGCGAACTCTACGAGCTGTACAAAGATGTGGATGTAGTCCGGAAGGCAAAAATCCGTCGACTGAACTGATTCGGCCACATCGAGCGAATGGACGAGAATCCTTCAGCAAAGAGAATCTTTAGATCCCAGTCACCTGGTTCACGAAGAAAAGGAAGACCGAACCTCCTGTATAAAGATCAGAAACCTCGGTTTAGTAAACTGGAAGCAGCGTGCCCGGGACCGTGAAGGATGGAAGCGGCATTAGTTCAGGTTGAGACCTTCCAAGCGTCGCTGGCCTGATAAATAAGTAAGCAAATCTCATTGTATACACGTTAATTTTTATCTCTTGTGCATGCTTGTATTATATTTTAGAAGATCCATCTTGTTTGTTATCCTGTGGATAACGTTACTACTCATTTGAGAGTTCTTCGCGCTAAACTAAGATCTTTCCTCTTGGTGCACTTGGCAGGCATTTCAATCTCCAGTTTGTTTTGTGCAATTTTATCTGCAGTCATTAAGGAAGGTGTCTTTGGGCATCTGCATATGAAAAATATTCCATTAATACGGTTTGAGGATTAAGCCCTGCGCTTCTCCTTTTCTTCATCTTGGAGTCTTTCATCATTCGCAAAAGGTACCACGATCCTTTTTGAGTTCCGGTTACTTTGCTGACTGGCATCTGAAAGATCGTAGCTACCTCCTTCATTTCTCCTTTTGTAGAGTGGTCTCTTCTAAATGTTGGCTTTGGGATAAGCCCCTATACCTTCGACATTGACATTTTTCATTCGTTTCAAGAAGTGAGCTGCATTTTTAGGTAAGGTTAGCTTGAAGTGGATCTAGAGAAATCTCCTTACCTACTCGTTGAACCAACTGGAGCTTCTTATGAAGCGAAGAAGGTTTCTGACATCTGTGTTTATCAGATCGCCTAAGTCGTTAAAGTAAAATTCTCCTAAATGAAGTCTACTTTTGCGGGAGAGAGCTGTACAGTCACAAAGAAGGTGGGGACTAGTTTCCTCCTCCTTTTCGTCCATACAGCTCCTATAAAAAATATTTGAATGATCGTCAAGCCTTGTGGCATGCTTTCCTATTAGACAGTGTGCAGTGATGACACCTATCATAGATCTGATATCTTAGATCGTTTCAGATCCAGCCGTGGTCAAATCTATTTAGTCGCTAGGCACGTTATACCACCGAGAATTTAGTTTCTCTATAGCATCCAGCTTGAGTTTGAGCTTACATGTAGCCACGGTGTAAACCCAGGGTGTCCTTTTCAGGAAGCACAGGTATTGTTGATTCACATCTGGCGAGTTCGTCTGCCTTACAGTTCCCTGGAATATCTCTATGCCCCGGCACCCAACAAAGGTGAATATTGAACTGCTCCGCCATCTCTATAAGAGATGATCGGAAGTCTAGAGCTACTAACGAATTTCGAGAGACTGATTCCAGGGACCTGATCGCTGCTTGATTATCCGAAAACATATGGATATCTATGGAAGATATCACGTTCTTCTCTAGCCAAGATAAGACTTCTTTAATCGCCAATATTTCTGCCTGAGACACGCTACAATGATTTGGAAGACGGACAAAGAGGTTGAGAAGAGAGAAGCTTATCAGAGAAAACACCACCACCTTTCATTGGTTTTTGATCCATCGGTGTAAAAGTGGATCGAATTGTCCTGTAGAAATGCCTCATCCTCCCAGAATGGAAATTCAGTTTGGCTGTGGTGTAATCTGTGTTTCCTGGGAAGATTTTCAAATCGTTCAAAATGGAGGCATGGCCAAAATCTTTGGTAGACCACTGTGAAGTTGATTTGAGTCGAACAGCTGACCTAGTAGCCATTTGTCTGCAAAAGATGTCGAGGGGTGTCAGATGAAATAGAATATCCAGTGCTGCGGCGGATGTAGTGCGAAGTGCTCCGCTTATGCACAGAAAAGCTGATTTTTGGACCTTGCTTAAATGATGGCGGTTTATCGCCTTATTCAAGGCGGTCTACCATGCCTTTAGCTTGAAGCCGTTTCTTCTCTTTCGTTTACACAAGGTTTTAAACTTTTTATAAGCCTCGATGTACGATTCAAAGCATACTGCAGGCTCAAAATATAATTTCATGCCAATTAGTCTCTCCTTTTGGGTAATAGTAGCTACATCTCCAGTCTGCTCTTCCACTACCCCTATTCTGATCCCCTTCTTTCTCCCACAGTTAAACTAACACAGCAAACTAATGTCACAACAGAAAGTCGTTATGTACTCTTGAGACTTAGAGAAAGAAAGGTATATGAAAACATTCGCTTTTTTCTTGCTTATCTACATAACAAATTTTTGACTCGGTCTGCTACGAAGGAAAGACTGAAACCAGCGTCATGGTTTCCATCCACCAGTCTTAAAAACCTATATATCAGCTACCACTAGGTTTTCAGCAAGTCCCCTCAAAAAATGGAGGACGAACTGGCTGCATTCGGCCACTATGTACATTCTAACCGAGCCTCTCACCTCCAGCGGAGTTGTGCGGATCATGATAAACGTTTTTTTTTTCTGTATTAGGCTTTGTTAAACGGTGGTCCAAAGAATGCATCAACCCATACGTAACCAGGTCTCTCTACATGACCTTTGTTCGTCCCCCTCCAGAGTATGCCAGTCAAGTGTGGTCCTCGTACCATCGTGTACATATCTCGAAAATCGAAAGCATCCAGCGCCGTTTTCTTCGATTTTTCTTTTATTCTCCCTCCCTATCAAAACCGCCTCAACCTCATTAACTTAAACACCCTTGAGGAACGCAGAGATGCAGCCGACATTCTCTTCATTCATCGACTACTTGCAGGTCCACATTGAATGTGCGTCATTTCACAACATGCCTAATAGGTCATTTCTTGGTTATCTACAGACATGAATTCCAGACGGGGGCAAGGATTTCTGTTGCTACGTTAAGTTCTGCATCAGCATAAACATTAGCTTAACTATTAAACCACTCGACAAACTTAACCGCAAAGCTTAAATCTGTTTACCACAAGATTAAAACTCATTTGTAAATACTATCATTCCATCGTTCAACTGACATCATCCTGTTTCCGGAATAACCTCCTGTGATTTACAATCTCATGTCTCATTCCCGAAAGCCTTTTTTCATTTTCCACTTTTTTTTGTTTCAAAAATATGAGTGTAAAGTTAATAATACAAGCCCCCATCCCCCAAATCATTTGTGGACAAAAAAAAAGTCATGTAATGCTGTCCGATAATGTCAAGAAACTTTCTCTGACATAGGTCAGTGCCAGGAGTCCATATCCCAAAGAAAGGAAACAATCAACAAAAGTTGTATGCATGCTTCTCTCCCATCGACGAACGATGAAAAGAATAAAAGTCCTTAAGTCCTTAAAGGTTCACCAACTTGGTTGGAATTATGTCAGATGTCATGTAAGGCCAATAATGTTCCTTTTTTTTTTTTGCCCTCATTTTCCCTTTTGTGCTTAGCGTTGATGGTCATCGTTTGAATTATTGATTGACTTACACAAGTGCACTTGATAGTTTAAATTCGAAGCTAAGTGGCCAACAAGACGATGGAGTGTTCTAAGAACCGCCGAACGTGTGAATATTACACAAGCGCCAATTAACTAAAAAAAAATTAAATTAATCGCAACTTGAAGCAGACACAGTAATTGGGCGGAGGCCAAGGATTAGAAATTTATAAACTAATAATGGCGGCCTGTGTTCTACATGACATGCATTTTAATTAATACACATGTATGTATGTATATCCTCCGGATGTCGGGTAATCGAATGGACCCCAAAGTACTACTACACACATCATGATGCTGGAGGTGGAACATACCTCGGCGGGGATATCATGTGATTGAATGTTCGATATAATTCGATTCACTATAGACCGCTATACCACACATAAGAGTGCACTTTGTATTGTTACATTTGATTGGATTATATTTAAGTGTTTTCATAGCTAGTGGGTGATTAGGTAAACGATATTTAGTTTCGCAAATCTTTTGTGTGCAGTGTAGGTGTGTGTGTGTGTTTGTCAGGATAGCCATTGGGGGGGGGGGGGGGAATTTCAATTCAGTATAATGGAAAATTGAAACAAAAAAGGACTGTGCTACCCCGGTGAATTCCGTAAAAACGTATAAAAGAAGACCGAATGTTTTTACAGTACGTAACGTTGTATATTGCTTTAATTTATTCGCGAATATATTAGTTGGAGGAACCATGGACCGACTGCATTTGATTACGAGGGTCAAGGACGATGTTTTTAATTGGCTGTAAAGGCATTAAATCTGTTAAAGCTACCTGCACACGATTGTGTCCCTTTTGGGGGGTTAACACGGGGATATTTGAAGAAGTCACAATTTTTTAGAGCTTGACGCACGCAATGTTGAATGAGAGCGAATGTTTTTTTTTGCCCTCTCCCTGTGATCAAATCGACTTCCTTAACTACAATATCTGTGCGCTTTATAATAGCCATGTGCCAATCAAAGTGAAACCTATTAAACATGGTCAATGTCCCTGGTTCACAAATGATATCCGGCAGCTTATAGAACAACGTAACCGGGCTTACAATGGTTGGGAACGTTCTAGGCTGGATGTTCGTCTAAAATTTTTTCGGTCCTTGTACAATCAGGTGGTCGGCAAAATTAGGGTTGCAAAAAAAAATGTCTACTTAATGTCTCGTTAAAAGGCTCCTTAATCAATGTTTTGTCACACTTCCCTTTCCTGTTTTAAATGTAGTTCCCACCTCAGTCTTTCACGAACTCAGCTCAATAGTCAGCTCAGTATTTTTGAGTTCTCTTGTGTAGATTATACGGAACTTGTTGCTTGTCTGTTGTCTGTCAAATCGAATGCAGTTGATTTCGATGAAATACATTATAAATTTGTTAAAATAATTCTCCCCGTGATTCTACCTTACCTTGTCCATGTCTTTAAATCTGTTTTAACCACTTGTGTTTATCTTGTACAATTTTAAGGCCTTACCTTGACTGCTTGCTATAACTGCATTTGAACGCACCCGACAAATCTGTTATCGAACCTAATTCTTAAAAGTCCTAATGGTAAAGACTATCGGCCTATCTCGATTCTACCCTATTTGTTTAAGGTGTTTGAGAGGGTATTGCAAAGGCAAATAAACTCGAATATTCATTCGAAAAATCCGCTCACTTCAATGCAATCAGGTTTTAGGAAAAATCACGGTTGTATAACAACGCTTACTTAAGTGGTAAATGACATAAGGGAATCGTTGGATGATAATAAAGTGACCTTCTTAGTGCTCTTAGATTTTTCTAAGGCTTTTGACACTGTGGATCACTCTAACTTATGCAATAAACTCTCAACTTTGTTTGGCTTCACAAATTCTGCTATTAAGCTAATTTCGTCGTATCTTAGGCTCAGAAAACAAGCTTTAGCAGTGGGTCATAATGCATCCGACTTTCATGAGGGGTCCCCCAGGGCTCGATTCTAGGACCGCTTCTGTTTTCTCTGTATGTCAACGAGATTCCTTCTATGGTCTCGATGTCCAGTTGTACCAAAGCGGCTCGCTTGGTATGATAGAAAACTGCAGAAATGCGATCAATCGGTGTTATATTGGATACACAACTCAACTTTAATTTGCATGTGGACTACATTGTTAGTAAGGCATTCAGAATGCTTGGCTTTATTAGGCGAAATACTAAAGAATTCTCTGATCCTTATGCACTAAAGACCCTTTACTTCGCATTAGTAAGATCAATTTTAGACTACTGCAGTCCAATCTGGAATCCTTACTACGGAAATCATTCTCTAAGGATAGAAAGGGTCCAAAAATGCTTCACAAGGTTTGTTTTTAAAAAACTGAGGTGGAACATAGACACGCCTCGATATCTAACCCGATGCCTTCTGTTTAATTTGCTAACTCTGGAAGACAGACGCAGGTATTTCTGTATCATGCTGATAAGAGATATAATTAACTATCATATAAATTGCCCTCATCTGTTAGAGCGAGTAAACTTTTTTTTTCCTGCAAGAAATCTATGTATGAGGTTTCATTTTCGAGCACATTTCCACAGGACTAATTACGGCAGAAATGAACCCATTGAGCGTTGCATCAGGGAAGCTAACCTAGTTATTGATGTGTTAGATTTTTTTGAATATTGTTCGAGAAACTCTTTTAAAATGAAATTAATGTTAATGCTCCAACAAATAATGTAATATGTATGCAAATTCTTCTTTTTTGTTCTCTTCTACTATTATTAATATTATTCTATTATTATTGTTTTACATATTTAGTTTTAAGTTGTCTAATTGAGCCTGTAACTCTAGTTGACGAAATAAATAAATAAATAAATAAATAAAATAAATAAAATATTGACCTGGAGAAGATATCCACCCGGTCCATGAAGAACGGGCTATTTTTTAACCCTCTAAGAACCAAATGTGTCGTCATTAGTAAGAAGCCACTGGATCTTTCATATTTTCTTGACGTCATGCTTAGTGGGACCAAAATTGAATTCGTTGACATTGCCAGAAACTTAGGAATGACTTTCAATAGGACACTGAGGTGGAATAATCACATCAACGTGACTGTTGGCAAAATGTATGGTGTCTTACGTCAGCTATGGACGTCGCATCACTTTACCCCTCAAAAAATTCGGATGTTGCTTGCAAAAACACTTATTATTCCTATTTTTAGCTGTAACTTTTTGTAGCTGTGATGCTGCTTGTAAAAGAAAGCTTAATGTCGCTTTTAATAATACCGTCCGTTATGTTTACAACCTAAAACGCTTCGACAGAATATCCACTTACTCTCAACAACTTTATAACATGACTCTTGACCAAATTTTCTTGATCAAATTGCCGTTTAATCGGATTTAGGATTTCAGTTTTACCCCCTTTTTGGGGAGTAAGAAGGGGATATTTTAGGATCTTAGTTTTAGTTGTTTGGGAATATGCGAAGTAAGACCTATCTGCACACCAAATTTCAAGTTTCTAGCTGTACTGGAAGTCCGAAATCTTTTTTGTGTCACACTTTTCCAAAGAATGCCCCAACTGGATCTAATTGAATGATTAAACTGTACAAGGAAGCGTTAAAGGTAACCTAATCATTGAATATGATTTCGTAGAATTTATAAATAACTAGTAGAAGAGGAGGGAGGTAATTGTGTTAAACTTGAGAGCATTTAACTCCAAGAAATTAAACACTAAACACATATTCAACGAGGAGGTTTCACAGCTTAGGGTTTCTTGGAATCTTGGCGATTATCATCAACAACGGTTACTAAGTAATTCAAGAGTTTTATCTTTTTAATGCCTCTTTGCATGAGGGGGAATTCTTGGAATTCACTATTCAGCCATTGTAATTACAGAACATTTTTTTTTTTTGTTAACAAATTCGAAGGGTAGTTTGTGTCCTTCAGTAGATTTTATCTGTAATTTAAGGAGGCGTAATCTACTGTGGATTTTGGTTTTCATGTATTTTATCTGTCCTACTGCCTCATTCCGAGTTAATGCAAAATTTTATTTGTATTGGTGAATCTTCTTTTTACTCCAGCTATCGATCTATTGCACATACGTCCCTTCTTTCCAACGTCATGTGTTTTTTCCGACAAGTCGAATTTCAACCTTTCCTTACACCTTTTAACCATTGAAGCATATTCTAACAAAAATAATGGTGATTTAACAAGACTTGTCCATAGTTCTATCCTATAGTCACAGTATCCTCAGGCGTACTACAAGGTAGCCATTAAGGACCTCTGATCTTCGATTTGACCATTATTGATGTTGAGAATGTAATTCTTCTATCTGACATAAGAATCTCTCAGCAAATCTCTTGCACAGCTGACTCCACCTCACTGCAAGCTGACTTAAACCATTTCTACACTTGGTGTCAACAAAATCTTTTAGAGCTTAACGTGAAAAAATGTCAAGCTATCATTTTCTCTCGCAAGCGTCATCTCCTACGTCAAAGGTCAGGTTCCTTCTGTTCCCATTATTTGCAACACTCAGCTTAACTTTCGTCTTCATGTCGACAACATTATTAGCAGAGCCAACTCTGCACTTGGCTTTGTTAAGCGTTGGTCGAATGAGTTCTCGAACCCTTACGTGGCTGAATCCCTTTATACGGCATTCGTTAAACCACTTCTTGAATGTGCCAGCCAGGTGTGGTCATCTTATCATCAAGTTCATATTCAGAGAATTGAAGTCGTCCAGCGAAGATTCATTCGCTTTGCCTTCCGCGGCCTAGGTTGGGATGACCCACACAATTTACTTCCCTACTTTTCAGGCTCTAAGGACTCGTCGTGATGTAGCTGATATACTTTTGACACATCAGTTATCTCCATCAGATCTCTCTTAACACCAACCCTCGCCGTTTAAGATCTCGGGTGATCAGGACGTTGATGCGGAAGCCGGAATAGGGGATCTGGGGTCGAATTACGGCATTACGTATAAACGATCATTCTTACGTAATAATGCTCATATCCTGGGTTTCCCATCATCGTACTGACTATGGCACGAATAAACCCTTTACAAGAATGCTCCGTAAAGCAAATATGTTTCCCAATATATTTGACTTAAACTGTAGCAAACCAATCTTGAAACATGCACTTCATAACTTACCTCAACCCTGAAACCTGTCTTCTCTTTTGACGTAGCAATAGTAAATTGTTAAATTTAGTTTTAAGCTCTTTTTTTTACTAAATTTAAGGTTTAGCTTTAGATTGTTTAAGTTTTTTTACCCTTAGTTTATAATTTAGAATTTAGTTTCACCATTTGTTGGCCATGTATTTTAAGTCTGGTCCTAAGTTTTACCACTGTAATTCTTAGGTTTCAGATCAATAATTTATGTGCCATGCTTGTATTAAGCTCAATAATAAAATCCCATTGCTCGGTACCGGAAAGGCAGACCTCGCTTTCGATGGCAATTGGACCTGCACTCATGTGATTTGGAAATACGCATACCGCAGTTACATTTAGGGCCGATTTTTCAATTGCCAGATAAACAGTCTGATTGCTAACTAATGAATAAATTTATTCCACTCTTTATCTACTAGATAAGTAGTGTGAGTTTTTCAATCATAAAATAACAGCTAGATAGTAATTCGACGGTATTTTGCAGTACTGACAATATCAACTATATCTAACTTCACATGACGTGGGTGTGAATGAGACAGCTTGATTGACAATTTTTCGTGTTAGAGCATAGAAGCTGGTTAGCATGACGTTTATCATTCGCCTTTGTTCGTTTCGTTTAAAAAGTTTTGAAGAAGAAAGGAAGAAGAATATCTTCACAATGAAGAAAACAGATTACAGGAAGAACACAACTTTAAAATGCGGGAATTCAAAAAATAATTTATTTTATACCAAATATTTTGTTGTTTCAAATAAAATGTGCATATGACATGTATCAACCAACTGAACATTTTTTTATTATAATCTTAACCTATTCATAAATTAATCAAGGCTTCAAAATACTCCAAGAAAGTGTCTCTCGTGCCGTGATTACCTGTGAAGTCTGAATGTATTTCTTCAAATATTTCATCAGCCTCAACATGTACCTCCGGATCCACTGGCGGATCTTCTTCATTTCTATCAATAGCTAAGTTATGCAGTATTGCAGTTGCTATAATATCATCCTGCACTAGAGGAAGTTTGCACCGCATTCCAATGCTCAAAACAGGAAACCGTCTTTTCCACACACCAAAACTTCTCTCAATGGTATTTCTTGTTCTAATTTGAGACTCATTGTACAAGCGTTCAGCTGTTGTTTGTGGATCATTGAATGGAGTCAGAAGATATTGATTCAAGAAATATCCACTATCTCCTAGTTTTACTCCATTCCCAACAGAACCATTATCAAAATGAAATTTAGCTGTCATGAGTCGAGCCTGGCCATCGAGCAACTACATCTATGAATTTTAAATTTGATGTGCACATAGCTTGCACATTAATGGAAAAATAGCCTCAGCAGTATCTCCGCCTAAAATGAAATGTTATATTGCATTTTATTTAAAGTAGACATGAATTGCAATGCTAATGCAGGTGTAGTTTTTCAAAGTGTGGTTCGAGACAAATCGAATACAGTAAAACATCACCTGGTGAAATTATCCGCACATGAGTACAATCTATAGAAGCAACTTCTCGTGGAAACCGTGCTATCTGGTAAAAATCCTGCTGTATTTGTAATATTTCTTCTTGGTTTCTTGGCAATCTTATAAACATTGGTCTTAACGCAGCAATAGCTAGAGTAACCCTTTTAACAATTTTGCATATAGTTGAAGCATTGACACACGAAAAGTCTCCTATCGTAATATAAAAACTTCCCGTAGCATAAAACCTAAGAGCAATCAACAATTGTGTCATAGGTGAAACACATTGATTTCTGAAATAAATAAAAGCGTTGACTTCTTCAATATGAAAATAAAATATATACATGTACATATTATGTATGTACAAATGTATGTAACTAACCTTTCTGTTTTGTGCTTGATTTTGCTCTCAATTAACGAAAGTAGGTATTGGGCAACCTACTTTTTGCAACCTGAATCTTCTTTTGAAATCTGCGTTTTCCCATTCCGTACAATGGTCAGGTCTCTGTCTCACAACTCTTTTCTTTCTCAAACTTGAATTCAAGTAATTATGTTTTAATTCTTCTTCCTCAATAACTAAGTCGTCGATAATATCAAAAAAATCCATTTGCACAATACTTCGCAAAACAAAACTTCGGAAACAAACTTTTTAAATTTGACAGTTCACTTACTTTAACTAGGGAATTACATTTTATCTGCCACAGAAACGGGCAGATAACTTTATTTGTCAGTAAGGTATTTTATTCCTCGAATAGCTGCTATCCGACTATTGAAAAATATAAATATCTCTTAACTAACAGTTAAAGCCTATCTGATTGCTTATCTGGCTATTGAAAAATCGGCCCTTAGTGTTCGTTGTCACCAAATGACATAAAGCTATTTTTTTGACACTCATTCCTTGCCACATCTTTGAGGTAAATGTCCGCCATTTACCGCCGTTAAATAAAAAAAATAAAAAAACTAATTAAATTACTGGACCCACTGCACAGACAACTGCAGGTGGCATAGCCTCTTATATCCTTTTGCCTGATGTTTGCTGTAAATTACAAGAAAATCCCTTCGCCGAAATAAAAGCAAAAAGCTCATAAGTTATAAGAAAAGCAATCTGGATGGCAGGACTCTAAGTAGTTTTTCTTTAGATCATATCTCTGTTAGCGCACACACCAACACACAAGCAATGCACACACACATAATCATAGTCGAGTTATAATAACAATAAGTAGACGTCATTCATGTGCATGGGTCCGAGGAACACTATCATTTCAGATGATACTCGCCATTCATGCACTTAGAGCAATTACATGCCGGGCATGAGGATAATTTCTTCTTTGCTCCTTGCTGGGGTATCTTGGGATTCATACGATGGTATTGGGTGGGGATTAGGTTTTGATATGGGGATAGTGCCACATACGGTTAAAGAATGCTTAAGCAGAAAACACTGTGTTACTGCGACGACGACACGATGAGGATAAAAAAAAAAAAAACTACAACAACAATGACAATGACAACGAAACAACGACAACGACGATGTGAATGTGAATGTGAATGTGAATGTGAATCCCACTTGGTCATAAATAATTGTTGTGTGTTTTGCGCAGTAAAACGTGATATTAAAACACATAATTCGAAGCTCAGTTCTGGAACTTTCAGATACTAAACAATAAACGTGTTCGTTCACAGTTTTTATCCTCCTTTTGTACCGTTTTATTTCCTTTGTGCTGACTCTATGTGAAACACCTCTCTCTCTCTCTCTCTGGAAGAGGTGCCATCAGCTGAAGGATTTCAGGTGTAACCCGGCTGTTATGTTCGGATCGCACGATCTTTTGCACAACACCGTGCAACTAGAGTGTTGTGGAGGAAGGTTTGGTAATGGCATTCGAAGGGAATGGACAAAAATTACGAATAAACAATGGAAACGAAATTACATCCCGGAAACAATATAGTGACGGTGCTAAATTCGCCAGGGTGGGCGAGGACCAGGACGATTGTAGGTAGTACAGACAACATGAAGATACCAGGAGATAAAAATAGAAAATAATTCTTCATCGTACATACGATTTTGATTTTTACATGGAACAAGCCTTTGGGAGGATGAAGGCAGAGGATGTGATGTATAGTCCCGTGGGCGAGGGACGGAACAATGGATGTTTTTTTTTGCTTTTCTTTTTCTAGCGGATGTATTATTAGAAATTATGATAGGGAATGGGAATCTGTTCACACATTCAATTTTTGTTAAAAAACCGTCGTTTTGTGTCGTGTCCTTTTGTTGAACAACTGAGGAAGGAAATGAAATGAATAGGACTTATGTTGACATAAGATAACACCGTTGGGCGTGGAGTTGAGTTATGATTTCCTTGATAGAAACAAGGTTTGTACTTCATTTTGATTATCGTAAGAAACAGTGAGAATTGGTCGGAATTGATTTTATGGACCGTTACTTTGGTTAAGGCTTTGGTTAGACTTTTTCTTTGGCAGGATTTTAATGTTCTCCAAGTATGGGTATATGACAACTTGACACCGACTTGGGTAAGAGGTTACTCAAGCCCTTGAGTTTCTGGATCTTAAACCATTTGCAGCTCTAGGTAGACGGTATGGTGAAGGACGTGATCGATTTGTGCACTACGATCTCTTAAACCCTTTTGCCTGTTCCTCATTCAACTCAACTTCCTACCTTTGCGCATTCGATTAGAAGCACGTTCTAGATTTTATTGTGCAACCTGGCTGTCGGGGGTGAAAATCTCAGTTTCCGTGCTTGATACTGTCTTCATCCATGCGGTGACCTAACGTACAGCTGTGACTTCGACGAAGGTGTTTCGTAGAAATGCCAGCACCAACGCTCTTGGTTGCATTAGAGCCGTAGGTATAGATAGATATGGAATCTTTGTAAAGGACTTCGCGCTGACTCCGATCTCCGGTTTAAAGCTCAACCAGAATGAACAACAGATTAGCTGATCAGCTATGGTGTGGTCTCTCAGCCTCGCTATTGGCGTGCTACTTGCCATACATGTCTTTTGAAAGTCGGTCTAGTGCAGCGCTTTAGCTTTCTTTCGGAATTTTAGCTCTCAAGGGGTCTCAACAGAGTCACACGCATGTTTTCAAAGGGCATGGAGGAGGAAAAGGAAACGGGAACTAACCTGAAAGGAGACCAAGCCGGAATAAGCAGAGAGAGCAGTATATGTACATATACTCCGGCGAAACTGTTTGGAGGGTCAACCATTCGTGAAGTACTATGTGATGTGATGGTGATTCCGCAAGTGATGCAGTGGTGCAGTGCTAGGGAGGTGGTTTTAGTGAGTATAAAACCCACAAGCTATGGGTACGGGCGCATGGTATCTATAAAGATTTCCACATTTCTCGACGAACAAAAATAGTTTAAAGTTCAAAAAATTGTTTTGAAATTCGTGCCATTGCTTGGATCACCCCCATTTTAATGTCCTTTAAGTGCATACAAGTCCGCATCGACAAATGTTACCCAATAACATTGGTTTGAGAACCACTTTTAACCGTTTGCATTTTTAAACTTAATCGTAAAAACATTTTATTGCAGTACCAGTTGGCACTAGGGATAGTGGCAGCGTGGTCGTTAAAATATGAGGATGCAATCGGTCGTGAATGCGCCCAACTGACGTCTTCTCATCTCTCACTTGAATTGACTAAATTATTTACAATAGCAATTCTATCTTGTCCCAGTTGGCATAGCTTATTGCGATGTTTTTTAATGTCTTCGTCCATTTTAATGATGTGAACGGTAAAACACAAGGAGACGGATAAGTTCTTGAATTGGACAGGAAACTGTATATGAAAGTTCTTTAAGGAAACATTTCGATGTTGTTGATAGGGGAATTTTCAAGGCCTTCACTTTTGTTTGCATTTTGTGTTGAATTTTCAAAGAACGTCCTTACTTACCTCTGCTGGAATTGACAAATACCTTCCGACAACATGTACTCACCTGCAAATTCCCTCGTGGGTTCTTCAAATCTATGCCACAGCAGCAGCAAACTAATCAATGCCAAAAGTCTTCCATCATACGTGGCACTTTCGCCTGTCAACACTATTCACGTTTTGTATACTCGGTCAGGGGGTGATGTTCAAAGCGACAGAGAGACAAGCCCACCCCTGCAGAGAGTATGGCGTACGCCATTTGAATCCCCATGTTCGCGAGTTACAAGGTTTTTTTCGCGTTTTTTTTTTTTTGGTGAGAGAGGTCGCTCCTCGCTGGCGTCATGGAAGCACTATCTATGGGCTCATCTACACACACATATATACCAACCGGAAGCAAGGAGATTAATTACTTCTTATCAATCACATTCTGCAATTCTTGTTGTGCACACGAACAGAAAGGACGCCATTGCAGTACGTTTAATATTCGCGTTTATTTGCACGCTTGCTGGTGCAGCTTTCGTTTTGAATGCGCTCAACTGCTTAGCGTTTATTTATGCGCCGTTGTTTCCGTTGCTCTGGCACGCTGACGACAAAATAATAAATGTTAACGTGTGTGGGGAGGGTGGCACAGATTTGTCATTTTGTGAATTTCAGTTGAAGGAATAGGGATGTGTGTACAGGAGCGGATTGATTTGAGGTTTTCGTGATGAAATTACGATTTAAGACAGGCAGAGCTTCCTTACGCGATTGTGGAGCTTTCTTAATGAAATGATATGTAACAAAAAAATTTAATACATGCTTCATTTCAACCTTGTGGCAGCTATAGCTTTGAGATAAGCTAGCTATACGTACTCGAGATTTAATGTCATTTTGTACGACTTAAGCTCTTCGCTTCGTCAATTTTGTGGAGTTCGTCAATGTAGAGAGCAAAGCATTAATAGTCGTCTGTGACAATGCCGAAGACATTGGTACAACGAATAGGAACTTGGATCCCCAGTCACATAATAATTTTTTTGTTTTAAGTCCAGTCCAGTCCCCCCTCATAGACTTCCTTCGGTAAGCTTCTTACGCTGAGTTGAAATGAGCTGATATAAGCTACCGCTTTTTGCAGAATCTCATCAATACCAGGCCATGAACGCAAAAGCTTCATATAATTGACCCCCCAGGGTTCTTGGTGTGGACACCTTTAATCTTTCGACTGTAGCTTGAAAGGCCAAGTATCTTGTCATCCGCGTAATTTTAAGACTAAGGTTCTGTTTTCCATCTCATCTCGAACCAATGGGCTAGAACTCGAAGACTCATATCAAGCTTATGTATGGTGAAATGCAGACTTGAAAGCAAGACTTAAACGACTTGAATTGAACGGCTCTCTGAAACTGCTTTAGCATTTGAAGTGTTTCTTTCTTTCTTTTTGCATAATTCACCAGCGCTAAATGGGTTATGATTACCCTAATGGTGCTATGCACTAGTGAGGATGTAGTGGTTTTGAAATTTGGGAAATATTAGGTTTCAGTCTTTGCTTCGAGGGTGGTGTCCAGAATAACTGAGGAGAATTTTTGGTATTGTTGTCATTGCATATAATTCACAGTATTTCTTTCGAACGTCCCGATGTCAATACCATTACAAAAAAGGGTTCGATTTAAGCGAGTAATAGAAAAGTAGTGTCCTGATGTTCTGGCAGTTAGAATCTCAGGATATTAGGATTCTCTTTCTTTTGCATGAATCCTTTTCATTCTTCTCTTCTGCCTCGGGCTCGCTATTTCAACGAATATCCTATTCTATTGACTTGTTTTTGACATGAAATATGAAAAAATTATTTGTTAAAAACTGTTATTTAATAAATTTCATCAAAACAATGGAGTCCCTCTATATTTTGAAAAATTAATAAAAATAACTAGTCAAACAATTGAACATTCCACTGATGCATGTTTTTGTTTTTCAAACTTGTTGTTCGTTTGGTTTAACAAAAACATAATTTATTGCAAAACATAGTAATAATGGTCGCTGAGCAATTTTATATTGTTTTTACCTCATGCAGGATACAGTAAACATATTTTATATATGCAAACTTTGTTCGAATGCACTGTAGTCATGCGAACGACTGGACGGCAAATCAAACAAGCAAACAAAATAAATAATGAGTTATATTTCTTGTTTTCCTTTTTTTATTTTTATTTTTATGCAACTATTTCATGATATTATGGGTAAAGCAATTCTATCACATGAACCAGAATAGCTAAAAAAAAAATTGTACAACAGACTGGGTCGTCCGCTTACCTCATGTGTCACAGGATATTGGGCCAACATACATGGACATACATTAAAAAAATAATAATAGACAAAGTGTGGGATGTATGGGAGATGCGGTGAATTATTCATGTTGCATACAAACACACACTCTTACACAAGCTAAATCCCATACAAATGCACTCTTGTTGTTGCTTTTACATAGCCCACGGGCTTTATGTTTTATTCAATAGGATACCAATCAAAGGATTAACGTCGTAAAAGTTTCCATGCTCATACAAATGGTTTTGATATTTTAAAATAAAAAAAATAAAAATTGAAAAAACTATTGTATTAAAAACGTATTGTGATGCGCGAGTACACTCATATAAATCA
The DNA here is from genome assembly GCA_951813785.1 of Criorhina ranunculi. Lineage (NCBI taxonomy): Eukaryota > Metazoa > Arthropoda > Insecta > Diptera > Syrphidae > Criorhina > Criorhina ranunculi. Next base: position 16,399,747 of record OX638381.1, read on the forward strand.
TACGGCGAAAAACGGCATAAAAAAGGACTCGTTCGGGGCTTTTTCCTGTTGTTTTTAGGATTTTTTTTTGAGCATTGTAGGTATTTGTTTCGCGTACGCCATTAGGAATAAGTTTATGAGTTAGGTTTCCAGTTAATGCATTATAGCTGACATCAGGCTCTGATATTTCTGACAGGATGTTTTTATATATTTTGTTTGTTTGTTCTTGTTTATTGTTGATGGTTGCATATGTTTTTGTTAAAAAATGAAACCGCAACTGATGATGCACTTATAGAAATGCACTGGATGCACTGGATTTATTGCAGTTGCGGTGTGGAATGATTTTCACAACTTTTGAATTCCATTTGTCTAAGAGGGGAAATATAATGTTTTCAGTTACGATCAGTTGAATGGTCTCTGGTGATCACTAAGACGATTTACTGCAGATTTTGCAATGACAATTTTCAGCTGTAGACTGCATAGAGTCAACAAAAACTGTCATCAGACACAAAACAAAACAAAACTCTGGAACTCTTTCTTAGAACACATTTTCCAGGTTCGAGGCGTTTGAGCAATCGTCAAGTGAAAACTAGAAAGAAGCGAGAACTATCTGCAGCCCCACAGGGATTAAATGGACAATTACTTGCTTCAAGCCATTTAAAATGAGGATGGTATCTTTTCAGCGCTGCTATAGGAGGCCACTGACACATTTTTTAGCTGAACTATGGCAACGGGTAATAGTAAAATAACTACCCAGATGGGCAGGAATGTGGATAACAACCCTTCCGTTCCATATGTCTCATGCCTTTTTTACAAAACCTACTGGGACCACACTCCATGATAAAGTAACGAGAATTGGGAATTATCATGGACGGAAAAATGTCCTGGGGCTCACAGATTGGAAGAATGATTACCAGAACCACTATGAATCTGCCGCCGGATTTGCGCAAAGAACTGTATAATTGACCGGTAAACTGATATGCTAGCGTGGTCTGTTGGACAAAAACGAATGATGTAATCACAATCAAAAAATTAGAACACGTCTGGGTAGGTAGGTAGGTTGGAGATGCAGGCTGCAGCCTCACTTAGACCAGATAAGGTCCATTGTGTGGTACCACACAAAAACTACCCGCAGAACCAACCGGAGCTTGCTATGAAGCGTTGGAGACTGCCTATATTGATGTCAGCCAGTTCGCATAGGTTGTTGAAGAAGCTGGCCCCTAAGTATGCTCTTCTTCGAGCTGAAAGGGCCAGACATGAATTGTCTCCTCCTCTTCCTCATCCATGCATAGAACACGTCTAACGCCTTACCGAAACCTCAAAATGCATAACTCGAACAGAAGTCCTCAATGTCATTTGAAATGGAAGCTAGATTAAGCATGTATCAACTTTTCACTTATGCTATTTGAATCCAAAGTCCTGAGAGAAAGTCAGTTATCTTCGCTTAAATCATTGAATTTCGATCGGAATAATCGATTTTTTCTGAAGCAGCTAGCTGAAGATCGAGCTGGCTGGAGACGCTTGTTGAGGCCCAGGTCCATCCCGGACTGTAGCGCCACGTTAAGTAAGTATAATAAATTTTTTGAGGGCTTCTTACTTGAAAGACGAAGCCATTTTCAAATTATTGTATATAGCTAGAGAGAATAAACCTTAACCGTATAGTTGGAGCTATATGCGATGAGTGAAAATGCGGAGAACCCTATAACATGTACCAAGATGTGAAGGAATTTCAAAGTGTTACTACTTTCTTAGAGGTCCAAGATGATGCTAGTTTTCAGCTTCCATACGACAACAGGAATAGTCGTCTGTTTTAAGAACCACCAGATGATGAAGTTTGGTCTAGCGAATTAAAGTCAAAGTATCCGTTGTCGAAGAAGGTATTAAACGAAGGGATCAGTCCTGAAAGTATAGTATTCCTGGTACACTACTGCTCGAATACTATTTTTAGATATGTTGTGCAGTTTAAACGAGACCATTTGAGGCATTAGATTCTAGTTCCTAAGCGCATATGAAGCTTAAGAAGGATAAGAATATCCGGGTCGTTTTTTTCTAGTAAAGCGTTTTGGTTCGTGTTTCATTTAATATATAGAAGAAGAATAAAACACATCTTATAACGTTTTGATTAACATTTCTTTATTTGATTATTCCTTTTATGCTCCATTTGTTCTTATTTCTTTTAACAATATTAATTTATTTATATATGCTGGTTTTCATTTATTAATTTTTTTCTATTCATGTATATATGTATACATATATATATATTTGTTGTTGTGTAGTACATATCCATTTTGCATATTCTCATATACATTTGTTGCATTTTTTTATATTTTAAATTATATCAATATGATTATTATATACACGCATTACATTTTTAAATATAATTCTTTGTGTCTTTGATTATTCGTATTGACTTGATATTTTTAAATAAACTACATATATATATATATATATTTCTTTTTTTTTATATTCTTTTGTTTACTAAAATTAACAAAAAGTACAAAATTAAAAAATACCATTCCAAAATGTTTTTATTGATTTTTTTTTAATTTTATTTTTCTTCTATAAAAAGCAAAAAATTAATTCTCCTAAATTTATAATATTCTTTATATTTTGTTTGTTTTCTTTTTGAATAAAATCTCTCAGGCAAAAAAATATAAGAATTTTCTTTTGTTTTTTTTTTCTCCTACTATTTCGTTTTTGTTTTATATTTACTATTTTTCCCTATTTTGCACAAATATATGTATTTTATTTTTATAAATTTATGTATACCATTTTCGCATTTTATTTATTTTTTGCTTGCCTTACATTAAAATCAAATAATTTATTTTATATTGTTTGTATATATCATTCTTTTACCTTTTTTTTTAAAGACTTTTTCATAAAACTTTAGTGCAACTACACTTTTACTTTTGTGGTGCGAATTTTTCATTTATCTAGTTTGTAATTTTTTTTTTTTTTTGATTTTCATAATTTTCTTTTATATATCCTTAGTCTAACTTAATTTATGTGTCTGTATATGCTTTCTTATATTTTTTACGAATAGTTTCATTTCTAAAAATATGTTTATTTTCTTTTAAGCTTCTTTATTTAAGTTTATATTTTAGGCTGATAAAATATATATATATATACTTTTTAAATCGACCAATTGCAGGTATAATATATAATTGCACAAGGTACGGCCGATTTTGTTTAAACATTTATTTTAATTAATTCATTTTTGTTTTTTTTTTGTATACTATACACTTTGATTATATAAATGAACAGCTATTTCACAATATTTGTTAAATACTACAATTTTATGGTTTTCTTTTTTTCGTTTGCTTTTTCCTTTTTTTTTATTTACAAGATAATTGGTATACAATTATTACATAAGTACAAATGGGTATTTTATTTTGTTTTGTTTTTTAAGGATAAGTACAAATTTAAGGATCTTGGCACGTAGACGATTGACTTAGAAATGTTAAAACATAAAACAGAATAGTTTAAATTTGCGTTGATTCTTAAGAATTGGAATACTTGTTTCATTCTTTCGTCCAAGGATGTTGTTTCTAGGGTTTTGTTGAAGCTTAAATGAGCTATATCTTGGTATTCTAAGAAAATACCAGCAAAAGTAAGAAAAGACTGACGACGACTGAGGATAAGATCAGCTTTGACTTATACGTTTTGTTTTTTATCAGTCTGTAACAATTAAAAAAGATGGGCTATCATTTGCTTCTTGGACCAGGAAACTGCACCATAGTAGCCATACGAAACACGATCAGTCTTCACGAGTTTGAAAGAATATTGACGGTTTTAAATAAAATAAATCGGAGTCGTTTTCCATGCATGGAAGGCCGCTCTAGATTGTCACTTGTCTCTTACAAAGATAGGTGCTAAGTGTTACTCCGAGAAACTAAGAGGTTGACCAACTCGCCAGATGAGCTCGCTAGACAAGGAGCTTAATCACTGTTAATAGGTTAACTTCGCTTCTGTAGCCACCAGCTACATTACGAAGGTCAACGAATGGGAGAAATTGAAAGGCTTTCAAAATGGAACTCAACTACTGGACTTTGTAAATCTAAAAACTCTATTTACCCCTCAAACTCGATCCACTCGACACGTCTACATTGCAGAAAGTTAAGCTTCTTCTCAAATTATTTGTGGGGGAACTGTGGAGAACGAAAAGAATGAAGACACCTATCGTTACGTTCTAAGAGTAATCTACAATCGAAAGAACGAGTTTCAGAATCCTGATACCATGTGTGGAAATTTGTGTGCCGGTAAGGAACCTAAATACACTAGAAATACAAATAGACTCTTCGGTATAAAATGGTGTCTATTTCCTTTACCAAGTTTGAGAACTATTTCAAAAGATGGAAATCTCCTGTAGTTGTTGCAAGGAAAAAAAGCCACGTGTAGTTTTGTAAATACTGTTTGACCAGTAGTAGGATTTGAGCGTCTCTCAAGTACAATGTAATGCTGAAATTTCTAAAATACACTGTGTTAAAGCGAGATGTTTTACAGGTTAAGAAAGTTGGCAATAGATCTGTCACACAGGATATAAAATTTCATTGCATAAGCAGAGGTACGGGAAATAAAACGAAATTTGCAGGTCAACACATCAGGTACTTATTTTCAGAAATCAGTTCAACAAGTAACTCGGTTACACTCAGTGACATTGACATCATTGGCTCTGATGAAGAAATTTGTCTACCTAGGCTCTGCCAACGACATCAGCGCGGAGATTCAACGTAGAATAACACTCGACAATTTCTGTTACTATGGCGACGCCCTTTCGAGAAGTACCAAGGGGATTCTATAAAAGACCCTCATCATGCACGTCCTGCAAAAGCATCGACTTTGTCAAAATAGGATGGCAGCGCGCTTGGAAATATTCTACGTACCATTTAGGGTCCTACCTGTTTAGAAGGTTCAAAGAGGAGAAGATTTAACCATACAGGTTGTAGACCGACACCGACTTGGTGAAAAAGATACGTGTACAACGATTTAGATGACTGAATCATGTTCATAGACTGGATGAACACGGTTGCCACTGTCCGAAGAATCTTCGACTCAACCCTGAAATAGTACACAGAAGACGACGACGTCATCTCCGATGACATACGCATGTGAAAGATAACCGCAACCAAATCTGCGTATACAGGTGAAAGTAGCTTGCTAACGACTCCGAACTGAAACGCCATCGTTAGTTAGCAGATCAAAATAGAACCGAGTAGATGAAAATGTCTAAGGGTTGTTTTTCCATGCATCCTCGCTCATATCTGGTGACCATTAGGTGACCGGGTAACTTTGTATTTAGTCCGCAGATATGTAGAAATAATATAAAAGGAAAAAAAAAAGTTGATTTTAAATAAACACGCGTTACATAATCAAATAACTAAAATTTGTTTTCTAACATTGTTTTGTTCTTCTATTTATTTATTTGTTCTACTTTTCCCATTTAATTTTAGAAAATATTTGCGCAAATATGATTTAATTCAATTTGTAGGTTTTATTTTTACAAAAGCATTTCTTTATACACTTATAGCTTTCATTTCTACCCCTATGGCAATAATAATATGTAATTATGTTTTATTTTTAAAATTTATTCTAATTTTCTAATTTTTTTTACAGAGTTGTAGTGTGATTTTTAATAAAAATAGTTAAGTAAACTTATAAAGTTATGGTCGATTGAATGATGATTTGTGTGTGTTTTTTTTTTTTTTTTAATTATGGTAAGCATTTTTGTTTAGACCATTTTTATATATGTTATGGTTTTTTTTTTGTTTACAAAATAGGTTTTTCTTTTTGATTTTTTTTTCTTCTATTTGCTTATATATTCATTGTATTTGTTTTTATATGTAGGCTTCTCTATTTTATATCACATATTGGCTAAGGACGATCATATATATAATTTTGTTTTATATTTTTTTGTTTGTTTTGATTTTTTTTCTTTGTGAAATGATCATCAATTTAATGTGTGTGTATTTTAATTGAAGTTCTAACATTTATCATGCTCATTTTGTAACAAATTAAAAAAAAAACCAATACTTCAGCAATAAAGAAAAGAGTGAAAGCTCCAACAAAGTATGAGTATGTATAACAACTACCATTGAAGTCATCATAATTCTAGAACCTTTCGAGTAAATGAAAAACATTTAATTGGTTTATATGTGCAACGTTAAATGTTCAAGTGTCCTTCGGTACTGCACTGACACCCTTTTGGGCTGTTTTTTTTTTCCTTTTTTTCTTTTAACTGTTTCAAATAAACCTTAGTAATTTACGTAGGGACTAAAAGAAAGTGAAGAAAAAAAAAAAAAAAAAGAGGCAACCATACCAATAAAAATTAAATGGCATCGTTTAAGGATGTCGTTACTCGTCGTTGTTGCAATGGTATTATTCCAACCAACGTTGCAGGGCGCAGTGTGTGCGCAATTAAATTTTACGTATTGCGACAGGTCCTTTACACAATTAATCGTTCATTTTTATGTCTCTATTTTTTCGCGCGAAACACTAATTTGCGAAGTGGGTAACGTGAAAGGTTTATTTTTTTTATTTTTTATTCGCTTTAACGGTTTTTTTTTGGATTTCAAATTGTTATACGAATGCAGAACCCTTTCTACGATTAAATGCAGTTTTACGGCAATTACGTCCACAAAAGGGGTTGTGTGAATGTTTTTATTTTTATTTTACAGGCTTTTTATATTGCCTGTTCTGCACGCATAGCAATTTTGAGTGCTAGAATGCAAGTGGGTATGATTAATGAATTTCTTTGAAGAAATAATTTTTTATTTTTTTTTTTAAACGACTTTGTGAATGTTAGTTTTTATTCTTTAACCATTTGGAATTGTGGTAAACAGGTAAAGTAGCTCATATTTCATTCAAGGACGGGTGGCACTTTATAAATGGGAAAACTCTTCCATTAAGTTGTAAGAGTGTTTTATTTTATTATAAATGAAGTGTCTGGTAAAAAGTTTGTAGGACTGAGTGGGCGGAGATGTCAGTCAGTATGGCAAGTGAACTTTTAAGTCGTTTGCTGGTAATATAGTGCTACCCCCCCACACATATGAAGTTGGTTACCATCGCTCATTTGTATTATTTAGGTTAGATTGGTTGCATTTGGCACTTTTTACCTTATGATTGTTGAGAGGATGACTGCAAATTAAGGCCAAAAATTTGGACTGAAGTCTTAGTATGAATTAATTTTGGTTTTCACTTTCAATTTGAGCTACAAGTTGAGAGGTTTTTAATGCTTCTGCCAAAGTTTTATTATGATCAAACATTCGGATAGTTAAAAATGGGTCCTTTCACCCCTTCTATGGATTTGAGGGGGGATTTGAAAAACCCTCTAAACGGTAACAAATTCATCTGTCTCTCTGTCATTTTCTTTTTAAACTGGATACTCCACGCCACGGGAATTCAATAGATAAGTTGCACTCACACTCCTTCAACCTAATTACCTATTATTTTCATCATTAAAGGTAGCGCGTCGAAAAAGCCCAAAGAAAATGAAGGAAATGCGGTTGGTATACCCATTTTGCTGAACTTAATCAAATCCGACGGTCTTAGAGAGCACAACAGCGTTTTCCTTGCAAAATCCTATCAGTGACAAGAGTCTCTCTAGAGATTAGGTTAAATCGGTCCCGTTTCACAAAAGTATAACATGTGGATACTTCTTATTAGATCGTGATCGCATGTTGCCTTTTTGACAACTTAGAACCGCGGATTAAGAGGCTTTTCATGGGAAAATAAACAAACTTTCGGAGGTTTGTCATTGCCTAAGTTAAAAAATTATGTTTTGGTTTTTTTTTGTTGCGGTCCAACGTACTAACCAACGAAGTAAATTATTTTTGAAAACTGCCATAGATTGTGCTGAAATTTTTTTATAAAATGCCTTGAGTCCCGAAAAATATTTTCACCCATTAAATCATCAAAATGTTACGAACACAAGTTACCTTATCACTCTACGTCGCTACAGGAATGTGAACTTCTTCCTATTCTTCTGAAAAATTTGTCCATCAAGCCATCTTGTCATCTTTAAATGATTGCTTCTGGATAAACAAAAAATTAAATTAAATGCGTTTAACATTAAAAAAAAAACAATATTAAAGTCTAGTAGTAAATAAATAATTAAAAAAAAAAAAATTCAACTACACTTATAGTATTTTCTTGTCTGTTTCTATTGTTTTGTTACATTTATAGAATATTCTACAAATTTTATATATGTATGTACTCACATTTCTAATTCTACAAAATTCTAATTTTTTTTTTTTTGATTTTGTTTAATCAATTATTTTCATTTTATCTGCACATTTGTGCTCAAAATTACGTAAATAATATTTTCTCTAATTATGTGTATAATTTTGTTTTGTTTCTGATTTTATACATATCTATGTATTTCGGTGTAGGTACATCTAATTTTATTTTTCTCGTTTTGTGTGTGAAAATAAATAAATAAAACATTTAAACAAATTAAATTTCTAACCACTGAACATAGTAGGCATATACTCATTTTTAACAAATTTCTCTAAGCTGTTTATAATTATAATTTTGTTTTCTTCTTAAAACATCTATTTATGTATCCCAAGATATCATAATTTTATATTTATTTATATGTGTAGGTTATAAATATGATTTATCTTTTATTTCCACACTTCACATAATCAATGTGCATATATAAATATTTCACTAAGAGTGTATTCGTTTGACAAAGTTAATTCTATTGATTTTTTTAATCTATATATTATATTCTTTTTTTATTTATTTATTCCTTAATTTATATTTATTACACATGCTCCCGGCCAATATCCTTTTTTGTTAATTCTCGTTCCATCAACCAGAACTATACTCTAACATGCTCATAGCTTCTGGCAATTAATTGTTTTTTTTTATTTTTTTATATAAATTGCACTGTTTTGTCCAAATTACACTAATTTTTGATTAAATTTTATGTTTATATATAAATTATATTTAATATTCGTTTTTTGTCTCTTTTATTTCATGTCTTTTTTTTTATAAAACATCTAACTACATGGATTGTTTGTACAACGATGTTACACCTTGTGGGTAGTCATTCGTTATGGGATTACAACCGCATATGGGTGGTGGCCATCATGGGAGCTACACCAGCAAACTCGGTGCTAACCATTCATCTTCAGCTAACTGTAAAAGAGAATACATATACAATGCATTATAAAAATGTATGAAATAATGGGTTTAAATGTTGCTTGAAGGATCAGTGGGATGGTGGATCATAGGGTACCAGTGACCACTGCAATGAATATTGAAAGGGGTTTTAGAGTGCTGGTCATAAGAAAGAACATCTTCGAAGGAAATAAAATGACGATTAGTCAAACAGGTCTCAATCATGGATTTTTTCGATCCTTAACTATGTATTTGATGCATTTGGCAAAGTAATGAGGACAGACTTGTTTTGTATGCCTGTGGGCATGCCTAACTGCGAGTACATTAAAAGTAAAAAAAAAAAAAAATTACTCTACATGTCTTATTTTACCTCGGATTGTTGGGCAAGTCACTATACCAATACGAAGGTGTTAATGATAATCTATATTCCTGAACGACAATCTCTCATTCGCATTTTAGAAATGTACTTCGTTCGAATTCGACAAACGTCCCTCGATGGATTTAATACAATGGAAATCTTAATGTGCAAACAAATCCCCTTGAAATGGTTTCACATTCATGGGATTTGCAAAATGACTTCATAAGAACTACCCAAAACAAAATATCCTTGAGTCCTTGGTCATAATGATGCTATCGAAACAAACTCAGCAGTATCAAAAGTATCAACTGTGCTGTGTATGGCAGTTTGGTTTCGCAGGAATTCAATGAACAATAAAGGGAATTATACTTGAAACTATTGTGTCACGACATTTACCCTCGAATGGCATCAAGTACCAATCCACCGTTGCCGCCGTTGCCGCCGTTGCCGCCACAACAACGAAGATGATTCTAAAGTAGAAATAATTACACATTTCGAGAAAAGGAGCTAAAATTCACGCCATGCACCACGATTCAGAAGTTTCTTATTCTTTCATTTTTAAGGATCCACACCTGGGAACAATGCTCCAGCAATGAACAATTGACTTTCAGTGCTGGTTTGAAATGCAAGACACCACACGTAACAACAACTGCCATTGGTATCGTTCTACAGCAAGCAATAATAATGAGCCTGGTAAAGACATAAAAACGCGAACACAACAATTCTCTAGCATCGACCTCCTTGCCACCCCTGGCAAGCAATGTGAATAGGATGCAATTTACACCTGAACTGAGCGAGCTACTGTGCTCTAAAGACGGTTGTCGGTTGGGATGACAGTGTGTGTGCATGAACAAAGATGAAACAATTTCGTATTGAGTGCAAAACAAAACAAAACGAGAAGCGAAATGATAAATTTCACAGGACACAGCAGAAGAAGGAGCAACTTTTGTATTTCTCGTTTTTATTTATCAGTTGCACAAACAAACACAAAAACTCACTACTCACCTGAGGGCTCACCTGGAACTGTTGCATAGGATATGCGACAACACCAGTTGCCTGCGGCAGTGCACTGCCAACTCCTTGTGCTATTTGTGGTGTTGCTGCACCTGGTATTTGCGCTTGAGGGGGTACGCTCTGCCAAGCTCCTGGTATTTGTACCCCCATTCTGTAAAAAAAAAAAAACAACAACAACAAAAGTAGAACATTAGAACAATGAAGAGGACTTGTATATAAAAAGGACATACACAACACAATGCATACGTAAATCAAGCAAGTACAATGCAAAACGAAGGCAGTTTACCCACTTACCCCATATATCCTTGCTGATAGCCGGCAAATTGACTGTAGGCATAACCCTGCATTCCTTGTAAGAACTGTCCGGCCTGTAGGGCATTGGTGGGAGCTGGCGCTGCTGTCGGATATGTTGGTGCCGGGGGATACCAATAGCCGGCAACCTGCTGTCCATAGGCAGCAGCTGCAGCTGCAGCAGCCGCTGTACCAAATGGAAAGCCTGCCTGACTCAGAGCTTGGCTGGCAATCGATGGAACGTTATTAGGGTCGCCGCTTTCTTTGCCCCACGCGCATTTCACCGGTTGTGAGTTAATTTCAGAATTATGAACGGCAACGATGGCATGGGTGGCTGCTTCTTTTGTAGAAAATCTGTACAAAGGGATGGGTAACTTGATTAAATATAGAAGAAGGGATAGAAAAGGATCTGTGCTATGTTAGTTAGTTGGAGTTATAAGTAGGTTGCTGCTATACCACTGGCGATGCGGGTAAACTCTATTCTCTTTCAAGTGAAAGGTTACTACGAGGATTAGAAACTTTCTAACTTAAATTCGTCATGCATAAGGATAATCCTTAGATTTAAGATATGAAATTAATTTTAACATCTAATCGTAGGTGGAATACAAGACTTTCAGAGAAGAAAATTAATAAGACGATGTCATTGAATAAGAAGAAGATGACTTTCGTCTCCGAGCATTTCTTGGAAAACGTTATGCTTTGGAACTTTCAGAGACATTTTTTAATATGAGATGTTTTATGAATTTCCAGAGACTACACAGAGGGTCTATAGAGACAAGTCTTTGTGGTTATGGCATCAACAAAGAGAAAGCCCAATTTAAGTTACCAATCGCTTTCGAAGTGAGAATGTACTTTATGGTGGTCGTAGGTCACGATTCATACGCATAAGCAAGTGTTGCAATGGAAAACAAGAAAAGCTAGATAAAAATACCGAACAAGAAGATTAAAGGAGAACCTTCTGATATTTATTTAGCTTTTCTACTACTCCCGATTCAACTGAACGCGTTCAATTCGGTTCAGCTATTGACGGGATAACACTTTCAAGGAACCGGAAACTCATTACATTCTCTATCTGTTGTTGTTAACTTGTGAGGTTGGGGTGTTGTAATGCTAGTGAGGCTTCACATTTTTGCCTTGGCAGAATTTGCAATCAACCCCGCAATGGGGGATAGAGAACCAAGACCTAGCTTCTTGCAATCATTCATGTTGTGCTTGTAACACTTTTCTCACGAATGGAAGTGATAGTTTTCTTGTGGACTATGAACAGCGGATTGAGATGATTTTTCATGACAGATTGTCCTTTTGGAGGTTTGTCATTTCCCACCAAGAGAGGTGCAGTTAAAAGCCCATAGAAAAGAGAAAGTCGAATCTGCATGTAAATCGTCGGACATTTACAGCTAATCAACTCGTGAAGACTCTGAACTCCCATCCTGATAGTACGATGAGATAGACCGGTTATAAGAAATATGAAATCTGGGATATCTCCTTACAAATGTTTGTTACAAAGAGTACAAACAGTGGTTCTTCGGATGTGGAATCTGGTGCTCTAGGTATGTGAGCGAACCCCTTATAACAGCAAAGCCGAATTTCAAAATATAACGAAAATGAAGTATTCGCGTTACGCAATGACTGCCAAAAATTGCGTCCACTTGGCCAACTAAAAGTGAGGGTAGCCGGTAGCGTGCGAAGCTTATCTGCCACCCTCCATTCCAAGCGGGCAATATGGGCTATCGTAAGATCCCAAGTTGAGCAAAACTATAAACTGACTCGAACTATTTCACACCATCTCCTGACTTCAGCCTAAGCATCAAAACACTCATCCCCTCAAGAGATGCCTGGACTAATGGAAAGGCAATCACTATTCACCGTGAATCACAAGGAATCAGAGCTGTTGTGGTGAGTTTCAGGATACAATTGTATCCACGAAAACGAAATGGTAGATGAGCTAGCTAGGAAGTGATCAAAACCGGGCTTATCATTGGTTGATCAGTCAGTATGCTCCTTCCTACACAAGGTCAAAAATAGTCTAAAACAAGGCTTCCTCAACCTCTTATTTGAAAAGAGTGCACGCAACTAGCGAGCCTACGCCAGGCAACCTAGGCAACATATTTTAAAAGTCTATCCAGCTCTTAGCAATTACGGAAAGCATGCAAATACAGGATCTTGACAAACACGCTCTTCCTCCACTTGATGGGAAAGTCTGATGACACAGCACTTTTTCATGACTTGATTCAGGAAGTCTGCCGATATTGACAATGCCGCTGTTTATGCTTAAAGAGCTTCGACCGCGACTATATTTAATTGTTCGAAACTGAGAAAGAACGATCCAAACTCTTGTTAAAATTTGCTCTCATCACCTTCCTGCTATTTTTTTTGTTTTATAATTCACTAGCGCTAAAGGGGTTATGAATACCCTTATGATGCTATTCACGCAGCGTAAGTGTTGGTGTAGTGATTTTGAAACTTCGATGGCGTTACATTTCAGTCTTTTTGTTCCGAGGGCGGTGTCCAGAATGACTGGGGAGAATTATTGGTACTGTTGCCATTGCTTATAATTCACAGAATTTATTTTCGAACGTCCCGATGTCATAAGCACGATCAACACTTTCGAGCCATATGACCACCCTTCTGCCAGTGTTATGCCAATGCAGTAGAGTTGACGTCTTCTTTTTTGACATCCGGATTCGAACCTGGAACCTTCAGCGTGACAAGCGATGATGCAACCACCCTAAATTTGATGAAACCATGCAAGTTTTTACTATCTCATCTTCTTAATGCATTTTTTATTTTGTCAAACGGCACTGGACGTTTCACAATGCATTTTGGTATTCTGATACATGCAAACTATTCGCAGTTGACAACAACAAAAGAATCCTTGATTCGAATACAAGTTGAAATCATAAAGAATTATCCTTCAAATGACTTTCATAACTGCAATAAAAACAGCTCAACGGCATGGAGTCAGAGAGCATCAAAGCATCAACTACTGAACATAAATTTATATTCTGCTCCCTAGTCAAATTTTTATGTACAAGGATGTGAACAGGGTCGGAGCGAGGATTTGTGTCATTCAGTTCTGAAAAGTTTGTGTCGGTTTGACATTTTAAAACGATTTTTACTCAAAAGGATGAGTTCTTAGGTCATAAGCCGTCTCATCCCACCACTTTCTTTATTTTGTTTAAAATGCGAAAAGCTCGAGTTTACTTTAGGTAAGTGGTGCCATCTTGTATGACTTGTGCACGAATGTAGTTGGACAAATGGTGCTTGTCTTAGCTACTGAACCTGCTTTGGAAAGTGTAGAAGCTTTGTATTTATTTGAATACCGAATACCAGTTTAGACTTTGCCTTAGTCGGGCTTTTAATATCCTATTCGACCAATTGGGAGGTAAGCATAGCTTACTTTGTGTAGAGCGAGGTTCAAAACTGCGACCGTTTTCTGCCAGCAAGGTGCTCCAATTTACTCACTTAACGTTTATAGTTCTTTGCTCTAGATCACCATCACTTACTTGCTCAGCATTCATTGTTTAGAGCTCTCGAAAAATATTAAGCCTTCAACGCTTGTCCTCCTTTCAATTTAGTAAGAATACATAAACAGCATCCATACAGGGTGTTTCCAAACTCGTTGAAAACAAAAGTTTCACAACTGAATTTGCTGGTTTTTATGTAAATTAATCAAAGCGACAAAATATTGCCGCCCCCTTGAATGCAACGCCCTGGACTATAGCCTAAATCGACCCAAGAGTAAATCCCTCCATGGGCTTCAGAAAGCAGTGGCATTATCTCCATACCTCCCAACTTTTAAAATGGATTTTCATTAAAAACTTTACTCCCAAATCATCTTCTCTCATCTAGGTTGCATCCCACACCCGTCCACCCGAATTTAAAATCACCAGCACCATCTATAGGGCGAGTGTATCTTGGGGTCGGATTCTCAAGTCCAAATATACATCATTCTGCCATTTTGTGGTGATGGTGAAGCTGCTGCACCGATGAAATAACGAGAGAAAGATGCTACCAGTCGCTCGCCCCCTGTATGCAACGGCTAACAACTAATTTAACTTTATACATAAAACATTATGCAATTATTATGGCTGGCTAGCGAAAGCATCTCACTCTGTGAAATCAGTACAAAGCCACCACTGGTACTGGTACCACCACACACGAGGCGAATATCCTTTTCAGACAGAAAAATTATTCTCCTTATTTACAGGCACTTCTATGAGCTTTCCATTCTTTTTCTTTTCTTTTGTTGTTGCTGTTTCTTTCGGTGTGTTCGTCTTTGTTTCGGCCAGAGCGGTCCGCAATCAATGAATGAGTGAGTGTGGACTTTATGGAAGGCCAAAGACAGTCCTTTGTTCCTCTATCTTGTATGCAGGGGTGTGTGCAAAATGTGTTAAATGTAATGCTCGCGATGAACTAAGGGACCTCTTAGAATGGTTCTAGAACCAAGCCATTGTGCTGACCCAAAAAAAAAAAATACCGAGAAGCAACCATGCACTATGCACTATGCACTGTGTCCTGCTTCCTCTGTGTGGGCATGGAACTTAAACAATGAAAACACAGAATGAAACAGGATTCTGTTCTTTGGGTTCCAGCAGCAGCAGTAGCATCGTGCGTCGCCATCCTCTGGTGAACATGGAGTATTGTTGATTTATTAATGGTGCAAGTGAATGTTGTTTTGGGATAATGGAGCCTATCCACCAGAACACTCATTCTATTTGCTTTTACTTTTGTTCGAATACAAGAGAGAGTCCTTTTTTTTGCTCTTTCGTCAAGTTGAGTTGAGGGTAAGTAGGTACATAATATTAGTAAAATAATAGAACTTACCGAACGAATGCATATCCTTTGTCCTTGAACACCCTTATCTCTTGTATTGTGCCAAAGGGTGAAAAAGTTTTCTGCAATATTTCCTCAGTAAGTGTGCCGGAGAGCGCTCCATTAATTCCGCCACAATACACGGTGCAATTAGTTGGGCTACTTTGGTTGTACACCTCATCAAATGTCAAAGGTTTCGAGTTAACTAGAATGTAAAAACAAGTGAGTGAGTGAGTTTTAAAATTGTTTACAGTAGATACGAATGAGTATGCATGAATGTAATGAATTTGCTTATTTGTTTGACAAGGGTCAGTGTGTCTGTGGGTTATCCAGGGTTCTTTGTAAAAAGAAGGAACGCTTTGGCATGGTTGAACTATTTTTTGAGTGTTGAACGCCTATTGATGAAAATTATGTAAGTAGGTATGTGAGAAGGTTGGAAGTTTATTAAATAGAGCAGACATTGCTCAAAAGGACCTTGTATATTTACCATTAATATGTTTGTATATGTTGTAATACTCATTACAGGATAAAGAACCTCTTCTTGATTGCTAGGAGTCTTGATCAGTGATGCTTTTGCAATTATTGTAATGACTAGCGTAAGAGAAGATTAATTAAGCGGTGGCGATCCTATTTATCGAAGTATACACAATGACATATGGATCTGAACGTGAAATGTTGGACTCGGTAGGACATGTAGGAAGGTCCCACAAGGTTCACTAGTGCTGAAGGGGCTATGAATACCCTTATGATGCTATTCACGCAGCGCTCGTGTTGGTGTAGTGATTTTGAAACTCAGATTGTATTAGGTTTCAGTCCTTTTGTTTGGGGAGAATTTGTTTTGGGGAGAATTATTGGGACTGTTGTCATTGCTTATAATTCACAGTATTTTTTTCGAACATCACTGGCATCTAAAAAAAGGCGAAAGAAAAAGAAAAGAAAATGCTTCCACTAAAGCACTTTGCCTTGGACCCAAGCGGCAACGGGAGAACTCGCAAGACTAAATCAGCAGAACTTCTAAGTGAACACCTTGTAGAGAGAAGAAAGAGCAGGATACCAGCTGAGCTATTCAAATATGCTGGAGATGCCTTCGTAAAGTGCATACGCCAACTTATTTCTGGTCGCGGTCAGACGAGTGTATGCCCTATGAATAGAGTTTCAGTATCATTTGCTCGATTCACAAGAAAAGATAGTCCCTCAATTGCGCCAACAAAAGAGGCATTAGCCTTCTCAGCGTCATGTATAGCATCTTAACTATTATGGGAACGCTTGAAACCTTTTGTCAACCACTTGGTTGGTCCCACCTCCCTATCAGTGCGTTTTTGAAAAGAAAAGTCTACATCGACTTAATTTGTATACTTCGGCTGATCCTGGAGAAAACCCAAATCGATACCTACCATTTCGACATTGATTCTAAGGCCGACTGTGACAGCATTTATAGAGATGAGCTTTATAGGGAGTCAACTATCACTTCTTATGACAGGTCACAACCTGCTAGCGGCCCACCTAAAGGGAATGCGTTTGAACACAACAGAACTATGCAGAGGATGTGGCGACATAGACGCTGAGGAGGACACATTCCACCTCCTATACGAATGCCCAAGCTTTTCCAGAAACAAGAAAACAACCCTCGGAGAATATTTCTTCAGTGATCTGGGCGAACTTTCAAGCAAGCCACCGAGAACCATCCTACAATTCCTTCGGAACTCAGGTTGGTTCAGGGAGGCCAACTGACAAAAATAATGACTCCATATTTTAGGTATCCCACACCACACCGGGGAACACAATGGATACATTGAGATCCGAGTGTGGCTGTACATAAATGCAGCCATTCCTACAACCTAACTTAACCTATAGAGAGTCAGTATAGAAAAGCGATGAAAAATGCTCGCTGCACCATGAAGGTCGGTAATGACATCATCGAGATCTTCGATACAAAAAAAAAAGGATTAGACAAGGTGAACCGCTTTCATGTGACTTTTTTCACATAATACTTGAAAGGATTGTGCGAAACACACAAGCAAATCATTCTTCAAAAGTCTGTGTAACGATTTGTGTACGTCGACCATATTGACATCATTGGCAGAACTCAGCGAGTGATCACCGGTGCGTTCGCGTGTAAATGAAGGTATGGTTGTCAAAAATGATGATTTCTATTGGAAAGCTTCAAGACATTAAAAGCTATCTCCTGGGACAGAAGATGAGCCAAATTAGATATTGTCATGTTCGATAGAACATTTGTGTAGGTAAGATCAGGTTGTAGTGGCTGCCAGCAACTACCAGCACACTTAGACCAGTGATAGGTCCATTGGATCTGAGGAGATCTCCATACCTATTCGTTAAACCAATTGGAGCTTTTTATGAAGTGAAGGAGGTTTCTGAGGTTAGATGAAGCAAAATGTCCAGTGTCGCGGAGGGTGTCGTACGAAGAGCCCCACTTACGCACAAACATGCTGAACGCTGGACCTTGCTTAGATGATCTCGATTTATGGCCTTGTCTAAGGCGGTCCACCAGACAGTCACCCCGTATACGAGTATCGGTCTTTTGACCGAGATGTAGAACCAATGAGTGATACGAGGTTGTAAACCCCATTTGTTCCCAATGGCTTTTTTTGCAAGAGAAAAGTGCTATTGAAGCTTTCCTTACTCTTTCTTGGATGTTAGGTTTCCGGCTTAATTTCTTAACATTATAGCATTGATTAACATAAGTGTAAATCAGGTGTTTATCAAATGTCATTAGGCGCTTTGACATGCTCAAGATTCCTACTTTCTGAACATTGAGCTGCACACTCCTTTGCAATATCGCAACAGTACTCAACAGACTTGGGATTTTACTTTTTAGGAATCTGCGGCAACCTTGTACTGTTCTAGATCTGATCACATCCTGATTATCGATATAAATCATAATAACTAAGCTTGATAGTGGGTTTATCTTTAAAGAAAGAGCCTTCTCCTTATCGAGGATTGACCTAAGTGTTCTCGCTGAGGACAAATTTTGATTTAATTGTTCACAATTCCAGAGTCTTTAAGGCCGTTTAGCTATCAATATAAAGGGTGATGATTTTCCTGATTTGCATTATAATTATCTGACATGCACGTTTTGAAAATGGGGAAAAGGATGGAAAACGTTACTACGCTGCGAATGCCGTAGTTCATCGTGTTTTGCAATTTTTTTTTCAAATAAAACTTTGTTAGCTATATTGGAAGTAACTTTTCGATGCGAATTTTAGCAAAGAACCTTCAATTCCAGTTCGCACAGGTACACCTACAAAGCTTTACATAATAACCCTTGACATAACTTAACTACTTACCATCTGCTTTAGTTGCTGGCGGTTTTCTCGTTGCCCAATTTGTTCGTATCGATCGTGAGCCCAACCATTGACCATTCATCGCGGTGATGGCACTTTCCGCTTCCTGAAATAAAAAAATTAAAAAAAATCAAATGAAAGGATTCAATGAAATTATCTATACTACACGGTGGGTTAAGTTATTGTTTCATTTTAATTAAGGGTTCAAAATTCAATTGACTTCGTTGTTTATTGTTTTAGCGTTCGTACCTATCAGATGAAAACAAATTAAAAATTTCGACGACGGAATAGCAATTAAATCAACCCTTTCAGCAAACTTTTGCACTTAAATCACATAACCCACACATACATACAAGATCATGGCTGTTTGATTGTCAGCCCTTTGGCAACCTGTATAATGACTTAATCACCAAAAGTTGTTAATTGCTTGTATTATCCTTAACTCATGATACTGCAATTGCATATGTTCCAGGAAAAACAAAAACAAGCGCCATTATGCCACATCACTGTCCCTGCCGCCCTGCCTCCTCATTGGTATTATCATTATCATCGCCTATCACCATCATCATCATTACCACAGTACAGTCGTCTGGGGGTCTTTGTCAAGGGTGCAGATGCCGCGGAAGGAAGCCAACGTTTTATAGATAAGGCACATCAGGGCTCGGTGGGGTCAGGACAAACGAAAGATGAATGTTGAAGACGTTTCCAAGATCATACACAGATGCGCACATATAATGGGAATTCAACAACTGTAAAGTATCCCGGTAATATTTTATTTTGTACTACGAGGCGCAGTATTAAAGGGATGTATTTCCTTCTCCATCCCCACGTATGTGTACGTCCTGTCGTTGCATTGTATACATGCGTGTGTGTTTGCAATTTGCTGTCTGCTGTTCATATATGGTCTTCTAGAGGGAAGACTGGAACGGCATGGCACTTAGCTGATGGATGATGTTATGAGTCTGAGTGTAGTTAACAGCTTGATACTTGCCATAAAGTAATAATGTGAAATAATAGCGGCAGCAGAAGTTGATGTTACAAGGAGCCATGTTTGAGGATACGCTAGTAAAATGTGTGTGTTTACTCTGGATCTGGGCTTTGGCAAGTGGAACACATGAATGTAAATTTTAAAAAATGCGTCTGAAGGTACCAAGGTTACCTAACACAGATTTAATGGGAAGTTTGCGTCATTATGAATTACGGTTTGAACTATGCGGATGGATTGTCAATAATTTGAGTGTGTGTAAGGAACTCAAAGAAATTATATAGATTCCGTGAGAAGATGCTGAATGCTTATGAAATTGTATTAACTCTATGGTAACGATGGATGATGTCTCAAACCTATATTTGCAAGGATTTATCTTATTGCTACCGCGTCGTCATAAATAACACAAAGCAGTTCTTCTTCAGAAAGCTGTGTGAAAGCTATCTTTTGGCACGACTGTTATTTATAACTTTTCAACTTGATTTGTTGGGACAGTAAACTTTTACGGATAAAGTAGAAAATATGAAATACGATTTGAGGACTATCAGGGAGCTGTTAGTATGACAAAGAGTTTATCGCAGAGAAAAATCCCATCGATCTACGTGTAAACGGCTATTTGGTGAAAGAAACATTGGTTTAAGTACGTTACTTCTGCTTTCGCCAAGCTTCAAAGAACAGTCTTTGTCGGCTAAGAGCTACTTTTTATTGAAAAGGAAGAGTTTGTGACTCAACTTGCATTGGAGAGACGAGAGATGACCATCCTTGATTCATGGATATGCGGCTGTTGTGGGAATTTTAAGTCTGAACCGTGGAAGTTATATTTTTATTTATTTGTCTGACAAGGGCGTATTCCCGAAATATGACCACATAAGTCTTCGCTACTCATTGGGCAAGAGCGCACTTAATGTCTTACTTAATTCCTTAACCAAATTGAGTAATGCAAAGTCTTCTTGAATTGGGAACGAAGGCAGAACTCACTGATTCTTGTTTTAGCCTAAGGGCACAAATTAAGGAGTCTTTAAGCTTGTCTGAGCTCCTAAATTTTCAAATAGGATAAGCACATGTTGGAATCAGAAACTCTATAAAAGGGTTCAAGTCTCACATAAGATTCTGCATGCCTACATGGCCTAAGCAATTTTAATTGCGATATGCGAGTTCCAGTTCAGTCTTTGGCTAAGGCAAGTTGCTTTTCACAAAAAGATTATCTACTTACGACCAAAAACCACGAAAAATGTGATAAAACATGACCTTGTAGGCAACATTTTACTGCTGGTATCGATACAGAGACTTCGTCAGAGGTGGATGTGATTCTCCAACTTTCGAGCATCGTGCTGATCCGACTAGTCGGATAATCGATACCCCTGCTTTTCATAGCATTGAAGCTGGAATCGTATCCAAAGGTCAAAGGTACTCTCAATAGCGAGTAACGCATACAGTGCTTATGTACATATGTAGTTGAGTTCTAAAAGAAAGATGTTGGAGAAATTCCTAAATTTCGTGGGCTGATGGCCGTCTACCGAAAATAAAGCGGAACTACTCTTATCCGATTCGATTCGATTCTCAAAAACACCCAAACCACCTCTTCGCAGGCATGACAAACTTGCAAGAGTATAATCTGTCATGAAAAGCTTCTCAACTTGCCGTTTGGAGTCGGCATTAAATTGTAGGTCCCTTCCATTCGTGCGAAGAATATAACACGCACAACATGAATGGTTGTCAGAAGCTAGGCCTTGGCTTCCTATGAGCTGCCGTGCCAAAAATACATACTCTTATCCAGAAAAAAAACATTTTAAGGGTTGTATGCTGATTTTCTCGAACAGCGAGAGCTATTTGATCTTGAGTCTAAACAAGAAGGAAATGCCAAGTCCCTACAGAAGTGAAGGACTGCAGCTCTAAAAAAAAAAAAACCGTAAGCGTCTCTGTTGGGTTCCCGGTGATTAGAGGTTCGTTATGCCAATCCATAATAGCATCACAATAGAGAAGAGTCACCACTTCACAAGGATCACTTTCAATTTATATAAAGCTGAAGTTTTGAGTGGACGAACTAAGTGGCCGTTCCTTGGATTTGTATCCCTTACACCACCCTGTATTTTCGACATCGAAGTGCATACGTTTTTAAAGTCTCTTTCGCTATAAACCTCATCCTTCCTTCATCCAACTCTCTTCTCATTGCATTTGATGACATTTTGTAAATTCTCTTTTAGCGATAAAAAGAAGACTTTTCCAGTATAAAACGTGGTTTTTTAGCTCCTAAGCTTTCCCCCACCATCCTCCCATCGTCATCTTCTTCATTACCATCACAGGCAAAAGGAAATATTAATTTAGCAAAACTGAATATCAGAGAGCTGATTATATTTCAAAGCCTCCTGCCCCGCCCCCCCACAAAACGAATAACGTCCTGGATGAATGAGCGAACAAGAAGCACTACAAAAATGAAATTCCTTCAGATACACCATAGCAAAAGAAAAGATATAATATGGTTGGGGTAGTTTGGGGTGTCCTCGGTGAAATCAAACAAGACCGAGTGGGGCGAATATAATTTCAATTTCAGCATAAAAGGTGATTCGTGCGCATCAAACGTGATTCGTAATGAAATGAAATTTCTATGCTTCTATCAGATTTCTCCTTCAGCTCTCCGTTCCTTGCCCAATCCATCTTTCATTTCTTTCGTCCTAGTTTCCGGCATCAATTGCTTCGGATCCTAATTCATTTCCAATACCAGCAAAACCAAACCCAATTGAACTTTTACGAAATAAAATTATGCTACCATATCCTTTCTTTTTTTTATTTCATTTGCTCTTTTCCTTCTTTAGCCTCCTTAAACAGTGTGATCCAGAAGGAATCAATGATCTCATTAGTGGTTCCTTCAACACCGCACTTAACGCTGCCATTGTTAAAAGTGAAGCGGCAAAGGATACAAAGGTCATTGGAGATTGCATGTAATTTACGAAAGGAATTTTTTCCTTAAATACTATCAGCCGCACTAAAACAAGATGGAAATCCTTTTGAAATCCCCTTAGGGAATATTTTTAATATCAGTTGCTTCTTCTTTTTTTTTTGCGCCATTTGCCTCTTGTCAAAACAGGACCATTGAATTGGGCCAAAAAGGAAACCAGAGTAGGTATGAGAAAAATAAAAAAAAATAAAAAGGAAGAAATAATATAATGCTTTTGAGTAGGCGCAGATGGAAGAGAGACGAAAAAAAAAGTAATAGAAGTAGATCCTTGAGAAACTTACGGATGTTTTATTCTTACCAAGGAGTCATAATCCTGAATAATGGCGGCTTTTCAAATTCTCGTTTTGTTAACATAAGCTTTTAAGCAAATAGACAAGTTAACAACAACATGAAGAAAAAAAATGATGGAGCCATGAGGCAAGAGCAAAGGCAAATAAAAAAGGATATGACGATACTCAAACAGCAAAATAAGGATACTTGACGCACTTTAATTATTGATGAATGCTATTCAATTTTGTTTATTTCTTTTCCTCATTTTTGGTGTGTTGGTGGGTAGGTTTTCCTTTTTCGTGTTTTTTTTTTTGTTGGTTGGGTAAACTTTTCCATGTTTTTCTTGGCAGGAGTGACGATGGCTTGTGCTTGTTTGCTTTGGTAAATGTTACTGTTTGTGAAAGACATCGATACGGCCATGATATGACGAATGAGTGACGAAACATACAAGGAATGTACGTGTTTAGTAGCTTGTACTCATATTTAAGGATATTAAAGGACTTTGAGTTGAAATTAAGGCAGCTTTCAGGAAACCGATCTGTGTAAATGTTATAGTTTTCCGGAAGTTGATTCCATTACTGCATGGACGGATCCGAACCCGGAAGTAGAGTGGGAAGTAGTGTCATCTTAGAAAAGCTGAATTTTAGCATCTCCTTCCCAGATCATGGCGATTAACGGAACCTTGTCTTGACTGAAGTCATAGATAGCAGCATTTTCATGAAAAGTCAAGTGGCAATTAAGTAACTAACTAGAATCGTTAAAACGTTCGAAAGGTTGACCGACATCTACATTCGTAGCCATGTGAATCCCAGAGACTTATCTCCATATCAATACGCGTACATGAAGGGTAGAAGTGTCGAAACTGCGCTACACAGTGTCGTTAGCGCAATAGAAACATCACTGAAAGTCAGAGAATACACACTCGCTGCTTTTTTGGACATAGAGGGCGCTTTCAACAACGTCCACACAGATGCAATAAAAAGCGCATGAACAGATCTAGGCATAAACTCATTAATTGTATAATGTGCATGCTAAGGAATAGACACATTAACTCAGAGTTATACATGAGAGTATCAGCCTCTAGAGGGACCCCGCAGGGAGGAGTTCTCTTCCCCCTACTCTGGGTTCTTATAGTTAACGAAATTTTATTGAAATTAAGCTTTAGTGGAGTTAAGGTAGTAGCCTACGCAGATGATCTAGTGGTCCTAGCCACAGGCAAATTCTGTCCACTATTAGCGAACAACTAGAAGGTGCCCTGAAGGTAATAAATAACTGAACTAAGTTCTGCGGACTTACGGTCAACCCGCATAAAACAGACCTTGTCCTGTTTACCAACAAAAAAATGATACCGGAGTTCAGGATGCCATCCATTGAAGGAACCCCGCTTAAAGTTTCAGACTCTGCCAAGTATCTAGGAGTGATACTTGACAGGAAACCAAACTGGAGCCTTAACATTAAAAAGAGGGTAAGGAAAGCAGCGATAGCAGGATATTCGGAAAAACCTGGAGCCCCAGCCCTAAAATCATCATGTGGGTTTACACGGCAGTAGTAAGGCCTATACTAAGGTATGGTAACCTGGGGTCGAATTACGGCATCAGTGATCGAGTAACTCGTCACGTAAAAGTGAGCATTATTACGTATAAACGATCATTCCGACGTAATAATGCTCGTTTTGACATGACGAGTTACTCGATCACTGATGCCGTCATTCGGCCCCTGGTGTGGTGGCAGGCAGTGTGCAAAACCACGAACCTTAAACTATTAACAAAGATTCAAGGGATAGCCTGAAAAAGCATCAGTGGAGCATTAAGAACCACCCCCACAGCGGGACTTGAGACAATACTCAACTTACTCCCGCTGGATTTACTTGTGCAGGAAATAGCAGCCGAAAGCGCCGTTCGCATTAGTCAATCTGAAATCTGGGAACCCAGTCAGACAGGGCAGTACTGTGTGCAGAGACTACATGTTGCCTTACTTAGACTTCGATTGACCTTTCTTAACCTGCCTTCCCAGCAGAAATGAATGGCAGGATAATCAGATATTGAACAACGACACAACAACCGCCGTCTATACGGATGGATCTAAAATGGACATAGGCGTGGGCGCTGGATTCTGTTCCGAGACTCTCGGACTGTCTGGATCGATCAGATTCCCAGACCACAGTAGTGTCTTCCAAGAATTGCTTGATATACACAGATTTATCAACGCTGCGAGCTGGCTTGATAGGGCTTAGGCTGCAACCCCTAAGGCATCACAATGGGTCTACATTGACCTAAGTGTGACGGGGAAAGGACTTCCTTCCCCGTCAACCCTCCTACCTAACCTAACCTAACCTAATCTAACAAGAATCGTACTCATTCACTTCCAAGGTCGCTAGTTTCCTATAAAGGCGACATCATCCCAGGCCATAGATGCATTCCAGAAAATAAACGGCTAACCAGCTTCCCAAACATGGTACTACCCTTCGTATGCTAATGGGACGATGTACAAAATCTCCAAGCATATTTCGCGAAGGTTAGATCAGAATTGATCCAATAAGTTGGCCGTGCTTAATGCATCTCAAATCAGGACACCTAAGATATGTGACTAAAAACGAAAAACAGAGGCAAAGTAATGAAAGAAAAGAAACGGGGACGGATGGATAGGACCTATCTATGTGAAGTTGCTTGCAGAAAAGCACGTCAATTGGTTTACCTCTTCAAAAGTACATTTTGCGACTCTAACTGGATCTGCTATCCTCAAAAAAACATTATCTCAATAGTAATGCTCAATTCTAAGCAAACAACACCTTTTAGTCCTAAACCTGCTTCGCCTATTAGTTACGTATCGGTTACCATGACCTTCTGGCTGTAAGCACTCCACGTGCTGTGTGAATAAGCGTTTACTTCGTGCTAATGCTTGGCATACAAAATCTAATGAGCTTTAAAGTCATACCCAAAGACTGGCATTTCCATTTCAATTCCCTTAATACGACGAACCCAACCATGCAGGCCATTCGGGGATAACAACACCCAGTTCGATATTTTTATTCTGTCTGTTCCTCTTGTACGCACTGAAATAATTTCTGATCTAATCGAACCAGTCAAGTGGCAAATCACTTAGACTCCCTAGAATAAGTTTGAATCCTCATAAGCAACAGTCACCACTGCCCTTTGTTTGTACTCTTGGCACTGGCTTCAAGGGTTCACATTTAAGGCCATGAATACTGGCAAAAAGGGTGTCATTAGGGCCTCCTGTCTGTGTGCTGTTTTTTTTCGTTCTTCGTTGTCGGCCTATTGCCTACTGGTCTTCCACCTCGTCCCTCGAATCATTCAATCAAAAGGCGGACAAATCAACCAACCGTACGAAACAAGCAAAGATGAACCGAACTGACTGACTGTGAAAAAGGACTCAGAGGTTTCATCAAATATAAAATTTGCCATTAGGAGGGATAATGGGCCGAAGGGATGGATGGATATATTTTTGTTGGTTTGCTTTTTCTATTTGGTCCATCTCTGCCGCCCACTTTCCAGCAGGACCTAGTCAGTGTAATCCGACAAACTATACAGATTCTCACAAGGGTGTTGTACACAAAAGGCATTACATACATTCTTCTATCAATGTTTTCCAGAACTACACTACTGTGTGCGGTGTCCTTTGCTCAGATGGTATGGATAGGCTAGGGGAAACGGAATAAAAATGAGTATTAGCAGCAAATAAAAATGTCCATTGGAGACGAGTGGGAGCAAATCAGGATAAATCACAAACAGCAGCCCAAACCCAAATGTCAGTTGAGACGACAAACACAGGAGTGGGGAGTGAGAAGAACGAAGATAAATCCAAGGCATAGCAATGGTTTTTTTTTTGGGGGAATTTCACTCAAATGTCTTCTCACATTTTGGGCCTAACGACAGGACTAAAGTAACCCTTATGGGAGAGATCCACTGACAACAAGAAAAAGGGTGGCCTCTGGATTTTTGCTTTTCCCTTTTGCTCGGGCAAAACTGATTTAAGGACTTTTTGCGAAGTGGATTTCAGAGAATCACATAAAGTCGTATTATGGATCATTTTCTTATTTTCCAACGCAACGCTTGAATAGACAGACAGAATCTGGTATTGGTTGGCACAAGGACAAAAGGATCTGGCCTGTGAGGTGATGATGTGACGGTGGTTTAACTGCTGCTACTATGATATTTTTATTTTTGTTTTCGTTCTTGGATCACAATTATCATCGTCTGCTTTATGTTGTTAATGTGACGGGATTCCAGGGAAATCCTTGGACAGCTTACATCGTTTTTTTGTCTTGTTATTTAATTGTAATTCATCACCATTGTTGAGATTGTAGCACAGTGGCATGAAGTCAAAGGAATGATGATGAATAGAGATTTGCTATGAATTATGAGAGCGGTTGATGAAGTGGATAATTAAAGAAAGTAAGTACCTATGTACTCGTCCATGGATAACCGCAAAGACTTGCAAACTTGTGCGAAGGAAGAAAAAGTTTTTGCTTGAGTGTTACTCTTTTTAAAATAATTCAGATCCTATATTTCCTTTCAGTTGATGGATTTTATGAAAGCGACCGCTTACAAAGACATTGGTCGTAACTACATACAGCTTAGTCATAGGGCAAGAAAAGACCCAAGGCCAAAACCAATCAACGAAGAATCAGTACTCTCTTCCAATTTAAAATAAGTTTCCGCAATCATAAAGAAGTTTAGAATAATCTAAGCCAGTAGCAGCTCACGCCACATTGGATTCGAGGGCATGGTCATCTCACGTGGAGGTGATGTGAACTGGCCACCGTTAGACTTTTTCTTGTGAGGTTTTCTGAAGTGCTCCATGCGAATAAGCCAGAAACCACAGCGGCCCTCAAAGCCAACATAACCCAAGCCATCGGTCAAATTCAGAAATGGAAAATTGGATATTTCGGATGCGCGCCACCCAGGGAAGCCGCGGCGGACATTTGAACGATGTTATATTCCATACATAATGGCATCGATAGGCCTTTCAAACAAATAAAAAATGTTGATGATATCTCACACACATTTTGTTTTATTTAAATTTGAAGATGGGAAGCGCTTAATGAAGGACCCTTTATTAGTCTTCTTAACATCGCCTACAAGATCCTATCTGCAGTATTGTGTGAGCAACTGAAGCTGTTCGTCAACAACCTGATTGGTCCATATCAGTGAAGCTTAAGGCCAGGAAAGTCCACGATTGACCAAATATTCACTACGGCAGATCTTGGAAAAACCCAGGAGCTCCAAATCGATACACCTCATCTACTAATCGATTTTAAGGCCGCGTATGACAGCATCTACAGAGACGAGCTATACAAAGCTCTGTCTAGTTTTGGCATCCCTGCCAAACTCGCCCGTTTGTGCAAGATGAAGATGGAGAATGCACGCTGCTCCATCAAGGTCGGTAAAGAACTCACCGAGACCTTTGATGACAAACAGGGATTTAGACAAGGCGATGCGCAGTCTTGCGAGACTCACGTGCCAACACAAGAGGCACTATCTTTCAAAAGTCCTTCCAATTACTCGCATACGCCGATGATATTGACATAATCGAGAGAAAGCAGCATGATGTCAGTGGCGCTTTCGCGAGTATTGAGACGGAAGCGGCAAAGATGCGCTCTGCGGCGCAGAGGCATCGACTTTATCAAAAATGGATGAGGGTGATTTTGGCTGCTTTGAGAGGAAAATTCTTCGGGAGATTTTCGGTCCCGTCTGCATAGACAGTGTGTGGAGGAGGAGATACAACGACGAACTGTACGGGCTGTACAGCGACATCGACTTAGCCAGAAGAGTGAAGGTCCAACGACTGAGGTGGCTGGGTCATGTAAAGCGGATGGACACCAATGCTCCGGTCCGAAAAATCTTCGAATCCACCATCCTAAGGACGGCACAGTAGAGGAAAACCGCGGCTTAGGTGGCGCACGCAAGTTGAAAAGGACCTCAACCAACTTAGCGTGCGAAACTGAAGGCAGCTAGCTAAAATTCGAATTGGCTGGAGACGCTTGGTAGAGGCCCAGGTCCTCCCCGGACTGTAGGGCCACCTTAAGTAAGTAAAGTAAAAAGCTGTGAAAGTCCACTTAGTTGCTAAGATATGTATGTAGATGACATTGACGGATGCTTCCGGCATGCTGTAATGAAAACTTTCATGGCAATGAAAGGTTAAATAAAGTGAATGCGGACAAATATAGGACAGAGTGTAACGTTTGACAAGTACCGCTTCAAAGTACGTATGAGCAGGTAAGGACTTCACATACCTTGAATGTAGCTTTTCGCGAAAGGTTTTTGGTTGCATTTGGTTGCCGTGACTCATTGGTCAGCATGTTATGCCCGATTTGTGATGTACAACTACAGCACACGGATAAAGTCGAAAAGTAGTATTTCGACAGCCCAAATGGCGTTCGATCCCAATTTGACTAGCTTCCTTCTTTTGCCGCATGGCGAGCGGACACATGCGGAGAGGAACTACTAATCGACTGTGTGTACGCCAATCATGGACGATCTTCCGTGGTTAGCACTGCGTCATGTAGTTTCCAAAGGGCGTATCAGCTTCTTCGTGTTATAATGTGCTTGACTTGAGTTTTTTTTATAAAGGTCATTGGCATTCTTTCCCGGGCTAATACTTATTCTCAATCACACTCTGTAATTTGTGAACCGTTTTATGACAGAAAGTACACATCTTCAACTGTTTCCCCTTCAGCTCGAGGCAATCTTCTGGGTTTCACAGGTGAGAGACCTTTAAACAAAGGTCTTCCATCACTTACAGCCTCCAAGCCCCAAAGAGATATCATTGCAAGATGATATGATGATGAACACACATCCCTTTCATCTGACAGCGAAATGTACAAATGTGTGTATCACCATCCGGACACATTGTGATGCCACAGACGTCAAGGCAGTTTCTCGTTCTCGTTACCCAGTCGAGTTATTTTAAATTCCTGACGGAACGTAATTTGAATAATAAGTTGTCTCTTCCTTCTCATTAAACATCGTTGTCGCTCGTTGCTCTTGAGTGTTCTTGGTTTTCATCCCTGCTTGTGCACAGGATAATTACCTTGATTGGGGAGATGAAATTCGATGAAATAGCTAACGATTTTGATTACAAACGATAATGTGATTTGCCATTACCGACTCTCAAAGGTACTGTCTGTTAAAGCATCACCACGCAGGCCCTTGTCATCAATCTAGTGACGGGAGAAGATACAATTCCCCTGGTAGGCCATACTTATACACGAACGCACTAACCTGCAAAACAAAACGGATGACATGTAATTTGAGGGTGGATCTGGGCAATTAATTGGTTCATCTCTTCAATTCCGACACCAACTTTACTTTGCGAGGCTTGGAAATCTAATTAATTGTGAACTGTTAGTCAGTTTGAGTAAATCCCTCTAATGTGTCTTTGCTCTTTGGGCTGGCATACACGCACGAACACACGCCACATAGAGCTGAAAGTGGCCAAGTATCCCCCCACCCCAACCGACGGAGGGTGGGATGTGCCGTAATTAAGATGTGCGGTAGTGTGATGGGTTAGGTAGATCATAAGGAAGTGATGTGCGAGCAGGGGGCGGTTGGTAGTATTTGATGAATTTTTTTCGATTTTCTCCTTATGAAGTGATTGTTGTTCGTCCTCGAGGGTGGGCAGAGCTTTGTTAAGCCTTTTAATTAATTGTTCTTAACAAATTACTTTCGATGGGTTCCCTGGAGTCATTTGACGTGCGGTGTGACTCTTATTGATTTCGTTCGCTATTTGTTGCTTTTGCTAACCAGGTGGTGGTGATGTTAGTGTGTGTGTGTGTGTGTAACCCATCACCGAAATGTCACTTAATTTGTGGTTTTGTTTTTGAGGGTGTGTGTGCTTTTAATGACCTATTGGTTTGGAGATCAGCTTTTGATTAACGACATTTGAAGAGGGTGTCCTTTTTGTGGATCCTTAATTGTATAAGACAAGCCGGTTGTCTGTTCGATAAAAGACAAATTCACTTGGAAATAATTTTAAGGAAATTCATCGAACTAGAAATATATATTCAAATCAAATCAAATTGGGGTTTGCTAATTGGCCAATTATGCAAAGTGATATGTGTTGATGTCTTCGAAAGGGGGGCAAAGGATTTACCTGGCTATGGTGTACAAAAAATAAAGGAGATGTGACAACGTGTGTGCAGGGAATAAAATGAACTATCAAAATGCTTTATGAAGGACTCGGCATGATTGTATAAAATCGATGGAAGTCAATGTTGAGATTTGATTAAGGAATCTTACCAGAGCTCCTTCCTCGTGAGGAGGTGGAATCTTTGAATATCTGTCCCCACCTTAAGTCGTGTAATCGCCCAAATAGCTACAGATATAACATATCTAGGAGTTGCACTGAATAGCAAGCCGACACGTGGAT
This sequence comes from Criorhina ranunculi, assembly GCA_951813785.1. NCBI lineage: Eukaryota > Metazoa > Arthropoda > Insecta > Diptera > Syrphidae > Criorhina > Criorhina ranunculi. The sequence continues at coordinate 16,431,231 of OX638381.1, forward strand.
AAGCAACACACGTTGAACTGAAATCGGCTCTAACTCTGAGAATTTTCTGGCACCCTCTGGTAAAACTTGAAGTCTGAGGCCTGCTCTAGTACTCCTGGTGCACACAGCGATCATTAGAACCATCTGTTCTTCGCTGCCTCCTAACAAAATATCTTCACAAATATCTCTTGTTTCACTTTCTATCTGTGAACCATCTCAAGAAAGTGAAGGGAGCTACCTTATGGAATGCCATGCTAGGGATTGTAGACAGTATATTATCAGACCGATCCTGGCGAAAAAAGTATTTTGCAATACCTCTTCCAAGCCAAGACGTCTACTAGATTTCTAGCTGGTCTCAAACGATGCAAAAAATACTTTACCCCTGATATGGTCTGGTGCACGAAACAAAGTCCTTCGCAAGAACTGAAAGGTGACAGGAACATTGCGCACTCAATTGAATCGCTTGAATACCGAATCGTTTCTTGCATAAAGAGCCAGTGGCATTTCACCGGAAGAAGGGCATTTTCTAGTTGTCACTCTACTGAAGTCCTACTGAGTCATGTAACTTATCTGTAAACGTTAGATGTAGAGAAATACAGGACATCAAGAACTATTTCTTGGACAAATCATCATCAAGCTCAATGAATTTGGCAAAGGGACTATGGACCTATGGACTATCAAACCAGCTCGACTAGAGGAACGATTTCTTGCATGATAGATAGATTTGAATTATTGTTGTCTTCTAAAATGCCTTCTATAACCGCTGGAGTGCCTCAGAGGTCTGTACTCAAACCAATTCTATTCCTATTCCACACGTCATTTAAAGAGATTTTTTTATTATGACAAAAATGACGTGAAAAACATTAAGAATTTTGCCTCGCCTTCAATTCCAACGTTCATTTACAATGACATTCCAGCTGTCAGCTCCTCAGACAAGGCCAATCTGGTTGCTGCACACTTTACAGCTAGCTCAACGCTTCCAAATTTTGCGTTGTCTCCACCTGTACTCGAGAGCGTCCAATTCTCCATGGGACAAGCCTACTTTCGCACTCGTACAGTTGCAGGAGTACTTAAAGGTCTCAACATACACAAATTCAATGGTCCAGATGGTATTCTGAAGAGGTGTTCTTCCACCCTGGCAAAACTACTGCGTAAGCTTTTTCATCTGTCCTACTCCTCAGGTCTCTTTCCGAGTAAATGGAAAACTGCATTTGTCCGGCCCGTGCCCAACAAAGGCGAATCTTTTTCTCCCTTCAACTACCGACCCATTGCACTTACGTCCCTTCTTACCAAGCTCATGGAAACGCTAATAAATCGTCAGCTTATGAAATATCTCGACTCATGAAAACTCCTCAATGACCGGCAGTACGGTTTCCGTAGCAACAGGTTCACTGGTGATTCGATGGCTCTTCTCACCGAGAAGTGGAACGAATCTCTACATCACCTTGGTGAAAGAAAGATTGTTGCGCTTGATATTTCAAAAGCATTTGTAAGAGTTTGGTACCAAGCTCTTTTGTCGAAAATGCGTGCATATGTCATCGATGTATCTCTTTCTCCAATGAATTAGAAACTACCTTTCGGGCCGTTCAATTCAAGTTGTTTTGGACGGTTTCAAGACTGCAATCCATCATATAAATGCTAGTGTCCCCCAGGGCTCCGTTTTGTCTCCGATTCATTTTTATATATGATCTCTTGTCTCCAACTTCTCATCCAATTCATACCTTCGCCGATAACAGTACTCTCAGTTTTTCAAATTCGTTCCCTAACTCACGTCCCTGTTCATCGGACGCAGTAGAGGAATGGCAACGCATGTTAAACTCATTAAATTCCGACCTTGACAGCATAATAAAATGGGGTTCTACAAAAAGAGTGGAATTTAATGCTTCCAAAACTCAATGTTGCCTTCTGTCTCTCAAGCGAAACCCAAACCTTGAACCATTATCCATAAATGGTACCTGCATCGCTGAAGCCGAAAAACATTCCATCCTCGGTATGTGTGTCTTCGTTGGAACGATCATATATTCGATGTCGTCAAGAAGGCTGCGAAGTGTTTAGGTTTCCTTAAACGATGCAAAAAATACTTTACCCCTTCGGATCTGGCTACAATTTACAAAGCGTTTATTCGCCCTAAGCTTAAGTACAACGCTCACATCTGGTCTGGCGCGTCAAAAACCATCGTGCAGATTCTAGATAGAATTCAAAAACGCGCGATAAAACTTATAGGTGACAGAAACACCGACGAAATGTTTCCTGTCTCTCACTGTTTTATCGATTATTCTACAAAAAGTGCTCTAGCGAAATAGCCAGCTGTATTCCGCCTTTGAAACATTTCACCCACAATACTCGTCATGCCTCGAATGCGCATCAGTTAACCCTTAAGCCTACTTTCGGACGTACTGTCAAATACAGAGATTCTTTGTTTAGCCGAACCGTGTTTCCTCATCACTACATCCCACAAGCATTTAAAGCCAACGTGCCATAATGCCCGTGCTCTAGTTTAAGGGTAGTCATAATCCCTTTAGCGTGAGCTAATTATAAAAAAAAAGGTGCATCGTTGCATTTTTCTTGAACAATATACAAAGCTGAACAGTACACTTGATAGCAAATCTACCTGGAATCGTGTCCTGACAAAAATAAGACACAACTTCATCACAAGTTTCGCCTAATCCAACTAAACTTTTTAACACTTTTCATTTCAAATCTAAAAACGCATGCCTTTACTCATTTATTTCAATTCTTTTCCTACAAATTCGTTAAATATTATCCTGCACAGTTCACTTTCAACAACTTTAAAAAAAAAATCAATTTCTTTCAAAAACTGCTTTAATAATCGTAACTTTGACCTTCAAAATGTTTTCCTCTTCAAATAACTTCGTCTAACAAAAAAAAAAATTTCTTTGTCACCAAAAGAAATACGAAAACCGTAAAAAAAAAAAAACTCAACTCTACAACTTTCTCTTGTACAAGGTGCTTCAAATCATCAAACATTTGCAACCGAACTCCTTTGGTGTAACATTCACCATAAGTAGACAACCTTTCTGTGTGTGTGTGTCCTTCTACTTCCCTGAGCTTTAAGTGTTTCAGCAATAAAAATAAAACTATCCCACACACACACACATATACACACTTTCAAAGTTTGTCATTTTCATTTTGAAAACTCTAAAGGAATGGTTAAAAGAGAACCATGGGATAGCATTGCCTTATTCTTCTATTCCAAAGTTGAAATATGTACCTAGAATCGAACTGCAGGACCAATTCCCTAACTTAAATTGACTTTTCACCGATTTCGACAAAGCTATCGAAGAAACGAAAGGACGATGAAGACATAAAGACCGAGAGAGCATATAGAGAAAGTTGATTCATTCAAGCATCGAACTACATACGACAGTAACAACGTGTGCAGGACTTCTGTTACAAAAAGGAGGTGACTGAACGCAATAAGAAAATTCCACATGTCATTGATGAAGCGGGGCTCCATTCGTTAAGAAATGAGAATCTGATTTTCCAAAAACGTAGTTTGCAACTATCAATCAGTGAGAAAAGAATTAACAGATAACAAGCAAAGAAAGGACTCCTTGACATTTTGAAAAGGGATTAAAAGGATCACGTGTCTGCCCGGAGAATGGGAGATCAAATGAACGCACGTAGACAGTGAACATCTTATCCACGATGTTCTGGGAAATGAGAAAGTAAAACAAGCAAAGATATCCTGCTCAGCCCACTTCAAATTGTATCAATGCAGCAATTTCCAATTTATATTTATTCGAGGACACGATATCGTTCGTGTTATTCCAACTGTCGCATAACTTTGGCAATAATTTTGAGAAAAGTTTCTCCCCCACACACAAACACACACACCATCGTACACAATTTGGCATGTGTAGAAATAAATTTTTGGGAAATTTTAACTCCCAGTTGGGGATATGTATGATGCAGGATGTTGGATGCATAATCTGTATACTGCTTATCTTACCGCTTTAGTCTTTGAAAACCCGAAAATTCCTCATGGAAATATAAAATAAAGGATCGTACAATGGAAGGGAAGGCGGTGCTGGATGTTGGAACACTCAAAGTATCGTTTTTGGATGAAATTCAAATAAATTCATTGTCAAAGTTGGGTTTGTCCTGATCGGAAAATCCCCGCCTTTATTTAGGAAGGAATATTGTGTGCGAGATATTTTTTATAATTTTCCTTCAGGACTTTTGGAATGCAAGAATTAAAACACACCACCACCGATCTGAGTGTAGTCATCCTTTTTGATTTGGTACGAGAGCAATACCGGTGCTTGTATTGTTCGAAATGAATACATGCCACATGATTGGAGTTCAAGGGGCGGGTCTACCGCACTGTAGTTTGCAATGCGTCTAGGGAGGGTATGTTGCACTCCTGGCACTCTCAGAATTCTCGGCACTCCATGTAGGGAATGAGAGAGAGTGATTTATGGAAATTGGTTCCGATGCAGAAAGTTTTTTTTGTTTTTTTTTTGTTTTTTTCGTTCTGCTTTTCTGCTGCAACGCTCTTAGAATTTTTAGCATCGTTTTTGGGAACAACCTAGGGAACAGGGCACAAAACTTTCTTTTGTTGATTTTGATTTTCTTAAATTGCATATTGCATTTTGAATTTTAAAATGGTTTCCTGATTTTTTTTTTTAAGAGTTTAATTTTAGAAGATGCAGACATTCAGGAGAGAAAAAGGAGTTTTGTTAGGTAAAACTTTGTGTTTATCCTTTGTGAGGAGTTTGATTCTAATGTCATTAAGTTTAAGAGGAAATCTTCAGACACTTTTTGAATATAAAGGATGCAGAGCATAAGTTTTTAATAGTGAACTTGTGTCGAGTAAGAGGATAAACTTTTCGTTGTTCCGTGATCAATTTAATCTAAGAAAAGGAATTGATACGTGTCGTATTTTCGAGTGTGAAATTTAATTGAACTGCATTGCATATGTATCAGTCTGCAATGCGATGATTAAATTCTACTAATATTATAAAAGTTAAACGATGTCCGTTTGTTTGTTTGTTCCTTTGTGACACGAAAACTACGGAACCAATTAACTTCAAATTTTGCACAATGAGTGGCTATACCTTGGGTCACAGTATAGGCTACTTTTGGTTATGAAAGATTCACAGGTGGGAAAAAGATTCACACTGCCCCTAAGCGTTAGCTGCAGAATAAATATCCTGGGAGTTTGATAAAGTTCACTATATTGTCCACCGGTTAATTCGGATCTAGACCTTGGAAGAAGTGTCGTTCGAAGAGAAAGTAGGTTGTATCTTCATAAACTTTTTCTCACTACAACCCCTTCAGAGGTTTTCATATGGAACCGTAGAGTGACCTAAGTCGAATCCCCCTAAGAAACATCCCCTCATTTATTAACAACTCTAAATGGTTTTACGGGTATAATTCTCCCACAGGGAATTCTAAAGGCATCACAACGGGCTCTGAGCCTAAGTAAGTCCCATGAGACCTTATCTTACCTAACCTACCGTTAGGTGCATCGTTATCGTCGCTCCTATAAGGATCGATAGGGATTTTCTGTCTTTCTGCATAAGTGTGTTGAATTACGCTTTGTCGAATACAGGCCACAACTTCCTTGTGGTGATACAAGAGTCTGAAGGGGTCCGCCTGTTGTTTGCCTTTCTTAGAGTTTTTTTTTCTTTTTTTCGTTACTTTGGGCTCCTAAGTGGACTAGGTGGGATGTTCACCGAGAGGTCAGCTTGCGAATTTAGTGCTGAACCTCTTCTCCTGCCCAGGGACCCAGTAGAGCTTTATCTTGTGCTGTGTTGCAAGAATATTGTAGGTTCTTTTGCATTAAAGAAATTTAAAATGATTCTAGATATTTACCTTCGATATATCTGGATCCACTAAACTAGCTCTCCACGTGAAGATCGGTCACGTTTAGTGTTAAAAAAATGGTAAGGCTAATGAAAAAGCTTTAAAACTACGAAGCTTGTGGTTTTATTTCACCTTTGCTGTGGTCTTAGGTCGAAACTAAAGTGGTCCCGTATGCGAACATGGAAATGATATTGATACCAGGTTTTTTCCCTACCACGATCAATGTGACCATGGAGATTTGATTATGCAAGTTTTTCTCTTGGGCTACTATGTGTGGTCAGTGAGTCAATGAACATGTAACAAAAAAAAACTTATTGGTGTTGTTTGCCCAAAGATCCAATTTTTTGAATTCAACCTTAACTGCGTAAAAGATAAAACGATATTGCTTTCCTTCACCGTTTAATACCTGAGGGTCTTAATGGACCCAACGTTCGGTAGGAAAAATCAACCTATGGATGTACACATCGCCAGTATTATGGACGGCACTAGGCAAAAACTATACCTTAAGACCACTACGCAAACTGCAGAGAAAGCCGATGAGAACAGTGTTAAACGGAACTCTCCAGTCTTCGTCGTCAGCGTTTCATTACATTAAAGCTTCTCAATTCGTCTTTAGGAATCGGCATTAAAACTGTAGGTTCCTTCCATTCGTGCTTAGAATGGTTGTGAGAAGCTAGGCCTTGGCTCTCTATGAGCTGTCGTGCCAAATATACATACATTGTCAAGGTTCCACCCAATGCCATACCAAGACTTAGGAGAGACTGAAACTCTCGTACATTTCATCCAGTTGTGGCTAGATAATGCTTGGCAGTCGTTGAAGAAGTTCAAAACTTTTCTCGTGAATTACAAGGGCTCCATCCTGATCAGCACAATAACAATGACGAATGCTCGGTTTTTCTATAATTTTTACAAACCACAAACATTCAAAACTCATATGGGAAGGAACTTCTTGCTGCTTCTCTTCTGACGTTTCTTGACATCTGTACTCGAACTGTTTTATAGTAAGAGCACAAAAAGAATACTTTCTGTCGGGTTGTTGCAACGTCACACTGGAGCACTCAGACACAAAAATAGGTCTATTGCACTACCAGGAGGTACAACCTTTTCACTGTGTTTTCTTCGTCTTTCTAAGAAAGTCGAGTAAGAGCTTTAGTCATAAGGAGCTTAGGCTACCAGCACTCATCACATCAGCCCCAAAAATCTGCCACCTGATACGAGCAAAAGCAGGACAATCACATAAGAAATGTTCCACAGTGTCATCGCCCTCTCCACAATCGTCACAGACAGTGGTGTCACTTTAACCTAACACGTTGAGATGTTTGGCAAAGGACAAGTGTCGCGTAATAACGTCAATAATTTGTCTGTTGTCTTTTCTGTTGAGAGACAGCAGGAATATCGTGGACTTCTTACAGAAGTCGGGAAGGATCTGTTTAGTCTGCCTGCGTCCAGGAGAGTCAAGCAAAAAGAGTAACGACTACATGATACAGAGCGAAGGTAGTAGAGAGCGGATGGATTAAGGAACGCTGTACCATATTGTTTTTGAATGTTTGCGGGGTTTTACTTATGCGAAATCTAAAAAATAAAGTAATGAGCTCTGGAGGCAAAGACGTTGAAGGTTCATGAATTAGAAGTTACAACAACACGAAGCGATACTACCATTCCTGGTAAAACTGATTAGATCGTCCCTCCATTGACTTCAATGTGAAATACAAGACCAGGATTCCTAGCAGAAGTGCCTGGGAATTAGGAGGGAGTCTTAAATGAATCCGCGATAGAGATATACACAGATGGATCTAAAACAGCGTATGGTACGGCGGAAGGAGTTTTCTCCAGTGCATCTGACTTAAATATTGCCAAACGACTGCCGGATCACTGCAGTGTATTCCAGGCGGAAATTACAACAGTCCGAGAAGCTGCGGCTTGGCTATTGATTAACGCGGTAGATGGTAGCGCTATTGTACTATTCATAGATAGTCACGCAGCGATAAAAGAGTTGGAATCACCTACAGTACGATCCAAATTGGTAAAGCAATGCCGCAGGTCTCTGAATGAGATCGCTGACAGATGCGATGTTTTCCTGTGCTGGGTTCCTGGCTCCTGGGCATAGGGACGCTCCGGGCAACTGGAGAGCGGACGAGCTCATAGAATCGATAAAATCTTACCTCGATACTGAAGCCAAAAGAATGGCTAATTGCAAGTGGACCAACATCAGCACTTGTATTCTCTCAAACAGATCTGGCCCAAACTGGATCTGAGGAGAACGGGAAGATTTCTGTCCGTGAATAGGACACATATAAGGAATATAATAGGAGCCCTTACAGGGCATTGTCTGTTTGGCAGGCATGCCAGAAGATTAGGTGTTCCCTCTAATGATTTTGGTAGAAGTTGCAGAGACGATGAGGTGAAAGAAACGACCACACACCTTCTTTGCTCCTGCCCTGCCCTACTAAGGCTTAGGAGGAAGACCCTAGGAGAGTACTTCTTCGATGACCTAAATGACCTAGCTAGGCTCGACATTTTTAAAATTAAGAAATTTGTATGTGGGTCTAGTGTGGTACAGGATAGGGTTTACACCGTTACGGTTACTTAGAGCTCCAACTTCAACCTTATTCTTTCTGCCTAAGGTAATTGCAGAGGTCTCTGATGCTGGTCACCCGGTTTTTATTCATGATATCACAACGGGCCTTGTTCTGGCCCAATCAAGTCCCTGCTTAGAAGGAACAGCCACTTAACCTAACCTAACAACAACACGAGTCAGAGTGCGAAAGAATATTGAGTTATGCAACTTATGCAATTCCTTCCGATCAAATCTGCCATCCCTTCCATTGAAATAATTTCTAAACACACGCGAATCCTGATCCTTAAACAAAACCTTTTTGAAATCTCCATTACATGTCCTTCTCTATCTCTATCTCTAAAAATAGAAACGCAAACCGATGCAATATTGGTGAGTCTCATTTTAATCTCTTTCTGTGGATGATTTACACTCCAGTTACCAAACTATTTCGGCAAGAGATTAGGTTTGCTTTTAACTGATCTCTTTAGAAAAAAAAATGAAAAAATAAATAAAACTCTGTTAACTCACCGTTTTTTTCACAAACGATACAAATCCGTATCCTTTCGATTTAAGCGTTTGTGGATCCCGTACAACTCTGCAGTCTCTGTAAAGAAAAGAATAAAACTCCAATGAATGACTTTGACATAATGTACGTCACAGATACACTCATGTAATAATTTCCTTCATTTCATTGATAAAACTTTAATGTGAACTCGAGCAGCTCTAGTGCAAATGCAAATGCAAATGCAAATGCGTATTTATCTTGAATTCGAATTCAATATTATTTCTAAGGGCCCAGAATGGATGGGTGGAAATATAAAACACAGAATGAACACAAATATGAAAGCCGAGAGAAAGAAAAGTAAAGGCTAAAGGATATGTATTTCGTCACCAAGCCATCACCGACATTGCAAAGTTACACACTCCTTTAAAAGTCAATTTGCATATGCACATTGCACATTGCACACACACACATGGATATGGATCCAACGAATGGTTAACTGTACCGAAGGACGATTGTGTACGTATGTATACCTACTTCCTTCATCAGTGCTTTCGCATGAAAAATGCAAAAACTTAAAATAACGAAAAATTCCGAGAAAAAAAAGAACTGTACAGATGAAAGGGCCAAAGGAAGAATAGGAAAAACAAGACTAAATGCTACCCTTAGTGCCAAGACGTGAGCGTAAAACAAACATTACCTGTGACTCCAAATGGATGTGGTAGCGTTGCAGAAAGACATCTACCACCGAAAAGAACTTATTCGAGGCTCGATTGTGGGTGGTACATACATATGTGATAAGATATGTGTTTGTACAACGAATTGCATGCATGCATGAATGCTAGAGTAGGTGCAGCAATAGCAATTCTACCTTTGGAATTGTCATCTTCGTCGTTGCCGTTGTCAGATCGATGGACGAACGCCAATGAAACGTTCAACAACGGCAATCCCATCAATGTGAGTTCAAATATGTCAGGATATCAGCTCATCCATAGATATCCTTCCGCATTTTAGACATTTAAGTTTTTCCCCAACAGAGTGCCAGTGTCTGTACGAGTATGCATATGCACATGCACATTCATATCTCGGCATTCGTACAACGGTTGTGATATTCAACCACATATCCGCATACACAATGAAATTGACTCGGAGTAGGTGAATTGGATTGGTAATGGCACTGAAGTGTGAGTGGGTGTGCGGGGGGGAACAAAAGTTAAAATGCTTTTTGAGGGCAATCGAGTTCATGTCATTGAATGACGGGACGAATGTTTATTCAAATTGTGTTATTTTCCCACCAAAATGGATGCTTGTCGGAGAGTGAGCAATTTCCTTTGAAGCTCTCTCTAAACACAATTTGCCATGCGAATAACTGGCTGGAGTCCTTACTGATTCTTTGTTGCAACTACTCGCGTACGTTGACGATATTGAGACAGAAGCAGCCAAAATGGGATTAACGAGCAACGAGGGCAAAACTAAGTATTTTCTGTCAACAAGAAGAGACACTCAACATCGACGAATCGGACAGAACGTCACTATAGACAGCTATAACTTTGAGGTAGTAAGGGACTTTGTCTACCGTGGCTCGGATATCACTTTTGAAAACGACATCTCTTGCCAATCGCTGTTTCTTTGGACTGAGAGGGGCATTGAGTAGTAAGCCCTTTTCCCGAAAAACTAAGGAAACTCTGTACAAGACCTTAACTATCCGAGTGCTGCTCTATGGCGCTGAAGTATGGACTTTATCAAAGGCGGATGGAGATGCTATAGATCGCTTCGAGCAAAAAAATTCGGTCCGGTGTGCGTTGACGGGCTCTGGAGGAGAAGGTTAAACGACGAATTATACGAGCTGTACAGAGACATTGGTCGTTAAAGATGGCTAGGACATGTACAGCGAATGGACAACAACAATCCGTTCCGAAGAGTCTTCGAACCCAACCCGGAGGGACGACGCAGTAGAGGATGACCTCGTTTGAGGTGGCGCGCACAAGTAGAAGGGGATCTTAACCAACTTAGAGTGTGTAACTAGAGGCGGTTAGCTAGGAACCGGGCTAACTGGAGAAGCTTATTGGTTGAGACCTAGACCAGGTTCACCCTAAACTGTAGCGCCACCTATGTAAATAAATAAGATTCCTTAGACAGGTTATCTAGTTTTTTACATAATTGTTCTAAATGCAGGGTTTACACCTTTCCGTGGAACTCTTTCTATTGGTCAGCGATTTTATAACCTTCGATGCCACTATATCCTGATGCCTGAGTTTGACTTTATTTCGCTTCTATAAGTCTATGCCAGCCTTTGAAGCTTTTATAGGAAGCGAGTATAGGAATGCAGTGTTTTAAGTGACAATATCGAGACTAGTATTGGCGCAGGTTTCAATGGTTTCCAAGTTTACGACCTGGAAGACATAAGGACCTATTCGAAGTGCCTGATATCATTGGCCCTTCTGTTCGGGCTACAAAACCGATCAAAACTATTCCTCGCTCTGTCAGTATCAAGTCTGTTCGAAGCACGCATAAACTTGGTATTTTTTGTGTCCACGAAAGATGTACTTTTCCAGCAATCTACTCTACATACATAGTTTGTTGACGACTTTGACTGCCATTGAATCTATGAAGTGACCGTCTCAAGTGCTTCAAAAGAGTAGTGCAGTAGTGTGCCGTATCTTTCTATAAGCTTTCTATAAGTTTTCATTAAAAAAAAAACACTCTTTGTTGCCTGGTTTTTTCCTCAAACATTTTCTCGTCAAAAGTTTGCAAAAGCTTTTGTATAACCATTCGCGCGATGATTAACAATCAAAGGCGCATATCAAGAACAAAACCATTCAATTCACACAAAAGATTTCTTCACTCGAATGGCCATGGCCACTAAGTTTGCCCAAAAACTCCCCACTCGGTCGTCCCAAAAGACGGCCACGTTATATAAAAACGAGGGCAAATTTTGAAGTTAAAAAAAAAACCCTTCAATGCCAAATGGAAAAATCCACTCAATGCTTCAATTACAATAACCAGCTAAAAGCCGTGTATACTATACATTCACCGTTAATGCTAAAGGGGATTTACAATCCGTTGCTACAGCCCCCATCATTGCATTACACGTTTGTGCGCTGCTGGTTTCTACTGCCAACCGCAAGCACAGTCGCGATTCTTTCAAAAATGAAAAAAATCAACATTCCCCTCCCCCACTAGGTATAGGTTATACCACCATATGCAGCGCATCTCGATTTCCCAAGCTCAGAACGTTTTACTGTTGGCTGGGCTGGGTTTATTCGTTGGAATTTTACAACACACCACTACTATTCCAGCACCATCACAACTACCACCAGCATCGTTTTCTTTGAAGATCTATGGTATCCTTTCAAATAGGATAAAAGCGTGACTGCAATATTTATACGGGTTAATTTCCATACCACCACCACCATGTACAAATACGTGAAATGCCTACCCAGCATTATAAAACCGACGAGAACCATCCCACCTCAGCTCTCCGCCGCGGTCGCCCCGTCAATCACACTCAGCAATTGATGGTAAAATATGTGTTTGCTGCTAAATCAGAGACAGATACAGCCCTTGTAGCGCTGACATTCGAAGGGCTGTGCATTGTTCAACGTACCGATTGAGTGGCTTATCTACCGAGTAAATATAATTGTATTTTGCAACTTGTACAATACATTGCGCTTTGTTTATGGTTTCAAGAGAGTAGGTATAAAATTAAATGCATATCTACTCGTACGTCACAACCTTTATGCCAAAAACAATCAGCGTGTCCGGATGAATAAAAAAAATTGTTCAATTGTTCTGGTACTTGTTCGTACATAGATTGTCTGGCAGACCCTTCTTTCTTAAATCAGCTCGCTACCTTGAACTCGCTCTCAAAAAAGGATGCTTTACTTATATTATTTTTATTATTATTGTTTCGGGAGAGCTGATCAGTACTTGGTCCTGCGGTTTCTAACGAATCCTATTGTGCCTTCCCTTGTGTTCCAAGATGAATCGTTTCACTCCAGAAGATATCAAGAAGTTAAGGAACTTCTCTGGGTGGATGGCAGCAAGCTGTTCTGTAGGGGCAAATTCTCTTTCTCTATGTGAAGATGTGTAGAGGGGTCTCTTCACTCTCAAGGCAGAGTCTACAGCTTGAATATGTGGTAAGGTTCATGCGATGTAGGTGCTTGTTCAGGCGGCAGTGATCGCTGAGAAGTCCAATAAGTGCTCGAAAGTTGTTCATATCGAGGTTCACAATGAAGTTTGATTTTCTTTGTGACGGTACAGGGAAAAGCAGTTTTGAGCATGCCCTGGTGTACTGAGTCAGGCTTCCCTAGATTCTTGCTTGCAAAGACCCTTTGCGTATCTTGCGAAGAGTGATTTACCTACCCTATACAGAAGGATTCGAGTCCAAAGAATTTTGTTGACGCGCCGTCTTTTCGGCTCTTTTATTACCCGCATATCCACTGTGTGCAGGAACACAGTGAAGGATGACCATATTGTCCGAAATTACGTTGCGGATTTCGAGGACTACTTTGGATTTAATGACAGGCAAGTCGAGCACTTTTAGGGCAGCTTGACTGTCTGAGAAGATGAATATGATTTTCCCATAATGTGAAAGGACTGATTAATGGCAAAGACCTCGGCTTGGTCACAGTGCTTTGCTTACTACAGTTCGAGGTGGACTTGGGCTTCAACCAACAAGCGTCTCCAGTCAACTTGATATCCAACTTTCTGTCTCCAGTTTCACACGCTAAATTGGTTGAGCTCCCTTTCTACTTGCGTGCCTCACCTGAGTCATGCGCCGTCACTACGGTATAGATTTGAAGGGTCTTTCGGTCTGAGTGCTGGTGTCTGTTTGCTCGACATGTTCCATCCATCATAGATGTTGTATCTGGACTCTGTCTCCCAATATTCCATATAATTTGTCGTAGTGTGTACTTCACTCTTCTTTAATTGCAGACGGGACCTTAGATCACCCAAAGGACTTGTTTCAAAATCAGAAAAATTAAAATTGCCTTCAGAATGCTATTACACATTATAGAACTCCGAACAAGCTGCCATACATGGTTGGGTTAGGTTGGGCGGCAGTCCCCACTAAGCAGGGACCCGCTTAGGCCAGAATGAAGGCCCATTGTGATACCGCGTGTAGAAACCGGAGAATTCTCTATAAAATAAAGAGAGATAAAGCTCTGGGTAACCGTATCGGTGTAAACCCTATACTGTGCCGCACTAAGTGCAGAACCAATTAGATCCACTAGGCTAGGTCGCTAAGGTCATTGAAGAAGTACTCTCCTAGTGTTTTCCTCCTCAACCTTGATAGAGCAGGGCATGTGCAGAGAAGGTGTGTAGTCGTTTCATCTTCATCCTCATCTCTGCAACTTCTACAAAAATTGTTAGAAGGTACAGGTACATGCGTCTATGGACAAAGTATTTCACTCAAGTGGTTACAGAATTTAAAAGGAATATAACTCACTCAACTACCATCTGGACTTAATTCCCATAGACGTGTGGCGACTTTGCTTAAAAGATCAGAAAACATCGAAGCACATCTTGGGTGAATGTCCCACCCAAAAGCGAAGTTTGGTAAGGATCACAACAGTTTGCAGTTAAAGATTTTGCTCCACACAAAAGATCAGTGCTTTTCTGTTCTTAGGCAAAGTTTGGGAGCCTCTAAAGCGAGTAAGAACTAAGAGAGCTTCATTTAATTGGAGTTGATCTCTCTCAATAGAAAAAAGTTCTATATTTCCAAATGTATGCACCAGCCATGTTGACGATGTTCCTTCTGAGAGATACGTTCCGAACCAACCACTCTATGTAATGTGATAACCATTTCCAGTTCACGGTCGTATCAATAACCCAATGACAGTTCAATATTTGTTTTCATACCGCACATTCCTTCCAATTTCAATAAATCACCATCCACCGACATTTCTCAAGTCCATCCACACCCACTTAAACGATATAACATCGTCACTGAAGCCAAAAATTAGAAATTGACATTCAGACGTCATACACCAATTGCATTCCATTGTCGACTTATTCCCCTCCGCCTATACCCACTTGTCTTTGTTCTACTTACGCAACTCTACTGAATGCAGTCGCAAGGGAGAAAAAAAAAACAAAAAAAACCACCGAACTTGCACCGGAAAAAGAGTTTTGAATACTGTCGGCATAGAGGTCGACGGAAAATTTAGTCTGTGTCCAATGTCCATACCAACCGCCACAGATTTAACAATGGGACATGGCCAACATAGACTCCAACACCAAAAAAAAAAAAAACCACCACCATCACACAATCTCATGCTCATCTGCATAAAATCAATTCCATTTTTAGACAATTTGAAGATTGGAATGCAAATTTCGAATTATTACCAAGGGAAATGGCACAGCGGCAAGGGGAACCAAACGCTGACGCTTTTCTGTGTCTGCTGTTAGACCATATGAAATAGTATACAGGGCGCATATTGGTATGTGATTCACAGAGAATGAAGTAGAACAAGGACCAAAAAAAAAGAGCTTGAATCGATTGTGGAAAAAAAAAACTTTTTTCTGTATTATTTGAATAATAAACGATGTGCAAAACCACACCCCCTAAAAGCGCCCCAACCATGAATGCACAGAGCCTCGAAGGCTATAATTCCGCCACAAACGTCTCCCTTTTTGTTCACTGCTTCTGGAGTCAATGCAAAGGATGAAGGATAATTTAAGTTCCAACTGCAATATAAATAAGAGAAGGTCGTGCTTTTGACTGTAAAATTCGAAGCGTGTTTCCTTCTTCCCTACTTTCATCTTTGACAGAATTATTTGTATGCCCACAAATTCCATTCTTATCCTGTGAACCTACAAAAACTGGCGCCTAACGTACAGCACAACAGCCAATAAGAATATTCAAAATAATTTTTTGATGTTTCTCATTCCGTTGCGCCGCACTATTTCATTGCAATTCGCTCAATGGACGGAAGTGTGTAAAATAATTTTTTTTTTCTTCTGAACTCTTCGAGTTGTATCAAGAGGGCCGTTCCATAACCCGGTAAAAGTTCAACAAAGAAAGAATTTTCGTAAAAAAAAAAAAGAATAAGAACATCCTTGCCAAGAAACTTCTCTCTTCTCTCTTTTTTTTTTTGGGCATAATTTGCGTCTCTCTTCGATAAAAATGTTGCATGACACAAAAGGACACCCTTCAACTGGCCAACAAAAATCTATGATCAAATTTCAAACTTGTGCCAAGCTGAAGTTTTACTTTTTTCTTTTTTTTTCAGATTGAACTATTGAGAACTTTGAGAAAATGGGAAACAGGGAACAAAGTAGCGGAACAGTTACTCTGTCGGGTTGACGTTTGGTTTTTTATTTTTATACCTGAAAATAAGTTCAAACTTTTTGCACAATTAACTTTTTAAATAGAGTGTTTGACCGAAACGGGACCTTGAAAGAGATTTGTTGAAAAATGAACATGAAAACATATTTCTCATAGTTCACTTCAGCATTCAACTAGATTTTCGTCAGGATTTAGACGCAATTCAAGATTTAGGGGTGGCCGTGGTGTTATGGTTGCATCATCGCTTGTCACGCTGAAGGTTCCAGGTTTGAATCCTGATGTCAAAAAAAAGAGGCGATCAATGGCGAAAAAAGCTGACGTCAACTCTACTGAATAGGCATTACACTGGCAGTAGGGTGGTCATATGGCTTGAAAGTGTTGATCGTACTAATGACATCGGGATGTTCGAAAGAAGTCCTGTGAATTATAAGCAATGGCAACAGTACCAACAATTCTCCCCAGTCATTCTGGACACCACCCTCGAAGCAAAAAGACTGAAATCTAATACCACCTGAGTTTCAAAATCACTACGCTAACATTATCGCTGTGTGAATAGCATCATAAGGGTATTCATAACCCCTTTAGTGCTAGTGAATTATAAAAAAAGGGACATTTCAGAGCTGCAGCGAAAAAGCAAGTTGCATTCTGCGGCTTCAACATTTCACCCGCAATATGCGTCGTCTTTTGTCTGCACAACAGTTCACCCTAAAACCTTTTTTTGGACGTACTGCTGAAGTCTTTCCTAGGTTAGGTTAGGTAGGAGGGTTGACGGGAACGGAAGTCCTATCCCCGTTACACTTAGGTCAATGTAGGTTGCAGCCCCCTTACTAGGAACTAAGACTGGAAGAATTCTTTCCTAAATCGTATAATACGAACGTGGAATGATTTAGTTAGCACTGTGCAATCGCAACAACGCGCAAGCATTTCAAAGCAATGTGCATCGGTATCTTTATCGTCTTCTCCTAATGCTTGTGCTCTAGTTTAAGGGCAGTTTTAAACACTTAAATCCGCGCTTAAAGAAATACGTGTAGGAACTTCAATGATGGATTGCTTCCCAGTACTCAGCGCCGAGAATCTACTACGTAATTCGAGCAAATGCAGAACAATCAACAATTACATTTCATCGTCCTTACCATAAGCATCGCAGACGGTGGTGTTAATACCTACTAGTCCATTATAACGCCAATAGGTTGGTTGCAGACCTTTCTGCTGAGAGACAGCAACTTTGGTTTGCCTACATCCTGGAGAGACATGCCAACAGAAGTGTTTGATGAGAACCTTACAATTTGTTGCTCGCGAAATAGTTGCAGCCATTAAAGTATTGCTTAATTTATTTACTTATCAGGCCAGTGACCCTCGAAGGGTTTGAGGCTGTACTAATGCCGCTTTCCATTCTACACGGTCCCGGGCAAGCTGTTTCCAGTTTACTAGATCGAAGTTTTGCCTAAACCTCCGCTCAAAAGATTGAAACTGTCATTCTAAGTCAGGTTCAATCTTCTCCTGTTTGTACTTTTATGTGGTTAATCCTTTGTATCCTGAAAAGATAGAGCTGGTCGAGCTTTCAATCGTTAGCAATCAGTCCTTTGAGATTGGAGTGGCTATTTGTGGACTTGCCTTGCTTTGAAGTTAAAGAAGATAATGGCGTTACTAGACTTTAACTCCAATCTGCAATGAAATGTTTGTGGAATTACCAGGAGCTGAAAGATTTAAATATTCACGGACACTTTTACAACAAGGCTTGCCGGCGATGAGCTGATGGTAGGTAATCAGCTATAGATGGAGCTAACTTAAGGGTCACACCAAATTTTGGTGCCATCTGATGTAGAGTAAGCCTCCAGACAAGAGTTAGTAAACCTAAGATGAGTATTGACAAATAAAATCGATTAACGTTAAACGTCTTAGCCGTTTTGATAGATCTTTTTGGGCTTTGAATGCTTAGGATAGGTATGCCACAAAGAATTTTCTAATCACCTGTACATACACACACACACATAAACAAAATACGCATCCCTCCTCTCACCACACTAAAAAGAAAAAAAAAAAGACCGCAAAAGAACAAACCAGAAGCACCCAACAAGTAGCAGTGTCTGCTTTCAGTTCCTGTGTAACACCTTACAGGGACTCCAATAACAGCACGTGCATAAAAACCACTTCCTACCTTTTTGTTAGGATTCGTCCTTCATTGAGCACTTTATGCTTTCCTGCCTTGAGTCGTCGTCGCCCATGTCCATGGAAATAATGATTTTCTCAAAAATAAAATGAGCTGCCATTGAAAGGATGATGACAGCAGGACATCCAGATGGGAGACGGCTAAAAGAAAATAAGGAAAAAAAAAAAAAACTTTGACGTCCTCTTTTCAGTAGGACACAAATTTCAGAACAACAAAAATAAAACGAAAGTAAAAGGCACGTTCCTTCAAGACACTCAAAGGAACTTGCGAACAGACTATCACTGGGGGAGCACACGAAAGGCCAGCAACATTATAAAACGGGAGAACACGGAAAACTTTTCTCCTTAACAAATCAAAAGGATTAAATTCACTTGAAAATCGCAGGTAAAGTCCCATGTAAGGTTCTTATACCGTGACGTTAAGAGATTTCTCCTTTGCGACACCATGCACTCACTCCCCCTCTCCACCGATGGACGGACGGAATAAAAAGGTTAAATAAATACAAAAGCCAGTTGGGAATTCATCATTTTTTTTTGTTTGGGCGATCTCCTTTGGGAAAGAAGCAGCCGCACTGCTGCAACCGACGATGAAAGGTCCTTGGGGCAAAGGGAAAAACGAACGAATATGTCTGTGAATTGCAGTGGGTTCTGTTCAATTTCGTTGGAAAAGTTTGAGGTATTTCACAATTCCTAAGTGTGCCTATCCTAGGAAACGAACTAAAACACTAAGGGCATCCTTGGGGGAGTGTGGGCAATTTTTTCCGGCAATCTTCTCAATTTTTATTCCACAAAAGTTCTTAGAATAATAAGTGGTTATGCTATGGTACATGTGGTTGACTCCAGCATAAAAGTTTCCCATGTTAAGGGCAAAAAAAAAAAAAGGAACCAAAACTTTTTGCAGAGTAAATAGCATTGCTCTACTGTGCATAGTGAGTTAAGTCCTTTTTTTTTCCCCGTTCAGACCTATCTCTTTGTTTCGTTACTTTAGGACATTAAGTTCATCCCTTTGGTCTGTTAAGAACTGTAATTCCTCTTAAATGGAATACAAGTGTAAAGGATTCCTTTTTTTTTTGTTATCGTCTCTCTTTCTCTTTCTTTTTCCCTTTGCTGTGCAAGAGGGAATCTTCTCTACCTCTAGTATCCTGACTTCTTGTATACCAAGTGGCTGCATAAAAATATTAAGAGGAATTTTGCAGATGGTGGTGGTGCTTGTATCTTCTTGTGGCAGAGGGATTTATGAGTCCTGTCATATTGGAGTGCTGAACAACTGTAAGTGAAAACGGTATGTTTTAGTGATGTAGTTGGGTGTTAAGTGCTTGTAAGTTCCTAGTATATGGACTTCCATTTTTTTTTTTTTACATATTTGCTGGAATATAGTGCGTGCTGTGAATGCTTAGAGAAGGGAAGTCTCCATAAAAGGAAAAGCTGTATTAGGGGATAAATGCGGTTTCCTTGAGTTCATTGAGGGGAGTATACTTGTAATGCTGTGTATGTTTGTGTGCACATGTGGGCTTTGAGAAAGTTTGAGGTCCAAAAGAAGAACTATTCTGATTCATGAATCTGGAATTAGCTTAGCGATGGTTGAGCTTAACCGCAATCAATTATGTCTTCCAGTTAGGCAATTTCAGTTGGTTGGTTCCTTTTATGCTTCAAATCATCTGAGTGGATACGGAAATTCTTCAAATGACATTGAAATCATAGGCAGAATGAAGCGAGTAGTCACTGGCCTTGGGATGACAAGATTAAGTCACCATCTCAAGCCTGAGGTGGCTTGGTCAGCCCAAAGAGTCTTGGAATCTACGTTAAAACCCCAGAACTGAATTTCGATGGCACAAGCACAAGCGGAAGGGATCTTAACCAACTTAGATTTCGAAGAGGAAGGCAACTGGCAAGTAAGTCCTTAATCAGTGACATTCACTCCAAAATAATACCATGAGATATATCGGCAGTCTTGCTCGGCTACATTAAGCATGCTATAAGAATCACTTCGAGAGCAAAGAGTGAAGTACGTCTTAAAAAATCGACTTATGTAACTTTGACGTAAAGTCACCATTGACCCATACCTGGACATATCAGCCGTGATCAAAGCCTCCTCATCCATAGTGCAGAAATCAAAAATACTAAAGAGGTGCCACAATGAGTTCAGGTCAGGGTAGGTAGACCTGCTGCAATCGCTCTCTTAAGGACCACAACACAGTAAGTAGTAAAAAAAGGCATGGCTCCTAAGACAAAAAGGTATCAAGGATATGCGGATGAACTAGCAAGATGATCGGTACCTAACCAATGAATGGTCTGATCACACAATTCTGACTTCCATGTGGTTACTAAAATCCTGCATAAGTATGAATTTTCTGAATCTCGCTAATGATGGAGCTTATTCTCACAATGTGAAGGAATGGTGATCAAGGCTAGGATGCAGTGTACAATTATACAGAAAGCGTACTTTTAAGGCATACTTACGCCAATCATGCAACTCTTATCACTACTAATAAGCATCATAGTAGGTTAAAACGTACTGGCATCCAATTTAAAAGGAATGTGTTGCAGGACAACCGACCTTTACAGAAGCTGTGGCGACATTTTCCATGCGACAACCCAGGCCTAAACAGAACAAGAAAAATGTCGTCGGCCATTCTAATTTTGGTGAGGGCGAAAGCCCCCATTTATTTGGGTTAATACAAGCTATACAATCTTAAAACTAACTTAAAAATTAGACTTAAACTTAAACTTAAAACTAAGATTAGTTGGGGCGGTGGAGGAGATCGGATTAAAGGCAAGGAGTGGTGCGGTTGAAGTCAAAAAAGGTAAGGTTCGAATTAGTCTTTCGTAGCATACGGGAGATTGGTTCATTCGAGCCATAGGATGTGTGGTGGGTTGGTAGATAGAAGAGACGAGAGGTTCGTAGGTTACGAGGGTTAGTGTTGAGGAAAACAGAGTTGTGGAGTGACGCACATTCAATGTGACCTGCAAACAGTCGATGAATGAAGAGAATGTCGGCTGCATCTCTGCGTTCCTCAAGGGTATTTAAGTTAATGAGGTTGAGGCGGTTTTGATAGGGAGGGAGAATAAAAGGGTCATTCCAGGGCAGACCTCGGAGAGCAAATCGAAGAAAACGACGCTGGATGCTTTCGATTCTCGAGATATGCACGCGATGGTACGGGGACCACACTTGACTGGCATACTCTAGGAGGGGGCGAACAAAGGTAATGTAGAGAGACCTGGTTACGTATGGATTGGTGAATTCTTTGGACCACCGTTTTACAAAGCCTAATACAGAATTGGCCTTAAGGATTATTTCATCCATATGTGTACGGAAATTGAGCTCCCTGTCACACAAAATGCCGAGGTCGCGAAGAGATTGAACGGAAGAGAGAGGCTAATTGTGCAGAAGGTAGAGTCGGGGAGGAGATCGGTGCCGCTTATGAGAAAAGGTGATGGATTGGCATTTGGCTATATTTAATTCCAGACAATTTTTGAGGCATAGAGTCTTGGGATGAGGAAATGGTTTTGAAAAATTTTGTATCGTCGGCGTAAAGGGAGACGGACGAGTGTTTGATGATCCTATCGAGATCGTTAATAGTGAGTATGAAAAGAAGGGGACCTAGATGGCTGCCTTGCGGAACACCGGAGGTGGCTAAAAAAGGAACAGAGTGGGTGGACCTAAAACGAACACTGTAAAAACGGTTTTCCAGGTATGAAGATATCCATTTCAACAGTATGGGTTCGAAGCCGATGGCAGACAGTTTGAAAAGTATTAATTGATGGGAGATTTTATCAAAAGCCTTGCTAAAATCGGTAGCTATAACGTCGACTTCGTTACCATTCTCGAGGGCTGAGAGGGCAAAGGATATAAATTCGACTAGGTTTGTGGTTGTTGATCTACCTTTCAGGAAACCATGTTGTCTAGGGGAAATGAAAGATTTGCACTGAAAGCTTAGGGTTTCATACAAGAGACTTTCAAGGAGTTTGGGTATATGGGAGAGTTTAGCAATAGGACGATAATTGGTTATTTCATTCTTCGGTCCTTTCTTGTGGATCGGGGTTATAAAGGATGTTTTCCAAACCTGAGGAAAACAAAAATGCATACTGAACTTGGGATGGTTCCGGGACATCAACCAAAGACATAGTACCGCGACAGTCTCGCTAATGATGAAATTACCTGAGAACCACTAGGTAGTTGTAATCGCTGCACCTAAGATAGAGGCTTTCAAAGTGGTTCAGAAGAACTCTTGTCGGTGTCGGCGGTTTCATTGTCGTTGTGGAGATATGTCACCCTATTGAGGTGTGCTTCTTAAAGTCACAGCACCTGCTTTCGAGAGCGGCAAGTCTATGTTTGGTCCAGGAAATCAGCGAAAGTGAGTTCTGTAACTCACAGTGCAGTTGGACGGAATTGCTTGTCTTAAAATGGCTCCGTCAACAAGGTACCCCTACCAATTTTATACACACGTCCGTCCTAAACCTAAGCGTCCGGCAGTAAACCAACAAATTAGGATAACATTATGTAATGTTTAAAAAAAAAACTTTCCGTTTTATTGTGCTAGTCTTGTCGGTGCCACTATCACCAACTCAATGGTGGTGGTGCTTGCTAATTTCATACGCCCGTTACAACATAATGTCCTAGTTGTGTCTCGGCACTAGTAGTGGTGGTAATGGTCGATTTCTTTTGACTTTCTTTTCTCTCGTTTCCTTTTTTATATTTTTCCACTCGTTTTGCTTTTTTTGTTGTTGTTGTTTGTTTGTGTGTGTGTGTGTGTGTGCATGTATGTGCGGCTTTTAAAAGGAAACCTACATAAAAATGCTAATGGGTGAAATGTGCTTTCAAGAATAATTACCCTGACTATGCAACAACGAACTATAATGGAGAGACCTCCACCTTAGTGCGCCTCTATAAATATAGCTTACTACATCCATCGTTGGCAAGAGCGCTTCCATTAACTCTCACTTGGTGGTCGTTACAAAAAAAAAAGAACCCAGCAGTCTGCGGATAAATCGTTTTATTAAAAGGGAATATTATATTCTTTTCCTTTTTTTTTTTTTAGGGAAGTCCTTTTTGGCGTATTCTTTTGTACAAAAGTTTAAAACTACGAAATATTTTTGAATACCGCCGCATGAAAGTTCTTAGGTAATTTCCTTGCAGTGGCATTTCTCGTTTCGGGTTTTTTTTTTGTGCTGAGCCTATAAATTGCTAACGGTAGCGTTAATTTTTAAAAACCCCATTGTCAGTGCATATTTAGGTCAAGATTTCCTGCAATCATGATGCTTAGGAGTCCACTTGTAGAGAGTACCTGCATGTAGTGGATAAATGCTTGACAAGTTTTTTAGATGATTGCGTTAATGATGTAAGGAGTGTGCGATGAGACAAAGAACTTTGGATGAAGTACATAAACATATGCTTCGATGCAAGTGGTTTCATACAGTTTTTTTTACCTACAACTGTTTTGTATTCAGATTAAGATGGAACGCGATGAAATCGAACTCGGGATCATTACGAAATAGTGGTTCAAATACAATCATGCAGGAGTTCCGGAATGTTTAGTAATAGGTCCACTCCTAAAATATGAAAAGACGTTTTGAAGACCACAATCTCCTGAATAATCGTAATTATTCAGTCCGACGAAAATTTCGATTTACACAGACGGGTCAAAAACCGATAAAGGGGTTGGCTCTGGGATCTACTACCTAGAACCCAACATAAAGCGTTCAATAAGACTTCCGAAACATGGAAGTGTGTTCCAAGCGGAGGTCCTGGCCATTGTCAAGACAGCCTGTGAACTATCAATGAAGCTAGTCCCTAGGAAAACCATCGACATTTACGTAGACAGTCAATCCGCTATTAAACCAATTTTTCCAATTCCAGGAACACTCAAACTCGTTTCGGTCCATTGTACTCCCAGGCAGAAACCGCTTTTTAGTGTAGTAGCTTGTTCGTTTCTCTCTTTGTTTTCGATGGCTGTTTCTATTCCCCGACCGAGCTCCAACCTGCACAGATTGGGGCACAAATGAACACACTACCCACTACAAGATCGCCACATCAAAGTCATTTGATCTACAGAAGTTAAGTCAAAAGGGTTCGGAACAGGACCTGTCGCTGGTCGACCACTCAGTATTGCCCCCCCTAACTTTCGTCAAATCTACCATTTTACTAGACTTCCAAAGACAAGCTAATGAGGGATGGAGCGCACTTTCATCATGACGTATCTCCAGGAAACTCTGGACAAATATCAACCAGATACAAATGGGGCACATATGGATTATCACAAGCCACAATCATAGAAGAATGCAGAGGCTGTTGGATTAAAGACGCGGAAGAGAACACAACCCACTTCCTATGCGAATGTTCCAGCCTACACAGAACAAGAAAGATGGCCCTCGGTGAATAATATTTCAACGACCTGGGCGACCAGTCTAAGAAGCCACCAAAAGCCATTCCTAAATTCGCAGCGAATTCAGGATGGTAATCGCAATCACCCAGACCTTTCCCTTCTTTTGGTCTCTTAAGGCTGGACATTCCACGTCAGAGGAACACAATGGATGCGTAGAGATCCTAGTGAAGGCTGTATCGTGCGATGCAGTCAGCTCCTCTTCCTACCTACCTTCCTTCAACTATTGCATAAATTAAAAGTCCTACTTGTTTAGAACTGGGGAATTTGAGTCAGAAAAGGAATAGATAAGTGTAAGATTAAAATACGATCGCAGAGAATTAGGTTTCCGATGAATTTCCTAGAGGAACGTTTCTCAGGACCTGGACCTAGGTTTGTTCTATTTTCTTTTTCTTCTTTCTAAATCAGGGATTCCGTATAGAGTTGAGCTTCTGGTGTGGACAAAGCAATTGAATGCTCCTCAACATCCTTCAAAAGTTTGCGAAATTCATGGCCGCGTCTAAGTAGGAAATACCGCAGCTCTTAAATTGCTGAACATAATGGACAACTCCAATTGGAAAGCTTGTTAAAAGTTTGAGAATGAAATTGTAGAGTACTACTCTGATGTGGTGAGTGCTGGTAAGGTAGTTAAAAATTAAATATTTGGCGGGCCAACTCATAGAGAGCCATGAAGGTTGTGCGTGTTTTTTTTCCCACACGAATGGAAGAGACCGAAAGTTTTGTTGCCGACTTCGAACGGCGGATTGAGAAGCTTTTTTATGACAAAATATACTCTTGGAGGTTTGTCATGCCTACGAAGAGGTGGTGCCGCGAAAAAACGGGTGGTTTTTGAGGATTGAGCCTGTGTTCTTTCGCTTAGCACTAACCACTTTGTCATGGCGACTACAAGGTAAGGCAGTTACATTCAGTAAAATGGGACTACGGTCATGCTTCCCCTGACAAAAAATCTGCCAGAGTCAACTTCATTAGACACCGTAACCTACGAACTATCCACACACAAACCACACACTAAACCCAATTAAATAAACCGCAAAACCCAAAAACAAAACAAAAATTTCAATCGCCTCCTATTTAAAACCTTACAGGATATCCACAGAATCATACCAATATCCTTTAATAATCCTCCGACAGTCCATTTAATCGCTTCATTAACTGCTGCGATAAGAATTTTACATTTTAATCTCCCCGACCGAAAAACAAAACGCAAAAAACAATATAACGGGATCCCAACTCGTCCAATGAAGATCCTTCTGCCACGACTGTCTTTCCCTCCTTAACGTATACAAATATACGGATTACTAATTTTCACTTGGGTTGCAAATAACAATAGAAACCTCACCCCAAGCGGAGGGACACGCAACAACAACAAAAAAAAAGGATTTAATCTCATTTCCAATAAAAATGTTTAAGAAGTTAAGAAAAATGTAAAAAAAAATAAGAAAAACCTCTCGAAAGAGAGAGTAAAATATAAGAAGGATCAAATACCATCTCAGACCAAAGATGAGAGAAAAGAAAAAAACTTTCTTCTAAAATGAAGAAGGAGACAAAAGAAAGAAAAAAAAATTCGCCAAAGGACACTATAATTTCTTCCTTCTTCAATTTAACAAGAACAAAGATTTATTCTACTTTTTCTCTGCCACTAACCCCAGTATCTTGTACTTCTTCTCTTTTTCCTACGTTTTGTCTACGCTTCCTTTTGTTTGCTTTCTATTCCGAAATCATTAAAGATAAGGATCAAGTTAGCTTTAAATCGTTCCGCTCATAGAGTTGTAGAGGAAAACGGACAAAAAAAGAGAAAAAAGGTTGTAAATGCTTGCGGGGCAAAGGGATGAGAGAAAAAAAAACAAAAAAAAAGAGTTTAATACCTAGGAAATGCCATCAACTGGATTGAGAAGTAGAAGCGGAAAAAATAATGCAGAAATTCCGGGGGTGTCTCTCACCAACCATTCAAGGCAGGAGCAGCGGCGGGAAGGCCAATCGACAATTCTAGGAAAAAAGTTAATTCTCTCGCACTCCCCATGCAGAGAAGAAAGGACAAAATTCTAGCTATTCGCATGTGTCCTCTTAGGATGCTACCCACTGTGGAGAAAGTAAGGGATAAGAGAGAATTCTCCACTTTCAGTTGATGGCGATGTTTGGTTCAACAAAAAAATTAAAAAAAAAAAAAATAGAAGAATCGCAACCGGAACCGGAAGAAAAAGCGAAATTAACCAAACGACAAATACAGTAAGGTGTAAATGTTACTGTACCAGACGATGGTCACTTTTTAGTCTGCAAGTGCCTTCCTTTATGAAAAGGGGCAGGCAAAACAACCACATAAATGAAGCATTATCGAGTTAAATGAGAATGAAGGGAAAAGACTTGAAAATGCCCAGTCTGCGTGTGTCGACATACCGACTTGGAGCTGTGACAGTAAGCCAGAATTGGAACGTGCAGTATTAGCAATCAGCTTGAGAGATAGACGTGAACAATATATCAGACGAAGGATATGCTTTACTAAACAAATGGAAATAAACCGGACATGTCGCACAAGATAATATGGAATTAAGAAAACAGATCATACAATAGCGTCCACTAGAAACTAAAAGAAGCACCGCCAGATCTCAAGCAAGATGGCTTGGAGAAAGTCAGTTTTTAGGCGTGTACGGCCTTATTTCCATGGCTTCCATTGTCGACATTTTTCCGGATTTGTGACCATGTAAAAAGTTTTGTCGTAAGCAAAAGCTTCTCGCATTGCATCGCTTTACCGCATCACTGTGGAAGACATGGTCAAATGGACGTTTTAACGTTGGACTGGCCTTCCAATCTTGTGATGTTTAAAAGTGAGTGGAGGATAAGATACAACATCGATTTGGTCAGAAGAATGTACTCCAGCACTGCGGTTCGGAGAGATCTCTTATCCAAGCAAAATTGCGACTCATTTTGCACGCGCACTTTTAAAATAAAAAAAAAATTATTCTGTCGGGGTGTTGGAACACCGCGCTAGAGCATTCAGACACAAAAACAGGTTCATTACCAGCAGGTACAACCCTTTAACTGTGTTTTCTTCGTCTTTCTAAGAAAATCGAGTAAGAGCTTCAGTCATAAGAAGCTTAGGTTACCAGCACTCATCACATCAGCCCCCAAAATCTGCCACCTGATACGAACAAAGGCAGGACAATCACATACCAAATGTTCCGCAGTGGCATTACCCTCTCCAAAAGAGTCACGGAACGTGGTATCACTTAAACTTAACAAGTTGAGATGTTTGGCAAAGAAGAAATGTCCCGTTATAACTCCAATAAGTTGTCTGCAGTCTTTTTTGCTAGGAGACAGCAAGAATGCCGCGGATTTCTTGCAGACGTCGGGAAGGATCTGTTTAGTCGGCCTGCATCCTGGAGAGTCATGCCATCTACAGTTGTGTTTGCTAGAAATCTAACCATCGATAGAAGCCCTAATTGAAGATACAGGCTTACAACTTAACGTGGGTTCATGGCCGGAGAAGTTCGCCTCTGAACCTTGCCTGGCAAGCTCTTCGGAGACCTCATTTCCGGTAATCCCGCTGTGTTCAGGGACCCAGACAAGTCTTAGCCCCACCAAGCTACCACTTTAGCATGTAAAAATTAGGACAGATAGCTCAATACCGAAGCTGCTATAGAAGCTTGTTGAATGCTACCCTAGCCCGCCTCAGTTTTGGCTGTAGATCGAGACCTAAGCCATAATTTATCCAACCAAAGCCGAAAAAAAATCCTCTTTTTACAAAACATACAAAGTGACAACCGTGGATACCCACACAAACAAAAGTAAAACTAATCCCTTTGCAGCTGTTTGCTTAAAGAACATCGAAAATTGCAACCCCTTCGTGGGTTACGCCATAATCTCCAAGTGGTCAAGATGCACGATCCCTCCACTCTTAAAAAAACAAAAAAAAAACCAAAAACATTGTTTTAACTTTATCGAAACTGGAAATATAAAACCAGTCCACTACAGTGTACATATTTCGGAGTCCTTGCTCTGCTCAATCGTTAAAAGAGGTAACCAAAAACCTTCAAAGAAAAAAAGGACGAACAAAAAAAAAAAAAAAACAAAAGAAATGCTCAACTACAGGGATCAAGGGAGCGAGCGATTGGCAGTGAATGGAAAAAAGTACCGAAGAAAATCTGAAATTATTCGAGTGTAAGTAATAAAACATTTTTAAGGATTGTTTTTGGATAAAGCCAACTTAGATAAGTGGTTAAATGGATCCGCTAAGGATTTAATGGCATTGTACACGAAACGAAAGGTCGGGTGGGTTGGATAAATTTACGACGATAGCTACAGATGGAGGTGGTGTGGTAATACGACGATGAAATATATTTTTCTTCCCTTTCTTTGGATTAACTTCGAGAAGCTTTTATCGAGGATTTAAAGTTAAAAAAAAAAAATGATCCAAGGGCGGTATCTCTACCAACGTCGTAAAGTTATAAGTCAACATAATGTTATTTTCATTTTTCCTTAATCAGTTTTCGAACTGAACACACACAAACTAAGTGTGTATTGATTAAACTTTATAACTATACGTATGCAAACGAGCGTTTTTTTTTTCATTGAAAAATATTTAAGAGTTTTTTTTTTTTTGTTTTTCTTTACTCGTATCCTGTACAACATGATTCTTTTTGGATAATTAAGCCGCATAATAAAATAATAATTACTCACCTCGTATGCATATAGTTTATGGTGAATTTGTTGGTCCATTAAAAACTGGCCATTCGAAAAAATGGTTCCATTTGTTCGTTTCTCTTTTATTTTTTTTTTTTTCGTTTTTTCGTTTTTTGAGGAGGCAAAAACAAACCGTAAGGACGGGTCTTTTAATTGAGCAAAACTTTTGCGAGTGGACTTTCTAATTAAATGTTTGTATGCGAGAGACCCCATTTCGCTTCAATTAAAATTCATGAATGGGAGAGAAAAAAAAGCAGAAAAAACTGAAAAAAAAAAAACGGTACGCTCGGTTGAATGTGCAAGTATTTTTCAATGAACCATTGAGTGAGTAACTTAAGTGTATGCAGGAGTCCTTTTTGGTTTTATTTCTTTTGAAAAAACTGGGTCTATGGGATAATAATGAAAATGAAAGAACTGTATGGAATCACCAAATCCAGTTTCAGTTTATGAAAAGGGTGCAATAAATAGTAGGAGCGCCGAAAAGCCATTGAAAAATTCTAAAGCTGGGGTTTTCAGTTATTCAAGCTGAGATAGGGAATGAAAAACCTTCTTTTTATTTATTTAAAAAATGTTTTGCTGTTAAAAAATGACTACATCTAGCTAATAAGACTAACAAGCAGTTTGATGAAGAATAAAGGTAGAACTAGATGATGTCGGTGGGAGTCACTATTGCGCCAGCCGTTCGTGCGACTTCATGTGTTTTGGTTGTTTCTAACTCGCAAACTTTGGCAAAGGAGTCTAGATGCCTCGACATTTATGTGTTGTTGGAGTGTTTTCATGTAAACTGCTGCATTATATTCAATAATATTATGTACCTCCGAACTTCGACCACCACGATAAAGGTGGTTATTCCGGATGAACCCTGGACTTAGCGAACCATCAACACCTACGCAAACAGGCATGGATTCCAGTCGCTGATTTGAGTGCTAAACAGCTGAGTTCGAACTAAACCGGTGGGACTACAAATGACTAGGGAGAAGCTGTGCTCGGTATGGGCTCAGGAGTGTAGCAGATTTTCATTTTTCAATGCAAAGTCCTTTTTAATCTGACATCATTGCATATTGAAGTTCAAAGGACTACCAACAGGACTACTAAAGGGTCTTTCATTAAGCGCTTCCTATCTTTAAATTTAAATAAAACAAAGTGTGTGTGAGAAAACATCGACATCGATGACAGATAAATCGTCGTTTGAAAGGCCTATTGATGCCATTATGTGGGGAATATAACATCGTTCAAATGTCCGCCGCGGCTTCTCTGGGTGGGGCGCATCCGAAATGTCCAATTTTCCATGACTCTGGCGTATAAATCAAGTTGAATTTGACAGATGGCATGGATTATGTTAGCTTTGAGGGTCGCTGTGGTTTGTGGCTTATTTGCATAGACCTGCGACTTCAGAAAACTCCACAAGAAAAAGTCGACCGAGGTCAAATCGCACGATCTCGGTGACCAGCTCACATCATCTCTACATGAGATGACCATTCCCCTCGAATAGCTCGTGCAGAATTTCCAATGTAGCGTGAGCTGTGTGGCATGTAGCGCCATCCTGTTTAAACCACATATCGTTGGTGTCCATATCATCCAATTCAGGCTAAAAGAAGTTGGGAATCATCAACCTATAGCGCTCGCCGTTGACGTTGATGACCTGGCCAACGTCGCTCTCAAAGAAATGTGGACCGATGACGCCGCCAGGCCAAAATCCACACCAAACAGTGACTTTTTCGGGATGCATTGCACGCTCTTGGATCTCATGTAGATTGGTATCGTCCCAAATTCGATAATATTCTTTGTTGACGTACCCATTCGTCCAGAAATGGGCCTCATCGCCGAAGATGATTTTTCGATGAAAATTAGGGTCAGTTTCCAACTGCTCCAGAGCCCATTCAGCGAACACACGTCGTTGTCTATTGTCGTTTACCTTCAGCCCCTGGGTTAGCTGAATTTTGTACGAGTCACGACGCAAAATTCGCCAAGTTGTGGTCTGCGAAATGCCGAGTTCTTGTGAGCGACGCGAAATCGACCGCCTCGGATTCTCCTGCACAGCCTGACAGCCAATTTGACAGATGTAGCTTCACTAATGTGGCCGCTATCAACTGTCAAAGTTCTGAAGTCCCTATTGGAAGACCCTTTATAAGTTATTCAGGGCTTAATATTATATAACAGCACTCTGCAACGCATCGGGTGAAGAAAAGAAGTTACAATTTCTAAAAATTCCATTCTATCAATAGTGCGGGAACTTATGCCCTCAATTACTAACTAGCAGTTTCTGTCCGAAGCTTGAAGCTTACTTTTGGTCACGAATAGGCACTTGCTTTGTCTTGCACTACATTTCTACCATCAATGTTGAATGCACAGCTTTAAGGCAAAATTGTCAGGTTTACCTTATACTAACTGCAACTTTTGCCTTAATGAGTTCCTATTGATTTTTCCCTACTATATTAAATTGTTCCTGTAGAAAGACATCCATCAACACCTAAAGTATTGAAGTCCTTTCCCTTCCATTCTTCACAAAACTTTTCCTTAAAATTCGTTAAAAAAAAATCTTGTAAAACTTTTCACAAACTTTAACATACCATTTCTTATTTTAAATTGAAAGTTCGTAAAGGCAAAGTGCACTTGCTTTGGTTCCACTTTTTTGTCCTAGATTTTTAAGCCGACTCCTTCGATTCGAATTGTTCCTTAAAAAAAAAAATGCAACTCAATAAAATGTTCGGCAGACATTCGTGAAGCGCACGAAAAGTTTAATGATTCAAAGCTCCCTCTTGATCAAAAATATTTCAGTTTCCGAGTTCTGCACAGGCTCCCAGTCGTCGTTCTCGGCTCAAGGATGGAAAGAAGGATGAAAACAATAATATCGACAGGAAATTCTATTCCGCACAAATGTTTGAAATTTTAAACATGTGCAGCAATCAGAAAGCGCATCATCCGTTTATCTCTCAAATGAATTGTATCCTGTGCGAGGATTCAAATATCATCTTGAGACGTGCTGTTTATACATGTGGACGTCCTTGAAAAGCACTAAAGCACCAACCGAGACTGAGGGAAACAATAAAACAATGCCAAATAGGAAATGGATTTTCCAAAGTGAAGCCAGCCAACACAGATACTTTCAAGAGGCGACTACTTCAGACTGAGCAAGCGAGCTTCCTCCAAAACAACCATCCGAAGAATGGGGTAGAACTGGAGAATGTTGAGAGACTTAAGACAGTAGTGTGAAGGGGAATGGAGAGCAAAGGAATGACAACGACGATTCCTGCAAAAATTATTCACGATTCCAGCTGTTCAATTTTCTTATGACTCAGCTTTTCCGTTCCATTCGCTTTGTGCCTTCAACGGCACAAGCTGCACAAATTGCCCCCGGTATGGCTATTCACCACACCAGTCCACACACAGTGTGAGTAAAGGTGGTTAGGAACAAACAAAAAGGACAACACACAACGGCACAGCGACTACACTTTAAATAGAATTTTGAAAAATAACACAAAATGACTATGGGCATGGTCCGCTCACAGCGCTCTGCTTTTCCGTCTCAGCAGTGTATGTTTGGTATGTCTGAAGTAGTTGGATACAAATGGAGGAGGATAACAAATCTGATTGCATTCGTATAATAAATTGCATTTAAAGTTCGTCCTAATCCAGGGAGACGAATGTATCTGCATCCTTTCTTCGTCCTTCTCTGACTACAGAGCGGCACAGCCACAGCCATAAGATGTACATCTTTGGACGCAAGAAAAGACGAACAACTGTAGATGCTTATGCTTGACGATGGGGTATCCTGTATGTTATATCGACTTCGGAGACCAGAAGCAGGTGTTGTTGTATGCGATTGTGGATTATTAGCATAAATAAATAAAACAAGCACACCAACAGTAGACAAAAAAAAAAACAAGAGGACAAGAAGATTCACCTGTTTGCGTTGAGCGATGATGATGGTCATGATGATGATGCCACATTTGAGAGTGAGAGTATCCTGTCGGGGAGGAAGAGGATATCTGGATGTGAAGCTACAAGGCTGGCTAATGGAGGAAAGAATGAGAAAATTTAATTTAATTGTCGGAAATGATGGAAATGACAGTGCCCCGATGTGGCATCGTAACCGTAACGCAATTCATTAAGCAGTGGAGGAGAATGTACGCATATTATTAGACCTTTTTTCTAAAGCAGTTTTGAGTTAGGCTCTGATAGTTATTAGGGGTTTCAAAGGAAGGAGCCAAAAAGGTACTAGACAAGTCAAAAACATTTGACCAACAAACAAAAATATATATATGACACGACAGGCCAAAGAAGGCAACCATTCATGTTGTGCGTGTTATATGGGAGGGACCTATGGTATTTATTGCCGACTCCAAACCTTGGATTGAGAAGTTTTTCCTGACAGATTTTACTGTTTGAAGTTTAGGTTACGTAAATGGGTTCCTGTACCCATTGTACGCATTAATTGCTATCTTGCGTACATAAAAATAAGTAATGGGTCTTCCAATAGCGAGTTCCGAACTTTGACAGTTAATAGCGGCCATATTGTTGAAGCTACATGTGTCAAATTGGCTGTCTTTTATTCAGTCTGTTTTACCAAATCACCATGGATGGATATAGCGTTCAACAACAGGTGCAAATAATAAAATTGTTTTATCAAAATGGGTGTTCTGTTCGGGCAACGTTCCGCGCGCTTCGCCCATTTTACGGTCGCCATAATCGTCCTTCCGAGAGAACTATTCGCAGTGTGGTTGATAAATTTGAGTCCACTGGTTCAGTAAACGATCAACCAACACCCGTACAACACTCAACTGACTCAAGAGCTGAAGGTAAACGACCATAGACACCGACGTGTGTTCGCTGATTGGGCTCTGGAGCAGTTGGAAACTGACCCTAATTTTCATCGAAAAATCATCTTCAGCGATGAGGCCCATTTCTGGATGAATCAATCAATATGAGATCCAAGAGCGTGCAATGCATCCCGAAAAAGTCACTGTTTGGTGTGGATTTTGAACTGGCGGTGTCAACGGTCCATATTTCTTTTAGAACGACGTTGGCCACGTCATCAACGTCAACGGCGAGCGCTATAGGTTGATGATTCCCTACTTCTTTTAGCCTGAATTGGATGATATGGACACCAACGATATGTGGTTTAAACAGGATGGCGCTACATGCCACATAGCTCACGCCACATTGGAAATTCTGCATGAGCGATTCGAGGGCATGGTCATCTCACGTGGAGGTGATGTGAACTGGCCACCGATATCGTGCGATTTGACCCCGTTAGACTTTTTCTTGTGAGGTTTTCTGAAGTCGCAGGTCTATGCGAATAAGACGCAAACCACAGCTGCTCTCAAAGTCAACATAACCCATGCCATCGGTCAAATTCAACCTGATTTATGCCCCAGAGTCATGGAAAATTGGGCGTTTCGGATGCGCGGTGGACATTTGAACGATGTTATAGCTATTCCCTACACAATGGCATCAATAAGCCTTTCAAATGAATAAAAAGTTTCGATGATGTCTTACACACACTTTGTTTTATTTACATTTAAAGATAGGAAGCGCCTAATGAAAGACCCTTTATGTATGAAGTTTCGAACAGAAATTCTGAATAAAATCGGAACGAGACGCTCTTTCCTTAAAAATTAAATTTAATTCAATAACTTTTGTGTAAATTACTTTGCACTCGTAAGCCTTTAGCATGACTCCAATTAGAAAAAACAAAAAAAAAAAAATAAAAAATTTCCGACAATGCGTCACTTTCCTTTTCAGAAACATATCATCATAAACATATCTGTCCCCCATAACCCTTCTAATGTGACAAAAGTCACAAAAGTTAGTACTTTGTATAATTTATTTGCACACACCCCATTAAGCGTGATTACATTGTAATTCTAGGCATTGAATTAACAAAACAAACATAATCTACGAAACCCAAGAAAATATGACAAATTCTAAATTTCTTGCCACAATTTCTTCCACTCACCACCGCCGTCGTCTATCCGTTGTTCCTTGGGCACTTTGGTAAACTTTTCGTTACAAACTCTGAGCATAACACTCTCGCATTCTCGTAAGAAACATTGCAAACACACCATGGTGTACATATCGAGTTTACATTGTTATTTTAATAGTCCCTCCACTCAAACAACCCTTTTTTGGGGCATGACTATGAACAATATTTCACATTCGGAGGGGTCCGACGAACTGCCACCCAACCCGCCAACTCGTTCCCAAATTGACGCCATTAACGCGAACACTCTCTCAGAACATTTTTGCTTTCCAAAATCTAAAATCAAAGCGAACCGTAAGCACAATGTATCCTTTAAAAACCACCCGTATCCCATTTTATTTTGTTCATAAAAAAAAAGAAATAATTCAAAAAGGGATAAGAAAGACTAGAAAAAAAAAATTTCAACCAACTTTGAAGGAAGCGAAGAATCAATAGAGGGTGTTGCTCCCTAAAGCGCACCTTCAACCATGAAATTCAAGGATATCCATGTGAATGAATCAGCCTTCTCTGCTCCCATCGTGCATGCATATCATACTCCAATACTTCAAAAAGGATGAACCCGTCCGATTGCCGAGCGGAACATAAAGTGAAACGGGGAGGGACCACGACGACAACGCCAACAATATTTGCCGAGAACCCGAAGCGTAACAAAAAAAAAAGATGAAGAAAGAGCCACAATGATGGCAAGAGAAGAGAAGTAGTAGAACAAGAAGAAGCACAGAACGAAGTCTGGTGGGGAAGATTGAAGAAATTTATTTGAAATGTTCGTCTTGCCAAAAAGACAACACACATACCAACGCAGTGGTGATTTAATGAGGATAACACGAACAATAGGTTGGCGCGTACGGAATCCAGCAACGGGTACAGTGGATATCGCCCGAGAGAGACAATGACTTTAGGAAGAGTAGTCGCAGAACGAATGCCAAGAATCGCACGCAAGAAACTGAAGATCTGTGTGTGTGTCGGGGAAAATTCAAGTTTAAATTTTTCCTCAAAATTCCCTTTCCGAAGTGAAGCACCAGCATGCAAGGAGATGCGGGGAGGGCAACAACTTCAATGAATAAGCAAACGCTCGAAGCGAAATGTGTGTGTGCGCGCGTTACATGTGTAGGACATGCTATAGATGAATATCACACGACAAGGGGGCAAGAGCAAAAGTTATCCTCCACCTCCATATCGATGGGAGCAGAAGAACATCATTGGTACTTGTCGTCCTTTTGTCTAGCAAGTTATCTTTGTTAACAAGAAAAAGAAGAATCGAGTGCGATAGAATCGAGGGGAAGGAAATTGCGAAACTCGAATCGCAAATGCCTTGTGGTTCCAATCTTATGTTCTTGGGTGGGGGGCAGACGAGGCGGGAAGACAGTGATACTTGCTCAGTCAGTACATTTTCAAAAGAAATGTCAATTTACGAGTGAGTTTCTTTGTCACAAACAATAATTAAAGGACCTTGAAGGATTTTTCGGGGAAGATTGGATCAACGAGGAGCGGCGGCATCCAGCATGAATCAGAACTTACTTCATTCCATCATCACCTCCATGACTTCTAACTGAGTCATTTAACTTGATCTGAGGTTTAGATGGAGAGTCGAATCGTTGAATAAGGGTGATGCAGGATGCGATGAAGACAGGGAGCTGCAATTGTTCAGAGAGAAAACCGTTTTCGGGTAGAGGTGTGGTGCTAATAATTTGACCTTAGCTTATAGTCGGCTTTTGATGGCGCTACTTTGGGGGAGGTTTTCTTACCGGGCCGCACTTTCTTCTTTAGAATCATGTCTTATGAAAGCTTAGTGAAGCATTACAACTAAGGGCACAACAAGTCATCTGTATAAGAATCCTTTTAAAACCTGCAAAAGCATTAGAAGCTGCCATGGAGACAACAAAATTAAGTAAAAAAAACTTTCTGACGCAAGATTGAGATCATCAAAACCAGCTAAAGGTTGCAACAAAAATGTGACATTTAAAGTCCTTAAATTCTATAAATTCATTCAGCCCCACACAAGACTTACCAAATTGACTCCACCTTCACTCGCATTGGCAATCTTAAATATTCCTGCCGAAAGCATGGCATGCCAGACAACTTCGTGGACAGATTTCCAATTCATCCCACAGCACGTTTTTGACCAACAATAATGAAAGTTGGTAAACGACAGCGTTGAACCGTACACACATATCTCCCGGAGGCTTAAGTTCGTGTGTGTGTGCTGCAGTGACATGTTAATTTGTTGGCACGTCAATTGCACAACATGCGAAATATTCTATTCCGGTTGAATGATTACAATTGACAGCTAAATCAATCAATGATGTCATCTCCGTTGTTCGTTGCATCCTTCTTTCATATACACAGGTTCACCCCACAGGCGCGACAGGATGTGATGAGTGAAAGTTTACAGACAGTTGCTGGACATGAACTAAAAGTACCTCAACGAAGGAATATCATCAAAAATGTGCCTGTCTCAACAAAATGAAACAGAAACAATGTAGTTGAAGTGAACAAAAATTATAGTTCGTCCTTCCGAGAGAAAAGAAAAATCGTTACCTACAATATTTTATGTCATTCCACTCCCTTTCCGAAAATGGCAGTGGCTAACTTGGAAAAAAAAAAACAGTTTCCACATGCCTTTCAGTCCGCACAAACCTTAGGGAATAGCTGGAGGGTTGAAGCATTCACAATAAGGATCCATATATCCATCATTTATCCTGTTCGCATAATAAAATAAATAATTCAATGACCTATGGGCTTTCGCCCGGATTAATTGAACATTAGGCGAACCTTTGTGTCATTCTTTCAATGTACCCGAGCTGGTTGAGTCAGCGAAACAAAGGATATGCCAAAAATTCCATATTCCTGTTCATAATTCGCCTTAGTCCCGTAGGGGCGTCACATTTGGGGTCCATCATAATTTAGACTTCTAAATTAGATGGCGAAGTGTTTGAGTTGAGTGAGAGCAGACCCACACGAAACAAAAGGATAATTATTATTTGACGTGTGCATGTCCTGGGAAAATTTGATTTAATCAACTTTCATCAGAGCATAGTGGCCCAGAACAAGGATGAGAAGGAGTGGAAAGTGCAAAATTAAATTAGGTCTCTCTTCGTGGGTATGGGCTCTGTTAGCTCCTCTGTGAACTGTGAGTTCTTTATTCTTGCGTGAAACTTTGCAGGACAAAGTTTATTTATTTAGCGAGAAGGCAAGGCAGGCAGGTGAGAGAGTCTCGTTGCCATTGGTTTTATTTATTCACTTAATTTGGTCTTGTGGCAGATGTTGGTTGGCGCTGTCGCTGTTTGGAACATGCGAGGACATATAATCCGTTAATAAGAGATTATAATTCTCTTTGCACGCGCTTACCGAGTTAATTAAAGTTGATCGATGGTGGTACTGCTGGTGGTGAACTCTTTGATTGACTTTTCCCTTCTTTTTTTTTTTTGGCAAAGTGAAAACTTGTATGCCAAAGAAGAGGCACTACCATACGAACCAACAAGAACGGTGGAGGGAAAAAAAAGTTTATAACCAACAGAAAAAAGTTTATAAGTTTATTTTAGTTCGGGTCTATCGTTTTACGTCAAGTTGTATTCGTTGAAACGCAAACCCATGCATAGTTCAGAAGATATTTGGTGTCACGTTAACATGTAGAACGGTTATTTCATATTCATCACCTTGTCAGTTTAGATGAAATAGGTCAGTAGTCAATTGGATGGGTTTTCAAAGTTAAATGGTCACTGAATCCACAAGGGTGTGATTTTAAAACCGACGAACTTATAAAAGAAGGGTCACTCCTATCCGCTTTTTCTGGAATTTAAGAACATATTCGTGCATATGTATCGTTTGAGAAGAGCTACAGGACGAAGAAAACAAGAGGTTAAAACTCGGAAGGCTAATTTTAGGCAAAAAAAAAACGGCAGGCTATCAGAGCGAGCAAAAGTAAATTTCAAATCCTTGCAAGATAAGCCCGGAAAATTAGAGAATTTATCACGAAAGGCAGACAACTTTCGATTATTTTTTTAGGAAACAGCGGCGATCTAATCTAGTGGCAGTAGGGGCTTTTGTCAGAGCAAAAGACTGTTGGAAAAACGTCGTGTTCGAAGTGGTATACTCTTGCCACTCTCATTTTTGGTTACAACTAATCTCAAGAACCTCGACTTCGCCGACGATTTTTGATTCCTGTCACATAGAATTATGAACTTTCACAGTTTTTTCACTAGATTGATGGCAAGGGTAAATCTTGAGGGGATAAAGGCGAATTAAGCACTATTAACCGGTGAGTCTGACAAGAATCTAAGCACTGCCCAACAACAAGTTCAGTCAGTTCAGTTCCAGATATCGACAATGCGATATGCTTTGTTGCGATTCCTTTTATCTCGTGGCAAAGTAGAATGTGAGTTTGACTCGCATCAATACATAACACACTGCCTTTCATAAGACCGTCCAGCTGCTGGCATACGCAGACAATATCAATATCATCGCATGTTTTAAGCGGCACGTCGGTCATAGTAGCGAAAGATCAATAAAAAATATGTGATCCCTGTCCACCGCTTATAGCAAAACGTCATGGAGTCTTTGTGGATAGCGACAACATTAGACTGCACTTTCTCCTAGGTATTTATGCATCAGTCTTCCAAGCGGAGATTTTCGCAATACTTATGGCTGTGAACTATATTGTGAAAAATCAGTGGAGGAGACGGAGTATCTGCGTCTGTAGGCTTGGCTAAAGGCCTTGCTCAATCCTCTTACTAGCTCCAAAACAGTTCGAGAATGCAGGTCTAGTTCGACTTCGGTTGGAAGACTGAATTTGCTTAGACTTGTCTGGGTCCCTGGACACAGCGGGACTACCGGAAATGAGGTCTCCGATGAGTTTGCCAGGCAAGGTTCAGAGGAGAACTTCTCCGGCCCTGAACCCACGTTAGGTTTGCCCATATCTTCGGTTAGGGCTTCAATCGATGGTTAGGTTTCTAGCAAACACAACTGTGACTCTGCAGAATGCAGGCAGACTACACAGATCCTTCTCGACGTATGCAAGAAATCCGCGGCATTCTTGTTGTCTCTCAGCAGAAAAGACTGCAGACAACTTATTGGCGTTATTACGGGACATTTCTCTTTTGCCAAACATCTTAACGTGTTAGATTAGTGACACCACTGTCTGTGACGCTTGTGGAGAGGGCGACGACACTGCGAAACATTTGATCGGATCAGGTGGCAGATTTTTGGGGCTAATGTGATGAGTGCTGGTAACCTTAGCTCCTTATCACTGAAGCTCTTACTCGACTTTCTTAGAAAGACGAGGAAGTCTGAGTGCTCCAGTGTGGTGTTCCAGCACACCGACAAAAAAAAAAAAAATTGTGAATGAACTGTGAACTCTATGAGATGTGAATGTAATCCGAAAAACTTAATCTCGTCTACTATCGTGCTCCAATCAAGAGGATCTTCGCAACGCACACGTCAGGCTGAAAATGACACGGAATACGGGACTTTCATTCCAATTATCAGGCCAACGCGAATATCAAAATGCTGGGTCTGGCGAACTTAAAGCAACGCTCTCCAAATCTTAGAGCAAATAAGTCGGTGCTGTCTCTGGCAAGTCAGGAACACGTAAAAGTAAAAAAGTTGCTTCCGATAGTAACGAAAAGTTACAAAGAAAATACTTTGATTTAGATCTTATCAGTGAGTTACGTCGCACGTGTTCATTTTGCCCACCCTCTACACAAAATGTATGCCCCACGCCACAACTGATTCAAATTAAATCAAATCCCAATGCAATTCTATAAAAAAAATTGCCATAGATTCAACAATAGATATAAATTGAATTTTGTTTTCCATACCAACAATCCAACCACACCGCCATTATGTTAACCATCAACCTAGGCAAACCCAAGCCCAAAAAAAAAGGAAAGGAAACCTTAAGCCAACCCGCAATAAGTCATCTCTTGATAATCCATATTTACCTACCAGCAAACCATCTGAGGAAATAAGGAACTTCCAGCAAAAACAAAAACTTAACACTCAACGCCTACGTCGAAGGATCACTTGCCGTCTATATCCTTGCTCCCGACTCAATCGGGTACGCGCGCCGGAGATAGAAAACGAGTTAAAACGGAAATTGTATGATTCCAAAACGACGACAATCATTTGAATATATATTGGTGGAAAGTTTTTTTTTCTTTCTTCTTCTTCCGTATTCCACCCCCGCATCATCAGAATTTTCCACAAAATCCTCACGCAAAAGTAAGGTAAGGGGAAATAAAAAAAAAACTGAAAATGGAAAATCCCACAGGAATTATTCTAAGAAGGATAAAACTTTTATGATAGTTTATCGCTGCATATATCTTAGGAAAGGAAAGCGAAGAAAATACGAAAACGAGTAGAAAAAAAGGAAACGGGACAAGACAAAAAAAAAGAAAAGAAAAAGAAGCCCAACTAAGTGCGCATCCTGCCAACTCCTTGAGGAAAGCACCTGGCAAATTAAAGGAAGCAGTTTCCGGAATGAAGTATTTTGTAGCTGTCCTGTCCCAAAAAAAAAAAAAAATAGAAGAGGACTTAAAGGACACAGAAAATGGAATCCACCGAAGTACAGTGTAGCGTGGTAAAGTTGTGGTTAGCAAAAAGAACAAACGTTGCAAGTGACAAAGTAATGGAGAGAGCACAAGGAAAAAGAAACGAATGTTAAAGGTACAGCTAATAACAAGGCGACAACAAGATAATAGAAGCAATGAAGTTGACCAAAACAAAGCGCAAAAGTTGCTACCACCAAAAAAACGGGTGAAAATTGCAAACCCAAAAAAAGGAAAAAGAGAAGGAAAATCAGAGAAGGGACACTTGTATTGTTAGAGTGCAGTTTATGGCGAGAACAAAAGGAGTACCTGTCACATTGGGATTTCCTGTCTTCAGGTGCACTCTTTGGGGTATGTTGTAATTTAAGAAATTAATGCCACTTTCAGCGGTTCGGTGGAAGTCCTGTGACATGAGCTTTTCTGAAGCTTGTTGCACGCTATTTGTCTTAGAAAACAATTTGCTGCGAATATTTGGTAAATTTGACTAAAAGCGGACATTTTTTGAGTTCCGTTGTGTGGGTACAATAGCATGTTTAGTTATAGCTGCACTGTCAAACCTAGTTGCAGCCCGATTTAGAGCTCGTCTACCCAATGAAAGAAAGCTGCACCAGACAACAAGAAAGAGGTATAACATTGGATCCCTGAGCACACCGGAGATAGCCAGAGACTACAGAGAGCAACTTAACGAAAGACTCTGTAATATGCCATTGTCGACCACAAACGCCAATAACATGTGGTAACAATACTGCACTACTATTCAGGAAGTAGCCGAAACGACTCTAGGCTACCAACCAGCCCCGACAAGAAATCCGTGGTATGATGAAGAGTGCATGCAGAAGAAGATGGCAACAAATGAAGCATATAAGAAGACGTTGCAAAGAACAACCCGGGCAACGTGGGACGAATACAGAGGCAAAAGAAGGAAGAAGAGAAAGATACTGCGAAAAAAGAAAAGAGCCTTCGCAGTTTCCCAGCTCAAGGATATCAAAGAAGGCACGAGGAATAAGAAAATACGAAGCTTTTACCAAAAAGTTTAAAGCCTGGCTGCAGGCTACATACCAGGAACTTCGAAATAGTGAGGGTAATCTTTTCCCCGACCCGCAGGATGTGGATGTATTTAAGCAGCATTTCCAGTAGCTCCTTAATGGGCATGACCAGGAGAGAGTGATAGAGTATGAAGAAAACTCAACTTCATTTAATGAAGTAGTTCTCCCACCCAGCCTGGAGGAAGTCGGCACAGCCATTAAAAAGCTGAGAATAAAAAAAGGCCGCAGGCTCGGATGGATTACCGTCAGAACTCTTCAAAGCTGGTAGCGATGTTTTGGTAGGGCGTATGCACCAGATCATCTGCAAAGTATGGGAGGACGAAAGCATGCCCGATGACTGGACTATCAGCTCTATTTACCCCATCTTCAAGAAAGGCGATATTAGGTCTTGTAAGAATCACCGAGGCATTTCCTTGCTTAATGTTGCCTACAAGATCCTATCCAGTGCTGTGTG
Source organism: Criorhina ranunculi (assembly GCA_951813785.1). Classification (NCBI taxonomy): domain Eukaryota; kingdom Metazoa; phylum Arthropoda; class Insecta; order Diptera; family Syrphidae; genus Criorhina; species Criorhina ranunculi. The sequence goes on from OX638381.1 coordinate 16,474,649, forward strand.
AATGACTAAAGCCGTTTTGCATCACACTTATCAGCATTTATCAGTGTGGCTTCCGGCCCGGCAAATCAATGATAGACCAAATCTTCACACGGCAGCAAATCCTTGAAAAGATCAACCAAGTCGAAACTCACCTTCTTTTTATCGACTTCAAAGCCGCATACGACAGCATCCATCGCACCGAACTATATAACGCGATGGCCGAATCCTGGATCCAAAAAAAAAGAAGCTGATCCGGTTGTGTCGGGCCACGCCAAAAAACTCGCAATGCACCATGAAGCTTGGAGACAGAACTTCCGAATTTTTCCAAGCATGCACCGGATTTCGACAAGGAGACGCGCTGTCGTGTGATTTCAGATAGTGCGGAACCGCTTCTACTTCGGTTTGTCAATTACAGTCCAAACTAGCTCAAAGGTCCAACATTTTGCTTTAAGATCAAAACCCGGATCTTTATGGAGCCGAATGCTGGACGATAAGTAAGAAAGCAGAGCAGATCTTGAGATCCTTCGAAAGAAAAATTCTACGTCGAATATTTGGTCCTGTCTGCGAGGAGGGCGAATGGAGATGAAGATATACCCATGAACTCTATGAGCTATACAAAGATGTGGATGTAGTCCGGAAGGCAAAAATCCGTTGGCTGCGCATCGAGCGAATGGACGAAAGCTGCAGAAATAAATGCAATATCTGTTAGATTAGTCTTATTAAATCGGTGACAATATAGTAAGTCTGGGAATGAGAACGCTCGGTACACCGTAAAAGTTTCAAAAGACATCACCAAGACCATCAATATCACAAGAAGTTTTTTTAAGGGTCGATTTGACGTCGAACAGCGATGAAGATATGCGTTCAGGGCTTAGACTAACTAGGTCATACGGAACTGATACATTCTATCAAGGCAATGGTGTAGTGGTTGCATCATCGCTTGTCACGCTGAAGGTTCCAGGTTCGAATCTCGATGTCAAAAAAAAAGGTCGATCAACTGCGAAAAAAGCTGACGTCAACTCTACTGCATACTGTATAACACTGGCAGTAGAATGGTCATATGGCTTGAAAGTGTTGATCGTACTAATAGCATTGGGATGTTCGAAAGAAATACTGTGAATTATAAGCAATGACAACAGTATCAATAATTCTCCCCAGTTATTCTGGACACGCACCCTCTCGGTGCAAAAATACTGAAACCTAATACCAACAGAGTTTCAAAATCACTACATCAACACTAACGCAATGAATAATGAATAGCATCGTAAGGGTATTTATAACCCCTTTAGCGCTTATGAATTATACAAAAATATATTTATAAAAGTGTATGTGCACTCCTATAGAAGAGACAAAAGTGCTGCTGTATTATCCTTTATTTTAAAATGCACTAGATGACCGTGTTTGAAGTGCAGAATTGCCGTGGTAAAACCAACCACATCAAACCATCTGCAGAAACTACCTTGTGGCCTTCACCACGTACCACTGACGATGGCAATATCCTTTTTCATGAAAGTTGTTACGAATATCATTTACTTAGGTCTGATAGACAAATTGCCATTTCGTTTCCATCCTAAGCGAAACAGCAACGGCTTGCAAAAAAACAAAAAAAAAAGTTATTCGAAGCAAAGAAAAACCTCAAATTCAATAAAGTGATCATATCTCAATGATAGGCGACAATATATTTATATTCCACCTCGAGTAACTCCCATAAAATTGAATTAAACTGCTCATTTACCGTCAACACAAAAAGTGTCATCATTTTCATCCGAACCGCCTACAAAGGCAACTCGATGGATCAGGCAAAAAAAAAAAATAAAGTCTACTGAATCCATGTTGTCTCACTTTGGCAAACTTTCAACTAACAGCTTTACGGAAACAGTTCCAAAAAAAAAAAAAACTGATAAAGGACAAACAGAGGGATGCTAACATGAATAACTACCGTGCTGAGTATAATTCCGTAATAAAAATGGGAGTCGTTCGTTTATGTTACGACTTCTCCAATACGTCGACAGCAAGGACAACTACAACAATGACAATGAGGATGAGAATGAGGATGTCTTCGTTTCGGCCTCTGAAATTCGAATTAATTTGCAAGTTTAATCAGTTGGCAGGTGTTTCTGGGATTGTTGCTCTGTGTCTGGTGTTCAATTTAAGAAATGGAATTGGCAGCCGGAACGGAAAGTCTGTAAAATTAAAGAAAAAAAAAAAAAAAAGGAATTCACTTCTTGTTCGAGAAGTGGATTTTATTGTTTTGTAATGTTGCGCGTCGAGATTAAAGTACTACATGAGGAGTGGTAGTGTTAATTGGAAAGCATTTATAGCTCAAGGAAAGTAGGTAAACATTTCTTCCTTTTGTTTTTTGTAAGGGCCATGTCCTGGGCCAACAATAAGCTAAATAATCTTCATTTCGTTTCATGATGGTGAAATATTTGATGAGTCATGGAAAATCTAAATTTTCAAATTTGAAATTTATGCTCGGAAAGTAAATTCAACGAATTTTATGTAGATCTTGTTTATAGTACCTAGCTTTCCAAATCACTTCCACGTGGGGAAAATTTAAATGGAAACACTTTGATGGGAAATAGAATTCAAGGTGTTTTAACAAAGCTCTATGATAGCTTATGTATGATTACATTTAGGAAACTTATATATTTCACGTCCTCGGAAAAGAATTTTAAATTTGCTCTATATAAAGGGTCTTCCAATAGGGACTTCCGAACTTTGACAGTTGATAGCGGCCATATTGTTGTCTGTTTTGCCAAATCACTATGGATGGATATAGCGTTCAACAACAGGTGCAAATAATAAAATTGTTTTATCAAAATGGGTGTTCTGTTCGGGCAACGTTCCGCGCGCTTCGCCCATTTTACGCTCGCCATAATCATCCTTCCGAGAGGACAGAACTATTCGCAGTGTGGTGGGAATTTGAGTCCACTGGTTCAGTAAACGATCAACCAACACCCGTACGTCGACGAAACGCAAGATCTGCCAAAAACATCGCCGCTGTCCGTGAGAGTGTGCAGAAGAATCCGAGGCAGTCGCTCACAAGGTCTCGGCCTTTCGCAGACCACAACTTGGCGAATTTTGCGTCGTGACTTGAGCCTGCACCCGTACAAAATTCAACTGACCCAGGAGCTAAAGGTAAATGACCATAGACAACGACGTGTGTTCGCTAAATGGGTTTTGGAGCAGTTGGATGAGGCTCATTTCTGGATGAATGGGTACGTCAACAAACATAATTGTCGAATTTGACAATACCAATCCACATGAGATCCAAGAGCGTCCAATGCATCCCGAAAAAGTCACTGTTTGGTGTGGATTTTGGGCATATATAACATGTTTCTTTGAGGACGACGTTGGCCAGGCCTATAGGTCGATGATTACCAACTTCTCACATTGGAGATTCTGCACGAGCGATTCGTGGGCATGGTCATCTCACGGGGAGGTAATGTGAACCGGCCATCGAGATCGTGCGATTTGACCCCGTTAGACTTTTTCTTGTGGGGTTTTCTCAAATCGCAGGTCTATGCGAATAATCTACAAACTACAGCGGCCCTCAAAGCCAACATAACCTATGCCATCGGTCAAATTCAGCCTGATTTATGCACCAGAGTCATAGAAAATTGGACATTTCGGATCCGCGCCACCCAGAGAAGCCGCGGCGGACATTTGAACGATGTTATATTCCATATATAATGGCATCGATAGGCCTTTCAAACGAATAAAAAATGTCGACGATATCTCACACACACTTTGTTTTATTTGAATTTGAGGATAGGAAGCGCTTAATGGAGGACCCTTTAGTTAAAACCTAGAGCATTGTAGAGTTAACGTTTCATTGCAGCTTTCACACGGCTTCGTTATCTTCTAACCGTACATAAATACACAATTTAAGTGGAAAAGGCTTTTAATAAAGTAACAAACAAATTGAATTTAAGTCGTCCTTGGGGTAAATAAAGAAATGCACTTACGATATTTCTCCAAATGGTGCAAATGCATCCTTAAGCTGTTGCGTTTCGATTTCCGGACTCAAATCTCCAACGAATATGTGATACTGTTCTGCAATAAAAATAAATAAATAATCAAATACATGTTTATATTAAATAAGAGTCCTTGAAGTCCATAGTAAAGCATTCACACAAACAAAGACAAACAGGCAAAAATAAGCTCTTCATACTGTTTAACAAATATTTTTCCATTCACCAAAGGATCTTTATTTAATTCATTCCACTCTCTTCCTCAGAACATTCATTCGTATGTACATATTCCAAGGGCAAGTAACAAATTTTGTAAAATATTCTATTTACTTTGCCGCAAACCCACACCGCCGTCACCCGCGAATGGTACACGAGACTAAATGTTCAACTATGTATGTTGCATTGAAGTGGCATGCCTTGCAACAGGAGTCACAGTCATCCGCCTCCGTTCAACGTGATGCGATATATCATCCTGCCACCATTCTACCGCTGCCGCCACCATCAGCACTACCACAACTCTGGGGCAGGAATCCCCAAAATGTTATCAATCAGAAAACAGGAAACCACACAAAATTTCATTCGTTAACTACCCGGAACGATATACGTACTTATCTGAAGTGCAATTTCCTTGTACATTTTTGTACGCCCGGTCATGTCATGTGGAATCGTTCCTGGAGTTGCTGTTGCAGTGCTGTATGCAGCGCCCATAAGTAGGTACTTACTCCATTATTCGTCCTGTTCACGTTCCGCATAATGCCCCCGAAAAAGCCACCCTATCAACAGACCAAAGCTGCCAGCCAGTCCATCCTGGAAGCCATCCGAGTGAAGTAGGGCTGTTGCTGCTTCGCAGGAATGCGACCATCGACTGCGAAGGCTAGCTGGTTACATTAGTGTCCTTCGGGTAGAGGATGAAGTGAACGTGGTCGTTGTCCTCCTCCACGTCGGAATCGGTTACTACAGGTAAGTGAGATAGGGAAAATTGCACACGGCCAAAATGCCGGTGGAACGTTCATCGAATAAGATATTCGATATCTATGGATCTACGGTGTTTGAGGCTTTCCTCTCATTTTTTTTTCTATGCCCTCAGACTGGTGCCCATTTTGGTGCATGGCCAGCTGAACAACAGGTTCTTCCTTTTTCCATTCATGGTCCGTTGGGGCAGTGAAGGGAAAGAGCTAACGAAGGTGGACACAAAGAAAATTGAGGTAAAAACCAACATAGAGAGAGAGGGATTTTTTGTAGTATTAAACTGTTGCACTGGACGCAGGATCTCCAGGTAAACTCTCCACGACGAGAAGGAAGTTTATTTACATTGTAAGGCAAGAGTGCTAAGCCCCATGCCACTGCACCTTAGTGGATGGTTATATCCTTTTTCAGACGACATATTATTATGGCAGAAGGATGAAAATGATCGGAAGCTTGCAATGAACTTGTCCTTCCGATTAAGTGGAGCAGGTTCGCGGGAGTCATTTTTCATGTGGTTCCGGGAGAAAGTCGAGATGATTGAGTGGAAAAAATTTGTTGGTAGATATGTTGCAGAGAGAACAGGGTGGATTGGAGTTTAGAATATTATGCGAGGGGGGAAATGAAGAATGTAGAAACGTTGATATGACCTTGTGGGATAAACGTTACATAGAATAATGGTCGAGAATAGGAGATACTTGCTGTATGAGTAAAACATGAATGAAAACATGAACCCCTGGGTGATATTTAAAACAAGTGTCTTTAGATTGGTGCCATGAACCCAAGGATCAATAATTTCTGGAAAATTATGTGTTCTGTGTAGTGGGACATAAAAGTCTGAAGAAGTGGAAGTTTGACATGGGGCTGATGAAAAAGTACCATCTTGCTTCATTGTCCTCAAGGGATTGGGTACCAAACCAAAATCTCCAAACAGATCCCCATATTGGGAATCTGTATTGCACCGCTTCGCTACTCTGGTCCTTTTATGTCGTTTAGGAGCAAGAGCAGGTTTTTGTTATATTCCGTGTTATGGTCTTATATCGCTTTCGCCAAGCAAGGAATAGAACAGAAACGCAGAGTGGTAATTGCAGGACAATTTGGAGATTTTTTCTTTGGGGATTTTTCTAAAGTTGGGGATTTTGGGTTTTGGGGATTTAGCGATTGGGTATTATTCGGCTATTCCGTCCGCAGTGTTGTAGCATTTTTAAGTAGAGTATCGTATGTGTATCTTTTCGGACAGTCAAGAAGCGATCAGTTCCCTGGAATCATTCTCTTCAAATGCGTTAGTAGGTCTAGATTGCCGATGATCTCTTAAAGAGATGTGCCGGGGCATAGAGATATTCTAGGAAACTATAAGGCAGGTCCTTGAAATCATTCTCTTTAAATTCGCTAGTAAGGAACTGTAAGGCAGACGAACTCGCAAGATATGGAGTAACTATACCCATGCTTCCAAAAAGAGGTACTTTGGGTATACCCATCGTTACAGGTAAACTCAAACTCAAGCTAGATGCTATCGAGAGAACAAATTCTAGGTGGATAAGTGGTCTAGCGGCAAAGCAGATCTGAAACGCTCTAAAAATTTAATTTCTCTCAACAGATCGCATATCATCACGGGACACTATCTAATGGGCATGCATGCAACAAGGCTTGGCGTATATTAAACAATATTTTGGAGGAGCTACATAGACGAAGAGGAGGAGGAAACTATTCCCCATCTTCTTTGTAACTGCCTAGCTCTCTCCCGCAAAAGAGGATTCTATTAAGGAGAATTGTACTTAAACGACTTAGTACTTACTTACTTAAGGTGGCGCTACGGTCCGGGGAGAACATGTGCCTCAACCAAAAAGCGTCTCCAGCCAGCTCGATCTTTAGCTAGCTGCCTCGAGTTTCGCACGCTACTATAAATACAGATATCAGAAGCCTCTTTCGCTTCATAAGAAGCTCCAATGGGTTCAACGAGTAGGTAAGGAGATCTCTCCAGATCAATATGGTATCACAATGGACCTATCACTGGTCTTAGTATGCTGGCAACAGCTGGCAGCCACTTCAACCTAACCTTACCTAACCTTTTATTAGATTCTAGCCCCTTATGGATATCATGGAATTTGTTGCCGAATCAGATGTCGATTTGCAGGAGGTTAAGGTGAATTTACCGTCCATTACGATTGGAGTTGTTGAATCCTTACATTGTACTAATGGTCTGTGCAAGAAATTGGGGTAACACAGGCTTGATGTCAAGACTCTTGTGTTGCCGGATGAAGTTCACTTATTTCTGGTAATAAGCTAAGTTGTTTTCTTTCAAGGCACTTGTACATCAGGACATAATAGTACTGAACCTTGAAGTTGCCAAAAATGCTACCAAATAACTTTGCGTTCATTCCCCTTATGCTAGATTACAACCCACACATTTGGTCTGGTGCACCAAAAACTGTCCCGCACATTCTAGATAGATTTGAATTGAAAAATTTACGTAAGGAGCTATAGGTGACAGGGACACAGTGGAGTTAATTGAACAACGAAGTAATGTCTCCTATCTTTCACTGTTTAATCGATTCTTCCACAAACAGTGCTCCAACGAATGCATTCCGGCATTTCACTCGCAATTCATGTCAAATGCTCTTCAGTTTATCCTTAAGCCTTCTTTCCGACAAATATAGGGACTATTTCCCAAGTTATAGGACACGATTGTGGAATGATCTACAAATGTCTATGTTTCCTGATCACTCGAAACACTTAAAACCAACGTGCCTTGGTATCTCTTTTGTCTCCCCTCTAACTTTCCTAGTGCTCACGCTTTGGGATAGTTTAGGTAGATAGGTGTCCCGTGGGACCCACTGAGGCTCATATCCTGTTGTGATACCTATAGAATCTCTTTAAGAGAAAATTCTACCCGCAGAATCGTTAAAGGGTGGTCATGGTGTAGTGGTTGCATCATCGCTTGTCACGCTGAAGGTTCCAGGTTCGAATCCCGATGTCACAGAAAAAAAAAAAGTCGGTCAATTGCGAAAAAATCTGACGTCAACTCTACTGTATAGGCATAACACTGGCAGTAGGGTAGGCAATGGCTTGAAAGTGTTGATCGTACTAATGACATCGGGATATTCGAAAGAAATACTGCGAATTATAAGCAATGGCAATAATTCTCCCCAGTCATTCTGGAAAAACCACCCTCGGAGCAAAAAGACTGAAACCTAATACTACCTGAGTTTCAAAATCACTACACCAACACTAGCGCTGTGTTAATAGCATCATAAGGGTATTCATAACCCCTTTAGCGCTAGTGAATTATAAAAATAAAAAATAAAAATTGTTAATAAATGCGGGGATTTGCTCTGGGATAAGGGAAGTCAAAACCCGTTTAAGAAAGACCATGGCTCACCGCACTTTTATAATACTGACCTAATATTAACTTTTCTGTTGAAAGTCAATACTTTTTAAAGCTTTATTCATCTTGGAAGACTGCTAAGCGCGGATAAATTACTAAGTTGATTGTTTAACCAAAATCCGATTGCTTACACTCTCTCGCATCGGAATACTTTCATTTCAAGATATTCCAATATAGAAGGCTTCATTTAAAAAAAGAAAAAGTTTAAGAGATGATTAATTTATTTTATCATCTATATAGATAAGTCTTCATCTGCATCCACCTGGCTCAGCACTTGATGTACAAGACAAAGTTTCTTGAATAAAAAATAAATAAATAAAACACCTTCATTCACGAAAGGATCTCGTTTTGCATCAACACTCAAACCAACAAACCCTACAAAATGTTCAAGTTAAACAACTTAACAGGATAAAAAAAAATAAAAAAATAACGGAAATCCTCTTCCCAAGTAAATTCGTTCAAAAGAACGCTACGCTTGAGTGATTTCCACCTATTAGAAGTACTTCCAAAGTGATCGAATAAACGATGTCGTTCTCCATGTGTTTATGTGTGTGGGTTTGTGTGTTTTAAGAAACAGTTGTATATTCCGCAATTCATACGCCTACACACAGGTTTCACACTTCGTATCCTTAACAAGGACACAATAGCTGACGCCACCGCCGCCTGTACGAACATCTTTAATCGTTTACAATTTACTTAAATTGCTGGAAAAAAAAAAGGAGCAAAACTGAAAAGTCTCCTTAGAGAGATGTGTATAGGTTTAGATGTATGTAGACCGAAAAAGGAAAAGCACAAACCAAGGCAGCCGTAACAGACTAACAGGAACAAGGTATACGAATATCCTTAAGGATGTAACTTTAAGGATTTTCAGCACGATTTCGGCATAAAATGGGGAAAAAGCCAAACCAAGTAAAATTGAAAAACTTTTTCATCACTTTTATTACCTAAATATTAAGTTGGCCGCCACTGGAGAGCGATTGAGAGCGAGCCCATGCGTCTTGTTGCTGCCAATTTGCATTACTAATAAATTTTCAAACTAATTCACGAATTTTTTTGTTTGTGTAGATTTCCAGGATTCGGAAGATGGAAAAGTTTCGCTCATTGACGAAGTTTCCAGATGGCGGAGTGTGAACAAATGGTGGTGATTTTGGGTCCAGTTTAACGCGCAATGATGGTACTAATGGTGACAGTTTGCTTGTGATTTATATCGAAACCGGTTTTTTTTTTCTTTTTGGGGTGTTCATTGACTCCATCTTGAAGTCGGTTTGATAATGATTGAGTTTATTTTTTTGATAAAGTTTGTGTATTAATTTGTAACACGTGTGAGAAGGACAATAGAAGGAAACTAAGCACTCGGCGTAGGGTCTTTGAACGTGTTTTTAGAGAACCAGGCTCTAGGTACCTTAAGCTTACCTGAGAAAGTCTGAAAGCAAACAAAGTTTTTCTATGGCCATCACGATATTGACTGCAACAAGAATATATGAAGATGAGAACGTTTTGCTAAGATATCGGCATTTTATGCGAACTTCATGCCACATCCTGTTGTTGACTAGAATTTTGCGATTGCTGATTTGTCTTAGACGACATATATATTGACATATCTAGGTACATCTGTTCGGTTATACAAATAAAGTTTCAACGAAGTCGTATGATAATGCGGCTTAAGGTTGCTACACTTCTTATGGAACGGTATGACACAAACTTAATATTATTCTAAGGACACATGTGAAATAATACACACCTACCGATGACGAAATGGCAACGGCGTCAGAGAACAACGACTGAGCTGGTGGCATTAGTAGCAGACAATTCCAAGCGGCTTTCGTCGTTGAATTTACACACATGTAAACACACGGCAATAGAAGAATAAGCCCAATGAGTTGGTCTCCCGATTAACGAGGATCAAAAAAAGAACATGCTGTCTACCAAAAACCGATCCGTCGATCACCGTCTAGGTCAAAACCTAACAATTGACAGCTATAAAGGAGTTTATCTAGATCGGAGCAAATATTAACTCGACAGATAACACCTAAGTGGAGATTCGAAGAAGGATAACCTTAGGCAACCGCTGCTACTTCGGTTTATCCAAGCAACTAGGGTCCAAACTTCTAAATCGGAAGTCCAAAATCATGCTTTACAAAATCCTAATTTGCCAGACTTACTTTATGGAGCTGAATGCTGGACGATAAGTAAGGCAGCGGATCAGATCTTGGGATCCTTCGAAAGAAAAATTCTTCATCGAATACTTGGTCCTGTCTGCGAGGAGGGCGAATAGAGGAGAAGATATAACCACGAATTTGACGAGCTGTATAAAGATGTGAATGTAGTCCGGAAGGCAAAAATCGGCCCAGCCACCTGGTTCACGAAGAAAAGGAAGACCGAACCTCTGGTTTAAAGATCAGGCAACCGCGGACGCCAGAAACCTTGGTCTAGTAAACTGGAAGCAGCGTGTCCGGGACTGTGAAGGATGGAAAGCGAAATTAGTTCAGGCTCAAATGCTTCAAGGGTCGCTGGCCTGATAAGTAAGACAGTAAGTAAGAAACACATGTAGTGTGTAACTTGTGGACTCCGTTTCGATGCCTGTTAACGTACCGTGAACTTACGCTAAACTTGGCAGCATCGTGTCGTGTCGTTACGTTCCTTAGGTAAGATATTTCAAACGTTGAATAGGCTAAGACCTCCTTATTCCATAATTTATGGCGTTAGCCTTTTCACAATCTATCAGAGCTAATCACTAAGGATCTCTAGGCAGTTTTACTTATCCTCTGACGATCTTAGTCCCTTCAATACGAGAAGCGGTTGACAGAGGTGGATGTTTAAACGAACCCAAGTAGCACTGAAGTGCTGTTTTGATTTCACATCTCACGTGAATTGGTTGTTATTGCGTGGTTTAGTGAGAGAATATGCGTAACCAAAGCCCCTCAGATCCATGTGGTGGTGTAAAGGAATAGAGTCAGTTTCCCAATTCTTCTCTCTTAAATGTTGTCAAGGAAGAATTTTTGTCAAAGGTTAAGCTCCGTCAGGGCCATTCGCCAGCAACCAACCATTTCGCAACGTTCGGCTACGAAAGCACAAACAATTTAGTCTGCCTCCAACAGACTGGAACAAGACTGGACCTTTCGATCGCAAATCCCGAACTTGTGCAGTAAAATACCTCCTCTCCTCCTTTTAAGGGTAGGTAGTCATAAACCCTTTAGCGCGCTGGAAAGACTCAAAAAAAAGAATGGCTACGAAATTGAGGATTTCGAAGTGATTCCTAAGACTTATTTTGATAAAAGATTTTGCAGTGAAAACCTAGACCTTGGTCCTCTACCGGCTGAAAAACCAAATGTATTACAATCATTTTATCCTGCGAAAGCACGTGAAAGCTTAGCAGAAGCAGTTTATTTATGCACATCGAATAATTTAAAATGGTTAACCAAAAGTTTGCGTTATTTTTGTTTAAATCGAAATAATTTAAAGTTTTCCTGTGAACCACATATAAATTTCTCCAGTCTGGGATCAGCTTGAATCCTTTAAAAATAATGTTGTTACGCTATCGTTCCTTAGCTGTATATATAAACTCATACCCCATAGCATCACTTCAAATGCTCGCACTCATCGTACTCGTAATTGAATGGATTACACAGACTATACCGCAATAATACAAAATAAACTGTTTTTCATTATATCTGGTTGCCTCTAGCTTTGGAGTAATGCTTCGCAAATTACAAAAAAAAAAAAAAAAACAATTACTCACCGATTGCACACCTGATGGTTGAATTTCGAAATTAATGCTAGCGAATAATGGCAATCATGTCGAAACAAAACTCCTCTACGTGATGGTTATTTTCCAAAAAGCTACGCTGCACTGCCATTACCCTCAACCTAGCCAATTAAGCCCTCGAGGGTCCACATATCCAGTCTAAATACAGAGCGCCTGATAAATTCAAATATGCAATAGGCGGCATTAAGCGAACGCCCCCACAATTCACTAGGGAAGGATGAAACTAGCCCCCAACACCACCCATCCAATTGAGAGCATAATAATTATTTCAGTTTCTTGTTTTTTTTTTTTCAATCATGACTACCGTGTGCAATTGGCAAGGATTGTAGCTGTAGAGTAGTGCAAGCAGGGAAATAGCAAAATAAAAAGTGAGTTCTTGGGAACACTTAAAATTCACACAATGATTTTCATCCACCAATGGATGGCTGTGACATCTCGCTGAATGTACAAATTAATGGCGAAACGAATTGTCTATTGTGAAACGTTCAATTGATTAACGCCCCCGACCAATGCTTTTGTTTGTTTGTTTGCGTTGCCAATGTGTGGGTTTTACTCTGGCGCGTCGGCCATCCAGGCGACTGACATCCTGTGAATGCTGAGCAAATATTTACAATCGGTTATACGCATCAAAATTTTCCAAATGGAAATATAGTCATAATTTAAAAATTGTTCATAAGCATTGAGCACTAGAGAGGAGAACGGCTGGGTAATGAGGATGTACAGTTGGCCAAGGATAAGAGTTTATTTAATTTTTTTTTTAGGAACAATCAATTCTTGTTTTATTGTTTGTTTTTACAGTCGAACGAATTGTAATGAAGTGCTTTTACGAGGACATTCATTTTGAAGTGACAGTTGCGTCTGCATCCTGTTATTTGTAGTGGTTATCAGTACTATTGGCGATGAAAATCGCGGAATACGATTTGACGAAGAAATGGTATCTCAAACACATCGATTAAGCTGATATGCTGAGTCTGATTGCAGATATGCTTCAGTCAATACTTGGGTAAGAATTCATGCTACAAACAGCATTTCTGGAGACAAGCTACACATGGCCATGTCCTGTTTAGGTGTCTCTGCTAATTTATGGCTATCTCACCGAAACATTTGATTTCTGCTATCCTGTGACTTTTCAACATCTTCCTTGAAAGGACACAGCGGAACGCAAAGGTGGCCTTTGCTTGTTAACAAAAAACGCCGATAGCAAAGCTTTACTATGCGGCAAACATTCACACAGATCTACCTCTAGGTGGTGAGCGTCTGCTGATGACTAGAACTTATATTGAATAGAGTCAGTCATAGGTGAACACTCCATTGATTATGGTCACTTGAGATGCGATTATATGGCTCAAGTAGTATAAATTGAAATTGTTGAAATTGAAATATTCAAGTTCACTTTCCAGAAAGGTGGGAATGGAACAGTAACCTACCCCTATCAAACGACCGAGTATCGATATTCACCGACGACTCCAAGATAGAATGTGGTGTCTTCTCAGCGGAGCTCAAAATCATACCACCTTCCAAGCGGAGGTACTAGCGATTAGAGAAGCCTGCAAGATACTAAGCCTCATCCCTACTGCCTCAAACAGCATAAGAATCTTTATTGACAGCCAGGCTGCCATCAAAGCACTCCACTCACTCACTTCGTCTTCTAAACTAGTAGAACAGTGTAAGGGAACTATAACGCAGCCAAACGCTTGAATTAATATCTCTCTCCTCTGTGTTCGCGGGCATAATAACATAGAGGGGAACGAGAAAGCCGACGCGTTAGCCAGATGTGGTTCTACCCTTGATGTCTTCCTTGCGGTGTCAGTCTGCGTCCCGATGGGACTCATCAAGGGTAGAATTTTCCAACCCTTTCTCTCTACTGCCAACTCTAGGAGGAAAAGTTTAGAAACCTGTGCCATATTCAGACAGATGTGGCCCACCTACAATAAAGACAGAACGAATGACCTAATCAATAGGAACCGCATCGGGACACCGAGAATCACAGCAATTAGCACGGATCACTGGCCAATTGGTCAACATGCTGCCAAGTTAGGCATCCCGTTCAACGAAAAGGAAAAGGAAACCATATTCCACTTTCTCTGTGACTGCCCGGCACTAGCCAGGGAGCGTACACTCGGAACTATCTGAGATTTCCAACATAAAATTTTGCAGCATTATCAATTTTCTTAACTCCACAGGATGGATCTGAAAACTACACTCCTAGCTACGCCCATCAACATCCAGGTCACGTGAGTTGTGGTATCAAAACGACTCACCCGCGCTATTTAAGTCTCTGGGAGGTGCACCAGTTTCAACCACTTCTACCGAACAGGGTGTTGACGAATAGCTCGCGGAATGTGCCGTCGGGGCGCTTGTTAGAAGTCTCGAACTCAACGTCCCTTTTATTGGCGTTAAGTCTTTTACGTTGCTGTCATACGTCCATAGGCTTCTTCTGCACGTCGACAACGAGTGTCCGATAAGTAGATAGTTGTAGCTCTGAGGTCGGCAGAGTGAATTTTGGAAAATACCCCGGTCTCACGTTTCCGCTGCGTCTCTATCTTGGCTGGTCTTTTTGATTTCCCAGAAGCCTTAGTTCTGCTATGTGACGCAGTGGCATAGACGTTAATGAAAACGGATGAAGAGTCCTTTTGTTGTTGCAATAAAAGATTCTACTTGTGATCGCGGGCCCAGTTTGTATGGAGAAAAAAGATTCTATAACCAGGCTCAAGGGCTAAACTGTGACATGGATTCAGTAAAAAAGGTGCCCAGAGTCAAGATATAATTTAAAACAAATAATTAAGAACCAGATTAACCAGAATTTTTGGTGAATTACACACTCGAAGCCATCGATAGCAATCCATCTAGGGAAATTGCATCTTTATTTTTCATTTATAGAAAAATGTTTTTCATTTTCACTTCAACGAATATTGAAAGACGATTGCCCAACTACAAGGGTTTGTATTGATTGGGCTGGGCAATCCTTTTTCTATGCCAACCAGAAGTGGAATAACACACGTTCTTTAAGTGGGTCGTTCAAGGATAAGCTACAAGGACATGTTTATTTGAATATTGAATTCAATTTTGAGCACACAATTTGTTTTTTTTTTCAATCTTCACGGCTAAAGTGTCCCGCATTTAGCTATTTTCCGGATGAAAATCTAACCCGACAACGTTCAAGCCGCTAACGTAATCATCCCCAATCACATTTATCGAATGCAAATTCCAGCTCAAGTTACGATATAATGACATTAGAGGCGTCGTCGCTTTCACACAGACGCGTCTGCAAACAAGATTTTTCATCGTTCAATTGGATATTTACCATCGCCATTGCGCGCCCCATGTATGCGTTCGTGTAAAACTCGATTTACTTCCATTTCCACGGATTCAACCCGCCCACCCGCCCACCCAACTGAACGACGATCCTAAATCAACAAAACCTTTTATTTGCATTGCGAAATCGTTCTAACCGCAGGTATGCAACGACTAGCACAGACGGACTAATGTCATCGACAAGGATATCGTTGATAATGAAGGCTGAGGCGCTTTCAGTGTTTGCGGTTATCGCATCAACCGCACACACTCACTGAATGCCAGATAGGATGGGTGGTGGTTGGGTGTCAATGTGTGGTGACACGGAGTTATTTATAATGTGTAATTCCGATTTTGATTTGCAGCAGGTGTATATAGTATACAGATGCGAACGACGACGTGAGCACCCCCAACGATAAACTGTTGTTATGCAATTGTCATCGAAGCTATTTGTTAATACTTGCATGACATACACGGGAAAAAATAAAAAAAAAAAAAATTGATGGGACCCGTCGCAGGAGAATAATGGAAACGATCCTTTCTCGGATTGTTTTCGTTAATTTTCAATTATTTTTCGAGCGAATGACTCGAATCTACAATTTTCGCGTACGACAAATGCACTCTCGCGAGCAACATCGAGTAGTGTTCGTGGGGGGAATTTTCATTGTTTTAGGGGCGAAATCGACTGCAATGGAGTCGATGATTGATAAATTAAAGGACAGCGTGCGTGTATTATTTTCTTAATATGAACAGATTTGTATCCTTGATTGAATTTTCGTACGTTTTCGGGATGTGAATGGCATGGTTGTGATCGAAAATGTATTGTATACTCAAATGTTGCGAGTAAAATGATATTATTGTCATTGGAATAGGGGAACTAATGCAACTCATGGGTTTAGATTGAATAATCGGAACTGAAATGGTTTGTGTTTTGGTAGTTCCTTATTGAGAATCATGTTCCTACCTCTAGGGCTGACAGAGTTCTTAAAGATAATATAATAGGTACGATGTAGGTACTTTTTGTTGGGCTGAAATGCACATTGCACACGCCGTCGTCAAGCTCCGTCTGCATAGACGGTGAGTTGAAGAGGAGATACAACGACGAACTGTACGGGCTGTACAGCGACACCGACTAAGCCAGAAGAGTGGAGGTCCAACGACTGAGGTGGCTGGGTCATGTAGAGCGGATGGTCCGAAAAATCTTCGAATCCGCCCCCGAGGGACAGCGCAGTAGAGGAAGACCGCGACTCAGGTGGCGCACGCAAGTTGAAGGGGACCTCAACCAACTTAGCGTGCGAAGCTGGAGGCAGCTAGCTAAAGATCGAGCTGGCTGGAGACGCTTGTTGGTTGAGGCCAAGCTTTGTAAGTAGGCTTGTATATTTTGAATTTAGAAAGCTGCAAAGACAATTAGGGCAGCTAAGGTAGGAGTGGCAGGCTGCAGGTTGAAACCTCACTTATACCAGATAAGGTTCTTTATGTCACCACATGAGTCTGTATTTCACCGGAAAAATGCTAACCGCTTGTTATGAAGTGCTGGAGACTACCTATGTTTATGTCAGCCAGTTCACTGAGGTTGTGAAAGAAGCTGGCTCCTGAGTATGCTCTTCTTCGAGCTTAGAGGGCCGGACATGTACAATGAAAGTGGAGAATCGACTCCTCCTCCTCTTCGTCCATGCAGCTTCTGCAGAAGTCGTTGTAGGGGAGGCCCACCCTGTAGGCGTGTTTGCCAATGGTGCTGTGTCCCTTGATGAAACAGTGGGGACGTTTTGAGATCTAGCTTTGGCCAAATCTGATTGGTGATAAGACAGGTGTTACCTGTTGTCCATTTATGATTGGCGATGCTGATCGCGTTTCTGTTAAGTAGCAATTTGCAGGTGGCGAGAGGCATGCTTAAATTTCCCTTTTCCGGAAGAATTGCTAGAGTTGTGACCTCTCTGGCGAGTTTGTCTGCCATGCAGTTGCCTGGAATGTCTCTGTGCCCCGGCACCCATGAAAGGTGAATTTTGAATTGCTCAGCCATCTCGTTAAAAGACAAGCGACAATTGAGGGCTGTTTTTGAGTTGAAGGCGACAGATTCCAGGGATGTTATCGCTAAAAACTGTGATATCTCGAGTGGATCGTACATAATACCTCAGCCACGATAGGGCTTCCTTCATTGCCATAATCTCGGCTTGGAAGACACAGCAATGGTCAGTCAAACGGAAGGAGACGATGCAAAGACGATTGCTAACGTTTCATTGTTCAGTTAAGTGGCTCAAACATCGAGATAGAAGCGGGCGTTCTTATACGTCAATGATGTGGTATTCCCGTACACAGCGTGCGCAACTGATTCAACCATCTGCACTGAAATATAAGCAATGTCGGCAGTTGTTGCGTTGTATGCAACTTGAACCGGCTATTATGGATTGAATGACGCGATGCTTTGAAATTTCTTATTTCATTCGGATGAAGGCTGCTTCACCTTGGGCTATTCATTTCAATACAGTGTTTCATACCATGAGAATCATTGAGGGTCCAACTTACACGTCGTAAAGCGAGGATATGATGGAAAACTGCAGAAGAAAACATAAGTTACTGAGTGCATGTGAAGAATTAAACTTATCTCCTTCAAACTAATACTACGTTTGATTTTATCTGTTAGTATTCTAATAAACTTGAAGTATATTTCCAACAAAAGTACATTGCTCTACCATTACTTGCAACGCTCTAATGTTTTTCTTCGCTTTATTGCGAGATAAAGAATGCTCCTTAACTTTTTCATCCCTCTTATATCGAATTGTAATTCAAGTCGCCATTTTGCAAAAAAGCCAAACGAACAGTCCCTTAAAATATCCCATGCGTCATGGACCATAAAAAAATCCAATTCACCCAACTGATGCGCCGAGATTTAAAGGTGATAAAAACCCCAGAAATCACTAATCCATCTCCGAGGTGCTGGCTGGCAAATTGGGATTGGCAGCGGCGATGGTAAAAATTTCATCATTTATTGAGTTGAACCTATTAAAGTTTTTATTGCATAATCGTGAGTCAAATAGACAACGGCTGTCGACCTGAAACCCATAATTATATGCCCCTTCTCCGGGGCCCTTCCCAACACGCGCACACAGGAGTGCTTTCCAAAGAAATCGCAATACACACACACACTCACACAGAAAACCGGATCCCGATGCTGGTTTTTGCAATGAAATTTCTATCGCTTCGTATAGGTAATTGCGAATATTATGAGCGCGCAATAAAACCGATAATGATATCGAATTATTATTCAATGACATTTGGGCCACCTCACCTCATCTACCACCCCGTAGGCTCATTCAGCGCATCACGTCGCTGATTTGCACTCATTTCCTGCTTTAAATGATCGGGGAATTATTGAGCCAAATCCCTGCGGTTCCCCCGCCAGCCTACGTCTGATAATTTTCCAAAAATAATATTAATTTTAATTTTATGGTCATTGATTTAAATCAGCAAAATTATTATTGGTAACTAATTTATATTAAATTACACGGCTATGTGGGGGACGAGCGAAAGTCAAAGCCTGCCAGAGCGAAACGCAACTGCCACGATAGAAATTTCTGGCCAATGAATGAATGATATTGCTGGATAATACCTCGGGTGTCGTTGCTCCTGCCATTCTATATTGACGAGGCATTTTTGGCTTAAAATTTGGCGGTGCACACATATAGGGGTGTGCCTGATGTATGCTTTGCAGAATGAAGGAAGGAAAAAGCCATTAAATTAAAAAGAAAGACGCGTGGGTGTGACATGATGATAAGCGAAGCGAATGAGGCTGATGATGTAAACGCTTAAGGCGCGTGTTTTACGAGTTTTTTTTTTCCTTTTTTTGTATTTCAAGAGATGGTTTTTTTTTTTTCAGTTATTAAATTGAATTGTTTACTAAGTGGCAATTGTTTGGGTAAAATCAGCAATAAGTTGAATTTAATTTTTCTTCATTGCGGAATTTTGAATATTCAATCAATTTTTATGAGGTTTAACTCGAAATGAATTATGCCATGAGCGCGTAGGAACACTGGCAAGGATACAAGGATGGATTGGTATTGGAAATATTTGAATTTGTGGAACTAAAGATCTTGTGTGTGAATGGTTGAGGAGATGAATCCGATATCGAAGTACTTTTTCACAAGATGATCTTCTCGATCTTCCAAGCAAAGACACTACATATTCGTTGAACTTATGTCCGTCTTATTCAAAGCAATATAAAACGAGGATTTTTTCGTTTTAAAAAGTGAGCCTCAAAACGTTGATTGAGCTCTTTATCTGACGAGCTTATTGGCTATCTTGTTGCCCTCAATACTCCAGTGTTTAGGAATCTAGTAGTAAGAAGACTTCAACGTTTACTATTGACAGCAACTTCACAGAGAAGGACTTTAGCCAACCTGAAGCAAAAGAACCTCACCAATGGCCATGAGTTCACAGTAACTCTTGATTTGTTGTGTGGAATGGCATGCTATAGAAAAGTTCGTATATACTGAATAAAGATCCACCGAAACGTTCAGATTTCGTGATTTTAATCATAGGCTGCTTTCTTTTGCCCCACGAATCGTTCTGGGTAAACAATTCTTTCGAAGGTTTTTATCGGAAACCTTGTGAGTTTAGAGTCTATAATCAATGAGAGGGAGAGAGATAGAGAGAGAGACAGCAAGAGTAAGAATCGAAAGTTCAAAACGCGTTAAATACCTCCACCAAACAGCGCAGTGCAGTGCAAAAATGTATTAACAACAAGTTTGCAGCTTCTAGCTCATGTGCCTACTAAGTTGACGAGATCGTTAGCCACGATCGGTGTTATTACGTCACTTGGATACCCGATGGATGTTTGTTAGTGGATTGCATCCATGCTGTATCATTTCACTCAGATAATTTTGTAAGTGTGTGAGCCTCACTCCCTAAAAGAGCTGATAGTAAGTTTTGTTGAAACTAGACTATACCCGCGGCTTCGCCCACCTATTATTTGCAAAGTTACACTTTAATAACCAAAAGTGGCCCATACTGTGACCTGAGGTACAACCACTCTGTGTGCAAAATTTGAAGTTGATTAGTTCCATAGTTTTCGTGTTACAGAGAAACAAACAAACAAACGGACAACGTTTCACTTTTATAATACTAGTTGGATAGGATTACAACTCGTTGTGGGACTCTTGGTAGCAACTGATATTTAAGAGTCACAAAAGATTGCAACCTGTCACTTAAGCTGTGGAACTTATTTTAAACAACAGGCAAGGCACGCCTATGCCCCTGAAGTCAGTAACAATTAGCCCTGTATTGCCCGAAATCGCCTTTAGACGGGCTTCATTAAAATTTATAATTATACCTAATTGGATATTGGATTCGTGTTTTTCACTTCAAAATACAATTATAAACGTTTTTTCAGCTCAATCAAAATTTTGGGCAGTAGAGGGTTAAGTCAAAGCTGCTAGAGTTTTGCAAATGGCCAATGCGGTAATATTTTGCTCGTCAATGCTCTCCCTTTGTACGAAATTCGTTTTGCTCTTTAGGCGGATAGATCGAAAATGATTCCATAAGCAGTGCGAATTTACGGAGGGTCCAATTGAATACATGTTCAACTGCCAGAACCTTTTTGACCAAGATCGACAAAAGGAGATTTATCACTCTGCTAGGACTGGATCAGAATGAACCACGAGCAGTGACATGCTACCGTGACACTATGACATTGGTACATATTTGGAAGGATTCAGTGTTGTTCTCAATGACTACCCACTGCTGAAGCTGTAGAGACGAAAAGGATGTTAAATACGCTCATACAATAAGTGGAACCGACTTGGTTCTAAGAAGAAGTGATTGATCGATATAATCGCTCTTGGACTCGTCAAAATATAAACACACCGATTCTCAGTCACGAAATTAAATTCTCTGCAGCTACAGCGTCCTATCATGCTAATTTTTCAAGCGACAAAGCATTATCACAGAACAAATCATCTAATAGGGTCAATGGTTCTGTCAGTTTCCTTCAATATCCGTTTAATTATTTGATTTATATCATACCAAAGAAAAAGAAAAAGAAAATGAAAAAAAATACTAAAATCATATTTGTCATCAAAAAGGAAACCATTATTGCCATCTAGCAAAATGTCAAAAGCATTTCACCAATCAGGACAAAAGAATGAACCGAACAACAGGAAAAATAAAAGCAAAGAGGAAATGTGCAAATTGCACGTCAATCGATCGATTTGCACCCGTCCCGTGTAAAATACCACAAAAGGGGAGACAAGTGTTTGACGATATAATGGCACAGTGCCTACACTCACGAACAAACCGACAGCAATATCCTTTCATCGCCCATCATCGTAAAAAAAAAAAAAGGCAGTTCTGTTCTACAGTTAAACAATAATCCAGGCGAACTATCTCCCCCTGGTGGCTTTTCACCGATTCTTACATCCGCCACCACCACTGCCGTTGTCGCCACCCTTAGAAGTCGCAAAACTTGTGGAGTAGCTAGTATGAAAAAAAAAATATATATCTACAAACTGTCATTAACTGTTAAATGCTTCCATAAAAATGAAACAAGGACGACATCGGTACCACGTCCAACCGACAGACAAAGGGATAAACAAAATAGAACAACGACAAAAAAAAAATAAAAAATAAAAACCTAAAGTGCCGGGTGACAAAACGACAAATGGAAGGAAGAGACAGACACGGGATGAAGATGTAGTTGGAGAGGACATAAGGCAAATGAGGGGAATGATCCTTTTGTGCAATCATTTCTCTATTCCTGATTAAATAAATGCAGGACAGTGACAGAGGCGCGCGCACATCCACTTTGGCGCGGACACAGCGACAAGAGGCAATCAGCATTAATGACAATTTCACTCTGCAGCAATTGACATCGCCAAGGTCCCCACAGACAACCAGTGCCGCCAGTGAATGCTTAAGAGGACAGGATCCAATGACAGTAGCCAGTGATGTGAATTGACGAGTAACGGCAGCTAACTGTAGTTCCATTATATATGCAAACACGCTAACGCAATGTCTGCGGCGCGACAAAGCATCGCATCAATTGAAAATTGTGCTTCGTCCTTTGGCTCCTTTCGTGCTTCCACCACTATCAAGGGGGATAAAACTGTAATTTCGCTGGTATGCACTACACACAATCAAACTGTGGGGTGGGCGGCTACCATGGGACGCGAATGAGCACAATTGTCAATTTTAGATCAAACGGTTAGATAGTCTGCGGTAAGCCATTAAGCAAAGCGACACTGGTAGTGATTTGCTTGTGTGTGTGTCATTGTGTGACTTTTAGTTGTCAATTTTCCTCAATTAAATTGACTCAAAAGAAAATTAAATCGTAAAAAAAGAAATTTCAATTCAAATTTCCAATCGATGGTCGTGAGAAATTGGAATACAATTTTATACGGTAGTAAAGTATATGTCAAGGCTTTTGGACAATGGCATACAGAGTTTGTGGATTCAATTCTTGAAGTTGCATGGAGAGGTTGCTCCGCAGGACCACAACTTACAAATCATCGTAAAGTAATACGTTGAGTAAAAATCTTCACCGAAGTAAGGTTCGACAATGTTGTACTTTTGTTGTCATAATCATAAATTTACAAAGTCCCAAATGTCGGTTTTAAAAATCCCACTTGCCCAAGTCGAAGATCAAAGATCTCTTTAAAAAATCCCATTGAATACAGCAGCCGCAGTCTTCTTGAAAAAGTCCTTGCGAAGGTATAAGAAATGCATTCCAGAGCTGTGGTTGAGGCTATGTTAGGGCCTGGACGCCTGGTAGCAGTACTATTGTCCAGGTATTTATTTTTAGAATTATACCTGAAAAGGCCTTGAGTAGGTTAGCATGGACTTGGGGAAGGCATACTACCAGGTCCTTCAGGAAAACCCTGGGATTTCTTGCAGAAGAAGAATGAACTGAATGTCCAGGTATCGTTTGAGGGAATGACGGCTTTAACGCTACAGTGTGTGATATTCCGTGTCTGTGGCGATTAGGTGGCCCATAGGGAAAAGGAAGAAGGGACCAACAGGTTGCAATGAAGACGCTACCACATGATGATATTACCTTTTTCATCGACAGCCAGGCGGCAATAAGAGCGATTTCTGCCGTAGAAGTAAAATCGAAGCTTGTAAGTCGCTCTTGCGAAGAGCTACGGGTTCTTGGCAGGCATCACCATGTA
This sequence comes from Criorhina ranunculi, assembly GCA_951813785.1. Classification (NCBI taxonomy): domain Eukaryota; kingdom Metazoa; phylum Arthropoda; class Insecta; order Diptera; family Syrphidae; genus Criorhina; species Criorhina ranunculi. The sequence goes on from OX638381.1 coordinate 16,498,172, forward strand.
AGACTCTTATGGATCCCTTGCCAACTGGGGTTCCTGGAAATGAGACAACCGATGAGTTGGCAAAGGAAGGATCTTCATTAGACCCCGATCAAGCCGATACCACTACTACAACTCCACCTTGTAACCTCAAACAGGAAGGTGGGAGCAAAATTCAAAAGGCCGTTCAGCTCTTGTGCCATAACAAGGAAACTTTGGCCATTCTATAACAGACAGAATACTGAGATAATCCTGCAAATGGATAAAAAAAATTCTTATCTCCTCTAATAGGCATCATAACTGGGCATAACATGCTGAACTACCACGCAAGAAGACTGGAATTGAACACAGACAACCTATGCAGGGGATGTGGTGGCGAAGAAGTAGATGAGGACACTCCACACTTTCTTTGCCACTATCCAGCGCTTTGCCAAGTAAGATTTAAGACCGTAGGAACCACTTTTTTCAGGATCTAGAAGAACTATCCGACAAGTCTGTGGTCGATATACAGAGATTCATCGCCGCCTCGGATTGGCTTGATAGAGTATAGGCTTATGGTTTCATGTAAGGTGGCTGCAACCCTAGGGCATCACAATGGATCTACATTGACCTAAGTGCGACGTGGAAAGACTTCCTTTTCCTGCCAATCCTCCTTCCTAACTTAGGCTGAGTTTCGTCTCTTTGCAGACAAAGCAAGAGCTTATCTGCCACTAGGTTCTGAGCTTATGTATCCCGTTTTGAGACACATTTGCACCCAGACTGAGAACATGGGTTTTTTGTTGAGTTAGTCTAGTGCTTGTCTTATTGCTTCCATGTCCTGGAAGCCGGCTAGCATTGTTTTTCCAATTGTTCCTACCACTTCATGAAGGACTGTGTCAACCGGTTAGGCCTTTGTGTAGACAAGTTAAGCTGGAGACATGTCTCTAGGTGTTAGTTTGGAGCGAATGTGTATGACAATTAACCTTTTCAACGTTTTCAATAGAAAAGAAGTAAACCTCAAGGGCCTGAAATATATGGGGTTTATACAGCTGCACTTGTCTGCTTTGGGTTTAAAGATTAACCCGATTTTTTTCTCCAGTTAACGATGAATAGGTAGGTAGGTATGTACATTTTTGGCATCCGAGACAAATATCAGCAAGCTAATAGGGCACCAAATCAGTTGCGATGAACTGGAACAAAAAAGGATTCATTAAAGGACCAAACATTTTAGCAAACTGAACGTCGATTATCCTTTAATTGCGACTATGTACGCAAGAGATTAAAAGCTTAAGAGATTGAAAGATTAAAAATGTATCCAGAGTTGCTCACTCTTCCATTGGAAAAGTACAGCAGCTTATTTAAAGAAGAGGACGATTCGACAGATGGCTTGTTAACAAAGTCAGAACATGTTCAACTGATGTTTATAAAAAACCTTGCATCCAAACTATCTGAAGCCGAAATCAACACGAACATCCAAAGACTTATTAGAGCAACACAGTTTATCAAAAAGTTCAATTAACTCGCCTAACATGCGCGACAGATAATTTCAGCAAGGAAGATAAAAACATAGGATAAGCCTTTCTTGAGGCATAAATATTGAAACATTGATGTTTGTTTATTTCCTTGCTACATCCAAGCAGCTTCTCACACTTCAAACAAGGCCTACCCCCTCCAACAGATAACGTAAATGTAATTCCAGGTAATAAATTCCATAAATGAAATGTAATTATGAAAACATCCAAGTTCATTATTATTCAAATACCACTGTAATTGCAGATCCTATCAGGATAATTTCTAAATCCGAACCGAATTTCATAAGCAGGCATCGGTACTTCATCCACACAGGAACTTTCTAGGTGAAAAAAAATAAAAAAAATGTTTCTCTCCGTTCGTTTCTTACTTATGAATTCCATTCGCATCCGTATCTACAGAAGCATATCGGAGTTCATTGAACCAAACTTCAACGTAACCTAATGCGTTCGCACGCAAGCAATCCAGCGCCCCCCCCCCAAGAGAATATCTAACGCACACTAGATTTCGCACGATTCCATGGTGAACGTGTGAATTGTGCCGACAAGAAATCGGAGCACAAAGATAACGGCAAACTGGCGCAGGGGACGAATTATTTAAGGTGTCACCTTTCCGTTCACGAGGAAAATAATTACAATTTTGACAGGATATTAATTGCAAACGAGACAGGAGGACACCATCTTTCGAGGACTTACAACAAAGCAGAATGCGTATCATAAAGAAAACCCAACAAATCAAAAAAAAAAAAAAAAAAAACTACCTAAACGAAACGAAGAGAATATATTTGCTGTTGCTATTGCCTGAGTACACACACACAAAATGGTTATTGCCAAGTAATGGTGAAAGGATGAGAAAAATCATGCTGATGACTATGATGATCACCGGCGATGTTGCCGTAGTCCTGTGCCCAATTCTACATTCAAATCACGTAATTTCGTGAAACACCATGGGCTCGCAGGAACATAAACTGCCAAACAAATGGCCTCCATTGCCAGGGATAACTGAGAAGCAAGACACACTCATACTAGCAAAAAAAAAAAGGACGAGATCAGCAACACAACAATCCTCTTGTTGTTTCCGCTACAACGAACAATTTTTGGTTTTTCATTTCGCCTCCTGCTACCGGCCCCCAATTTCCACACCATTACTGGAAATGGGTGGTGTACAGTCGGCAAGGGCGAGCAAAAAAACAAGAAAAAGAAAGCAATGGACAAAGGGATTTCCGCAAGGACATCATTGTTCGAAAACTCCCGATTACCATTTCGAATCGGTATCCATTCCCAGAGGGTCTTGGCATGCGAAGGAGTTCCAACCGACGACAACCCACCCACACGCACAGTTCAACATATATTTAATGCGCCCCTTCGCATAACAAGTGTCCTTTATATCTTTTCGTCCTCGTCGTGGTCGTAGTCGTTTGCCTTCCATCTCCCTATGCGCTGTGTGTGAACCGATTTGTAATACTGTCGTCTGCGGAAATTGAAACATCAATAAAGCCCTTCGATTGTTTGCGATGGCAAACAAACTTTAAAATAGTGGGCGGCATGGTTGGATCCTGGAGAATAAGCAGGACACTGTTACCTTTGTGCATTTGCGCAAAATTGGCAGCGATATTTGTTTTTGCTGTGTTCTATCCACTGAGAGAGCGATTTAACGTGATTTAGCGTGTTATGTCATCGGTGGTGAAAGGACTCGTATTGCAGCCACTGTCCACTAAAGGACGCAACCGATAAGAAGAAGCCCTCTTGGTCTCGCTTATTCTCATATTCAATGAAAGGTGCTGACTTGTTAGCCAAGGGAGGAGGTTAAACGGACTTACACACACCCGAAACTATTGTTTATGTAAGCTTCTTAATGCCACTCAGACTTAGTTCTTCCTGACGTTGGTCACGTTGATGGTGTGCTGGTGGCTAGCGTGACCAGTGGAGGGAGTGGATTTTCCAATCGATTCTCTCGTAAGTCCTTTTGGGTTCCTCTCCGAGTCCAAAGAGGGCGACTTGATTTATTTTGTTTTCTTTTCCTCCCATTTGTTGGAGATTCCGTTTTTATGAATGGACGACGAACAACGAATGACGACGACATTGTGGTAATGTGCGTTTTTCTGTGTGTGTGTGTGTGTATGTGTATCTGTAGATGTGCTGGATGCAATTCACTAGGGGTTTATGGACTTAATGGCAAAATGAGGTCAATGGTTCAGTGATTTTTTAAGAGGGGATAATGTGGTTGGTATGTAATATTTCTTATTTGGGATGCGGGTGTACTAAGCTCAAGGAAATCAAAGATTTGTAATAATAAAAGAATTTTACGGTATTCGTCTGGAATTTATTGTTTAACTGGAACATTGTAACAATGTGCAGAAAGCTTTCTTTTAAGCGCATTCAAGTTTCAAATTGCATTTTGTGATTTTGAAATCATTTTAAGTGTACGTAAGTGCACAGTTAATTCTTTTAACGTTGGGATGGGGTTAACACTCTAGTGGTGATCTAGGAGATTTTCAATAAACCAAGCATGTCTGGACAGAATTATCCTGGTAACCACTGGAAAATTCAAATGGAATCGTTGTAGTACCTTCGAGCAATAGACTTCCCTTTGCAAAACTTTTGCAAGAACTTAAAGCATGCGATCAGTGCTAAATGTTTGCATTTGCATCTAGGGAATTATTTTTAAGGAGCGACGGGTTTTTGTTTTTGTCTTTTGGCCCGAATTGGATGATATTGACACCAACGACATGTGGTTTCAACAGGACGACCCTACGTGCCACACAGTTCACGCTACATTGGAAATTTGGCACGGGCGATTCGAGGGCATGGTCATCTCATGTGGAGGTGATGTTAACTGGCCGCCGAGGTCGTACGATTTGACCCCGTTAGACTTTTTCTTGTGGGGTTTTCTGAAGTCGCAGCTCTATGCGAATAAGAATAAACTACAAAAAACAGCGGCCCTCAAAGCCAATATTACCCATGCCATCGGTCAAATTCAGCCTGATTTATGCGCCAGAGTCATGAAAAATTGGACATTTCGGATGCGCACCACCCAGAGAAGCCGCGGCGGACATTTGAACGATGTAATATTCCATACATAATGGCATTGATAGGCCTTTCAAACGAATAAAAAATGTCGATGATATCTCACACACACTTTGTTTTATTTAAATTTGAAGATGGGAAGCGCTTAATGAAAGACCCTTATATACGAGAAAAGCGACACTATGTTCTGCACCCGCTATAGAGTCATAATCTGTTAAATATCGCCTTCAAGATCCTGTCCAACGTTCTGGGTGAGTATCTGAAGCATTTTCACAACGTTCTAATAGGCAAGTACCAGTGTGACTTTTTGCCCAACTGATCCACGATAGACCAAACCGTTACACTAAGGCAAATTCTGTAAAAGATCAACGAATTTCAAGACGAGACTCTCTTTCTTTTCGTCGACTTCAATACCACAGATGTTAACGCTCATTGTATCGAGGTCTTTTTGGCGATGACTGAATTCGGTATCTTGGCAGCACAGAAAAGGTGGACAAAACAAGTGTGTGTTGTCAACAAACAAAAAAGCATCTGTTCATCGTCCAGGACAAAACGAATATGTTGACAACATTACTTTCGAAGTTTTGTAGAAATCAATTCTACGAATGACAATCCAGTCGAGGTTCGACGAAAACTAACCCTAGAAAATCGATTTCCAAACTTATAACACAGTAGACAAAATACCCGCTCCAGAGACTACTGAACTTGCTAGTTCTGCGATATGGTGCCGTATGCTGAACGATAAGCAGGGAGCAGCGCAGATCTTGAACTCTTTTGAGAGACAATTTTTTCATTGGATATACATAAGAATTCATGTATGAAGAGGCCGAACTGAGGACAAGATACAAGCCCGAACTCGAAGATGTAGACGTTGTACAAGAAGTCTAAGCACGTCATCGTGGCCGAGCCAGCCACATCGATCGAATGGATAATAATGCTTCAGCCAGGATGATCTTCGAATCACAGCCCCAAGGTGCTAAACTATGAGAAAGACCGAACCTTCGTTTTAGGGAATAAGCTATTGTGGATGTCAGAGCGATTGGTCTATAAAATTGAAATCAGCGCACCTGCGACTGGAGACGATGGAAGGCCATCCTGTTTCAGGTATAGACCCTTCACAGGTTGAGTTCCCATCTGAACACAAAGTAAATATCTCAACCAATTTAATAATGAAAATGAATTTCAACAACTGAATTGCAACAGCAAAGCAATGCCCTGAAGCCCAGTATCAAACATTGTTTCATAACCATCCAGGACCAACTGCTTCATTACTTTCCGTTCTTACATTGTGTTTAAACAAACAAAACAATACAATGAGAAGTTATATAAAAAACAAGCTAGAATCGGATAATTTCCAACGTCTGGCGTTCTTTTAATATCCCATTATCCTTCGTTGCACATTTCCTAAGATTATTTCCAAACGTCTGTTTTAGTTTTATATATTTTCCCTATTTGCCATGTAAGGGTGAACAAGAAAAAATAGAAGCAAAACGAATAACGCAAACAACTAGTCTTCTGATAAACCCCCAACCTTTCTGCCCACCAAACGCCAAACGCCAAACGCCAACGCCAACAATGCCAACATCGCTAACATTTTTTCATTACTACGCTTGAAAATTATAAACGAAAGTTTAACACCAACGCTCGGATGGAATACTGGGGCTGTGTAAAGGGAACACAACCCCTGTAGGAGGGACTGGGATAGGAAATGTAATGGAAATTTACTAGCTATTGCTTCCTAGCATCGCCACACGTTCAGGTGCAGCAGGAACATTAACGAGAAAATTTAAAGTAAAGGATATGAATGTGCCCGCGCGCTTTTTTTTAAACTTAACCCACTCGAGGATTGGTGTTGGGTGATGGGGATGCTGTTTGCACAACTTTTCTACGGTAATCATTTGGAAGCGAAATGCAGGGCTGCTAACACCTGCAGGTGGAAATTGTTTCCGCAACAAATAGATTTTCACCACTGCTACGCGACGTTGCTGCTTCTACTGCTGTTGCTGCTGTGGCGGAGCTGATGTGTTATCCTTGTTGCAGGTAGCCATAAAGTGGTGATACGATTTTAGTTTTATTCATTTCTCGTGTTTTTCTTTTTATGGCGCACGTAAGGAAAGCATAAGAAAATAAAAGAGTCACAATGAGCATCTCACTGTGGTCATGCCGTGGGATGATTTAAACCCCATCAATCTCCTCTCTCCCCCATACACACTTAGAGTGAAACTAGCGATCTTCGTTAAATTGCAATGAGAAAGTTTTGCAGCCATTCGACCAGGCATCGTCCTTCGGGAGTAATTGAAGTTTCCAGCAGAAAGTTTCAATCCGCTTCTATAAATAGCTTTGTATGTGTTAGCGTATTCAACAGCAGCACCGCAGTAGAATCAGTGAGTTGCGAACAATTTGTGACTTAGTCATCGTCACTTGTATCCTTCGCCTGCAAGCAAAGTCAGTCGCTTTGGTCCCACGGAGGATTCTAGTTCACGCTACTACGAGATTAAAAATCTCCCACCATCACATACCGCTGCCATTGTCGGTCGGTTGTCGTCGTCACCTCACCGCCTGCTGTTTGTTTTAGCAGAGTTTGCATGCAACAAACACGTACCGACTGGGGAATCAGTTGTGTCAGTGTTAGGTGTGGAAATTACAATTTAAACGTTTCCAGCGGTCCACGATTTTGCAAAACTTTTACAATAAGCCCCGCAACTGGAAAAACGACAAAGTTTGCGCTCACCTTGTTTTTTTTGTTTTTTTTTTAAACGCAAAAGGCTCCTGCAAATCCTTTTTATTTATACATATCTATAGTTTTTTGAATAAAACGAAAACAGGACTAATTAGTATATACAGCTTTAGTGTATCCACACGCCATTCAACATTCAGGACGAGGCTAAACTTTGGCTAAACCCAAAGTGCATCCGAATCTTTGCGCAAAGGTAATTAACAAAAGAAAAAAAAGTTTCCCGCTATGGAACGCAAGCGGGAGAAAAGCGTTTTTCTTTGGATATTTCAATAGAGAAGAGGGCTACTCTCAAAGGTATTCCTGATGTTCTTCTTCGTCGTTCTCGTCGTTCTGTCATTTCAACTTCGTGACGATGACGATGATGATTTCACAAACGGAAAAGAAGAAAACGAAGGAAACCGAATGTGACTGTATGGTACTCTGGTGCGGGGAAACGGCGGCGGTTAGTCCGTTTGTAGGTTTGGTCGCCTAGGGAATTGCTTGGAAAATCACTTGATTTCGCTTCAGAATTAATGGAATCACGTACGACCGCAAAATTATATTCGTTTCCTTGTGTTATCCTTATGCTTGTTAAATATATTTTTTTCCCCTCTTGCTCTCTACCTTACTCTCGCTTCTGTTTTGCCCTCGAATTGAAAAGTTGGAAAAGCAATTTTTTTTTTTTTGTTCTATCCGGCTTTCTTGGGTGCTGCAGTTGAAGTTATTTCTAGGGTTTGGACTTGTTTCGTTCATTTTTTTTTTTTACGATTTCTAAGGTGAATGGACATGATTTTGGACTTTGTTTTGGTGCACAAAGTTAGTTTAAAATTTCAAAACGGACGCTAACAGAGTTGCAAGCCAACGGAAACTAGCAATTATTTTCAAATTGAAACAGAAAGAATGTTGCTAATGAGATATTCTAGTCAGGGATCGCGGTTAAAGCATGTTTGTTTGTACTGGAATTAATGGTGATTGAAAACCTTGAATTGAATCTGAGACAACATTGCTAGAAAATGGCTTATGGTGGAGAACAGAACGACTAAAAATATGAAATTATCGTCACTGAGAGAGTGTTTTTAGTTTATAAGTTCCGTGAGCAGCCAATTAGCCGTCAAATCAGTAAATAGCGGAACCTTCAAAAGCCTTGAAAAACAGTGCGACTTTCTTCCGTAAAGTCTACATGATAACATAGATTAAGGAAGAATTTTTCAAAAGTTTCCAAACGCATTTCTCGAAGTCACTTCTTGTTCTCCACACCTTTACCAGCAGCATTGACAATCTGTTTCTTCTCGTAGAAATGTGATAGGATATCCTGTCTCGATAACAGAGTGTTATAATTGGAGGGGACGTTACTGGAATCCTTTCGACAAATAATAATCTTATTTCCGGCCGGTTTGGCCTAACGTTACACCCTCTGGATAGTCATAAACCACGGCGTCGAGACCTCCGCTACACCATCTTGATTTCGAAACTACCTTGAGCTCTTTTTCCAACCAGACTATGTGGACGGTAGAATTGGAATATGGTGTAGTAGAAGATGGGAGGGTAATTTGATCGACACCTTGAGCCTTTTCGTTTCTATCAGACTTTCATAGTGTCGCAGTATTTTCAAAGCTTATAAAGTATCTATTGTCGAAAAGAGCTACGATTCTTGGAACACCACACTGGGTAAGATGCTGCTGAGTTCCTAGGAACAAGAATGGGCTCAGCGCTGGCCGCAGAAAAAGTTGAGACTCACTATGTAAATTTGTATATGAAACAGGAAACAGAGCTTGGAATTTGTTGAACTCATGTGTGATAGGGGTCACTCCACAATGAAACTAAAATCTTCAGGTTTCTGCAGAAGGCTAGAATATCTTTATCTGTCCTTGTTGGAATAATCCTGAGCAAAGCACCATGTGGAACCACATGAGGAAGGTAAAACTTAGGTCGCCACGGAGAAGCGGTTATCAGATGTCACAAAAGTTTCAGATTGGATGAAACTATAAACTGACATGGACAATCTCATACTATCTCTTGACTGACTTTAGCATCAAAAAAGTTGTTCCTTCAAGGGATGACTGGGCTAACCGGAAGGCCATAAGTAAGAATACATTTTTGATTTTAAGAGACGGGTCAAAACCGAAAAGGGGATATGCTTCGGGATCTTCTTTCTGGAACCCAATATTGTTCGGTCAACACGACTTCCGGACCAGAGAAGTGTATTCCAAGTCACTCCGTCCACATAAGTAAAGTCTTCCGCAAATCACAACTCTAATGGGTCTAGGGTTAAAGGGAAACAACGGATGAATTAGCTAGGCCACAACTTGTAGGCGGTACACCTTAAAAGAAGAAGAAAACTAACTAAAACCATTTTATCTTTGTCTTTTTCTTCTCAGACTGGACATTCTATGTAACACGATGGATCTTTACAGATCCGAGAGGAAGCTGCACCGTATAAGATGCAGTCGTCTCCTCACGTTAACTTTACCTGATAGCAAAAGAGAAGCTGCATTGAACTGAGACACATCGCCATTAACCGAATGCAATTGGGCGTAAGTAAGGTCGATGTCCTAAGATCAATAAGTGGGTCATCAACTTAAGGAAGTCAGGACCAGTGGGTATTACTTTCATTTGTTTCTGTTCCTACAGACAGCTATTACTCAAACTTTATGACTTGGATAACACGTCTATTGCTTGATTACTTCAACACAAGTTTTTTCCTGTAAATTTCATAAATTGTCAAAAGTTTTCACCACCCAACATGACAGAAACAATTCAGTTTCACCCTCTTGACCACTGAGTGTTGCGAGATCCTTCAAATTATAACAAACCGCAACGGAATCATCATCACCACTTCACTACCACTCTTTTCTTGGTCCTTGCTTTTCATGTTCAACTTTTTTTTTTTTTTTTCATCCTCATTCCACCGGCCAGTTCCAACCTTTCAACAATGTAGTAGATCATGATTACAATTTGCTTGGCAGCGAAATAGAGTGTGTGTACTATTGCTTGGTTGGCTGAATCTGTGGCCTGTTTGCTGGCCACTTCATACCCATTCACGATGGCGACAATGACTATAACGACGGAGCCAAATACCCATACTCCCTGCTGTCAGTTAGAAACTTGTGACATTTGATGCGCTTTGATATTACTACCAACTGTAGGGCTGTGACTTCCGCTTATGCATATTGTACACATTCAATTCCTTTTTTTTCATTGTCCTGTCAACGCTTTGTTGTTATGAACATGACCCCGCAATTGTCTGCTGATCATCATCGTTCCTAGCTTCTGATGCTGCACGAGCAATGGCATCTAAATTATGTGTAAGACTAAGGATTTGTAATGATAATTTATTTTCTTCCATTTATTTAGCCAAGATGCATGTGTATTTGTGTGTGCGTGTGTGCTGTTCATTGCCCTCAATGGAAGGATTCGCTTTCCGCCTTATCCATGCTGTGGTTAGGGATTTTCCTCATTTTCTTTTTGTTAAAGCACGTTACCCAGCCTCCAGTTCTTGCTAGTTTATGGATTTTTGCGCTCAAATGGCGAATGTTCATTACCAAAAGTCATAGAGGACGCAGTTGTTAAGGGCTTTTTATTTGTCTGGCGGCTTTAAGGCGCCTACAGTCGATTGTTTGTATGTTCTGTGGCAGGCAGGAACTGGGAGGCGTGTTACATTGATTTAAGGTTTCATATAAGCATAAGGCTTCTTTTTTTTCTCCTCTATTTTCTTTTGCACTGTTCCATTGTGTTGAAGCCTCCTGCGGGGTAACTGTAGCGATAGAGAGCCTAATTTTTATTCTGCTTTAAACAGAAGTTGAAAAATACTCGCCTCTGCAAAGCAAATATAATAGAATTACGTCGATGGGAGTTCATATACATCTACAACTACACCCGCCTTTAGAACCACTCGTGGGAATCAACTCTAGCTACTTTTCATTAGCACTGTAGCTCACAACAGCAAGAGCAGTGTCGTACATCGACCTCAAAATATTCATTAGTTATTTCGAGGGGTGCCAATAAATTAATGTCAAAGCTCTGTCGTAAAACAATTTATAAATAACATGCTGTATTCTCCTTCGGGGTTTTTTTTTTAACTTTTTTTTTTTGCTTTTCAACATCCCGATATGGGTGCAACGGAGAAGGATTCGCTGCTTGTGTCAGTGCACTGCTTATGTAAAGAACCATTAAATGCCACCCTATTATTCGTTCCCATCTGTCATTCTTAGGTATGGCGGGCTTAACTCACAGAACCCCAACACCAATATAATAAATAATAATCATGGTAAAAACTTCATCCTTCAACTCTATATCTGTACATATAGTTCCTGCGGCAAATACAGATAGTCCTGTGTCCTGTGTGTATGTAAGCGAATGGAAGGATCGGACTAGATGAATATACAGATAAGAGAAATGAGACGGGCGATGGGGATGTCAAGAGGATATGCAGATGGAGAAGATAATGGCATCAATGTCGCCATAATCAAATTTGTCAGTTGAGCTTGTTTTATTCGATTATATCCTTGTGATGATCCTTTGCATATTTTACTTTACTTTTTTTTCTCTTTATTCCAGTTTGCCCATTTTTTTTCGCCGCTCCTGAAGGTTTTAAAAGAATTTTTTTCTTCCCCAGTTTTTGGTTGAGTTTGAGTCATTGTGTTACAATTTGAATTGAATGAATTGAAATGAGTGTACATAGTAGGGTAAAGGAGAGTGAATTATGTAATAAGATTGAATTTTAACGTAGAATGGGAGAAATGGAGTTAATTGTTTCAATATTGGTATTTGTCCTAGTAGATGAGTTGAATAATGATTAGTCAGTTGATAGTTGTTTATCTTAAAATTAAGGCTTAAGGACCAAAAAGGTATTGGTACCGAATGTTTGACATAAAAGTATATTACGTGTTTTACTTCGAAATGTAAAGTCAGCTTAAAGGCACCCTGCTTCTGAAGGATGTTCAAGTAAGACGTTCGATTTTGAATTTCGCGTCATTTTCGTTGTGTCAAACATACAACTGGCATCTATATAAACACATAAAAATGAATGTACCTATGTATGTTTGTTTTTATGCTATGGACCCCGAAACGACCAAACCGATTGAGATTAAATTTTTAGGCAATCTTCGGTATTGGCCTGATAGTGTATCTGTAAAGTTTAGTCAAAATCAGCCCAGTCGTCCACGGCATTTTTATGAATCCACATTTAGTTCATAAACGATATAATTCACACTCACTTTGAGCAAAATATTAATAAAGTAACATAAAGAAATTGTATCTCACAAGGACGAATCATTATATTAAATGAATAAAATGCCTCCGAAAAAAGCAGTCATCGGAAGGAAAACCCGTCAGCAAAAGCAATCAGATTCCAACTGAGTTCTGTTGCCCTACAACGCGAAGATCATTTAGCATCAAACCGTGCACGTAATCAAGAAACAAGAACGGCGGAAACATCTGATCAACACGAATCACACATTGGTCAAGTTCGAGTCAGAACTTCTACTTCCAGTGCAGCTGAAGGGCCCGGCGAGCGTGAATTGCGCTTAGAATAACTTCGACACAAAGAAAACGTATCGAGTGTGGCTGAAACGCCCGACCGACGTGATTCGGTTACAGGAGTCGTCAAGTTTGCTTGCGTTGTTGTGCATTGAATTTTCACAAGGAGCCACTTGGAATGTGTTGTTCGAAGGGAAAAGTCAAATTGTCACCAAAACCACTTCGTATCACTCCAGATTCAAATCACTTTGTACAAAAGACTTGAAGTACAACTCATGTTTTCAAATGACTTCGTTTGGAGCCACGAAAATTGACATCCACAATGCAGGTTTCAGGCCCACCTTCAATGTGCAAGGACAGCTATACCACAATATCGGTTCTTTTCTTCCCCTAATCGATAAAGGTGCCCAGTTTTTTGCACAATTTATTTCACTGACAACGAAGAAACGGAGATTGATCGTCATTGTGCTGTTAGTAATAGAAAAAGGTGGCAAGTCTACACCCAATGTTTCAATAAACACAACGAATTGGATCGTCTTCGTCAAAGCAGCAATAGATAGAATGCCGTCAAACGATTACAAAGTTGTAATCAGAGTTGGCAAAACACCGCCTGGCGAACACGGGGACGCTTCATTGCACCAACGATCGACGAACTGACAATTGTTATGGTCGCCACCGAATTCAATCAGCGAAACATTATTATTCAGAGGCGAAACACATTTCTGAAACGTGTTACTGAAACGCACCGGTCGTATGCAATATCCTTTTCTGTTCTGGCAGCGGAATGATGGCTACCATTTTATCGTGATGAAAACTAACCCAAAAACATGCGCATCGTTAGCGAAAAAGGCGCAGGAACGTACGCCGGATATCCGCTAATTAGTTATAAAACGAAAGTTTTCCAAAAACTCAAAGAAAAATTTAATGGAAAATATGGCAGAAACAATCCAACTTACACCGCAATCCCAAAGTTTATCAGTAAATTAGACACAACTGCATCGGCATCGGGATTAGAATTGAAAACATCAGTACGTACTCGTGCAGGTTAGTCCACCAAAAACGTAGGTACTGTGTATAAAAGCGTGAGCGAGACTTCGGGGACTTCAGTTCGACAGGAATTAAATATCAAACCAACAACTTTTGTTTCAACGAGACGGTGCCACGTGCCACACTTGCAATCGACTTTACTGCAATCGAAGTTTTCGAGTCGGATGCACCATTTCTGGATGTCAAAAGCACATCATTCGTTTAGAAAGCCAATCAAATTATTAAAATCAGCAAATATCCGTTGAAGCCATAACCTAATTTCAAATTTTATTTGCCTCTGTTTCAGCAAACACACCTCGTTGCTGTCATCATCATGAGATTACACGAGTGCGAATTTGTCATATTGCTAAAAAAGAATTATGAAAAGTCATGACCGTAAATACATAATTATGCACTCGTATTAATGTATACCCTCCGTCTCCCAGTAAAACATATCCCTGGGCGAGTGCTCTTACGAGCGATTTCAAAATGGATTGTGCCACCATCAAAACATTTGACAAACAAAAACAAAGAATCATCGCCTGCGTCTACAATGTACACAGCTGACTGTGTGTGTATGGGTGTACAAGTGTATACCGCATTTGCTTTCCAGTAAATATCACAAACACTTGGGAAGTTTATGTAATGCGGTTTCTCTGCCCGCCATTTGTTTATTTATGAATTGCTATTTCGAACATGCATATGCATTAAGCTGGAGCTACTGCTGTATGCTCGTCACTCCTTGACATTGTCAGGAGCAGCAACAGCAGGCAAGCTCAGACGCATCAGCATCATTGGAACCCACAAAAATGGAATGTGAACTCACATCAACCGTAGTATATAGTGCATGCTACATCGTCACCATCATCAGGATACTCCATTGCCATCGCACTCCGGGCAAACTTAAGGCTCAGGAAAGCATCGCAGAATATAAATAAAACGATCGAGATTGTTTGATGTATGTATGTAAAACGAATGTTCGAATTCTATGCACATGAATTCAGCGAAAGGATACAAATTGGTAATGGACGGTAGTCGAAGGAGGCGGGCTGCGAACGGTGGCGTATTTGAGTTATGATAACCTTCCGCAAAAAAGGAACAAAAACAAAAAGAGAACACACCCGCGTTGACGAAGCCGGATGAACAATATTTGGATGGGAAATTATGAAGCGTGGCGGATCGTTTTCCAAAGATATGCAGGGACTGTGCTCTGCAGGGGAGTCGTCTTCTATCGAATTTCATCACAAATACAATTTTCGGGGGAGAAGCGAAGCAAATGCACGTCCACCTGTATATGTATGTATGTGTTTAATCCTTGGTCGTAATCCTGTAAGCTTTACTCATTGCACAGTGTTGCCCCCAATGCCCAACCACGCACTCCTTTCTCACAAGGAATCTGCCAGTAGATGAAATACTTGCTCCACTTCTAGACTTTTCCAATTGAGTGTGGGTTTACTATCCTTGCTTGTGTATATAGTACGTTTATTATCCGTGTGTTGCTTTTGTAGCTGATGGTGGTGGTGTTTTTGGAACTTGTTTTTGTCTGTGTGTGTGACGGAGCGAACGTTCTTTGTTTATTGGTGGCAAAGGGTGAACTTACCCCGCAGCAAAATAAACATCTTTTTTTTTTTGGGGGGTTTTATATACTTTAATGTAAAAAGTTGTTCTCACCATCCTTGGCATCACGACAAAGAGCGTCGTACTAAAGCCACCACGAAACAGTACCACCAAAAATGAAATGAGAAATGGAAGAGATGTGAAAGAAAATCTAAAAGAATGTACACAAAAAAAAAAAAGAAAAAAAGAAAGAAACAAGAGAAAAAGAAGAAAAATTAAAATGCAAAACATTTTCCATTTCACAGGATCCTTTTTTTTCCTCGCCCTCTCCACCTATATCGTCATCCTTAGACAGTGTGTTTCTCGTTGTTTTGCAATTTTTTTCGCATTTCTCTGGCGGAAAAGTAATCCGCAAACCATATTTTCGAAATAAAGTGAATGTGCAGTTCGTTTCAAAAGAAGACTGTGAGCGTGCCTAGTAGTACCAGCCGAACATCTGACTACACTGAGACTCAAAAAAATGGACAAACATTCAAGGAACTACACAACGACAAACCTACAACAGTTCTGAAATTAAATAAAAAATTCAGTTAGATTGAAGTTTTATTTATTTATCCGTTCTTACTTTCTGTTTTTTTTAAAGTTAACCCCACTGTTTTCTTGTATTTTTGTGTGTTTCGAATCCATGCACACAGCCACCCACCGAGGAGTCCTTTTTCTTTTTGTAAATAAAAGCGTTAAGGTAAATTCAATGTTATCCGGCACCTGATATCCGAACTCTGGTGCTCTGTACCAGGAAATAGTTGTAGTTCTTAGCTTAACCACTTTGGCACACATATTTACATGTAAAGTTAGAATGGTTCTGAAAGTGCGGAAAGCAATTTGAGAGTAAAGTTTGAATTTTTCAAAAAAGTTTGTTTAAAATGCTCATATTTGGAAAGCATGCTGTTGATTGTTTGAGCATATCCTTCGAAAACTGTATTTTTTTATAAATTTTAAAGGCAATTGTCTGGACCACTTAGTGTTGCTATAAGTCAAATGGGAAGTGGTCCTCAAAATGGTTCTCTTATGCCACAATTGAAAGCGAGTTATTTGTATGTGCGCTGGAGGATGGTACGTCTAAGTGTGTAACAATCGAAAAGTACCCATTAAATTCGTAATGTGAACATTAAGAGTTCTTTATGTACATGCTTTTATTACATTATAGCCATTAGCCGATTGATAGTCATTGATATTGGATGGAAGAACATGGGTTGTGGCATATGTCAGGAAATTAGAAAAAAAAAAAAATAAATAAAAAAATATTGAAATTGTTTTTGGAGCACTTATGCTGATAACAGTAAGTTATATTATTTGTTTGCACTTGTAGTTATTTGTGAGACATTTACAAGTTAACTTTACGTAGAACCTGCCACGCAACGCTTTGATACACGAAGAAAATATAATGGAGCCTTGGATAGACCTTTCAAAAAAACGATCTAAGGTACCAACTACAATAGACTATAATACGGTAGCTCCTTATGGGTCAACGGTATCACTTATACTTCCGAATCTGCTTTGCAACACCAGCTTATTTTATCGGTTCAAATTGCACCAACTAAAGGTCAAAGGGTTGGGGAATATTCATCAGCAAGAGCGAAATACCAAAAGACCAGGATCGACAATGGATTACTACTTGGTAGAATGCTACTAGAATGTGTGTACATACGCACTTTTTATGGTCCTTAACTCAAAACCTGGGGCCAAATCGTCTCTCCCGTGATCTTATAACTCGTCACGTAAAAACGAGCAATATAACATACAAAATGATAATTTCTACATTATAATGCTCGATTTTACGTGACGAGTTATACGATCACGGAAGAGACGATTTGACCCATGGATTCACTCCTCGCCCTAATCGAGGATCGATGGATCTAAAGAAAGCAAGCAATGACTTTTACTAAAGCATTGTGATAGGATGTGGATTCGTCGTGGTTGTTGACTTCAAGGCGAATTGTGATTGTCAAGCTCAAGTTTAATGAAACTAAAGACGACATCAAGGACGAATTTGGTGATCTCCTTGATGGTACTTGATGATTTCAATGTCTTAATTAGTGGAGAAAACATCTTCCCCGAATTAATTGAAACGAACAACCTTCACGATATAAAAACACAATTCGGTTGTGATAAGCATTGCTACATTTCCTTTTCAGATAAGATAATAGAAGATCAACCACATTGACTTCCTCCTTGTTGGGAACATTCATAGGGAAAATGTTAAAAACCAGTTCTTCTTCTAGTGTTTCTTTTTTCATGAAGCTACTTTATTTTTATTGCCACAAAGAAACATTTGCAGAGACTTTTCGCCTTAACTGCATAACTTAACTTCTACCTGAATTCAATATTTAGCAAAACCATTGTATTTCCATTTCTCAATACAGCAAAATGGCTTAACACCTCTTCTCGCTAGGTTATTAGGAGACAGTAACTTAGTTTTCATTAGTCAGAATCGATAGGAGATCAAGTTTTATAACTTAAAGTAGATGGTTAAAGGAATAGACGCCCAACATACCTATTCTATTTATATAAGTGCTCCAGCTCCGATAACAAACAATGGATCAGACTTACATTTCAGTAGATAAGGTTAGTGCTATAAACATTTTATGTATAAAAAAATATGCATTTCCTTTACGAGTTACGTTCACATTTCTAACATATTTGAAAAAAAAAAATGTATAAAGTAAGGGAAAGAGAAAACATCCCATTTAACCCTCCAATTCAGAATATATCTAAACTTCAGGGCCTCAGCCTCATATCCATGGCCATAGAATTTAAAAAAAGAACCATTTTAAACATAAAAACTGGAAGAAAAAAACATCATTAAACGTGATTTTTTCAACATTTTCCACCATAAAATGACTTATTATCACCAATTTATTTTTACGTCAATATGAAACCGTTTTTTTATTGCCTTTCTCCCTCGATATCAATAACCTTCGTCGAGTCCGGGAACATACGAAGGTAGCATAAGGAAACAATATTTTTAAAGCCTCACAAAAAAAAAGTATGTTCCCTCACAATAGGGGGAGAAAAATAACACGCATACGCCATACGTATTAAGGGATGCAAACAAAAAAGAATGAAAGAAAAAAAAAAAGCAGATAAGCAATTATTAAGTTGGAACGAATTATGCATATTATTGTAAATTAAATA
The DNA here is from genome assembly GCA_951813785.1 of Criorhina ranunculi. Lineage (NCBI taxonomy): Eukaryota > Metazoa > Arthropoda > Insecta > Diptera > Syrphidae > Criorhina > Criorhina ranunculi. The sequence goes on from OX638381.1 coordinate 16,516,655, forward strand.
ATCTGAATTAAAAGGACAGAAATGCAACTGATTCTGGGAAACAAGATGACCAGTGAATATAACAATGGAACATTTTTTTTTTGCATTAACTTAACAAATTTTTATTTAACCTATTATTGTATCATGTTTTTGTATTGTGTTGTAAAATCCTTTGTTTTCGAAATATCTGAGGGAAAATAAAAATCGAATTTTGTTCTGTTAATGTTAATATTACTGTTCAGTGAAAATTTGTACTCGGAAATTGACAATAAATCTGTTTTAAATAGCAACGAGTAACTCTTCGATAAACTGATGTCCGTTGAATTTTTCAGCATCCTGTATACATTCAATTAATATTGAATTGCGATTTCGAAAACTTTGAAAGTCATACATTGTATTTTCAAATTACATATTTGTCCTTTTGTCCTATTGAAATTGGACGGACGAGGACTTTAGTTGAGTGGAGAATCCCTCAAGCGTACTACCTACATAATGCTATTCGGTTAATTGGTTTGAAGTAGCCCCAGGTAAGTTACATTTTTTGTTACAAATTATGGAGTGAGAGCAGACAATTGCATTACTTCAAAAAACGATCTAAACTCAGTCGGATGGAAAATACTATTGCTACTGAGGTTAACATTGTATTCAATGTAATGTTAGTCAACGCTTCAGTGTCGATTAGAAAAAGGGTGTCCAAAACATTAAAGCTACAGATCATCAATGAAAACTAGAGGACCAGGACGTGTTCAATATTTCTTATACTTTCGATTTTAGAAAAATAACAGAAAACCCATTTGATGTCTGAGCCTGTTCTATTCCCAACTCCAATCCTTTTTGTACCTATACCTGCTTTTTCAATAGATTTGGGGATTTTAAGGATTCTGTAACAGCTGAACATGACTATGACGTATAATTCACCAGCGCTCAAGGGAATATGAAAACAAATGTTGGTGTAGTATGAGGTTATAACGCTACTGCCAGTGTAGCTTTTCGGAATTGATTGACTATTTTGACATGAAGAGTTGAACCTGGAACATTCAGCGTGACACTACACTACGACTACCCCCCACTACGGGATATGTTGCTCTGTAAAATCATAGTCAACTTTTAACCCACAAGAATAATTGTGAAGTTTCCAATAATCGCTCGGGAAAGCAACGTTGCAATTCTGATTTAAGTTAAAACGTGGATAAAGTACCTCAGCAGCTTATTTTATCACAAGCCTGAAATGTGTTATCTGGTGTAGCCCTAAAGATTTTTTTTCCAATACGATTACAGCCACATTCTTGCCCTGTGACGATAAAAGCTTATTTATTACAATACATCTCCAACTGACTACCTTCTATCAGTACGGCACTTCAGAAATGGTTCCAAACGTAACGAAAACAACCAGGAAGAGTTAGATCATGATTCCAGACTCCAGTAAAGTGAATGAGAAAACCTTAAAAAAAAAATGTGGTCCCACTTTGACTACAGACAATTGCTCATTGACCAATTGTAATCATATAAAGCCATTACAATTTATTGGATCATATTCTATTCTTCCTCAGATTTTATATCATGTTTTCAAACAAATTATTTGAAAAATTTAGCAAACTTTACAGCACATAAATTAAACCTTAACTCAGACAATATTTTGTAATATAAAAACTTTTTCATTTTAACCAGATAGAACACAGCACGGGCATCAACTAAATCGAAACAAGTAACTTTATTTAGAAAATCGCTTTAAAAAACTTCCTCTAATAAATCATATCTCATCCTGATGAATTACAATACGTACATCCATCCGCTTTGTCACTTAACAAACTCAGATTAATCGATTGCAAAAACAGTACTGAAAAAATATATAAAAAAAAAAAATCTTAACACAGCACATCACAAAATAGGACCCACTCAATGTCATTCCAAAAAATGTTTGATTTGTGGCAGTCGACATTCAACCCCAAACATACATCAAACTTTTGTTTCCATACAGCAGCTTATGGGTCTCGCGTTGAAACCATAGGACAGAGGACAGTCAGACAAAAAAAACAAGTGTACAGCCCCCACTTACTAGGCACACACACGGGCGTACACATCCAGATCTCATCACTCACTAGCTCTCCAGCACCATCAGAAACTATCTGATGGATACAACAACTCATCCAACAACTGTACCCCAACCATCTATCTATATCTGAAAAAATTTTTTTGACACTTTGATGAATTATTTTTTTATCCTCGCATACGGTTTTTTTCCTGAATTCTTGTCCTTTTTCACAATTTTTTGATGTTTAAGCTCATGAGTGTGCATGATGTGTGTGAGGATTTTTGTTCCTAGCGATTGCATTTCGTGGTTATGTCCTCCTGGTGACGAACACCCTTTCGCCTGAAAGTCAGAAATTATTTTCCGCTGATATTCTTGGACCGAGAGACAACACGTGAGGATATCAAATTAAATTACGACAAATGGAAAGGTATACTTGTCATAGGATGTAAGCTTCTAAGTTCCAGTCCAGGGTACCTACTCTCTTTGCGGATTGAATGTGTGTATGGCTCATTACACTCTACCTCGGTGGGTTCACTTTGATGCGGGCGGGTAAAAATGCAAGGTCCAGTCATGCACTTCGGGCAACGTTTCAAATTTATTAAATCAAAGTGGTAGCCAGTGAGCATTCATCTATCTTGGTGTATCGTTGTGGTGTCCTTGTCCATTTTGGTTCGTAAATCCTCAAAGGATTCTCGGATTTTAACCCAATTATATATGTAGTTCTGGAAAATGGATATGCAGGGAAATCAGGAATATTTGTGTTCTATTCTAATTACATTACTCTTGGTCATGTTAATTGCGAATGGCTTGAGTGTGCTTGTTTTTATATGCAAATTTATGTGCACAGTCAAGGGGTTGCTGTAAAATACTTTAAAATCTAGTTTCAAATAAAAAAAAAATTACTTTAATGGTTCGCGTTTGGAAATTTGAAAATTAATATTAAAAGAAAAAAAGTGTTTAAAACAATTTTAAGAAATAGACACGGATGTTTTTAAATAAATTAACCAGAAAGGTATGTAGTTGCAGAAAGATTGTAAGTTAGAAATAGCATGAACGACCTGTACTTGTTAATATTTTAACGTACTCGAATCCGACGTTTTCCTAAAGCCACTATTTCAACAAAGCAATATTCCACCTAACATTCACCATCATATTTCGCTTTTAATTAATAATCCTTGTTGACACCTTCAGATTCAAACCATAGCGGCAACACCACCATGTTCATTCTTTGGAAGGACACTTTGACGTAGAGCCATCAGTCGGCACACAATTCAAACAAGCAAACAACTTCAATCGTTAACAGTAGGTTAGGACACATATGACGTACTTGTAAATGGTCACAGTTAATTTTGGTTTTAGTTTTCGTTTTTTTCATGCGAACTTCCTCGTTGTATACAAATAGGATAGCCCACTCGGTTGCATTTTTGAGTAACAAGGACACAAATGAACAAAATACCACCTTTCACGTAATTTCATACAGAATTCGGTCGGAAGATTGAACACTACTGCTTGTAACCCTTGTGAAAATACTGCGTAACACTTCCTATGGGATTGTCCTGCCTTTGCACGAAATAAATAGCTGGCAGATTTTTGGTGCTAATGTGATGAATGCTGCTAAAACTCTTACTCGTCTTTCTCAGGAAGGCAAAATGCAATTAAGAACAGCAAGTGACATCCTTTCCAGTCATTGCCTGCTGCGAAGACATGCCATTAGGCTGAGAATTAAAAACACAAATTTTTATATATCTATGCGTCGAAGTGGTATTGACACATATGCATAAACGAGGGAATGTTCAAGCCAGACAATACATATAACATATAGCTCTTTGTAAACTTCATAAACAATGAATGTCGAAATAATCAAGAGTTCCATTGTTCCAAATGTCCCGAAAGCTGAGAGTATTTTTAGAATTTAATTTTTTTTTGTTTTAAGAAAAATAAAAGCCGACGGTGCTATTGATGTAAGACTGCAAAAAAGAAAAGCAGAAGCTACGTTGGTATACTGCTGAAAATCTAAAAAGGAATAATTTTTGAACTTGGGAGTTTAGTTATAAAATGTAAGAGTAAGACTTGTAAATTGTTTGCATCAAATAAGACACCCATTTTTAGAAATGAAACACGTTGTGCTACCGTATCTCAAACATTCGACTTTATATAAAAAGCAGAAATCCGTATCTGAATACGATGAATATTCAGTCGAAAACGGATAAGTGCACTAATCCGTAAGTGCAAACCTGTGCACTTATTTTTTAAAAAATGCAAAAAGATCTATTGTGCTTGGAGTCAGTTAGACTAGAAGATCTTCGATTTTCTTAATGAAGTTGAGGATATCGAGGCATTACGAATGTCCTCCTATGTTATGAATTCTTTGTGGAGAAAGCGTTTCCTGACGCTGCAGGCAGTCCCACACTTACATAGTTCGTGTTCCGCTGATTCGTCTTCCTCTAAGCAGAGTCGATATTTAGATTCCTGAGCTAGATTAAGTTACGCAAGTGATATCTGAGGCTGCAGTGACCGGTGAGGAAACCGTCAAGTCTCGTGATATCGTCCTTTCTGTGAATGAGGATATTTTTTGTGGTTTTTTCAGGGGTCGGATCCGGTTGACCCTTTTTCCTGAATGTTGTTCCAATAGGATAATAAGTTCCGTTTTTCCTAGGGTGCCACAAAAGGTTCAGCGTCGAAGTATCTTTCTGAAGAACCTTTTCTGGCAAGTTGATCTGCAATTTCATTGCGTACAATACCTCTGTGTCCAGGTACCCACCAGAGCTTAACTTTATTCCACTTTGAGAGGTATTGGAGAGCATTTAAGCAACCTAAAATGGCTTTTGAGTTACAGTGATGGGAACTCAGTGCTTAGAGCGCAGCTTGACTATCGGTGTATATATTAATGGTTACGCACTTGGTTATGCTGGAATCGAGAATGATATTGGTGCAAGTATCAATGGTATGTAGTTCTGCCTGAAAGACACTAGGGCACATTCCAAGTGCCTTTGAGACTTTGTGATTAAGGCCATAAATACCGGCTCCAACACCGGAGTCCATCTTTGATCTGCCAGTATACCACACTAACACTAGTGCTTTCATCTTCAGCAACAGATCGCCAGTTTCCCAAGAATTGCGGTTCAAGATCTCAATTTCGAACTTCCTGCCAAAACAGAGTATGTTGGGCATAAAGTCGGATACCGTACTGATCGTTTCAAGCTCGGGAAAGTTATAAGTCTGCTTGGCTGGATTCCTTCAGAGCATTGGAGGTTAATTGCACTGCGTATTGTCACTTTTTTGGCAAAGATGTGCAATGAAATAAGACCAACAAGTGCCGCTAGCCTCGGTTAGCCGAGACATGCTAATCTTTGAAGTCATTGTTAATTTAAAATGGTCAATTTTTGTTTAAAGGAGAACAACAAGAGTACAAGTTGGACTTATCCGAGTGCTTTTTGGTAAATTAAATATTTTGGGTGCTCAAAATGACGTGCACTTACAAGAAATTTGCACTTATCCAAACATTATTGTATGAAACATTTTCGAATTGGCAAGGGGCTTTTGAAGGCATTGCACTAAGACGGTTTTTGCACTTATCCGTTTCCGACTGTAATGCCATTAGGCTTCATTTTGTGGAGCAAAGGAAATTCCATTCCAAATATACTTCATTTGCATTGTCTGGTAGATCACTTTTAGCAAAGTTCTCGAAAAACTGGTGTAGAATCTTAAATTCTCGAGGACCTTAAGCCTTTCTAGAATATTTTACACAAAAGCCTTGTCAAATTAAGCTACGGTGACTAAACCTAACATACAAATACACAAGTTAATAGCACATGCTTCATGGTTCATCTGAATATGAATACAGAATAAGCGAGTCCTTTATACATATGTAAATCAGAAAATATGAGATAATAATCTTTCACTTTTCAAATATTATAGCCAATACCTCGCAATATAAACTTTTTTGTTAATTCTTAAATAATAATTGATTATGGCGACCATCCAATTAGTCATGTCAGTCACGCTCTAAAACATAATTGATATTGAATGAGGTTTTAGGCTGAGACAGTTTGTTAGCTCATCATAACAACTGAAGTGCAATAACATTAAAATTCTCATCTGTGGACTACAACGGGGGGGGATTTGCTTTTTATTTGGGACTCTTAGGGAGACAATCGTTCCTTCACACCGTGCCATGACAGAAATCCATAAATTAAAGCTACGACTAAAGTTCGTGTCGTTTTCTTTTTATTTTTTTTTATTTTTTTTTATGCTCGGCTATTTCTTACTCTTATTCCATATTACACTTGTGGCACATTTTTCTGGGTTCTAGAGGGACAGTGGACCCGTAGATGACATTGAAAAATGTGGATTTTATGCAAAGTGCTTGAGTAAATCTGCTTTCCTTGTAAAAATTAAAACGATGGCAATTCGTAGAAGTATGGTGACACAAAAAAAAAAATTAAAAGGAAAAAAAAAATCTTACAAAAAAAAAAAACTACATTCCGAGGGTAATGTTTTTTTTGTCTGTCGTTTTTCTCTTACAGAATTTAGTCATTTGTCATTTTTTTTCTTCTATATAAAAAAAAATTTCTTAAAAAACAACAGTAATCTAGATCTAAGCGATGAGTTGACTTTGTTGTATTTCTTTTATGGTGTGTTGATTATAGGAAAAGCGAGATAGAGGGAAAAAAAGGAATAAAATATTACGTGTAAAGTAGCTTTCCAAACAATGACAGTGTCTTTGGAATTACGTCAAACAGGCTTCAGGTTTCAAAGTTGCACTTAAGGATCTTGTCACACAGTCTCTCAGAATTAAATTTAAGGTTTTAGTACATAATATGGTGGAACTACTGGCTGTCCGTAATAATATGAATTTAGCCTGTAGCACAATAATTAATTTTGTACTCCAATGATTGTTTTAGTAAATCGTGGAGAATCCCCTCAACTAAAACAAACTGTAAAAGCTGGATTTCAGAGCGAATGGCAGACAGTATTCTCCTTTGACAAACCTGCAAGAGTACAATCTGTCATGAAAAGCTTCTCAATTCACCGTTCGGAGTCGGCATTAAACTGTAGGTCGCTTCCATTCGTGCGAAGAATATAACACGCACAACATGAATGGTTGTGGGAAGCTGTCGGCCTTGGCTCTCCATGAGCTGCCGTGCCAAATATAGATTCTTCTTAGCTGGATGTCAAGCCATCAAAAGATACCACGGAACTGTTACTGTTCGCCAAACACGGAACTACAACGCTAATTATACCAGAAATGTCTGTTAAATCTGGGTACATCCCTTGCTGTATACCTACAAGTTACTGATAAAGATGGATGCAATCAGCTTTATTCGCATCTCCTAGTAGGTCATCGAGTAGGATGGGCAATTCCCCCCAAGATCAGGCTATGTATCACATTAGACCTACTTTTGGCTTAGTGTGCCTGAGATGTTATTTGCCACAGTAACTCAACCTTACCTAGCTTAACTGAAAAAGTGGCAAGTCCTTGCGACAGAAGAGGGACATTAAAGAGCTGAATGAAGGGCGTAGTTTTCACCTTGTATTCAATATCTTTGCATTATTTCAAACCGAATTATGGATGAAGATGTTTCTTATCATCTGATACTCAAATGTACGAGAATTAAGGGATAAGATCATAACCACTAAAAGCAAAAGCTCAGCTATTAGCTTTGACAATAGACCTTTGGTATTCACTCATGCCAACGTTTTGTAATGTTGATTTGAATAGAAAGGAAGCAAATGAATACAGCTAGCCAAATTGTAGTCAACATATCTTTGAAATAATTTGAATAACATCTGAAACGAACTACCGGCTTCTTACTTAGTTTACTTCTTACATGGATTCGCTACGGTTGACTATATCGAGCGAGGCTAAGGACAAACTCCGCTGAATTTATAATTCTAAAGACTCAACCAGAATTGTATTAAGTGTGCGATAGCTAGTGTCATAATTGAACGAAAATTCAAGCCGCGTACTCTCAAAATCGTGCAGTAGCCTTAATTGTTTAAGTAAACGTTTTGAATTGTTGCATCGTTCCGTACGGAATATGCAAATGAAATCGCTTTTTACATACGGAACCAAAAGCGAACGAAAACTTGACGAAACTGATCGAGATGTCATTATAGGTTAGGTGCAATATCAAGTTCTGAGAATTCGCATAATTACGTACGAACGGCGGCGTACGGATACTGAATTCAATTATGGTTGGGCCTTAAGCCTCACTAACAACTTCGCAATCAGTTTAAAAAATAAGATACAGTTGTTTAAAAGGGTACAGACGCAAACAAATTTTCGAACTTTTCTGGAATTTTGAGCGGTTTCTCTTTTGGTCTGTCTGTTTGTTGTTAATTAACTCAAAAACTAATTGACCGATTTTATTGAAATTTGTTTTTTTTTAAAGGACACATTCCTTGATTTCTTTTGCACATAGTATGATGAGGTCAAGAAAATTGCTTATTGAATTGAAAAATCATCAAATTTTCCCAAATTAAAATTCAAAGAACATAGACAATTGGAAATTCTATTTGTAGTTATAAATAAGCTTTAATGCTGATTTCCACTTTCGGTCGACAAGTCATTATGAAAATAAATCCAAGCTGCGAAATTACTACAAATAACCGTCAAAAATAGTTAGAAAATCAAATAAAATGTCAGATGTTCGATATAATTTAATGGGTTTAATCGCCATTCGCTTGCACTAGTGAACCAATCTAAATGGCCTACTGGCGATCTATTAAGTTTCTCCATTTCTGCTACATGAAAATGTGAAATTTAAAATTCCCTAATGACTACATTATGTCCTTTTATACACTCCAGAACTGTGCGCTTTGCCTGCTTCACTACTTTAGGACAGATACTTTATGTCGATGTGGTTTCAAGATTTATGTTCCAACCCTTGCATTATATTTTGTATACTCCTGGTGATAGATTCATAACAGGCGTAGAACCAAAACGGGTAGAGAAAAGCCGCCAAATAATTTATTATTCCCCAATGCGTTGTAGAAATGTCAGTAAAAGTTGTTTTCGGACAACCGCAAGAGGGCAACAGGACAACAATAGTTTATTATTTTTGCTTTCTGTTTTTTCTTACCCACACATCCTCGCATAAATACATTGCGTGCCTATAGGTTAGATAGAGAATGAGGACGTGTATAACAATGTGAGCTTGTATTGTAAAACATCGACATACCATGAAACAGACCAATTGACATCATTGGCTGCATTGTGTTTTGTTTGTGAACCATTTAAACATCAGAAATAAAGAGTTATTGCTGAGTTATGGCGTGATGTGGGGAGTTGGCTTTTCCGTTCCCAGTTTTGTGTCCTTATACTGTAATTTCCTTTTGCTCTGTTGTTTTATTGCATATTTCACACATTTACAAACAGAATGGGAATGCAAACATAAAGCAGTGATTTGAAATGTTGACGGCGGCGGAGAAATCGATATGTTAAAAGTTAAATTGCATGTTCATTTATTTATTGGGGTAGCAAATATGAAATGAAGTCGTTTGGTACTCACTCACGCACACACTTTTGACATGGTTCAATGGATTTTGTTTCGGATCGCTTACCTGAAAAAGAAAAATTAAAGAAACGCATGAGTTGAGAAAACGATATAAATATTAAAATTTAGAACAAGTAATTTTCTTATTTTAACTAGTAAGTTTGTGTATCTATACAAATAGTTTTTGCTTTGATTAAACTTTTAGTTAAAAAATCACTTAAGTTTAATCCAGTGCAGCAAAAATACAAATGTCTAGGTAGATATTGAGTATAATCCTTTTTCCAATACCAAAAAGTTTTGACTTCGAAAGTAACCGTCAAAGTAAATGGCATTAATCTCTATTGAAGGGGATAAGTTGAAAGGTTAAGAAATGGCTGTGAAGTTTACTTTTCATATCAGTTGGATACGTATAGTGTACTGCAAGACCAGATGGAATTAAATAAGAGCTGCATTAGCTCTGTCGAGTTGGAGAATATTTTATAGTTATTTATGCTGTTGAGGTCCTGTATAAATAATGTCATTTTTGATTCAACGAGAAAGATAGAATTTTAATCCATTGAATGTTGAAAATAATTATGTTTGGTCTTTCCTGATAGTCAAATACATAATTAATAGTTGCTTCTGAGTTGGATTCAATGTTATTCCACATGCACATTTTTTTTATAATTCACTTGCACTAAATGGGGTTATGAAATTCCTTATGATGCTATCCACACAGCGCTAGTATTGGTGTAGCGCAGTCTTTTTGCTCCGAGAGTGGTGTTCAGAATGACCGGGGAGATTTATTAGTATTGTTGTTTTGCTTTTATAATTCACAGTATTTCTTTCGAACATCCCGATGTCATTAGTACATGATCAACACTTTCAAGCCATCTGAACACCCTACTGCCAGTGTTATGCCTATGCAGTAGAGTTGACATCAGCATTTTTCGTAGTTGATCGACTCTATTTTTTTACATCGAGTGCTGAACCTGGAACCTTCAGCGCGACAAGCTATGATGCAACCCCACATATTCAGGAAACTTCAAAATTTGATTGTGGGTTTTCCGCTGCAACAAAAACATTCTCTACAAGTCTACGTTTCCTGGTATACTACACTGAAATGTACAAATGTATGTGTGCTACACTGAAAAAAATCGGGAGCAAAATTGTTACCGATCGTCTTCAAGTCGAATACACCAAAGTTATAATTTCAGTCAAAACTTCCTGGCTTAAGATTTCTAAACGTTATTACATAGCATGTCTTGCGCTGTAACATCTAGTCACGTCTGTGAATTGAACAAGGTGTACAACTAGGCGTCAGCGGAATTAACACTTGCATTGGCTTCCATGAATGTTTGCCACTTCTTCGCCATTAAAGAGAGCCTACCCTCGTCAAATCCATTTCAAAAAATTGACTGGAAAATCGATCTCTGTTTTATGGGTACGATTTATAAGAGTCAAAAGGGATCACCATGACTTCCATTGGAAAAAACGAGTTTGATTCTTTTTTATTACCATTACCTTACATTCACCGCCATCTTATGAATTGACAGGAAAAAGGAGCGAAGAAAAGTGATGCACTGCGACCACACTTTAACTTTTTCTTAAAGAAGGTGCCCGACTTTTCTTGCCTAACACCCATCACCGAGTAAAAATCTGTAACGTAATAGTGCAACGTCTAAGCGAATAAACGTGAATTAGTTCGGCAAATTGCAAATTTATCTAGAGTTCTTATAAGAAAGCAAAGAAACTTTCATCTATCTATAATCTATAATTTATTAAATTCGAGAAAAAGCTTTTCAGACCCAGCATTCATATTTAGCTTCTTACTTACATACTTTTATACATGTGGGTGTCCTCTGGGTAAGAACCTACCAATTTGAATCCTGTATCACGGTGCATCTTTGCAATTTGGGTCCATATTGTCCGCTAGCACAAATAGCCTCGACATTCTCTATCTAAACTTATATTATTCTCCATATATACGCCTGTATACGTATATATATATTTTTGAGCACCCATTTCTTCTGATTAATCTCATTTAAACTCTCCTGATGGAGCACCTTTTCACTTAAGCCTCACCCCGTATTGACATAACAACCATAACATCAGATTCCGGTTCAAAGCAGGATAAACTTTCAAATCAAAGAACTCTGGTTTCTGCACACACACATACACACACACGTATTATGCCAACATAAAATTAAGCGTAAAACTTTATCCTGCCTCGATACTCAAACAACAAGCAACGTAAACACCAACAAAAAAGGACAAGAAAATATAATTAATTTGAATTTTAAGCAGATCTCTCCTCCCTCTGGCTAAAGAATGACAAAACTTTTCTCCAGAGGCTATCCGGGACGGTAACCTTGCAATGCAATATCATCGCCCAGTGTAGCGTATACACACATCTCATCTACCGGGAACAACGTAGGAAACATCAAAGTGACACTCAGGGGAAAATTAAACAAGTTAATTTACCATTCAACATCAATAAAGGCAACGCCCCACTTCAAAAAGACCTAACTAATACCAATGAAAAAAGAAGCAACATCCACGTAGCACAGCGAACTTGAACCGAAGACCGAACTTTAAATTCCCAAATCCCCAAGCTTTTCAGTCACAAAATTGTGTGCATAAACTTTTCAATCATGTGCCTGTCTATTTAATCACCGTCATCATGGACTTAAAGACAGATCCTTGAGCTACAGGCTGGCATATCCTTTGCAGAATTCTGGAAAGAAAAAGTATGCGCTGCCGAAAGGTAAGAAATAATAATAAAAAAACTTTCCAAAGTTCTTTAACTACAAGAGAGGCCCACTTGAAATTAAACATCAATTTGTTAAAAGGTGGGCATCCTTAAATCAATCATCCTGCAGAGTGTCCCAAATGTGTGGATCATCGGGGCGAAATAAGGCAGGTACCGTAGCCTAAGGTGTTTTCCCTAAAAACAAAAAAAGGACTCATGACGAAGAGCCTAAATCAATATTTTCTACTAAGACCCTTTACGAGTGCGCGGGTGGAATTTAAAACGGGACCGCACCGCTCCAAATTATTTATTCAAAAAAAAATAAAAATAAAAATAGGCGCGCACATTTGCGAACATCCGCTAGCAATCATCGTCCTTTATTACATCTTTGTCAAAATAACTCCCTCTTACCTTATTCTCTGTATTTCCGCGGTATACGACGACAAATCCTTCGACTGACGAAAGTGAAAAATTATTATGACAAAGGCATACCCTACAAATACACACAGTGACAGAGAGAGAGAGAGAGATAGAGAAGAAGGAGACAACGATACTCACCGGCACTTGAAGTACTTACTGTAGTGGGAGACGAGCTAGCTCTGATGTCGGCTGGCTTCCGTTAGAGCGTCTTAATTATTTTTGGGTAAATTAAATAATGATACTCTGTAAGGCGACAAGGGAACGTGACACAATTTGCACAATAGAACGTTCTATACCCTCCTTCTATCGTTATCCTTCCAGGTTTTCATTTTTTTTTCGGTTTTTTTTTTGTTCCTTTTTAGCATTTTTTCATATTCATTCACTCACTCAACTCAACACGAAAACAAGTTCTTAGCAGGAAGAGCGCTTAACTAAGGACAAAATGTGTTTTTCAGTGTTTGCCTTTAATGGATTCTAGTGTCGCCACATTTCCTCAACGCCTCAACTCCCACCCCAACGCAAAGAGGAAATGTGGAGAAAAATCTGTGTCAAAATTATATTCATAATGTCCTTGCAGTTAGCGACGGGTGAGAGGGTGCCACTCATTTAAAGGTCATTTTCGCTGATATATTGATTGTAGAAATTAATTTACCGTAAATATGGGTGAAGCGTGCATCTACTTTAGTATCTGTTAATGAGAGACCGACAGGAGGACCCTTGTCCAGCCCCAGACAAATTCATTGAACAATATTTAATGATGTAATAAATGCTTGCTTTTGATTGACTTTTTTTTTTTTTTTTTTTACGACCAAATTGGTATTGCTTTACGCGTCCTTTTCGGTGTCAGAGATATGTATAAGTGTGAGCTTGTGTATATATGCTTGTTGGATGGTGTATTTAACTGCCATAGAAATGGGATGGAAAACTTTGGCACGTGGAGTTTTACTTTAGATTTGTGTCAGGTAACACACAGTGAGTCTATTTATTTATTTTGCTTTAATTCAAAAAGTAGCGTTTCGGTGGATGGTCGCATTAAGACGATGGAATGGCTCGGTGGGACCGTTTGAAGATTTGAATAATGCTTAAAATAATATTTTTCTGTGAATTGAAGAAGAAATTAATTACGTGGAAATATTAGAAATTCTTCAGGGTCATGAATTTAAGAAATTTCTGAGAAGCTATTGATATTCATTTAAAAAAAAAATGCTACGTGTACGCCAACGAGTTTCAAGTTTCAGGAGTTACAAAAAAAAATATTACGTTGGAGTAGAAAAAAAGAAGAAATCTACAGATATTCAGCTACTTAAAATGTCCATATATAACACAAGGTATTCCGTACCTGTCTTATGAAATGGTGGAAATATTATAAAGAAACTCTTCCTTTATTTTCCACGAGTGAATAATCTCAAGTTATTGGATCATGGAATCTGGGCAGAATCAGTCATAAGTTTATAGAATTTGTCTAATTAAGCGCTTCTTGCTACAAATCAATCTGTACGATAACTCTCAGATGTTCTCTTAACAGAAATCTTAAAAGGCTTATCAGTAGACAAACATGAAACATAAATGTACACGATGCAGTTAGGTTGAGAGTTTCAATCCATTCGCTACATAGGCTAGTTGCAAATAAAATTCAACTATAAGGTCTTTCATTAAGCGCTTCCTACCTTTAAATTTAAATAAAACAAAGTGTGTGTGAGATATCATCGATATTTTTTTTTCGTTTGAAAGGCATATCGATGCCACTATGTATGGAATATAACATCGTTCAAATGTCCGCCGCGGCTTCTCTGGGTGGCGCGCATCTGAAATGTCAAATTTTTCATGACTGGCGCATAAATCAGACTGAGTTAGACCGATGGCATGGGTTATGTTGGCTTTGAGGGCCGCTGTGGTTTATGGCTTATTCGCATAGCGACTTCGACAAACCCCACAAGAAACAGTCTAACGGGGTGAAATCGCACGATCTTGGTGGCCAGTTCACATCGCCTCCACGTGAGATGACCATGCCCCCGAATCGCTCGTGAAGAATTTCCAATGTGGCGTGAGCTATGTGGCACATAGCGCCGTCCTGTTAAGACCACATGTCGTTGATGTCCATATCATCCAATTCAGGCTAAAAGAAGTTGGTAATCATCGACCTATAGGCCTGGCCAACGTCGTTCTCAAAGAAATATGGACCGATGACGCCGCCAGCCCAAAATCCACCAAACAGTGACTTTTTCGGGATGCATTGGACGCTATTGGATCTCATGTGGATTGGTATCGTCCCAAATTCGACAATTTTGTTTGTTGACGTACCCATTCATCCAGAAATGAGCCTCATCGCTGAAGATGATTTTTCAACGGGTTTGGCAAAACGGACTGAATAAATGACAGCCAATTTGACAGATGTAGCTTCAACAATATGGCCGCTATCAACTGTCAAAGTTCGGAAGTCCATATTATAAGACCCTTTACAATGACTTAATATAACATACTGTTGGTTTTAATATCATACGTGACCATCTTGGCTCAGTGATTCGTGTGTTTAAGCGTCAGCAAAACATCCAAACCGTTTTTCGTGGCATCACCTCTTGGGCCTCAAGGGCAAACCCCCGAGAGTTAAATTTGTCATGAAAAAGCTTTTTAATCCGCCCTTCGAAGTCGGCAATAAAAACAAGTCCCTTGCATTCGTGCGAAACATGAATGTTTGCGAGAAGCTAGGTTTTGGTTTTCTACGTATTCCATCGCTAAATTCTTTGTTTTTGTAGTTAATATTGACTTCTACGATTATCGACTTGTGGTTTTCAATGCTTAAAAATATAGTGCTTGGAGCGATGACTTTGTACGACATCGTGTCTTGTCTAAAGCAAAAAGGGTATTTGAAAAGTTCTTCGAACTCAATAACCCCAAGGCAGTGGTTAAATTTTATGGATCCCAACATTTTTGTAGGTTGGCCCGAAGAAAAACACTTAGCAACACTATGGTTGGTTCAGATTTCAGAATACTATGACAGAATCGATAAATTTTGGTAACATGGTGCAAAGGAAGATATTTTTGTAAACTTTTCGAAAAAGCTGGGATACGTTGCCCTTAATTTCGCTTCATGACAAATTGGGAGATCAAATGTTAAAAACCTACTCTCAGACTGGAACTTTATTTCTTACGAAACTTTGAAAATGAAAAGTTCTAATTTTACTCAATACGAAATAAAATGGAGATAGCCAACGTTTGTCTCTAATAGACACACTTATTCTCTTCATCAAAACGCAATCTTACAAATTACTAAATTCATCCTAACGACGACCATTAAGATGGAATTGTCTTCTTCTTTTCTTTTTTTTTTCTTCTTTCTTAGTTTCTATCAAAACAAAAGTCCGCAAAAATTAATACTTTAAAGTAAAAAAAAGACGAAAAGACATATAAAACAAAAACCAAGGAAGTCCCTTTTCAAAGAGAGCCATATAAAAAAAATCTCACTCCATGTCGCTTGTTCTTAAAATTAAGAAGAAGAAAGAAATGAAATGAAAAGAAAGAACTTTGAATTAATTTAAGAAAATATCGTCCCGAATATTAACAAGTCCTTGCCCACTTTGTTCTATTCTTTAGCCGCCGCGTTGCTGTCAGTTTTTCTCTCCTGCCAGCAACCACGGATACTTCCTTGTCTTTTCGCCAAAAAGGACACTGGACGACCGACGACGATACAAAAAATAAATAAGAGACGAAAGGACAAGTGTATATGATGGAGCACACAAAGCACAATGGAAATTCTGATAAGGATAAAGGACCTGCATTATAAGAAAAATATCTGGAAAAATACAACAACACTAAGAAAAAAAAAAGTGTCCTTAGAAAGACACTGATATTGTTGAGTGAACATTTTTTTTTGTCTTTCGTATAGTCGTCTTTCTTTGCAGCAAAAGGATATCCGTGAAATGAGACAAAGGAAAATGGCATGAAAATAAAAAAAATTACAGAAAACGGTAATGTGAGTTAAGGACGCTAGATGCACATTTAACTTGCTCTGCATACATTCTTTTCTCCACAGCATCATCCATGACGCTATTGCCGAGGACGTATATTTAAAAAAAAAAAAAATAAAAAATAAATAAATGAAAAACAGAAAAGTTTCGGGCATCAGGGTTGCCTTATACAAAAATGTCTTACCCCTGCATTACACTCTCCCTCTCAGCTGCCAGGACACTGTCATCTAAATGAAACTGAACTTGTCGCGCTGTGCTACTGGCACCAGTGGTAGATGGTAGCTGTTAGCCGGTAACTGTGGTGTCCCTCTCTTCGGATGAAAATTAAAGTTTTAATGCTATGCAAGGCGATTGCGTTGTTTGGTTTTTTTTCCCCCTTTCATTTTTTTGGTTCCTGTACATAATTTATTTTTGTATCTTCTCTGATGCCAACAACTAAGCTGCACCAACTTAAGGATCCAAGAGCAGTGGGTCCCCCTTTTGTACCTCTAGGGTGCCATCAGACACTTGGCTCCGATTGGCTACTTATCCCGGTAGCAGGTTTTTGTACACATGTATATATATGTGTAGTTTGTCGCATTGAAAATGTTTGGGAGACCATTCCAAAGGCGTATTACAACAAGGCTTACACTATATTTCACCAAATAGAGTGCGATGCTTAAAGAGCTCAACGAGACCGGACTAACTTTAAGGACACACACAAATAGGAGCCCCTTAGTCTGTGTGGATTTAAATGAACGAACCCCTTCGAGTTGTGTGTAAAACGATTTACGAATATTTGAATTTAATTTTGGGAACAGTTGGCGCCCATTTGGCTTTGCATTTTGTATTGCACAAGTCTTGTTCTCCGAGCACGTATTTACTTTCTGCAGCAGGCTGCTAAAGAGAAAACTTTCTCGTAGTTCATTTAGGTCAATTTTGGACCAACAACAATGGACGTTTTTTTTTCGTTTTTTTTTTATTTAGTAATTTCTAATTAGTTTTGTGTAAAGGAAAGGGTACAGAGTTTTGGTAGTTTAAAGGAGCGCTTTAATCAATGAAGGCAATGCACTGCATTTGGTTTAATTTAAATTTACTGAAGAATAAGTTTTCAGATAAATTTGAGGGAATAACATTTCGAATTTCAACTGGTTTTCAAGGACTGTTGTAGAAGGAATAATAAACGGTCCAGTACAATTGGGTATTTAAATGACTTTGAGAGCAATGACACATTTATTTAAGTCAATTGTTTTTTCTTATAGCATTGGTATCCGACGGTATTGCTCAAGCATTTGCCCTTGAGAATCAGTATATGAATACGGAAGGTATTTAAGGGGGTTAAGGTTTTTGGAAATATCTTTTTATTCTCTGCTTACAAAATGTCCCACTTAACGTAAAATATGTCTCTAACACTTGAAACTTTTTTAAAAAGTTAACTTTACTTTTGAATATTTGGTGAAAAAGGTGAAGAAACTTTCCTAATTCAAATAAAACCTCATGTTACTCCCTCTGTTTTTGAAACACCTTAGTGAGTTTATGGAGAAGGCGACACGCATTTCTGATGCTGACAGTCAAGGCCAAAATACTTATTAACTTAGAGCCTGCTAAATTCTTGCATTTAGTAAAATAGAAACATTCATCCGTTATTAATGGCTCATAACTGAACGAACCAAATACCGCAGAATGTCAGGCAGAATGAACCTTTCAACGTGGACGATGGAGACCAACGATTCCGTCCACCCAACCTGGATGAAGTGAAGATAGCCATATCTTAGCTGAAATCCAACAAAGCTTCTGGAGCAGATGGCCTGACTGCCGAGCTTTTCAATGCGGCAGGCGATGACCTGGTAAGGAGCATACACCAACTTATCTGTAAAATATGTTCGGAAGTACGTACATATGCCCGACGAATGGAACCTCAGTATTTTTTGTCCGATCCTCAAGAAAAGAGACCCTCTGAATTGCGCAAACTACAGAGGTATTATTCTTCTTAAAATCGCCTACAAGATCCTATCTGCAGTATTGTGTGAGCATCTGAAGCCGTTCGTCAACAACCTGATTGGTCCATATCAGGACAGTCCACCATCGACCAAATAATCACACTACGGCAGATCTTGGAAAAAAACCCAGGAGCTCCAAATCGATACACACCATCTATTCATCGATTTTACGGCTGAGTATGAAAGCGCTGAAATCAATCGAAGAATAACCCTTGCTAATCGCTGCTTCTTTGGGCTAAGAAGACAATTGACTAGCAAAGCCCTCTCTCGGATAACAAAAGTGACCCTATATAAGACCTAAATAGTCCCAGTCCTGCTCTACGGCGCAGAGGCATTGACCTTATCAAAAATGGATGAGGGTGCTCTTGGCTGCTTTGAGAGGAAAATTCTTCGGGTGATTTTCGGTCCCGTCTGCATAGAAGGAGTGGAGGAGGAGATACAATGGCGAACTGTTCAGCGACATTGACTTAACCAGTAGAGTAAAGGTCCAAAGACTGAGGTGGCTGAGTTACATATGTAGAGGGGATGGACACCAACGCTCCGGTCCGAAAAATCTTCGAAGCCGCCCCTGAGGGACAGGGCAGTAGAGGAAGGCCGCGTCTTTATGTTTTCTCGATAGTGACGTTAGCGACGCTGCTGAGATGGTTATAGACCTGATTCTACTTGGAATGCACCGCTTCAATTGAAGCCAAAAGCCAAATCTGGTTCAAATGGCCCTGCGCGATTACCGTCCTGAAGAAACAAGAGGTTTTTGGGTTATGGTGCATATAGACCATAAATAAGTTTGTTCTAATTATTCATACGGTCTCCTTTCACAGTGTTGGTCATATGTGCAACTGCGTCGGAGTGCTTTATCCCTGTCCCGCAATAAGTTCAAAGCTGGAAAATTTCTTCGCAGATCTATTGCTTTACGCTTGACGTTAGCGAGACGATATTAAGCAGAATTGAGGTCACGATGGCCTAGTGCTAAGTGCCTTGGAGCTAGAGCATACAGGTTCGAGCCTCAAACCCACCAATCGCTTTTTCAGGGCACCACCCTTTGTTTTGAAGCCAAACTCTGGTTTCTCAAGTTATTATTCTGCTAAAAGATACGTTTATCAAACGATCTTTGGGATTTCTCTGTGAGTTAAGATCGGCATAAATGCCCTTCTATATGATATCACTCTCCTCCCGATCAATATCGTTAATGTTTCCTTATTTCAAAATTGCTCTACATTCTTATAAACAGTCCCCAACTATTATTTTAATTAATTATCTGGGTCGTATATACACATATTTACACATTAATTCCACTAATAATGTGAAGGTAAGTTTTATGGTCATGTGTCGGTAAGTGTGTCCAACCTAATTTATGATTGTCTTTGGTTTGCTTGGTTAATTGATGGTACAATTCTCAATCAAAAGGACGACGAAAGAAAAATTACAAACAATTTGGAACAAGGACACAATTAGCTAATTACACAATATACTGCAATGTACATATCCTGTGCAGGAATGAATAACCTAGAAACAGAAGAAAAAAAAAAAGAAAAGGAAAATAAAACCCATCACCGACCAGGCGACATACATCCTTTTTGGCTTTGTTCTTTCCCCGCAATCAAATACCGCAATTTATTTATTTTCTTACCCATCTACCTTTGGCCGAAAAACACCACACAAGCAAAGGCCTAAATCTCATTTATGTTCCCTTTTGCTATCCCTTCGTCCAGCACACATATAATAAAAAAGAAATCCAAATGAGATGAAAGGATACGAACGCAATAAACCGCAAGCAATATCAATATCTATTGGCAAACATAAATTTTCCAAAAAAGAATAGAACCTAAAAGCTGAAGCCTATCCAAAAGGATAGGCAGAATACAGA
Source organism: Criorhina ranunculi (assembly GCA_951813785.1). Lineage (NCBI taxonomy): Eukaryota > Metazoa > Arthropoda > Insecta > Diptera > Syrphidae > Criorhina > Criorhina ranunculi. The sequence continues at coordinate 16,537,124 of OX638381.1, forward strand.
CAACAAAAAAAAAAAAGAAGAAAATGTCCATTGTCCACCACGATTGAAGGAACAAAATTAGGTAAACTCCTCATCGTCGCATCCTCGACCAACATAAGGTAAATCATTATGCTACAATGGTCAGTGGATAAATATCCTTCAGCACTCTTAGGTAGTTGTATATACATAAAAATGCCTAGTTGTATTGTTGTTCGGTGTATTTTTCCAAGGATATAATATCCTCTATGTGTTTTGAAGAGCTAAGCAAAAATTTTAAAAGCTCAACCAATTACTGTCATTCACATGGTATGGAGCATATAAAGTGTTATCGATTTCAGTCAAGAAGTTAACATAGGAAAGGAATTTGCAAATTTTTTACGACCAAAGTACGGTGTCCGTTTTACTTTTTTTTTTTTTTTTTTGTGTTTAGGGAAATTTACTCTGTCAGATGGAAAAAGTTTTTAAATTTTATTGCATCACTTAGGATTTTATTACAAATAGTATGTAGCCGAGGATATTGACAATTTTACAAGTTATTGTGTATGGGCAGGTTTTTTTTTTTGTGATGGATGAGTCCCAAGAGAATTGGATTTGTGGTTGGATGGACACAGTTGCTTAAGTGAACTTGATTCGGATGAAATGTTGTAAGCTGAAGATGAGAATGGGCTTACTTACTGTAATGAAAGAAGTATCTAGGTTGTGCACCTTTTTTTTGAAGCCCAAAATTCATCATAAGCATTTTGTAGGATTTACCACGGTTTTATTATCGTGGTAAAATAAGTAAGAAGGGCATTTCCATTGGGAGTGACAGATCTTTGGTAACTGTTTTCGGACATTTCTTCAAGGTTATACCAGTAGTGCCCATCAGCGATGGAGATGATTTGGCCAATTCTTTCGTGGTAACTGTATCACGACACTTCAGTGTGTACGAACACGCCTACAAAATGGTGACGTCTAGCACTTGCCTGGGATGTGAGAAGCAGGAAAAGAGCATCGACAGACTAGTTTGGTAGAAATGCTCAAATTAAAAGGCCTCCATATAGCCCGTCTTTATAAATGCTCTCATAGGCGGCCTCAGATCTTGTATGGGTTGCTAAGAAGACTAATGTATCAGACTTTACAGCAGTTTAGGGGCTTCCCTTTTTCGTGCATCGGGTAAACGATGATGAGATTCCATTCACCAGGCACAAACTTGTCTGACCAAATCCGGGAAATGAGCTGCTGTGTTCTGGTAGAGAGGGCCATCATTCCCGTCTGCCTTGTTCGATTTCAGTTTGGATTATTCTATCCTCACTTCGTTTTGACTAGGTAGACGGACGTTTAGGCTATCGTCGTGTAGGTTCAATGCTTCGTTTTGCTTGGCAGCGGGATTAGCAGGAGCTTTTTTTTTTTCATCACAGACTGGTACTCTACTTCAAAAGCAAAATTACCTTCCAGTATATTGGCGATTTTTTATGGTTCTACTTCGCGAAAAGCTCGTTTGATGTTCCAGGTTCCGCAATTGATATTAAAGGTCTCAGTAAGATCGTAACCGATTTTGATGGAGCAGCAAGCATTCTCTATCGTCATTCTGCACAGACTGAGGAGTTGCCAGGGGTTCCAAAACAGGAATCCGGCTCTGTATAGCTCATCTCAATCAATGCTGTCATAAGCGGCTTTAAAATCGATCAAAAGATCAACATAGCTTAAAGTTGCTAACCAATAATGGATATTTCAACCTCACTTACCCAAATCTTCAAAGATGCAATATCATGTTACCACATCATCTGTAATAATACCGGATGTCAAAATATCTAGAGAATTGAGTTTCATCTTCACAGATAAAACAGTGAACAACCCTTCTTCATTTCAATTGCCTATAATCATCTTGTTCGTTTCATAAGGGCATAACACTCTCGTACCCATCTAGACCAACTTCTGTCTCCATACATACCTCGAGGGCCAAATTCTTGTGTCAGAAAATATCCCATTGAATTGAATCTTAGTGTAGGTTTTGTTCTATGCTGTTGTTGTCTGATTGAATTAACATTATATCTGTACAAACATACTCGTATGCCAATGATATGTTTAAATAATAGAGAATAAATTCTTTGGCACGCAACAATCATAATCGGACAAAGAACCTCCTGAGTACTTGTCGTCGTTCTTATATTGTCATACATAACGAAAAATGAAATAACTCATCATGCACCAGCCACAGAATGCCCTTAGCCAGACACATACTTATACACACACACACACACACATATGCATATATACATTTTCACTCTGTTTAAGGTCCTTGAAACCTAGCATTTCGTAGATATGTGCTAACTAAAGATTCCTACAACTAGGGGTGTCCTGACAGCAGTTATAGATGATACATGCATGTTGTACAAGGATAAACAAGGAAATGTGAAGCATAAAGTTGTCTCTCCTTCGTACTCTCTTCTATTTTATAAATAAGAATTAGCCTCTGTACAGTCAATGGTAGTGGCAAAGGAGCTGCAGCAATTCTATGTCGTGTGCTCTAATTAGTCAGAGAGAGAGAGAGGGAGAGGGCGCGACCAAGTTGAGATTTATGTATTCATTTAACAAAAAACAAACTAACCGAGCTTACCACTGCCGTTTGCATGTGTGTGTATATTTGTGGGCAAAGACACATGGATGAATCTTTACCTACCCCCCAAGAGTGCTTTATTTAATTTTCATACGTTATCCTTTTATTTTATTGCAGGTACCGCAAATATCCTGATTAATGCGGTAAGCTAATCAAGAAATGGACACGTTCTCAGTGGAGTATAAAGAGTATTAAAAAGGATCTTCACAAATTGTGCTAATTTGTCACCAGTACTAGGCAAACTGTTTAATTGCCGGCTGCCATTTAATTGTCGAAAATCGAGTGCAACAGAATTGCTGACACATAACGAGCCTTGTAAGTCCTTAATCAATAATTTAAACTGTAATTGAATTAGTTTCGACGTCATCGGGAGGGATTTCGAACCGCACAGTAATAGCGAAAACTCATTCTACGTCCTATTTGTGTTTGTCTCACTCTCTCTTTGCGGTCTGTATAAACCCAATTACTTGAGAATTCAAATTAATTTTCGTACGTGGTAGTTAGCTCGTATTCTCGGTGCCACGATTAGAGTAAATAATAACGTCTGAGAAATCGAGAGACACAACCAAACAAACACTGAAAAGTTAATTCAATAATCGACAGCATTAGGTGAGACGAGAGGGTGGCGTACTGTGCCAGGACGACCGACTCGAATTGATAGTTGAGTTTGTATGCAAACAGAGGATTAAGTGAAGTAATCCTTTCGCATCGATTGGTATTGAATAGCTACAACTGCTGATTGCTTGACTATATGCGGTTTGAAATTGGATCAGAGATGGGTGTTATAGTGAACAGTAAGTGGGCATTGGGAAGGTCAATGCAAAGATTTGTGGCGATATGAAGGATCTAAGGAATATTATCAGTAATTTTATATTCAGTCATTGTTGTACTTTGAATGTAAATTTAATTTAGGACTGTTGCATGTACGTGCCGTAATTGAAATGGAAAGGTGTCTCAAATTACCAATTAAATACTCTATATGTCCTGTAAGACAATTTCAAATGTAATATAATACATACGTTCTATTAGTGAATTTGTTCAATTTATCTACAAACACGTGAGGATCAGTTTATGGTGACACAAAATCAGAATAATGACGTTTGGGTGTGTTCGCTGTCCAACAAGGATCTTAAGGTATTGTCTAATGATTGACTTGTCTAGATCTGCGATTAGATTAAGCTTTCCAAAATTCAGTCCATGCTGTGCATGATATACTTTTCACACGATTTCCAAGCTTGATGGCATGCACAGTTCCAGATTTTTGCGTCGACAACTTTGGGAATCTCATACGTTCAAAGATAAATTATGAATCTTCTCAATTCATTACACCCCAAGGCCAACGCAGAAAACTTTCACAATACTAACTAGTGATGCAACTCAATAAGTTCGCATTTAAAGGACATCGCTCGACAAAGCAAAATATTTGCTTACCATTTAGGGGTTTAGCACCATTGAGACGTTGACGTTGGACAAATATATTGGCAGGAAGTCGAATATTCCTCATCCTGATTTTCATCTTATATTTTGTTGCACTCTTTACGTGCAGCAAACCAAGTTTCATCCAGAAGCTTTGATATAAAATTCATATCCCAAACCAGAAGAATATCTCAAATGACCCTTAGACAGTCATCAGTACTAATAAATTTCTAATAGCTTCTCTTAGAGGGTATTCTATAACCTAGAAGGAAGCTCCTCAAAAATAAAAACGGTTGGTTGCGCTGACATTAGAAATAAACTTCGAACATGTAGTCGCCCCTGGCTTCTTTTGTCTTTCAGGCAGATGCCTGTTTCATCTCGATGTCTGCCATGAAATGTTTAAATCGTAACTGATTGAAATTCCTTCTTAAAGTTAGATCTACAGGATTGTCTAGGTATGTCTAAGCTTTTAGACGGTCAAGGCAATTTTATTATCAGCGTGCGTTCATTTAAAGAACCATGGCTAAAAGTGTTTAACGCATTTCGATTTTACATGTTTTGACAACACTCATACATATGTACATTTATTGCTTTCTTGGTCGATTTCTATCGGGTAGCAAAGAAAAAAACCAAAATAGGCAAATGCACACTTATCCCGTCAAAAAACTCAAGTGAAGTAAAAATATATCAATTGAAATGTCAAAAGACCTAACGCTGACAAAAAACACCCACTTCACAAAATGACAGCAAACAAACATTCAAGTGGCCTGGTAAACTACTTTTCTTATAATGCTCCCTAAACAGAACTATAGTAACAGCCACCATCACCCAACCCACTCCCACGAATTTATTTACGATAACGCAGCTCAAGAGTACTGTGTTGCCGCACTATTAGCACTGCGTGTATATTGATCTTCCAACCGAGCGTCGTCGCATACTCTTCCTTTTTTTTGTATTCATATCTGTCCTATTCCTTCGGTCTTACCTCAGGGGGTAAACAAAGAGGTAATATAGAGTTGTTGTTCACCTGCCACAAAGGAAATCGCACCCTCTTTATGCAATTGCTCTGATTTTATCACAATCCTTTCGATGAAAGTCGTTCGGCGGAGGCACTAGAATTGTACCTACAACCACCACCACCCTTCATCATCATTACTATTATCATCTAACTAAGTGGTGCAAGTGGGTTCTATGTACACACTCACACACACATGAATGTACACAAACTCTTTTGCACCTGGATATTACGCTTTCGAATGCGGAGGGTGGCAACATAGAGGCGTTCGTTCCCTTCATTTGATTGAACCCTACACCCCGCATAATTGCGAAATATTTTGATACGGGCGGTGTGGCGTAAAGGGGGTTGAAATTAATTTATGGTAATTTCCACATGCTACAAGCGTAAGTTCCGTTGAGTATATTAGCCTTATGTAATTAGAATTTTATACACCCCCTCTCCTCTAAATACACACAGATGAGTATGATTAAGAGTAGGTATGTATAATCAACTAAAGTGGAGAGTCGAAATCTTCACCACTTCACAATCAGTTGTATCCTGCGGCGGAAATGCGATACACAATGAACTTATTATCCATACTCCCCTAGAGGTGTTTTTCTTTTTTGAAATTTTATTAAAGTCTCCAATTTCGACGAAGAATGCCATTTGAAAATGGAAATACAAAAAAAATAAATTCTCAAACCAAAGTCCGGTCTGCTTGCCTTGTTTGAGGTAATTTTAACGCCCTCACCGGTCTACAAGCAGACGAAAAAAAAATAAAAAAATCTATATCCTCCGACTTTATCTTCACAGTCTAAGGGGAAATTAATACACATTACGCTGAGGCGACGACAACGATGCCACAAAACGAAACGAAAATCTGGCGAAAATGATGGGGCAATAGACAAAACTCTCCTCAAATATGCCTCGGGGATCTCTCATGAGAAACATAATTAAGAAACCTTCCTGAGGACACCAAAGTCCTGCGAAATGGTTGTCTGTACCGCTGTCCTACACACGCTCAGAAAATGTATTCACTTATTATGTCTTATTTGTGGTTGATGCCCGTAGGGTTGCTATGAGATTGAATTTGGTAGATGAGACTTTTGTCGGTGGGTGGTTGTCATAGGAGACACCATCACCGTATGTTTCATATTTAGTGGAATTAAAAAATAAAAAAAAGTTTAAATTAATTTTTTCTCCAACAAAGAGAAATCTTCGCATTCTGGATTCAACTTTTTTAAATGTCAACTCTGCGATACAGAACGGAACTGTATTCGTTGGAAATGTTAACTATTGGTTGGGTTATATTCATATACCAATCAGAATTGTTATTTTTTGTTACAAAAAATGTGTTTTAATGTTTAAACTCTCTAAATGAGTTTTTCATACATACATGTGTATGTGTGCATTCATGTTTGCGGTTACCTAGCTTTGGTGTAGTATTTGCTTGACAAGTTCAATTAATTATTTTGCTGTTGCTGAAATGGATTCCGGTTTTGATGCTTTACATTTTCAATAACTACATGACCAACAATGTTTGACTTTAACAAAATAAAATAAAGTATTGAAAGTTAATTGGTTTGACATGTTGTAAAAGTTAACAGCATTTTTTTTGTATTCACAATTTCGATGAAAAATTATTTCAAAATACAAATGCGATGAACTTGCTTTTGTAAAATTGCGTAGAAATTAATTAAATTGTCGAGTGGGGGGGGGGGACTTTTAAGAAATCTGTTTATGATTTGGGAAGTTGAATCGACCTTTAATTTGTGGATATAAATATGCAATAAGGATAAATTGATGAAAAGTTTGGTTCAGTAAGAGGTTGATATAAAGTGTGTCCCATTAGGAGTGCACATTGCAACTCTTAGCAAAAAGTAGTACAAGAATGTCGGAAATGCGCAAAAGTTCAGCAAAAAATACTACAAATCGACGACCAGAGCTTGGGGAAAAAGCAAACGCTTCCGGAAAATTAAAAATATCAGCCAATACGCCAGTGGATTGTATATAAGAACAATGTGCCCATGATAAGATGGCAGGGTATGCTACAAAATTTACTTAGACGGCGTAAATCATCTACTTCTTGGGCACCCTAAATCGTCGTGGAGCACAACATTATGGATACACTACATATGTATTTACTATTTATTTTTTTATTATTATTTTTTTTATTATTCATTAGCGCTATAGGGGTTATGAATACCCTTATGATGCTATTCACACAACGCTAGTGTTAGTGTAGTGATTTTGAAACTTAGATGGTATTAGGTTTCAGTCTTCTTTGCTTTGAGGGTGGTGTCCAGAATGACTGGGGAGAAATATTGGTACTGTTGTCATTGCTTATAATTCACAGTATTTCTTCCGAATATCCTGATGTTATTAGTACGATCAACACTTTCAAGCCAAATGACCACTCTACTGTCAGTGTTATGCCTATGCAGTAGAGTTTACGTCAGCTTTTGTTCGCAGTTGATTGACTTTTTTTTTTGATATCGGGATTCGAACCTGGAATCTTCAGCGTGACAAGCGATGATGCAACCACAACACAATGGCCACCCACACTGTACCTATCCTTCTGCTGCCTTTTTTTTTTGCCACATTGGCTGCCACCGCGACCTGAAGGATCTTTTGGGCATAAGGTGCTATTTATCTACAAAGGCAATACATCTTAGTGAGAATGTCGTCGAGGAAAATATGCCATCCGTTCTTAAAGATAGCCGAGCACTCACGGATAATATGCTTGGCAGTTTCCGTCTCTTATAAACAGAATCAATACCCTATCTTACTACACTGGGTTTATTTGTATAAATGGTATCTCAAGCAGCAGTGGCCTTGGAGGAGGCCCATATGTCTCCGGATATCTTCCTTTGATTAATCTTTTGGATTGCCTGAGCCCTAGAATATTTACAAATTTTTATTGTAAATTAAGGGACTTGTCATGCTTTTATTATTCAATCAAAGTTAAGATTGTGGCCTAGTTAACACAGAAAGGATTCAGTCTTGATATAGTGGTAGTCGACCCAATCTTGGCTAGCTCGTTTATAATTTCGTTTTCCTCAATACTTCTATGTTCAAGAGCTCACCATAGTTTGAATCTGTTTTGTCAGGCAAGGTATAACACAGCGTCAAGGTAGTGATTTTCCATCATGAAGTCTATAGAGTAAAAATTAAATATGTGTGCACTATTGATGTCGCTTCAGAAGTTAACTTTGCAGTATTCCTTTCGATTGCCTTGGACCACCCAACAATGGTCGCGTATGTTATAAAAGGTTCCACCATCATGCTATACAAATAGTAGATAATGTTTAATTTAGAACTCCAGTTCTGCTACATAAGCATCAAGAGGCACAGAGAGCTCGATTAGTTGAAGTTTTTAGAACTTGGTATTGCATGTCAAACATGGTTACGTATACGTTTAACCACTCCACATATATCGAGGATGCATTAATAGAATTTCTTACAAATCTAGTTAAAAGTTTTCTGTTCAGCACCACCAACTTTAAAAAAGAAAATTAAATAAAAAATTGCACGCAATTTACATTATGCACTTATAGTGGGACACACTTCATACATATATTTTTTGTGAAAGTCCTTCAAACTATTCTCAAACGACGATCTGTCAAATATATAACTTACGTCTTATATACTGTAGAATCTGGATATAACGACGATTAAGGGAATGAGTTTCTAAACGGACGACGCCACAAAACAAAACAACCTATGTTGTTGTGTCACGTCGCTAAAAGCGGTTAGTCGTTAAAAGCGAAGTCATAGTAAACGGATTCAACTGTGTATACATATAGACTCCATTTATATACCAAAATGTATTCCAATCATTAAAAGCGATTTAATAACTTTCTACAAAACTCCCAAACTCCTCATGCATGTAACAAATATCGAATCGACAAGTTTCGTCATCTCCTGACCCATCTTTGAGTTACGTATCGCACTACTCTCCGCAATACAAGAAGGTAAAATGAAAGTGATCGGGAAAAGCACTTCATCTTCATAATGACACGGTACATTTTATTTTTCAGATTTTCAATTCCACAATTTTTAACCCATCCCAGAGTGTCCTTGTCCATGTCCGCCTCCTCATCATCTATTTGTTACCATACCAGGAATAATGTCAGCATAGATAAATCATAAACCATGATGAGGTGCAATACGATGACGAAGATGATACAAGGGTCGCTCCACATTTTGTCTGTATCTCTTATGCAAAACGATCCAAGGAGCATAAAGTTCAATTTTTTCTTATGTTTTCTTCTTTTACTCTCTGTTCCCTGCATGTTGCTCTTACAAAACAACTTTTTTCTACTTTCTCTTCCTTACATTTAAATATGTCATTTAGAGGCGGAGGGATATTCATATGGGTATGCAAATTTTCCCTTATAAACTTTGCATGTGTTTGTGTGTGAATATTAATAGAAAACAATCAAACAAACGACAAGTTAAGAATATCACAAGAAATCACTACTGGACGATGACGACGTTTGAACACGGTGTTGAGCAAAAGATGCTAGATCGAGAGAAGCAGAAGCTTTCACTATCGCCAGATTATGAAATGAGGTGACGACGAATGGAATATAACCATTCAACCCTGACGATGAATGATTTATTGCGTACACTGCAGCTGTTTCTGCAAATGCAACGATTTTTCTAAATTGCAGTAGAAGCAGATTTTTTTTCTACATTTTGTCTCATGGTACCCATTCGTCGACAAAGGAGAAGAAAATCAACACTGGTTACTCATATACACGTAGGCACCTGTCTGAAAGAGCGACTCTATGAAGATATCCTGACTTGCGAAAACTACAAGGGAGTAAAAAAAAAATAAAGAATGACGGACATTTTCTGTGTTGTTGTCTATGTCCCATTCTTCTTTTGCAAAAAAGAATATTTATCCAGCTTCTACGTGTCGCTACACTTCATCTGACGTTAGAATTCGTGCGGGAAGCAATAGATAAATGTTGAGCTAACAGTGGAGATAAAAAGTATGGATCAGAAGAAGAATTTTTTTTTACAAAGTTTAGAAAGGTTAAAATCAACATATCCAACATGGATGCTCGGAGGTACATTTAATAAGACATAACACTTGCACCTTATAAATAAACAATGTAGTTAAACCTAAGAAAACCTTTGCTGAACCCTACGATCATTGAAATATTCTTGAACCCAATTTATCCAATTTTCTACTATCCTTTCGTTTCGTTCCTTTGTGTGGGTGACCGTCTTCGGTCTTCTCTTCGTTTCTATCTGTTGTCTGTCATGACCACATATCTAGCCCATCTGCATTTGGTTCTTTACGTTCCGTTATGTTGGGCTTGACATCAATCAGTGTTTACGGTGCGACTTTATCGCACTTCTAACATCTTGGGTAAAACAATAATAATTTTCTCAGAAAGCCAAACTTCTATTCCACACACAATTAAACAGAGAATTGAATTACTTGTAGACTTTGTGTCGATAATCTCAGAGTCTTGACTATATGGCCAATGAAAAAGTATTATACCTATGGACATCTATGAATCTCTCATCACATCTAATCCGTAGACATTATCTTAAGATTAAACAAACATTTCTTCACGTTCTAATAGAACGACTTTTAGGAAATAAATTCTATAACCTATTTCTGGACTTCGCCGCAGCTGCAAGTCTATATAGTTAAAGTTTACACAGTTCAATAAGTACAAGAATTGGATAGTTTAGATAAGATTAGATTATGATTGAGGAGGTCCAAAGTCCCTTATCACTGCGGCCACAGATGAGCCTATTGTGATGTCCTCTTAGTTAAAGCTCCTCCATGATGCCGGAGTGTGTGATGAATCCGGCGATGTCTTTGGGTGAGCTGGTGGTTATGTCTTTCACCTCGAGGTAGTGTTTACCAAGGAAACGATTACGTGTTTTTATGATGCAGTTACAGTGATTGGATAGTTAGAAAAATCCACAAAATAAAAGAAGTTTCATCTCATCCCCTCTTCTGAACTTGTGGTGGTACCTCAAAAAGCGTAGTTTTTTCTTCAATACTCATTTGAATATTTAAAGGTTCTTTCATTAAGCGCGCCTATCTTTAAATTTAAATAAAACAAAGTGTGTGTGAGATGTCGTCGAAATTTTTTATTCATTTCAAAGGCCAATTGATGCCATTATGTATGGAATATTACATCGTTCAAATGTCCGCCGCAGCTTCTCTGGGTGGCGCGCATCCGAAGTGTCTAATTTTCCATGACTCTGGCGCATAAATCAGGCTGAATTTGATCGATGGCATGGGTTATGTTGGCTTTGAGGGCCGCTGCGGTTTGTGGCTTATTCGCATGGACCTGCGATTTGAGAAAACCTCACAGGAAAAAGTCTAACGGGGTCAAATCGCACGATCTCAGTGGCCAGTTCACATCACCTCCACGTGAGATGACCATGCCCTTGAATTGCTCGTGGCACTTAGCGCCGTCCTGTTGAAACCACATGTCGTTGGTGTCCATATCATCCAATTCAGGCCAAAAGAAATTGATAATCATCGATCTATAGGCCTGGCCAACGTCGTTCTCAAAGCAATATGGACCAATCCACACCAAACAGTGACTTTTTCGGGATGCATTGGACGCTCTTGGATCTCATGTGGATTGGTATCGCCCCAAATTCGACAATTTTGTTTGTTGACGTACCCATTCATCCAGAAATGGGCCTCATCGCTGAAGATGATTTTTCGATGAACGTTGCCCGAACAGAACACCCATTTTGATAAAACAATTTTATTATTTGCACATGTAGTTGAACGCCATATCCATCCAGGGTGATTTGGCAAAATAGACTGAATAAATGACAGCCAATTTGATAGATGTAGCTTCAACAATATGGCCGCTATTAACTATCAAGGTTCGGAAATCCCTATTGGAAGAACCTTTATTAATGACTTTCTTTCTGTTGCTTTCAACCCAATCCATTTCTTGGTTTATTTTTTAAGTACTCCACAACAAGATCTGTATGTCCTAGCAACAGCAAATGCAAATCAAGATCAGATCAAATTCTTCATTGAGGCTACGGGGGCTTGGGGAAAACAAGCATGTATATTATAAGTTGTAGATTTGAGACCGTCTAAAATGACGGTATTTTCGACGAAAATGCTTTCTTTCCCCAAAGTGATGGAGCAGTATGTTTCACTTCTCAGGGAGACATACCACCAAATCATAAGTGGACTCAGTTCCTATGAAAACTGTACTCCTGGAACATTTCGTAAAGAATGATGTTCTTCCAAAATCTTTTCATAACCTTGGGAAAATGGAACATACATATATACATAAGTGCAATGGGTCCATTATACCAGAGCTACACCAACTTCCTAACGTCTCTTTAGTTACCGAATAAAATAATGTTAATCATTCAATTCAATCTTTTTTATTGTGAAAAAGACGGAAAACTTTTTACCACTAATGTAAGTCTACATAGTTTACACATAAACAAAGACAAGCTGTGGCTAGAGCAACATCAGACTCTAGATTGTCGTTTGGTTTCTTGAAGAATTATAGCAGAACTACATGTTCCTATGTATCAGCAAAAGGATCTCGTTTTCTCACTCCGGCATTCCTCTGAATTTCTGCATATCTAGCGATTAATATCTAAAAACACACACACATCGCCATCAAATTGATGCAAAAATGCAAAAAAAAACTCACTCTATGTAAAACATTGGAAAGAGGGACATGTCTCGTGGTATCCTACTTCCACCGGTTAAAACTGTATGATGGTCGCAGAAGTTGTGCGAAATTGTCGTGTGTGCATGTCTGTGGTCCTTTTTGAATATCAAAAAATGTTATTTTGCCACTTTGCTCTGGGGCACATGAAGTCGCTCGTTGATGTCGTCCTAGTCGTTTGCGTTTTGTATGTCGTTTTCATCCGCACGACCATGTTATTGCACATGCACATGCATGCATGTACATAAACCTACCACCACATTGCCTTGAGTTCAAGGAGTAAGAGAGTCTTCTGCGAAATGCCTTTTCCACACGAAAAATACTGCATAATCATAGCCCGTTCCGTTTTCGTTGAAGACAATAACCTTCATTAGACGTTACTTATTAAGCAAAAGGTACGAGTACGAGAAGCCATTTTACATCCTTCAAAAATAAGAAAACGAAAGTATATCATTTGTTGTTGCTGCCAGAGTAATTACTTCTGATGAAGTTGGCCTATTGGAGGTTGTCGTGGTGGTACGAGGAGTCAAAGTTCCTACCTGGTTGTATTACTATGATAATAATTTTTAGACAGAAGAAAATCTTGGTTTTGCAACTAATGGCAGTTTGTGGCAACAGGCATGTGTAATTACAATGCTGCACCTTTTCTTGCTGATGGTTGGGTGAAGGTTTTATGAATGCACTTGTTTGTGGGAGCAGTAGTTATGGAAGCTACGGAGTAAAAAAGGACTTCAGTTGAGTAAGTTTTGTTCACTTCACTTCATTTTTAAATGGAAATTTGTTGAGAGAATTCGTTCTCTAATTTGGGCTCAGTTCTTAAAGAAAAACTAATTTGTATGGCTACTCACCGTTTTGAGTTAAGCAATGCTTTTAAGGGTTACAAAGATTAAGTTAACCATGAACGTACAAATTGTCCGCTGGAAATACCTTCATGTGTATAAAATTGTCACAGGCAAGTCAACTGGCGTCCTAGATCATAAATTGAGCTAGAGGGATAGCTCTTATTGTTGAGGTTATGGAATATTCTTGCAAGACTAAGACCGTTCGGCATCAACATAAAAATCATAAAAAATTCGAATCGATTTTGAAGGTTTCTGGAAGGTCATTCTAACCGCAGTCTTATCAGTTTACTGCGACGCATTTCGTTCATGTATTTTACAGTCGTCAATCATAAGTCAAAGGCCAGAGAAAGTTCAGCGACTGATATGACGAATATATACAGGGGCTACACCTACAATACCCTGAAGTTCAAGAATTTTCAAAAGAACCAATCGGTACTTTACCAAATTTACATGGAGATAGATTGATGACTTCTTTAAAAGCCAAGACAATCTCTGAAATCTGAACAAAATCAAACACTCTATACTGGATGATAGGTTATGTAAAGGAGGGTGGTAGTAAGGAAATTGAATGAATTCAAGGTCTCTCTAAAATTTTAATTAAAATTTAAAAAAATTCAACTTCAGCAAAAACTTCTTGGTGACATTTCCAGAGCGTAATAACTGGGAACAGAACAAACCAACATTTGCAAACAATTCTCATATATGGTACACAGATGGATCCAAAACAGATGAAGGAGTTGGAGCTGGAGTCTATGAATTATATACCAAAACCTCTCTATATAGCAGCATGGAGAAAAACAGCTCAGTATTCCAGGCAGAGATTCACGCAATAGAATTATGCATCAGAGAAAATATAAACAGATCTATATTCAACGAGAACATTGATATTCTTTCTGACAGCAAAGCAGACTTGCAAGCAATAAACGCCTGTGAAATAACATCCAAACTTGTTTGGGATTGCCTTCAACTACTTATAACACTGGCTAACAAAAACAGAGTTCATCTCATTTGGGTACCGGGCCATAGCGAATATGAAGGCAATGAAAAGGCAGATGAACTGGCCAGAAAAGGCTCTGCATCAACATTTATGTTGCCAAGACCATTTTGTGGCCTCCCAATAAGTACAGCCAAAGACGGTTTAAAAAGTTGGTTAAAAGACGAAGCACAACATTACTGGTCAGAAATGGAAGGTAACAGACAAGCTAGAACCTTTATGCCAACCACCTCCCAAAAAAGAAGGAAACAACTTCTACGATTAACGAGAAGTCAGATTCGAATAGTCACAGGCTTCCTAACCGGACACTGTCGGGTTAAAAAACATCTCATGACTATGGGAATAGCACAAGACAACACTTGTAGAATGTGCAACGAAGACGAAGAATCAGCAGAACACATACTGTGTCACTGTAACTGTCTCACAAAAACACGTCGTCGTTTTCTAGGTAACCACTACCTTATGGCGGAGGATATCACCACCAGTTCACCCAAAGACATAGCCGGTTTTATCACTCACTCCGGAATCATGGAGGAGCTTTAAATAGGGGATATCACAATAGGCCCACCTGTGGCTGCAGTGATAAGGGAATAGTGCCCACCTCACCTACCAATCTAATCTAACCTAAGTCGGAGCACCTTCAGCAAGGTACACAGGTACCGAACCCTTCTGTGGCATCCCAACTTCCGAGTTCAGAATGAGTCTGGACAGATGGGAAAACCGAAACTTCATATCCTACTGGAACAACACTCAGGGACTCAGACAGGCTAAAAATATTCTCAACCATAAAAGAGACGATATCAGAAGACTTGCCGGCTTCTTCACCGGTCACTATATCCTCAGATATCACCTACATAAACTAAATATAGTTCAGGAATCTGAATGTAGACTCTGTTAAGAGGAAGACGAATGAGCAGAGCACGTACTATGTGAGTGCGTGGCCGTCCGCAGAGTCAGCAAGCGCTTTCTCCATAAGGAATTCCTAACACCGGAGGATCTTCGTAATACCTCGATTAGAGATATTCTCATTTTCATTAAGAAGATAGAGGACCTCCTTGTCTAACTGGCTCCAGGCATAAGAGATCTTTCAGGTCGTAGTGCCATATGCGTCTGTCGCAGAGCCTTACTTATAATAATAGTAAGTCGGAGCACTGTTTTGCATCCACTTTATAGCCATTTAAGTGTTGTATCTGGAATATTCTGATGAGATCGATATCGCTAAACAGTCCATACAGTATTCATTGGGGAAATCTGGGGCCATGGCCCTCATCATAATTTCGACCTATCATCCGACGCACCCTAACAACCATCACCGTAAAGCATTGAAGGTCTCCTAAATGTAATTAATTTGAAGGCCATGGTCGGTGTGGTTCAGAGATTAGGGTTTCGGACTGCTAAACGAACTGAGCGAAGTTTGACTAAGCCAACACAAAACAACAAAAAAATCTTGTCGACGGGCGATAAAAAATCCTCTCAATCCTCAATTTAAAGTCGGCAACTGCAGGTGATTTCTAATATGAGTGGTTGTGAGAAGAAAGGACTTGAATATCTAAAAGTCGTTGCGCAAAAAAATATTTTCATGTGTAAACTAGGGGCCTGCTAAAGGTAGAAGGAAGTCTAGAACTTTAGAAATATTTTCATGGGGATACTCTGGAAACCTTCGTCGGGACTCAAAGGACTCCAAAGTACTTATACCGAGGAGATAGTCTAAAAGACAAGCACTAGTACAACAACCGCAAAATTTTATATAAAAATAAAAAACAAAAATCAATTGTCTACCGTACAAAGAAGTGCCATGACGGATAGGAAAAATGTTGAGTATGGCGCAAAGCTTCTTGGCTTGGATGACATTTTATTTGGAAACATCCACGGATAAATAGAACGATTTAAAATTACACGGATGCAGGCAACTAAATTTAAAGCTTCTAGATCTCGATCCTTCTGGACGTTTTTATGTCGCACGCATCTAATCGAACAAAAAACAACACTATTCTGAGATAGAGAAAACTTTCTCCCAACACTTCTGTGACATTAAAAATTCATTCAAAAATAATTGGGGGGTTGAACAATGCACATCTCGTCAGACCTCTCCACGCCCATAAAAAAAAAAACAACAACACCAACACTTTTATGGGCATGTTTATTTCATGTCACCGGAAATCTCTTAAAGGCAGATCTTGCGCACACACATGTACAAACAAAACTCACACACATTTCCTTACAGACCTTAATGTTTCCACAGCTAAAACAAACTTTTTTAGTACTACATGCTGAGGAAGAAACAACAGTTTGAAGTTCTCTCAACTTTGGAATGGAAAAGTCTCAGTACTGCATCCTCATCCACCACTACCACCGCCATCACCAAAGATTCAGTCTTTTCACTTAATGCTCCCCCCTCCCACTAGCCACATTATGAAGCAGGGTTTTGATAAAGTTTTCCATTTTCTTCTTGGTGCATCACAATGTTTACTCCGTTATTCATTTTTTATGAAGTCCAAGTTGCAATTGGTACTGTTCGTTAGGTTTTTGTTTTGAGTTTAAATATTAAATATTGACGATGTGCATAAACTAGTGTAGTGAAAGGTGTATCATATATAAAAAAAAAAAACCTCCCAAAAACTTTTGGTGAGGAAAAGAGGTCACAACATTGAAGTTTTCAGTTTTCAGGTAGAATTTGTCTTAATTCTTTGTGTGTTTTCTCAAATGGAAAGGTGGCTATGTGTTGGTTTATTTGGTTACTTAACGTGAAAATTTTGTTTGAAACAGTAGAATGTTTTCGACGAATTTAAATTTAAACTAAACTTAATGAAAACACTATGAGTGTAGAGGAAATGAATAATAAAATGAATTAAAAACTTTTCTAGTTGAAATATTACTTAACAGGAAATTCTGAAATGGTGTTAAAGAAAGGTTGCTACTGAGCTACTGAATATTTTACATATTTATTTATTTATTTATGGTTATGTCAAAATTTAAATCTTTGGAGCGACTAAATCAAAAGTTAACTACAAAGAGTCGATATGGTCTTCAAAAAGTTTTAAATTAGATGTCACTGAAAGGGGAGGTTACTTGGTACTCTTGCATAAACCGCAACTTTTGACAGTGAAGATTTGGTTGAGATCTTTTAAATCTTTGAAAAAGTATTCTTCTAGAGTAACTTAAATGTTCTCTATTTCCATATCTCTGCAGCTTCAGCACAAATAATTGTTCATGACTCCTAGAAACATCTTTTTCAGTTCTACCTTAGCCGAGATACGAAAGACACACCTAGAAGACTTATAAGAGTCATAAGACTTGTCCAAACCTGGATACAAGACCAGAGACTGAGAAAAGTAACAGGTGCAGGTTAGTTTGGGTTCAATGAGAAAAGATACAGTGAAATACCTGGTCGAAAATGAGGCGGGACGCAAAGCTTACGAATTGGCAGGTGATGACATTTACATGAGGCTGCAAAGATCAATACAACGCTCAGCAGACTAATGGTAAATTTGGGAGGGCAAAACGAAAGTAGACGGAAACAACTTACAACAGTCACGTATTCTACCCTTTAAATGACTGTGAGAACTGGGCTGATGTGCTCAACCCAGAAAATATTTAGAAAACAAATGACAGCGGTACAAGTTTCTACCGAGGAGTGTCAGAAGGAGCCGTTCTCATAGTCGAGGCAGTAATTCTTATCTAGCAGAGAAACAGAGATGGATTGCAACCCTAGTCTTCTAGGAACGCAAGATGACAATATTTTTGTTAAGTAAAATAAATACTATAAAATCTCCTTACAACTTGATGAGATCATGAAGTTCAAACGGTCTTTGCTTTAACGAAAGTAAATTGACATAATTTCCCTAATTTATTAAAGATCGTAAAATTATAAACCGAAACCGAAAAGAATTATTTGTCTAGGGTCAAATCAATAACAAACTAATCCTAATTGCCAATGATTTTCTACATACTGATCAATCACTACCACCAATTCATCACAAAGAAATCTATAAATACAAGTTAGGCAATCGTTAACGAGCCGTTATACCCAAAATAAAATAACTCTTCCTTAAAATCAAAACGTGCAAAAGATTTATGAACACAAACCTAGGCATTTTCATTTACGAGTAGTAACTTCAAAAGTCAAAATACCATAAACTGAAAACCACTTGAATTTTTCTTTACAAAGAAAAACCCACGAAAAGCTCATCGCACGCCTTTCCCCCCATTTGGCCTTTGTACACTTCATTCGTTACCCAATTTGAAATTGCTCTTCAATGTCGTCGAATTGATGCGTGAAGATGGAAGGACCATGAATTATTTCTCTCAATTTATCCCCCCAAATCGGATTTCTTTCGCTTTCTTTTTTTGCTCTTTCCTTCTCTGGTCTTCTTATGTCTACATGCATAGACGTACATACAATTTTGTTTTACTTTTTGTTTCATTAATCAAATCACACGAATTCGATCCGCACCGCATACAAAAATACAGTGGAGACCAGAGGGGACGGGAGGAAATAGAAAATAAACCCCTGAGGTGTCTGTGTGGTTTTATTTATTCACCCTTCGAATCTAGGACTTTATTATGGGATTTGTTTCCCAAAACGAAATCGAAAAAACATAAAAAAATAAAAAAATAAAAAAAATAGGACGACGACGTCCTTAGAAAAAAAGGTTCCCAATTTCTCAGGGAACGGAATTAAAAACGTTCCTTCTTCAATTCTATGTCTAAATTATTCCAATTCAAATTTCCGGAATGTACACGGATTCAAGGTGAACTTTGGCAAGGATATCGCCAAAGATAGCGAAATAACGAGAACATCTGCGGTGGATGCTGCTAAGAGGGAAACGGAAACACAATGAGAATAGATAAGTTGAGACGATTTCCCAGTTGATGTAGGTAAGTTTGTTTGCACACAAACACCGTGATTGGAGAGGGGTCTTGTTGGGTGGGATATCATACACTTCTGTCATCCAGTGCTTATCACCCTCTATGATACCACCAACGTTGCCACCATCAATACAAATCGACTTTTTGCCATTTCTTTTCAGTTACAATTTCTTTTAAGTCAAGGTGTTCGCAGTCTTCTTCTTGGTCGTCTGTGTGTATTTTGCCGGTCTCCACATCCCTGTGCACATCCTTTTTTTTTTTTTTTTTTTTTTCATTCATCTGAGCTCTTTTCCTTTGTGTTTTATGTGGCGAAAAATCCAAATGAACGAATGACGTGAAATACGTTGTGTTGTTTTTGTGTGTATGTGTGTGTTCTCATCGTAATCGTTGCTGTTGTCATCCTAATGGGAATTTCCTTTTAAATTGGAATCCTGCGAAGCATAAAATCGAGTTACCTTTAAGTGATACCTATATAAATTCGAGACGACTTTTTTTTTTTTTTCTGTCGACTTTGTCTTTTGTCTAAGAGCATCCTGTGCCTATCATTCAAATGGTAGAGGTAAGAAAAAATCTTGATATTTTTTTGTTGACGGAAGATACGTCATCATTATGAACATCATCCTTATGGCGAAAACAACACAATTACAGAATGTTCGCAAAGCAGAGAGTACCTAAGGTAAATAATAAATACCAAAGGGACCTTATTTTGGGAACTTGAGCTTTCGAATTGGTTTCAATTATCCATCTTGGATATTTCATAGGTTGTCCGGTATTGTTAGGATACCTTTGATTCAGTGATTATTTGAGAGGCTTTCTTTTTTTCGAAACATGTATTCCATAAATAGATGCGCACAGTGAATGTATGTGTATTTATTAAATTGATTTTATTTATATTTATTTGTTTCCGGGGAGATAACTCACTTCCGGTTCTTTTCAACTTTTATGAGAATTTCACAATTGGGAGTTTATCGTTGCTTGGTTACAGATATGTAAGTACGAGTATGTGATCTCTAACAATTGGAACACGTGCTGTGCTCTTCAGTTTCAACAAAGAATCATAAAGTATCCAAAATCACAAGGACTGACATTTCCTTTATGGAATCACAATTTGAATAGCAGCTTATTTCAAGATCACCATAAATCTTATAGGTACAAGGATGCAAAATGAAAATCAATTATAATAAAACTGTAGTGATTATTTGCTTCGTACAATTACCCTTATATGTACTAGCAATTAACTTTAGATATCAAGGTCTGGAAGATAGACGCCTCAAAGCACAGTGTACATATGTGTACTTTCTGGATACGTTGAAACTTACATACGTCAACCCACCTACAGCTTTGATATGATTGCTTTCTAAGGCCAATTATTTTCTTTGAAGTTATTTAATAGAAACTCTGTTACAAATAACGTGGGTATGGTGTAAAGAGCGGATAATATATCATTACGTATCAAAGCACATCCTTAAATTTCATTTTAAATACACTGAACCTTCATTTGATTGATTTGAATATTTCCCAAAACGTATGGAATCCCAAATTTTATTCCATGACGTAATTTGTAGATTTAAATTCCTAAGATCCTTCTCCGACTGTAGGATTACAATATAATAAAGTATCCAACGAGACCCAGTAGCTGGATTTAATTTCGATTAAAAAATAAAAAAAAATCCTACCTGTTCGTCCTTTTTGCTTGGTTTCTCAATTTTTCATCATTAATCGATTAGTGATTTTCAATGAAATTGCAAATCATTGCCTAATCGTTTAACTGCTCTACCATATCCTATCAGTAGTATAGCTTAGGAAGACTTCAATGGCAAAACCAACAATGCCAGTCGTAGTCGTAGTCGTGGTGGCAGAAAAAAAAACGGAAAGAAAAAAGAAAAAAAAAAAAAACATCAAGGCTATGTACACTGAGGAGTAATTTCGGTTCCTTCACAGAGTTTTCTTCTTGTACACTACAAAAGTCCGGCTAAGGATCGGCAAGAAGGATGCCTTCACAAGAGAGTCCTTTGGAGATAAGTTTAGTTTTATTGGTTAGCTATACTGAAGAGATTTAATGGGGGATAGTTTACCGTTCCAGGTGTATACATCTACCTTTCATGTTCTTTGTTTCTAGCTTTTTTTTTTATGAGAAAATCCTTGCGTTAGGATATGATGCTGTGAGCGTTCTAATGTAAGAAATAACGCCCCCCCACCCTCAGGCAGATATGGGTTTTGAGAAGTCAAAATAAAGTACTGAGGTTTACAATAGAAACTTATCGACAATTCGTCCTTTGCAATTAAAGCCACGTAATCCAATACAAAAGAGACCGGAATAGTGTTGGAATAAAAAGTCTTAAGACACTTTAAACTAACAAAACGAGAGAGGGGAAGAAAATGAAACAACACAAAACACAACATTAATGGCGGCATTTCCATCCACAGAGTGCGGCGCGCTAAAACTAAGAACGGAACTCCATCTAACGAATTCATATTTTAAGGATATTCTTCCACGTCGTCGTTCGGTGTGCGTTCACTGGGTGTCTTCTTGCAATTCGTATTTCACAGACAGGATAAACTTTTGGAAACATCATGTAAGAAGGATTGCTCAACAAAAGTGGAATGCATCACATTGCAAGCGCTATATCGAAAGACATAAATTAAGTGCAGGCAGGCAGGGTATAGGGATGCTCTTGCTGCTGCTGCTTCTGCCTTTCTCTATGTCCTTTTGGGGGATTCAAAGCGCCTAAAATAAACTATCGACACGATGGCGTAGGAGTACGGATGCCGCTTAGTTGGATTAGTTTTTGCTCATTAACGACGCGAGGGAGCTAAAAACTTATACCAGCAAAAAGAAATTAGAGAGAAAATTACGTATACGCCATGTAAGCCAGTAGACGAAGTAGCAACTGATGGCGGTGGCTGTGAGGAACTTTTCACTTTTCGATGGGTGTTGATTGATTAAGTTACGTTCAAAAGTTAGTGGTAAACAGTTTAAAGTTAAATTCTTCGACTTTAATTATACTTCATGATGTAATGTTTAACTGTGTGCGTTATTTAAGAATGGATTACTTAACACATGACTCGTATTGAATGGAACTTAAAAGTAAGTTAATTATTCTTTATCTAGAAAAATGAGATGAGTCTAAGAAAAAAGCGTACAAAAATTGTTTTCTTAAGAGATATTTGGAAAATGTTGATATTTCCGTAAAGCCATGTCACAAGAAATCAAAGAAGTCAATCAACTGTGAAAAAGCTACGTAGGCATACCACTGGTAGTGGAGTGGTTACATGGCTTGAAGAGTTGATCGTACTGAGTAATGATAAAGACATCAGGAAGTCGGAAAGAAATACTGTGCAATGATAACGATTTCAACAAATTCTCCTAGTTATTCTAGACTTTACCTTTAGAACAAAGACTGCAATCCAAGATGTATGGGGGCATCAAACAACCAATCATTTTAGCCAGCTCGATTTTGCATTATGAGTTGATTGAGGTGGTTTAGGTTTTAGAACTCTATGTGTTTTTGCGCTGGTGCCCATAAGCTTATAGTTCTTATTTGACTAGATTAACATCGCTATACTGCCCTAACAGTTCAGCTCGACATTCAATCCATACAAACTGGACACCACCGTACAAAAGTTCCTTATGAAAACAGGGAAAGACACTTCTATATTCTTTTGTTTCCGTCCACCATAAAGAAGGGCTGAGATGATGAATACCTCAGTAGTTTTTGAAAATGTGGTAAGCGATATATCACCTCCAGTTTCAATATCTTTTTCGAATCCGCCGGTATAGATAGCCGCTCTGTCATTTGTTTTAACTCTAACGTCTTCACATTCCTATTGCATTCTGAATGGGGGTTTGAGCTGGTGGAGAGGTGTATCCTGTATTCGCTCTCTTACCAGTCCAACGCACCAATAGTGAAGGCACGGCGACAACTTGTTTTGACTTAATGAAAATCCTACAAAAGCCTACGCAATGACTTGTTTTAAAAAATGTATATCCTGTAATTCGCTATAAAACTAAACAAGGGACTAATTATTAAAAAAAAAAATGCCATCTCACGACTTAAGAACACGGATTTAATGATTGTAATTTTTTTTTTTCATCATGCTGTGCTAAAAAACATCGAAAAAGCAACGACTCATTGATACATCATCATGGTATCACAAAAAATAACCATTATGTTTGGCCCATTAATGTTCATTTTACAGCTCCAGCCCCACAATCTCTGCAAGAGCTAGGACAACAATGATGATGACGATGGTGGGCTAGTGAATATGTAAGCTTGTGTCAACGCTAATGCTATTCCTATGATGAAAATGACAATGCCCATGAGAGAGTTAAACTTACATGAAATTTCATTTGCGTATTTGCGCATGCCAAATGGTAGCAAAGTCCTTACAGTATTAAAGGAAGATCCATTGGTATTGAAAACTTGTTGTCGCTGCATTTCATTTCGATTCCGAATCAATTTATCATCTTAATTTCAATGCTCTTTAGTTACAGACACTTCAGTCTTATCCTGCTTCACATTAGGCAGCGCAAAAAAAAAATTACGATGGCAAAAGTTCATCCCTTTAAGGATAATGAAATGAATTTCCAATAAGGCGGAAACCTGATAACAGGATTTTTTATTTTATTTTTGTTGTACACAAGTCGACAAACTCACCGATGACTGTTAGAGTTTGCTCGTTAAAATTTTTTTTTTCATAATTTTAAGTTTCAATTTTACGTAGAATGGTTAGAAGAGATATTGAACGAAGGAAAAAAATGTTCCGAAACAAAACAAAAAAAAAAAAAAACCAATGATCAATGAACCAAAGAACGATATTAATAATTCCGACAGTTTGAGCAAATAACCAGGAAGGACGAAACGAAAGCGGAACAGATGAACGACACAATGAACAAAGTATGCGAAATGGTTTTAGGGTAAATACACCAAATACAATGAGGATCCTAATGAATTCCAATTGATTGAAGTTGATTATTTGTTGTCGATAAAATCGTCCTTGTTGTGTTGTCCGCATTTGGATTTTGGATTTTTTTTATTTATTTTGCGAATTGATTTGTGTTTATTGCTAAGCTTCCATTTGGATTTGGAATTTGTATTTCAGATGAGTCAAATTAAATTTTTCGGTCAAGAGAATGTTGTACATATGTCACAATTGGTTGAGGAGGAGATGAATTGAATAGAGGGGCGCTTGACAACAAAATATTTCGAGATACGTATGAATTCGGAAGGAATATTATTTCACGTAGTTACTGGAAATTTTAATTAATTCAAGAGATATGGAGAACAATTCACTGTGAAGGACTTTATGTATTTAACAAACTTTGAATAGAAGCAGGTAGGATGTAGAACTTAAATATCTATACCGAGCTGTGAAAATTAAGAATGTTAGGTGCTTTGTACTGTTATTTATTTGGCATCTGTAAAATGGAGATATCGTTGAAAGTTTTCAATCAAATAGGACTTTCAAATGAGTATTCAGAAAGTAATGAACAATTAATAGATTTTTTCGAGAGCAGTAGAGGAAATATTGCGACTTTAGACAACCGATGGATACTGATTAAATAAAACAAACTTATGGCTTTAAGGATGAGTGCCATCTACCAAAACGTTTAAGATAAGAAGAAATGACGAGACAATTCGTAACAAAATTGCTGATGGTTTGGCTGGCAGAAAACCTATATTTGAGCTCTGAAACCAATGAATACCTCTTATGTTTGAATAATATAGAGGCAAAAAGGGCAGCGCGAAAAAAGTATTAAGCTAGGAGAAGAGAGGAGAAGAAAATATTGCGTAGGTAAAAGAAGAAGACATACTAAGTCCTCAAGCTTAAAGAAATCGAAGAGCGGCACTACAGGAACAACATCCGATTGTTCTATAAGGAGACCAAAGAACTGGCAGCTGGTTTCAATGTCACAGATGCATAGCGATGTTTATATATGTTTGAGCACCACTTCTAGGCATAATGTAAAAGCTGATTGAAGAGTCCCTACCTTCAGTCAACGGTTTAGTAATCCCGTATTTAAATACAGAAAATGTTGAAGAACTAAAAGCTTAAGAAAAACCAGGCTGACGGCTCTGATGACTTACTAGAAGAATTTTTTATATATGGAGATGATATTTCGATAGGGTGCATCCACCACCATTCAAACCAATCATCAAGTATGGTTGGACGAAATTTTGCCGATGACTGAAATATCAGCTCCGCATGCCAATCAGGCAATAGGGTGGTCATATGGCTCGAAAGTGTTGGTCGTACTTATGACATCGGGATGTTCGATAGAAATACTGTGAATTATAAACAATGGCAACAGTACCAATATTTCTCCCCAGTCATTCTGGACACCAACCTCTGAGCAAAAATACTGAAACCTAATACTACCTAAGTTTCAAAATCACTACACCAACACTAACGCCGTGTGAATAGCAGCATAAGGGTATTCATAGCCCCTTTAGAGCTAGTGAATTATAAAAAAAGAAGCATCAGTGAACAACAGTAACTTCACAGTAGTAAATGAGGTTACCTGACTCGGAGTAAATATTAACTCCGCTCAGCTCTTGTCAACATAAAGGTAGGAAGGCAAAACTCTTTCTGGACAAATGCGTCGAATATTTGGTCTCATATGCGCCGATAGTGAGTGGAGTTGATAACAAAAAGCACGTATTTTATGAACTGTATCATATGGATGAAGCCCAAAAAGTCCAAAATACGACGACATTTTTGCTCTAGCCGAGATAATCTTTTTAATTTAAAGGACCAAGCTACCGTGGACGCCAGAACGTTTGGTCTGAAGAACAGAAACTAGCATGCCGCAATGGAAGGAAGAGGATGCTGCTGTGTCTGAAGCAGAAATCTTTGCCGGGTTTTGAGAACATTAAGTAAAGTAAATAAGTTAGCATGGGATGTGATGATCAAACGCTACTTTATCGTCATGCGTTTCGAATTATGAAATTATTATTTTTTTTAACGGACAAACCTAAGAGATTACAATTGGTCATGAAATCCCTTTTGATTCGTCGTTTGGAGTGGCCCATAAAAAGTGTAAGCCTATTTCATTCATGCGAAAAAAATAACACGCACAACGTGTTGCGAAAGCTAGGCATTGTGGCGCTCTACGATCCGTCTTCGTGCCAAATATGTATTTATTTAGTTTTGTAGCTCTTACGTATACGTACGCAATAAATGCAGGATTACTGGTGTTGTTACCTGAATTTATTGTATTGTCCTTCTGCTAGTAATCATATCGATTATTATCCACATATTAGTTGCTATTTACCGTATTCTTACCACTACTCTCCATTTTAGTCACATTCTCCAACAAATGAAATAATACCATTCTCGATTCGACTTAAATAGTATGTAGGAGTTTAGAGATCTAATTGTATTCATATGTTCATAAATCAAATATGTAGCCCCTGCTCTCTCTGCGTTATCCTTTGACCTTTAAACAATTTATTCTTCTTCTTTGAGTTTGTGATTAAAAATCCGTCTTCGACTGTATGAACTTAGAATTCTTAGGCAATTTATGCAAAAACCATTACTTCCACAATTAACATAAAAAATAAAAAAAAAATTCTGATTGGCACTAATCGGCTTTCAAATTGATAGGATGCCATTAAGCATGGTCTCTTAATTTTTCAAAGTAACACTGCTATCCATGCCAATGGCGGTCGCACGCCTGAAGGGAAACTGATAAATTATTTTTGGTATTTTAGTAAAAGCTGTCAATTAGAGGGTTTATTAAACAATTATTAGCTTGGATAATTTTCTCCGCGCCTAATTGGATTTGATGATTTCGATATTTTGTTAAAGATTACGAGTATTTTCTATCCGAAAGTGTTTCCTTAATGGATTGATATTTAAATCTGTTGTATTTTTAGATGAAAGCTCAATTTGGTGGGTGAATTAGCTGTCAGAGGCAAAATAGAAATGAGGGTGCAATTTGTAGATAATGATGAATAAAGTTTTACACATATTTGTCGTGTGTAATTTCATCACGAAGGATAATTTTCACAAGCAAACATAAGGCTATAAGGCAATTTTGTGTTGACTTTTATTTAAGGATTTCTATATTATTTACTATAATGACTAAGTTTAATATGTAATTTATAATAATTTGTGCTGTTTTTTTTTCAAATAGACGCCCTTGTTGCATTTTGTTTGCACGGTAATAATGGTTGCAAAATAAAATAAGATCCTATCGAAAGCTAATGACTGATCACAGAGCTCAGGTTTAAATCACATACCTATGTAGCTACGAAAGTGTAAACTTTTTCTATAAAATAAGGTTTGAACAGTATACTCAACAGAGACTTCTACGAAATTTGCATCTGCTGAGGGCTATGATGGAACCATGGAACATTGAAACAAACTGCATATGTAACGCACTTTTTTTTATCATTCAACATAAAATTAAGTCGCTCTTCGAAAAGTATCTCAGAATTTAGACAAAAACTATTCTTAGTATACCGAGAGTATTCTTAAGCTCACGTAGGGGATATACTCTGCATATTATCAATGTAAGCGATACAAAATAGAGCAGCTTCACGAAATTTATCAAAACGTTGATATAAAGGGGTTGATTGTCATTCTAAAATTATAAGCGACGCCAAAATGGTCGAGTTTGAAACGATTAATTCTCGAAGTCTACTGGGTGGAGGACACGGGGGACAACGAGCGTTCGACAGAGAAAGGTTGAAAGCATTAAGAAAATGAGCTGACATTTCCCTCGGCCCCCGTTCAATGCAAGGAAGAGGGAGATTTAGTAGAGGAACGAAACGACGAGATGACATGCCAAGGTGTCTTGGAGAGCGCGTATCATTATTTGCACCTTGGTTCGAGAATACAAAATATTTCAAACTATTTCAGGCTATTTAGAGCCATGTGGAAACTATGACACATTGAAAATGTCACAGTACATGAAAGAAACATGGAAACAGAATCAGTTAAATTTATGTGGACTTGATGGGAAAAGTTGAGCAATGTCGGTGCCACCGATTGAGAAAGAAAGCCGAGCGAGAAAAGACCATGCAGGGGAATGAAGTTAGTACAATCGTCAATGAACGGCATCAATATTTTTGGCGCGTCAACTTGAAGAACACTATTCTGAAAAATCCCCATATGCGATCAGCCCGGCTATTACTAATGTTCATAACACATGCCCGAACAGTAATTTCTGTCGTGTACCTAAGTACATTTAAGCATATAAACAATATTTTTGGTTTCATTGGCCATTAGCCCGACTACTATCTACTCATCCATATTTTTAGGGTATTTTTTGGTCTAAGACGTTAAGAACTTGGTTAGCGAGGTAAAGTTCTTATATCAAACTTATTGATTATTATTTTTATCTTCATACATGGCATGAAGAGGTTTAATCTTCTTTTGACTTTGACTTCAAGTTTTTATAAAACTGAAAGCAATCATAAAAGCCGAAATATTTCAGACACCAAAGAAATCCATTCAAAATCAAATACCGTTGACAGATTTCGTCCACCAAAACACAAAATTGTTGCACAACGAAAATACACTACAATTAAGAAAAAGAAATTAAGAGTTCTCCATTTGGTATCCTGACATTTGTACAACACACATACAAACAGAGATGGTGGATAAAGAACGTCAACCGCTTTCCACAATTAAATTAAAAAATTACAGCCATGCTCAAAGGGGCATTATCATCTCCACGGCCCCTTTGCACCGTCAAACACATCACCACAAATATCAAAAAAGAAATATTTCATTTTATATATGTACATATACTTATGTGTGCATAACTCTGTTTGTGGTTATTAAAAAGTATAAAAGAAAATATGTACATAAAAATAAAAAAATAAGAAATGAAAACGAATTCAAAAAATTAATTGAATACAATATGAGGACTTAAAGGAATGTTCAAATGTTGAAAAGCGAGGTAGCAGTCAGTTTTTGCTTATTTTTTCTGGAGCTACATCGTAGAAGTTCCGGAATTCCCTTAGGTTTTTTTTTTCTTTTCTTTCTTTTCGTTTCAAGTTCTTTTAGTGTGGAAAGATGACGATGGGACCAACATCTCTGGGCAACAGTCTTGACGTCTACCTTATAATAATTGTTCAGACATTTTAATAATATTTAAACAAAATGGAGATAATAGGAATGTTGTATTGAGTTGGGGTGGTCAGGTAAGAATGTACATATACCTTGGCGCATTCACATAGCCTTCGGTAGCAATTTGTGACAAAGAATATATTTTTTTCATTTTGCTGAATTTTTTTTTAAAAATATGTACTTTGTTGCTATGGGCAATAAGAAAAGGCGGTGAAATTAAATTGTACGAAATTACCGAATTTCATACCTGGGGATGTTTGCATGTTTTAGTTCAAAGAAACTTTTTCGAAAATTTTATTTTTTTCATTTTGATCCTTCCTGAATAAGTACTTAGGTATGTATGCACACATAAAAATAACCTAATCAATATATGTACTTAATGTTATACTGAGAGACAGGGCGACATAAGCTGGTACAATTATAAAACGTCGAAGATTAAAGGGGGCAATACTGAATATTTTCAGTTCTGCACGGAGCCTACTTAAGATTTCATTTGACTGAATGCATATTTTAAAAGCACGTAGTATTGAGATTTTCTTCCACTCCTTTTAGAGACGTGTTCAATTGTAAACTTACGATTATTCAGACTAACTTTTGAAAATGAAGAGCACTCCTTTAACACCGTTCCAATGGTATCAGCACACAGAAAATTAAGATAGGTAGGTTAAAGGGGTGACTGCATCTTTTACAATGCAGCCTTGGTCGGATCTTTGAGGAAAGTTCAGTCCGAAAAAAAAAGGAAAACATGAGGGATTTTCGTTTATTGTCTGGTGGTAGTTAAGTCTTCCTAAACCATCCCGAACTGAGTACGAACGGAGAGCAGAAACATGTCTATTTTTTGATCATCGCTACTATGGATGAAATAGCTATTACAGCAGCTTGACTGGCTATGTAAACGTCAACCACTTTCACAGAAGGTAGCTTCATAGCGTTTACCACTGATAGTTAAATAAATGATTTCTTCATTACACTTATACTCTGGAGTTTAAAACTGATGCGTTCAATGTCCTTTATTATTCCACAGCCGTCCATAGCACCTTTAAAGAGGTATGTTTGGTATTGATATCCCATCTCTACATACTTGATTTTCTGTCGGGGTGCTGGAACACCACACTAGAGCACTCTGACACAAAAAACAGGTCCATTGTACTACCAGCAGGTATAACCCTTTGATTGTGTTTTCTTCGTCTTTCTTAGAAAGCTGAGTATGAGCTTCAGTGATAAAGAGCTTAGGTCAGCACATCAACCCCAAGAAATTGCCACCTGATTTGAGTTAAAGCAGTGCAATCATATAGGAAATGTTCCGCAGTGTCGTTACCCTCTTCAAAAGAGTCACAGACAGTGGTATCACTTAAACTTAACACGTTGAAATGTTTGGAAAGGAGCATTTTTCCTTAGTGGGCTATTAGATGTCTGCAGTCTTTTTTGCTGAGAGACAGCAAGAATGCCGCCGACTTCTTACAGTCGAAGAATCTGCTTAGTCTGCCTGCATCCTGGAGAGTCACGCCACCTACAGTTGTGTATGCTAGAAACCCAACTATCGCTAGAAGCCCCTTACCTAAGATACGCAAAAACTTGATGTGTGTTCCGGGCCGAAGAAGTTCTCCTCTGAACCTTGCCGGGCAAGCTCATTGGAGAACTCATTTCCCATAATCCCGCTGTGTCCAGGGACCCGGAAAAGTCTAAGCAAATTCAGTCTTCCAAACGAATTCAAACTACAATAATTGCATTCTCAAACTATTTCGGATCTTTTCAAAATACTTTCCAAACACATTAAAATGTTTAAAAACTTCACTCTTACATATTTCTTTAAATATTTTTTTTACTTATTTTCATATAAAAATGTATATTATATATATCTATTTTATTATGCTGAATTTTGTGCATTCGAACCTTCGAAAGGCGTCAGGCTATAGTACAACACAACACAGAGAACTTAGTAGAGCGAAAACATTTTTGTTAATGAGAAAACTTTTGCAAGTAAATTCCAAAGATACTTACAAATAATTTCCCTGTTAACAAGTAAGTAGAATAACTCAAGAGAATCCTTCACTTAAAATTCACAGATTTCTCATTTTTCTCATCGGTAGCAGGATTTATTTGCTTAAATTAACATCAGATTGCTTTTCAATTTTGTAAATTTGAAATTTTCAAAGTAAGTACTTGTATAACAAATTGCTGTTGAATTTTTGCTCTTGATTAAAATTGATAATGATTTGGATGGAGTTTTATATTATTGATTGGAAAGTGTTTTTAATTTTTATAGACGTAACAATATAAATAAGGTAAAATATTTGTCCTGTTGAATAAAATACTGATGAATGGGAATCTGAACATTTTAGTAATTTCTCAAAAGTTTCTATAATGTGCAACTGAACTCAACTCACTGAGGAAATAAATAACTCATCCCAAATTGAAGAAAAAAAGCAACTAAAAATCCTTTTTCAGTTAACGGATTATATTTTCAACCCCGTGTTGGTTAAAACAAAAAGTCACATCACTGATCTCTTAATTTCCCAACCGTAATTGGAATGAATAGCTCAATTCTCTGTGTTTTAGTTCTCTCTGGCTGTTGAATATTGTATTCCTGCAAGAACGGAAAAGCAAAGCTAAAACCACCGAA
Organism: Criorhina ranunculi; assembly: GCA_951813785.1. NCBI lineage: Eukaryota > Metazoa > Arthropoda > Insecta > Diptera > Syrphidae > Criorhina > Criorhina ranunculi. The sequence continues at coordinate 16,569,220 of OX638381.1, forward strand.
TCCTCAAATAGAAAAATACTATCAACACTAAAATCACAGTAGTCGGAGCGAAACTAACCAACGCTGCAATACAATTACGCCATACGAAAAAAAAGCCCCCGAGCTGAGGATGCAGATTGAACGCATAGGATAAACGAAGCAAATGCCCGTTACGAAGGCAAAAACACTCATAGCCTGATGTTGATTCCTAAAAGTCACAAATCGGTCGGAGTCAGTTTACGTAGCAGTCTAATGCTATAGTACCGGGAGCTAAATCCGCTTTTAAATTTTAGACAGGATCTAGAAAAATCGACCCATATCCGTTGTTTTTGGTAGAGATCCCTGCTTTTTAGACCGGATGTGAGTATAGGGTTGGGAGCTTAATGTTGTTGCACAAATACAAAGTTCAATGGATGCGAAAACTCTTTGACTATATGTTTACCAATCAGAAAATGAATGCGGGATGGAAAGAGTCTGAGCGTACCATTGATTGTTTCATTCGATTGTCGTGCCCCCCATTTTATTTTGATGCATACAGACATTTCCGTATTATATTGTGTGTATGTGAAGGTGCTAGTGGCAACCACGGAGTGTGAATATTTGCACACGGTTTTGGCTTTGGTGGTTCGTTTGCAAGTGCCATTCATCGCGATTTCAATTTGGTGATTCATTTTCATTTTTTCTGGTTCTCGAAATACTGGTCCTTCGATTTCTTTTTGATTCCAATTTCTAGTTCCATACGAAGGCTATTCAATGCCCTTTCAAAACCATGCACCCATTTCACGACTCCATAAATGTGAACAAAGTAAACAAATGGAATGCAAATTCCGGGAAAGGAAAATAAAAAATGTACCTCGAAATAGTGTAGGGTAGAGATTTTAGCTGAACGTATTAAAATTTAACTCTTTCCAGTTAGATACACTTTCAATGTGTCAAAATAAGTTTATGTCAAAAAAAAATGTTGGCATATGATAAACTACGACTATGAGTGGTGTTTTCGAAAATCGAAAAGCATTAGACTTAGTGTACCTTTTCAAGAATGTAATTTTGTGCACTCAATTGTAAGTATTTGCAGATTCATTTGCTAGGGTTTAGAATGCCAAAATTGGTGCCAAAATGTGATTTTAACTTGTGACAGATCTACCTTAGTTATTTTTGAACACAAAAATTATAAATTGACAAATCAACACATCGCCAAAAAAAAAACCATTGGATCGCGTTTTGGTTTCACTTTTGATTTGTACAATCGATAAGAGGGGCCTTACATAATTTAAACTTTAAATCATGGGAGAATCCACTGTTTGCTTATGCAATTGCATTTATAGTTAAAGTCATGTTCTTAAGGAAAATACGTTCTCTTGGTCGATAGTGAGCGATTAGATTAACCTTCAGGTATCATTAAGTTTGATGTTGCTCTAATAATTGACAGTAATGAGCTGAACTTTTTCTTTAAAAAGACAGTCTTGCTAACAAAGAAGAGGTTGTATGTAGCCTCCTTTTCAAAAATATAAATAGCTGACAACTTTCCTTGAGCCCGAATTACACCCATTTTCTTTTTCGATAAACAGGGAGTAGTAGAAGAACCAACACAACAGTTCTAACAACATCGGACTGAGAATCCAGAATCAGTTAACTAATCAGCTGCCGAGCTGAATGCGAACGATACTGACATCATCGCCTATAAAATCAACCCTACAAATAAAAAATAATATAATTTAAAATCCCTTCTCCCAACTAATCCCTCGAATTGTTGTACTATATGATATCAAGTGTCGGTCTGTAAGCATCATGAGAGCAAATCTGGAGATCAGTGCCATAAGCTACAAGCTCGGCAATATTCTCATGTTTAAGACTTTAACTATTTGACAACAGCATTACCTTCGATTGTAGACAATTAGAGCTAGTTAACTGCTTTTTTGTATGCCGTAGCTTTCATCTGAAATCTCTACATTAATATGTTAGTTAGTTAGTACTTGATATGTCAAGCTTAATGTATGACACAGGAGTACTCAAATAACCACTCTTTTATTTATCTTGAAAACAATAGACAAGGTAAACGAGACAATCCTTTTTGCTCCTTTGTATAATTAGAAATAAGAACAAGTTGGGAGTTGAGGCGCTGAAATGCTTAATGACTGTGAAGTACCATAAATCTTGCCAGGTTAAGTAATTAGGTAGAAGATGCATCCTTTACTCTGATCTCTACGGTACAGTACTCTCTACTGATATTTCACCCAGAAGCTTAGTTTGGCTTAAAAAGCTGATCAAGTGCCAAATACATATAAGATCCTTATTGCTTCTGCTTAAGTGAGCTTTTTCAAACACCATCAACATAGACGATGTCTGTATAGGACTATTCACATAAGGATAAGAACTAAGTTTACTTATTTCTAAACATATTCGAAACAAATTTCTTATGTAAGGCAGAATAGATGGTAAGCATATAATATATATTTAAATATACGACTTATTTAACTGACAATAACTTTCCAGTAACATACTGATTATTTATCGAGCTAATTTAAATTTATCGTCATACAAGTTATCGTTGAATAAGTCCATTGTATCGTTTGAAATATTGCTATTCTAGAACTCTTTGCCATGTTGAGAGATTTTTGGAAGTCAATTGAAATTCAGGGAATGAGATGAATGTGATTTTTTTTTTTTGCTTTTTTTTACAGAAGCAATGCAATTTTTGTCATCTAATGGAAGTCTTTAAAATGCTATTAGAATATTTCTATAACAATCTATTTACTTTTAATAGAAGGATTGCTTTGTGTTATTTATTTAATATACTGGATCATGTTTTGCTTGCAATTATTAAAAGTCATTTGTGGGTTACAATAAAATATAACAAACTGACAGCATCGTTATCGTCACGAAATGACGTGCTCCATTAATAAATTATACACTTCGAATAACAGCGGTGGATGGAATTTTTAACACGAAATATAATTATAGCTTATATACAAATATGTACACATGTGAACTTCTATAGCTGCATTCATATGAAAAAGTTGTTGAAGGTATTTAGGAATACTGAGAATAGTAGGCAATAATATTTTTTGAAAACAGAGAAAAACTCTTTTTTGGATATATGTATGTCAATAAGAAAAAAGATATTAAATGTAATACAATACATATTGTACATTTTTTTCTATTACGTCAAAGAAAAAATTAAAAAAAAAAAAAAATCTAAAAATTAAATTTGATAAAACCTTGGCCCAATTGCCTACTGACTTTATCGTTTAACTTATAAAACCTTTTTGTCCTTTCGTCCTAATTTATTCAATTTTCTTTTTATCTTTATACAATCTGTTTATAATCGCAAATGATTTATCTACCTTCTTCAAAACTAATTCGGAATTCTACCTATTTCAAAAAACCACCCTCGAAATTCCTGAAAATATATTTTAATATTATTTATTCAAACACAACCTTAACAGTTTACTTATCTAGCGATCCGCTTAAGTCCTTAACACTAAACCAAAAAGGGGATTTTCATCAGATTTTCTGTTATTAGAGACAAAAAGTCCTTCAAACAAGAAAACTAATTTTTCGCCAAGAAAATATCAACGGTCTCAGTTATTCGCAGCCCTCTTAACCACTTTACTGTCCCGCAATTCCCTTAACTTTCCATCTCAACTAGATAATTGTGGTTCGGTTACTTGCGCCGCGAGGAACTCTTTTTCTCACACCACAATTGCCACCGTCTTACTTTAGCTACCAACTAGGAAAATAAGAGGAGGTTCCCGGTATTGAAGGATGACAATTTTCTTAAGCTGCCAAAACCAACAGCCCACACACACACACACACACAGCCAAACCTAGGTCCTAGAATTTCAGCCCTTCTCACCCTTTCTCAACCGAAAAAGGCAAAGTAATTTCCTGTGAGGGCAATAAAAAGAAACAAGCACTCTGGGAAACGAATATAACAAAAAAAGAAAAAAAGAACCAACAACATCAACAAAAAAGTGTCCTTTCGTAATTACGGGAAAATAGATGGATAAGGATTTAAACCTAAAAGTAGATTTTTTGTTTTTGTCCTTTGGAAACAAAAAAAAAAACTCTCACCTGGTTTAGTGCTAGATGTAATTTGCTGCTGTTGTTGCTGCTGCTGTTGTTGTTGTTGTTGCTGTTGTTGTTGCTGTTGCTGTTGCTGCTGTTGTTGTTGCTGTTGTTGTTGTGATTGTTGCGACTGTTGCTGATGCTGTCCATTATGTTGGATTTGCTGTTGTTGTTGCTGTTGCTGTTGTGCCTGACTATGTGCTGGATGAATTGCCAGCAATTTAGCTTCAGGAGGCTTATGGGGGCCCATTGTTATTTGCGGCGCCCCAATTGCCATTGTTGGTGCTGGCATCATCAATGTTGACATTGCCAACATTATTTTCCTTTGCTGTTGATTACTGACGAACACAATTTTTTTGCTTTTATTTATTTTTTTATTTGATTTATAAATTCTTTTTTATGTAAACAATTTCTTGAATTTTTTTTAGATTTAACACTTTTCACAGAAAATATTTTAAATAAACTAAAAATAAACAAATCTGTGAATGTCTTCAAATTGAAAGGAAATTTTTCGATTATTTTGTAAGGAAACGAAAATTTTCCGAAAAATCAACACGAACACCACGGGACCGAAAGTGAAAAAATACTTTTTTTTTTAACCGAAATTCTTAAATTCGAAGAAAGACGGTTCTTAAATCTTTTAAAATGAAATCGACTTTTTATCATAAACTATCGTAAAAGATAGCTAAAAAATTGCAGCTAAAAACCGGGACTTCTTAAGGAATACAACTTCCTGTTATCAGAGCTAGAGATAATCTGAACTCAGGTCAGAGTTTGTCATATGGAAAGACCTATGTACGTTTACGCACCGTTTTGAGCGGCGCTGGTGTAGCAATATTATTGTTTGTGTTTTGAACGAAGATGCTTATTATTTTATTTCTTTATAAAATAAGAAAAAAATACATGTTAATTGTTTAATTTTTGTATACCAATTGGATGGAGGAGAGAGAGTTAGAAATAGAAATATACTATTCGTCCTTTATTTGTTGCTGTTTAAATTGACTTGAATAATATTATCGTAGGGATATGCCAATGTTGGTGATAATAACAATAATAACGACACGAGAGGATAAAAGGAACTATACAAAGAGAGCCGCAATAATAACAGTTACACACAACAGGATCCTAACTAAATAACGTACTAAACCGTAAGGCGACGCTGTTCTAACTAAAGCTTTTTTCGAAGTTTTTCACTTTCTGTGTGAAAAAAAAATTGTTAAACGCACGAGGACACACGACGACATGAATAAAGCCGTGACAACCACAACAGCGACGACGACGACGACGACGACGAGGACGATGAGGACAACCACGACGATGGCAATGGTGATGATGATAGTAATTGTGTGTGGGCACAAGGCATACAACAACAGAGTTGTACTATACACTGAGATGAGTTTGGATGAGTTTCGGAGAATAAGAAATTCTTTGGAGAAAATTCCACACAGAATTTTCCCTAACAAATTGCACATGTATAACGGTTAAGGAAAACGCATTCCTATCAAACTTATTCAATCGTATATTTTGAGAGTGTATGGTATAAAGCATCAAAAAGGAAAATACAAAGTATCGCACTCTTTTCTGTCTGTATGGGTATATTTTTGCGCTCATTAAAAATTTACGGAAAAATTCGTTCTCTTTTTCTCGCTCAAAACTGTGAAATTGGTTGTGTGTAGTGGATGTTTGGTCTTGATTACAAGAGAAATGACTTTCGTCCTTCGTGAGATTCGATTTCGGAAAGTTGAGGCTTATGCGCAGAATCAGGTTTAGATTATGATACGAGCTCATTCTTTAGTTTCATTGAAAAGCAGAGTTATATTTCGGAATTCATAGATTCATTTGGATATAAATTCGGAATAAAAAATATCCTTTCACATAGTCTGTGGTGGAATTTTGTGCAAGAAATTTCCTCAGTTGAAAATAGAGTTTCATTAATTATGTTCAAATAAATGAAATAAAAAATTGCTTGGTATATGCTGAAATTTAAATAAACTACCAACCAAAATAAATTTCCTAGAATAACCCTTATGGTCCTTTCTTCTTAGAGCAAAATTAACCCCTTCGAACAATTAAGTCCCCTAGAAACTTCCCGTTATTTTGGGAAATTTATTTTCAAATTCAGGGAAATTCCAAAGTAACTTAAAATTCACTTAACGACAATAAAACTTGAAAATAAATCTTGTAAATTGTAGCCGTTGGCTAGATTCCAACATAAAGGGTGGGCTGCTCGATTCAAATGGTCGCAAAAGCAGTCAAGTGCAGCCATAACAATTGCAAAATAAAAATTTTTAAGTCAACAATTGTGTTAATAATAATGAATGAAATACAATAAAATTTAAATAAAATTCCCAAAAAAAAAGGTTACACATACGCTAGAGTGTCCCATTTATAAAACAAACTCTTAAGCTAGTTAATTATGTCAACCTCTTCATTTGGTGCTATTTTAAGCTTTTGCATAATTATAAAGTTAGTCATACTCATTTCAAACACAATGCCCAGTACTAAAAAGTCTAAAAAGTAAAACAAACACAAAACTTGCGACGACGACGAAGGAAAGAAGTCTTTTATTTCTCGTCCAAGTTATGAATATGTATAGGGCAGTATGATATTCATATTCAACCTTTTTTTTTTATTTTTTATTTTTTGTCTCGGTTTTGCTTTCCTCCGCCTATTGCTTAGCAGGACAAACAAACAAAAAAAAGTAAAATAGTATACAAAGCGGAAAGAGAGATAGGGCATCTCAACTTAACTCAGCCTGGCTCAAGGATTTATGCTGAATAGCTGAGCTCTCTATTTGCTTTGAATTTTGTTGCTTTTTGTTTTTACTTTTTTAGGCTGTTTTGTTGTTTTTGTTTTTCAGTTCAACTGTTGTTATTCTCACCACTAAGGCAAAATGAGAAGATTCAAAAAAAAAAAGAAGGAAAAAGGATATTCAGCGAATGGAAAATGAAGCTTATGATTGTATGCAAAACAAAAAAGATAAAATAAAAAATAGAAAACAAAAATGAAAGAAAGAGCACACAATACAAGCACGACAAAAGGCGCAAAACTGGGTAAGGAATGAATATTTTTGTTTATTTTTTGTTTTATTTTCTTCGTTTTCTTTTCTTGTTCTATTGTTGATATTTTTTTTTTTCGCTTAAATTGTTGTCTTATATTTTTAATTATTACAACTCTTTGGATTAATTGTATTTTTTTATTTTTTATTTTTGGTAGAAATGTATATTCGTGTTTCATAGGCTTTTAATTGTTATTGTGATCATTATAGCTGGTGAAATTCTTAATATTCCTGTGAATAGAATTTTTTGTATAATTAGTATGCGTTTTAAGAACTGTGTATATATTTCAATTAGGATATAAAAATAAATTGAAGAAAACTGTATTTTCTGTTTTATAATTTTGAATAATATTAATTAAGCATGTGTGAGGAAAGATGTATAGTGAATTAATTTTCAGAAGAGGAAATCGTCGAAGCGTTAAAAAATTAAGTCGAATGGTATGCCTTTTTGCGAGAGTGATGCATATAATTATCATTGCTTTAATTAATTAGATGATTTCTATGAGAGCACCTGAAGAAGTTCTCATGTAAAACAAATAATAGTTGGCGTAACTTTGTTAACAAATAAATTACGTTTCTACATTAAATTATATAGTAGGAACAATGCATTTAATATTTTTTGTTATGTTTTAGTTTCACTTTATCTCCATTTTAAGATGTGCCTATTGCTTGGAGCACTATCTTAAAACATTCTTCTATAGTTACTCATGCCGAGCTGGTTAAGTTCACGTTTTACTTGCGCACGCTATCAAAAATAAAGTCGTTCTTTTCGGCGTAGTTCTGTTTTATTTTTTTAAAGACTTATCAGACTGGATCATATATGCACATATACTCTACATAACCTGCCTTTTTTGGCATTTTTTTTTCCTTCTTTATTACTATACAGCTTATACAGTTCATAGTTGTGAATATCTTCGTGTAAAGGAATTGTAGATAGAACTCGGAAATTTCAAATTTTTGGTTCGGTGTTCTGAAAATGATTTCGTTTTCGTCTGTCTAGCAAAAAAGATATCCAGACTTGTGAAAAATGACGCACTTTTTAATTCAACCTGGGTTTTAGAAGAAGTGACGATCATTATATGTAGTTAAGCGTAAGGTCATTGATGAAGTACAATTGAAAAGAAAAGCATGTTTGATAGGCTTCTGACTGAATTAAAATGAAGTACTGTGGTCACCTCTTCGCAGGCATGACAAACCTGCAAGAGTATAATCTGTCATGAAAAGCTTCTTAATTCGCCGTTCGGAGTCGGCATTAAACAACATGAATGGTTGTGAGAAGCTAGGCCTTGGCTCTCCATGAGCTGCCGTGCCAAATATACATACATACACACTGTGGTCACTGTGTGCTGTATAATGTCCGACTCTGATCAATGTCGGACATCCCGATTTCTTCTCATTCTTGTCCTTTAAAAAAAAAAAAGAGATTCATCTCTTCGAGCCCGTAATTGGTACTCATTGCTTAAATTTTTGTGGGTTTTGAACGAGTTCTGTTGAGAAGATTTGTCGCCAATGATAGAAAGTGGCGAATGTGGTCTGTACTGGTGTGGCATAACTTCGCGATTATCTGTCTTCCAAATGTACACAAAGCCATATAGATGAATTAAAAAATATACATTTTTGACGCAACAACCCATAGAAATTCAATGCGGAACGACCTCAAATTGTTTTTAAAATATTACACCCACAAGACGAATGATTGCAGAAGCTAGGCCTCACGTCTCTTCAAACAGCCACTCCAAATAACTTCTTTTATATTTTTATTTGTAATACGTTTTCACAGTGCAGCCATAACAATTGCAAAATAAAAATTTTTAAGTCAACAATTGTGTTAATAATAATGAATGAAATACAATAAAATTTAAATAAAATTCCCAAAAAAAAGGTTACACATACGCTAGAGTGTCCCATTTATAAAACAAACTCTTAAGCTAGTTAATTATGTCAACCTCTTCATTTGGTGCTATTTTAAGCTTTTGCATAATTATAAAGTTAGTCATACTCATTTCAAACACAATGCCCAGTACTAAAAAGTCTAAAAAGTAAAACAAACACAAAACTTGCGACGACGACGAAGGAAAGAAGTCTTTTATTTCTCGTCCAAGTTATGAATATGTATAGGGCAGTATGATATTCATATTCAACCTTTTTTTTTTTTTTTTTATTTTTTGTCTCGGTTTTGCTTTCCTCCGCCTATTGCTTAGCAGGACAAACAAACAAAAAAAAGTAAAATAGTATACAAAGCGGAAAGAGAGATAGGGCATCTCAACTTAACTCAGCCTGGCTCAAGGATTTATGCTGAATAGCTGAGCTCTCTATTTGCTTTGAATTTTGTTGCTTTTTGTTTTTACTTTTTTAGGCTGTTTTGTTGTTTTTGTTTTTCAGTTCAACTGTTGTTATTCTCACCACTAAGGCAAAATGAGAAGATTCAAAAAAAAAAAAGAAGGAAAAAGGATATTCAGCGAATGGAAAATGAAGCTTATGATTGTATGCAAAACAAAAAAGATAAAATAAAAAATAGAAAACAAAAATGAAAGAAAGAGCACACAATACAAGCACGACAAAAGGCGCAAAACTGGGTAAGGAATGAATATTTTTGTTTATTTTTTGTTTTATTTTCTTCGTTTTCTTTTCTTGTTCTATTGTTGATATTTTTTTTTTTCGCTTAAATTGTTGTCTTATATTTTTAATTATTACAACTCTTTGGATTAATTGTATTTTTTTATTTTTTATTTTTGGTAGAAATGTATATTCGTGTTTCATAGGCTTTTAATTGTTATTGTGATCATTATAGCTGGTGAAATTCTTAATATTCCTGTGAATAGAATTTTTTGTATAATTAGTATGCGTTTTAAGAACTGTGTATATATTTCAATTAGGATATAAAAATAAATTGAAGAAAACTGTATTTTCTGTTTTATAATTTTGAATAATATTAATTAAGCATGTGTGAGGAAAGATGTATAGTGAATTAATTTTCAGAAGAGGAAATCGTCGAAGCGTTAAAAAATTAAGTCGAATGGTATGCCTTTTTGCGAGAGTGATGCATATAATTATCATTGCTTTAATTAATTAGATGATTTCTATGAGAGCACCTGAAGAAGTTCTCATGTAAAACAAATAATAGTTGGCGTAACTTTGTTAACAAATAAATTACGTTTCTACATTAAATTATATAGTAGGAACAATGCATTTAATATTTTTTGTTATGTTTTAGTTTCACTTTATCTCCATTTTAAGATGTGCCTATTGCTTGGAGCACTATCTTAAAACATTCTTCTATAGTTACTCATGCCGAGCTGGTTAAGTTCACGTTTTACTTGCGCACGCTATCAAAAATAAAGTCGTTCTTTTCGGCGTAGTTCTGTTTTATTTTTTTAAAGACTTATCAGACTGGATCATATATGCTCATATACTCTACATAACCTGCCTTTTTTGGCATTTTTTTTCCTTCTTTATTACTATACAGCTTATACAGTTCATAGTTGTGAATATCTTCGTGTAAAGGAATTGTAGATAGAACTCGGAAATTTCAAATTTTTGGTTCGGTGTTCTGAAAATGATTTCGTTTTCGTCTGTCTAGCAAAAAAGATATCCAGACTTGTGAAAAATGACGCACTTTTTAATTCAACCTGGGTTTTAGAAGAAGTGACGATCATTATATGTAGTTAAGCGTAAGGTCATTGATGAAGTACAATTGAAAAGAAAAGCATGTTTGATAGGCTTCTGACTGAATTAAAATGAAGTACTGTGGTCACCTCTTCGCAGGCATGACAAACCTGCAAGAGTATAATCTGTCATGAAAAGCTTCTCAATTCGCCGTTCGGAGTCGGCATTAAACAACATGAATGGTTGTGAGAAGCTAGGCCTTGGCTCTCCATGAGCTGCCGTGCCAAATATACATACATACACACTGTGGTCACTGTGTGCTGTATAATGTCCGACTCTGATCAATGTCGGACATCCCGATTTCTTCTCATTCTTGTCCTTTAAAAAAAAAAAAGAGATTCATCTCTTCGAGCCCGTAATTGGTACTCATTGCTTAAATTTTTGTGGGTTTTGAACGAGTTCTGTTGAGAAGATTTGTCGCCAATGATAGAAAGTGGCGAATGTGGTCTGTACTGGTGTGGCATAACTTCGCGATTATCTGTCTTCCAAATGTACACAAAGCCATATAGATGAATTAAAAAATATACATTTTTGACGCAACAACCCATAGAAATTCAATGCGGAACGACCTCAAATTGTTTTTAAAATATTACACCCACAAGACGAATGATTGCAGAAGCTAGGCCTCACGTCTCTTCAAACAGCCACTCCAAATAACTTCTTTTATATTTTTATTTGTAATACGTTTTCACAGTGTTGCTTTACATGACCAACAATCTCAGCAATGGAATATAGATTGAGGGCCGTGAATATTCCAAAACTAAATCGAGGCGCAATTTAAATAATGCGATCCTTATAAGGAAGCTTATACAAAAGTAATTATTTGACCGGACAGAGGATTGATAAGCGAAATTCGTCAAAGAAAACATAAACATACCACAGTCAAATTTTTATCCAAAGTTGATGATGAGTAGTTGCTTTCAACATTGTTTTTTGATAATCCAGGTGTAGTCCAAGTACATTATGTATGTTGCTCTATGCAGCAACTTGTTCGCCAAGAAAAGCTTCTACATTATTTTCAATAGGAAAGGATTCAAACAAAAAAGAAAATAATTTTTTTCTACAATAGATAGAAATGCGAGGGTTCACTTAAAGAAATTGTTATGCTGACTTCAAAAAAAGCAAACACCTTTTTCATTTATTAAAACCCCAAAGTTATACGCAAATATTTTGAATTACGGTGCGTCTTTCCTCGACAACAATTAAGTCATTTCGCAGAACAGACATTAACAAAATTACAAACTTTTTAATATTTGTTTTAAATTTCTTTCATTTACACCCATACCAGTTCATTGGAATTCGTATTTTGTAATTTTTTAATTTTTTTGAAAGTAATTTCTGTGGGTGGTTCATTAAATTTTTGTTAAATACTTGAAAGAAAAAGTTTACTTAGACAATTTTCAATTCATAACTTGACCACTTAGTAGCAACTAAGTAAGAAAATTGTTTCTTAGAAAAATGTTTGTAAATGTATCATGAGAGCAAAAGTAATTTATTAAGTTTTGGCTCTTTAACTTCGAGAGATCCCATTTACACCTCCACATTAGCAGAAAATGTATTTAAGAATACTAATCCCAGAATCAACTCAACACCTAGGTAGATCTAATCGTCAGCGCTATTTCATGCTTTAAGTGAGTGACTAAGTACACTTGAGCAATCCAAATACCACACACCGATATGACAAGGTAAAACAAATGCAAGACATTCCCTGATGCCACACAAAAAGTGAAATTTTCATATCCCCCAAGCGCACATTAGTACACTCGTTGAAAATTTCGTGGTGAACTCATAAAAACTTATGTGCAAGGACTCGGATCCTGCTTACGAAATATCTGTTTTCCTAACCCACCACTCCATAGTGCAAGAACTTACACTCTAGATGGTGTGTGTGTATATCTGTGCTTAGCGCTATCAAAAGACCCAACTTTTTATGCCTCAACAAAAAGGCACCTAAGCAAAAATAGAGAAGAGCTGGAAGAAAAAAGCGTGCGAAAAACACTCAAAAACGCTTATTTACCATTACTTAATTAAAATTATGATTATTTCCTCGTGTAACCACTTTTAATTAAAGCGTACACACCTTCGTTAGCCACCTTAACGTTCGCCTAGATGGCGTTCACCTACTTACCATACAACGCAACTAACACGGGGCGGTGCGGTGTGGGGCGTCGCGGCACTGGCGGCTTTCCGGCGTCCCAGTGAAATGATGCGTTTTTTCTCTTTGTTCTTTTGTTTTTTTTTTTTGTTTTTGCTTAGCTTAATTGCGCCCATCAAAAGCCTCCACCCAAGTATACGCATTTCGCGTTGGGAAATACCATCCCAGCCACACCAAAACAACCAACTGCTTCTTCGACAATTTTCACGCGAAATTATGAAACTGGCAACCTGCAAGCTACAATGAAGTGTTGTGTGTAACTTTTACACCTTTTCGACCTCGTTTCTTCATTAGAGAAAGCAAGGAGGATGGCCCGCAGGTGAACCTTGATAGGCAGGTAGCAGGTACTTAGCGATTTCTCTAGAGGAACGTTAATTTTTATGACAACAATGACGACGGGGTTTACTCACTTGGGGGAATATACTGTGTTTTGCTGTAGATATTTTGAGTTCTATTTTTTTTTTTTGCTTTTTAAGAATCGACACTGGCATAAGGCATAATTTTGCCACCCATTAAAAGATGGGCGTATAATATGATACACAATGGCTAAAGAGAACAATGTGGCCTATCAGGGATTAAGGTTTTCTGTGTTCTTTGAAATAACTTTAGGGCTTGATTTTATTATATAGTGTTGTGTCAAGTGAAAAAGTGATGTGTAGGTATGTGTTATTATATCAGGTGTGGCTTATAGTTATTTGGCACTTAGTAAATTGCATGCTTACAGTCTTTTCAAGATGTGGTCAGCTTAGTATAATGTTTCTTAACATTCATTTGATTTCAAACTCCCGATGCTTGGACAGCCTTTTAAAGCATAATAAACGAAATTGTGCGATAGTATTTCCTATTGAACAGATAGATTATAAAATATTTCAATAGAAAGGAGGTTTATCCCTCTGGGAAGCTCTTCTTTTCGTTCTACGTAACTATACACTATAACCTGAATGAACCCTACAATGGAAATTTTTATCATGTCTCTGTCAAGTGAATTTAAAACTTTTCGAAACGATTTTTCTATTAGCTATGAAGTCTGTTTTTGTTACATCGATGAAGATCACATAATCTCTGAAAATGATCCACGACCGTCCAAATTTTTGCTAAAATCAAGCTAAGCATTAAGGTGGATGGTTGAAAATGTTGCCAGTAATCGCGATAATGAGTAAAGAATATAAAGCCCGAGACTTTTTCTTTTGGGAGCTTTTCCCAAAGTTTCACCTTTTTGCATCCTATGACGTCCCAGTCCGCAGTATTTCTCTGATTCGAAAAGCTTATATTATATTATTTATAACCTTAGAGTCAGGGTTGTGCAATTCTGATGCTATACATTCCGATTTAAACTACTTTTTCTATAAGTTCTTCTCACACTTGAAGTAGTTTGTAACTATTTTTATAGTGTATCCTGGCAGTTTTTCATATCGCTAGGGATCCGTTCTGGAATATAAAACTAGTAAACAAATCTTTTTAACTTTTCGATAGGTTTGTGTTTTATTATGGCTTGCATTTGCTAAATGAAAAAATAAAAATTAAAAAAAAAATTTCCAGCATCTTCATAAAGTCTACAGTGGGAAAAGTCTGAATACATTATTGTACAGTATCCGTTTTATAAAGTTAAGCAAGCTAGACCCCACTGTTTGTTAATGAAGCACATTTTTTCGGAGGTAAGTCCTTGACGGACCGAAACAAGGTTTGAAGCAAGTTGCAAGTTAATTAGTGCTTTTAGAGTGCAAAATATTATATGTCCAAGAAAATGTACCTACTAACGTGTTATTCAAATAAGTACTTATTGAAGGTGTATTAAATATGTATCATTCTATTTTGTTTGAGGTGAATTTTAGATTAAATAGATGTGTCTATATCAGACTACATCGTAAATATATAGGATTGCAAAAGTTGGCATTCAAATAAATGAATCTTTTTCTCACTAATAGAGCAGGTATGTGTATCAAGTGGCGAGTGTTTTGAAAGAGAAACTTATGACTACGATCATAAGCATTGATGGTGTTAGATCGACGTGTTTTCCGATGAGTTTTACTAATATTGATGTTAATTGATAAGTATTTGAGTATTTTTTTTTATTAATCAGTTTGTTTTGTAAACCGAATACTGAAGAGTATAATAGCAAACGATTATTGCTGTCGAGTGGTTGAAAATAAATTTGAATTGCATATCGAATACACAATTTCCATTACCACACATGAACTAATGGGAAGCCACTCAAAGATGGTTAAACACTATTGTTTAACAGCTAGAATAGAAAAATAAAATAAAAGCGATTAAAAATAAAATTTGAAGATAAAATAACTCATGTCATTGTCAACAGGGCTCTCCACTTACAATTTCATGGACTAAAGTGATAATTTGGTTAAACTGCTTTTGGAAATCGCATTAATTTTCAACCGACAAATTTCACACACACAATAGAACTATAAAATATTTTTGAACTTTGCAGCATTTTAATTTCCAACAACACAGGCACACATTACAGTTTCTGGACAATCATTTCATCTCGTCCACCGCTCAGCCCACATTTCATTTATGTCGGACCGCAAACAAATCATAAAACCGGACAATAAAATAAACAATTCTGCTGATGTGTGAAATTCAAAGTAATTTTATGGAAATAAGCTTTCAACTTTCTGCCAGCCATCACCCTTTAGGGCGCTAAAAAAAAAACCCTTGAAAATGTATCTGCAAAAAGGACCAAAAGGAAAAACTGTAAAATTTATTCGATTTTCGATTTAATGGCAAAAAAAAGACAATTTAATACACGTTCACATACCCGGATGCATGTTGTAGCTTTGGACCCACTTCTCAACCCCAAGCCTCAACCTCATCTTTCTGCGTTGGTATCCCATGGAGCTAGTTCCCTACCAATCATCACACTATCTCTAGCTGCTGCCATATATTTCCAGTGTATTGCTTATGTGCAAGGAGAGCGATGGCAATTGGGTGCCATAATCACATAATGCGGAATTTATACATTCACCCTGTGCATCACCCTATATCTACCACCGACATCGTACATTGCTCCGCTATGGATTTATGTATGCGCGTCTGTGTGTACGTGTAATATTTTATCCAACATGAATTATTTAACTTATTTTTCGGTACATTAAGCACTAGAAGGTTATTTGAATACAATAACTCACATTAAGTTTACAATGATTTTCTGTTTCTTTTTTTTATCTTTGCGAAGTTGGAAATTTATTTTCGAAAGGGACACACCAAATTCCAGAGGAAAGTCATAACGGGTATGATATGGAGAAAAATAGAACCTACAAATTACAATGCGACTATTATTCATATAGCGAAAAAAAATATGACACAAAAAGTATAATTAAATCCTTTTTCATAACTCACTTCGGCGGCAGTTGACGACGAATCTGAGTTGTGAGGAGTTGGTTAATTTGGAATGTCAGCCAGGCGCTGGAGCCGATAATATCGTGTATCGAGGTCGTATTGTGAAATTAATAAAAATAATTTTTTCATGTGAAAAGAAGAAGTGTGAAAGCGTAGCGAGGCCCCCGCAGAGGACACAATCGAAATATTCTGAGTCATTACAGCAATTTAAACGAATCATTTGTGGTTTGATTTTTATTTTTAACAATAATCATAGCATTGGTAGACGGACAAACATTAGCGACAGAAAGTAGAAATCACTTTGATAGTGTGCCGGGTGAGGAATGTTACCCTAGATTTGTTCCGATAATAAGGATAAATTCATTATTTTTGTGAACCATATTTGTTACGCGCCATCTATTGTTCCTTTAAACAGCGGATGAAGATAGAAAGTAAATGTAGTTCAATTTTTAATTATGGCTTTAAAATTAGTAACATCCATTGCTGGAAATCAGTCGAGAAGCTGAATTTCTTAAGCCTTGTTTAGACGTTTGATGAACCTACTCAGCAAAGTTGAGTTGTAGTAGATTTTAATGCGAAAATTAATTTCCATATGCAAACATGAAACATAACACAACCACACGTCGAAAAAAATAAAGTCAGCCATTAAGTTATGTTATCAACTCCTTGACTTGTATATAAATACCTATGCAAAGCACAAACTTGACGAAGACTTGAGAATTTTTTTTCATTTGAATTGGTTCCTAAAAAAATTTTGGATTTCCACTAGGAAAAAGCTAATGCCAACTCTACTATAGAGGCATATCACTGACAGTAGGGTAGCCATCTGGCTTAAGCAGTTGATCATACAGGGTCATGATGATGACATCAGGCAGCTAAGAATAAATACTGGCGGCTATGAAACAGTAACAAAACTAATACACAAACACTTGCGCTATGTGAATAACACTATAAGGATATTCGTAAACCATTAAAAAATATCCATTATCCATCTTAATCATAAAACGATGACTTCGTCTGACCTAAAGTAGTTTCAAATAGTTGAACACAATTTTAAGTAGGGTAAAGTAGAGTACATGGTACAGGTGCTCTTGTTTCACGACGCAAACAAGGTGGAAGTAGAATTTTGATAGACGGAATCCGTCCCTCCATACCTCGCACATATCTACCCTACAAATGTAATAAACGTATAACAAAATATACATAAGTACGTATGTATGTTTGTTTCTTTATAGTACAAACTGCAATCATAAAAAAATTATTCTATCTCAATGGATAAGCTTGTAATAATAACGTTAAAATTAAACATAAACCTTTTATAGAGTGATATTTAACTTTTCGCTTATAGTGTTTGGTTTTTATTTCTTGTTATGTTTCACCACATATTTTCGAGTGTTTATTTATATTATCACAAAAGGCGAATGAGAAAATTTTGGTTGGATATGAAATTTAATTACAGCTGTTGAAAATCGAAAACATCAATTGCCACAACAGGAAGTTGTACACATCCATATGTATATGTATGAATTGGATGATTGGATCGAAGGAGGAGAAAAGTTCTACGTTTTGTACTTAAATGTCTTCCAAATTGATCATATATGTTTCGATGGCGGAAATGCTTTAGGATATCTGAAGCAACTGACATAACTTTGGAGATAACTTTATTTTGATTCAAAACATAAATAAATGAATCAATTATCATACTGACGGGAAGTGGCATACTCACTCTATATATATCCTCAATAATATGAATGTGTTTTACTTAAAATAGAGCCGATGTACTCAACCAATAAGTTTCTCCTGCCAATTCAATCGCCAGTTAGGCCATGTTTTTTTGAGAATTATATTCACTTCACTCAAAGAAACGCTTCATACTCACTTCCAATTTTTTGGAGCAGTAGTAGCCCCACCAACCAATTGGTTAGCGACTTGAATATTATTTAATTTTTTTCTTTTTTTATTCGACAGTTTTTTAAGTGTCAAAAGTAAGCAAAAGGAACAAATACAATCTGCTTAAAGCTGATTTATGTGATTGTTCGCGCTCTAGGTGCCAATTTATGTAGCTGCTATCCTCACACAAGTTTACTGGGAATGTTATCGCCACTTGATGCTTTTTTATTGCTTTGTGTGTAAAATTTAACTGAGCTGGATATACAGCTCCCAACAAAAAAAACACGCAGTTAGTTGCATCTATTTTCGAAGGCCTGTCTGTCTGAAGTTTAAGTCATATTGTGGGTTTCCCTACTTGACTCTAATAAGAGATTATAAGAGCTTCGTTTACCTACTTGTTATATTCTTCTTTACTTTTAGACAATATTTCTAATGCCGTTCCAGCAATAGCACTGCTTTGTTGATTTGATTTTCATAATTTTTCTTTGCTTTCGAGGACAGTCTTTAGTAGGCATGGAGTTGGAGACTATCAAATGCTTTGTTGCATGTCTTTGTCTGCACTTATATTCTTAGATATAAACTGATTTAAATCCTTACAGGGCACTGAATCCTAGGCAGCCGTATTCAGCGTTTGAGCGTTGAATGCAATGACTTTTGCAGAAATGCAGAAAGAAAGAATCAATCGTACACATCCTCTGCACGTATCCCGCTAACTATTTCCTTGTAGCAAGCGAAAAAAAAAAATATATATACGGACGTTATGTCGCTGATCATTTGCTCAAGAGGTAAAAGTCTCAATAATCTTTTGCAATTGCAGCTTGTCGACGCTGTTTTACCAATTATTCAAGTGACAGTCAGAGTGCTTTTCTGTTCGGTGTCAAAAAAAGAGCTGAATGTTGGTAACTCTAATAAAGACACCTTCTAGCCCAATCCCAGACGATAGCAATTGACTTGATGTTGGCAAGCTTATTCATTATTTGTATTTTTGTATTGTAAGTACACATGTGCTCATATGACTAGAGTTTAAGAATTATTGTCTATGTTTGCATCCTCATCCTCATCCTCATCCTCATCCTCATCCTAATAAAAGCTGTATAGGAATCCAAGGCTGATGCCAACCAAAGCACTGAACACCCTACTTATATTATAAAAAATTTGGGGTAAGGCATAAGGCAATTCAAAATAAGCTCTTGCAATCCAACGGAATCTCGCGATAAAACTTGCTTGCAAGAGAAGCTTCTTTGAGCTTCTGAGGTACATTTTTGACAGATAAGCAAACTAGAAACGGAAAATCCTAAATTCCTGCACTATAAAATCTGAGTCCGGGTATTCAGTTAGACTTTTTTCAATAGATAACTCAGTACCTAGGAGGCACTACGAGGATTGTAATCATTTGTATACGAAGGAGAATAAAAGTCAAATAACTAATTGTTTTACAATTTATTTATTTTTCCAGAGAAACCATTCAAGTAGCTAATGATGTTGTTAACCACCGAAGCATGCAAAACAATTCCTTCAGTTCGCCCCAGTAGACATCAAAAATCCCTTTCAGCTGTTGATTGAGCACTACACCTTATGTTAATTACCCTGCCACCAAAATCGAACCAACATGCATACCCGCAAAGTGTTCCAACAACACCATTGGCTACGACTCGGAAAATAAACTACAGCTCATTACCAGTTCTTTCTGAGACCCCAGGGCGAACAGGAACCAAACGAATAGCCTCGACAGGCACAAGCACAAAAGTTAAATCATCAAAGGAAATTTATCGATTTGGCCTCACAGCCCTTGCGTTCACGCAAAACCGCACCACAAAAGCAATCGAATAACCAAACAGCCCATTTAACGCAGTGAAAACACTGATCTCGTTCGACCTCACTTTGACAGTTGGTGTCAAGAAAGAGACACTTCAAGGATGACATAATTTGCCTCCTTTGGCGTAACAAACACCGAACAGGTGTTTCGGCTAATAGCAAATCTATCTGAGACCAGAGGGCATTCGTACTGATTATTTATCCAGTTCGCCGAAATCACCTTGGGCCCTTGTGCCATCATTCCTTAGACTGACTCACGCAGCTCACACTCTCATATCAGTGATGGTTGATTTAAAAGCGATTGAAATTGATACACAGGACCAAGGGCCAGGAATTCGTTCCGGATATTGTCGTCATCTCGAATCCCAATTGTGTTTATGTGTGCGTGTTTTTTTTTTTATTAGTATCCGACATTAGATGACAAAAGAGAAAACCCTAAAGTTCTCGTTTTTCTCCAGCAAACAGCAACCAGCACACAGGATGCTCTGTGCTTACTCCTCATTTTAGGTTCTTAGCTCATTTTTATTGCCGACACAAGGTGATGGCCTCCCCATGTTTTGTTGCTTTCTCGTTGTGTCTCATTCATAATTGATTGGAAGAAGGTCAAGTAGGAATTTGAGAAGGATACTGAATTGAATGGTTGAATTGTTCTTCGGTGTCCGGAGCGGATGAGCAAGATGTACATACTACTTTTACCGACCTTCTTTAATTTTTATCTCTGGCCAAACATATCAATTCGTCTCTTAAATTTGTTGATTCCATTGAATTGTATAAGCTCTTTGGACCCGAGAATCAATGATGAATGTTGTAAATGGCACATGGGTAGAACGAAGAAAAGGTAATGGCAACTGTTCAGCAAGAGTCAGAAGTCAGGAGTCAACCGTGGAATATTTGATTTTGGTATAAGGGTCCCAAATTCGAAGACAGAGGGTGAGTAGCTAGTAGTAAGCAAGCAATACATTTGGGAATATCTAAGAGTAGTTGATGGATTTTTTTTTCTTTGTCTGTATCTTCCTGGAATTGAATATGTTGTACTCGTATACTCGTATCAGGGGAATCTTGTGAGTAACTTAAAGACAAGTTGATTAAGAGTCTTCTTGAAGTGAATATTTGGCTAGAGAATCGAAACGGTGTGGATGGTGTTATCTTGTGTGTCTGTGATAAATTCAATTTAGTGGGTACTCAGCAAAAGGGTGACTTAACGATGTTACGTCCTTCGCCCAGATGACTCTTTGATTAGTTATTTATTGGATTCTCTGGGTGCAGTTCATAGTTGAAAATTTGATCTGATGTCGTTCATCGATATTAAGATACAGGTGGGCCTATACGTTGATGTAGAAGTGATGTTTTGGTTGATTTTAAATTTATTTAAAAGTTTATCTAAGAAATTGTGGAAATATATGTACCTACTCCACAGATAAGATGTGTGTATCTGTCTCAATAGCCAAGTGTGTTATGATTATTTAATATTATACACGGGGGCCGTGTATTACTCTTGCTTTATTGAATCCTCTCAATATTTAACTGTTGGTTTCAGTAAAATTCGAAAGAAAATACTGGACACAAGGCTTATAAAAATCACCAACGGAATTAATTTTCACTCTTCGAACACCAATTTGAAAAAAAAAAATCGAGAAGAAATATGACAGTCACTTCGATTTAAACTCGTACCTTCTTACAGTTGATATCCAGAATGAGCAGGAAGTGGCCTCATGTTACGAAGAAACTATTCACGGATCGCAAACCCACTTTTTTACTATTTTGATGTCACTTTTGATAAATTAACAATAAGCCAAGACAACGACGGCACCGCAACGATAAAATCCCTTTACGACAACTTTCATTCATCAATTTATCAATTCCAGAAGATCACTTTCAGCAATTCTATTTATTATCTGCATTTTTCTGGAATGAATTAAGAAACAAGTACCAGTGCCATATATCTCCTCTATTGTAATCTACATAAGCCTTCCATGTCAAAGAGGTCAACCGTTTCACAAACGGCAACAGCAATAGAACAAATTTATTAGCTTACTGCTGGTGATCCCCGAAGAAGTTAATTAAAAAATGATTTATCCTTCTCGGCAATAAATATTAATGGCTCCGTGAAGAAGAACACAGAAGAGCCATACGACATGTAACATCCTCACAAAACAGCAGCGCTCCCCCCAGTCTAGACACACTCCAGCACACATAATGATTGGGTTCCTCTTTCCTATCCAGCTTTTTGCAACTAAAAAAGGCCCGAACAATAGAAAATCTTTCTCAACAATGCAATGTCGTTTTTCATCATCATAGGTGAAGCCACTACATAAAAACCACTCACTCACCCTTCTATTATATTCAGGGGCCACTTTCACCACGAATAACAACAGCAGCAACAACAACAACATAATAATGACCATTTTCTCCTCGGTCCAAGTGCCTGTTTCTTGTTGTGTTTTTGGGCGAAAATTGATAAATGGTCGGGCTGTTCGTTTGGCCAAGCTGGCCATCAGTTTTCCCAGACGCCTCCCTTCGTCCTTGATTCATCGAGAATATTTATTTCAAATAATTTGCCAAGGATCAAAAGCTAAAATCTATTATTTTGAATCGCTTTACCGTTGAGATTTAAACCTTTAGGCACGATACCTACCCCTTGTGCGCATCTGTTGGTGCATATTGTACACAAACGTCACAATCGAAATAATAGAGATGTCATCCTTGTTATTAAATTCGTCGAGCTACACATGTCCAAATAAGTGACTTCAAAGGATATGACGGGCGAGTGTTCGGACTGCGGACGCTCAACGGCGGCGGTTGTGGTGTATGATGCAGAACAACAACATAATTAATGCGAAACCAATTTCACAAAAAAGAGTTAAAAACAAAAATTAAAATAAAGACATTTTTAATTTGTCCACAGACAGACGGACCGAGTTGTTCTGTCTCTCAAAAACGCGATGTGAGTCTCAAACACCATACGAGTACGGGACATGTAAAGCAGCACTGACACTCTCCTCTAGCTGGCCACCCAGAGGCCGCCCTCCGCCCGATGGTCCTCGTTCCCAAAAAAAAAGGAAGTAATTAAAAACGTGTTACTTGTCCGACAGAATGTTGGTGGGCAGCATCGGCGGTGCTGTTGGCGCGGCAACGGTAACCGTGATTTTGCAGCGCAACGAGACGACATGACGACGACGAATTAAACCGCACATACGAACGAAATTATTAATCGGGAGTTTGTTGCTGTCGCCCATCTATTGGGCTCAGTGGCACGATCGACGCTAAGGGTGGTGATGAAATTCCATCGCATCGGACGACATTGGTAGTGGCAGCCGCGGTGGTGTTTGGCATATTTTGTTCTGCTGTAGCACGACGAATCATTAAATGTATCCGTGGAATTTTAAATTAAGTCATAAATTACATGCAAGCCGATGTAATTGCATCATGTTTGCGTTGCGAGGTGGGTCTTTTGCTTCTCTCTGATTTGTAATGCAGATGGAATAAGCACTTCTTTCATTCAGACGGGTCAGAAGCTGAGCTGAATTTTTGGGTCATCGCTTAAAGAGGAGCGCTGCAATGGAACTGTAATGGAACTGCAATGGATCGGCGATGTGAATGTGATAATTTTTTAAAAGTATTTACTTTGATTTTATATTAATGAGTTTGAGTTGCAAGAGTTATTTGAAGGACGTATTGCCATGATGGTTCGTAACTTCTCTATCCTGATGTTAGGTGGTCATAAATATTGCACGATTGAAGCTTGATGTATGCTTTAGAGCTACATATCTCTAAAGCAAAACCTAAACTTTGTGTGTCCAGCTTTGAACAAACCCAGTTTGAAATTTATACTTAAACCTCTACCAAAGCAGTTTCTTTAAGCCACTGGAACCCTTCTGCGGGATAGGAATGCATTTCATCCGAGCGGATCTTCGTAAACAGGGGGCAGACAAAAATATTAAGCTTCGGAAGATGGGTCAAACAGAGAGAATCTAAGATAATCCTTTGGAGTCAAAGTCATACTTACTTATGGTGACGTTCTGTCCTAGACGTATCGGTATTAACGAACGCGCTGCTAACATCCCTCTGCGCTGTCCTAATTGCGTCATTGGCATCGAATGTCTTGGGATATCTTGAACGGTCTTGATGGAGCGGTGGCATTCTACATCGTCATCCTGCACAGACAGACGAGAGGCCTGCGATTCGAAGATTCTCTTGGCTTGAGGATTGCTTTCCATTCGCTCCATATGTCCGAGACAACTAAGCTAACGTGATCTTGTCATTTGAACCTGCGGTTGTATCTCCTCCTTTATTCGTCCTCTTTGCAAGAATTACGGCTACTACGGGCTTTAGGATTCTTTTTTCTTACTTTGTATTATAAACACTATGCACTGCAACACATCTTTCACTGTCAGGACTATTGAAACTAAAGATTATCATGCATTTAAGGATTCAAAGTCTTACGTTATATGAAAGTTTATACCTACTTTTAATAACATGTTCGTAGGAGGTACTTTCTAGTTTTTTCCATTCGAAATCAATCTGCTGCTGGGAGGCATAATTGTATGTTTCGGTTGTTACTCGTCCTTTCTTCGTACTTTTTTTTTACTTTTTAGAAACAATCATTCCCCTAAATTGCAATACAATGATTACAAAGTGAAAATGAGTTAGCCCGCATTATGCCTAATTAATTTCTTGTTACTTCCAGCATTTTCTTTGAAATTTTAATTTGAATTCGTCTCACAGAATTCAGGATGAAAATGGAAAATTAAATTTTAATTATGTCATTATTCAATGTCAAAATTATGTGTTATTAATTCTTTAGACCTTTTATGTAATCATTACAAAATAAACTTCAAGGGTACGCGTGCCTTAACTGAGGTGAATACAGATTTAGAATTACTTATGTATTTTCGTTATGAAGAAATACCTTTGAGAAGGTATGTTAATTCTTATGAATGTTTTTCTACACTCGAATGAAATTTCAAATACATATGTTGAAGTGTTAAATAAAGAATGTACATATGTACTAATGGGGTGAGCTTTTTAAACACAAAAGTGTCAAAATTTATAGATTTATTTTGAAAGTGTGTGTTGCAGTAAGAACTGCTTTTCAGACGGTCAATAGTATGTTGCTTGTTGGAGAGAAAGTTTTCCCAACATCTTGGTCATTCTGGCACAAAAAAAAAAAAAACTGTTTTACAAAGATGTGCTCTAGCACTAATAGGAAAAAGGTTCCAAATATTGGTGTGGCACTTAGTTCGTCTAAATAAATAAATGTAAGGCTAAGTAAATTTGAGTCGAAAGTTTTCTTGGACAGGATTTAGGATGCGAGGCCTATTCGCTTAAATCTTATAGTAAGGGATTTAGTTTTTTTTTAAGTGCACGGCGACGTGAATAGATTTTAAATTCACTCCGAACTTCCAAAACGGAAGTTTGAAAAAACAAATAAAAATTACTGAGCAGTGGTCTGTTCTAAGTCAGAAAAGGTATAACAAACTTCTTATTCACAGGAAAGAAACCATCTCAGAACATGCCACTGTCAAAATCAGGCCCGGTACAAGAGGAAGACGTGCCCCGTACAGAAATGAGAAATAGGACGAGCCTCTCTAACGATCCTGACAGTCTCTATAGTATCCGCAAAGTTGACATCAAATATAGTAGTAGTAGTACACGTTGTAATCAAATCGCCTCACAATGGACTTTTTTTTCTTGTCTTAGACGTGATCCTCATCGAAGTTACTTCAAACCAATCAACTCTTTTATTGTTAGACTTAAATATAACAACATGTCGTTGACTTCCTTGTTGCAAAATTAAAAGTTCTCTTTTGTTCATTTTATAGCTCTTGGCTTATTTTTTATGGTAAATCATTTTTCTATGCTCATATCCTTTGAGGAATCAAATCTTCATTAAGATTAATTTCAATTTTATTCCCTTTCTTTGTGTTTGTCCTTGTACTGATTCTTCTTAGGTACCAAAGAGTTCTTTGCTAGAATCCTACCTGACACTTAAGAGGTTCAAACATTTATCTAAGACCTACAAACAAGCATTTCATTGTAATATATTCACCTTGATAACAATGGCATCCTCATTCCCCTATTGAAAATGATTACTTAAATTTAAAAAAAAAAATATAAAAAATAAATGAATTTTCCTCGTAAATACCAGTTCCACTCAATTATTCTTGAATATGGAAAAATAATTCCGAACTTCAGAGCAGTTAGTTTTCAAGCCAGCGGCTAGACATTTTAACTTGTGGAAAAAGTTCATTGTCATTTAATTTCCGGAGAAAGTTTTCTCTGTGTAGTATTTTACAAATTTTCCCAAATGAAATTGAAAGGCTATGAGATGAAGATTCGTAGAAAGAATAAAAGAGAGGATAGCACCACGATAAGACCGAAAGAGCAAATGAAAAAGGACGAAAAATAGAAGACGATTTGCAATTTGGTTTATGCTTTGCGGCAATTAATAAGTTGTCTTTGGACTTTTGCAAAATGTTCGCCTCAAGATGCAATGTCGAAATGATAAAGCGAAACGGTATGGGTTGGGTAAATGACTACTAGGATACTTGTACATTCGAGTAGTCAGGTACATTCAATGTTATTATAATTGGTAAACAAGCAGAAGAAGGATGCTGATGAAGGTCATTACGCGTAATCCTAAAAATCTTCAAAGTACATGTATACATAAATCCCCTGTCTATCTGTTTTTGATCCTGTGAAAAGGCCAGTAATCAAGATAGCATTTTAAAAAGGTCTTATAGGTGTACATTTTAAGAAGAAAAAAAAAAAAATTGAAAAAGTCTTGCAATAAATTACGATGGTTGAGTAATGGTTACGTAAGAGGTTTTATTAAAGAACTGCCGTTCTTATAACTAAAACCTTCTGTCCTTAAGCTTTCGCATGGTGTTAAACTAAATACTTGATTTAAATATTAAATTTGTAAAAATTTAAAATTCCAAGAACTATGTTCCAGACTATGTCTGAAATACCATTTTACAATAATTAAAATTTACATATATAATGTTGGAATATTTAAAATACCATCGCAAATCGGTAAACTATTAACGCTGGGGAACATTCCTCGAAGCCCGCCAATTTCTGTATTCAGCGTTAGCACGTTAAGCTGCAAACAACAAATTGAAATTGAATAGGCCCCCCCCTTGGTTTTTGTAATTTATTTTTGTTTACTAATTTACTAAACTCTCATTAATTATATACATATCCTTCTGTGGTTGAGTGTTGCCGATGTTATGCTTCGGGTTAGAGTGGCTTTCTATTTGCACTGGATGCACGCCAAAATTTTCATATATCCAAATATGTATGCGAACGTCAGAAGCTTTTGTGTTAGTATGTTTGATCAAATTTTGGATGTGTTTGGCTTGCGGAAGAGGGAGAGTTGTGCAAATTTAATAAATCATTTTCAATTCCAATATACAATAAATGGTAATTTGTCTGTATACCCCTTTAAAGGGAAACAGAAAACATATAGCAAAATGAGAGGCCATACGGAATTGATTAAATGATACACTCTGTCCGTTTATCTTAAGCGACATTTGTTGCATCTGTAATAATAGTATTGGAGTCATCCTAAATTGTAGGTCCGAGCCCTGTCGTACTGTCTACCAGTGTTCTATAAGTTGGTTGTAGTACAAACATTTAGTACTAACGCCATCTATTGGAATTTTTATTTTAAAAAGTCCATTGGTCATTGGCCATGTGTACATATCTCATTATTTGAACATAAACATCATTAACCGATTAAGGTTAGTCTATGAAATTAGATGAATCCCTGTAATTCCCTAGCCAGAAAGTCTTTCGCATAGTACCATGTCAACAAATTTTGGTTTTTGTTGCCCTTTTTTTAGTCAAAGATATCAATAATGCGGGAGTTGGCTTAGAGCGTGCACTTCTCCGCCAAACGTCATAAAGTGTCAACAACGCAAGCTCGTCATAGTGTTTCGAATTATGCAATGGCACCAACTCTTTCTCAATAATTTTTAACTGTTTTGTTTTGGGTGACATTTTTACTTTCCTAAGTACCTACCTTGCAGGCAGATGCAGCAGATTTGCGTACATATTTGGTGATGCTGCGTTAATGCTTTGACAGTGGAGAATTGTGTATGTTGACAAATTTGATGCTTGAATTGCTCATTTGAATAAGATAGCATACTGTTGCTGCCCTCATGATTCAAGCTACCACCACTCCACCCCTTAAAAGTTCTTTAAGCTGAAATATATTCACAGTGGTACCGGAAAGTTTTTTTTTTTTTTTCAAGACTTTATTTCAATCAAAATATAAATTAAATTGCAAATTTACAAAAATTAAAAAGAATTACAAAGCTTTCTGTTTTGAGTGAAATAGTACGATACGAGTGGCGAATGTACCTAGCATTTTAAATTATAATTATTACAAGAATAAAACTATTGATGGGGAAAATACAAAGATTCAAAAAGTTTAAACTTTACTAAGGGTTATAGACATGGCGCATGTTTTACTGACACAGAATATAATATCTTATGGCATAATCTTCTAAAAAAAATATGTATGCACAAAAGTGAATACAATACATATGTATGCATTTCTCTTTAGCTCCCGACTTATTCCAAAAACGGATAATCTTTATAATACATTGACAGGTCTCAGACTTAAACATCTCACATACTTATTTAACATTTGCAATATCCTAACAGTTTATATCTGCTATTGAAAAATGTATTATAAATCCATTCATATACCCTATGGAATTGGATACAACCACCGCTCCTCACTTGCTGCAATAGTTTTGTGTTTTTTTGTTTGTTTGTCCTTCCACCTGCATCCACAATATGGTGACGGCTGCGGCTATGGTCATAGTTTTTGACCCCGAACTAGGCTAACATAACAAAACGATCTATTAAATGCTTACGTGGTCACTGGTCAGAGATTGGGATTTTAATTATTTCCAAGCGCATGTATATACAGTAACGTTTGTTTTTCTTTCACCTTTTTTCCAAACAAGCTTAACCCAAAATTAAATTAAATCAAATTGATGTCAGGAGAACATAACTGAAAGCTGAGTGGGCGGATTCCTCCGACTAAATTGTTTTAATGGGAGAGTTTCGATTTTCATTTAATAAATTTCCAATGGAAATTTCATTTTTGTCCTTGATTGCCATGTATTTGCACATTGCCACCGCATATATCCTGTAAAATTTATTTATATTAGGTTTTTGAATTTATTTAGTTGTTATTAGAACCGAGTTCATGAATATTGGTAAACAATGTAGCCAAGGTTGTTTTTAGACTTTTTTTTTTTTGGTTTTTGGGAGAATTTGGAATTTTAGAAATATCAATAATTATTTTTGGGAAAATAATGCCTGCTGTTGGTCCCGCCAGTGGTGTTGTGTAACCGTTCATTAAGGCGTTTGAATAATTGTCGAATGGTTCCGGCATGAGTGCGCCTAATGATATGTTTAATTAAAATTTGTGTTCAATTTGTATTTTGTTTTTTTATGTTTAGTGACTTTTATTATAGGGTTTTAGTTAGTTTTCAAACTTAATGAACGTTCATCAAAATCATTATAAAATCATTTATACGGTTTGTAGTTCGTATATTAAAATTTTCCTATTCAAAACTAAAACATCGAAACAGAAAATTTATTAAAATACACTGGGTAACAAGTAAGACACATATATTGTCTGGTTCAAGGAATGCAACAGGGATTAGTCCTAGGAGTCCATTTATGCAAAAACCATGTACGAAGGCGTTCCTAAACAATTTTTATATGAGTAACAAAATTATATCAATGCTTTCGTTGCTTTTGAATATCACTTGATGTGACCTTTCTAAATTGATGGACAGAGGCTTTTCTAATTTGGGCTGTATTTGTGAAAGGGATGTTTCCTCGATTTTTTTTAAATCAACTACCTTTGTAATTTATTTTGGGTTGCAATGGATTAATTCGTGTGTACTTTTTATTTGGCGTTGAACTAAATTATATTCCATTGCTTCCTAAGCAGTAGCACTCTATGTGTCCATTTCAATGGCGTTTGTGA
The DNA here is from genome assembly GCA_951813785.1 of Criorhina ranunculi. Lineage (NCBI taxonomy): Eukaryota > Metazoa > Arthropoda > Insecta > Diptera > Syrphidae > Criorhina > Criorhina ranunculi. The sequence goes on from OX638381.1 coordinate 16,599,226, forward strand.
TGTCCATTTGTGGTAGGATATTATGCATGTGAAACTTTTTATACATAGGTGTATATAAATTAGATCTTAGGCCCATCTTGCATAATAGAGTACTGAAAGCACTGATGAGCTTTGTACCAGTGTCCAATAGGTTCATTTTGTGATGCTGTTGGTGGTGTTTTGAGGAATGTTGTGCGCTCTAACTGCTAATCAGATTAAGGTAGCAATTTGTCAAACATGCGTCAAAGGCATATAGTCATTTATGCAAAAAGCATTCCAAACAGCATTTCTATGCATGCTCGTAGTAAAAATGCAATAAAGAGACGAATTCATTGCATGTACACAATATGCCAGGAAGCCTAGATTCCGTTGGCAAAAAGGGACACATAATTCGCATAAAGTTAAGAAAAAAAAAATATACAAAAATGTAAAAGAGAAGTTTATTAAAAGTGGTGTATAAAAATGAGTATTTCTATCAAAAGCATTCTGGGAAATAGTTCAGTAATTTGCTTAGTAATATGCTCATCTAGTATAAAAGATCCTAATCTGATCGCAGTGATGAGGAATTTCAATGACATCGGCCTTATCATTCAACAAACAAAAATGTTTGCTAGGGCTATTCAAAAGGAGCGATAACGATAATTTTTTAAACTTAAAACAAGTTATATCTGGTCTTAAACGGTTAACATAGTTTCATCTCAAATATCGTAGTTTTGTCTATTAATCAAAAACGCTTCATTGCTCAAGATGATTTCTTTAAAAGGTAGGATGAGTTTCCAACCTCTTTAGCACCTTATTACCAACACATCGGCACTGGAAATGATCTGTTCAATGGTCTACTGGATTTTAACTGCTTGAAAGACTAGCCATTTGTGCTATTTTCGGTTAATAGTCGAAAGCTGTATACCGCAATCAAATGATAACATTTCAGAGGTGAGGAAATCAATCGCTTTAAGACACCCAGCCAGGAACGACTTCAATTCAGTATCAACTACATATTTTATATTTAAAAAAATAATGTCTTTGTGTCATTTACAACTGGATCGTAGAACAATCTTTATCCAGCTCATTATTCAGTTCAGTTGAAATTACAAAAAAAAAACACACAACTTAACGGAAACCAAATTTTCAACATGAATTATTTTTCCCTCGTTGAACTCCTTGGCTGCACTCCAAAGTGTGGCGTCCTTAAACAATATCCGCCACATGGAGGTGTTTTTCAGAGTTTCAACTCTCTGTCTCTCTGTCAGTGCCATCCCAGAAAACCGAACACCCAACATTAGATGAAAATTACCGAGATAAGCGGATTATATCTTTCCCCCTTTGGCTAAAGCCAAAGTGAGAACTATAATATTTCGAAGGAACAAAAATTAACCTTTCAATAATGGCCACCAAATTGATACAAATGCTGATCCCTTGCCAAAAGTGCCAAAAGCCATTCCACATATTAAATACTCGCGACAAGAAATTATAACCCAAGCGGATAAAATGTCCTTGCATTCCTTTCTTGTCGGCACACATTCACTTACTCTATCACACTCCAATGTCGCCGCCGCCACCTCACTTGGCACTCACTCACATAGCGACAGAAAAACTTTCAAAAAAGTCCATAATTCAAACAAGACGGGACGGAGAGTTCCGAACAGGGAATGGGCCAAAGAAAAAAAAAAAAAAAAAAACACTCACATACACACTCACAGAAAAAGAGAATCCATTTAAATCGCTATTCGGATTTTTGGCACTTCATAAGCATTCGAGTGTCCTCCAGAGTCTAAGAGCATGAGGCAAAGGCACAGATCCTGGAGTCCGGTCATCAGTAATAAGTCTCTGACTGAAAAATAAAAGCACCCGTAAGTTTCTATTTTAAAGGCCTCACCCGGCCTTTTATCCCATAAAAATTTCAAATAAACGATCAGGAAACGAGAAAACGCAAACTTTCAGGATGTGTGAATGGGACTGAAACCCATGTAGAAAAGGATAAACAGTTGGACGCACACATACACATGAAAAAGAACACCGTATGCGACCGGACAGATAGACACATGGACAAATGAACACATTTCGTACTATAGCAAACCATAAAGGCTCTTTTCATCATCGGCTCCTGAATTGCCTTGCTGGAAGTTTACACAAATAATCCAATCGCACCATTTAGCCACCAGCATGGGAAGTTTTTGTGCTTTGGTAAAAACTACGGACGTATGAACATATACATTCTGTAGACGTAAGTGTAGTATGAGCGCCTTTTGGTGGAAAAAAAAAGGGTGCGGACAACTGAGTCCGTAGTGCAACAGAAGAGCAAGCGGAAATCTTAAATAATCCAGAGCGACTGCCGGCAAGCGCCATCGTAGACTGTGTCCTGAAAAAGGGTTGGGTAAAATTGTACAATAAAATAAAGTGCGGACTATACAATAAGTATGTGTGACTAAGAATAGGGTGCGCTAGTGATTGTCCTCATGTATTTTATGCTAATTTTATTGTTGCTCCTTGGAATGTTTGAACGCAAACAAGTTGTACGAAACAAAATGAGGCAAAATGAGAAGCCGAAGATCTGTTTTCGAGTCTTGATAATTTACCATTACCATATAATTACCATAAAAAAAACTGATTACACGTTATGAACTTTGTTATAACTTATAGGCTCTCAACCCGTGGATGGTCCGCGCCTGAGATACAGAAACCTTCATTTTTCTTCGAGCCTGGGTAAGTTGTTTCATATTCTCCAGACCAAGTGCTTTGGCATCCGCGATAGCTTGATACTGCATGTCGTCCAGCAGTCGGCACCATGTTTTGTAGAGCATGCATTTCGTCTTTCGCGTTAGAAGTTTTGAGTTGATTTGTGTCGCCGAACTGATGTAGCGGCGATTTCGTAGGGTAAGTTTTCGTCGAATTTCCATTAGGGGTTTATTTGTGAAGTTGATGTTTACATCGAGTCTCGACGAGGGTGTCATTTGTGGAGCTTGTATTTCCTTTCTCAAAATGAAAGTTGGCGAGTGTCAACTTCTGTCCAAGACGATGTTCGACGGATCGGTTTTTGGTCGATACCATGAACTTTTTTTTTATCATCATCCATCATAAGACCAAAGCGTTTGGCCTGTTCATCAATCACCGTAAAAGCTTCAATGATTGCATTCTGGGAACGATGATGTCAATATCGTCTGTGTACGCCAGCAGCTAAATGAATTTGGTAAACAAAGGTAAGCACTTCGGGCTATCTGTTCCAGTACAAGGTTGAAGAAATCACATGAAAGCACATATGTTTGCCGACATTTGGTACATGTTAAAAAATTCCAGAGGAGCTGTTTCCGAAATTCTTGCCGGGATCCCGAAATAAGCTCAAGACGATAAATGCTATCATATTCGGCTTTCCTTACATACCTACATCTGGATGTTGTTCCAATCGCGCAACTCTTCGATTTCCTTAAGAAGATACTCTTCTTTTACGCTCAAGTGCCTTAAGACATCTTTAGTCAACTTTTTTGGCATTTGCATACACCATCATACCACGGGCAACATTTTCACGAGTGGCTGATATCGCAAGTTGAATCCGGCTAACGTTTTCATATCGTTGTGATCCCGGGTCCACTGTACGGAGTGCGGAGAGCTCTTTGGAGGCTATTCTAGGTGCGCTAAGGCGTCCAACGGTAAGCCATTCCACCATTTCGCCATTCTTCTTCTCAATTTGCATGCATGTTGTCATGAAAAAAAAAAGATGTATGTTGTATAAGGGGTAGATAGAGGGAGAAAAAGGGATGAATGACTCAAAAAGAAATAGTTTAGATTAGGTAAATCGCATCGACTGAAGTCGTATCTAATTCATCAGCTCTTTCATTGCCCAACATAGCGTCGCCGTGTTGCCTCTTGATATCTCATTTGGGTATCATTTGCTGAGTTTTCATAGCCTTGGTTTGACTGTTCGCAACTCCAGAGTCTTTAAGGTCGTCTGACTTTTAACATACAGGGAGTTGACTTTTCCGGATATGTCATTGTCCCTAAATTGATCACAGATACAGAACTCAATCTGTAATTGACAGATCAATTAAAAAAGGTTGAAAATAATAATGTAAGAAAATTTAAAAACACACATAACTATGTATGTAGGTACCTATCTCCAACGATGTCAATCAAACAATAAAATTGTTCAAAATTCATGTCTAGCATTTTAGCTTCCCACTGCCAAGAAGAGCACATCGATTAAGTCATTTTGTTCAATAATCTTCTGCCAAACAATCACAATGGCCAAGAAAACACATCCAATTATTTCATAAGCCACCATCATTGACGAACGGAAATCAAAAAGTGAACAGCATAAATTTTATAATTCTCCACTTTTATGTTTATCCAGCATTACGACTGCAGATAAATTGTCGAACAAGATGTTTTCCATTTACCATTTTGGTGTGGTGGCGAGTCGCATCCCCTACGTTCTGCCACTCAATCAAAAATTTAATGCGACATTAAGACACCCCGTCCGACAAAAATAAAAAAAATAAATATAAAACAGATCCAACAAAACAGGGAACAAAACAACACCCTGCATTCTTTATGGGTCGTGTAAATTAAAGGCACGCGAAAACGGTAAAATTTTCAATTTACTTGCGCCATTTTCGCATATGTAAGGACGAGTCCATTGGCCAGGACACTTATCTGAAAAGTAAAAGGAAAAAAGAAAAATAAAGAAAAAAAAATCGTTACTGTGATTTGTACTCCAACTCTTCAGTCACTGTCACTGTCGGTATGCAATCATACATTCAAATGTCAAACGAGGTTTTACACACGCTTTTATGAGCACTCCGTACCCAGCACATTCTCGATGGACCGTAATCTCGTCCAGCACCCGAGTGACGTCCCAATCTCTCTCCAGGCTAAATGTTAAATTCGCAGTCAGCCGAAAGCCCCTAATTAAGAAAACTCACTCTCGGAGGCTTGTCTCCTCACCGCACATAGTCGCCCGCGAGCCGTCTTGCTTTGCCTGACAGCCCGGAAAGTGGCAGGACAGAAGTGCTGGGATACCTAATTCTCGGTTCGTTTTTTCGCTTGAACTCAATGCGGATGTTTATCCTTTACGGTACACAAGTGGCGAAATTTCTGTCATAAAAAAATAATTAAAATTTGTGCTCCTCTCCATGGGCCCAGCACGCTCATTTTATTTACTTACGTTTTTTTTTTCCATCTCTTCTGTCTTTCTCTTTCACTGTATATCCCTTCCCTTCAAAAACCGACCTTTTTATTTGTACGTGTACTTTTTTTTTATGAGCTTTCTACCGTAATGTTTGCTGGTTCTCTCGCGTAAGCACTGTGTGCCCTCATTATCCTGTCCAAGCTAATTAGCGAAAGGTGGATTGGATATACAGAAATTATTATAAATACGAAGGATGAAGCTAAAGTTGGAGCTGGAGCATGTGAACCTATCTTGGGAATACATCTGCCACGATGGTGTTCACAGAGTGCATAGAGCAATGAGCAGTAAATACAAGTATATGTAAATGTGTTTTTTAAAACCTCAAACTCATACCCCTCATCTTGGTAACTGAAACCGAAATTCATTAAAATAATCCGAGGTAAGTATGAGTAAAAAAAAAAAAATAAAACTTTAAAGTGGATCACCACAGAGCAGCTCACATGCATGGTCTTCTTGTATCCGCTTGTACATTCAAAGACAAAGCGAGATAAATGATATTCCGCATGGGAGATAATCCAAAAAATGGGTCGAAGTATAAAAACTGAAAAACCGCACCACAGAAATCTCTGATAAACTTCTTCTTACTCCTAATTACATAACTCGGGAAAAAGAGGTGGCATTATTTGAAAATGGCACATACACACACAGTCGACTCTGCATACAGCTTCACCATACTTACCCAAATGGTGTCAGAAAGACTGGAAGTGACTTCTTGGATGAAATTAGGTAATTGAATGGTTACTTGTAAACTTTACATTGCGAAGTCGGACGAAGTTTTTCTTGGACACGGCTTCCAGTAAGTTAAAAAAAAAAACACATCTTCCAGTCTGTAATAGAAAAAACTAGATATGTGAAGCTCAATACATTTCATGTACAGAGTCTTGATCTTCCATTCTTTAGTACATACATAAGTGTCTAAAGGTTTTTATCAAAGTTGAAAGCCAGGGAAGAATAAGGTTGCTCGTCTTCTCCGGGCCCTTCCAACAACACTGTGACTCTAGCCGTAACTTTATTGTTATCCCTGATTTCTGGAAGGGTTCTATTAAAAAGTGGTTCTTCCCCCCTTTTTAATGCTGTCTTGCCAAGGAATGTGCTTTGTATGTTCGAGCATTTGCGCCATGTTAGTTTGCTTTCGCAATCGATGACGGAACTTCACTTCACTGGGTACATTGTTGGTTCTTAGATGGAAACCAGTGTGGATTTGAAATATTCTGGGGAGTCAATCTGTGTATGTAAGTGATCCTCAAATAATAAGTTGCCACAAAGAACACGTCGAACACTATATGCTCCGCCGAAACTGGTGCTCTTATCTTCTTTACCAACTACACGTTACGTAGCCTATTAGTATTTCTGATAAAATCTAATAGAATTTGTATATGTATTATCCAAGGCATTTCCATAGACTTCTTTGTAGACCAGACCTGGAAATCTTATAAAACCTCACTTTAACCATTAATTTCCGTCTACAGTTTTATGTATAAAAAAAAAGATATGAGATCTCGACTTCCCTTGTTGCCATCTACTTTGCAGAAAAGGACTTTCTGACATTGTCTGGAGTTTGTTGGATCTCATAGAAAGAGCTATGTTATGACATAGTAATAATAAAAATCGAAGCTTGTGAAGTGCTCGAGAAAAGAGCTTAGGGTTCTTGGAACACAGCACAAGGTTACGTTATGCTGGGTCCCTGGGCATGAGGGTATACAAGAAGTAGTTCGGCATTAAGTTTAGAACAAGCCAACCCCTCAGTGAACATCCCGCCTTGCTCATTGAAGCTCAAAGCAGGGAATAGAGTTCTAAGAAAGGCAAATGGCAAATGGTCCTCTCTAGACACTTGTGTTATCACAAGAAAGCTAGGGCCCATACTTGACAAAGCTAGGACCAACAGAATTATACAAAAGGAAAGAGAATCATTTTCCACCCTTATAGGGGTGATAACGGGACATAACACTCTGCGGTACCACGGTACCACCTGAAGAAGCTCCGTATTACGGGAAAAAACCTGTGCAGGGGCTGTGGTGGCGAGGAAGTTCATGAGGATACAACCCACTTCCTTTGTTACTGTCCTGGGCTGTACCACCTAAGACGATTTCTCGGACGTTACTTCTTCCGGAATCTCGGGGATCTATCCGAAACAGCCGGTGAACGACCTAAGCAAATTTATTAGATCCAAGCTTAACTGTTTTATACTCATTAAGCGGGCAGGGTAAGATTTCCCCCTACGGGTATCACAATGGGTCTGTAGTGACCTGAGTGAGGTGTAGAGGTAGTTCCTCTTCCCCAACCCACATACCTAACCTTTACCTATGGCATAATAGATTTCAGTACCAAAGTTGAGCAACAACTCTCAGACTATTAATCTGTTGTAACTGATTAAATGTTCAAATAGTAGCTCTACTGATATTTTAAATGATAACAGCTTTTTAGCAGCTTGATTCAAAATCCTAAGTCCTACAAATTTAAAGCAACTCTCCGCCACCCACATTACCAATTGTGTTAAACAGCAGCTACCACCCATAGTTCTCATTAGCTTCCCACAATTTTATTTATTTTTATTTTTTTGGCTTCCTTCAAACTTCTCACACATGCAGTTGACGAAGTGCAAAGCAAGTGCTATTAGATGAACCCTTTTTTCCCTAAGGTTATATTTCACATTTGAAGTACATAAGCAGCGACCAAGTGAAGGATATGTTTGCAGATTTTCAAGATGAACACAACTTTTGCCTAGAAGTATGTTAGCATGTTACAACACTCATTTTGAACTCAGATGCTGCCGACACTACTTACATGCATGTGTGTATCGAGTTTTATGTGAACAAATACTGACACCCCTTATGGAGTACTTGATTTGAGTGCCACTGGAAATGTTGTATCAGTTCATTGTGGAACATATGTTATTGTATCTTCAAATGAAATTCAACAATACAACAATGAAATGTGGAGAATTTTTGAAATAAGTACGCGCATACAGGTTGCAGATAGAAAGCAAAGCAAACTCTTAGTGTGTGTTATATGCCTCTAATTAAAAATTATATTTTTTGAGTGTACCTACAGATTGTTTGAATTCGTCAAGTTTGACAGAACGAACAGCGATTTCGAAAGGCATTAATCGATAACTCCGATTAAACATTCTGTGAGTCCGACGAGAATACGTATCTACCCTTCACAAATTGCAGACGGATTATGTTCACGCTCAATAGAAGAATAATCCAAATAAGTTTCGATTGTATGGATAATGTGATTATCTTTAGGAAGGCTTTCTTTAATTTTTTCCCAGGTCGCACAAGTATCACACACACAGCTTTCCTCACTTGGTAAACTGGTAAGGCATCAATGTCATAGGATGATGGTGAACCAATTCATTGCCTACTAGAGAATTGTTTCAGAGCTGCTTAAATTTCGGAGATGATGCGTTGTCGGATTTTTCTGTGTACATTTTAGAAAGACAACCGTCGTACATTTTACGAAAAAGAAGAAAACTTGATCCCGTTATTCGCCGAACCTTTTGATGTTTGATGACACGTTATACCCTTAAAAGTTTGCCATTGTTAGCCTGCAGGTTATTTCGGGGAGAAAACTTTAAGTTGTTTTGCTGAGACTCGAACTTGTGTCAGTTTCGTTTAACAGTCCAATGCACTTACCACTAGGTAACGGCGACTACTGCTAACGAAGTTTGACAACTAGTACAAATTCAACGTTAAGCCAGAATTTGCCTGTTAGGCTATCTGTGCACCACATCAATCGATAGAAGCCACACCTAGTAAGTGACATTTATTCATCTGAAGCAACTTCAACCCAAAAGTCCAAGGAGATCACTCTTCTATCTGCGTGAAACATTGAAGCACAATATGGATCTAAACATAATCTTAGAAGACTTATTACACAAACCCAAATGATGACAACTCATACGAAAAGATCCAAAGTGGAGAGACGGAATGAAGGCAGCATTTTTGAAGAATCACAGTTTCAGTCAGTCTAAGTAAATGTCCATCCAGTCAAGCTGCAAGAAAAGTGATCGATTTTTATGTTTTTCAATGCAAGCTAGTTCTGAAAATTCGTACGGTAAGACAATATGTACTAAATTCGGATTTTCGAATACACTGTCAAATAACGAGATCCTTTCTTGAAACGTACAAAACGAGTGTGCTATGAATTAAAAAGGACCGAAGAATAAAATAACCAATTATCGTCCCATTGCTAAACTCTCCCATATACCCAAACTCTTTGAAAGTCTCTTGTATGAAGCTCTAATCTTTTCCCTAGACAACTTGGTTTCTTGAAAGGTAGGTCAACTAACACAAACCTCATAGAATTTCTATCCTTTGCCCTCTCAGCCCTCGAGAATGGTAGCGAAGTCGACGTTATGGCTACCGATTTTAGCAAGGCTTTTGATAAAACCTCCCATCAATTAATACTTTTCAAACTGTCTTCCATTGGTTTCGAATCCTAGAAAACCGTTGTTACAGTGTTCAATTTAGGTCCACCCACCCTGCTCCTTTTTTTACCACCTCTGGTGTTCCACAAGACAGCCATTTAGGTCCCCTTCTTTTTATACTAACTACTAACGATCTCGATAGGATCATCAAACACTCGTCCGTCTCCCTTTACGACGATGATATAACATTTTTTAAAACCATTTCCTCATCTTCCTTCAACAAGACCTCGATGGTTTTTCAATCTGGTGCCTCATAAATTGCCTGGAATTAAATATAGCCAAATGCCAATCCATCACCTTATCTCATTGACGGCACCGATCTCCTCCCCGACTCTACCTTCTGCACAATACGTCTGTTTCTTCTGTTCAATCTCTTCGCGACCTCGACATTTTGTGTGATAGGGAGCTCAATTTCCGTTCACACATGGATGAGATAATCCTTAAGGCCAATTCTGTATTAGGCTTTGTAAAACGGTGGTCCAAAAAATTCACCAACCCATACGTAACCAGGTCTCTCTACATAACCTTTGTTCGCCCCCTCCTAGAGTATGCCAGTCAAGTGTGGTCTCCGTATCATTGTGTGCATATCTCGAGAATTGAAAGCATCCAGCGCCGTTTTGCTTCGATTTGCTCTCCGAGGTCTGCCCTGGAACGAGACTTTCGCCCCCACCAAAATTAAATTAGATTAAATTAAAAACTAAGCTCTGTGTTTCCTTATCACTACAAGTTGCAAACATTTAGAAGCAGTGTGCATCGCTACCTCCTTCGTCTGTTTCACACCCAATGTCTCTGATGTCCTTTTAGCGCTCGATATTTAAAAAGGAAATACAAAATGTTGACCCCTTTTATAACACATGCTTGCCGTCTAATTGCAGGTGATATTTTTAACAAATCACTAGTTAATCTCCGTAATCTCTGACTTTCATTCGACCAACTTGTCACCAATAGTATTGATTTTATCCTACACAACACTAAAACAAACTTCGACCTTAAGACAATCCCCTATGAAAATTAAGTTAGATATTTCATAGAGCTGTTCCACAGCGAATTTTGTTACATATCAAAGGATCCATATAAAAAATGAACCCATCCGTTTAAGTTAAGGTACTTCTTTAACATGTCAATCTGAGACGTATAACTTCCCATTTTCCCCGTAGCTATTCTCCCGGTTCCGTCTAAAAATAAATTGTTCCATGTGCAGTGTTGTGAAATTTATTCCATTTTCCTAAACGGAACTACAATAAAACAACTTCAGCTACTTGGCATCTAAAGCTGCTCTAATGTTGGGATATCCATTTTGTTTCCCCTACTTTTATGTGATTTTCTTTATTTCTCTTTTGCTCGTCTCATTTTTGTGTTATCCTTTTTTGCATCCTTATAAATTCCCCTGGCAGTCACTTCATGCTCATGCCTAACCGTATGCATCTACTTTTTGCATAGATCGACTAGGTTAGGTACTATAGATACTTTTTTTTTTCTTGCCCCATAGACCTTCCGTTGACTCCGACTCCGGCTTAAGCCATCATCATCATCATCGCCGTCATCGTCGTCCTAGTCATCCTGGTCGCTCTAGCCGTCGTCGTCGTCATCATCGTTATTGAAACTACTGACCTTAAGTGTTTTCTATGTTTTGATGAAGGAAAGAAATAAATCGTCTGCTTCTTCCGGTTCGTCGTTCGAACGCACAGAGTAAGAAGTATATGTTTGCCCATTGTCCCGACTACAGTGATGAAGGTTTTTTTTTTTATTATTATGATTATTATTATATGACGGCCATTATCAGCGCCATCACAATCAGGCTATTGCATATTGATTTTGGTTAATTTGAACCCAATTTATTCGATTGAATGATGTATAGGCATATTTTTCATCTATAACCAGATCTGAGATACTTTTTTACGTTCGTTTTTATGAGAAAATTGCTGAGATTTTTTCATTTTTTTCTTTGTGGTAAGGTTTTCTTGTGGGCATTTGCAGTAATTACTGAAGCGTATGATAAGTAATTTAGTAGGGGAAGGTAGCTATTTCACAAGGAATTTGCGGTTTGATTGATGGTCGGAACAGAATTAAAGAAAGATGAATGTTAAGCGTCAAAGAAAATGTATGTAGTTGCAGTGAAGGGGGCGGGTAAATGAAGCTAAATTGACCCTTGGTGATATTTGAGAGCTAACGAAATGGAAATTGAATAATGGAGGGGTATTGGTATAGTCGGTCAAGAGGCGATTTAGTAAAATGCTTAAATTTGTAATGTAATTTTGTCTTTATCAAATGCATTCAGTATTTTGCTTTAATGTAACCAACGAGGTGAATTTTGCTTAAATTTTATTGTAAGCTGAATTTTCAACTTCTAGATTCACTTGTTTATTGTAGAAATGAATTTTCGTTCATGACAAGTTGACAATATTGCTCAGAAGTTGTTCTTTAATACTAAATTAAATGAGGTCACAGAGGGTTCAACTTATCTGATATCTGAAGGGACTGACCAATCTCCTTCGGCATCTGATTCCGGCCTTGCACGATGCAAAACCACTTTTTTAATTTCGGAGACAGCATTTTTTATTTTGTAAATATGCAGCATGGTTAGATCGCTGAGGCCTTCAAAGAAGTACTCCCCGAGTGTATCTCTTTTCAGAATCGGTAGCACAGAATAGGTACACAAAATGTGGGCTATTGTTTTCACCCTCCTCTCCTCTTAACAGCTTTGGAGGGGATACCCATTCTAATAGCATGCTTACCTATCAAGCAGTAGATACCTCTTATTGTATGACATAAGGCTAACGTATAACGAACATCTGGAGTAGATCAGTGGTAAAGCCTCACGAGTGAATAATGCACTAATGCGCATCATGGCAAATCATGAAGGATCGAAATATTCTGAGTCGAAGGAGGCTCCTGGCCAGGGTGGTCACATCTGTGGTGCTCTATGGGTCACCAATATGGGCTGAAGCCGTGAAAATTGAGTCGTTTAAGCGTAAAATCGTATCGACATACCGACTCTGCACAATTAGAGAATGCAGTGCATTTCGCACAATATCAGAAGTTGCAGTTTGTGTAATTGCTGGATCACTCTCAATTGATTTTCTGGCCGAGGAGGCTAAACAACCATATGAAATGAGAAACCAGAAACCGGGATCAACCGGCAGTAAGCTCAACAGAGAGACTAACCAGCATGGCGAAATGGCAGCAGCGATGGAACGTATCGAGAGAAGGCCGATGGACCTATCGTCTTATACCACTTATTGAGATATGGATGGCGAAGTGGCCTTTTACATAACACAGCTACCAAGTGGAATGGATGTTTCCACGCGTATCTATACAGATTTAAGCACAACAACTCTTCGTATTGTCTGTATTGCATTGAAGCTCAGAAGGACGTGGAGCCTGTGTTCTTCCACTGTCCATGATTTGAAACCGGAAGGCAAACATTGAGGAATGAGCTTGGGGAAATACTAACCCCTGAAAATAAAGTACGATGTATGACCTAATCGCAGGAGACATGAAACGTTCTAAGTAAGTGTGCAAGGCAGATAACGATACAGCTAAGACACCTCGAACGAGAAAGGTGACAACGTGAAGAAGTCCCAATAAGATTGTGAGAACGTGGTGCCGTGGTGGGTTTGGTGGATGGAAATTCCACACTGTTACTGGGTACGACCCCGGTCCCACCTCTCACTGCAAAAAAAAAAAAAAAAAACTCCTATTATAGAGCTAAGGCACTACATATTGATAGACAGAAGACTCTCCGTTCTCTTCAAAAGCAGGTAAGGCCGGATTCGAGTTTCAGTATCAAAGGGGAGCTTTATTGATTCTATATAAGCAGATGGTGCCTCCCTATTTTCAGAGAGGTTCCAATCCGCCTCTTTTTTGATGGCTCGTCTACTCTCCAGTTGCCCCAATCATCTCTGTGTTCTGGAACTCAGCACATGGAAACGTTGTATCTGTCAGTGATCATGTTTGATGACCTGTGCTCTTGGATGAGTTATTGTAGACAAAAGACTAAACTGGAACTCGCACATTGAAGAAAAATTTCCAAGAAGATCAGAGTCATGTGGGGATGTAGTTGCAAGTAAGACAAAACCTGGGGTTCAATTCTTTAAGTCGCTTATTCGTTGTACAAAATGATGGTGACTTAGATTTTAACACGTCAATTTTCTTAATAATAATGTTGAGAAGAGATCTATTACCAGTCGTTACTAACCTGCGAAGATGAACATATTTGGATACCACAAGTGCTATGCACTCCTCCTTCATGCCATACAAGCTGTTATTAGACTTATTCTACAGCATTTTTCAACTTCAACGAGCAGGATTCACAGTCTGCAGAGGTCGAAAGCAACTCTTTCGTTTTCGACTTATGCAGGAGCTTTTGAAAATAAAATCTCAAGTCGTGATACTAGCGTTATATCTCAATAGTAAATCTTTCAAAGTAAATTCTAAGCATTGACTTCCATCAATTGAGGACAATTTACCCTTTAATCATCTTAATTAGAATCTTGTGTATCGCATATCGCATGCAAAATCATAGAATTCGAACAACATGACTTTTGGATTATTGAAACAACACTCGTACCTCCCACTTAACTCACAAACTGAATAAGGGTCCACCTATGTGTGTGCATTTGCCATGCATCAGTCCTAGATGCAATCTATCGAACAATGGTCTCACAAGGATCGGTATTCAGCTACAGGGAATGCAACTTAATTTTATGGAAGCAACCTTATCGGTTGGCTTCAGTAATCTCATCTGAAAATCTAATTGAGAACCAAGCTTTGTATACAAGTCGCATACAAACACGCAGTCTTATATGTGAACACACATATGTACTTGGTTTGCCCATGATTCTAAAGCAGTCTAATCGAGCGATGTGAGCGTGTGTTTCTTTTCACAAGAAACGCAATTGACTGACATTAGCTAATAATTTAATTAAACCCCCAGGATGGTGTGTGTGTGTACCTCTTGAGTATTCTTCATTTCCATGTTAACTATCGGCAGACATTCTTTGCAGTACCGAGAATAGCTCTTTATTCTTGCAAAAGCCATTTCGTTCCTAATGAATTCATAAAAAAGGACTACGAGGGGTTAAACAGGTATCTTTGAGTATTTTCATGCAAACAAATGTTAGAAGCTCATTGCCAACTGGAGACACCAGAAAACACAAAAATTACATTACATAATTAAAACAACAAAAAACCATCAAGAAAAGCATAGCACCAGCAAAAAAGGACATTCAATTAGATCCTTGAATATGTATGTTTGCTGTTTTTCACCTAACTGACATTAGACTGAGTTTTTTGTTGACTCGGTTCGCCTAATGCCCTACTAACATTTTCAATTACGATTATTAGTGTGTGCGCGCGAGAAAGTGCTAAACAAAAAAAAAGGATAGCAGCTTCTTGGGGGACTTTTTTTTGTTTGTTTGTGTACGTTTTCATCTGACACTATAAGCATGAGGCGGTAGATTTAATGCGTGGCTGCATTTATATGGGAGAAGCAGGGCAACAAATCACCCATTTGAGACATCACTTCCTGGAAGCTTGACACAGCGACAAATTCAATTTGCTTCTCAACACCGAGTATGAAATTAACTTTTTGTTTTCTGTGAGCTTTATGACATGTGGTTCTTTTTATATTTCAACTGCTTAACGAAATGAAAAATATAAATATGGGTGTGTAGATATGGTATGTATGTAATGAGGGGTGATTTATGTTCATAACAAGGTAATTGTGTTGGTTTACGAGCATTAGCTCGATGGGAGTATTAACTCAGAGCTGTAATTATTCAGTCAACACTAGGGAACAGTCACTTGAGCAAATTTGTCAAAATTTGATGGTGCTGCAGTTTGGGGTTAATCAGGGCTTTAATCAAAGAGCTTTTCAAGCTTACATTATATTTAGTAAGCTATCTCCAGTTGTGTAAGCCGAGTTGGTTGAGGTCACTTTCCACTTACTTGCGACCATGAGGTCGTCCTTTTCTGCGTGGTCCATTTGAAGAGTTCGTGGTTAAATCATCTTCTGCAAATGGGAAATATAACTTTTCTCTCGAAGATTCCAAGTGCATTTCCATCCGTTTTTGACAAAGTCCAAGCTCCTGCATGAAGATGTTGAGGGTCTTGTAAAACTTCTACTTTAAAGTTCCTTACTGCATATTTGCCTCCGAAGTCGATTCGTGATATTCCTCGTTGGATCTCTGCGCTAGTTTTGTTTTCAGAGGTAAAAGAAGGGCGTAGATAGACGAGTTAGCTCACAATCTCAAAATTAAAGTTTTCTATTGTAAAGTTCTGCTCGAAACGTCGGTTTTGTACCTCAATGCATGTTCTTTTGCTTCTCGTTGTTAACATCCGGACCTATTTTTGCAGTTTTCGTCACCTGCGATGTTTGCGAAGGCACGTAGTTGTACTGGCTCCTGAAAAATAGCACCTGATGTGTTGACCTGAGAACTTCGCACTATTTTCTCCAGTACGAGGTTGAAAAAGCTGCCTCACAGTGCGTCGCGATGAGGAAAGATCTAGTGGTATTGAGACTCACAGTGGAATTGTTTTCTACCTGGCGGACCAGTAAGCCTACCCACAAAATCGAAACAGTTTGGTAGGAATACCAAAAACCATGGCAGGTAGGACACCAACCAGCTCACCTCTATTTACGATTTCATATGCGACCTTTCAAACGATAAGTAGATAGTGGGCATGGATCTGAAATTATTGCGTCTTCTTCAGAATTTGACATTAAATTCTACCGGACTACTCATGCAATGGAAATCCAATTGTATAATGATAGGGGTGTCCATCTTATGAATCCCGTGATTTTCATCCAAGCTTTTCTTTGCTTCTTCACCAGGTTACAAGGAAAGCATGTCTCCTCAGGAGCCTTCCACCATACAATTTATTAGTTAACCATCTATGTTGTTTGCCGGTGAACTAGGAAAAGGTATAATTTCGAAGGATAAACTCGTTTCCAAAGTTCCAGTTTCTGATCCAAAACTAGACATAGAAAATGTATGACTACGAATGTTTCAGAAAAACAAATATTCGAAAGCACAGATTAAAAGAATAAAGATCTTTCATTTTTTCAACTAACGTGTCCTTTTACTTTTTTTTAAATTTCTCTCTCTAGGAATCATTGATAAATTAGTAAAATGACAATGCGCCTTTAATGACAGTGCACTTTAAATGACAGGCACACTTGATTAACGACTTCGATTGATGCATTTCACTTCACTTCCTCCTACAGGGAGCTCAATTCATCGCTAACAACAATGTTATTTCCCTTCATCCTTCGTATCCTGTTCTTCAATGCTCTTGCGTGCATGAACTGCTACATCATATGAGAAATGGAGCAAACTACGGATGTGAGAATTATAATTTATCCAGATGTAACATCCTGTGGAGTGTATTAAACTTTCAACTAATCGATGTCTTCCAAATGAGTTTTTCTTTTCCTTTTTTTTTTTTTAAAACTTTTCAGTGACCCATTTTCGAATACGTACCTATTCACACAGAGAGATTGAAAATTCTCTGATCCTTGTGGAATCTAGTAAAACTTTTAACAAATAAAAAAAAAAAATCATGTAGGTAGTTGAAAATAATAGAAACTCGATGTAGTGGTATACTAATGCAAAGGTAGTAGGGTCAGGATTGGAATACATTTTATTTTTTTCAAAACTTTCTGAAGCTCCCGACAAAGTGGTTTTTTTTTTTTAATTAAACGTATTTAGCAATTTCATAAGGCGAAATAAAATAAAGTACATCTAGAAACAAGGACCATTGCCAGAACATGTAAACCTCCCACTACAAGTGTAGTATTGAAAGCAAAGATCTAAAAGTCAAGCTTTTTATATTCAACATTTTGAAATACTCATTTGGGATTAAGAAATTCTCAAAACACATTTGGTAAAGGACCCTTACTTTGATGGCGAAAAAGGAGTCCGATTTTATTTTTTTCTACCAGAAAACCTTTCCTTTATCCTTTATGTTTTCAAATCATAAAGTTTTTATAATTGCACTTCGCTTAAGCATTATAATAGTCCTTATGCTTTTACCCGAAACTTTCCAATCACGTCAAAGTGTACCACATCTTGTCGTTCATAGTGCAATGCAATGCATGTGACCTCATTCAAAAAAAAGGTATCATTCATTTCCCATTGCAAAAGTAAAAAAGTAAAACCTCCATTCAACATTGCAAAAGCTTACTCCCCTTCCTCAGTGTCCTTTCATTTAATGTGCAATCCATGACGAACGAGCTTAAGCCAAATGCTAACGAACATAATTTCCCCTCACCCTGAATGGGGTCAAAAAGTTGAAAAGTTGAATGACAATCATTGGTTTTGGGATTCTATACTTCGTATCTCCCTTCCGTCCTGTCACATTATTACGCTTTGCTTCCTGACTTCAACACCAGTCGGCTTTCTGTGTGTGTGTGTGTGTGTTCTTCAGAGATGTGGCAACACAGAAATTCCTGCATATTGAATTTAAATATTTCTCTTGTCCCACGATCACGCTACCACGGTTGATGCTCAGGACCCCAACGCCACCATCAGCATCCTCCATGTGGAAAACATTGGTGGACGTTAAGAATGTAAAAATGTTCCAACACGACGATGGACGAAGCTTTTATTTGAAGAAGGATTATGGCTCTGGCCACTTTATAGAATCCTATGGATTTGTCCTTGGTAAACATTCCATTCGCATACTCAGGAGATGGCTTTTTGAAAATTCGACCCCTCCCATCCTTCCTTATTGGCTTTTGGAAGAAGAGTTAAGGAATTTGAATTTTCTGATATTTTCTTCTTTTTTTTTACAAAAAGGAAAGTTACAGCTTAATTGGCAGAACCTTGTTGGGGTAGGTTCCTTAAATTTTTTTTTTTCTCTTGCAGTTCACACGAGGTTGATGTCTTTACCTAACCTTTGAAAAGTAATTGTAACACTGGAGGAAAGTAAATTTTATTCATTTCCAGATTCCAAAGATGGTTGATAAAATTTCAGATAACATTTTAGGAATTTCGATTGTGACTTAAGTAAGTGCAGCTTGGAACAGGACGACGATCCATAAGAAAGTCTGGGAACAATGTGCAATGGATGAAAATATTAGTAATGGTATGAAGTCACGACAATACTGGTTACTGTTCAGAGGTGATTTAGTGTAGGTAATTTAGAGTGTGATTTACGTTTATTTGAAATAGTTTATATACGTAAACATAAATGTTCTACAAACTATTAGGCATTAGAACATTTTTGGACCGATTCCAGTTCAGAACTTTTCAGACTTTTAACGAACATGAGTGCAGAGCCGGTTTTTCTTCGTACAAATTGTCTGAACTTAAAACTATAAAGGCTCATTCTATTCAACTACCCTAAGCCTTGGAGCAGATAAATGAGCTTATAGTTGTGACATTGATAAAGGTTTTGTCATGGTATTATGACTTTGTTCAAAACCAAGTATTGCTCTGAGTAGAAGTTGAATTGTAATTCAAACAGGCAAATTAATGGGTGAGGGGCGTATACATAAGTTTGTCGAACGCAATGTCATTGGTTTAGTCAGTTAACAGAGTCCCAAATTCCCCGCATAAATGTATACGTTTAAAGAATTTATTCTGCATTAAGCCACAAATGAAAAGGTTCTACTAAAACTCTTTATTCTTTAACTTAATGCCTCTTCTAGAACCAGCAACATTTAAACAATTAAAACCTCAAAAATGAATGCCATTTCAGTTCAAAACTTTAAACTAAATGCAATAATTTGCCATGTATTTCGAAATGAGTAGATATAACTCACAGAATTATTGCATAAAGTCACGTTCTACAAGCATCCATATTAAGTTCATCTCCGTACATTTCAATTAGTAGTTACCGGAATGAGAGGGACTTCATAAAGCACTATAATTTCATAAAATCACTTTTCTAAGAAAACCCATAAACAAAGCACTCCCTGTACACACTATGCAATGCAGGCTGGCTGGTAGCTTTGGATGCATGTTCAACGTATCTATAACCAAAATCATTTGTCCGCAATTGCAATATCTCAAAGATAATTCCCGAAAACGTGTCGTCTACTCTCAAAACTAGATCTCAAATAAATCTATTGTTTACCTATACGAAACGATGCCGATACACTTACATATGTATATATAGTGTACCGTAAGCACGCACACGTATGTGAACACCCAGAGTTTATGTTTGAATCCTTGAGAGAAAATTAAGCAATAAAATACACCAGATTCCAAGTAGACATGTGAGAAATATCCTCCTTGAAATTGTTCCGATACTGCTGCTCCTGGCCACACAGTAGAGCCATCTACTTCTTATATATGCACACAATACACTCACTGCTGCTGTCCAAGACGAGCAGAGAGAGGCCATTCAAAGCGTACTGTACACGAGTACGTACGGCAAGTCGGCAATGGCAATTGTTAGTGTGTTTGCACAACTACTGTGCGATGTCCTGAGGTAGAATCGGTTTCTTATACAACATCTTCAGATCCCATCTGAAAATTTATCTGCCATATGGGCCAATTGCAGCCGCAGAATTGGCTGCTATGAAACGTTAAGTCAAGATATCGAAAACGTTCAATTTCTTCTTAATGCCGCTTGTGATGATCACATGCATGGCGATGATGGCAAAATCGACTATCGGATGCATATGGTGGCCAATATGTGTCAATGGCTAGAGATAATTTCAGGCGGAAAGAAATAAAAACAAAAAACAAAAAAAGGAAGGAGAGAGATATAAAATAAAACAACATTTAAGAGAATCAGGCACCAAGATAGGACACATACATATATGTGCAAAGGTATATGCAAAAAGGCCCAGAGCCATTTTTAATCACGAAACGGAAGCATATGCTGTCAGCTAAGCTGTTATGGCAGGAAGAAGAGGAGGTTATCTGCTTGAATTAATTGATGACTACTGGCATGTGTTTCGTCCTTCTTTTCATTAACTTCTGAAAATGAAGGGTGACTTAAAAGTCATGGATTTCCCTTAAAGGTGGGACAATACAAACAGTGTGTCTGGAAAAGATTCGTCGAATCGAACAAAAAAAAGAAAGCGCTTACAAAGTCATTTGCAAAGAGAAACAGAAAAGGACACCTGACCGGGCTATGAAGCAAACTAAACAAATTATTCACCTTGATATGCTATTTGACGTTTCGGAGAAAGGACTATGCACATCATTGATCCCACCTAGGATTGCTTTTCAAAGACTCTGAGTTGTGTCAAATATTTTATAGATTGAGTCCTTGTGGAAAATGACGACAGAAAGAAGATCTTTCAAGGCGAGGTTCGGAGTAGAACTTCCCAAGCTCTCCATCTACGTTCGGCTTGTTAACATTTCCGGTTAAGTCTTTCTTGTGGATGGGTTTCCTGCAAACGCAACTACTTATATCCGGCAGGTCAATTGAATACTCTCTTCTCATTTTTATTTTCTCTTTTGACGTTACATCGGACCACCAAACTTCTGCCTGTAGAAAAGGACCTCAACCAACTTGGAGGGCGCAACTGGACGCGGTTAGCAAAGGACCGGGAGCACTGGAGAAGCTTATTGGTTGAGTTCCAGGTTCACCCCGAACTGTAGCGCCTACTGAGTAAGTAAGTACACTTCTGTGTGCTGATAACATTATGTGTTCATTGTTGTAAGTAAATATTATATGGCCAACTATGCCTCAAGACCGAGGAAAGTCCGTGTCGGATATTTAATCATGAGTGCAAAGACAGAAAATAAAATATACTTGTGGACTTGTGTAGCCATTGCAGCGGCTTGTAGACTTCACGTTTCTACTTTTCGTAGCATTAAGTGCCTGGAAGTAAGTAGAAGACATCTTGAGTATTTGCAATCAATCTCGAATACTTCTTCGATCGCGACCAATCGCGATGACGTAATAACGCTCAAGAATATTGATAAATTAAACCAGATCCTGTCGCAAATATGTCCGAATGGAAAGTTTCATACTTATATCGGTGTCTTTCGTGTCATATTGCCCGAACAACATTTTTTCGGTCGCTGCTGTACATACACATGCATCCACAAGCTCGTACTATATGGCGGTGTTTGGTGCCCCAGAAGTAGGCTCTGAAGCACGTTGCAAGCATCTTGGCTGGCCTTTCTTATTTCCCATAAACCTTAGATTTTTCTTAAAGTTCAGCTCGTCGGAAAGTCAGTCTGTAGTATTTTGTTTAGAATTTCTTTGCCATTTTTAACATTTTGAACTTCTGTCCCGCCTTCAAGCCTTGAAATGAGCATTCTACATACTTTGAAAAAGGCCAGGCATGGCGACAAAGAACAATTGCTTGGATAGGTCGATCTTCTAATAGCAACTTGCAGATGTAAAACGTCAAAGAAAATTGGGACCATCAAATCGCGAATTTTATGACGCTTGGCCTAAATACTTAAAAAAAAAATGCGCATTTCGAAAGTTTTTATGATAAATAGAAGAAAGATCTCTTCAAGACAAAAACTCGATAGCCTTAGGAGTATAAGTAAATATGCATATATGTATAAGAGTAAAATATAAGTTGTCCAATTGGACTTAGAATGCATTTCACCTTAATCAGTTGGCAGTAGAAAAAATATTAGGTGGTAATTAATATTTCAATAAATTTTTAGTAGGTTATTTTATAAGCAGACTGTCTGTATTTCTTTTTTATAGCAAATTCAACGAGTAAGAATTTTTGATTTCCATTATACTTACTGACGTAATTGAATATATAAATATCCACTATTCTCCAATGATTTCCAAAGAGAATGAAACATTAAATCCCAATGGCGCGCCTAGGCTCCATTTTTATTTTCTCCTCCTGTGCACAGTGGACATAGCAGCAGGATAAACTTTGTCCGTTTCAGTTTTATTCTTTGACAAAAATAAAAATAAATAACTTATTTGACATTTTTTTATGTATTTCTTCTTAGATGGAGTGAATTTGTCTCTGCAGGTGCAAATTGTTGGGACGACTAAAGGGCAAGGAAACGCGACGAAACAAATGGCCGGAAATTCCAAGGTGAGTTTTCCTTACAATTCGGTTTTTTTCTTTTTTCTTTTTTTTTGTACTTTTTCCTTTCAATTTCTGGTACAATCAATACGGTGCCATATTTCTCACAATAAATCATTGCTTCGTAGATGGAGTGAATTAATATTTTTCTATTTCTTTTTTTTTCTACTTTATTTCCTTTATTTATGACTGCCTTTGAGAATGAATGGAGAAAAAAAAAAAAGTGAGAACATTTGAAGTAACTTTAATTTTTAATTTCCCAACCAGATATTCGAGGAGGCAATCTTCGCTAGATAGATTATCTGTAATTTTACATTTAACTTTGTAGAGTCAACCGACGCGGATTATTGAGGGAACATGTCGGAAAAATATAAAACAAAATTAATATTCAAGGGGAAATACATAGAAGCAGATGAACTGTATAAATTCATAAAAAAAAATACATAAAAAAAACCGATGCAGAAGTTCCTGATGAAATTCATTTTCATTGATTATTCACTTATTGAAAGGTGATATTGGAAACTGACTTAGAGTAATATTGAAAAAATATCAATCAAGAGGAGCGCAATTAAGCAGACATAGGATCTGATAACAAAAGCTTGAATAATTTGTCAAGCTTGACATTAACTTTTTCCTGATCCTCAACCAATAAGCCTCTTCCGAGAGCTCTATACATTGCTACCTAATTGGTTTGGAGTACTGAGGTAACCAGTATATATAAGACGCAACCTAAGTTTGACGTAATAAACGATCTTTCAATTTAAATTAAATAAAGTGTGTGTGAGATATCATCGAAATTTTTTATTCGTTTGAAAAGCCTATCGGTGCCATTATGTATGAAATATTACATCCTTCAAATGTCCGCCGCGGCTTTTTTGGGTGGCGCTCATCCGTAAGGTCCAATTTTCCATGATTCTTCCGCATAAACCAGGCTGAATTTGACCGATGGCATGGGTTATGTTATCTTTGAGGGCCGCTGTGGTTTGTGGCTTATCCGCAAAGATTTGCGACTTCTGAAAACCCCACCAGAAAAAGTCTAACGCACGATCTCGGTGGCCAGTTCACATCACCTCCACGTGAGATGACCATGCCCTCGAATCGCTCGTGCCGAATTTCCAATGTGGCGTGAGCTGTGTGGCACTAAGCGCCATCCTGTTGAAACCATATGTCGTTGGTGTCCATATCATCCAATTCAGGCCAAAAGAAGTTGGTAATCATCGACCTATAGGCCTGGCCAACGTCGTTCTCAAAGAAATATGGACCGATGACGCCGCCGACCCAAAATCCACACCAAACAGTGACTTTTTCGGGATGCATTGGACGCTCTTCGATCTCATGTGGATTGGTATCGTCCCAAATTCGACAATTTTGTTTGCTGACGTATCCATACATCCAGAAATGGACCTCATCGCTGAAAATGATTTTGCGATGAAAATTAGTCAGTTTCCAATAAAACAATTTTATTATTTGCACGTGTTGTTGAACGCTATATCCATCCATGGTGATTTGGCAAAACAGAGAATAAATGACAGCCAATTTGACAGATGTAGCTTCAACACTATGGCCGCTATCAACTGTCAAAGTTCGGAAAACCCTTTAGAAACTCTCCTCTGTTACACTGTTAGCAGTAGAAAATCATTATGCTGTTCGTCGAAGATGCTAAGATACCTTACTTTGTGAGAATACTCTTCTAAACAAAAAAAAACCTGTAACATATAAGTTCATAGACTACTGTGATGTCTTAATAAAGTAACAAAAGTCTTTCACAGACTTTAGAGTTTATAGTGGAGTGTCAATGGAAGAACTAGCGTTCAACAGACTCAATTAATTATGTACCTACAAGTAAGAAGAATACACATGGCCGGCCTTCTGCAGAAGCTGTTGTGAGAGTTAGTTTCAGGAGAACTAGAAAGAACAGCACTGAAATAGCAAAATTCTAAAAAGATTTGCCAACTTAGCCACCAAAGGCCATTCTGTGCATACTTAACTCAGAATGGTTCATTTTCTTCTCATAGAGATAAGAATCGACTCCGAGTAAGTCGACATTAACCAAACCTAATTCCATCAGGTACACTAAAAAAGAGCTTGAGAACGATTTTGTACATAAAATTTAAATTTGGTCTGCAATTTAAGCCTTCTAGACTTATAGTATCTTGCAGATTTAAAGTAGGTCCAAAGTACTTTGAACTAGAAAAATTGACTTTAAAACAAGGATCTTGTATTTCAATTGATGAATGCTGTAAATTTCCAATCATGCCAACCAAACAGCGAAACGAACAGAGAAAGCTTAAAAAAAAACCCCCCAACAAATTAATGGCCCCTTGGACATCGAGAACAAAGAAGAAAGGAGTAGGTATCCAAAAATCGACGCCACTGCCACCACCAGAGGACATAGGAAAACCACAATTTGTTTTGTTGTGCTGCAAGGTGAATAGTGTCGCCACATTCGCTTTTATGGTTTCACAAATTGCAACATTAATTCTCAAGATGAATGGGTGCCGTTTACTCGCGCCTATTAGTGGTCAAAAAATGTACTCCCAACACACACACATGTAGAGAGACATATATGTATTACATAAAACAGATGGGACAAAAAAAAAGTACGTAGTAGCTTTATGTCCTGCACTTTCGATGCCATTCATTTGACCACAACAACCGAAAAGATCTTACGAGCATTCCATTTGAGAAAAACAATACTTCACTTCTGTTGGGTCCTTCGTGTGTGGTTCTCAAGCTACCGCATTGGACTTCCATAGAATTGCATTTCATTTCGCACCATTTTGACAAACAGACACATGCACACACAGACTTGCTGTAAGGGAAGATCTAACGAAAGGAAGAAATAAAAATGTTTGGAAAATTTATGTTTTTTAATAGCAAAGTGTTGGAATGTAATCTTAATTCGTCACTCGAATGCCAGTGGAACTTTTCGTATGGATAGTAGAACTTAACCACAAACATACTTTTGTACATATGTATATGCAGAAAGTCTTGTGAATGTCCGTTTCGACCCAAAATACAATCAAATTAAACGTATTTAAGCACTAAAGGGACTTGCCGATGCCACAAAGCAATTTCAAAATCCAAATATAGTTCTACTGGTCTGCCAAAGTACCTTTTCGGTTGTTTCAGTATAGCTGATACCTCGATAGTCGCTGTATACATAAATGGACATATGTACATATGTCACCGTCGTGGTTCGGGGTGCTGAGTAGAAGAATTGTTTGCCATTGAAACATCTTTCTCCTCCTCGTTCCCAAATGTCAGATGCAAATTCGGATTCTAGTTACGAAACATATATCCTTTGTAGTGTCCATCCACTATTGCTGGTCTGTATGAAACAAGAACTTGAGTGGGCATTGCTTCACGTACTCACTCATAAGTAGTGAAATATTAAGACAGTCGACATCGGATAAAGCTGGGTTATCGATACTTCGCAATGTTGTTGTCCATTGACTTTTGAAATTCGAAGTATACCCAGCAATTGCTGTGTATTTTGTGGCAATTATCCGGGACTTACAATGTTTTTGGATTCAATATACTATCAGGTTAGAAGGTAATCTATCTCTAGTCGTGATAGGCAGACCTACTATTTACTATTAATTTGTCCGGTCGAATGTTGAAAGAGCAAGGCATCTGTTTGAATTGCTGAAAGACAATTGATAGAATATTTTTGAAGGGTATTTTTGAGTTCTGAAAGCTTTTGAATGTCTAGTCCTTTTTCGACCCGAAAATAGTGATGCACAAAAGGATTTCTGCTATACAGTTGACTTTTGAATGCCTGCGTATGGAGATTTTCACATCTAAGTCTACTGTATTGCATTTGCAAGTCTCTCCATTGCTAAGTTGCATATTTTCTAAAGTGGATTCTATGACGGCAAATTTTATTTGTCAATATTTGTGTATACCAGTCGAACCATGATTTATCTAACCTATTTGATTTTTGACTGCGGCTCGTTATAGTTCTCAACCTGCTTTGTAGTTCCACTGAATTTACAACTCAACTGTTTATGAACAAACAAGGTGAAGACGAACAATAATTTGAGTCATAATTTGGGTCATGGTAACTGTGTAAAGTCTCCCCTCTGCCTGTTTTGATTTACAAGGGCGTCAAGACCAACAGGACCGTATACTATGAGAATGTTTTTAGAAAATG
Organism: Criorhina ranunculi; assembly: GCA_951813785.1. Taxonomy (NCBI): domain Eukaryota; kingdom Metazoa; phylum Arthropoda; class Insecta; order Diptera; family Syrphidae; genus Criorhina; species Criorhina ranunculi. Next base: position 16,625,951 of record OX638381.1, read on the forward strand.
CGTTGATATTTTGGGAAACTAATTGGTGTATGGTCTAGAAGGACAAAATGTCGTTTCAGCAAAGAAAAGATTCAAGATTTGTTAATTTTCACGGCCGAGATGAAAAAGTGAGCGTTACGGAGCTTGTAATTTGCATCACATCCGCAGGAATGACTGTTAGTGTATTCGAAAAGCACTTTGTGTATCATACATATCCACGGGCGAAAATTGGATTTAGATGGAAACAATTGAAGTGGAACTTCTTAAGCCGTGTTGGGAATACATTTTTAAAGAGCTTTTACTTCTTTTTACAGAAGATTGTCCGCTTCTCTTCTACAGCGGACATCAAATGCAGTGCGTTTGGATGTTGGTCTTCAAGATGAAGATTTTGAAAGGCAGAGTATTCTTATTCTGTCAATCTGCTGCCCGGTAATGTTGATCGGGAAGGACCTATGAAGTCAAGAACCTATCTCTAAAGTGAGCACTAATGTTACGAAAAATCTGCACACTTTTGTTAACCAATGTTTAAGAAAAAAAAGGTTTTTTAAAGAACAGATCAAGAACGTTTAGACTCTATTGTACAAAAATGTTCGATCCATTACATGATCTGAAACGGCGACGATTGGAACCCACTAGCCCAAGAGCGGGTCCCTCAAGAAGAATGTGGTGCAGAACGGTCTAATAGAACTCAAGACTATTGGGGGAAAATCTGGAGAAAATGTTTAAGAAAAAAAAGGTTTTTTAAAGAACAGATCAAGAACGTTTAGACTCTATTGTACAAAAATGTTCGATCCATTACATGATCTGAAACGGCGACGATTGGAACCCACTAGCCCAAGAGCGGGTCCCTCAAGAAGAATGTGGTGCAGAACGGTCTAATAGAACTCAAGACTATTGGGGGAAAATCTGGAGAAAATTAAGGCACAGGCGTAACATGATGGATGTACCAAGACCCATAATGGCACGCGAGACCGAAGTTAGTAAAAAAGTACTTCTTGTAGTCCAACTGATGAATCAATCAACTAATCGATAATCGGTAAACGTCTATTAGACACTGGTTCATCAGTTGATTGTATATCCTTACACAACAGCAAAACTACAAATGCTCATCTCGTAATTTCCTTGTACGGAAAATCTGCAAAGTTGACACAATATCTCTCAAGGACCGCATTCGCGCAGAATGAGCCATCATGGGGATCTCAGTTAAAATGTGAACCTCTGACCGTCACTTCATTCCTATGATGTCGTTGATGCTTAAGTGGAGTTTTATTTGTTCCCCTTTAGCTAATTTTTAACTTTCTGTCAGTTTTTATAGTCATTTTCCCTTAACTTAACTTATTTCTATATTTGTGACCCCAAATAACTCTAAGCTTTAAAGTCCAAAACACAACACTTATACATTCCACTTTTCAATTGACTCCTCACCTACACATGTTTTCCCTTTTCACTTCCTGGTAGCCTAGATCGTCATCACTTCATCATATTGCTTCAACGGAAATCCCTAACTAGTCCACGAATCTGTTTGCCTGTAAAAATGATGAAGAATAGAAAAAAAAAATTGGATCCTTCCAATGATAAGGGTGGCACTCATAAGCTCATTAAACTACAAAAAGGAAAATTTAATTAATTCCAGAAGTTGCGAATTAGCTCCAAGATTGTTAGTCCACCTTTCTTCTACTCATCAGTCAAAGTTTGCTGGGAAAATTCCCACGAAGAACGAGTTAGGTAAGATTATAGCTCCTCGAGCAGCCTGTTCCATGCTGTGCATCTTGCAATTGAGTAACATGTGAGGAAAATCTGTAACATAGAATGAAAGAAACTTTTCAAAGCAAGGATGCGAGACTGGATGCCTTGGATGGTTGTCCATTGATGATAAATCCACTCACACTATGTGAAAACTTTATCAACTAAAGCTAAACGGACTTAATCTCATCTTGGCTTAATTCACATGAAATATCAATTTGCAAAGTTATTAGGCAGGGACTTTTCTCCTTCTCTATTTTCAAGTATGCTTGACTGTGTGTATGTGAGTGTGTGGATAAGATTGCAGTGAGACAAGAAGCAAAAGGCTTGCCTTTGAGAAGCTTCCCTGATGCCAATGCAGCTCCATTGATGCTGCAAACATATAAATGCTATAAAGGAAAACTTCTTGCATACTAATTCAGCTTGACTCCTGGGAGCTATCAGCCTCGGAGAGCGATGGTAACATCATCAGCAACGAAGCACCAGCTGGTAGCAGTACTACAAACGAGTCTACCCCACAATCGTATATGACAATTGACAATTATACCAGTTATCCCCACACATAGCTACATATTCTGGGCACGCTGACGACAATCGTATACTCCATCGAGAACGACAATGATGAGCTGCCCAGGGGATGAGAAGGAGAACGACTACTACGACTAGGAACTAGGATTGGAGAAGCGTAAACACGTTTTGTTAAATGGAAAATTTTCTTATGAACATCAAACAAAATGGTTCCCCACAACTCCATTACACTGCATGCATATGAATGAGTTCTTGTGCAATCTGTGTATGTGTCCAAGTTTGCGTTTTCCTCCTTCTTGGTCACACGAGAGAGGCAACAAAAAACCATCACTTTTAAAAGAAGTCAATTTATAGTATATGAAGCTAACTCCACTGTCGACAAAGATCCAAATGAAAGTTATTCCTTTTTGCAGTTGGAGAATGCAAAAGTCCACACATGGAACATGAAAGTCGAGAGGATCCAGTGTCCAGCTGGAATGCACCCAACTTTGCTTACCATAAAACGGAAAAAAAACATATTGTCCTTCCTGACAGAGAAAGAAAGGAACAAGTCCGTTCTTCGGATTCTACCAAGTGTTACACTATTTTCCTTTGAGCCTTTTTAAGTTCTCCTCCGTGCGCTCTGAGTTATGCCTCCTTTTTTGCCCTTCGACAATAATGTGCAACAAAAACACCAAAGTGAAACTCCTGTCTTGTGTTTGAAATACAACACAATGGCGAACGAACGAGCGGACGGACGGAATATAGTCTTTGAGCAAATTATATTCCTCTCTTGTTTGGCTTGTTATTTCCAAAGGAATTTCATGTGGGGGGGGAACTTTTTGGCCAATTTAATTGAAAGGATTCGTAATTCTTGCTTAGAATTGCTAATGTGAAGCTCAGGCTGATGGTCGTGCTGATGTTGATGCTGATGCTGTTACCTGGTACAGAGTGAGGTACTGTGGCCAACCTATTGGCAAGTTAATTAATTTTGCAAACATTTTCCTCAAAATTCAACTATACAAATTTTGTGTGCATGTGGATGGCTGTTTGTGCAGATGTGTGTGATTACCGAATTATCGCCCATTGTTGAAGGACTCTTGAGAATAAATTCGTGCGCACCTCAAATTAGTGTGAAGTATTTTGCTATGCTTGACAAAGTGCAGTAGGTCATGGAAAAGGGATTTCATGTATGTATGTGTACCTATAGTAAATCTCTGGAAGCTACCAAAGCCGATTGGGTATCAATTTATTGACCAGACGTTGAGTCAATGGAATTAGTTTTTGAACAAAGCGGGAACACGTCTTAGGGACGTTCGTCTTATTAAAGTTAATAGATATGAGACCACGACATAAGCTGGACCTTAGATACCTGGACCAGGACTAACGGATGAACTTTAGTGCTAATAAACAAATACAGTAGAATCCGGTTATAGCGACGATCAAGGGACTGACGCTCTTACCGGACGACACACAAAACGATATGAAAATCGTAACTTTTCTATTTTATGCAAACCTAACATGTTGTTGTGTCACCTCGCTAAATGCGGTTAGTCGTTATAAGCGAAGTTGTAGTAACCAGATTCCACTGTATATGAACAAAATAAACATCCGGTATAATAGCCTATAGAAGCCCAAGGCCATTCATGTTGCCTACGCTATATTTTTTGCACGAATTAATATTTTTCGAACATGCAGTTTCTATTGCCAATTCCGAATGGTGGTTTGAAAAGCTTCTCATGACACAGGACAACTCTTGAAGGTTTATCGTTGTTTTGCCGAGATAGGGCTTCCTGGTTTTCTTTAGAATACTTTAAATTGCCATTCTATGTCTGTCATAGTTGACCAACTCTTCTGTCAATCCAGCTCAAAAGGTTTCCATTGCAATGCGCATTTGACTACAACAGGACAACAGAAGTTTCCTATCCTTTTTGAGACCCATAAATCTTGTATTTGAGTTTCGCTTTCGTAATAAACCATAAGAGTGAATGCTTTTATTATGTTTTATAAACTTTAAAATATACATATACATATGCATAAACTTGTGCACATTAAAACAACTGCGTCTAGAGAAGTTTGATCGACTGTTAGAAAGCGTACCAAATTCGCCATAAATAAAACTTTTCCAAATGTTCGTTGCTTCAACACCGACAGCTTAACTTAAGCATTCTCAACTCGAATTCTGTCCTTCTTTTAGCAATTAAAATAAAAAAAAAAATTCAACCATTTAGATGTGAAAATAGACGTTAGTCTAGAAATTCCAACAACATTCCCAGGGAAAACGTCCGAAGCGCCACAGGAGATTATACATCACGTCCACTTTTTATGCTTTAAAACGTCTTCATTTATTAAGAACCTGGATGTTCCATCCCGTCCGTTTTTATAACGCGATCATAAAAACCACCGCCTAGGGAACTTGTTTAACTACTTCTAGCCACCTGAAGGAACCAAAGTTATGACTGGTCCTATTCCAAGACAAAAAAAAAAAAAAACGAAAAGAAAAGTGAAACAGGGCCAAGGTGAGCTTCTTCGATATAGCATCGCCACACCGATGAAGAAGATAAAACTCACCGAGTGGATGGATATAGAAACGTCCCTAGAATACTAAAAGTGGATGGCAGTGCAAGTGTAAGTTAATCTCCAACTAAATCGCATACGTTGTGCACTTTCTTGAGGGAGAAAACGAGACAGACCCCTTTGCCTTTGTTTTAGGGTTGCAGCACGTTGATTGCTTCCACTCTTCCTCGGGTATATTATATGGCATAGTAGTTTGCTCTTTTACGATCGCACCAAATGGTTGCACATAGAACAACATAACACTGGCAAAAGGCGGAAACAAAGCAACAGAAACACTCCAGGATCAAAAGGATGGGAAAACATTTACGAAAGCAATAACTCTGGTCCTCTGTTCGAATTTATTTTATTTCAGGATCCACAGTAGGAGGAAAGTACCTCGAGATGCATTTAGTGTTTTGGTCGTCCAGTGGATCGTTTCAATTGAAATTGGCCAAAAGAGGTTGGATCAAAATAACTTTTGTACATTCAGGAGTTTTCACTGTGTGCTGCAAGCTCATGTCAATGAACCGAGCATAAGAATTAGTATACTGCTGACGGAGAAAGAATTAAAAGGCAAACGTTCATAAATCCGTACACCATTTTTGAGACGGGTAAAATTCACATGCTGGAGATTTAATCATTTGGGTAACTACAGGGTGACCAGGTGAAAATTGCTAAATTAAAAATGAGCTTAATGTTTATTGAAAAAGTTATAACAGGTTATGTTTTGTTTTATTTGTTCACGGATTCAGGAAGGTTTAAGTACAGCGTTAGGTGGGAGTACTTGGTCGACATTTCAAGGATCTCGTAGATGGAAAGGATGCATTTTAAGGTTTTTATTAGAGTGATTTTACAGTTCTTGGAAAGAAACCCGATGTTTGAACTATCTTGAATAAAGATATTCTTAAGCATGAGAACGTCTTTGCTATTACCGTCAGATGATCCAGGTAGATAATATTTTTAGTGATTCTTTAGATTCTTTCTATCTTATCGATGATTTTTGAATCTTTCTCTAATTACGAGTACTAGAAAGTGTTGGCAACAATGTTGAAAAAATTCTAATTGATGTAGAACAGTGGATAGATATATTTATCTTTTGACTTTCTTTTCTGGAAAACACGGCATGCTCTATTCTGTAAGCTACTTCTTTAAACATGTACCGGATGTCTGCAAGGATATGCGCTTTCATGTGATTTCTTCAACTTCTTTGCTGGAACAATTCGTCCAACTGCTGGGATACTCAGACGTGATCGCACTCAGCGTGCATGTTTTCACGATACTCGAAGAAAATGTGAACCAAATCGGACTTGAAATAAGAAAGGACAAAACCAGTGCAGCCGGAAACGGATAAATGCACAACTCGTCGGGCTCGATTTTGTGTGCACTTATCCGTTTTGTGCACTAATCCATTGCACTTATCCGTAAGTGCAAACTTATGCACTTATTTTTAAACAATTCAGTTTCCGTGAATTCGTGAATCAAAAGATTGGTTGTGCGACTGACGCATGTGGCACTGCGACCTAAAAGATCTAGGTATTGTGCCTGGAGCCAGTTAGGCTAAAAGACCCTCGATCTTCTTTATGAAGTTGAGAATATCTCCAGTCGAGGCATTACGAATGTCCTCCGGTGTTGGCAATTCCTTCTGGAGAAAGTGTTTTCTGACACTTCAGACAGCCCCCTAGAATGGTTTTGTTCAAGGGTCAGACGACCCTTTAAACCTGTCAAACGTTGTTCCAATAAACTCGTTCTGAACGCGGAAGTAGGGATGCCACAGAAGGCTTCAGCACTTATGTATCTTTCAGAAGAACCTGGAAAGTTGATCTGCGACTTCATTGTCTTCAATGTCTCTGTGTCCTGGTACCTACCAGAGTTTAAATTTATTTCGCTTAGTATGGTCTTGGAGAGCATTGAAGCGGTCTAAAATGACCTTTAAGTTGCAGTAATGGGAACTCAGTGCTTTGAGCGTTGCTTGACCATTGGTGAGTATGTTGATGATGTCCCCCTTTATGCCGGAGTCTAGAATAATACTGGCGCAGGTATCAATCGTTCTGCCTGGAGGACATTAGGGCAAATTTCAAGTGCCTTTTTGACAAAGATGTGCAATAGAATAAGGCCAACAAGTGCCTCTAGGGCTGCCGTAGGGCAAAATGTGGAAGAAGTCCTAAAATCCCGAAACACATCGATTGCATTGGTTCGAACACATCTGGCAAATGGCTAATAATGCTCCAATCCGGGATCGAGATAGAAGGCACAATTATAAGTCATTAAGTCTTCAGCATTGTCCTTGACCTAAAGAAGCTTTAACTGAAACTGAGGCGATTGATCAACTTTTATTTGGCATTCAACTCCAGTGTTGTGTACGACCATTTTTACTTGATTGTAACAAATTATGTAGATCCTTGAACTCTACTTCACAGATTGCCTCGCAGGTCCCAAAAATATGAGTAGAATCCCTTACTGTGAGCTTTTCATGCTTTTATAAGAAACCTAGACGATTTAAGCATGCAAAGGCTTGTTCTTTCTTTAAAAAATATATCTTTCCATTGCTTTAGCTCTTCTTTCATTCCTTCAATAATTTGAAATAAATTGACACATTCGTCGTCTCGCCTCCAACCTAACAATTAAATAAAGCGGCTTTCTTATATTTTTTAAAAAGTGCTTATCCGTAACAAAAACCACCATTCTTGTGTCTTCTGTCAGCTTTATCCACTTACCGCAACTCAATGTCATAAATATAAAATTCCACAAAATATTAAACCAATAAACCGACGCAAATGAAATCGATTCAACGAACATACCCCCTCTAATCCTTATGCGGAGGGCTTTAAAAATCGAAAGGTGATAGAAGAAGATCACATCCACCCATATTTTTCCATTGAACCAAAAGTCACAACGAAGAAAAGAAAGGAAACACAGAAAAAAAAAAGAAAGGAAGGGAACTATCAAAACAAATCTGTTCCACAAATGCAAAGCTTCTCGGCATAATAGGGTTGACTTAGGTGGTGGACCAAGTGGGGGTAGGTAAGATGCCTCCCACAACAATGAAAATGAATATCAACAATAAATTTCAAGATGCTCCCTCGGGAGTCCTTTCTCCATTTTGCCAGAGAGTAAAAGAGCTATGTCCCAGTTGGGACGAGTTTCAGGACTCCACCAGCACATCAGTACAGCGAAAGTAATAAAGATTCTGAGTGGTCCCCACATGCACTCGGTGACATATGGGCCAAGCGTACACTACTGAAACTAGTAGGCACATCTACGCGGTACTTTATGTATAGCAACCGAGTGTAAGAAGGAACAATGCTCTCACAGATTCACAGATGTAATCATTTACAACTGCCGCAGCTGTTTCACTCTGTTGCTTTGGTGGTGGCGGTCTTGTCCCAGAAAACAGCTGGGCCAGGAGCAATTTCAATTTCTTTAGATCCTTGGGCGTCTCCATATACTCCCAGGTTTCATGTTTGGGGATTACTCTGCGTCTCATTGCTATAAACACTAAACATCCGCAGTGTTGCGGTAGAGACACTTGCTGCCTTTCGTTCTGTCATAGAATCAAGTCTCATTGGGCTCCTGAGTTGCGTATTCTTTTACTTTTGCGGGCAGACCATTGGCCTTCACTATGCGATTCGGGTAATTTATGGCTAGTACCGTAAATACAGACAAATTTTCCTCCGTATTATTATTTCAATGGGCTGCCAAATTTCAGTTTCACTTGGGCAGTTAAGAATCAGTGTGGCTTAAAAAGGTCACACAAAAGCACAAGCAGGATACACATTAGTTAATGGGATATTCTTTGAGAAGGGACGATGGTGATCCCAGGGGATTGATATGATTTCCTACGCATAGAGAATCGGGTGTAAATGGGTCAATTGGCCCTGGAGAATCGGAACCAAGTTTCGTACACTATATTGAAGGTCGTGACATAGTAAGAGAAACAAATATATTTCGACTATCCTTAGAACGATTTGAAGTCTAAAAGTCAGAGATCAGAAATGTACGCATTAAAGGGAAAATGTTATAAATTGTTAAGTTAAAAAAATACACAAACTGGTAGTAGGTTTAGGTTTAAGCATCAGATCTTATGATGAAAAACGTCTAAGGTGCAATGAAGTGTTGTGTTTTTACCATGAATCAAGTATTTGAATGCGTTTGTCACTCAAAGAAGCTTTAGTTCTCTTTGAAGGAAGTTTTCACTGTCACCTATAATTCATCAGTTAGGTTGTCCAATATTAAGACAAGGAAAAATGAAACATTCAAAATCAGTTACAGTTTGGTGTGGTTTTTAGTCATACGGAAGTGCCTTTACGAAGCTGATTCGGGAAATTCAGTAACCAAATTCTAATGGCCTCAACCATCGTTCCAACCTAGAGCTAGACGAAGTTAATACAACGTTATCAGGACTTAAATATTACAAAGCTACTGGAACTGACGACCTTGCTTCTGAGCTATTTGAAGCAGCGAACGAAAACATGCATGTACCTCGACTAACTTGGCATGTAAAACTGGAAACAACTGGCAAAAGACCGTTGGAGGCACGTTTTGCTTTAAGTCTTATCAGCAAATCAAATATGGACCCCTACAACATATATTTTGTCTTCGAAATGCTTCAGTGAGATAGCTCCAAGGTTGGATCATATTGCAAGCATAATTCCAGCATCAAATTTCTAATTTAAAACCTGTAATGCTATCGGAGCTAGAAAATCGTTTTCCAAGAAAGGAAATTCTAACTGTAGAGAAGTCTCCATCTGTTTCTCCTTCATTGGCTCTGCCATGACATCTCTTCGTATTCATTGGATAAAATCCAATATCTTTCAAATTAAAAATTCCCTTTTCGTCATTAGGCGTCTGCCATCACACATAACATAATGACGACAGAACGACGGATGAGAACACATGGCCAAGGATGAGTTGACTTACACACAATCAACGCAAATGCCGCCGCCTATGTGCTCTAAACAGCTCCTCACCCTGACATGTTGTGTTCACAGACGGAATAACAAATCGGGCCAAAAGCATACCCAAGGCAAATGAACAGAAAAGAGGGTGAGAGGCGGATTCCTTTTTTTTTTTTTTTTTAATTTAAATTCATTTCGGAAGCCGTACAGTTTATGAAAAGATGTTTTCGGATATCCTTTTACGCTTGTGTTCACACAAAACGTTACGCCATAGAGTTGGTGGGGGTGCTGTTCTCCTTGAGAACAGAAGACGATAACACAATGGCATGCAAGCATAATAAATGTTTCCCATAACCAAATCGTTTACGCAGATGATTTATGCAGGTCACTCTCAGAGAGAGAGACGCATTGGTCCATTTGTTTCGGCAAACGAAAGCAATTTAATGAGAACTTCATTATAGCATGTTTAAAATTTCAAAGGATCTGTCACACAAACCAAACACATTCACATGCTCGCGAATTCAAAAGCGACATAATGAGAGGACCACAAAAAAAAAAGAAGAAGTAGGACTCCCATGACGAGTGTACTGACGAGGAAGGAACATATTTAATTCCTTTTCACTCACATCCTTTGCGATGTCAACTGAGATGGTAGGCCTGAGCAGTACGGCTTTTATCGCAAATAGGAATCAGATTTAACATCGTTACATCGCAGTCCCATCGCAAATGACTGCAGACATATCAAATATTAAGGAGCTTCCTAGGACGACTGTGGCACTGCTCGCGTTTGGGTTAAGTGAGACTCAGGGGAATGCCTCAGCTTCACTTACGATCTCACCATCGACTCACGACACTACAGCTCCCGTCGTTCATAGGGTGGAGTGTCCTTGTGCCCAGAGTTCATGTCATTTGATTTTATTTTATTGAATGTCCTATAAGATACGACATATATCCGTTTTATTTATATAACATTTTTTCGGAGCTGCCTCTACCGCTCTCCTTCGGTTTTCAACTTAGGGAGAGACATGTTGAAATTGTAATTGAGTCGAAATGATGGGGACATTCGCTTTTATTGGGAAGAGATCCATAAGTAATGAGCAAGGAGGTGATTTTCTTCCATTTTTCTACTCTGTGTCTAAAGATTTTTATTGGTCACATGTGACATGACCGACATAAAGTTCCCAACTGTAGATGCTTTCGCATTTGTCTACTCCCAGAGTCCTGTAAAATGTTGGTGGGTTTTTTTTTTTTTTTTGGGTTTTGTAGGGCTACCAATTTTTTTGTTTTGTTTAGGAGTTAGCGAAGATTAAAGTCATTAAAAGTACAGTCTTTATGGCTTGAAAGGTTTTGACCTCCTTTGGGAGGTTATTTTACGTGAAGAGACTGAGGGTCTCTTGAAAGGGGATTTCTGGGAGGAAACTCATTAAACAAAACAGTAAAGCCTGCAATTAGATTGACACTGAGCACTTTGATCGCCGTAAAAATAGAAAAGATTCACAGGTTAATGGCGTTGTAAAACGAGTCATTTTTGAAGTATAGTGGCATTTGCCGACCTCTCTTCGGTGGTACTTTATTTTTTAATAGATTCCTTTTAGACGGAAATAAGGTGAATACAAGATGAGTCTACGGCTTGGTCTTATTAAGGCTTTGTTGGCCAGTGCCGCCATATTTATGTGGCCATTATCTATGTATAACTTTTTCTGATAACCATTCAAGTTTTATTCCTACGCTTATTGATGGTGTTTTGTTTACGAAAATTTAAGTTAACCTTACTTGCTTTTTGTAGAGGTTTAATGCTGATCTTTTTTTAGCCGCAGTTTTGCCGGATAAACCCTAGCTGACACACACTTAATAGGGACGTAAGCAAAATTATATTTCCCTACAGCGTTTTAGAATCCATTAATACGTTTCCCACTTAAATTGACCTTAACAATAGGCTTAACAATGTTGACATTCAGTGTGAATAACGATTCATCCTCAAGCATCAAATTCTGCGCTACGTAAGATGACTTATCTGTAAGCTGCATGACAAATAAGTTCAACTTGAAGTGAATTAATCCATCTGCATAGTTTGCACAACACCTAGTGCTTGCTAATAAATTGCAATGCATTCTACAGTGCTACTGGCGGTGTTACTATTTCTGCCAACCACATTAATCACCCGACACTGCATCAATTCCGGAGGCAGACTCCAAAGCCAGTCTCCCCATCACCATCGTCGGCGGATGAAATCCTAAAAGCCACTTAATTAAACAAGTAGTTAACTTTGTAACAAAACAGCGCTAGGAGCCGGGGAATCAATTGAATCGTACAGGGGAGTGCATAATCCCGCTTTATATTGCAACGATCCGCTCATAAGGTAACGCACACTCTCGCAGATACACGCACACATTTGATGGCATTCCAGAACTTTACCCAAAAATGATAAATGGCGTGCGGTCGCCGGTTATATGCTCTGGCCGGCAATTCTGGAACAAAGACCATATCAAGCCAGAAACGCTACTAATTCCAGACCCCGGGCGGCGCGTTTCACTTTGGGGGCAAGCTATGCAAAAGGCTTGATCTCCATCCCTAACTCATCTCCTCCTCCACTGCCATGAATCCGACCAGCAACTTTTGGCGGTGCTTTTGAAATTTGTTGTCCACCATCCAAAGTAAATAAATGTCCGGAATGCCCGAAGCACCAAGGAGGAAGAGTTGCAAACAGCAGGGTTGATGTTTTGGTACAGTGGTTCCAAGCGAACATGCTGAGAACAAAAGGATAAAAATACTGAAAAAAAACACACACACTCACACACACGAGAGAACGGAAAAAGCTCCTGCAATGGCCCAGGATAGGGTGATGGTCCGCCGCACTGCACAAATATGGTATTAGCGTGTGTAAGTATTTGGGTGCATAATCTCTTTTTTGGCGCACATGGCGAAATATTGTTGGCATAAATTATAAAATTAATGTCTGCTAAGCTTGAGTCAACACACACTAGTGCACACACACACTCATTCCGGCGAACTGACTAACTGACTCGAGGCTTCACAGTCGGTTTTTGTGGATTTCTGCTATATGACCACATACTACGTGTAGTATGTGCCCGCAGCTCAGATAGTTAAAAAAAAAAAACAACGAAATCAACTTAGCATGGACTCTGAATTACAGCGGTGGTCATGTGGAAAGTGGTAACTAGCGGTGAGCTGCATAGTGGACTAGTTTATTCTGGGAACACTTGCATTGGTAGTATCTATTTCAAACATTGTGAATAGCTCTCATGGGCAGAGATTCATTTTTTTTTTACAACAGATCACGAATCGACCGCATATGCGCTTGATTTCTTAACGATTAACGTATCTAGAATAAAAATGGTTAATTCAATTTGTGGGCGATGTGACTATTGACACTTAAGTTGACAATGAGGGATTGATACCTTTTCGAAAGTCTTCAAATTTTATTTTAGTTTACAAGAGCTAAGAGCACGTAATTGCAGCTCTTGCATGCAAAAACGATTTGTCTGTTTTACCTTCTTTCTTTTTCTACTGAACGCAACTGAGTCCTAAGACGTATTCAACAGAATCTTTGGCAAAAGAAAGGGACCTAAGCCCGCCACTTTACACTGGATGTACACAGCCATTATAAGGCCCATACTTACGTATGCATGCCTCGTCTGGTGGCCAGTCGCCGTAAAAACCACAAACTTAAACATCTTGCCGAAGATCCAGCACTCGAGGTCACCTGTCAACCTTTTCACAAAGAAATTGGTCGCGAAAAGTGCGCTTCACCTACAACAATCCAATCTGTGGAAAAAAGGTGTGATAAGACACCAAGCTATAACCAAGTGGGTGAACACTGAGACCAAAACTGATTACTTAACACCAATTTTGAATTTGGAATTTAGCCTAAACCTCGAACCGAAAACTCCCTTTAGAGAAAGCTGGACAGAAGAAGAGGTCATTAACCCCAACCATATATCCATTTTCACGGATGGTTCAAAAATTGATGAGGGAGTGGGCTCTGGGATTTTTGCAACAGAACCAGCAGCGTATTTCAGGCGGAAGTCCTAGCAATCGCCGAGGCCTCGCGTGAACCATCACAACAGTCATTCCCAAGAAGTCACATCGACATTTTCATAGACAGTCTAGCAGCCATCAAGGCCATCACATCGACCACAATCAGATCCAGAACTGTGAAACGCTGCAACGACGAGCTTAAAGCACTCAGTGCTAATCATAAAGTCACGCTCATCTGGGTCCCGGGATATAAGGGCATCCACGGGAACGAAAAGGCGAGCGAGCTCGCAAGATCAGGCTCTGAGATGGATCCGATAATGGCTGATGACTCAGTCCTGCCCCCATTAGAACTTCAAAAGTCCAGCATCACCGTGAAATCCATAAAACTCGCGAACGAGAGATGGACCTCTCTCACAACATGCCGCACCTCAAGAACACTCTGGACAGAACTAAATAAATAAAAAAAAACAGAGGAAATCGTCGCACTCAACAGAAGTCAACTATCACTGCTAGCGGCTCACCTAAAGAGAATGCGTTTGAACACAACAGAAATATGCAGAGGATGTGACGACTCAGACGAGGACACATTCGTGCCGAAGCCTCAGCAAAAAACCGAAAGATAATCCTCGGAGAACATTTCTTCAGCGATCTGGGCAAACTGTCAAGCAAGCCACCGAGAACCAACCTTCAATTCCTTCGGAACTCAAGATGGTTCTGGGAGGCCAATTGAAAATAATCGAACATCTATTCCATTTATTTTAGGTATCCCACACCATATCGGGGAACACAATGGATCCATTGAGATCCGAGTGAGGTAGTACACAAATGCAACCACCCCTAAAACCTAACCTTACCTAAGACGTATTCTTTGTTTCATGTCAACTATTTTCAAAAAAATATGCACCCTTTCATACATTTTCAAGGTCTGCTGCGCAGAACATGACGGAAAGAAAACCTTCCGAAGAAAGACGACCAAATGTAATCGATAAGCAAGTCCTCCGTTCCAACACGATGACTGCTGTATCAGCTAGTAAAATGGCAATCCTATGTCTTTTAACACCTACACAGGCATATCTACATATCTCTGCTCAATGTCCCATATGAGATTCTGTCTAAAGATACTGTGTGATCGTTTTAATCAACTATAGATACATTTTTCAAACCGAGACAAATCCAAAGAATTTCAGGTTAAAATCAACCATTCCTGAATAAGCTTGGACTTTTTCCGAGAAAACTGATCCAGCTACGCCGTGGAACGCTGAAAAAAATGCGATGGACTGTGCAATTTGGCAACGTTTCTTTACAACTATTACAAACATGCATCGAATTTCGTCTTTGGCTTGCAGTTTCTACAATAGTGCGCAGGACTGACGTAAACACAGAAAGCACTGTATTCGATATGTCCATGCAGCTGCTGAGATATGTACTCGAAATCGACATCATCGATGATTTTAAGATCAAAGATAATCACGGACGGAGCATGAATAAGAAGCTCTTCCTTTCAAACTTAAGATGAACTAAAATTAACTAAATCACAACCACATATGTACAATGTAGATACATAATTGAAAAGAATAATTTTTTTTTTATTTCCCAACTCTTCTCACATAGAAATTCAACGAATTGGAAAATTTGTATTTCAACCAATGGAATCCTTTGCACTTTACATCATGCTTTTCCGCGATCACTCATGAATGGAATCAACAAGCTCATCATGGTAAATGTCGTCTCCAAGGTGAGTGCACGCGGATTCCAAAGGTAACCCCATGTAGATATGCTCATCATCAATCCAACCGAGATTCAATGAAATTTCAATGCACAAAGACGTCGTTGTCGTCGTCAGTCTAATGCTTCCCATGGTGTCAATGTTTTTTTTTTTTTTTTTTGGTGTCACTTCTATTCAGTCTCCTTTAACAGAAGGCAAAAGCGGATGCGATGACTATCTCAATGGAAGGGGTTTTGTGGAGTGCAAAATAAAAGCGTCATCACTTTGAAACTTATTCAATTTTAACTAAGCTGTAAGCTTCTCCTGTGCATAATAAGAAAAGTTCCTTTTTTTTCCATCCTTGCTCCACATTGTACCTCTTCGGCGGATATTTTTTTTTTTTCCTTTTGCATTGCACAGAAGGTGAACGTCTATCGGTCCCGCAAAAAGGGTGTACATCATGAGGGCGGGCGGTTTGAAGGTGACTGCGGACTGACGAACCGCACTAAATGTATTTGCCAATATGTGTGTGTGTGCGTATGAAAGAAAGGACAGATGTAGAGTGCGGTGCGACAGTGAAGTAAGTACAAAATCCAAAATTGAATACCAAAGGGGATGAAGAAAATTCAATTAAATTGTAAATGAAGACATCATCGGAAGGAAGGAACCAGAGGCAAAGCAGATTTGTCCACCGCCCACCGTACGTTCTGTGTGTACAATTATTTCTTTTCTGTTTCTCGATTTTCCTTTCGTTCTCTTTCTCTTGGCAGTGCTTTATGGTCGCGAGACGCATCCTTTTTCCATATTCAAACGGTTCTACGACCAGATACCACGTAACAATTTCAATATTTCTCCGGAAAACATTCCCACCACGCCACAAAGCCAGTTCATATGAATGTTAGTCTTGCTTCCAGGAATCGGGGGTGGTGGGTACACTTTTCATTATTATGCGTAACTTTGATTTGATTCAGAGGAGGAAAAGGACTTCATAATCGCTGCACAGTTGTCCATTTGGATTTTTTTTTTGTTTTGTGTTCTCCCTTATAATGTATCTACTATTTTTTTCTGTTTTGTGTTTATTTTCGTTTTTTTTTTTTGTCGTTTCCTTTTGTCTCTGTTGCTCATTTATATTGAAAGAAAAAAAAAATAGTTTCAGTTGATAACTCCGGGGCTGGCTGGCTGCGCCAGCATCAAAGAACTTTACTTTTCTCTTCGCTGGGGTTGGGAATGCGATTTAAATTAAATTCCAAATGAAGATATTTTCTGAGAAAAAAAAATATATATGTATGTACAAAAGGAAACTCAGAAAAAAAAAATGCGTTAATTTGTAAAAGGACAACAACAAGGAGGTGGGCGTTTTGCGAAAAGATTTTTGTATTTCCTTTCTGCTCCTGCGATTTGGCATTGCAGACGTTGTAATTAATGTCAGGGATTAGGTGAGTAGCGGGAAAAAAATATTCAATTTGTATAAAATTCGTTTTATTCTATTTGTCAACAAAGAGATGGGAAAAGGGTTCATTATTTTTTTTTGCCAGCATAATACCTTCATTCATGTGTACATAAGCAAAAGACAGAGTCCTTGAAAAGTGTTTCTTTTATGGCTTTCAGTTAAGACCATTGAGAACGTTCCTTAGTTCTTCACATCCTATTGTTCTTTGTGGGTTTAAGGACTTCAAATTTCGTACAGTTTCTGAGCTGCTGAAGTGCTGACCCGTAGCCGTTCACTAGAAATATGATTAGATTATTTCGAAGACAT
The DNA here is from genome assembly GCA_951813785.1 of Criorhina ranunculi. Lineage (NCBI taxonomy): Eukaryota > Metazoa > Arthropoda > Insecta > Diptera > Syrphidae > Criorhina > Criorhina ranunculi. The sequence goes on from OX638381.1 coordinate 16,643,091, forward strand.
TGGTTCACGAATGCTCGTCGTAGTGGCTATTATTTTTAAATTGCTGCAGAACAATCATCGGCATATCTGGGACAACATTCCGACAAAACTTCGACTCTTACAAGATCTAACCAACTCATTCCCAGAGCTCTGGATTCCTTTTCAACTGTCCTGCGACACGTTTCTTTAGGGGACCTACTGTTTTGCCAAATTTGGATAAGTGGGGTCTATTGAATTACGGAATAACCTTCACGCCACACTGTGAATTATGTTATCAATTGAACATAGAGCAGTTTATTTGATTGTCTTGATCATTACGGAGCTCAACGATGATTCCTTTCACTGAAAATTCTGCGCCCGTCAAGCTCTATTGGGGTTGCTCGAAAGAAATTCACATCGCGAAAGTGCCTTATCCTTTCTAGGATTAACGGTTCCTGATCGGGTAATTCAAGCTTCAAAAAGCTCAACCCGGGTGCATAACACTAGACGTATAGTTCCAAACCTCTCTAAAATGATGTTCTCATCGTTTGTATTGATTGCCATTGTTGTCGCTGAAGTCGTGATTGTCGAAATCATATGCCTGAACCCTTCGATGTCGTTGCCTAACTTTTTATTCGGATTGTCGATTATAATGTGTGCGGCACTTAGCTGATTGCAGAAGTCGTCCTTTTCATCCTCATTCAAGGTATCACTTTGACTGATTGTGACGCGTCATACACCAGTCTAGAAACTTACAGTGTGGCCGTTGGCTATAAAAAGGATATTTGCGTGCTATTGGTGTTAGCAGCAGAAACACTTTGGTTTTCCTTGGACTTACTCTACCCATTTCCCACTGATCAATTTCTATCGAATGAATTCCCGATTTGTTGGAGGAATCCTGAATTTCAATCTTAATCTAGCTCGGGGTTAAAAGTTCGAGGTTAGACAAAGTGTAGAAGTGTAGAAATGTGTGCTGTGATATAGTGATACAAATTTTACCCGCAATGTCCATTAAATGTTTGTTATTGCTGATCTTTATTTCCCTCTCATGTAGTCCCCTTGTCTAAAGATTAAATAACAAAAAATCAACTTCCTGCAAAATAAACACTCCGCACACAGCCTATCCCACTATGCCTAACCTTCAACTTTCGGAGCAAGAAAGAAAAAAAAAACCCTTGACTTGCAAACACAATCAAAGTTAATAAATTCCAAATCGTTTCGATATGCTCTTCTGATGTCGTCAATTTCAAGCAAAACAATATGTGCGTGTGTGCACCGGAAAAGGCAGCCCCTATCGGTATTTTAAAATCTTTCCAACTTCTATCAAACCATCCGCCGAAACGAGAAGAAATCGAACAAGTGTCACTGTCGTCGAATCCGAGAGGGTGTGAGAAAGTATATCTACACCACCCTTGCAAAAAAAAAAAAAAATGTTTTCAAACGCTTTATGCTGAATACCCACGCAATTGATTTAAAAGTCAAATGCCGAAGCAAGGAATTTCGCTGCTTGCTTGTGTGTATATGCATGGGAATCTGGAGAATCCTTGCTTGAGATTTTTTATTTTTTTATTTTCCACCAGAAAAGGGACTACACCGAGTTGACTTTGGAAGGTTGTTTGTTTGAACATGGATTTTGACATTCCACATAAAAGCCTCGGGGAAGTGATAGGTCCTCGCTCACGACAGCCTTACCTCTTGGCAAGGATAATTGCTGTGAAAAGGTTTTATTGAGTTTGTCTTTGGTTTAACTGTAGACTCTATATAATTTAAATAAGACTTTTCATTCCAGATGAAGCTAAAGAATTTGTTATGGTCTCTTTGGACCAATGCTTGTGGTGTAAATGGGGGGGAAAAAAACTGTTAATTTGACATAGACGATCCTTTAACATACCGAATATGTTTAATTCAAAAGTTCCTTGCATCAGCGATTTGTTAAGAAACAAAAATCTTGTTAAAACTATTTGAGATTCTAACCAACCTAACCATTTAAAACCACCATCACCACCGATGTTGTCGTTGGTTTGCCTTTTGATGTGCACTTCCATAATAGAGTTGAAATATCAAACAAAAACGGACTTTGGGTAGCCTTAAGATCCATTCAATCATCCTTTAACCCCATGTCAAACACAAAGCGAAATGAGATGATGCTTTTCGACGAATTTATCGGTCTGGCTCACCTTTGACGAAAGTGCATACGAATTGTAATTTTAAAACTGCTAGCAGACATACCTACAGAGTACAGTGTGGTCGACGATTTTTCATACCAATGTGTTAAAAAATCGTTTCATCAACTAAACGTGGTGTCATATAACCAATCAGAAGAGGCACCACTTGTTGACAACATCGATTGTTAAGTGCATCTGCAGATCGAGAAGAATGGAATCCTAGTGGCAGCGGATGGGTTCTCCAGGATCGAATCAACAGGTTTCTAAACTAGACATAGCGGTGAAACAATGAGTTACTAAGATCGAATTACTCTTCTAGACCCTTCTATCCAAGGGGTAACAGATAGGTAGGTAGAGGTGGCGGTTCAGCAACCCGAGTAGCAGTGTTCCTTTTTGTTACCACGACTCGTGTGACCTGGTTGATGATGTGTTTTGATGTGTGTGGACAGTCGGTGCCTAGATCCAGCCTGTGGAGTCAAAAAAGAGGATTAGATCCTTTATCACTTTACCTGATTGTGCAGGTTAAAGTTTGTTCATCGGGATAGCTACGGAACAGTGTAAAGAGAAAAGTTAATTACGACGGAGGTGTCTGAAACCTAGAATAATATCGATACACCTTCGTCTAAAAACATGGAACTTGCTACTTTTATTACAGCTGCCATAAAACGCTTCGGTTGTTGCCTTTGTGTCTGTCAGATCGCGGTAAGTGATTTAAGTCAGCTTTGGATACAATCAACAACTGCTGTAAGGTGTACTTTAAATGCGCTTTCAGTTAATCCCCTTAAGACCGAGGTTGTTGTTTCTTTACAAGAAGAAGGATATTAACTGGTCTGGCCAAGTCATTGCTAAAAGACGTCACTGTCCAGTGTTCATCTTTACAAGGAAGCTTTTCCTAGCAGGCTTGGTTCAGTTCTAGAGGCTGTGATGAACCTTTCCCAAAGTACAGGGTCGAGAAGAGGATTTCTCAGGATCTAAGTCCAAGTTGGGCTTATCGGCATCCTCAATAAAAGCATCAATTTACAGTTGGGTCACTAATTAACACAATCGAAGGGCGTATGACTCTCCAGCATGCAGACGCCTGTAGAAAATTCCGCTCATTCTTCACGTTTCCTGTCAAAAAAGATTGCAGACAATTTATTGGGATTCTAACGTGCCATTATGCTTTTGTTAGGCTAAAACCGCTGCTTTCTACGAAACTTGTGAAGGGGACAACAATACTGCGAGTTACTTCCAAATTGATTTTTCTGCTTTTGCTACTCATGGCAAAACTTATGACCTCCTGGACTAAGTCTGTCGAAAGTATAAACAATATTTAAGTCAGTGATTTCAATGACAAACGTCGCATAGAAAAAATGTTCCTTTGGTCAGTCGGAAAACACAGTTTCGTTACAAGGGATTCAACACAGCATCCTAACTTTCATCAGATCATGAAATCGTTGACCAAATTGGCCATAAAAAGATCCATCACTTTGCAAGGAAATTATCTCGACAAGAAAGCAAAGCTTAAATGGGCGCTTTTAAACGGAAACATCCTCGAATATGTGGTCCTGTATGCTAATAGATACTGCAGAGAAGAACTCTATACTACAATGGATGGAGCCTAAAAAGCCTAAAAGCCGATTGCATTGACTCGTTAACATCTAGCATTGAATCCCAGCACTCAGGTGCAAGACTTCAGATAAGACACAACCTTCGTTTGTTTGACAAGCAAAACACGTTGAAGCATTTTAAGGTTTCAAAAAAATTAATATTTTTTTTTAAGGTTTATGTCGTCATTTTCATGCAATTTTACAACACACTGTAAAATGAAATATCTACTGTAATTTTATCGTATATCATCCGAACGAATAGTCGGTTGTCCAATCCCACGGACAAACCATACTAACTGGCTCATTGAAAATAGAAAGAGATTCTACAGGAGTCAGAAGCCAAACTCACCCTCAGGCATCTAAAAGGATCACAAATCGAAGGCACAGGATATACTCGTACACATTCCATACGAATTTGAGATGAATTCGTAGGTGTATCTCGATATGGATGACGATGATTGCTCAGCTCACATGTGCATATCCTGTTTGGTCGGACAATTTCCATTTCATTGCGGATATGAATCATCGGCCATATTTCCGGTCGAAGGATTTTTACCCCAAATTTGTTGTCCTGTTAAAGAAGGAACAAAAAATAATACCGTAAAATACGAAAAAAGGAATCAAATGTGTATTCAAAATAAGAGAAAAAAAACGAAAAACACAAAATAAACTGCTAACGTCGACATTTGTATTCGTTACTCGTAGAATACCAGTATTTGTGGTGTTCGTGTGGCAGGGTATCTGTATCGAATGCCGGTACGACCGATGTTCATGCATGGCTTCCTTCGATGTTATCCTTTTAAAATTTATTCCCGACTAAATAAATTCAAAAATTAAACCAAAAACCAAATGAATTCGTTAAATTTTCATGAAAGAGTTCAAGCAAAAACGGCACAAAAAGAAAGGACCCGAAACATTTAAATAGTGTTATGGCGACGACACACAGTGCGTGTGTGTTCTATGCGACGAAAAAGCGTTTCTGGTAAATTGAATGGCCTCTTTTTTCTGTTTTTCTGTGGTAAGGATGAAACTGTTATTACATTATTGCGCTGTATCCTGCTTACTTACTATATCTTATTTCTTGTTTTCAGAATTTTTTTGTAATTTTTTCTTGTTGGCGCTTTCCCTATTTCTAACCATTTGCTTGCGTAGAATTTGTTAGTGTTAATCGTTGTGGTCGTGTCGTGTTGACGACGACGACGACGACGACGTCCTGATGTTGGCCACCGTGGTCTAATTGGTGCAAAACGCTTCTGCATTCAATTTGGCAAATTACTCTTTCGGCCACTTCTACTCCAGCGCCTGGTTGCTAATCTTTCCTAAAAGTAAATATTTTTCTTCTATGACAAAATATACATACATGCATACGTACAATGCAGAGATACAAAGGCGGATTAATTTGTTTTTTTTTTTTGCGTTTATCGTTTTGTCTGTTTTTGCTGAACGATGAAACGAGACACTACTGGTTTGTGCAATTGTGGGGGATACGAGACAAGACAAACATTTGGAGAGGACTTTGAGCGGAAATAAACCGAGCGAATACAGTAATGAAACAAAAAGTCAGAATGACAAGAAGGAACATCGGCGGGAATAAATTGTTGAAAATGAATATGACAAAGATGAGGACGACAAAGACGACGACAACGAGGTAAACTATGAGATTAACGATGAAGTGCGCACTTGAGGTGATTGAACTTTTTTTTCTTTCTTTCTATAAGCCTTCGTGTTTATACTGCTCTTGTGATGCCAAATTAGACAAAATTGAAAGAGAGCACTGTTGAGTGATGGTTTAAGCCTTTGTGACATAGTGTTTGGTGAAGAGGAAATAATAACGTTTATGGTTGAAGGCGGAGACAAGTGCGGTAGAAATGTTTAATTTAGCAATAAATAGAGCAGTGGTAAATTTTTCTGTTTGTTTGAGGTACTATTTAACACTTAAGCCTTAAAGACGAGATCTAGAACGAAGATCTGGAACAAAATTGGCAAATGCAAATGACCAATGCATATTTTGGAGGACCACAGAAAGTGTATTTTGTGTACAGTCGGATCCCGTGCCATGTCCATCAGCGAGATTTGAAAAAACTCGGATTAGTTCTCCAATTCAGTTTCCCATGTGATGAAGATGACAAATTCGGAGATTTGGGGAGTCACAAAGCAAGTTTTTGCAAGTGAGACTGATGCTTTTTAAAGTGCGTCTATCAGAGAATCTTTATGTCGGCACATGGAAAGGAACAGTTCAGTTTTTTTCTGGGATTCTATCCCGAACTAGATCCTTTGACCCATTTGGAGGTCTCTTGAAAGATTTGGGTATTTTCCCAAGACAGCATAGGCAATCAATATGCATACCATCCTTAACAGGTCTACGAATACAGATATTTGGCACGACAGCTCATAGGGATCCAGAATCTAGCTTCTTGTACATATGCATGTAATGTACATACATATGTAGTGTATAAGCAACACCATTTGGAAAGCATGCGTACACATGCTCTCCTTCGCATTGTCAAACATGTGTAAGTAGGCTAAGATTGGTCCGACAGTTGCCTCCACATAGTCTTCACTTACTCTTAGCTCTTATCCGGCACTCGGTATCCCACCATAGTTTGTTTCGTGGACTAAATCTTATTTAGAAGATCGCAAGTACAGTGTTCTTTTTAGATATCCTGTCTCTTACCCAATCACAGCGTCCTCAGGCGTACCACAAGGTAGCCATTTAGGGCATCTGATCTTCGATTTTACCATTAACGATGTTGAGCATCTGTCTATCTGACTTTGAGACTTACGCAGAAGAAATAAGAATCTCTAATCAAATCTCTTGCACTGCTGACTCCCTCTCACTGCAAGCTGACTTCTTTTAGAGCTTCAAGTGAAAAAATGTTAAGCTATCATTTTCTCTCGCAAGAGTCATCCCCTGCTTCAAAGGTCATATCACATTAACTACTGTTTCTATAATTCGTGATCTGGGTTTTATTTACGACACTCAACTCAACTTTCGTCCTCATATCGACAACATTATTAGCAGAGCCAACTTCGTACTTGGCTTTGTTAAAAATTGGTCGAAGGAGTTTTCGAACCCTTACGTGACTAAATCCCAGGTGTGGTCACCTATTATGGAATTGAAGCCGTCCAGCGAAGATTCATTCGTTTTGCTTTAAGCGGCCTAGGTTGGGATGACCCACACAAATTACTTCTCCACGAGAATCGTTTTACTACGGCTTGAGCCTGTGTCCTCTCGCTAAGCAGTCCAACGCACTATCCAGTAAGCTACGGCGACCGTTACAGATCTTAAAATGGTAGATCAACCACTAGATTCCCAATAAAAGGGTACAATACGCCATCAATGCTGCATCTTATAAGCTCCGCTCAGTTTTGCGTTAATCATGGCTTCTGGTTTATGTTAATCAAACTTCCCGCCCCCAGTTGATAAAACGTACCTACTTGCATTTGAAATTTGAAATAAAATTGTCATTATGTTTTATTGCAAGTACTATTTGCCCTCAATTTCAAAAACTCATTCAACTGTTTATGTATTGAGCTAACTTTCTACTTTTCAACATTTCGATCACTCCACATATATGTATGTATGTACGTAACGTACATGTGAACACTTTAATCCCTAACCCCTCCATCAACCAATACTTTTACTGCTTCGGAATTCCATTCCTTGCCAGAGATAAGCTTATTTCAGGTTAAGTGACATATCGTACCTTTAAGAAACAGCTTCTCTGTCATTTGATTAGCTTTTCTGCCAAAAGCCCCCCAGGCAAAAGAAAAAGGTGATTGTCAAGAAGAATAAAAAAAAACAAAAAATACAAGAAACTCCTCAATAAATCCCGTCCGACAAAAGAAACCCAGTTCATCTTATCTCAAAGCAATAATCGAAAATTATCCCACCACCACCAGTAGCATAGCAACCCTTTACATTCCCCACCAGAGAGCAAAAGAAGAAGCAAAAAAAAAAGGACTAGAAAAAGAAAGTCATCTTATATCCCCATGGCTAAATGACACAACACGCACACACATACACACACAAGTACACACATCTAACGATATTCAGAAGGAAAAGGTTCAAATAGAAAATACACTCAGCACAGAGGAGGAAAATTCACTTTTCATTACTTGGCAAATGGCCCGATATTGACAAATAAAATTATCTGATAGCAGCAGCATCTAAGTAAATTTACCTCAAGACGACGACTTTACTGACGACAACGAGGACGACGGACGACACCAAGGAAGATGACTCTCCGGTGTGGAGTCGTAGTCAGAGACACCACGACCTCTTTAAGGAGCGAGCACATCACATCAGAATGAATGGAATGATGGTTTATGCCGGTACATGTGTATATGTAGACACACTTCCGCAAAGAGGACAGTCAACCCACCGCTGCCGCCGCCGCGTAGAACCATCCATCCTTCGTTAAGTCAGTGGCTGGGATAGATTTAATGTTGAAACATGACGACTGAAACCAGTCCACCACTGAATCATCATCATGATCCATCCAGGGCAGGGAAGAAAAAGGCGAAGCGGTGGGTACATATAGCTTCTTATCCAGACGACACTCTCTCATATAACAATCTGGGAATTATGTAACATTTTCAATTTCCCACAGGGGTACTATACTTTGGTTTCATCCCAACTCATCCGGCCCGGTATCTTGTTGAGGCATGCTGAACAATTTTTCGGGGGCTCAGTCATAGTACACCAAGCCCGGGAATAGAGGCGAGAAGGTCGTGGTTTTGCTGAGATGCTGTTGGATAAATTTCATTTCGTCACACGAGCATTGCCATTGAACGGGGGAAAAGTCATGGGAAAACGGTTTTGCGAATTACTTTAGATTTAATGGTGTACAGTGGTAGTTAGTTTTTTTTTCGTTGCCCCCTTTCACGTCTTCTTGGTTATATTGAGTAGGTGTTGGCAAAGGACGCCAGTGAGTAATTCGAATATCACTTTGTCAATGTCAAGCATTGGATCACGAAGGAATCCTTTTGCTTTCCGTTTTTCGAGTTGGTGTTGGGCACTTTCGTGTTTTGAAATTCAGTTCTTTCGCCAAAAAAAAGGCTTAGCGTGAGTATGGAAATTCAATAACAAATTTAAAGCTTAAAAAAGGAAACAGGGAATGAGCTTTTGAAGGCTTTGTAAGAACTTCCAACTTGATAGCTACATATCGCCAAATAAAATTGTTTTAATTTATCTTTACAACTTGTAGAGCGGAAACAAATTAGCAGTTACTATGCCGACATCTTAACTGGCATCGAACTGAAGTGAAAAAGAAGTTCTTATACATTAATAAACACTCGAAAGATATAGCCTCGTAATGCAAATATTTCGTTGTACAAAAAATGTTCACTATCCAATAGGCTTATAGAAGACCAGCACGATCACCAACTACCAGGATAAACGCAATTAGCCCTAGAACTAATTAACAAGAAGTTCCAGGTGAAGACAGAACAAGTTGTGTTTTGAATGGCGGTCTGGTGGTTAATTTCTACGACGGATTTAGAAAAAACCTTGTAAATTACGGAAATAGGGTTAAAACCTTACATTCGTGGCACTCTTTGGATAAACCGCTACCAAAAAATTGTGAGCGCAGTGCCAAACGTGAGGATCCGCAAGTGATCGGTGACATGGTTAGGGACAAGTTCCCGAAAATACCTATGTAGGTACGAGCGATGTCAAGATACGATGCTCAAATTTGACTTGGCAATTTAAAAGCAAAGTAATTAGAAAGTGGACATCAGTCAGAAAGCTAATCGATTGCGAAGCGGAACATTGTAAATACATAAAACTATTTCTTCATAAGGTAAACGTGTATCCCGTTACCAAAAGACATAATAGATAGGCGACTTTGTGGTACTAAGGAACTTTGTGTACCTTGGCTCTGATATCGCTTTTGACAGCGAATTCGCATCAGGAATCAAATGAAGAATATGGATGTATCTTTTGTGGACTCGGAGGACCACTCAGGGGCAAGGGCCAATCTCGAACTCAGAAGATTCGATATAAGACCCTAGACATCTCAATCTTTTTTCTATGGCACTGAAGCATGGACCATATCAAAAGCATTTGATGATTCTAAGGGAAAAAATTTACTACAATATCCGGTCCCGTTTGCCTTGATGTGATCTGAAGGTTCTAGGAGCCAGCTTCTTGCACAATTTAGCTTCATAGCAAGCTTTGGCTGTTTCTCTGGGTAGTTTCTGTAGAGAATACCCAGATCCTTAAAGTATCACAATGGACCAGCAAAGGGTGGTTGCAATCTGCCCCTCTTACAACCCAACATAGATATATCTAGAGAGAATAGAAGCAATGTGCGACAGTGTGCGAGCAAAAAAAACAACCTATTTCACGGAAGACAAACGTCAGATTTAAGGAGAAAATATCAACGTTTTCAGATCTGTAGCTGTATAATCCAAAATAACTCAAAAGCACCACCAGAGCGATATGGGGAAGAGTCAGCAAAAGTAATCTAAAAGATATCCGATCTTATTGTCAATTGATAGTTTCGAAAAAAGTTAGTTTGTTTATCATTTAATTTGAATACCACACTCTGAGGTATTCCCAACTTCCTGAAACTTATTTGCTACATTTTAAGGATCTATTTTGTTATTCGTTTATCTTTTTTTATTAACTCGACAACGAGCTTATTGCAAAAACGCGAATTTGATTTCATAAAGTCCATTTGCTTTTTTAACATAACACATAAAAGTACGAGTACATACGTTATTTAGTATCTCTCTTTATTTGCGGCACGTGAACGTTTTTGGCGCCGAATAAAATACAAGCGAGAAATTTCAGTGCGTGCTCTACATATAAACATTCCCTTTGGCGAATTGAGTAGCCTTCGCAATTGAATGCGATAATCCTGCTACAAATTGCAGACATATTCACATACTCTAGTGAACATCTTCCACGGCGACGTATTTTAATTTGATTCCTTTCCTTCTACATGTCCCGGCCGACAGGATTTCACTCAAAAGAAGCAACTTTCTCTGGTCCCAATGCCTCTTGATCCTTTTGTCTGCGAGAGCTTAAGTCGCCAAAAATGTTAATTTGTCGCCGCTTGTCGTTGTCGTCGTCCTTGTCGTAGTCATCGTTGCCTTTGCCATGACATTCAAGCAGCTCGGCTCACCCTTCCTTTAAGCCATGGTGAATATCAATTATCCTAAAATGGAAACGCTTTACGAATCAGAATTGTTTGCACATCCCAAGACAGTGATGGCGGGCCGGTCTACTCGTTGTGGTGGAAGGATGCTGCTGCCATCCAACAATATACCCAGTGCGCGAGGGATGATTGCTACTGTAACCTACCAAGTTAACCACAAACATTAAGTGACATGTCACATGGTCGCGTTGTCGAGCTTCTTCGTGTTTTTTTTTTTTTTTTTTTTTCCAATGACGAAGGTCACAACCATAAGAATTTGCCATTTATTTTCGGTGGCGGAAAAAAAGGACACATCCCTTGGGTGGCACACAACGAATGCAAATTGAATCTTATCCCCGAAACTGAACGTTGAAAAGAAGTTAAAATCCTTTCATTCCGGTCACGATCCGATAGAGACCGTTTGTGTAAGTATGTTGTACGTCCCCGTGCATATTTCTCAGATAGTCCTCACCCTGTGCACCGAACAGCGACATTAAGACAACTCTTGATGGAGGAACAAACCAATTTGTTATCCTTCAAAGTTAATGACTTGGCGTCAATTTTGCGGAACTTACGAAGGATGGCTGGGAGGGATCTTGCATAACGAGTCGTTGCGAGTTTTCAATTGGCTAACGGCGTGGCCATGACGCTGATGACGAAATTGGCAGCGAGGTGTTTGTCTTTGTATTGGTGGAAGGACTGGACAGGAATCGTGATTATTATCTTCCGACTAATACCGACATTGGTAGATTAGGCCAAGTGAACTAACTAGGTACTTGAGTTTTGCATTAAGCGGAAGAATAGCAATCAACCACCGATAACCATCCCCATCGGCAGCATTAAGCGGAAATAGTGATTATCCTTTGCCGACATCCTGCAAAAGTGGTCAGCGAACGACAAACATACCTTCAATGGCAGTATACATATATGTATTTACTCGTATGTAGATTTGTGTGGATAACACCAGAGTGCATCTGGTTGAATGCGATACCAATCGATTGCGGTAGATTGCTGATTGAATTTGTGAACGTCGTTTTCGTTTCTTGTGTAGTGCGTGTAGAAGTGCCTCTGGGAGTCAATTTAGTTTGTATTAAGTGATAACAGCAAACGGTTGCGAGAAGTGACTTAAAGGCTTTTCATGGAGATTTTTTCGTGAAAATCTTCTCTAAATTTGATGACTTTTGATTCGGTAAACTTTTTGCTCAAATACAAAGTATTAGGACTTCTTAACTCTGAGCGTTTTTCAACTTCCGTTCATGAACTATACAATTATTTCATCAATTACTCATATAAAATCTCTACTCTTTGATATTCTAAAGCACAGTCCTTTCAACGGACAAACTAATCAAATTTTGGTTGCAATCTGCAATCAAAATTAATAACAACAACTCTAAAATAAATATTTTAATTATAATACCTTCCAACGTTAACTTTAGAATTTCAACAAAATAAGTCAGTTACCATTCAAGATAAAGCATTCGGACGTACTGTTAGTTTTCAAAAAATAAATTGCCTTCATCCTTACAGCATCCTTTTGTGTTTAAATTGCACGAAGGACGATAAAACCAAGTTATGGTTAATTTCAGTGGCAAAGTAGTAAAGGATTGTAAAGAGACAATGGCAGTGAACGTAGTCATCATCACGAGGAACAGAATCCAACCAACATGTCGATCAATTTACTTCAATGCAATGCAAGGGACACAACCCGTGTCCCCTTCTAAAAAGTCCTAACTTCCGCATAACGCAGCCGTAGGTCATTCTCATTAGAAACTAGTACTGCTACTGCTATTGCTGTGGCTACTCCTTCGGTAAGATAGTTAGGAGGAAGGGGCATCAAATGAAACTAACATTCCCAACTAACTGACACAAAGGCTTTCGCAATTATTTAATGCCTAGGGATATTTACAATTATTATCCACATTGTGGATTCCTTTCGTATTTGGAAAGAGGACGAACAAAATAATGGAATTGGAGGATATAGCTCTGCAGAATGGAAGGTTCCGAGTTTTTACTTTATCCTGGAGGCTTTTTTTTTTTTTTTTTAATTTCTTTAGGTGAAAAGGGTCTTAGGTTGTGGTGGTTAAAGGTTTTTCCTTTTTTTTTCTTTACATGCCTGGGTTTATAAGAGAAATTTTAATTGAATGTTCAAACGTTGAATTCAATTTAAATGAAAGAAGGCGCTGCCCTTTGTACCATCAAAAAGGAAACACGGTCTAAAAGAAAACAGAAGCTCTAAAGAAATTTTTGAAATTCTTGGAATTTTTAATTATGTATCTAAGCAACTTATAAAGTCAGCCTCATGCTCCCTATATTATAAAACGTTGCTTTATGAGGACAAGGAACAATAACCGATCTTTTTTTCCCTCCGACTTCGTGTCATGTTGAAATATATCACATCCCACTAGCGGATGTGGCGTGAAATATTCACTCAATTCACCCGAGTCTAAGAGCACTGCAGATTAATCCTTTCAATTTAAGTACCAACATCAGCTATAGCCGGGTTAACACTTTCGACAACAGCTTCAAATCTCATTTCGCCCAATTGAAGTGCTCTTGGTTGCACAGAGGATAACAGCAATAGCGTGTTAAAAATGTATAAATTCCTGACAATGAGATTTCGTCTAATTAAATACCGTTGCACCTGTTTCGGGCTATAGTGATCCAAAGGTTCTATGGGATAATAGCGCATCCCATACTGCCTCGTTACTAATAACAACCATGGTTGAATGCACGATTTAAGTGGATAATTCTGCAGCCTCATTCGCTCCATTTTAAGGAAACGGAACATCACTGCCAGCCTTTGCGTGTTGAAGTCAGAAGTGTGAAAAGGATTCTCCACACCAAACTACTCGAACACTAGTGCAACTCTTTACTCTTCCTCTAATAAGGACCAAAACGAATACAAAAAGTATTTTTGGTGATGCCAGAGCAGGTAGGTATCCTATTTCTCGATGAGAACACTAACGTGGTGGTAATTAAACTTGAACCGAAAATGTTTCAAGTTACTTGAGACCGTCAAAAGTGGATGCTGTTGAGGATAGGTGCAGCAGCGTTATGTGTGTTCTGTAGTGTATTTGTCACTGTAGCTTCGTTAATCTAATCCTTAAAAAAAAAGAAAGGATGTGCTGCAAGAGAATACACTGAAACTGTAGTAAATTTTCGACTTTTCCTGTACTCAGACCGAGTTGCCCTCGTTGATACTCGTTCTGTCGCCGCCAGAGATAATATTAAGAACTTTAAGCTGCTTATGTTGGTGGAGTTAATTTTTTTTCCTGCATTTATTTGCATCCTTTGCAGGATAATATTTCATTTCGTTATTGTTATTATTTTCATTTAGTCATACTCTTACTCCACTCAGGTTGTTAGGGATAATCCACGGCAAACATTTTCTAAAATTATCTTCGTGAGAGAGCCTTGTAAATACTCATACTAATACTCAGCTCACAAGAATATAAACTCAAATTATCTTCGTGTTCTGTTAAGGATTTCCTTTAGACTTACCAAAAATTAAGATGAACAGGTTTCCGGTATCAAGTTGTTTTTAAACTTTCCGAAATAAGGAAAAGAAATGAGTGAAACAAACACAGGCTAAATCCACTTAAATGCACATAAATCCGCTAATATCCGCTCGTTTCGATGTTGTCGTGACCTTTATCGGTGCCGGAAATTTGAAGCACCATGATCTCTGGATGTAATGAGATTTCACAGGGGGAATTGCATAATACTTTGCAGGGGGTTAAATATCCTTTCGTTATTGAGTTTCTATTTTTTTAAGGTTCCTGTTTAGTTTTTAAATATGCAATCACGTGCCTGGTTTATTGAATTTTCATATTTAATTGTTTTATAGGTAAATAAATACAATTGCTACCAGTTTTTTATTTTTTTATATATTTATGAGAGCTGTAATCGCATTTTTATTGTGATAGCTTGTGTACTTGAATTTTTTCTTCTACATTACCGTGGTTAGCACGTTGCTAATTGGTTGCATTAACACGTTGCATGAGACACTTGCATAGTCACTCACTTGATTTCACTTATCATGCGACTCAAGCATGAGAAATAGGTACTTTATTCTCTGGAGTTGGTGATCCTTCGATTTCTATTCGCAGTGTTGCTTTGTTAGCCGCATGTCATCATGCGACATCGTGCCTTTAATGATGAAGGTATGACTGGAAACAACCATGTTTTCAGTTCACTTCACTGCTTCACTTCAATCTACTCCTTACCTTATGACTTTTTCTGTTGGACTTTCATTGATTATCGAACCTTGTTCACCTCCTCCTTTGACAAGGACAAAAACAAGAATAGGATAGTGGATATCTTGTTGGTGCTGAGTATATGAAAAGACTTTTCCACGGGACTGTTCAACGGCCAAAATCCAACTGTCAGCCTGGAGAACAACCTATCACTTCCACCAGCGGACCGAAACGCAGTGGTAACTAGGCTTAAATCATACAAGCAGGTTAAGATGGCTTGTCGTAGTACAGGCACCCACTCTTCTGTAATATATGGTCCAATGAAAGTAGGCATTGGAAGCCTGAAACAGAATGTCCAAAGGTAAGCCAAAAAAACAACTAAGTTTTAACAAAAAATTAATGAACAAATAATAAATTTAATTAATACTGTAATTACAAGTTTTTCCAAAATCCGCACAATGAACAAATTTTCGAAGAATCTACAGCCTTTCCTTATTACTTTAATTTTTTTTTTTTTTCACTTTATACTTATTAAGACAAAAATCGACGAACCAAAAAAAAAAAATTTTAAACACCAAAATATAAAAATTGGCAGCAAAGGGTAAAAAAAAACAACCTCAGACTTTAGGTAGAAAAATTCTTAATACCAACGATCGCGGATCCCCTATTTCAACTGCACTAGATTCAAATAATTTTCCAATTTATTCTATCCCACAAGTTTTTCTTGTTGCATAACCCTGTTCTCGTATAATTCCTTCTATCCATCCGGTATATGATGAGATCCGAGTGTACACTGCCGGTGGAAAACCAGAACAAGCTTGACCACTTGATGTTATACCTACCGCATATGTTTGGTTTTTAAATTGAACTAATAATGGACCTCCTGAATCGCCCTTAAACAAAAAAAAAAACAAAACTCTTTGAATATGTATACAATTTCATCTTATTAAAATGTCCTTACTTGACAAGTATCTTTCTTTCCATCAGAATCACCGGCACAAAGGTGTGAATTTCGGATTCCAGAAAGGAATTTTCTTTGTCGCTTGAAGTAGGCTGTGCACTCTTTTTTCGAAAAGACAACTAAATTCACTTTTTGAAGTTTTGTAGAAGTTGAACCACCTGTCAAAGTCAATAGGAAAAATTAAATGATATATTAAAATTTTAAATTCAATTTTCAACCAAATCCAGGTGACACCGACGAGTTGTCCGACGATGTACCAGATCATGAAAATGAGGAAATTGAACTAACTAGCACAGCCGAAGTAAAAAATGAAATAAAAATATCAATAAATGCAAGAAAGGCTTTGATCTCATAACAGGAGATATTCTTAAGCAGCTTCCTAAAAAGGCAATTCTGAAGCTAACGAACATCATTAATGCCGCATTTAGAATAGAGAACGTGCCACAATTATGGAAAGTAGCTGATGTTATCAGGATAGCGAAACCTCGGAAACCACCTCATGAGGCATCATCTTATAGACCAATATCCTTACTGCCTATAATGTCAAAACTGTTTGAAAGACTGCTACTCAAAAGACTAACAACTTTTATAGAGCGAAATCAAATTATTCCCAACCACCAAGTTGGATTCCGAAAAAAAAAAACATTCTACAATCGACCAGGTCCACCGGATCACTAACATTATTGAAAAAGCATTGGAAGAGAAAAATGTTTGTTATACAGTCTTCCATGATGTAGCGCAAGCATTCGATAAGGTTTGGCACGAAGGACTGATCTATAAACTGAAAAAGGCTCTCCCCAAACAGCATATAAAGATCCTGAAATCCTATATAACAGACAGATACTTTCGTATAAAAGAACAGAGTGCGTACTCGGAACTTTAGGAAATTAAAGCAGATGTGCCCCAAGGTAGCGCACTTGGACCAGTACTCTACCTTTTATATACTTGCGATATCCCATCTTTGGAAAATAACACATGCTACATTCGCGGACGACACAGCCATAATGTCAGTTGCAGAAAGCAATATTTATTCTACAGAAAAACAGCTAAATATCTTGGTATGACATTGGACGCAAAACTTCGTTGGAAGGCTCATGTCAAGAAAAAACGGGAGGAGCTCGATATCAGATATAGAAGGACCTGGTGGCTAATAGGAAGACATTCCTGCCTATCAATTTCAAACAAACTCCTTCTTTATAGACAAGTAATTAAACCCATATGGACATATGGGATTCAACTCTGGGGTTGTACTAAACAGACCAACATGGATTGTTGTGAGCCAGGGTAGAGCTACAGAGGCAACTTCAGTGTAGGTGAGGTAGACGGCGGCACGCATGTCGTTGCTCGGCACAGCTCGTCGGACGGGGGTAGTTCTTGCCAACCCCACCTTACACCACCTGCTCAGCACACAAAATCTCATGCCTTTCATACTTGCTAATAGAAGAAGAGGTTCCCTAATACCCCAAATCAGACTACAGACGGACAGAGAAGAAAAGAAGGAAGGATCATTTGTCCAAGGACCTATGCCAATACCCGAGAGAAAGAATCCAAAACAAAGTAGTTAGAAATATTGTCAATGCACCCTGGTACATGCGAAATGAAGACCTCCACAGAGACTTGGGTATGGAACTAGTAAAGCACGAAGTCAAAAGACATGCTAAGAAACATGGAGAGCGGCTTCAACTTCACACGAATCCTGAGGCCCTCCAGCTCCTGGACTAAACAAGCTTAATTAGGAGATTGCGAAAACGAAAACCTTTCGAATTAGCGCCGCACTGGAAACGTAGAAATTATAAAATGCACATTCATACGAGCGTTATGAAATGACAACAACGAGCGTAGGGGAGCTCGGAGTGAATTATATCCCCCAACTTCTTGAGTAGTCTAAATTCCACTTATGTTCCACTCGCATGTATGTGCATATCTTCTTTCTCGTGAGCTCATGAGAGACGCCAGTGGGTGGAACTCTCATTTTATACACATGGACTTTAATGTCCATCTTTCACAAAAGTGAAAGAAAAATTGCTCATTAGTCCCAGAGACTAGATTGCAGTAGCATCGTACGATCTCTGTCTTCAGGTGTAGAACTTGGCCTACACACCAGCCGAACATAATCACTAGGTATCGTCATCTGGGATATGTTATCTCTGGTACGTACGGACCCGTGCTGAGATGGAGAAACTCGAAAAAAAAAATATGTATGCTTTTCAATTACCAAATGATGTTGCTCCATATCAAATTGCAGTAACATTTGTTGTATCGAGTGTTGGTCGAGTCCACAGGCAAACTGGACTTATCCTAAGATAGGAATATATATAAAGGATATACATGTGTAGATATAAATATTTTTTTTTCTCAAACTTACACAGATTTTGTCGACAGCTTTATTAGTGCTATATCAAAATAAGCCTGATTGCTATCATATTCAGGATGTATGGAATAGTTTTGTATTTTATGCCTCTCATTAAAATACGGAATCCCTAGAGTTTTGCCACCTATGATTACTTCAGTCGGTAGCTCTCTAGAATTAATCGAAATGAATGCAATTGAAATTTCGTCAAATTTAAATATGACCAACTAACCCGTTAAGGAACATACAATGCGCTGCAGTTAGTATAAAATACATAGCAATTAACATTCCGCCACAAAGGTAGTCTGTGTTTTTCGTTTCACTGTTTATCCAACCAAATGCAGCCTTATGAATAAGATTAAATAATTAAATATATTTTTTTGCGTAATTTACTGATTTTACCATAAATGGATATTCATTATCTCTCGTATAATCACCACCCGCGATGTAAGGGGAGGGGCGACGTTGAAAATTATGTTTTGATCGCAATAATTTTCTATCTCTCCGGGCAGAAACGTTAAAATATAAAAATGAGTTGATGAACAACACGAATATTATTTGCAATGTTTTAAGTTTCATTGTCTACAAACTACTGAGAAGATTTGCACTGAAGTGTTGTTTTGCAGCAATGTGATGATAAGAATCACGTTGTAAACCAGAATTTGTAGTTGGACAGGTTTTTTTTTAATGAATGTCCTTGTTAATATTAATATGGGGTAGGTTTTGATGACATACAGCCTTGCAATTATTCTTACAGAAATGTTATTCGAATTTGAATATCATATTTCATCTTCACAAACAAACAGGAATTGAGATGAACTTCGCTTGACCTGATTTTAAAAGATAACTTATTTTGTTATACACAGTGAGAAGCTAACGAGGCGAGAAAGCATTTTCGTAAAGGCACTCTCCCTTGAACTCAGGTGACATTGGAAGAACTCCCAAGATAGAATCAACGCTGGGTCTGCAGTGCAAGTAAGTGAGGGTTCACTCATTCTTCATCTCCCCCTTCGACAAGGACAAAAACAAAAATAGTATAGTGGAGATCTAGTTGGTGCTGAGCATATGAAAAGACTTTTCCACCGCACTGTTCAACGGCGGGAAGAGCCAAAATCCAACTTTTAGTCTGAAGAACAACCAATCACTTCCACCAGCGGTCCGGAACGACCGTTTGTCGTAGTACAGGCATCCACTTATCTGTAATATATGGTCCAATGAAAGCATGCATTGGAAGCCTGGGCCCTTACTCTGTATTCCGATTCTAAAGTTCGGATCGTTCGAAAGCGAAAATTTTGTATGGATTTTATGAATTGCGTTTCACATTTCCTATACAAAATTTACACTTTCGATCGATCCGAACTTTAGGGGCCCTGAAATCGTATGTCCAAGTCAAAAAAAGAACTAAGTTTTAACAAAAAATTAATGAACAAATATTGAATTTAATTAATACTGTAATTTCAAGTTTTTCCTAAACAGGAATTACTATCTTCCTTTTATTTTAATCTTTCTTTCTAATCCTTCATTTTAATCTTATTAAGATCAAAATCGACGAATTTAATCCAAACCACATTTTTTATACACCGAAACACAAAAATTGGCAGCAAAGGGTAAAAAAACAACCTCGCACTTTAGGTTGAGAAATTCTTAATACCAACGATCGCGGATCCCCTATTTCAACTGCACTAGATTCAAATAATTTTTCAATTTATTCTATCCCACAAGTTTTTCTTATTGTATGACCCTGTTCTCGTATAATTCCTTCTATCCATCCAGTATATGACGATATCCGAGTGTACACTGCCGGTGGAAAACCAGAACAAGCTTGACCACTTGATGTAATACCTACCGCATATGTTTGGTTTTTAAATTGAACTAATAATGGACCTCCTGAATCGCCCTAAAACAAAACAAAAAAAACTCTTTGAATACAATTTGTATACAATTGCATCTTGTTAAAATTTCTTACTTGACAAGTATCTTTCCTTCCATCAGAATCACCGGCACAAAGATGTGAATTTCGGATTCCAGAAAGGAATTTTCTTTGTCGCTTGAAATAGGCTGTGCACTCTTTTTTTGAAAAGACAACTAAATTCACTTTTTGAAGTTTTGTAGAAGTTGAACCAGCTGTCAAAGTCAATAGGAAAAATTTAATGAAATAATAAATCTGTAAAATATAATTTATGCTTTGCAATTACCAAATGATGTTGCTCCGTATCCAATTGCAGTAACATTTGTTGTATAGAGTGTTGGTCGAGTCCACAGGCAAACTGGACTTAACCTAAGATAGCAATACATAATAATAGATACATGTGAAGATAAAAGTAAAACTTACACAGAACTGTTGACAAGCTCAATTAGTGCTATATCATAATAAGCCTGATTGCTTTCGTATTCAGGATGTATGGAATAGTTTTTTATTTCATGCCTTTCATTAAAGTACGAAGTTTCAAGAGTATTGCCACCTATGATAACTTCACTTGGTAGCTCTCTAGATTCAATCGAAATGAATGCAATTAAAATTTCGTAAAATTCAAATGTAACCAACTAACCCGTTTAGGAACATACAATGCGCTGCAGTTAGTACAAAATTCATAGCAATTAACATTCCGCCACAAAGGTAGTCTGTCTCATTCGTTGCTTTGTTTTTCCAACCAAATGCAGCCTTATGGATAAGATAAACTAATTTAATATTTTTTTTTTTTTGCGTAATTTACTGATTTTACCATAAATGGAAATTCATTAATGCTGGTGAAATCTCCACCCGCAATGTAAGGGACATACTCGTAATTATCTAACAAAGGACGACTTATTCAAAATTGTATTTTGATCGAAATAATTTTCTATAATTACCGGCAGAAACGTAAAAATATAAAAATAAGTTGATGAACAACACGAATATTACTTGCAATGTTATAAGTTTCATTGTCTACAAACTACTGAGAAGATTTGTTTTGCAGCAATGTGATGATAGGAATCACGTTGTGAACCGGAATTTGTCGTTAAACAGGTTTTTTTATTAATTAATTTATTAATTTATGACCTTGTTAATGTTGATATAGGGTAGGTTTTGATGACATAGCGCCATACAATTATTCTTATAGAAATGTTATTCGAATTTGAATGGCAGAATTAAGATAAACTCCGCTTGACCTTATTTAAAAAAAATAATTATTTTGTTACACACAGCGCTTTTTAAGTAACTACATTTTTTATTTGTTTTTATTTTAGCTTGTTTGTTTGTTTTTAGCTTATTTCAGTAGATTCTTTTCACTGCATCGAGGTTGATAGAAATGTTTGACTTCATTCTTTCAGTAACACTTTTTAATTTAACTTCACCATAAAAAAAAAATGCGCATTTAAAGGACACCAGCATCCACAGGTTTTCCCAAAGCAACTATCTATCAACTCCTACTACGATCTCCACATGGTGAACCACGGATGCCCAGTACCTCGACTGAAGTTGGAATTTTATAACCTATGGAAGGTTGTTGCTGGCAGCTAACGAGGGGAGAGATAATTTTCGTAAAGGCACTCTCCCTTGAACTCAGGTGACAATGAAAGAACTCCCAAGATGGAATCAAGTGAGGGTTCACCCTAACTTAGTGAACACTTTACACGGCCTACTTTGACATATTTGAGTAAAGTCCATTTTTTCTGTTTCCTCGTCCTACAAATCTTACAACGAATCTGGTCCTCCTGGTTGGAAACTGTGCTGCCGGGGGGTGAAAAATATTTGCGCTACATATTGGCAAAAATCCTCGGATATGGGTGCTATAACTGTTGACCCAAGGGCTCGTAAAATTAAAAAAAACTTACAAATCCAAGTATCATTGTCTAGTGACAAAGCGGATTTGGTTACGGCTGGATCTGAAACGCTATAAGAATTTAATTTCTCTCAACAGATCGCATATCAGATTCATAGAAGGTATCATCGCGGGACGCTGTCTAATAGGCAAGCATGCAACAAGGCTTGGCGTCCATTCAAACGAGTTCTGTAGAAGTTGCATGGACGAAGAGGAGGAGGAAACTATTCCCCACCTTCTTTGTAACTGCCCAGCTCTCTCCCGTAAAAGAAGACTCCATTTAGGGGAATTCTACCCTATCAGAAGCCTTCATTAAAAGCTTCAATTGGTTTAACGAGTAGGTATGGAGATCTCTTCAGATCCATGTGGTATCACAATGGACCTATGGAAGAGTTCGGGATGCAGTTCATCACTTTATTGAACTTCAGCATATCGCAGCTTTTACTTTTTTATAGTAAGTGGACGAATGTATCTGTGGTACATTCCGCCTGTCAGCGGTGTCGTACTTATGCCCGACTGTGAATCTACTTTAATGATTCCCTTTATATCTTTGTTAATTTCTTTTCGTGATTTATAGCCTTGGAATGTACGTTTATCGGTAAAATGTTTGCCTCGATCGGTCGCTATTCGTGCTCCTCTGCTGATTGAGCCCGGGAGGTACTTTTGTCGTTCTTTGCAGCGCAATTCTATAGACATCCTCGTTTGTTGCTTGAGTCTACCTATGTAATAACCGGTGGATAAATCTTATAAAAACACAACTGAATTGTTCATAGCCACAATCATCTTTATTGTCGACAACTTATTTGCACACCTACCCAACTGCCTGACAACTAACCCACAGATCAATAGCGCGTAACAAGGAGTGTTTTGTTTTCCAGAAAGTATGCGTCTCCGTATTCATGCCCTGGAATCGGCAGATCGCCACAGCCTGCATTCTTCATAAAATCAGGGGTTTTCACTGTAGTCGCATTGAGAAACCCAGCACATCAGTGGTTAAATCTCTGATGGTTTTTTGGAAGTGTTGTCATTAGCCTTTCACACTTGATGCCGGCGCTGTAAGACTTCTCCAGTGATTAAAACAACATTCATACTCTGGCAACAACTATTGGTACTAGGTGGTTATAAGAGTCGACAATAGCTTCTCGGAACGTCCGGACATTAAGAAGTGCCTTGCCTCAATTGCACTGCAATCAATTTGGTTGACAGTTAGCTGATCATATTAATATAAAAGGATCAACAATTAATTTAAATTTATTTTAAATGTGAGAATTTAAATAATTTTTAACCTCCTGCACTCCTCTATTCATACGAATACAAGTCCATACTAAGCTCTAACAATGCTTGCTTCGTAATCTTAAATAAATCGTACGTTGGAATTCGTTATGCTCGAAAGTAAGACAGTCAAATAGGTGTTGCACTTAATGACTATCGATATTCGAGTCTAGGCACCTCCTATATTGTCGTGGATAAAGGAAAATACCATTCTTTCAATCTATTGTCCTTAAACCTAATCACCCTTGCAACACAGCAGACACAGCGATTTTAAGATTTGCATCATACCAGTCGTCTCCCATTTAATGTATTTTATGAATTCCAATCACGCAAACCGAAGTTCATGTTTTTGTTTCGTTTCGATCCTGGTTTCGTTTTATTTTGTTGCCAATTTTTGTTATCCTTTCCCAATTCCTCTACCTCAGCCATGCCCACGAGCGTCTGATGATAGGTGGCACACTGTGATTCCCAATTTATTGCTCCCTTTGTGTTTTTACTTGTAGGCAGAGGCGGAAAGGTAGCTTCCAAAACTATGTATGTACACAACCACCCTCAGTTTTGTCTAAGGGAAGTGAAAAAAAAAAAAAAAACCCAAAGAACCAAACGAATCGACTCTGATGATGTTGATGATTTTTCCTTCCAGGATTAAATCACGAAATTTCCCAAAATATGAAATTTGCTCTTTGGGGGGGTGTATGCCGGGGCGGCATCCAAGGGTGATTGTCTGCGGGCCTGTGTGTGATTGTTTTTCCCTTTATTTGCTTTTCATTTCTTCGTTATGCCACTGCAATTGTGTGACCATGTTGTGGCAAATTCCTTGTTCGTTCCCCTCCTTCCGTGCCCCAGCCACCCCCCCCCCGAAAAACCAAACAAACAAACCTTGTTGCCTGCGACGGAGATGATAACGTCAATCCAACACGAGGGCGAAAGACACACACTGGCAACTGGGGTGGCATTGAACAGAAAAAGTTTTGTTTACTTTTACATTAATTGAATGTAATTGATTAGCTTTTTGGGGGAAGGAGCCTTTTCGCCCAGAGGACGCGACGAAACGGGTGCGGTGCTGCGGAACCATGAGTTTTTGGTTTAATTGAGGCACGATTTTTGGTAAGACCAGGGGGTTGAATGTATAAACAAACGGGTATGGTTACATCGGAGTAGGGAGGTGAATAAATAAGAGTGGGCGAGCAATCGAATTGCTTTAATGAGAGAAATTGAATATGATTGAGTTTTTTTTTTTTGCCTTTTTCTGTGAGAAGCCGGCAAGGCTCTGATTTTGATTGTCTGATTGATTAAAGGTTTCCCAATGAATTGCGAATAATTATTCATGGTTAATGTTTCGAATTTTTTTTTTTTGCTGTTTCGCATCGAGTGGGTGTGTACAGTGCAGTGGCCATAAAGCTGGCTCAGGCCAAATGTGGGCCAAGGCCTTTCACACTAGGGTGGGGTATAAATGAAAAAGGGCTGCATATTCCCCGGCGGGATATCATGACAAAGTGCCATTAAGCGAATGTTTGTTTTTTTTTTTCTTTTTTTTTGCATATTTTTGTAATTTTATATTTTTGACAAATTCCTTTGGCGGATGTAGTCCTTCAGTGTTTTACGCGCGCTAATTGCGTCCAGGATATTATATTGCCGTCACGTGTTATTGTTCGTTTTTGTTGACAGTAAAAATGTGAGGACATGATTCATGTTCTACAAAAGACAAAAAAGGAGAAATAAAAATCATGCTCGGTCGTTTACAACTTTAACCATCTCTTCTTATGTTTTTGCTTTTACTCGTGGTGCCTATGATTGGAAAGGATAAATTAATAAATGGGTGATAATAAACGAATTTAGTGGTGGAAGAATCTGTTTAATCGATGCAAAAATCACAAAACTATTTACTGGGGGGAAAACTTTCCAAGGATAACAACGCGAACTTTTACCCCACGCGGGGGCAATATAAAGGAATAACTAATTTTTGCCGAAAGAGCCACAGACAGATGAATCTTATTCCGAGCAATTAAGTTTTATAACAGATTTTTTGATAAATTATTTTATTATTCCGTTGAGTTAGTTCTTTATGTGAGTTTTGTTTTTGTGAAACCAAGGCTTGTACCAGTTTATGAGCGGTGTAAAGTAACTCTGTAACCCAATTTCAGTTGGTAAACACATTTTGTTTAAAAACTCTTCGATGAGTAATATCAATAGATTAGGTCACTTTTAAGATTTGTCGACTTTTCAATCCATCGTTAAAACTTCAGCAATAAATTACGAAAGATGGTTGTTCCATCATTAGGGATAAGAAAGCTTCGATTTGTTGAATCATATCGCTCCGAAGAAGTAGTGGTAGTTAAAGGGGCTCCTCAGAGAAGTGAATTGAGTTCATTTTATGTGTGTATGCTTTACAGGACATTTTGTCTCGCATAGAAAATCATCTTTGATGAACAGAAGCTATATTTTCAGATACTTAAAACCGACTTTGACGTTCCTTCTGAAAGTCTTTTCTTATGATAATAAGCATTAAGATTTTACTTTCCCTATTCTAACCTTTAAAGCCGGAAAACATGAATGGAAAAAACTACCACGAATCGGATAGACGGCTCTCGAATTCCAAACCAATATTTCAACCGTCAGGCAGACGTCTAGAAATCAGTCTTATGGAAACAAGGCTAGTGCCAAACTTCCTGGTAAATATGACAAATTCAGTTTTTTGTGGGTTTGCTCCTAGCAAATAGAGAACTTATAAAGGACATTCTCTAAGAGTTGTCTTAGAGTAGTGAAATACTTGCCAAAGACAGCTTTAACAACATGATCAGCCTAGACAGCCTTCCCCTTTTTAGATTTGAAGTAGTGCTCGTGTTGTGTTTGCTGACTACTCAAAGAATATGTACTCAAGATCAAATTGCAACTATAAAGTTTATAGATTGCACCTCTTTTATGGGTGTAAAAAATTTAGCTAAATCGCTAACGACAAAATCACGATACGTAGCAATTAGATAGACTAGGGTTAGTAAGGTAAGGTTGAAGTGGCTGCCACATATTACCAACACACTTAGACCAGTGATAGATCCCTTGTGATACCACAAGGATCTAAACAGATCTCTTTTCCTACTCGTTAAACCAATTGGAGGCTTCTGATATCCATGTTTTTTTTAGATCGCCTAAGTCGTTCCCCTAAATGGAGTCTCCTTTTACGGGAGATAGCTGGACAATAACAAAGAAAGTGGGGAATAGTTTCCTCCTCCTCCTCCTCCTCGTCCATGCAGCTTCTGCAAAAATCGTTTGAATGGACGCCAAGCCTTGATGCATGCTTGCCTTTTAGACAGCGTCCCGTGATGACACCTATTACGGATCTGATATGCAATCTGTTGAGAGAAATTTGATTCTTAGAACGTTTCAGATCCAGCCGTGGTCGTATCTGCTTTGTAGCTAAACACGTTATACCGTTTGTCCACCTAGAATTTGTTTTCTCGATAGCATCCAGCTTGAGTTTAAGTTTACATATGTAGCGATCGGTATACCCAGGGTGTCGCTATCTATACTTATATCTGTGGAAGATATCACGTTTTTCTTCATCCAAGATAAGACTTCCTTGATTGCCAATAGTTCAGCCTGAAACACGCTACGATAATTTGGAAGACGAAAAGAGAGGCTGAGATTAAGCCTGGATCGAGATTAAGTGGACCAAATAAATAAATAAAAAGGCTGTCTATCTAAAAATATTTTGTATCAAAAGCGGAAAAAGAATTTTCACAGATTTCTAAATATGATAATTACTTTCTCACTCGCGTAAGTTCCGACGATTCGAAAAACGGAAATTACACAAACATATCTATCGCCACATCTATGGACATCTTCCAATATCACATCAGTAGAGTTCAATTTCTTCCTCGAAAAATACCTTTATATTGTCGTCACCAAAGGCATAACGTAAAAATTTGTCAAACTAATAACGTTTATCTCACACAATGCTTTCAGTAACACTATCGCTTCCAGAAATTGTACACATCCGTTCAGGCATTAGTATCGCAAATGTTCAAATGTTTAGATATAGGTGCACACGTGTAGTGTTTTAGGACAAATATTTTTACTACCAGTTTGAAGTGAGTTGATAAAAGAAACCGAGCGTTAAATTTACTACCTTACAGTACATGCTCTTTGTTTCCCTTGTAACATCAGAATGACCCTAGTTGTTGGTTTTTTTTACCCATTAATTTCTGTGAATGTTTTCTTTCCTTTTTGTTTCTTTTTGTTGTTACCATGTAACATTCCCTTGCAAGGACCTTTATTTATTTGTTTTAAGGTTTTTTTTTCTGTTTCTATCCTTTCATGTAGTTTGTCTATTTCTCTAGTTTGCCACTTTGTACACACTATCCTTATATCGTTCGCACATTTAAGGCATTTAGTGTTTAACACTATCATCGTCCTTTCAGTGGGAATGTTTGCGCAAGTAAAAGAAAGTAAAAATACAAACCCATGCACACATGCATAGATGTGTGTATGAGTGTGTGTATAGAATATTTCAGCGAGTTAGGAAGGCATAGTCAAAGTAAACCTTATTCTTAAGCCGAGACAAAAACAAATGGCGTATGAAAGACTGTGTCTCGTCGTCATCGTCATTGTCGTCGTCGTCCTCGTTGTTGTCTTCGTTCGAACAAAATTGCTCCTTTAATCTAATTATCCTCGATATAAGGAGTTAATGTGTAATTCATCCTTGTAAGGACGAAATACTTATACTTGTGTGCTTCCTTTCTCTTAATTTTCTGAAATTGCACAGTAAGCGTATAATGCCCTCCCCCAGTTGGGTGAGTGGTATTGTATTGCTTTAGGGATTTAGACCGTTAGAGATTCCTAATTAAAGTAACCATGGTGGTAGTAAAACAAAATTTACTAATTTTTTTATTAGTCATTGTCAGTGGACAAAGATTAGTACACAATTTGTACATTTCTTGTGATGTGCGAGTGGGGTGATAATTTTAATCATAATTGAGACCATCTATCTGGCAGAAAGTCGGCTTAATGTTATTCTATTCAATAAGGGAATTTGTAAGGTCCTGACAAACATGAAGGTCTATGAAAAGTCATTTTATCCTTTTCCTATCTATGCAGCGCCAAAACAAATCCATGCATGCCTTTCAATAAGACAGTACTAGATTAGATTAGATTATATATTGAGATGGGCCTTAGTCCCTTATCACTAAGGCTACTACTGTACAGTGCTTAAAAATGTACAAATCTGTCTAGTGATCTGACACTTTTTCAGCTTTTTTCCATCATTCCGCTGTTAAATTATGTTTGGACCAATCACAGGACACAATGCAGAAGCTTCAGAGACCCTAAGATGGTTACGAATTTTTTCAACCAATCAACCAACCTAAGCTGGAGTTGGGATCTGCTTAGGCGGCCTTTTCATTAAGAGCTTCATAGTGTTATCTAATTTTTGTTTCCAGCTTCGTCCATCTAGTGATATTATCTGGACAATTTCCTATTGTTCGTAGAACTAAATTGTCGGTGTAGGCTTCCACTTCAACCGCCTTGAAGTATCCCTGTGGAAAATAGGGAAACCAATTCAGCGCTGATTCGTCTTGATTTCAGTTTAGATTTCATCCCATTTGAGAAAGATGGGTCTATGCTCAGAGAGTCTAGAGCCGATTGTCAGAGAGGTTTGTCAGAGTTTAGCTCTATAAAGGTGCATCGGAGGCAACCTCTAAAAATTCAACGAGCAACGGATAGACATATTCTTCTGAGTTTTGCAGAATTATCGAAATTAATCCGTCAAGTCTGGCGCTTTGACACGATGACAAGGAGACAATGGACCCGCATCCACAATTTGGCGCCCCGAAACACTTGTTGTGCCAATGTTTGAGTTAAAGAGTGCTTCTTTTATGCAAGCGTTGATGAGTGTTTTTAAGGCGTCATAGCAAAAATCTGTCCACGAGCTAATCTGTTGAATGGCATGCACCTTCGAAAGCATATTTTCTCTCCTCTATGTTAAGATTGGTTTCCAATTGTGTTTCACTGCGCTAGTAGAAAAAAGCATGAAGAGCACAGGATCAATGGAACCATGAAATGCTTATATCCTTAAAATTTGTAGTCAAGAATAAATGGGCTGTACATCATTGGCTTCTTAACGTTGTGATACAGCGTTCTTATCAAGTTACGACATAGTTCAACCATTCGTTGACGGTCCACTTAAAATAATCTCTGCAAACAACCTTTGTTTAGTGCTAATCCACAAAAAAAAGGAGATTATAGCACTCAACATCAGCGCTCGAGTATTGAAAAAAAAAAATATAGAGAATGTTTTAAATCTATTATATTATGTACACATAATGTGTACACAACCAGTGGACTCTTGCCAACTAAAGTTTTGTAGTTTTGGGAAACGCTGCATAGTGCTTCCACACATTCAATGTCTTAATTTTTGGCATCATGGTGTACTTTGTTTTATCCAAGAATACATTATTTTCTTTAAACTTTTTTCAAATTCAGAAACTAATTTTCTAGATTCTATGATACGTTGATCGTGTTCATATCACGTAGGTGCTCGGCAACTAATACAAACTCCGATGCAAGTATAATAATTA
Organism: Criorhina ranunculi; assembly: GCA_951813785.1. Classification (NCBI taxonomy): domain Eukaryota; kingdom Metazoa; phylum Arthropoda; class Insecta; order Diptera; family Syrphidae; genus Criorhina; species Criorhina ranunculi. The sequence goes on from OX638381.1 coordinate 16,673,102, forward strand.
AAAAACAAAAAATAAACTTAATACTATAAAACAACTTCTATGAAAACTCAGAGTAGTGCAAAATGTATAGCATTAAGTTTCCTTCAAAAGTAGCACACATCTTTGCTCCCAAAGAAAATTATCCGCGGCACTAAGAATGAATGCGATTCATTCCACGAAAAAAAAAGAGAAGAAGCCAAACAGACAACACTGCTGCAGCATTCACTTAAACGCAGCTCAAGCAGGAAAAAGTTTTTGCATTAGAAACACCTCAAAATGCGCATCAAGACACCCAATTCTACCTGTCCCACTCCACAAATACATGCCACACATATTAGAACTTGAAGTTTTCCCTAAGTCATAGCAGACTCATGCGCTTGCATTTGTGTTCAAAGTATTTTTTATTACATTGCAACATAACAAGATATTGCGTTGTTCGTTTTAGAAAAAAAAACTAGGTCTTGATTAAATTTCATGTATCGTCTGCACAGGCAGGACCTTATTGTTTAAAAAGTCAAACACACGTGCGGGAAGATGTAGCCAAATACAAAACATATCGAAGTCATTCGTGCAGTTCTAATACATTACAGTGATGGGATAAAGTCATCCACTGCATTGCTCCTGCTAGACTCCTTTACTTTATTTTGTAGCACGACAATGGTATGATGTTAACAGAACTTCCAAAACAGCAGTCAGGACCTCGAAAAAGATGCATCTTTGTGTAGTGCCAACAAACGGATGTCAGATTTCTTGTGGCGTATGTGTGTTCCTTACGAAATATTTAATTCAATTTCAACCATGTAGGTAGCTACAGTGTGTGAGAATGAAATGTTTTTGTTTAAGATTTGCGAAGCTAAGAAGCGGCTGAGATGTTTACCAGTTTTCTAGTTACAGGTGCGTTAGCCATAATGTACAAGCTTCGGTGCAGGGATATAATTTAAAGTTAAACATGAACGTAGTTCTTTCTAAATTTCCTGTTCAACACGGCAGACTAATTGCAGGGATATGCAATGTTAAGTAAATTAACTACATCTGCACACTGCAATACAAGGATGCAAGTTGTATGAACGTCTTATTTATGTTTGAAAGTTATCATCTTGCAACCATTTCCTTGTGCTATGTTTAAGAATAAAGCCTTGGATACGGATTTATTGGAATCATTTCAGAATACTTGTTTTCTTGTAATGTAAGCGCATGTTATCTAAGAAAGTCCAAGAAAATGTACATTGTCGATGGAATCTGGGTTCACCGACTCGAGCATTTGATACCTCAACAGCAGGTTATATATATGCACAGTGACTTGAATACCAAAGCATAAAGGCATCGAGGGATATGAATAGACCAATTACCGGGAAAAGGCGCTTGTCGCCCTTTTTTAGAGTACCACCTAGGACCGTCTACAGCAAATTATTACAATAGGAAACCGACAACAACACAAATGACGAAAGACCAGAGACATGGTTCATCAACCCTAATCAAAGAAATTTAAGGCTTCTAACTGGCTATCTGACTGGTCGTTGCCGTCTCAAGAACTATCTTTACATATGTAGGTGTATCGGATACAGATATGTATCTGCTTTGTAGGAAACAAAAAGACACGGTAGCCCATATTCTACCGACTACTGAGTGAGTCTCGCTGAGCTTGACAGATATTTGGAATACCAAGCCTACAACTCTGTTGAGGTTTATGCTACGCCTTAATTAAGAAAACGGTCGCAGTTATTTCTTCTTTTAAAGGTTTATTTGCACAATACAATAATTGAGTCATTTGAAGAAGCGTTTTCTTAGGAATTTTTTCTTTATAACTCACATCCTTCATGTCATTTGTTTTAAGGAAAGTTTTACAGAAAAGTGTTTAAGGAATGTGAAGGCCACCCCTTCTCAATCAAAAGACGTTGATTTATAATCCTATATCCCTCTTTTGCATGCAATCCTATGAATAACTACTTCCTTGCAGGACATAAACAATAACCACCACTGCACCGCACACACTTTCATTTCACCTTAACTTTTCATTTGGGAAAAACCAATCGTTAAACAGTTTTTCCTATTTTACCAACTTTCTGTGGAAAATCACTTCACCAATATGAAAATATTTACTACCGCCGCCGACAAGGATCTTAATTTTAAACCATAAAATTCTCTCCAAGATCGAATCAGCAAAGTATTTGATTTGCTCCCGGAAATGGGTTCTAGATCGTTACACGTCAGATATTTCCATATGAACACGTCTGGCCGAGGGTGCTTTTTTGTGCCTTTAAAGCCTCTCCTCAAAACGGCCAAAGGATTCTTATCAACCGAAAGTGCTATAAAACCTAAGTGTCTGATAGTTATCGTTTTTCTATGAACATCCTCTCGAAAGCGAAAACTTTTCGAATTTTATACCTATGGTTCAAAATATCCCGACGTCATGAACCCCGTCCAGTTTCACCCTACTTACTCTGTCCATTTTGCCAGCCCTTTTTTAAGGAATCTTTAAGAAACTGCAAATGAAAACCTATTCCTGTAGTATGAGTATAAGTTTCCTTCGTTTTTTTTTTTTCTTCTTTTTTGTCATTGCCTCTAAAATCCACTTTAATGAGCATTTAAGAGACACATTCGCTGCGCCATATCTTTTTAATGTAATTGGTTTTTAAAGCGAAATGCACCCCGCCGCTGCTGGCTTAGCATCTTGGGAAAAGGATGGAAAAAGGAGGAGAATTTACCTACACTCTGACATACAGGATGCTTGAGTTTTGATATCTAAATGGGACAGGACGTTGGATTAAATTCATAAAAAAGGTTACGTATACGTCCTGGGGTAGCTCTTTAAGTATGTTTCCATAGAGCCGGGGTCTGTGGAGGACAGCAAAGTTGACTATGCGACCGTCGTTGTCGACATACGAACTGGATTGAACAATTCAATTCAGGTTCCATTAGCCCGGTTGAATTGCATGATTATTGTTGTACACACTATGACTCGAACGGGTAGGAATTGAAATAGGTGTAGGAATGACAATGGTGTGGGTTGAACATTGGATATATGTAACGGCTCGTCTACAGGATGTAATGTTAGATATTTCCTTTTTCAGATGAGTGTCAGTTTGCAATGATTCTCTTTTCTCAAGGATGGACATCGAGGCATTATTGAATGAATATGTATGGAAGGATAACAGTTCTATTGATGGTTCATTTAAATGTCACACAAGTCAAAGCATAGTAAGTAAGGTAAATGTACATTGCCAATCTGACTTTTAAGTTGAGATTATGGAGTGTCATAAGTATCTTCAAGTTCTTTCAATTACTTCTGGGCAATATGGTTTTACAAAATTGAGAATACAAACCGTGATCCAAAAATGGCGCGGATGTTGGTTGTCATTATTGTAAAAGCCTGAAATAATGTCATGTCTATGACTCACCCTCTCGTGACATCCAATATGCTTTCGATTTAATCAACACACTGCTCTGAAAAATGCACTTTTCCTCATTTGAATTCTTTCCTCTATGATCCTTAATGTGACAAATTTCTATTTAAAATGCACACACATATGTGAGTTCAAAATCCAGCCAAAAAGTGTCTTTCAAAATTTGAGTGTTGTGTATAGGAGTGTTGAGATTGGAATTAACATTTAATTAGTTTGTCCAGCCAAGGACGATGTCAGGAATTTAGAATTTTCCTTATACTCTCAAACGGAATCAACAAAATACTTGACCATCATGAACAGACCAACACCCAATTGCATTACTTCTCCTCAGTACTGTGCCTTCACACAGAATTCCTTAACATCAATTCACTTTGATCGATTACAAATGGCGTAATAAATGAATTTCCAAATGATGAACATCACAGCTACTCCTTAGAAGGAATCCCTCTTACGAACCAGCATTTTCAAGCACAAGACCCTTCTCACACACAAACACACTTTCCATCGAAAGAGACGGATGCCACTTGACTTTCCACTTGATATCGGCACAAGGAGTCGTTCAGCCAGCCCCGACAACATCCACCTGAATGAACGAACTTGGTTTAAGACTTTCCCTTCTAAGACGTCCTCGGTTGGTACGGCCGCCTTTGAGGGTAGACAGGAGAGTAAAGCCGATAGTATTGGTTTGTTTTTAAACATCCACCCACTCCGTCGTCGTTGCCGCCATGAAAAAGATTAATTATGCTACCATCCATTGTTAACCCAAATTGTTTGCACAACCATTACACATTGTCGGCGAAGCCATGAAGAGATGGTGCAGAATGGACCGCAACCATTGGAATTCTACGGGTATCGGTCGGTGGCTGTGACCAGCGGTAGGGGGTGAGCGCAATGTTTGTTGTGGATGCCGATGATGGCAGTAGTGGCAGTGGCATTGGCACTGAGTCTGGGTGACAATGCCTCAACCACCTTCGGCCTGGGATCAGTTTGCCTTCTTTTCTTGTTCCTTTTTAAAATTGTGGGATATCAGGACGAATAGAGGATACCACCGCGCGTCGGTCGTGGATACAATGTGGGTTCGTGTTGTTGGCAAAATGAAAAATGTGAAATTATTTGAAGGGGCGCACCATCATTAATTGAATGAGTTGATTTTTCTTGTTCTGGTCGTCGTCGTCGTTCGTTTTGTCATTCGGTTGGTCCACTGCAGATAGGGTATTGCTGCAGCGACTACCATTCATTACAAAACAAGGTCCTTGTACCGACTGAAAATTTGCTGATTATCAACGACGTTGTCCGCGATCCTTGTATAGGGTACAAGTGTTACTCTGTGTGTGTGTGTGTGGGTAAATATTGTAGGATTGGGTTCTACTGGGTTCTCTGCTGATAAAGTTCATTAATAATGTCTTTGTGGACACAAAGAGTTGCAGAAGAGTCCTTCGAATTAATCTTTCAGAATCCCAAATGAAACGTATGCCAGAGCACTGATGGTCGAGGTAGCCGTCCTATTGTATTTCGCCTTTCTATGTCGATAGGTTCAATGGGATTGAATTTACAATGACGAGCGCAGGGATAATGAGTAGAATAGCGATTATTTTTATAAATGACTATGAGTCGTTCTTTTTGTTTTTTTTTTTTAATTTTGATTAATTGCTGTGATGAGCGATACCAGAGGGATGATTTTTTTTCTTCTTAAATTTGTTTAATTAATTTAAGCTGATTACCGCAGGAGATTCAGATGTGGTGTGTCAGTTATCAAACGAATTTGGTATTACCTTAAATTGATGGTTTTTTTTTAATCCGAAGAGGATCTTAAAAGATAAGAGCAATCCGTTCTATCTTATGGGTAAGTTGCTTTGAAAAAGGAGGTACATAGAACTCCAAGGTTATACGACAGTTACAAATGCATAAGAATAACAGTTTTTTATTTACTTAAACCTAGCTCAACTTATTTTGTGATGTTTGCTACAATAGTTCGGGTTTATTAGCTCAAAGAAAGATTCAATTTTTTTTTTTTTTTTATCGCAGTCTTGCAACCAAAAGCATAGACACAATGCCCTTCATAACCCATTATTATTTTTTTTTGAAAGATCTATTGTGCCTGAAGCCAGTTAGACAAAGAGGTCCTCTATCTTCCTTATGAAGTTGATGATATCTCCAGTGGAGGCAATGTCCTCCGGTGTTAGGAATTCTTTGCGGAGAAAATGTTTCATGACCCATAACCCCTTTCGTTAGAAGTTTGGATTCCTTGATAGATAGTACAGCGAGTGCAAGTTTGGTACATTTCCGTGCTTTAATAGCCGACTTAGTTTCATTGGGTTTTATCAGAGACCGCACCTTGATATAACTTTAATTAGGCTTTTACTAATTCCTCGGAAAAGGTTGCCAGTATTGATCTTGGACTGGAATCATAACTCGTCTAATGTCGTCTGTTCCACCTCACAGAGGTACGTGATTATTATTGCTTGTGTTACATAACATCAACCCATTTCAGTTTTCTGTACAACTTCGTGCCACAAAGTAGTCCTTTGTAGCTGTTTGACTTTTCTGTTTTTTTTTTTTTGCCGGATCAAGGTCGAAATAAAACAGTTAATGCATTGCCGATAAAAATGCACGCAAATGTACAAGTATACAACCTATTTCCCTGTGAAACACCCTTATAATAATAATGGGCGTGTAAGCGTACAGACATTGTATGCTTCATTTGAAAGCACGTCTGAGAGGTTAATGGATTATTTTGCTCAGTTTATGCGTTGCTTTTTAATGTAACCATAACAATAGGAGCAATTCCACTGATGGATACATTAACAATAAAATGAAACATGCCCCTACACCCAACAGAAATAATTTTACTTCATGTTGTAACATTCTAAAGTCGAAGCACTTATCCGATATTCAAATTGAATTCCTAGTCCAAGTCTTTTTGGTAGACTTTTCACTTCATTTCACTCCATGGAGTGTTGGCAGTTGGCATCATCTAACGAATTTTCTCACTTTCAAAACTAACCATCACTACTAATTGCTTCGCTTGATAACGTCAAAAGTTTCGTTAGCTAACGGAAAATGCCTCAAAATCCTTCTATACATACTCGTACATATGCCATGCCCAGATGAATAGATTGAAAGATAGTGACCCGACAGGCAGTTAGACAGACAGATATCAGCACATTGATCCACCACCAAAGATAATTGCTGCAACGCAATCCGCTGCGGTTTCCATGGGGGATTGCAATTGCATGTTTTCATACCGTTATGTGAATTGCTGCTAATATTTCTCCAATACACGGCATTGTGCTTATATTAATTCTCAAACCTGGGTGCGAAGTAGTGGGCATATAGTCCTCCACGCTGATTCTATCACGGGTAACGATTGCATACCAGTCATTTACAATCGACTAGGCCGTATCTGTTCGCCCGCGCTTTTCTGTGGTTGCCTGGATCTCACCGTAGTCGTCATCATCACCGCCATAGCGATGAGATGGAATGGGGCTGTTGCCTTGCCACTAGCCGAGGGTGTTGCATCCTTTGACAGCGGGTGTGTTTATCTCACAGCATAGATAATAGCGATTTACATAAAGCGAACAGACACACATGCTCAGAGTTGTACTACAACGCAGGTATTGCGGGAGAGATATGTGCTGATGTGCACATATCCTGAAATCAATTTGGAATCCCTGCCATAACGGCAATAGAATTAGGACCAACATTTTAAACGCAGCCGAGAAGGAGACACCGAGGTATAGAGGCGATATGCTGGCGTTCGAAGCTAACTAACCCACAATAGGATGCCACCTTTATTTAGCGCACAACGCGTCCGAATGCAGTTTTGACGGTGAGATTTTGAAGGCGATTCGGTGCCGCACAAAAGCGTTGTCAGGATTTTCATTTTCATCCAGAATGTCACCCAGTAGAATACAGAGAATGTAAAATGAAATTTCGCGTGCGGATGTTTGTGGCGGTGTTGAAGGGTAAAACAATCTACCTGTCATAGTCGTCGTAGTCGTCGTCGTCTTCGTACTTAGATGAAAAGGATTTCGCTTTTTGCTGTCGCAGACGATATTTTTTGTTGTTGTTGTTCAAGAGATTATGGTAGGGTGTGTTTAGTATGTTGGCTAAAGTGTAACGAATTGGATTGTTGTGAAAGGAGGTGTATATCTGTAGCATCTTACTAGTGTCTGTCCAAATTCCTGTTTGTTTTCAGTTAACTCGCAGAATGTGATTAGTACGTAGCACTGCTAAGCAAGCTGAAACAAATTCAAATCCCAACTTTTTCCAGTCAACGAAGAAGTAATTCATTCTAAGAAAAATCCTGAAAAAGACTAACAACTTTTAAGTCGAGACTAGGTAGGTTGGTTGAAGAGGTGGATGCATCACGTTATGCAGCTTTCACTCGGATCACTACATATCTGTTGTATTCCTCTGACGGGTAATGTCCAGTCTGAAAAGACAAAAAGAAGGGAAAGGTCTGGGTGAGTCCAATAACGATCGTTCGGCCTCCCTGAACCATCCTAAATTGAAGAATGACTTTTAGTGGCTTTTTAGACAGGTCGCCTAGGTTGTTCAAATAGTATTGACCGAGGGCCATCTTTCTTGTTCTGTGTAGGCTGGGACATTCGCATTGGAAGTGGGCTGTGTTCTCCTTTGCGTCTGTATTTCCACAGCCCCTGCATAGCTCGTCTGTACTTTAACGCATTCTTCTAAGGTGGTCCGCCAGTAGGTTGTGGCCTGTGATGATCCCTATGAAGAGTGCTAAGTTAGATCTGTTTAGCGTAAAAATGTGCCCCAGTTTTTATCTTGTTGATATTTGTCCAGAGTTTCCTGGAGATGCGCTATGATGGCAGTGCGCTCTATCTCTCATCAGCTCGTCTTTTGAAGTCTAGTGCAATGCTAGATTCAACGAGAGCAAGGTGGAGGAGCAGTACTGAGTGGTCGACCAGCGATAGGTCCTGTTCCGAGCCCCTTTTGGCTAATTCATTCGCCATTTCATTCCCGTGGATATATTTGTGTCCCGGGATCCACCAGAGTGTTACGTTGTAGTTCGCGGTGAGGAGCTCTTTGCTCTTTGCGACAGCGTTTTACAATTTTTGACTTAACTACTGTGGATGGAATGGCTTTGATAGCGGCTTGACTGTCTATGTAAATGTCGATGTTTTTCCTCGGGACTAGCTTCATTGATAATTCACGGGCTGCGCCGAGGGTGGCTTGGATTGACGTCCGCTTGGAACACACGTTTTGTGTTGAGTTCTAGTTAGTAGATCCCGGAGCCTACTTCATCGAGACTAACTAGCTTTTTATTGACTTCAAAGCCACGTCTTGTCTTGAGCTCTACACCTCGATATGGTTGAATTCAGGATCAAGGCAAAGCTGATCCAGCTGTGCCGCATGATAATGAATCATTCTGATCGACTACTTCGATAAGGAAAAAAACATTAAGATAGATTGTAGTAGATTCGATGGCTTGAAATATGTTTGTAAGGTGCTTCGTTTAACTTTCTTTGTCAAATCAAGTAATCGTACCTGATTCAAACACTGAAGTATGGAACTACTTTAAAGAAAAAAGTCCACTTCCTTACACTTTAAAGAGCAGTCCTTTACAGGGGACTCAACAAATTCACAAAATCATGCTAGCAGGATATGATATTTTATTTTATAATCCTGTCATGGAGGGTGTCTGTCTGGCTGACTGGCTAACGTTGATTGTCTGTGGGTTTTATGAGAACTAAAAAAAAAAAAAAAAAAACAGGATGCCTGCCATTGTTCGATCCTCTATGAATTTTCTCGTCATTGTCGGATTTGTCTTCGTCACCGTGTAGTCACCGAGTATTAAGCCAACCAACTGCCACACCGTTGCTACATCACCACACATAGATACCGAGAAACTAAGAGACAGAGAACCTGCGAGGCGTGCGGAATGACAAAGATGTGTCATACTCAAAATTCGGAACGAAAAATCCTCCATCCACATCACCCACACCTCCAGAAATTTCATCCTTGTGTTTCATCTTCAGCTCAACACCTAGGAAACGACGCTATGATTATTCGTTTTTTATTTAAAATTTTTTTTTGACACGAAGGCGCATATGAAATTTTGTTGGTTGGATGGGTTATCCTTTGCACAAGGTCGTCGTTTGTTTTTCGTCCGTTCTTCTTGTTTGTAATACATATTTTCTTCTTTTTTTTTACTCCCTACGTTGATCTATTTTCTACTCATCCCGGTCGTACTATGTATGGTGTATTCCTGGCAGAGAGTTTATATAGTTAATATCACAGGATGTTGCTGCACTTGAATGACAATGGAGAATAACTGGCGAGGTCATCTGCCTGAAGAGCGAATGGATTGGTGTTCTCTATGATGCCATCACGACCGCTGTTATTTATTCATTGGACACTCAACAATTCGTAAGAAATTTTCTGCTTTATTTGCAGTCATCCGTGACACGGTGGAGAGTACTATGTGTGTTCTCTACGAAGATGACAGAATGTTGCTCCAGAATTCTTTGAATATTCCTAGAAGAGCATACAGGAGGATTTATCAACTTGAAGTGTCAAATTAGTAACGATGACGTTGGCAAAGAACCATAATCTATTGCTTGCGGGTAAGAGAGTATGTTTTATCGTACAATGGAGTGATACCTTCAGAATTAAGGTATGCTTTGCATAGTTTCTTAACCACGAAGGTATTCGTCTTCGGCAATGATAATAGTTATGCTTCTAAGACATGTTGAGTTTATTGGAATTTCTAACACTTAAAAATAAGCGAATATGAAATTATGGAATCTATAGAACTTATCTGTGATGTAAGTGACTGGATGAGTAGACAAAAGAGGCGGTTATTTCAAGGAACTATAGGAATTTATTTATTCCTTTGTAGTTTAGAATTGAATTTCTTTCTACCACCCCCTAAATAGTATTTGTTTTAGCAACAGGAATTGCGAACTTTGATGGGAAGGCTCTTCAAGCTCGTCAGGGCTTCTTCAAAACCTTGATCGGAGCTTACTTAAATTCAAGCAGATTCACATCATACAGAGTTGGTCAAATGACAGCTTTTTGACAGCCATTTTTGGTTAATCAAGATTTCATAAATCTAAGTTCGATATTCCAGCTGCAAATACGACACAACAATACTAAAGATTGCTGCACAGTCTAACATCCCGTTGTAACAAAATTGTATAAAAATAAGTCTTCCGTCATTATTACCAAAAACAGCTCACCTTCAATGGTAAATATGGGAACTCTTATTGAGAGTACAGCATAAAATGCATACATAAAGCACTTGTAAAGGGTCTTCCAATAGGGACCTCCGAACTTTGACAGTTGATAGCGGCCATATTGTAAAAGCTACATCAGTCCAATTGGCTGTCATTTATTCAGTCTGTTTTGCCAAATCATCATGGATGGATATAGCGTTCAACAACATGTGCAATAATAAAATTGTTTTATCAAAATGGGTGTTCTGTTCGGGCAACGTTTCATCGAAAAATCATCTTTAGCGATGAGGCCAATTTCTGGATGAATGGGTACGTCAACAAACAAAATTGTCAAATTTGGAACGATACCAATCCACATGAGATCCAAGAGCGTCCAATGCATCCCGAAAAAGTCACTGTTTGGTGTGGATCGGTCCATATTTCTTTGAGAACGACGTTGGCCAGGTCTATAGGTCGATAATTACCAATTTCTTTTAGCCTGAATTGGATGATATGGACACCAACGACATGTGGTTTAAACAGGACCGTGCTACGTGGAGGTGGCCACCGTGATCGTGTGATTTGAACCCGTTAGAGCTTTCCTTTGGGGGTTTTTCTGAAATCGCAGGTCTATGCGAATAAGCCACAAACCACGGCGGCCCTCAAAGCCAACATAACCCATTCCATCGGTCAAATTCAGTCTGATTTATGCGCCACCCAGAGAAGCTGCGGTGGACATTTGAACGATGTTATATTCCATACATAATGGCATCGATAGGCCTTTCAAACGAATAAAAAATGTCGATGATATCTCACACACACTTTATTTTATTTAAATTGGAAGATAGGAGTGCTTAATGAAAGACCCTATATTTGTACTTGTATTTATTTCAAATAAAATTAACATCTTTTTTCAAGTACTTTTGAAGGAATTACAAGTTGAAGTCCCGGTACTGGAATTTGAAATGAAATTGGATACAAAAAAAAAAAAGGACAAGTACAAAATACATACTTAATAACTTTACAGGTCTGCTGGGACAACGAGCAAAACCCAGGAAGTGAATATCAATCAATAGTTAAAATGCAAGACTCGGCCCCGTTGCACATCTGAGGACCTTCGTCTGCTTCTCAAATTCAATTATGTTAATTTAGAGAGTTCTTAAACTAGTTCTTTAATTTACCATCATGATAGTATCTTCCAGATCGCACAACCTCTCACGGGACAGCCTTAGCAGAATAAGTTGCTAATAAGTAGCATCATCAGGGTATGTATTCATAACCCCTTTAACGCTTTTGAATTATAAAAAACAAAAATTATTGTAATAATATCAGGTAATTTCTCAGCCAACTTTTCAATCGCCATAGGGTTGACTGTTCTTCTCTAACTCGTCTTAATTAACTTGGGGTTCATATGCAATTTGACATACTCTCTCTGTGAAACTTAGTCTCCTGCCCATTTAGTGTTTCGAATGCTGTCGCTCTTTAAGTTAACTAACGTCAGGTTGTATACAACTTCAGACTACAACCCTAAGAAACACCTTCTTATTACACAGAAAGATACCTACCACATTTATAACAATTTTTCGCTTACATTATACGGTCGCTGATAATGAGTTACGATTCTTATCTTTGACTGAATTATCGATGCAAAACATAATTGTTATGATAATGAGTGTATTTTGCTCTCCCACCCGGATGACCTACTTTAACATTTTATTAAGATACTCTGCAAAGAGTCTTTAGTGCACCTTTTTAGTTTCAGTCTAATGGTGGCTTAATGGATTTGAAATGGAAAATTCTTATATTATAGCATAACCATTTTCAAAAAGGTTCTAATTGAAACTAATTTGAATAATAGCACTAAACCGTTATGAAAATTTTTTAAAACCAAATTAATTTCACCCTAAGACCCTAGAGTATATACACTCTTCTACTACTCCATTCCACTCAACAATTCACCATTAATTTTAACTATTTAAACATCTCTTTCATCCAATTGCATTATAAGTCCGCTCCCCATTTTTGGAATGAAACAAAAACAAGGAACAAAATGAGAACAAAAAAAAAAAAAAAAAAACACAAACAATCGTTTTACTATCTTCTGCTCCTTACATTTTATCCGGCGAAATTCGGGGCGTGAAAATTATCTACAAATTAAAATTGTTTTAATTTTAATTTGAAAATTCCATTAGAGCAAGCGGGTGTTACTGTAATGTGCACAATCCCATATTTCTCAACAACAGGAATTATTATGATTATTACTTTTCATCTGGGTGCCTGGGTGCTCTCATTGTCGGCGCGCCCGCGTTCTCCATGCCATCTGAACGCGAGAATTTAGATAGTATATACCTTACAGCCTCAGAAGCAGATAAATAATAACAACGATGAGTCCCTTCCTGTCCCGTATTCGTATTTTCAACGGAAAGTAATGATCAAATTTAACCACCACCGAGAGAACACACACCAGGGTAAGCACCTATAATCACTCGCACACAATTGCAAAAGTAGGATGGGTGTTGAAATGCATCGTAGTTGAGTCCATCCCATCCTTCGGCAACAGTCACACCAACACAAATTGTAATTACAGCGCCGAACGTTGGAACGTTGATTGCGAGGACGGTATGCCCAAAGGTCGGTTGGAGGGTGTATCACACTAGGGCAGAGTCAGAGATATGGACACCCATACAGAGACAACGACGTGAAAATGTTGAATTTCATTTTAGTTAAGCATTCTTATATTTCAAGCATAATAGAATCATATATCTTGATTTCAAGTTTAATTGCGGCTAGAAGCTGTTGAAGAATATTAATTATTCAAGTAACTTTTGCTCTCTTCCGTCTCCGTCTACTAGGGATGCTACTGGTTAGTTCGCCGCTGTTTCCTTCGGCACACGTTCTGCATGTTGATGCAGTGATGGTATGCCAAGTGTTGCTGGTATGCCAAGTGTGAGTGGTTTGGGGGGTGCATCCTGTATCCCTAATTGTTCATGCTTTGCTTTTTAACAATGGATGCACATAAAAACATCACAACTCTGTGTGACCTTTGCTCTGGCGTCCGTTTTGAATATATATTTACATATTTTATACCACTGAAAGAACGTCTTGCTATTTTGCAGCGCTACTTGAAACTCGTTAAGCAAAATAGTTTGTTGTGCAACCCATGATTTGACGTTGACGATGGCAATGACACCAAACGCTTGAGGTGGAGAGTATGACACGAAGGTAATCATGGAGTTAATTAACAAAAATACAATTGGGTTTAGCCAAATTTCAAGGCCTTTTTGGCAACATTTCCATGACTGAAAGTAAATGTGGCTTATTTGCGTAGACCTGCGACGGGGTCAAATCGCACGATCTCGGTGGCCAGTTCACATCACATCCACGTGAGATGACCATGCCCTCGAATCGCTCGTGCAGAATTTCCAATGTGGCGTGAGCTGTGTGGCACGTAGCGCCGTCCTGTTGAAACTACATGTCGTTGGTGTCCATATCATCCAATTCAGGCCAAAAAAAGTTGGTAATCATCGACCTATAGACCTGGCCAACGTCGTTCTCAAAGACATATGGACCAATGACGCCGCCAGCCCAAAATCCACAACAAACAGTGACTTTTTCGGGATGCATTAGACGCTCTAAGTTGGTATCGTCCCTAATCCCACAATATTCTTTGTTGACGTACCCATTCATCCAGAAATGTGCCTCATCGATTTTTCGATGAAAATTAGGTTCAGTTTTCAACTGCTCCAGAGCCAATTCAGCGAACACACGTCGTTGTCTATGGTCATTTACTTTCAGCTCCTGGGTCAGTTGAATTTTGTACGGGTACAGGCCCAAGTCACGATGCAAAATTCCCCAAGTTGTGGTGTGCGAAAGGCCGAGTTCTTGTGAGCGACGAGAAATCGACTGCCTCGGATTCCCCTGCACAGCAGCGATGTTTTCGGAAGATTTTGCGTTTTGTCGACGTACAGGTGTTGGTTGATCGTTTACTGAACCAGTGGACTCGAATTTATCCACCACACTGCGAATGGACCTCTCGGTAGGACGATTATTGCGACCGTAAAATGAGCGAAGCGCGCGGAACGTTGCCCGAAGAGACCACCCATTTTGATGAAACAATTTTATTATTTGCGCGTGTTGCTGAATGCTATATCCGTCAGACAGAATAACCCTTTCAGTACCGACAAAATTAAACATCATTCGATTTGCACACGCGCTTTTCACACAAAACACAAAAATGTCAAGAATAAGAAATTTTTAATGCGAACAACACAATTGATGCATTTGGAACTTTAAAATTAAGAAATTGCAGAGAGAACTGAAAAAAAAAAAAAAAAAAACGGAGACTAATTTACCCGCACAAATGTGTTAGTGGGTACTGAAGGGGATAAATGACAGCCAATTTGACAGATGTAGCTTCAACAATATGGCCGCTATCAATTGTCAAAGTTCGGAAGACCCTATTGGAAGACCCTTTATCTTCTCCTCCAATCGCCGTCTATGCAGATCGTAATCTCACGTTGCTCTAGTGTTAATTTCTTCAAAATTGGTGCAGTTATTGGTCTCTGTCAGCCCGAGTTCAAACATCTAACCCTTTTGCTGTCGAAAGGTATTTCCCAGATTTTGGTATTGTTTCCAAGAAAAAAACCGTTTAATGTCTTCAATCTAGTGTACAATTCTATTCCTTTCTGCTGAAGAAATGGAAATACATATGTTATCCATGCCCGGTGCAAAGGAGTTGATGGTCCAAGTCAATTTGCCTGTAACAATTAGGTTCTCTGCCATTTTGTCTCAGCATTGACAAGTCGCCCTGTTGAGAAAATTTGGAAAGTGTGCATTCATCAGCGTCACCAAGGTTTCTGCAGCCATCATTTTAAACTTCAAAGTCCTCAATCCCAAATTTAAACCAGGTCCTCCTATTATAGATGTAAGCTGTTTTTGCATTATAGTTTTGATTCCTGTTTCTGCTTTTTTTCCACATACGCTCGGCAACTTAGCCAGAAAAAGGGTCCTTATTCTGAACCCTTTGCAGGAACCTACATATTCACCAACAAGAGTCTTTGCAGGATAATTGGGGATGTCCTGTTTCTATTATTCCCGTGGGCATTCTTTCAATGATTTTTTTTTTTTAACACAAAGCGATCCTTATAGCCTTGTAAATTTAGGTACTATGTACTTCAAAACTACTTTCCAATCGAATACTTCAAATCCACCCCAGCACTCACATTTACTTACACATTCTTCTTATGTTCGCACATCCCCATTTCAGTGGAATTCCTTTACCCTTCACATTATTTCCCACTTAACTTTAGGCTTAAGTTCAATTTTGGCAAAATGTAATGGCATCTCTAAATCTGCGTCCTTTTCTCTGGTCTAGGACCGTGTGCGAGCGTAATGAAAAATTATACCTGAATGAAATTGTCGTCGCCTCTTCACTCTAACCGAGTCATTCCGCACAACTGTTAGGCTAAACGAGGGTAAAATTGAAGGTTTCCATGAAGCACACATCTATGTACTGTACATACACATTCACGCAGTTGCCAAACACACACGGTGTGTTATTGGATAATCTGAGAGCCTTTGTGCACAAGGTGCGGTCGACCAAACCAGCTTCCCTAACTAACTTCAAGTGTTTAAATGAATATTGTTTCTAGATTGTGATCTTCTAAGACAAAGGGATACGATGGGTATTCTTAGGGGTTTCGTTTTTTTTTTATACCGCCCCACATGCAGAGTAACGCTGGAAAAAAGCATCAAGTACCGAGTGCCAAGTGTTAACTTCTCGAAGGATATCACATCATCATTATCACTGTCATTGTCGTCACAAAGGAAACCTTTAAAACTTACTTATTGTCAGTGAAGGGTGTCAGAGGAGAAGATTGTACACACTTCGTCCTGGCCTATGCATGCATAGGAGTTTCTTTGGGGCCACTGCTTGAGAAGTTTATGCGAAAGAGAATGGGGATAGGTTGTGGCGTATCTAAAGACTGCCACTTTCTGGCCAAGTGCTGTTCCAACATTGAAATTAGATATCATAACATAAAGTGTTACGTTAGCAGAAGAAGAAGAGTCCTTAAGTAGCTCAGGAAGTGCTCTGTCGAAAAGGCTATTTGCTAAAGATGTTGTTGCTTAACTGCTGCTCGAAGGAGAATCTTGGCATGGAGCTGGGTGAAATTTGTGGGAGTGAAATCGAGCCCAGAAGTATATACGTATGTACCTAACCCAACTTGGCCGTATCCTTTTCGCATGATGGCAGTGGTTGCGGTGTGTAAAGTAATCGCCAGCCAGCCAGACAATCGACAATGGGAGTCCATATTGACAGTGTGTAACATTAGACGAATGCGCTCCAGCTTAAGCGAAACCCAGTCGGATTGTTTGGATTAATGAAATCTCATTTCAAATGAGTGCCAAATGTTCACGGTGACTAGGTAGTCAATTATGGTCTCGCGTTATTCGGTTAAAAGGATGACGGTTCTAATGAATTTCATGTCTTCGAGGATTCAGTACATTTTCTTAAGTTGTGTGTGGGGTAACCATGACAGCAGTGTGATGTGGTGGATTTGTTCGAATGTAATTGATATGAAAGTGGCATGTAAATTGATTGTGTGGCTTAGCGTTGGGTTTCACTGTTGCCCGAGGAGGTCTACTTTATACAAGAGTTTTGAATGAGTGTGGCGAGAGTTTAAGATTAAGCATGGAATTAGGAAATCGTTTTCACGGAATAACATACGCCGACGTTGTGTAAATGATACTTGAGACTTGATAGCAATAAGGCTTGCGGCAACGAAAGGGTCGTGCGAAATGTGGTAGGGATGGTAGTCAAAGATATACAAAGTTGATGTTATGTATTTGAAAGGGTTTAATATTACAGTAGGCACATATTAAAATGAAGGATATTTGGGACGTTTTCAGTTCTCGATTGTGCTATGAACAAGTTGCATCAAAATGCGCTGATAGTTTATATCTAAAACGGATATTTTGAATAAAATCGATGTTACGATCGGAATTTTTTAACTAAGTGTAGTTTTTTTTACTCAGATAGAGCTGATTATTTTTTCTCTTCGTTTGATCGGCCGAGACATTTGCACAGGAAGTGTCAGATGGATCCCCCTCATCGCCTCGTTATTGTGGAAATCGTTTTATGAAATCCACAAACTCGAAAACTGATTCACAAATCTTTAAGTTTTTCAGTGCATTGAGTATCGAAAGTGTCTCAACTTTATTGAATAGGTACTCCTTCTTTGAGCGAACAATTTTTTTTTCGATAGGTTGTATGATCGACCTAAGGGCTGCTTAAACAGATCCGCTCCTTCGGTAGGCTAAGCAGTTCTAATCTACGCTGTCCTTTGCATAGAGGTCGAGAATACTCTCAATAAGGAGGTCAAGCTAACCGGCTAGATATCCATGGGAAGCATGTTAGACAACTTTCACATCAGTGCAGGTACTAGCTGTTGCCAGGCTCGGAGCCAAATTCCTAGAATGTGTTGAATATCTAGGAAAGCCCTTTTGAAGTTGTGCAGGGAAATTATCATTAGGTCCTGTTGCTTTGTACGGTTCAAAACTACAGACACCCCATTGTAGCTTATTCTCACAGATCCCTGGTGCGCGCCCGTCACTGGGGAAGTAAGTATCAATTAGCAGATCTAATCTAAGACTACCTAAATACCATCTGCACTGATTAACGAACTGAGAGTTTGAAATTCCTTTAGTCAAGTTTCGCAAATGCCAACGCGTAGTTTCTCTCTCTCTCTGCAGTAATCGTATTCCTTCCATTGTGTCCACATGGCGCCTAAGACCAGAACCACTATCAAACACATACTGACATCTAGCTGTGTCGTGGACATTTTTGATGTGCTATAAATTCCACCAGAAAACTATTTTAGGATAATTCAAAACTTCCTTTCTTCGATATTTCAAGCGGCAAAAGCAGCAAGCCACTAAAATCTATCGCAAGAGTACTACTCACATCACCATGTGGCCTGTGTCCACTTTAACTGCTCCCATGTGCATACAGTTGTGTACTTTTTATTGCCGCAATTGTTATGTCCAGTCATCTACACACACACACACACACGTATATAAATATAATCCACCAGTGACTCCGACTGTAAGTCGTTACGATATATGTACATATGTAAGTCGTTATTCTTATTCAATTATAGTCGTCATTGTCCTCATTGTCGTTGTCAACGTACTACTTTTCGTCCAGACGACATGGAAACTTTGATATTACGTTTTTGGTGGTCGAACATTGTTTGAAGCTATGTATGTGCACACCGCTGCGTCGTTAAGTAATGCCAAGGACTCTGGCAAATATTTGTGCCAAAAAACAAAAAAGAAAAAAAAAAACAAAAAACAAAAACACTTGCCAATAGTAAAAAGGATAATAATTTTATGAAAAATTTATTTCGATTATCGGGTGTACTGCCCTTGTATGGTACAACATTCAGCCAGAGCAGAGGGATCTAAATTCCGTTAAATTGTTGCTTGTAACTATTCGTACCATTGCAATTGGATTTTGATGGCTTAAAAGGATTCACGTCGAAATTATTATTATTGGTGAACTTTTTTTTTTTTTTTTTTATTTCTGTTTGCTTTAACTTTCTCTGTGCAATTATGAGATTGCCAATGGGATGATTGCAGCTTGCATGCGCTGCCAAACTAAATGGAATAATTCACTTCATTGTTATGCTCGTTGATGTGATGGAAAATCAATGGAAATTGGTTGATTGCATTTGCATAATGAAAATGCATACAGGTGAAGGATCTGTGCCAACCAGATGCGATCATTAATTTTTTTTGGAATGGCTGATTGAAATATAATTGAAGCCAAAAGCACTTTAAATGGGAATAGATGCGTAAACTTGTTCCCACTTCATTTCTATAAGAAACATAGAGTGCAAAGTTGATTTCATTGGAACATTTTTAGATTTTTAAAAAAAAACCATCAGGGTATAGCCCCTCTGGGTGCTACTCAAAAACTTGAATCTGTCATCTTGCATCTTGCATCAACTGCTGCTCAAGAGATACGATAGAAAGAATCAGGAACGCTATGATGACCAAACTGCGGCGTTTTGCATATTACAGCTGTCACAAAAAATGCACAACTGTAGACGTTGATTCATCCAGTGAAATCGGTTATGGTCACGGACATTGATTTAAGGTTTGACTGTGG
Source organism: Criorhina ranunculi (assembly GCA_951813785.1). Lineage (NCBI taxonomy): Eukaryota > Metazoa > Arthropoda > Insecta > Diptera > Syrphidae > Criorhina > Criorhina ranunculi. The sequence continues at coordinate 16,692,841 of OX638381.1, forward strand.
TCCACACTAAAGTTAAATTCAAAAACCCATGTCCAGAGCCTCAGGATTTTACAATTTTCTGACTCTTTGAGTTGCTTCTCTACCACGTTCACATTCTATAAAGCACTCTTAGGTCCCGTTGTTCCTTGCATTCTAATCCTAATGCATGCTAATGATATCAGAAACGAAAAAATCGCGCCATAGTGCGGTCCAAAGTTTTATTGCCTAATTAAGTGCATATCCACACACCGATGTTAATGCAGGATATGACTACACAATAAAACCGGTAAAGAGAAAAATAAATATCCATCCTTTGGCCATTATCCTAGCATCGCCGCAACAATACAATACGACCACCCACCTCTTCCATTCAAGTGCTGCGTTCATGTACAAAGAGATATATGACACCGACAAAGGGAGAAGAAAAAAAAACAGAAGAGAAAACAACCGAACAACAAGAGGGCGCAACAAAACCGGAGGTGTATTTAAAGGATACGGTTCTCAAGCATCCGCATGTATTTATAGTTTCCAAAAGTACCTTCCACCAACAACGACATGGCCAACCACGAGCGAAAAGACGACCCACAGACAACGACGACCAAGGTATACTATCTCTGCAGCATCGCCATCATCATCATCATCATCAGGATAATATAATCTTCCCGATTCCCGATGGAAGTTATGTGGCTGCTTTTCGCTGTCACATGTTGTGATATTTATGCGGAGGCTTTCATGGGTCTTAGTTGGCCTGTCTGCTGCAGTGATTCTATCGCCATGAATTATGTATGCGAGTATTTTAGTTTTGCATCTTTGGATCTCTCTCGCACTTTGCCTCTCTTTTACCGTACCGTATCCGGTTCGCCCATCTTTATCCACATAATAAAATGCCCAGATGGATGGTTGTGTGGCGGTGGTGGGGGTTACTGTGGATGCGGGGTATGGTGAAATGCCAAAAAAAAAGACGGGTAAGAAGGAAAGGCCCGTAACACCTTACACCATACACGGTACATGCTGAAAGGTCCATGATCCTACACTGATGGTGGCGGTGATAACGTCTTTGAAATCGTTTGTCCTGGCGAGCTTTTCAGCTATCCTACACTAAACACCAATAGCTCTGAAACGGGTATCACATCCTTTCCCTTGTAGGAATGTGCATATGGATAGATACTGGCAATGATGTGACGTGTAGCTAATGGCATGAGCAGAAACGAGTGACAGTCCGGAAGTGGAGCGTATGCAGAGAAGCTTTCCTAAGAATGTCTTGTCAGATAAAAATAGCACAACAATGTAATGTAAATCTTGGCTGCAACAAGGAAGTGACGTGCCTTAATATGGTGGAGGCTGCAAGGAGGCAGTTTCCCTGGATGGCATTTAGTGTGCACGTGGTGATATTGGTCGTTGTAAACTTTGTACAAATAGTTACGGTTGATATTTTACAAAGTTGTTTGGACTGGATAATTGGACAAAGGTCAACGTGAAAGGTTAAATCTTTGTATGTGTGTACAGGATAGAAATTGCTATAATTCAATTACCTGACCATCTGTGTTACTTCTACAGTGGTTGCAGTGATTGTAAGAATGGGATTGACATCTTGAAGAATAAGAACAGTTAAAAAGTCAAAAAGACTGATTAGAGAATAACCTTCTTTGGCCAAAGTTTGGCTCGATTCGAAGACCACACAAAGCCTGTATCTTGCTAACATTTTCGAACATTGAAATCAGATGGGACCAAAGCGCAATTAATCCTATGAGCCACTGATTAAGCAACGATTTGCGCAACTCAAACTTCAAAACATCTTCCTTCGAAATATGAAACCAAACTTCATATCGTTATTTCAAGATGTTCCTTCTTAGAAAATCTCTTCCAATTGGCTTCATCAATTCCTAAGTACACCAAGTTCAAAAGTCTCCGCGCTTGAATATCATCATATCACTTTGCAGACTACACAATAGATCAACTGTGCGGTAAAAGTTTATAAAAGTTCTAAGCCAAATCCCAAAATACAATTCATATACACAACCCACATATTATTAGTTTTGACCTGATTTTGTTGACTCTCAAATCCGGATGAATACGAATGCCAGGACCTGGTCTCATATAACACCCGTGGAGTGAAATTATTTCAAGTTTTGTCTAATTAATAAGGCAAATTGTTTTCCCTCTCGACCTCGGGGTTATATGTAGTTTACAACTTTGTGTGTTTCTCCAAGTTGCTGTTGTGCAAAAGAGCGAAGAATGGATATAATGCAGCCATGACGAACGGCAAGGACGACGATGAGGACGACGACGATTGTCTGAAGTCAGATTTCCTCTAATTCTACGCCAAAAACTCTGAAATGGTCGTTTGGTAGCTTTAAATTATTGGTCGGCTAAAAGTTTTCCGGAACAGGCGTTGGTTGTGTGGCAGTTTATGGTGAGTTTTCGCGATGCTATAACATGGCTGCATGCGGTTTTGTTTTGTTTTTACACGGATACGAGATAGATTTACAAGGCTTGGATTTAGAATTTGTTGATTGAGTTTGTGTCACGGTATAGTGTTATAATTTTGAAGCAAGTTCACTCTTTTCGTGTCTAGTCTTTTTAAAGACAATTATCAAATTAAGGCTGCTGCTATCAGGATGGCAGATTTTTCTAGGTGGCAATTTTTGGCTTAAATCATTCTGACATGAACAGAAGGGATCTACAGTTTTTATTGCCGACTCTGAACGGCTGATTTAGATGCATTTTCGTTGCAGATTATACTCTCGGAGGTGAAAAACTTGTTGGGAGTTTCGTAGAAGCTCCAAGCTATGTCAGCTTTCTCCGCAATTCAAGCGACGATATGCTGCAATTATACACATAGAATTACGTCTAATTGGTAAGTGCCTATCGACAATTAAAACACAGCTTGAATGTTAGCAGTCAATCGCGCTCATTGGTGAATTTTTCCTCAAGCCGAGCCAATAGAAATGATCGTGAGGGTCAAATGTACATGTCCGAACAGTGTGTTGACCAATAATGTGTCGTCAGTTCCCTTGTAATAAGAGTCCTTTACAACGGCGTTTAGCCCAGATATCTGATCGATCGCTACTGTACATAAATATCTACAGTCCATAAACTCGTTCTGTAAGGCGATGGACATATTTTTCCTGGTGATCTCTGCCAGGCTTCACTGCGTAGATTTTTCACATGGGTTTCCAAAACTAGTCCGGATTTGATAACATTCAAATAAAGCACTTTTATAGCAGCTTTGGCTGTCCTAGAAGATAAATGTCCTCAAGATGTTAAATGTACGATTTGGTCTCATATGGACAAGGTTCCAAAGTACAAAGTTCTCTTGAAAGAAGTGAATCAGATTACCGTGTATATATCGGTCGAACAGTGTTAGTTAGAGTTCATGTCTCTCCCAGTCTAGTCTGTGTAACTATTGAAGTGAACAGTTTTGAGTGAAGCAGTACTTGGGTATACAATTCGATTTTGAGCTCCAATATTCCAAGTAGGACAGGATTTTAGATCGAAGTTGTTTGAATGGAGTAGGCGGCGTATGCTTAGTTTCTCACATAGTTTATGAAATCATATTTTTAATAATGCCCAAACTTAATTGAATGCATTTTTAAAGAATTTGACCGCGACCAATAGCGGTAAACATTTCCCACGGTCATTTCATTGCACTATAAATAATTTTAAGAGGTGGCAGATATAGTACCAAAGCTCACAAATCAAGATACAAATATATACAACAACAAAAAAAAGGTCACACCAAATTAAAAAACAAATTTAATTACTGGCTAACTTGCATATCGTAAACATAAAAGTCTTCAAAAATATATCTAGATAATTTTTAATTAAACTTCAAATGCGAACCAAGAACAAATGAAACTGGCCCTCAAGTTCAATGTTTTTGTGTATCTAAATAAAATTTGTAAAGTCAACTTTACCATGCCCATAGAAATTAACTGCCCAATGGGACTTTTTTATTGTTCTCTGGTACTAATTTCGAAATGGAGATGCAACCCTGCTTCTGGTTTCCCATCCATAAGAATATCATTTCAATTGAATTGAAGGACAAAAGCTTAAAACAGTATAAAGTTCTAGCATTCACGGCACGTCTCATATTCTTTAGAAATTTATGCGAGAACATTTCCATTTCGACGAAACGAATTTATTACCACGTTCGCAGTAGAGTAAGTACCAACAAAAAAAAAAAAAAAAAAAAAACTCAAATTCACACATCCCTTAGAACTTATGCACCGGAAAAAGGGTTTTTACTGATGCTGTGTTGTATCTTCTTCCTTTCTTTTCTCTCTTTTGGGATAAACAAATTGAGTAGTGAAATGGAACCCAGAAAATTATATCCCACTAATTTCAATGATGGTATCATCCTCCAGATAAGAATTTACGAAGGATAGCGAATAGTGTGGTTACTTTAAAATAGGTACCTTTTCTCTAAATAATTTACTATGCTATAATCCTAAAATGAAAATTCTACTGTTAAAGATGCCCAAAAGGATAAGAAGACTCGGAGAAATAGTTGCAAATTATAACAAAGTTGTATTGAGAATGTTACAGTAGTAAATGAGCACTATAATGTGGAATAGAATTACAAGTTGTACAATAGATCAAAAATTTACATTTTTAGAAATGTCCTTAAAATTGGTTTTTTTTTTATGAAAATTACTTAGCCAAATGGGTCGCCGTGGTTCAGTGGTTAGTGCGTTGGACTGCTTAGTGGGAGGCCGCAGTTTCGAGTCTCAGCAAATGAGTATAATCTGTCGTTAAAAGCCCATGAAAGATGCAGATCTTTCGAGGAGTGGTGCCGCATAAAGTTTTGAGTTGTCTAAGACTTAAACCTGAGCCAGATTGATCACCAATGTTATAACCCCTGATCCACAGTAAAAACGATGAAAGGTATTAGTGCACAAGCTTTCAAAATGGAACGATTAGAGTGGTGCGCAGGCAACTGGACATGTACTCGTTGTATTTATCTGCCATCTTGGGTCCGGCAGCTCAGTTCTCAAAGGCAGCTTCATATAAACTTCTGTAAAAAGATTAAGTTTTCTTCTTTTTATTACGAAAAAGTATAGTTATCTCTTTTGGGTTAACAAAGAGGTCTAAGGAATAACTAGTTAGCATGCAAATACTTGATCATACCAACGAAGGATATTTTAATAAATATACTGAGTGTGCTAGGAACTATTGCGTAGAACAATGAAATCCACTCGCACAAGTACAAATTTTTTTTTTAGCTATCCCAACCGAATCCGTTTGCCTCCTTTATAATGATTTGTATTACGCTTATGACACCTATTAAGTAAATTCAAATACCACCATGGTCATGTGGTCGAAATTCATCTAATCTTATCCAATCTTTAATCCTTTTCGCTACCCACAGCCTTTGATTACTATCGGAATTTTTAGTGCGGCTTGTGTCCATGATGTGTATCTTTCCTATTTGTGTCCTAAAAAACATGCATAGCGGCTTCACTCTACACAAATATCGTAAAAGTAATTTCAACCAATTCTGCTCCATCCCTTAGAGTTGTACCAATTATGAGTATATTATCTAGTATCTAGTACGTGAGAGTAACCACATGTATGTAAATGGGATGAGATATTTTCAAAATATCCCATTACCATCATCATCGTCATCCTCGATTGGACGTGCTCACCTAGGCTTTTACTGGGGATAAAAATAGACAACATTTCGTACTTAAACCATGCCACTCAACGAATCCCATGAAAGGACGCACTGGTCAAACTCAAGCACTTTGCATATTTTTAACCAGTTTTCCCTGAGTTAACTAGGGCTCATCCGTATAAAATTCATTGAAAGCCTCCCCACTACATAGCATTAGTGTTCCAACATATGATAATAATCTTGGTACGGAGAACTAGTCAAAGCATTTTATTTACCCTCAATGCCGCATTCCCAACGGGTCCTCTCTGTCTATCTATGTATATGTGGACCTGCCTTTGGTCTTTCCACTGAAAATACTTGTTAAAACATCCTTTTTGCTGTGCACCACCAAATTTTTGTTTATTTAAATATTCAAGAGCTTAGCCTGATGATGATGAAGCATGTAGAGAGTGGCTACGGTTGTCATGTGTGTTGTGTAGTGTGTTGAGAAATTATTAGCTGGGTCGTCACGGGACCGCATTGAACATTTTTAGGTTCAGATAGCACTAAGTGGGTAGTTTTGTTAGTTCCGAGGCTGAAATGAAGTTCCCATTACCTGGTTGTTAATAAGAATTACTTTCAGATGTGGGTACCGGAAAATTGAGCATTTGGGTTATAGTTAATCAATTTCTGTATCTTGGAGCTGGAGGAACTGCTATACAGATTCTTAGATATTGTTAGCAATAAATTGATTGACTTTGTCCTACCGTTAGTTACAGAGATTAATTTCGAATTACATTGATGTTTGAGATAAGATCGTGCAAGCTATGTAGGGGAGGCTTATGCCTCTACAGTTGGACCAATTTAGAGAGTCTCTGAACACATGAGTTCTTTTGATGAAATCAACGATGACCATTGCGTAGAGATTTGGCTTTTTCTCACCAATTATGCGTTGTATGTTGCTTACTAAATCAAATAGTGGCTCATCAAAAATGCATCTATCGCTTATAGATCATTCAACTGTTGCCCACTAATCTATCCAATTAAAAGTGCACCTCATTACTTAAAATCTTGATTTTCCAGAATACAATTGGTTTAGAGAGGATTAATAAACGAAACACAAAATAAAATAACCCAATTAACAAACTACCGGCGTTAGACTTAGAATGGTTTCTTGTTTTATGAGAATCGCTCATTAAGGTTCCTTGCAATGGACAGTTGTTGTGAGTTACGCGGACAAATACCAATAAATACGATACGAATGTGTCTAAAGCACGTATGTATAAAATGAAAAATGTTAATTTGCACTTATTCGGCTGTTCCATATTTTTAAATTACCCAGTTGTTTAAACTAATGGCCCTGTACATTTGGTGTGATAATTCAAAAAGAGAAAATACCTCAGAAGAATAAAAATCGACAAAATGCGAGCGCGTACAAATTAAACTACTTTTTCTTTCTTCGAAAACTTAAAAGTTCCCATTTAACCCCACATAAACATAAGGCGACCATTAAGAGACTGACCCATGTGGATCTACCTTACCTATACCTACCTACTTGTCCGGTCGCCGTTTGCTTATAACATTGGATTGGAAAAATTCGAATGCATTCAGAATAAAAGATATGAAAAAGTTTTAAATATTTTGAATGGATTGAAGGATACCCTATTGATGTTCTAATAAACTACGTTTGTTGACATTGTAAAATCCTTCCTACTTATGTTATAAAAGTGAAACGTTGTCCGTTTGTTTGTTTGTTTCTCTGTAACACGAAAACTATGAAACCAATCAACTTAAAATTTTGCACACAGAGTGGCTGTACCTCGGTATATGCTACTTTAGGTTATTATCTTCTCAAATTATAGGTGAGCGAAGCCGCGGGTAAAAGCTAGTTTTATATAAATACAATAAATTGATTTTGGATCTTGGATTTGACCAATTTCGGATCACATTCGTTTCACCAAGTTGGAGTCATTAAAAAGAATTATGGAATTAACATCATGACTTCTCAAAAATCAAGAAGATTTAGAGTTCTTATCTTTTCTCTACAACTGACGCCGACTTTGGAACATCAGTTCGAGTAGAATTTATCGATACTTACGACGTAGTAAAAACATAAAAACTTCTACTACAGTTTTGGCCCTTCTACCAAGCTTAAAGTTAGGCTTACTTATGACCGTTTGGCTAAAAAATTTAAAGTCCTGTTTATTTCAAATCCTATCGCAGCATTCTTAAACTTAATCAAACGTGTTCATCGGGAAGTATGTCTGTACAACAATCCGTATTAAGTGCGTTTTAAGACGAGCCCTTCTTTCAGAAACCGCTGGAATGTTTGATAATAGGAAAAGATAATAGTTGTCATTGAGTATTGGGGACAGAAGCGGCCAAAATGGGACTAGAGATCAACGAGGACAAAACTAAGTATTTGCTGTCGACGAGAAGGGACACTCAACATCGACGAATCGGACAGAACGTCACTATAGACAACTATAACTTCGAGGTAGTAAGGGACTTTGTCTACCTTGGCTCTGCTATCAATTCTGAAAATGATATCTCATTAAAAATCAAATGAAGAATAACTCTTGCCAATCGCTGTTTCTTTGGGCTGAGAGGGCAATTGAGTAGTAAGGCCCTCTCCCGAAGAACAAAGGAAACTCTAAACAAGACCTTAATCATCCCAGTCCTGCTCAATGGCGCTGAAGCATGGACCTTATCAAATGCAGATGAAGATACCCTTGGTCGCTTCGAGCGAAAAATTCTTCATAAGATATTCGGTCCCGTGTGCGTTGAAGGGTTATGGAGGAGGAGGTTCAACGACGAATTATACGAGTTGTACAGCGACATCGACCTAGTCAAAAAACTACGCATTGTTCGTTTAAGATGGCTAGGACATTTAGAGCGAATGGACACCAACGTTCCGGCCCGAAGAGTCTTCGAATCCAAACCGGAGGGACAACGCAGTAGAAGAAGACCTCGCCTAAGGTGGCGCGTACAAGTAAAAGGGAACCACAACGAACTTGAAGTGCGTAACTGGAGGCTGTTAGCTAAGGACCGGGCTAATTGGAGAAGCTTGTTGGTTGAGGCCCAGGTTCACCCCGAACTGTAGCGCCACCTAAGTAAGTTAGTGAATAGTTGTCATCATACGCTATGGCATTAATTGTCACTTTGCGGGCGGCTGCTGTTACTTCTGAAACCTACGACCACAAGACAATAGGAAAAGTTCTAGAAGATGGTCTTGTAAGCTCACGTTCTTCACAAACATTAATGTTTATTGCCTTTTATTGGTGAAGCAACTTTAGCCGTGTTTTTTTGAGAACTATACTCACTTCAGTCAAAAAAAACGATTCATACCAACCAATTTGTTTGCGGTTCGATTTCTTTTTCTTCATTTGACAGTTTGCAAATGTCAAAACCGAGAAAAAGCAACAAATACGATCAGCTAGAAGCTAATGTATGAGATTTATCGCGCTCTGGTGGTCAACTTATGTAGTTCTATCCTCACTTGGTGCTACTGGGAAAGTTATCGCCACTTGGTGTGTTGTTATTGCTTTTTGTGTAAAATTCTACTGGGCTGGATACAGCTCTCAAAAAAACACGGCTTTTATAAAGTGCTCAATACAGGGTGAAACGACTGGTCTGTTGAAAATTAATCGAAATTCCCTGCTGCCACTTTCACAAAACAGCTTAATTCTCATCACCAACCGTCGTAACGTTAATCACTCCTCAGTTTTTTTTAGCTGACAAATCTTATGCATTTTTGCACTTTGAAATCAAACAAAATTATGGATAAAAATTAATACATATACCCTATGGAATATAGTATACAGTTTAGAAGAAATAATGAAAAAAAAAAGAGTAAAACAAAGTTAAAACCTATTGAACAATAAAACCGAAGAGAGAATCCTTTCGTATCCTTTTGCATCACACACGTACGCAAGGTTAGGTGTGGAAAATTTATTGCAAAATATAAAAGCAAGCTGCTGCTGCTTGCTTCGACTGCTTATTGTGCAATTTTTTATTTTTTTTTTTAACCACGACCCGAGAACCAAACAGAAAATGTATCGATAAAAATTTACCGAAAATCAAAATGGAACACAGGACACTGCGAGCACACAGACACATGTACCCATCAACCGAACGTATACATGTATGTACGTTCTCGTACGTTTTTTTTTTTGTGTGCATCGAGTGTTGTATGGTTAAAGGAAATTATGTTGCCATTTCCTGCTGCAAATTTTCTCACTTAAACTTTATCGGAGAAAATCTCTAAATCATTCCTTGGACGCTTTCGCCTATAGCTCTATGAGTTTCCCCATAGATACATATCTGTGTTCACAGCAGGATTCTAATCCGTACCACATACACCCCTGCCTGCATGTCGGGAAAATGGGTCGACAAGAAAAACTACCAAAAGCAATCACATCATAATTTTTCCGTTGATATCCCTTCCGGTATGTGTATGTGTTTGTGTATGCGAACTGTGCACCCATCGTTTGTGGGATAAGAAAAGGGGAGAGAATCCACTCTATGGTGGTCGACAGTAAATCTTTTCTCTCAGATCCTTTGGAGTGATTCATTCGCCCAGTTCATCCGTCCCTATGTGTCCAAACCAAATGCTTTCTTTGTTTTAATCGGATTTCTTAATTTCTCGAACAACTTTTGATTGCAGAACGGAATAAATGAATGAATGGTTGTTGGTAATGGTTGCTGCTGGTGGTGCCGAACTTCTGGTGATGATGGTTGTGTTGGTCAAAGTTTCACTGAATTCTTTGGTAGATTCGTTCGATCTGTGTTCCCTTCGATGGCATTTTGTGAAATAAGAAAAAAAAAGCGAACAAAACTGAAATAAAAACTTGATTTCAAGGCTTTTAGGGTTGACAAGGATTTAAAATTGATTTTTAGAAGATATGTGAGGTATTGAGATAAATGTGGGGCTCCTTATATGTGTATGTAGAGAATTGATGGGGTCTGGGTAAAGAATGGTGGAACGGTGTATTAAGTTTCATTTGGCTGATTCCCTTCAACAAATTTTTATTTTAATTTGTTGTGCAAGATGGGTTAATGGAAATGTAAGTACAATCGGAAACGGATACGTGCACAACCCATCGGGCTCGATTTTGTGTGGACTTATCCGTTTTGTGCAGTAATCCATAAGTGCACCCTTGCACTTATCCGTATGTGCAAACCCATGCACTTATTTTTAAACAACTCAGTTTCCGTAACTTGGTGAAGCGAAAGATTGGCTCTACGACCTTAAAGTCAGTTAGGCTAGGAGATCCTCTTCTTAATGAAGTTGAGAATATCTCCAGTCGAAGCATTGCGAATGTCCTCAGGTGTTAGGAATTCCTTCTGGAGAAAGCGTTTCCTGACTGCAGCCAGCCACGCACCCTCATAGTACGTGTTACGCTGATTCGCCTTCCTCTAAGCAGAGTCAGCATTCAGATTCCTGAACTATATTTAGTTTATGTAAGTGATATCTGAGGCTTCAATGACCGGCGAGGAAGCCGACCAGCCTTCTGATATCGTCACTTTTGTGGTTGAGAATGTTTCTTGTGGTTTTGTTGGATAGGTTGGATGGCCGTTTTAGCCTGTCTGAGTCCCTCGATGTTGTACCTATGTAGGATAAGAAGCTCCGTTTTTCCTAACCTTCCAGACTCGTTCTGAATGCGATAGAAGGGATGGCACAGAAGGGTTCAGAACCTATGTATCTTTCTGAAGAACCTTTTCTGGCAAGTTGGTCTGCAATTTCATTGCCAACAGTGCCTTTGCGTCCAAGTACCCACCAGATCTTTTTTCTGCTTTTAACCTACAACGGCCCTTGAGCTACAGTAATGGGAACTCAGTGCTTAGAGCCCAGCTTGACTATCGGTGAATATATTGATGGTTACGCCCCTTATGCTAGAATCGAGAATGATATTGGTGCAGGTGCAAGTATCAATAGCATGTAGGTCTGTCTGAAAGAAACAAGGGCAAATTCCAAGTGCCTTTGAGACTTTGTGATTAGGGCCATAAATACCGGCTCCAACACCGGAGTTCATCTTTTATCTGTTAGTATACCACACAAGTTCTTATATCTTCAGCAGCATATCGCCAGTTTCCCAAGAATAGCGGTTCGGGATTTCAATCCGCCAAAACTGCCAAAACAGAGTATGTTGGGCATAAAGCCGGATATCGTACTGATCGTTTCAAGCTCGGGATAATTAGAAAGGATAGCCATGTGACCTATGTATAAGTCTGCTTGGCTGGATTCCTGTAGAGCGTTGGAGGTTAACTGCACTGCGCATTGCCACTTTTTTCCTTTGTTACAAAGATGGGTACCTAACGGAGTAAGGCCAACAAGTGCTTCTAGGGCTGCCATAAGACAGGTTTGCATAGCCCCGGTGATGCCGAAACATGCTAACCTTTGAAGTCGTTGTAACTTTTAGATAGTGAATTTTTCCTTAAGAGAGAACAACATTTCTAATGAACAAGACTCTCTTAACTTCAACCTACTGAAGTTTATGCATAATTGTGATTCAAATTTTATATTCTTCTAGAGCATGTGAAAGTAATTGAAAAAATTCAAAGTCAAAACGTCACCTTCTCCCTTCACAATTCAATGTGACAAAAAAACAAAATGTATTAAAACACATTTATCTTCGAGCACTTAGCCACAGACCCACAATTTCCTAGAATGTAAATGTCATAAGTAAAATACCTCAAAGTTAATATCCTTCAAGCAATTGCCCCTAATAGCTTGCGTGTGTCTGAATGAAAGCATTCAAAACAAACACTTAACACCTCTGCCAATAATCATCCGACTTATTACCCTGCTATCTCTGTTCCTTGGAAAACAATTTGTTTCCACTTCCGAATCGCCTTTAATTTTCTGTGAATTTTAATCACCCAAAACAGAAAAGGACGAACAAAAAAAAAACACAAAAAAAAATCATCCTGTAGATTTAGTCTCCCGTCCAAGGCAATTTTACCAAATGCGTCACGCAACCATTTTTTTGTTCCGATTATTACGAATCAGAGAAGCAGTGAATAAATTTATATCGCCTTAGACCATGGACATAGCGCACAGGCCCGGTCTAGGCTAGTAACATAACACAAAAAGCCAAACAAAAAATATGTATGTATGTATGTATAAAACCCGAAAACAGAGGAAGGACACTGGAAATCCTTTTTTTTTTTTTTGTGTTTTATTTCTTTTGTGCTGCCGCTTAAATGTCCTAGGCGTTTTCTAATTTAATTGGTCATTTATTTTCGGTTTTGTTAGCGGCTGCCCGGGAAAATGCCCGCACTCGAGATATGCCATTGAAAATGAGGCGAAAAGAAGACACCGACAAACCGACCGCGACCGTGAGAAAGGGTGTATTGTAGATCGAGGCGAGGAACTACTTCGAGGGTGCCACAAAGTTAATTGGAGAAAAGATATATTTGCGGATAAGCGAACAAATAAAAATGTGGCAATCGATGTTTGCGGGGTGTCGTTAAGGTGGTTAGGGTTATTAATTTGGTACATCTTGAATTCATCGTATCAAGGACGTATTGACGTATTGAAACTGTGTCAAGTAAATGATTTCATTTTTATTTTTTTCTTATAGTTAATACTGGTTGAACCCGGTTAATGCGTTGAGAAGGATTTTTGTTACGTTATGAAAGTTTTGGAATTGATACTGTAATTGATTATTGTAATAAACAAAGAGTTGTATATATTGGTACAAAAATGAGAACCGTTACAAATGACTGTTAGGGAATGTTTTGTGTGGGGAAAATCGGCTTTAAATGCAATTTGGAAAAATGTAATTGGCTACAGCAACGGGGACACAGTGTCGAAATATAAGATGCTTCAAGTCAAAGCAAATTTGAGTAAATGTGCGGAACATGGGGTCAAAAGGAGCTTTTGAGATATTTCTTGAAGAGGTATTTTAAACCGAATGGTACCACACTGTTGCTGGAAAAGGACTCTCGCCACTGTTTATATGAACACTTAAGATGCATATGGATAACATCTGAAAAAGAAGGCTTTCGGAGAAGATTTCGTTGCTGATTTCCAGGGAGCAAATGTCCTGGCGTGTAAAAAAATGTTGCTCCACATGAATACACACATGAAGTCAACTCCACAAAAATGAATGCCATTTACTTTTATCACTTTTCAAAATAATGGGTGACGTGAAGAATTTAATTACACTACAGCAAAGTGTCCGTTTTCTCACTCAAAGTATTTCACGGCTTCTGCCAAATAAAACTCAACAAACTAAAACTAAAAGAATCTACAAAAACTGGAACCAACATTAGGTGTTGGATGTTAAGCTTTGTTAAATAATTGTTTTTTCGAGCACCCAAAAAACTGAAAATTGTGGTGAAAAAAAAAAAAACCCTAAAACTCGGTGGTGATAGCAAGTGGCTGCAATCGTGATACCCATCAGTCCGTGAGTAGTCCACTCGTCGTAGAACGATATTGAGGGCAGACATCTGCAGAACGAGAAAAGGTGCAAATTACATTCCACATGCTACCGCGTTTCCAACTTCTCGCACAAGGATACAGATACTCAGTCTTTCCGTATCTGTGATATATGCCATGGCCAGGCTGGCTCATTTAATACTCTGAAGTTGAACTTTTCTAGTTCTGCATTCTATGTCTGGCGCATAATGTTGGCATTCTTCTTTCAGCGTATTCGTGTGCTTTTTCCTTCGTCCTGCTACCCATTTTTTTTTTCCTTTTAATTACAGTGCTGTTATCTTGTGTTGTTCATCTTTCGTTTGGCCGGAACTCATCACACGATGAAGTGCCTTGATTTTCATGGTTGGACTCTGCATTGCTCCTTTATTCCGTTTTTTTTTTTTTTTCGTGCGCTTTTTCCTTCATCGTCTGTTATTCGATTGTGATAGTATATCAGACAAGCCTGCCCCGGCAAGCCGAGTGTGTGTAACTTGAAATGCCACAGGAAAACACCCAACCAAGGTGTTGGTGCCACTGCCGGCAGCACAGTGGTAGTGGCAAGTATGGTGGTCAAATTCGCCATTCCGTGTATATGAGCAAACAAGATAAGAGACCTCGCGCTCAGATCGCACATCTTGCCTGGTGTTGGTGCGGAGTGTCTGATGAAATTTCATTTTCATTAAACAACAAGAACTCGGAGTCGGAGTATTCATCTGTCCCGGTTCTGGAATCAGTAATTTCAGTATAAAGGGAGAAACAATCTAAAAAAAGGACGTGTCCTGGAAGCTCACTACTTCGAGACATGATATAAAAAAAAACCCCCTCACACACACAAACACTGACGATGGGGATGGGATATCCACACTCCAACTCAGTCCTCCGGTGGTCACATGAAACACTGGTGTCATTAAATTGTAATTGCCTTATCACTTCTGCACATATACGACGGGCGTTTGTGTCTGTGTATACGATGTTATCCTTGTTGGTTTAGGATTCGACGAATTTCGTGTTTTTTTTTTTTCTCTCTATCTCCCGCTACACATTTTAGACACCACCATTGCCATGCAGCATAACAAACACGAAAATGTTGTTAGAATGGAGTGGCTGGCCGGCCGGGAGCTTATCTACCATCGTCCTTCGTGATGTTTCGCCTTTTTTACTTATTTATAAACAGATTCTTTTTTTCTCTCTTCCATTTTTTTTTTTTTTTTTTTGTTCGCTCTTCTTTACTTTGATCCTTGTTTTTGTGGTTGTTTTGTTGGCTTGACTATATTCTTAACGCGAATACGAATAAAAAGCGGAAGCTGTCGACATGGAAACGTGATTTTGAATAGAAAATTAAAGAAAACGGACAAAATGAGACGAAGCGTATCGCCCAGCAATATAGAAGAACCAACCATGGCAGAAGGTAAAAAAGAAAATTGTAAATATCCTCTCTATATTCAGAGGCGAATAGATAGACAACTGCTGCTACTGTTGCTACTGCTGCACGGATCAAGAGCTGCAACCGCCAAAGTGGACTCGACTCGATTCTCGGCTGCTATAAGTAAAACCATCTTCGTTGAAAATTAATTATCTGGAACATGCTCTGGCTTTTTGGTCGGTATGTGCATTTTAGAGTAACCAATGCTGCCAAACCAACGACGACCACAAATGCAGTGGCGAAGAAAATTGAATGTGCTTTCAAAAGAAAAAAAAGAAAAAATCAGGCCAGTAACAGCTGAGCTCCTGAAACATGCTGGAGTAGGTCAGGCTGCGTTAGAATTGATCTCCGAGAAAACACATACATACACCGAAAAACTTCTTTTCCCATAAATTGTGAATTAAGTTTAATTTACTGTGGAAAAAATGAATCTGGATAGCTTTGCATCTTTAATTGAAAACCCTTTTTTCGTTGTATAGAATTTTCATAAGGCAGTCTTGCGATTAGCTGCTGTGATGATGTTTAGATAACATGGGGTTATAAGTTTGAATCAATAGATAGATATTATCTTAAATTTGTAACTATCAGTTGAGTAGTTGTATTGTTTTTTTTTTTTTTTTTATAATTCACTAGCGCTAAAGGAGTTATGAATACCCTTTTGATGCTATTCACACAGCGCTAGTACTGGTGTAGTGAATTTGAACTTCAGATGGTAGGTATAAGGTTTCAGTCTTTTTGCTCCGAGGGTGGTGTCCAGAATGGCTGGGGAGAATTATTGGTACTGTTGTTTCTGCTTATAATTCACAGTATTTCTTTCAAATGGTAAAACTTAAATTGTGAAGTCGTTGAAGGATAATTTATGCAGATTGAGGATAACAAACCATTCCGATTGTTTCTCCTCAACAAATTTATTGAAATACATTTTTTTCTTTATTTTACTTTTGGCTTTAGGTAATTTATTTTCCTGAGTAACATATCGTGACTTGAAAAGTCAGTAAGGACGACAGAAATGACGCGTCCATCTCTACTACTCAGTTTAATCATAAAAGTTGGCTTTTTCTGATCCAAGACTGGTTACATGTTCTCACTACTAGCTACGTTTCCAAAATTCTCCATGAGCTCTATCTATTTTGGCATAAACAGCTGAATGGAATATGTTCAAAGGGAATCGCAAAGGATGTACATATCTACTACGAGGGTTGCTCGCAAGTTTTTCTCGCGACTCGAAAGAAGATGTTAAGAAAATCAGGAACAATGTACAGAAGTTTAACAGAAACCTGTTTAAATGAAGAAGGAAACACTAAAAGGTATGAGAATATGGAAAAAGTATTTTTGCAGTGTATAATGGCGTTGAACATCAAAATCTCGCTGTCATGCAGATCGCTTAACCCAGACAAATGATATCCAAAAAATCCAGGCAAAACAAAGTAAAGATAATAATATCCAAACTGAAACCTTACAAGGGTTTAGGTATTCAAAACAGTTCAAGATGATTTCGTAGAAAGTATGTACCAACTTATATCTAATATTTCGTCAGACAAGTGTATACCTGATGAATCGTTTGCTCGAACCATAAGAAAGACCTCCTCAACTGCCCAAATTGTAACACTTCCACATAACCTGGAGAAAATTTCTTTATCGATTTAAAGGCCACCTATTTTTATAAACTGGCTATTTTGGGCTTCCCTTCCAAACCCGTCAGTCTGTGCAGGATGACACCCCATCAAGTTCGGTGACTACCTCACCGAGACCTTCGATGACAAGGTTATGTATTGTCATGTGACTTCATTAACATCATTTTTGAAACGATTGGGCAACACAGGTCAACACCTGACATGAAACTCACCGGGACATTCACGAGTATACAGGCGGAAGCAGCCAACGGCGAATGAGGGCAAAACTAAGTACTTGCTGTCAATAGCTGTAACTTTCAGATGGTAAAGGACTAATTTTAATCGTTGCCATGACACATTTTGTTCCATGAAGCATGACATATGTAACTTAAGAAGATGAAGTCAGTCTTAAACTCTGTACAAATATGATGCATAGATCTGTGTTAAACATAAACGTCATCCACTGTTCATAGCCTTTAAGTTTTTTGAAAGCCTAGACCCTTTCTTTGAAGTCTCTAAGTCAATTAAACCTAGACTTTGACAGGTTTAGCAAAGAGTGAAAAAAAACTTCACCTTCAAGTGTCGCTTATCAACTATAGAAGTGAAGCTCACTCACCAGTGAACCACATGCGCCAACGTGCCTCAGACATTTGCATCTGCACTCCCATAATGAAAGCGTGTGTCACTGACCACTATGATTGTCGGACAAGTGTGTGCTCATATGCATATGTATATGCGTTGTACATGTTTAATGTTTGTGATATCCTGGTACTAATTTAAGTATATCCTTGACTCGAAAGATATATTACACTGGGCTTTCCGACCATTTCCAATCGCCTACTCTCACAATTTGCAAATGTAGGCAAAATATAAGTGAGTCCGTCACAACCACCATTGCGCAACACGAGTTGGAGTTTATCGCACGTCACAGGATCTCATCAGCCATAAGCAATGCGAAAAGGTGGTCAGGATGGGACTGTCAGTACTGCCTGCATAGCATACTAGTGGAAGCAAGGATGATTGAACACGACAAAGGAAGTATATTTATGCAAATACCAGGGGTATGGAAGGGGGAGCGACGGCGACTTCCACGTCCACTCTCCTTTTCTCCGGACCAAATTTTCAACGAAAAATTTCAACAAGCGGCTTCCGGACCACACTATCGTTCCATCCGTTAAGCCATCCTCCAGTGCCCTTGTCAGTGCCCCCGGGCCGAGGAATGCATGTATTTGCTTATCGCAGATACTTGTGACGTTTGTACACATGTACCATGTTTGACGAGCGGAGAATACGACGACTATGACGATGACGAGGACCAGAGGACCAGAGGACGACATAATGGCGTGGGGAGTTAACGTATTAAGGACGTGGTTACATTAGACATATTTGTATATCTTGATTAATTAGAACGCATTATGCGACCGCTTTAAAATAATTTCCCCAGCACGCACGCAGAAGTGTGTGTACCGGGATCTTGATGTGAGAGGGATGCTACACGCTACCCAACGTATCCTTAATTATGTTGGCTTGACAAAGTTGAATGTCGCTCTCGGCGATGGACGGAATGGAACTGACTTTCCGACGTCAGAGCATTAAGGGGTTGCCAATGAATAAACTCGTGTAGTGAAGTTACGGTGTTGGAAGTAGCTACTGCTCTGATCCCTTTTTTTTTTTTTTTTTCTTTTTCCTTTCAGTGGTGTATTCATGGGAAGATAGTCGTAAAACATTGACTGGGGACAAGTTATAAATTTTAAAATTTTTTTCCATAGTGGCATACCGTAAATCAGGAGCTTAATCCCCCCGCCCATTCTCAATGCGGTGTCCTTTTGCCGAAGGGTAGCTCTACTCGGCTTCGTGTGTTTGCTTTTTGTCTTACACACTGGAATCGAGTTAATGCCATTGGATTGGGAGTGATACCGAATGATACCAGGCGGCGGGTGACTTGTCTGGGGTGGTGTGTCAAGAGGAGCCCCCGGTGATATCTCATTATGATGTAAATGGTATTTGCGAATGTACTTAACACAGTTTTCATTAAAAAGGAGAAACAGGACTTTGTCTCTACGGCGGGGGTGAGTTGTAGGTTAACAAATTCTAAGGCGTTTTTTTTTATCTTTTCCTTTCGTCGATGGGGTTGGGTGTGCATTTGCTGGAGTGGGCAAGTGTATTTGGATGATGATCCTTAAAAACTTAGTGTCTATTTGCGATATCGATGTTGTTGCAGTGAGGTTTTGTTCTTCACGGAGCAGTGGGGTTTTGACAAAGAAAGGAGTCATCTTCAACATTGATATACTGGTTGATAGGAGACATTCAAAGTTGAACTTCCAATTGACGCAACTGCTTATAAAGTGCTTAAGGGTCTATCTCTATAGGCTTGAGCTTGAGACGTCAAAGAGCATAAGAATAGCCGGAGATGTAAAACATATTATTTTCAATAGCCGTGTTTTTTTGGGAGCTGTATACCCAGCTCAGTAGAATTTTACACACAAAGCAATAACAACACACCAAGTGGCGATAACTTTCCCAGTAGCAGCAAGTGAGGATAGAACTACACAAGTTGACCACCAGAGCGCGGAAAATCTCATAAATTAGCTCATAGCCGATCGTATTTGTTAGTTTTCCTCGGTTTTGACATTTACAAACTGTCAAATGAAGAAAAAGAAATCGAGCCGCAAACCAATTGGTTGGTATGAATCGTTTTTTGACTGAAGTGAGTATAGTTTTCAAAAAAACACGGCTAATATTGCCTACGGTTTACGGCGACATCTGCTCGTCAAAGTCGGACTTTTAAGCAAGCCTATTGAATCCCGTTAGAAAACCACAAAAAATGCCCTAAATTACAAACTCGTTTCTACATTGTCTAAGTCTGCTCTTGGTTCTATCATTAAAACGCTCTTCTAAATTATATTAGCGATACATTGTTCCGAAATTAACACAGTTAAGAGTCACCCACAACTTGTCGTAACTCTACCGCCCAACGTAAAATATAATTAGTTCTTTGATATATGTATGTGTTAAATCCAATCATGAAGACACTCTGCAGCCTTATTAAAATCGCTACCAATACAAGGCCATCAATCTTTATCCCTCTGTGTACACGCACGTGCCTCATAAGAGTATGAAAATAAATTCCTTTATATGATAACTAAATATTTACACAAGGAAATTTGAAAACTGTCACCGTTAAGACAATAAACTGACTTCCATGCGTACTATGTAAGTCTTTTCATAAAATACTCTCAATTGATAAGGTTTTCTTAGAACTGGTACTCCTTTCAGTGGTCGTGGCAGACGGTGGTCTCCTTTAAAACTAGAAAATAATGGATCTTTTGACTTTAAGCTTGATCATCATTTGGATTTCGTGATTCAGCGAGCTAATTGATTAAAGTCAAATGTTGTGTATTCAAAATTCAATTATGGATTAAGTGCAGCAATTTGCGAAATTTCCATGCGCAAATTAATAGCACTCGCAATTAGTGTTACCAGGGAGCAGAACGCATGTGGAATAGATAAGAGGTGAACGCGGTTATACTTGGATTTGGGGAGTTATAGTTATCCTGTTGAGACAATAATAATATGAAGATTTGCTTGAGAAATTAATTTCAAGTATCGAATGTTCCGCGTGTGTATTCAGTTTCAAGAGCTATTAGGTTTAACGCTTTTGAGAGAAATGACGATCAATTCTTTTAATGAACTCGATGCACTGTTGTGTTTTTTTTTTTTTTCTGTCGGCGTTTTGGAACACCACCGTGTTTTCTTTGAAAGTCGAGTAAGAGCTTCAGTGATAAGGAGCTTATGTTACCAGCACTCATCACCCCAAGAATTTGCCACCTGATACTAGCAAAGGGAAGCTAATCACAGTGTCGTCGCTCACTCCATAACCGTCACAGATAGTGGTATCACTTAAATTTAACACGTTGAGGTGTTTGGCAAAGTAAAAGTGTCCCGTTATAGCACCAATAAGTTGTCTGCAATATTTCCTGCTGAGAGAACCAGGGTACTGAAAGCAACCTCTTTCAGCACAATCAACTTAGTACAGTGATATAGTCTGGAGTAAACAAAGTCTCATAGCACCTTGCAGCCAGCATGATATCTTGTCTAGCTGTCTCGTATTAAATAAATACTCTATTAAGCATTATGTCTACAACTCCTGCGTAGTCTGTATGGATTAAGTGACTCCCAAGGGGCGAAGCATTCGTATTCATGCGTTGATCCAGTCACTTCAAACTCAACCAACGTCGTTGTATCGCTAGACTCAAAGCATAGAAGAATTTAATAAGATTGTAAGAAAAAATTGACCTTCGACCTTGGGAAAGTCGGGAAGAAAATCCAAGATGATCGATGAGTGACTGAATGCACTAGAAAAACGTACTCAGTTTTCTTGAGCAGGTATAACATTATCCTCTTTGCCTTCCTTTTTTTGATTTAGTACTCTTCCTTCTCTATTCTTGTTTTTTGCTACATATTTTCAGACTTTAGTTATCCTATGTCTCTAGCTACTTCACTTATCGAATCTTCATTTTGCTTTGAGTGGACCTTCATACGTGGCTAACAGAAAAGAGTTAGAGACGATGTATAACTCTCAGAACGTTTTGTGTCTTAACAGCATTTTTTTTAGGCTATAAGGCCACCTTACCAATGTCGCTACTCTTCCCGTCCCGAGTTTTAATACGTTTTATACCAATTTAGGCTGCCTGTTCTCCATTTAACTGTGAATCATTCGAAGAAAATAAATGTTCAAGTCCCTCACTCTGTAACAAATAAATCGTCCTTTACATTGGAAGGTATAGAGACATCGTTTATTCGTATGTAGCTTGCCCTTATTTCAACGTTACCTAAGCTTCTTTAAAATGTGCAATATTTGAAAACATTGAAGGAAAATTATTGTAAAACCTCTTATATGTACACACGCTTGGTTTGGCTTCCAACAGAGGACACAAAAAAAAAATCCTTTTACGAGCCAAACGAAATATGAATCCTTTTCTGTAGAAGAGAGCTAAACGGAAAAATCCCACAAACCGATTATATTACCATTTCATCAGACAACAACTATGTACATGACTGTCCCTGCACAGTGACTCGATTTCCTACAAACGCGCATCCGAATCCATACGTAGCGTACCGTGCATAAGGTTGATGCACCTCTGCTTACTGGTTGCCATGTTTGAATATCTCAAGTGTTTCTATTTCTGTTACTTTCACTTTGGCTTGTGGGGTGAGGACCACCATTGGTAGTAGCAACACACTTACAATACTAGCACCACCAGTAGCAAAAGCAGAACTAGTGGAAGTAGTGCCAACGCCTCTAGGTGTAACACCTGCAGCGTTGTTTACATTTGAGAGTCCATAGGCAGTCTCTGTCTGCTGCCACTTCTGCTAGTAACATGTGAGCCACACGACTGAGTAACTACATCAGCATTCTTTGGGTTGATGGGCTTCCTCGTTGCTCGTTGGTGTACTGAAGGACTCTGCGTTGTAGTCATCTCAGAATGATATTTTCTTTCTCTGTCCGGGATTTTTTTTTTTATCTGAACGCTGCTGCGACTTGTACGAGTATGTGTATTTCTTCGGCTTGCTGTAAATATTTTGTATAATTTTTTATTTTTTTTTTCGGTCTCAAGTCGAAGAACGACGACACGTCACAACGCTACATTTGTAATGCTAAAGCATAGGATTCACTCTTAGGTATAAGAAGATGGGGGTGGTATTCACTTTTGCACTTGGCTCTTAAGTAAAAGGATATGATTTCTGGTTTAAAGACTTTTTTCTATACAGATTTTCTTCGCCTGCTCAAGTGGATAGAGATGCCGGTGAGCACCTAGAAGTTGTTATCAAAGAGGTAACTAAGTGGAAAAAATCCGTGTAGCTACAAGTAGGGCAGGTGCAGATAGTTGTTGGCAGTTCACGCTGGTAAGATGTAGATATAATATCGGGACTCATTATCAACAAGTGAAGACATTTTTGCAATGCATTAAAATTTAAGCACGACGAGGACGACAGTTTGAGATGAATAATCCATGTGCTCAATGCGAAAAGGAGTTTCACCAAATATTCATTTTTAGAAATAGAAAAAATAGTTAAATCATATCTGTTTATTAGGATACATCTGTCCAGGTTTCATTTCGAATAAATGGGAAACTTGGCATTGGAAATATTTTAACTTAAAAACTTCTCAGTTTTAAGGACATTGTTGTGCTGTCTGTTTATGTCATCACAGGATAGACCGAGTTTCTTTGGGCTAAGAAAGGGAATAAAAAGCAAAACCCTCTCAAAAACAAATTGGGAAACTTCATACGAGCCATTTTAAGTCTGCTTTATGGCGCAGAAACGTGGACATTAACAAGCATGGATCAAGGTATCATTAAGTGTTTTGAAGAAAAGATTTTTCATGTGTATCGACCACATTTGGAGGAAAAGATTTAAAATCCAAATAAATGTACTTAAAGAATAGCTAATATTTAACCGATTCAGACCTTTAAATTAATAGAGAATGTGTAACAGAAAAGTCAAAGGATGCGTTCATCCTGAATGAACAATGCAAGTCATTATTTAGCCTCAATCGCTAGATACAAAGGGTCTTTCATTAAGCGCTTCTTATCTTAAAATGTTAATAAAGTAAAGTGTGAGTGAGACATCATCGCAATTTTTTATTCGTTTGAAAGGCCTATCGATGCCATTATGTATGAAATATAACATCGTTCAAATGTCCACCGCGGCTTCTCTGGGTGGCGCGCATCCGGAGTGTCCAATTTTCCATGACTCTGGTGCATAAATCAGGCTGAATTCGACCGATGGCATGAGTTATGTTGGCTTTGAGGGCCGCTGTGGTTTGTAGCCTATTCGACTTCGAAAAACCCCACCAGAAAAAGTCTAACGGGGTCAAATCGCACGATCTCGGTGGCCAGTTCACATCACCTCCAAGTGAGATGACCATGCCCTCGAATTTCCAATGTGGCGTGAGCTGTATGGCACGTAGCGCCGTCCTGTTGAAACTACATGTTGTTGGTGTCCATATAATCCAATTCAGGCCAAAAGAAGTTGGTTATCATCGACCGATAGCGCTCGCCAACGTCGTTCTCAAAGAA
Organism: Criorhina ranunculi; assembly: GCA_951813785.1. Lineage (NCBI taxonomy): Eukaryota > Metazoa > Arthropoda > Insecta > Diptera > Syrphidae > Criorhina > Criorhina ranunculi. The sequence goes on from OX638381.1 coordinate 16,716,959, forward strand.
ATATGGACCGATGGCGCCGCCAGCCCAAATTCCACACCAAACAGTGACTTTTTTGGGATGTATTGGGCGCTCTCGTCCCAAATTCGACAATTTTATTTGTTAACGTACCCATTCATCCAGAAATGGGCCTCATCGCTGAAGGTGATTTTTTGATGAAAATAAGGGTCAGTTTCCAACTGCTCCAGAGCCCATTCAGCGAGCACACATCGTTGTCTATGGTCGTTTACCTTCAGCTTCTGGGTCAGCTTAAGTTGTAGTCTGCGAAAGGCCGAGTTCTTGTGAGCGACTGCCTCGGATTCTTCTGCACACTCTCACGGACAGCGGCGATGTTTTCGGCAGATCTTGCGTTTCGTCGACGTACGGGTGTCGTCTCAAATTCATCAGTGAACTCAAATTTATCCACCACACTGCGAATAGTCCCCTCGGAAGGACGATTATGGCGACCGTAAAATGGGCGAAGGGCACGGAACGTTGCCCGAACAGAACACCCATTTCGATAAAACACTTTTATTATTTGCACGTGTTGTTGAACGCTTTATCCGTCCATGGTGATTTGGCAAAACAGACTGAATAAATGACAGCCAATTTGACAGATGTAGCTACAACAATATGGCCGCTATCAACTGTAATAGTTCGGAAGTCCCTATTGGAAAAGCCTTTAGCTGTTTGAAACCAAAAGAAATAAAACTATGCTATATTGCGCTGAGTTGCCATAAAGAGAAACATAGGCAAACTGTGAAAGGTTTTACTCGATGCTTTCGACTCAAAAGCAGTATGCATCATAAATTTCGATCTCGAACCTAGTTCTCTAACGTTTTCGTAACATTCGTCCGTCAGGAAATGTAACAGAATCTAAGACAATAACTCTTGGCTGCAAAAACCCTTTCCGACTATGGTTTCCACAAAAAAAAAAAGAAAGCTTAAATAAGTTTGTTTCGAATATAAATATCTCACTCTATTTCCAGCTAAAATTTACATCCATAAACCAATATACACCATCAGTTCCACTTGACTAGCATACGTTTTGGGTCTTATACTCTTTTTTTTTTCTCCTGTGTCATCCATTTAAGGGTAATCCCTGCTGCCAAAAAAGCGATGTGCTCGTTGCAGTTCAGATCCATAAAGTTCTTCTTTCAGTAAAGTACCGCTCAAGTCCTTTCACTTTACTATCCCTTCTATAGAGCAAAAAGAGATGCAAAGAAGCGAGAATATATATTATTTTCATCGCACACACGGTGACGAAGAAAAAGAAGAAGAAAGAAAGAAAAAAATACAACGAAAATTGAATTGCATCCAAAAATCTATTCGAAGGCTTTTGACTGACGGCACTGTACGATGCCAAGAAACTTGTGAAACCCCAAAAAATCCCCTAAAGCTCTTCGCTGAATATCAGCGCATTAAACCTAATCAATTTGAATATAGGGAGTGTATGCAACATTTGAGAAGTTGGTTTACCATCGGTTGAGTGCGGATCTACACAAATGCGACGACCAAATCCTGGTACTTTACATGGTGACATTGTGAACTTCGAACACAGTTCATAAAATTTCTAGACAAATTATGTAAGTACGTATCTATAGGAATTTGTATCGGTTATTTTGAAATGTCAATGATTAATATGCAAAAGGATTCCCGTCAGTGATTATCAGCTTTAGAGAAGTACAGGTACTGGGCTTCGAATTGCGATTTATGTATCTAGTTGCTTCAATCCGAACTTTAAGAAATACGCTCTTTAGTTCTTCTTCAGTCATTTATCAATAACATTGTGCTGTAGCTTCTCTGTCTTGTATGAATAAAATGTATGCCTGTGCCCTAGCTTACAAAAACATTTTTCACAGCGTTACGGTCATCATCAATATTTGTTTGCACAAAGCTGCTGATTACTTAGATTCATTGCATTGATGTACATCTGCCTTACATGACCCAGTCATCTTAATTGTAAAACACAAATCTTTTTGAAAAGATCGGTTTTCCTGTACAGCTTGCATAGTTGGTCGACAAGTGCCATTATCTTTACTAAGTCTCTTACTACATACGAACAAAATTCAGGTTCTTCGTGGGCACCGAGAAGATAGCGCAGGTGGCACGTGTTGGGGTCACATGTGCCAAACGATCGTCGTGAGTTCATCTTTCGGTTTATTTTTGCCTGCTCGTATTGAACTTGGGTACTATGTATTTGTAAATTGGTGCGGGCGCTACTGAGGGATTCAGTTAAAAAAGAGGTTTTATAAGATAATGGACGCGTGTCATCCCGATGTTACTTTTAAAACTTCAGCTGATCGCAATATGGTCGAATTGGTTAAATATTATCTGCTTATTAAATGAAACTCAGCTGATCTTGTGACCGGCTGTATGCTCGAGCAGTTTGCCGCCAATGACTAGGTGTTCACGGAATGAGCTCATCTCATACTGGCTTCCCATAAGGCTCTCATTAGGTTGCATCATAACCCTATTTTATTTTAAAGCGAATCTCTTCAAAAATGCAGTGAAAATTTGTCTTCGAAAAAATATCCTTGCTTGAGATGTACCTGCGCATATGTACCTAAGTACTTATTCCGGTTTTGCATTAAAACTTTTATTACCATTTAAATGACGAAGGCGGCTTTGTTTGCAGTTTTAAGATTTTTCACTGAGAAATTGAAACTTCTTCAAACTTCCACCAACGTTTTTTAAACAAAAAAAAAAATGCATTACATTCAACATGTCAGGGCGTGTTACTCTCACAATCTTGAACACGATTCGTGTGTGGTACATTACTAGCCTCATCAATCATATCGTGTGAGCAATAGTAAAGTGCAACGAATCGAAAACTCCCTTGTTTTGCATAAAATCAACATTCAATCAGAGCTAACCTAATTCATGGTACATTTGAGCTACTCCCCTATCGGTAACAAACAACCAACGTCGCAACCCCTCTTTGATGGTCACTTTTCACGCAAAATTTTGTTTCGCTTCTCCAAATCGATTTACTGTGTCAACGAATGGAAGAAAAACGAGGAAAATAATACTCGTACTTGTACACTTCTTACTCTCAATTATTCCGAGCACAGAACCGTTCTAGAGATGCCCACACTTGGCAACCGTCCCCCCTCCCCCAGACCACAATTTACGGGTAAGAACTCATGGTAGAACAAGTTTTGAAACACGCTTTGCATAATTCAGCATACTGTCACGCAATAACTGCTGCCATGTCATGTAGTCAGCAGCGATATGCGAGTGTATGTGTGTGTGCTGCCAGATCTATCTCCGCGTAGACACATGTTTGTATACCATACATCAGTCTTGAACTGTACGCATAGTATGCAAATGTGTACTTGATGATAAGGCAGGCATTTCTGTCTCTCCACCCTTATTTGCAATAAGTTGAAACTATATAGTGCTTTTTGCTCACACCACCCCCGGATCGACCCAAGAGGAACGCACCAATGTCCTTCCTTCCTGTATACGGGGTGTTGTTACTATTGCGTGCGCTGCTGGTTCCAAATACTAAACCATAACACTGACAGAAGAAACCAAGAAGGATAATAATTTACCATGTCGGGCACGTACAATGACGATTTGTCACAAAATAATTTTTACGACTTTATTTCCAATGACGTTGGCGGAAAAGTCGCCGGTTTTTGGGGTTGACTCTGGGCGATGAGTGGGATTAGGGGCGCAAGTAAGTTACTAAGCTCCGCCATTAAAAGGGCTTATTCACCCCTTTTTAAAACAATTTCAAAGTTTCCACTTTGACAAGAAAACGTAACGGCGCGGACACACACAGGATATAGGGATTGGGTTTGGGACAAGGCAGTGCGACAGCATTCCTTTGCCCGGATGAGTTGCGTGTAGCCATGGGTGTACGAATGTGTATGTGTACTGACTATCGCTAGCGTTGAGTGAATTAAACTAAATGGTTTCGCCGGTCCCTGCCTCCATCTCTGGCCATTTACAGTCAAGTGGAAGCTACAACGACGACGATTGTCGAATTCAAATGATTTGGCCCCTGAAATGTCCTGAAATGACAAATGCGTCGTCCTCTTCGTCGTCCGACCATGGTCGTTTTCGCCGCAGTAGTTGCTGTCGTCCCTCGAATGAATAAAACAATGAGAATGATGGAAGGGGCGGCAAGTGAGTGGTGTTACACAACGCTTGGCATGTGTTTTTGTTTAATTTTCAAAAGTGCTGAACTGTGAAATTCATGCACGCACACCGGACAGCCAGTGGGTGGAGGGCTACGCTTTTCATGGCGAGGGGTGTGATTTAGAAGTGTACGCACATAGTTTTGAATTTTAAGGCAACACAAGTGAAATGGTTCGTGAAAGAAGGGTTAAATGTTGTCCACAACTGGTCGAGAGACTACAACTGAAAAGCTGGGCAAAAAAAAAAACCCTCACTTAAACCGACACAGAAGAATTAGGTGGGCGGCAGCGGAGGTTGGAATTCGAATGAAAGGGTGCTGCCATCATACACAAATAGTGTTTACACAGAGGTAAAAGAGTTACTGGTGCTTGAATAGAAAACGTATTTTATATTAACTTGAATTTATTCAACAGTTAAGGGTCTATTTGGAAAGGAAAATAAATTAGTAGCGTGTGGTTTTATATTTTTACCGCTTTTGAGATGTTAATACATATGTATGTATTCCGGCATGTGTTAGGGTTGCATACCACGTTTAAGGGATCATAAACAAACATTTTGTAAATTTGTTTTACTTTTACACACTCTAGGTTATCGAAGCTGTTTAAAGTTTTAATGAGATACATAGTATAACGCTAAAGATGCGCTCTTAAATCCAAAAGTTATTAATCCCACATTCCCTGCGAACCAAAGGGCATCTCTACTAAACATTCAAAATATTAAGGATATATAAAATACAGTTCAGATAAAGTTACATGGAATTCGGAAACTCTAAATAGGAAAATCCAAAGCCCAAATTAAGTTTAAGCTTTTTTTTTTAAGTCAAAGCTTTGAAATGCCGGAGTCATTGCTTAGTCGGCCAACTAGAGGTCCTATCAGAGCAATGAAGCGAAGGAGCAACTCTTAGGATGTAGTATAATCACTGTTAGGGTTAATTTATAAGTTGTACCAAACTTGTTATGTGGTCAATTTGCAACATTCTTTGATTGGAGGCTATGAATCTAGAATAAACTAAATGACACACATACTTATCAGGTTCTCGACCAGCGATCATTCTCTTCCTGGAACACTTCAACCTTCCAACCTCATGTACAGGACAGGACAGAAGTTTCTTTGTTTTTTGACAAAATGTACTTAGTTTTAACCTAACTTCCTTCAAGGCCATCATGTTTCGCCTGTTCTTCGATTACTGCCATCCTGCTGGAAGCAAGCAACGATGTTGTATGCAGGTCCCAGCAAATTTCTTAGCCTTTTCCGCTTTGTCTCAGCGTGAAGATTTGGTTTATCTTCGATCTGCCGGCTCGGAAGCCACACTTGTGCTTGCTGGTGATTAGTGTTTTCAAGAAGTATGTGACTTTTTGCAGGGATATACATCGATAGTTGGTGCATGAACCAGGGCCAGAGATTCGTGGAAATCCTCATTCTTGGAATAGGGTGATCAAGCCAATGTTGAAAAATATGACTCAATATTATAGCAGATAACACCAGCCTGCGAGATTCAAAATCACAACACTAACACTAGCGCTGTGTGAATACATCATAAGGGTATTCATAACCCCTTGAGCGATAGTTAATTATGAAAAAAAAACCTTTCCGGAGTCCAGTACGAGAAAGTGTTGCAACTACAGTGCCTTTTCGTTATCCAACAAAGCTAAGCTTAATATGTTACTCTTACCAAAGGCTTCTTAATTGTCATCACACCGAAATGTACCTTAATACTAAGTATGGATTGTTGGTCCCTTTGATCCTGTCAAGTTGGATGAAACAAGAAATTGCAACCTCCTTAAATGCATTTAGATTAGGTTAGGTAGGAGTGGCAGGCCGAAGGTTGCAACCTCACTTAGACCAGATAAGGTCCTTTGGGTTCCCACATGGATCTGTATTTCACCGGAAATTAGTACCCGCAGAACCAACCGGAGCTTGTTATCAAGCGCTGTAGGCTACCTATGTTTATGTCAGCCAGCTCACTTAGGTTGTGAAAGAAGCTGGCTCCTAAGTATGCTCTTCTTCGAGCCGAGAGGGCCGGACATGTACAATGTAGGTGGAGAATCGACTCTTCCTCCCCTTTGTCCATGCAGCTTTTGCAGAAATCATTGTAGAGGAGGCCCAGCCTATAGGCATGTTTGCCAATGGTGCAGTGTCCCGTTATGACACCGACTAGGGTGCTTATTAGCAGTCTTTTCCGTCTGATGAAACAGTGGGGACGATTTGAGATCCAGCTTTGGCCAAATCTGCTTGATGGTAAGAGAGGTGTTACCTGCTGTCCATCTATGATCGGCGATGTTGATCGCGTTTCTATTAAGTAGCAGTTTGCAGGTGGCGAGAGGTATGCTTAAATTTCCCTTTTCCAGAAGAATTGGTAGAGTTGTGCCCTCTCTGGCGAGTTCATCAGCCATACAGTTGCCTGGAATGTCTCTGTGATCCGGCATCCATATAAGGTGAATTTTTAATTGCTCAACCATCTCGTTAACGGACAAGCGACAATTTAGGGCTGTTTTTGAGTTGAAGGCAACAGATTCCAGGGATTTTATCGTGGCCTGACTGTCGGTAAAAATTGTGATATCCCGAGTGGATATTACATTGGTAATTGTCATAATCTCGGCTTGGAAGACACTGCAATGGTCAGGCAAATGGAAAGAGATGTTTACGTTCACATCCTTTGAGAATACACCCCCACCCACTCCATATTCTGTTTTAGAGCCATCTGTGTAGAAGTAGATGGATCCCTTCCGTTGTAACTCAAAAACGTCCTTCCAGTCTAGAATGCACTTAAAAATAATCGAATGACCACACGTACACAGAACTTCAATATATATTCCGTTATTTCTGTTTGTTCCTTAACAATGTCATTTATACTAATTAAAACTAACGTAGACTTTGTACATATGTAAATACTCCTTGTCAACATTTGAATTATGAGCCAAGAAAACAACAATTACATCCACACTTGTTTGCTTTAGCTCCTCTCAATGGTTCACTAATATCGCTTATGGGAACAAAGCTGAAGCAAACCAAATGGTCGAGAGTTGATTACAGAATCTTCCAATTAGTATTCGTTGCCAAAGAATTCAAATGACCGCAGTAATGTTGACTATAGGTAGCCTTCGGAATGCACTTCGTTTCGGACTCCTGTGTTTTCTGACTGGAAACACCACCGCTTATTGTGGCAAAGTGGTAGCGTTGGTGAAACCTATAGCTAGAGCTACAGTTTTCTTTGGTAAACTATTCCCCAAAATCATATCCATCAGCCATGTGCAACCGAAACCAAAATTGAAGATTATTATCGGCAGGATGTTTGGTTAGCCATTATTTTCCCAAAAACTGGTTTTGTTTTCCAAATACCAACCTCGTATGTGTGCAACACAAGGTCCTCCTCCGAGTAGACTATACGGCCGAAGTAATGCTTGTGTTTGTTGTGTACGATGATGACGATGTTGCGATTGCAATTTCGTGAGAAAACGCAATAACGTTTATCCTATGCCTTCGCCAAGTACGACTCTCTCCCTCTATGTAGGACATGACGAAGGCAAAGATGTACCGAAGCGAAGTTGCTTGGGAATGCAAACAGTATTAAATGGAGAAATAATTGGAAAAACACTCGATGCTCAGGTTGCCTTTCCCGGTTTTCTGTACTGAATATTCCGAAAAAGTGACAATGACGTCGACGATGGGGAGTCCAGTGATAATGATGATGATGATGGTGATGGTTATGATATAGTGAATGACATGGTCCAGGTGAAGCAAAACAAGTACTAATACCAATATTCCTCTTGCAAGTAAAGGCAGTCTCTTCTCAAGCACTAGGATACTCACTCAAGTTGCATCATTGCTTCAGGTACCCGAAAATATTTGGACGGGAGCTAACGCTGATGGTTCAGTTTTTCGAAGGAATCATGTCTTCTACTGTCCAACTGCATGAATATTTCATGTAATTCCAAGCGCTTTCTCTAGGCGATTTTACATTCCTTCTCAGGATGTTTCATCAATCTTTCGCATTCACATGAAATGATATTCAATTGGCATAGGGATAGGGAAATTCTGTACTTGGAATACACATCCCTTTGTACTGGATTTTCCTTTTTTTTCATGGTTTTCCCGGGTAAGCGTTTAAGCTCGTGGAAATTTTGTATGGTTTCCGGAATTTGGTTCCTTATGTTGGGTGTGGCTTATAATCACATTGCTTCCACCTGGTCGTTTTTTTTTTTTGCGGATGCGATGCAGAATTCCTTGCACAGTTTTATTTTGTTTCAATCAAAATCTGCCTCTCAGCGTTGTGAAACACGCACATACGAGTACATACAAGTATATGTGCATTTTTTTCCGTATTTCCATGGATAAGTTTTTTGAATGGAGAGATACCTACTCCCAGAAACAGATCCGATGTAATTTAGTAACAAAATCCCTTTTCACGTGTTCATGTGTAACTGTGTGTGGATATCTGTGCAAAATTTGTGAATTAGGAACGAGTGCACATCCAAAAGATGAATTTTTTATTCGAATTGTATCGAGGTAAACTTTGAAGTCTCATTAAAGTTAATCTTTTTACAGTTAATTAGTGATTTCAAGCGTTATTTATAAATTCATTTCAATGGAGTATCCATCTGAAAGCTGTGTCAAATATACATCCAACATTGAACAGGCGCTATGCAATATTAGGAGACGCACGAACATAAGTCATAGAATGTGAAATCTACATGTTCACCTCGTTGTATACAAAAAATAAGTCGGTCTGAAATAGCCCTTTCGCATAGAAGCTCTGGTAGAAATTGGAGAAGAAACAGAATAATAATAAAGCTACTCGTACGTAGGTAAGTACAAGGATCCAAACTGATTAGCTGTGGTACTTCACAGGGTGGTGTTAATTCACTTTTTCAATGAATAGTTGTCATGGACAAAATTTTGTTAAAACTGAATAGAGCTGGAATCAAGGTGACCGCATATGCGAACTAAAGGGTCTTCCAATAGGGATTTACGAACTTTGACAGTTGATAGCGGCCATATTGTTGAAGCTACATCTGTCAAATTGGCTGTCATTTATTCAGTCTGATGGATAAAGCGTTCAACAACACGTGCACATAATAAAATTGTTTTATCAAAATGGGTGTTCTGTTCGGGCAACGTTTCGCGTGCTTCGCCCATTTTACGGTCGCCATAATCGTTCTTCCGAGAGGACTATTCGCAGTGTGGTGGATAAATTTGAGTCCACTGGTTCAGTAAACGATCAACTAACACCCGTACGTCGACGAAACCCAAGATCTGCCGAAAACATCGCCGCTGTCCGTGAGAGCATGCAGGAGAATCCGAGGCAGTCGCTCACAAGAACTTGGCCTTTCGCAGACCACAACTTGGCGAATTTTGCATCGTGATTAACCCAAGAGCTGAAGGCAAACGACCATAGACAACGATGTATGTTCGCTGAATTGGCTCTGGAGCAGTTGGAAACTGACCCTAATTTTTATCGAAAAATTATCTTCAGCGATGAGGCCCATTTCTGGATGAATGGGTACGTCAACAAATAAAATTTTCAAATTTGGAACGATACCAATTCACATGAGACCCAAGAGCGTCCAATGCATCCAGAAAAAGTCATTGTTTGGTGTGGATTTTGGGCTGGCGGCGTCATCAGTCCATATTTCTTTGAAAACGACGTTGGCAAGGCCTATAAGTCGGTGATAAACAACTTCTTTTGGCTTGAATAAGATGATATGGACACCACGTGGAGGTGATGTGAACTAGCCACTGAGATCGTGCGACTTGCGCATGTCGCGACTTTTTCTTGTGGGGTTTTCTGAAGTCGCAGATCTAGGTATGCGACAAACCACAGCGGCCCTCAAAGCCAACATAACCCATGCCATCGGTCAAATTCAGCCTGATTTATGCGCCAGAGTCATGGAAAATTGGACATTTCGGATGCGCGCCACCCAGAGAAGCCGCGGCGGATATTTTTGAACAATGTTATATTCTATATATATTGGCATCGGTAGGCCTTCCAAACGAATAGAAAATTTCGATGATATCCCACACACACTTTGTTTTATTTAAATTGAAAGATAGGAAGCGCTCAATGAAAGACCCTATACAAGCGCAGCCTCAATCTACTAACAGTTTCTTGGTCATTATCTGCTACTGCGGTAAAGTCGATACGAATTGTCTTAATGCGAAATGTATGCAGTTCAAATAACTCAACAGTTTCAACTCTTTTTTCGAAACCTATTTCGAACAACATAACTTCAACAACAACATAATCATGGACTGTGGTTAGACATGACTTCATTCTCCTAAATATTGTTGAAATTGTCACCGTTAAATGACAACTAAGGACAATAGATAAAGTGCAATATAGGTGATCGCAGGTGCACTACATAAACATGGAATAACATTCTGCATGTGAAGAGTAATTTCATTTAGAATTCAATATTCGTTACAAGTTGTAAATTATTCAAGAATCCAACTTCGTTCTTATAGTTTTTGTTTCAAAAAGAACGACATTGTTGTAACCTTTTGACATTTTCCCTACACTAAATGGTTTTATGCCCTCGACAAGGTAATAGAAAAAAAAAAACGGAAGCCAATCTCTCTAAGATCTAAGGACAGAAGAAAAAAAGGACACAACAAGGAATTCACTGACAGTAAACCAATATGCGAGAAAGCACTATGCAAAACCTCATTATCAATGCATGGGATGAGAATTGAAGAGAACAACGAACGAAAACGGAGCGAACCCAAACTCCAACAACTCATAATTCTTTGTTATTTATGATTTGGTTGGGGCCATGAAGAAGCTGCTGCCTCGACTGCATCCACTATCAGCTATTTCGGTCCTTTCATCTGGTGAACAAACATTCATCCCGATAGGACTGTGAAGATGATTGTGTCTATGTGGCTTTTGTGGTTCTTCGATTTGCCTCTGTAAATCTGTTGGTATAAGTAGACTTACTCCAGGCAAAAGTCTTCTTTAGCTGCTCAGTTTCCGGCAAGGATAAATGTATATCTATCTTCTGACATTTGTTACAGTTCCGATGATGAATCGAGGTTATTTATAAGATTAACATGCGGTGCAGCGGCATTACTAACACCCACAATTCTTCCCAGAAAGTGATGCTCGTTTATAGCCGCTGACAAGCTGATGACAGACAAAGAAGCGCGAATGATTTGCAAGGAATTTTCATAAATATTTAATGTCCTTCAGAATCTCAAGCACCAGGATGATATTTCGTCAATATTCGTTAACCGGGTTATAAAGTGGGAATTCCCTTATAGTGGAATGAAAGTCATGAAAAGCTAATGAGGCAAGCTCACCACCACCTATCTAATTCGACCCCACCTCTCACACTCTCCCGGCAATCCAATCCAATATGTCTCTATCATTTGTGCTATTATTATTTTATTATTCCTTCAAGGATATTTCTATTCTCTACCTGTATTCGGCATGTTTCTCCTTCTTGAAGTATTGCGGTAGGTTATAAGCATACAAAAACAAAAAACATACGCTTGTGTGTGGTGTTATCCACCGTTCACACTCGAATTCACCGGCACTACGGTGGTGGTGCCGTGTGTCATACATATGCGCTTTGTTTATCGAAGAACTTGTCGCCCACAGGCTGTTTAGGATTCATATTATAATTCTGAAAATACCGGTAATATATGTTTTATTGCATAAACGACAGGTGTTAGATTAGGCAAACAGAACGGGTAAGCAGAAGGCACATTCACATCCAGGCAGCAGTGACTCGAGAATGTGTTTCAAGGACGTGTGAGCTAAGCAAAAAGTTTAAGCATGAACATTTCATATGCGTGCGAGTACATACGTATATGTATGATTGTATGTGACAAAAGGTGAATGCAGATCGGAGGTTCCTTTTTGGATGAGTTATACCAATAAAGTGGGCTGATTAAAAATAATCATGTAGTATCCAGGTTAAACAAGGAGAAATGGGTTTCGTGTAGCATTTGCTTGTGATATAAAAAAGGAAAAGTCTCAATTTTCTGATTGAGATATATTATTCGAACGTAGGTAGATGTGTAGGTGTATGAAGAAGAAATTTGTTTGAAAGAAAATATTGTTATCCTTCTTAAAGGGAATAGAGTATAAGATTTTTGAGGGCGAAGCTTTAAGGAAGGATGTGAATTAAAGGAATATAGATGTGAATAAATAAATGTATGTACTGTACATAATGTATCTCTTGAGAGCACAAATTATTCGATTTTTTACAAGATGAGAAGCTTGTCATAAAAAAAACGGTTTAACCTGATTAACCCCAGAACTCAGTTTTATCTACATATTTCGGAATCAAATTTCTAGGAAGTCGTTTGTAGGGTAGTTGCTTCCGTCCCATATAGGTATTTTACCGAATGAATCAAGGAAAGCAACAAAATCAATATTGCTACGGTCCGGGAAATACGAAAGGACAGGATATGAATTCATTAAATTTATGATATGTGACACTTATTTACAGATAGATCGAAGATAGAGAAAGAAGCCAAAACAGGAGTCTCAGGAGCACTGTACATCAACCGATCACATCTACTGACCCACTATTGCAGTGCATCCAATTTTGTTTTCGAATTACTTTTTTACTTCATAAAAAAAATATGAATTTGAGTAATGGAAATCTTTATTTTGACCTTTACAATTTTTTCTGTTAAGTGGAAAAGATGGTATCCGTCAAGTGGGTGCCGCCAGTGTTGTTACACATTTGTGCTCGTTTTATCGCATTTCCGGTGATAACTGTTCGCATTCCGAACGAATATTTTCCTTAAGGGCTGCGATTTTCTGAGGCTTGTTGGCCCCGAAGAAAGAAATCTGGCGATCTTGCTGGCCATGCCAAATCGTCAAAACGGGAGATTACGCGACCAGGAAACGCTTCCTTCACAATTTCCATTATGGCTTGTGCTGTGTGTGCGGTTGCACGGTCTTGTTGAAACCAAATGTTCAGCAAGCCCCGCTCATTCAATTCCGGCACTAAGAAGTCGTTTATTATGGCCCTGTAGCGTCCTCCAAAAAATACAGCCTAATCACTCTTCCCGCGTGAACGCCGCACCACGCAGTGGCTTTGAGTAGTTGTAATGGCTCGTCTTGCATCACACGCGGATTTTCAGTGCCCCAAAAACGAAGATTTTGTTTATTGACGTAACCGCTTAAGTGGAAATGCGCCTCGTCGCTCATGATGATTTTCGACACATAATCGTCCTCTTCGTTATTGAGATTGAGGATGGTTGGACAGTACTTCACACGCGACTGACGGTCAGCAGGCATAAACTGATGCACTGTTTGCACTTTGTACGGGAACATGTGTAAGTCTTTCACTAAAATTCGCTGTAGGGTCCGTCTGGTGATGCCCAATAGCGTGGCCCTTCGTCTGGTTGATGTTTCTTCGTTCTCAGCGACATCGCCAGCCACAGCCGCGATATTCTCGGCCGAACGACCAGTCCGGTGGCGGCCACGTCCTGCGTGGGCTCTTGTGGTTCCAGTCTGTTCGAGTCGAGTAGCTAAGCGCCGGAATGTTTGCCCAGTTGGCGCGAAACGATTAGGAAATCGGCGTCGAAATTCACGCTGCCGACCGATTATTGGTCACAAAAATCGACACAATTATTCCACGCTCTTGCGGAGTATAGGGCTCCATTGCTTGTCTGTTTGTATACTGCAGCTGTCTAGTTCACAAATGTCAAATATAATTGACGTACGACTCCATTTGCAAAAATTATAACATCTTCCGATAGGGTGATTAATTTTGCGCCACCTGGTACAAGCAACGGAAATCACACATGTTTAGACATTCAAGCAGGACTCAAAGCGGTAGACTCCAGTCTCCAGTGCTCGATAGAAGAACACCTTTATAACCACTTCCCTTGAAGATCAACGACTAATCTTGAATGACATGAAAGATACATATCCCACTAACAGATCTAAAACAATTATGTACTTCAGAGAACTGAGTGGTTTCGATATATCCGTGTGCAAAAGCAGTAGCAGTAGCAGTATTAGTGCAGCATATTCATCCCTAAAAATTTATTTTCTATAGAAAGACTTGTTTAAGTAGACTTCTTTGAGAATTATCCCTAAGTTACGCAAAAAGTTAATGTAAGCTCTTACCTAACCATATGAATCATCTTAATCTAGGCAAACCTATCAAAGGTGTACAAAGCTACAAAAAATGGACACCAGAAAAGAAAAAAATCCGTCGGACAGTATAACACGCTTTTCCTGCAACTAAATCCACACAACTAAAAGGACTATGTTAAGGAGCTAAAGAGAATATTATATTAATGCACTCGTCATGAGCTGACCACATAAAAGCGAACGCTGTACTGAAACCATATCTCCAAGGGGCAGTGTGTATAGCAGAAACCACTATTTCAAGCATAAAGCTTCATACAGACACCCATTGTTCTCCCTGGCAAAGCAACTACCCATACAAGAAAAAAAAGGCATCATCAGAAGATGCTCTTCTACAGCAAGGCTATGCAAAGGCAACAATAGCACCAGGCATCAGCAACAAACCGCTCACCACATTCCCCAAGGCACATTAACAAGCGAAATAAATTTCTCGGCCAAAAGTCCACAATTTACCCCTAGCTGCATACAGTGCATGCCCGCGCCTCATTTTCCCATCACTGAATACCACCGGCCGCTTTCATCCAAATGCTCAACATTCGGGATGCGAGGACATTGCGGGAGTACACTGTCGGTCATACATATGCACGGTGACGGTCAGTTAAACGAAGGCAGGGATAATTCAGTAGAGGCAGCCTTCCGAAAGCTTGGGGTGATATGTTGTGTGTGTACTTCGCCTATTTATTATCATCATGCGAGACAACTTCAAGCGAGCGGTACTCTCCTAGTAGTATCCAGTCGTTTGGTCATTCGAACGGAGCCACAAAGGTACCAGCGCTGTCATGCATTTAATGTGCTGCATGTACTTTTTTTTTTTTTTGTTTTTGGCCACATGCAGGAGAAAACTGAAAATTAAGTGGAAAATTATCCTTGAGCCATCTACCAAGGAACTTACAGGAATTCCGTTTGTTTTTGGTTGATGCAAGACCACTGACGACCACCGACAAGCAAGCGAGTTAAAGATATTTGATTGAAGGGTCAGTTTTGACCATCACTTGAGCCTCAAGTGCTTCCGTCAGTGCAGAAGATTGATTGGACTGGTTGAGTGAGAACATTTTCCCCGCACGCTATTTCAGTGAAATTGAAAATTATATTTCACTTCTTTTTTTTTTCAAATGACGAGTATTCATGAGGATGCATGTTTAAATTTTCGGTTTGACCTTTGCTGTTCCATGGTAATTTGAATGAAAGAAATGCTTAATTTGTTCTTAACCAAAGGACAACTCAAGTTCGTTTATGCTATAAGAAGAAAAGTGATCAATGTTGAGGTTATATTTATCAGCCATAATCTCGTCCGAAAAAATATTGAAGGATCGGAATGTACCTGGAGGAATCGTTAAAAGAGGAGATGTTCAAGCGAGACTTTGCAATGTCCTTGTAATATATCAATCTTAACGCTTGTTTTAGAGCGTTGTGCTTAAACTTTGGTCGAATGACCAATGGTGGCGTTCGATGAGTTCAGCATACGTTTTCGTTTTAGGAAACCAATATAAAGTCCCTGTCACCATGATTGGATTACAAGTAGCAGAGAAGAGATCATTGTTGAGATTTTCGAGGACAAAAGAGAGCATAGCATTGAATCCCCTTAATTCTACTTATTCAACTGTGATCCCGTTTCTTGCATAATCTTGGCCTAATGCAAGATCAACTTACATTAATGTTATCCCAACTGAAAATGATTATTTAAGTGTGATAGTGTAAAAACAAGTTATCGGACTTCTTTTTACGTTAGAAAAATTAACGTCAGTCCATCAAGGATTTGAAAAGTTAATTTAAAAATTAAATTGTTAGCCACTTTATAAACCTCGTTTATTGTATCTAGGTTACTGCATGAACGTTTCCCACAAAAGCTCGTAAAAGCTGTCTTTTGTTTCGTCATCTTTCAACAAATTATTATGAGCCTTTTTGCCTAACTTGCTTGTTTCTTTCAATCCCTATTGCTATTATTCCCTGCATGAAAGTTGTAAGTACAATATTATTTTACACTTTACACACCAAACTGAGACAGTTTACAGGAGCATACACCCCAACTGCATTGCTACATGCCCCTTAGATTTCACAACTTAATCCAAACAAAATGCTTTTGTTAAATCCATATTGCAAAGTATAAAAAAGTTTAAGGAAACTAAAACAAGGGATAATACCTTCTGTTATTCCAGGATCATTCCTCTCCAAGCCAATGAAAAACTACTGCGCTTTCAGTCTACCCAAAAATGAAATAACAAATGAAAGAGCATTAAGATCATACGCTATTATCCTAGGGTTTTGCGCTACGTTTGTTATATTGGGTAGCATAAACGCCCACTCCTGGCATTTAATGCAACGCTAACATCCTTTTACTCTTGCTCAACCGGACAGATGCTTCGACGACAGTTGAGACTATAACTGCACAGCGAAACACAGGTAAGAATGTTGTGAGAGGGATAATAAGAAAAATATTTTTCAATTTTCTTAAATAATGTTTTTATTTCGTATTTTTGTTCATATGGAATTGGGGACCAATTTGTGATGGGTTCGTTCAACGTGTTGCAAAGTGAGAAAAGAACCTCTGCAACCGTACATATTAAAGCAACTTAAAGTAATATGATGTTATATGTGTGTGTGGATGCCTCTGGCAATTTATCAAGATCAATGCGAGTAGAAAAAAAAATAATAATGTTCGGTAATAGGGATGTAAAGGTGTTAAACTGTAGTAGTGGGACATCTCATCAGCACCGTGTTCTGTATTACACTTCATCTTCAGATTAGTAAACCTGACTCCTTGGCATGGAATATTTTCCAATTGTGATTTATGCATATAGTCAGGCTTGGCGATACTGTGCAACTCCTTTTGCCATATTTATTTGCATACAGAGAACGGTTCTACAGAATGGCACTACTCGCTTATTCATAAATATTTGCAGTTGAAAACTGTGAATCTCCTTTTAAACGGTCGCCAAAGCGATGCTTTCTGATCACATATCTGAGTCAATTCCTATATCCATTTTGGGAGTTATTTAGGGTATTGTGGAAGTTGTTCCTTTAACCTTCCGACAAATCACTTCAAATAACTAAATAACTGACTAACATAGAGCTTTCAACCCTGATGAGAGCCCTCAAGAGGAATAATTCAGTAGATATTAGTGGCTTACTTGCCGAGCTATTTCAAGTGAAGTCAAGAAAATTGGCCGAGATCTACTTATAAAGAGCACTTGGAAGAATGAACGCTTCGCAGGAAAGTGGAACAAGGAAATAATCATCTTCTTAAGAAGAGTATCCCGGCGGACCTCGCGGTTGATAAAGAAGACAACTCAATTTATCTTTGAAAGAAAGTCTTGGCCGTCCACGGAAGGACCGGACTAAATATGCAACTAGCATAATCGGGAAAGCAAAAAATTTATTAGAGAAGCTCTTGAAAGAAAAAAAAGTTATGTTTTTAGCACTAAGCTGTGACTGCTCCGCCCCAAAGTGAAGTCACATCCACGTATACATATGTTAGGGAAGTACTTGGAAAATTACTTCCGCTGTCACTAATTAGCCACAAACCTCCGTAATCTGGTTTTTTCGTATCATTTTGAGGATTTTTTTGACAAATAAACACCACCACAAGACAAAGAAAGTTTCACTAGATCGGTCACACCATATGACGCAAGACAAATCCGTTGCGAAATATGCCATACAATGGAGTCCAATCGCCCAGAGCAGATCGCGTAAAGCAAACGTGACGCAGACAAGTGACAAGTGGATGAGTTAACCGGAACTAAAAACGCGTTGCAGAATTGCGAAAACAATGAGTCATTTCTGAAAAAAAATTTCAAACGCTATTTATTAATGCTTAAGTCTCGCAATCTGACATACGACTTAAGCACCAAGTCGATCTATATAGATGCACATTGTTTACATACTCTTTTCTTAAATATGTAACAGTAGCCTTCAGCGTAAACACCACGTGCTGTTCCTTGCTAAGTTTATATTTTCTTTGAAACTCTCTTTTTCCATTTGTTTATGCAACCAGTTTCCTTCTAAATCTAAATTCAAAAGTCCAAACTTAAAACAATTACGTGGAACTTTACAATTTGTTTTCTTTTCTGTCCTTTTCCTCGGGCCGTTATCACGATACCCTCCATTTCCTTTGCCCTAGAAGGTTAAATAATTCAACAATTCAAAAGCCCATAACAATAGAAAGTGCACAAAATTTCATTAGCCATACAAAGAAAACAATGAAAAAAAAAAAAAGTAAAATAATAATAACAATAATAATAATGATAATTTATGTTCGCGTTTTTCCGACACAAATCACAATGCTCGTAAAATTTATCTTCAAAGCAATTTCTTCGCATTTCCATTTTTAATTTATCTTCATTCTCCTACCTTACGCCTGGCAGCGGGTAGCGTACAAAAAAAAAACAACAAACATACACATAAAGAGTATCATGCTTCTTGGTAAGACCATCACTTAATGTAAACATATACAAATGTTCAACTACAGTCTAGTAGAAATGACAAAAACATAACTCCACTAATTACATGTCCTTTTATCACATCTTATCGGCCGCCGGCAGGAATTTCAATATGCACTCGAAGCGTATCCAGAAAATGAGACAAAAACCACCACTAAAGACCACTTACATAAAAAAGGACGTTCAAGAAAAGCCAAATCAAAAAAAAAAAAAAACAAACCAGAAAAATCGAAAAGAAAAGCATTATCCTTGTATGCACAATGAACAGCAACAACAAAAAAAAAAAAACATACAAATTGGAGGCCAAGAAAAACAAACGAAAGCAACCGCAGCCGCAGCAGCAGCAACGAAATTGTCCCTTGCTGATAAGCTGACATAATAAATGCCGACCTTTCGTTTCTCCATTTATTATACGAGCAATTTATGTCGTTTCCTTGTTTAAGGATCAGATAAGCTAATAAATAAAGTGCACGACTACATCGTACGTACTTGCTCATCTGTGCTCTGAAATTTTGCTCATAAAATTCAATCAAACCTGAAAAAAAAGTCCATGTCCTTTTGTGCTTGAAAACGACGCACACAGACAAACATTTTTTTTTCTGTTTCTCCAAAACCAATACTTGCCCCTTATAAGAGCAAGTAAAAATATTATAATTACCAAACCGTTGTCCTCAAGCAGTCCACTGAAAGAAACAAAAAAAAACAACGAAATAAATAAAAATGGCAATCCGTATAAGATACACATACATACAGGATGCTAAGGACCCCTAGGTGGAAGCACAGGAGATGGGCAATAAAGGTAATTCGCAATGAGTGGAGTCAAGCGAATGTACAGTCTCTCGTGACATCCATTATTCTCAGTTATGTCATCTCACCCCCGATTAGATCATCCTTCATTTTTGTTTTTCCAGTGCCCACTGCCAGCACAGGACTCACGAAAAATGCTTGGCTAATTATGATAATCAGATAGCAACGAAAGTAGGTAGTACATTTTTGAACAGTGAAGTTGGAAGTTAAGTTAACTGTCTTAGGAATGTGTTTTTAGAATACGTAGTTACCTTCTGGGTTTTAGGTTGCTCATTTAGCATTACATAAACTCCCAATAGACATAGGGAGACGCCACAAGCTTTGGCTATAGATAACCCTCTATATTGCAACACGAATCGGAATGACAACAAACCTAGAATATACGCACTTTGTATAACTAGAAATTGTCCTTGAGCGTATCCATCTAAGAAATACGATGGATAGGGTCTGGAATAGTGCAAAAGAATGCTGTGACAGTTATTATAGCTATCACTGGAGGCTGCACAAGTGAGGATGCAGATTTATCGTGGGAATTTGGCTGCGATCAAGAATTATTGACATTAAGTCGATAAGCGATCGCCTTGCTACAGTCTTCACCACAACCTGCAAATCCTGTTCAGAGTATGATGTCAAAATCTTACTCGGCGACTTCAGCGTAGCCCCCACTACACGACTTTTGACTACTCGAGTTTTCAGAAGGGCGTAATACGGTGGTAAGCAGCACTGGGTTTCTTTACAAAATAATCCACACAGCAACCAGGTGTTGACCTGTTCTCGAAATGATTGCTTGGCATGCCATTCTATCAAACTGGTTTCCGCCTTCGGTCGCTTTTTGTCTGGTAGTCTAAATGTCACCATATCTCCATGTGACATGACCTTTTCCATATCCTTCTCTGAGATTGATCCGACTCTGAGGGAATTTAATTTCTGGTATCCTGTATGTTCTGAATAGCTACAGATTGTTTCGCCATATGAAAGGATTGACCAAGTGGGAAGTGGTACACTGCCCTTTACATCCACAGCTTTGTCAGCTAAGTAAATCTCAAACGAAATATTTTAGTTTTATTGAAATTCTCAGAAGAAAAAATTGTTTACTTGATGTGATCTATAGGTCTAAAGGCCTACAGGACGTTATTTTCATATGTCCTTTTCCGGCCCTTTAAGAGGGCTATTAAAGTTACTTGCGATATTGGTCATAGAGTCTGTTCTCGGTCTTTTAAATTTTTTTTTTTACAGCTAAGCATAGGTATAGATTGTGATACGAAGGATACTCTGGAATGCACTAACTGTTGTTTTAGGTAAGAGCTCATTCTGTTTGCTAAAATGATTTCCAAATGAACATAAGGGATCCGTTTTTGGTTCAAGCGTTTAAAAACGATCTTCCTCATGTAAATAATCAAAAAATTAAGATCGTCAGCAGTCCAACTTTTTGCAAAATTAATTTTATTTCAACTGACTTACAGTGGAGCGTCGATTATCCGAACGTCAATTAACCGAAACGTCAGTTAGCCGAACGCAACATCGGAAGCAAATGGACGTCAGTTATCCGAACTCCAATCAGCCGCAATGTCGATTATCCGAACTTAACCTTAAAAGGAGAAAACAAAACTAACGGAGTGTTCCTGAGTTAACGGTCCACTTTAACACATGCATACGTGCGTACTCGTATGTGCCTAGTATCCACGTGAACATTGTTCATTTTATTCGTGAATTGTCGTTCAGTTAAGAAAGTCAGTTTTTAAGATGTCGTCAACAAGAAAAAAGGAACCGAAACGTTTTATCAATCGGATAGCAATTATTAAGAGACTGGAAAAAGGTGAAAATAGATCTTCACTGGCGAAGATTTTAGTTTTTGTACATATGTTTCTTTGGTTTCAGTTACATGACATTTGAGGACCGACTACACACCTGACTTTTATTCGATTCGCTTATGTGTTCGATTATCCGAATTTTTTGATCAAATTTGATTGTCCGAACCACCCTCGGTCCCAATTAGTTCGTATAATCGACGCTCTACTGTATCTGAATAAGAGTACTTATGCGTAGCATACAGGAATATTAAAAACATAAGAAGGTTGGTACATGTACGCAAACATCCCTGGGTAACATTCTCTATCCTAACAATTCAAAAATATCATCCCTTTGGTAACTACATATAAATTAATGCATACCTTTGAAGTTTACCTACAAGGGCTTGTAATTTTCCACCCACTTGCTTGGGGCTTCAACATTTTCCCTTTATCGATGCTTTGACTTCCACTTCAGTGAAAAGTCAAGCACTTGCTAAACTACCAAGTTCCCTTATCCGAAATTAAAATCATTATAATTACATATATTCAGAATTCATCCGTTTTGCTTTGCCAAAAAGGTCCTTCGAAGTCCTCCTCCACCACTCAACAAACAATTTCACCCACTGTCATCATTCATTTGTTTGCACTAGAGTCCTGGATAAATCCAAGTCCAGGACTGGCAATGATTTATGACAGAAGGACATGTGTAATTTTATGATCATAAATTTGTCTGTTGAAAATGTTTTGAAATGAATTTTCTCGCCATATCGCTCGTCACACAACTATTTGGACATGCTCATACACCCCACTCAGTCGCATGCATATATTCCTTTGTATAGCTTTGGATCCTGGATGGGAACTCGTTGTTTAGGAATATATACGTGTGTATAAATTGATAAAAACTCATCAGCTGTGTAGTTTCTATTCCTTGTGATGTGGTGTCATTTTATGTTTCTTTGCCGATTGCACGCAAGTAGACCATTTTTTTTTCGCCTACCTATTAACCCCCGCCTTTCTCGAGTCCTTTGCGATGACGAAAATGGGTAAATAAATTTCTCATTTTCATCAAAGAATCAAGAGCTTGCTATCACATAACAGACCCAACATCGTGTATGTGATTGGCGAAGTGGTTTTTGGTATAAATCACCAAGCCCGAGCATAACGACGGGACACTGAAGCAGAGGGATGTACCTACTCAGAGCTCGAAAAGGACTAAAAGGCCCAAAAGGACTTTTATGGATAATTTGATAGATTTTCGTCATTGTTATTGATTTATGGAAGTATAATAAATATTTCCCAGCTCGCTTGATTTTATTTCCCCTTTCGTGTTCCCCCCGGATCCGTAGGCGTCTGTGTTCGTAAAAATGCCTTAATTAGGACTTTTTCGGTTTTTTTTTTTTTTTTTAATTAGATATTATGGAGTCTTATTATTGGTGGTAGCCTACGGGGATGTAAGTAAGTATTTGTGAAAGTAGATTCGATCGACAAACAGCGATGAAGCAAGCAATCACTCATTTCATAGTCGTATGAGTGTGTAGTGCAAACAAAGTAATTATTATTTGGGGATTATTAATTAATCAAACATAAAGTATATTTGATTTAGTGAGTCATGGATACTGAAGTTAGTGTGAGTGACTATTTTTGTGGGATTTTATTGAACTGTTTGGATATGTGGGAGTATATTTGTTTTCTTTTCCGATGTCCCCTGCCAGAATGGATGGTGTTTATGAGTGCATTAATAAAAGCAGGACGATAAAATATCATGAAAGTAATAAAACTATTTATGGACGTGTAATGAACTCTTTGTTGGGCATTAACCTTTGCTAGAAATTGAGGGTTATAAGGGTAATTGAATACCGTAAATGCACTGGGGAAAAATCTAGGGACGGTCCAACTATCAATGTTCAAATGAATGCGTAATGGAAACCATTTGCGTAGAAATAGACAGACACTATAACCATCAGATACTATGCCCAAAAAAACCCATCTTTCCAGAAAATTTAAGTTTATAATGGCAGCAGGATCACAATCAAAGTTGGGATTTATAGGCCTTATTGCAGAAGTACTTGGTCAAAAGGGAAATCCTCACCATCCTCTAAGAATAAGTGTGTGACATATAGAGGCATGCATTAGAGAATATTGGTGGCATCCGTATCGAATGTACCAACCTACACACATGTGTATGTGCTTACGTTCATCCCTCCGGATAGACAAGCAGTTCTCAAAATACTTGGATCATAGTGTCTTAGGGTAAGAGCTAATATGCAACAGTTTTCTAGACTCGGTATAAACCGATTTAGTTAAGGTTGCTTTCATGACTCACTGTGACGTTTCTGAATTGTTTCATTATTTAGGTAATCACAGTTTACATCAACACCCAGATCTTAGTTGGTTTCGAATGAGGAGCAGCGCAGTAGATACAGGGAATATTCTTCTTCACCGGTTAAAATAACCAATCCGAAATTACTAGAGACAGAGATCACATTGTAGTCCCAAAGGGAAGGAAGGGATAAGAATACATGATTACATAGGCGGGACTTGACGGCACCACTGTGGAGGTTTACAAAGAGCTCGCCAACAACATCGAACTATCTGTGTCCACTTGTTTGTTTTGGTAAAATGTGAAATTAGTGATTTTATACGAATTCAGTAATTGGAAATTGGCCACAATGTGCTAAAGAGCGATAACTACTCAAAACAGCTCAAAAAACCTTATTCAAAAACATTTGCCCTGAATGATTGAAGTAAAGTCACCACAGGTAGTAGGGACATAGGCGATGATGATACCTTTCGAAAGGAGTTATACACCATGGAACACATGCGTGGTAGATGCCCTTACACTAACGAACGGGATTAACGAAAAACGAAAGGATGAGAATGAGGAATAAACTTTTTGTGACTTCGTGTGCTAAGTGGATCCTCCTTTGGACAAAATGACTGTTTAGATGATTGCTTTCCCAAGTTTCACCGCTTCGTTTGGCCCAAAAATAAAACATGTAAACATAAAAACTGCAAAAAGTACTTCTGGAACCAAACCTCTTAAACTTCTCCTAAGTCCTTCCACGTGCATATGAGTACGTTCTCTATTTTTCCTTTTTTTTTCAAATAAAGTTAAAGTTCATAACAATTTAAATACTCTCATTCTTATTTTATCTCATCATAGGTATTCCATTACTCAAGAGCTATTTATTTGCACAGGATAAAATAATTTATGGAGGATCCGTAACAGGATTTAAAGAAAGCTTCTTTCATCAACATCATCAACCTAATAAAGCCATGACTTCGCATTTCTTGCCCCAAGAACTCTAATACGAAAAAAAAAAGGAATCCCACACATAATAAAGACACACAGTCAATAAAAGTGCCACCCTACAATACAGCCTTCTATGTGCAAAAATTTCAACTTCCAACAGGTATTCCCCAAGACTGTGGGAAGAAAAATGTTTCATATATTATTTGATTTCGCCTAAGCCCATCTGCCAACGTGTATGTCATCTTATTATCCCTTCACCAAGCCACTGGTTGTACACAGTCTGTATTTTTATTTTTATTTTTTACGTATGTATATATTTTCCTTTTCTTTTCTTGGAATGAAAAATCTCAGTGTCAGCAGAAAGAAAAAAAGAAATAAAAAAAAAAAACAATCCTTACAGGGTAGGGTATCCTGGTGAAAGATATTTCGACGAATTTTCCACTCCATAAATTCATCCAGAAGCGTTCGTTCAAATAAACTGGCAATCCTTTTGCTTTGCCTTTTAGAAAACCCCAAAAATTTACTCACATACACCGAGCAACGAGAAACTCCCTGAAGACAAGTTTGTTAAATAAAACATCAATCAGGCAGAAATTTGGTGAAGTTTTAATATTCGTAAGGCACACGTGGTAAACAGTTCACGTACATATGTGTACATACATATGTACAATCGAATTACAATAATGTTATTAAATTTGAGGAAAATATGTTTGTAATACATACGGGGGCTTAGTGGTAAACATTTTAACTTTTTAATGCATGTAAATAATGATTAAGGACAAGGGAAGTGGTTGAGATTAGTTCAATGTCGGACATTGATTTGTACATGAAACTAAGAATACTCACAAAAGCGGTACTTGACCCGTTTAATGTCTTATTTATTATTCAATGTGTGCTCCATTCAAAGTTGAAGCCTTTGGTCAAAACATTCTTCGAAATAACGAAGAAATGTCTGAGTTGCTGTATCGCGTTCGCCTTGGCAGTAATAAACCTTCGGAAGTGTGATTTGCCATAAAAAATCTTCTTAATCCACCTTTCGGAGTCGGTCAAATACTTGTACATTTACGCACAACGTATTTTTTTAGTGAACGTTCTGAATCCTCTTGTTGAACTCAAGGCCTCTAATAAGCTTCAAATATAAGTTAACTTCAAATCGGTTGACGTATCGAAGCACATAAAGATTATATGCATGCAACAGTTGCTTCCACATCCGGCTGTCATATAACTTATGTCACATTATGTAAGCATGGCTGACGACTGTAGAACGAGCCCTATATGCTCCATGATCCAATGTCTCGAAAATACTACCAAGGCGTATTTGTACCTACTCAATTTCGCATACAAGTTCCTGTGTAGCTTAATGTGTGAATGTCTTAATTGTGCGCTCGCTCGAGCTTGTCTCTGCCCCAGGTAACTAAATATAGATCAAGTTCAAGGGGAAGAAAATCTTACCCACCGGTTCATCGACTTAAAATCCTCGTATGACAGCATTCCTCACTGGAATCTTTTCGATGTCAGAATTCAAGATCCCTGAAGTTTCTTCCACTAAGCTACTCCATGAATGCACTGGATCTCAGGAACGTGAAGCATTGTATTGCGATTTCTTTAAGCTCGTACTTTTCGCAAACAATATTGATATCACAGCTCGTTCTAAGCGAGCAGCCATTGAAGAAAAGTCTCGGGAAGCAGGGCTGAGAATCAAAACCAAACATATGCTGTCGACAAATAAATATCTATGTGTCCACCGCTTAAGACAAAGCGTTGCAGTTATTTCTTTGAAATATCTAGTAAAAAAAGTTTCTACGTAGAAGAAACTTTAACTCCCAAGTGACCGCTTATTTGAGAACCAATGAAAAATAGCTCCAAATACAGTTTAAAAAAACACGAATACAAATATTTATTTTGACGATATATTCGACACTAAAAAGGTTTGCGCGCTGTTTTCCGAAATATTCTGCAGTTTTTCGGAAGTCGGAAATCGACGTTAAACTGAAACGTAAAAGAAAATATTCCCAAATCCGAATATTCCCGTCGTTTTGGGTCTATCTTTCATTTGAAGGTTTTCGTTGAAA
The DNA here is from genome assembly GCA_951813785.1 of Criorhina ranunculi. Taxonomy (NCBI): domain Eukaryota; kingdom Metazoa; phylum Arthropoda; class Insecta; order Diptera; family Syrphidae; genus Criorhina; species Criorhina ranunculi. Next base: position 16,743,556 of record OX638381.1, read on the forward strand.
ATTTACTTAAATTGTTGCTATTCCCAACACCGTCACAAAGAAAATCCCATTTCATTGTGAATTTGGATTCTCAGCTCATACTGCCGGATAAACAAACATTATACTTATACCCCATGAACCTTATAACAGACTCAAGCTGTAGGCTTAGTCTTAAGAGTGAAGATAATGGAATTCTCAGCCTTATTTCAACTCAGAAAGAAAATTCTAAGCTGCAAAGTTGTCCCAATCGAACAAGTTGATGCCGTCCACCCAGATAAGCTTCTTAACTTCTTGACATCTTCCGGGGTGCAACAACTCATCTAGAAAACATAAATGAAGACACAATAGGAACTGCAGTACATCGAACACACAAAACATAGCATACGGAACCTTTTTGGACAGAAAAAAAAGTGTACTTACTGCGAAAATTCATCACCGTCCGTCATTCAATAAGAATTTGTAACATATCTACGCATGTTACGACTAAAGTTCATGTTCAGCATAAAATAACAATATTTTTTTTTTTTTTTTTATTTTTACAAAATGTCTCTTTATTTTGGTTTCTTTTTGTCTCTAATATAATAATATATTTTTTTTTTTTACAATTTTTCACTTTATTTTTACTTTTATTTTTATTTTTTTCTTATCTCGCCTTTCAATAATAATAATATCAATAATAATCTCTCTTTGATTTCATACAATAATTTCTTTTTTATTTTAATTTTATTAATCATTATCCACAATTTTGTTTTTTTTTTTTTTCGTTTTTTTGGTAAATTCTACAAAAATTGCAGGTTATACAGTCAAAATATTTTTTTTTTGTTTTATTTTAAACTTTTTGTTTTTTTTTTCTTTGTTTGCGTTAAACAACTTACATTTTGAATATTTTTTTTTGTTCTGTTCTGTTTTACTTTACATTTAAATCATGTTTTTATAAGTATGTATTTCTTTTGTGTTTTGTTTTATTTTTGAAACTATTTCTTGGTTTTGTTTAAAGTTTTTTTTTTTGTCTGTTTATTTGCATTTGATTACATTAAATATACATATTTATGAATACATATACATACATATATTTATGGATCTTTTGTGTTAGTTACGGTTGTTGTTTTTTTTTTTTTTATTTATCCGTGTTTATATAATCATGTGTGTAGGTAATTTTGGTTTCATGATACAAAATAATAATATTTTTGCTCTTGTTTCCGTTTTTGAACATTTATTTTTATTTAATTTCCTTTATTTTCATCTTTAATTTTTGTTTTTCTTTTTTACTTTTCGGCATTCAATGTTATGTTTTTCCTTTTAAATATAATATATATAGAATTTTTATATTTATATATATATGTATATATATATATAGTATTCATGAGTGTATAATATGTTAGTAATACTTTTTTCATGATTTGTATTATTTGTTTGCATTCAACCAAACCGAGTTTCATCAGTGGTAAATTGACTAATTCATTTTTTTTTATATTTTCATAAATATATGTTTTATTTTTTTAATTAATTTTGTATATGTGCTCCTATAGCTTTTTTTTTATTTTTTTTATAGGTTTATATAAACTAAACAACATTTCATTACGTTTTTTTTTCTTTCTTTTATTTACCCACTAAGTATGGCAATTTGCCATAGCGACTATGTTTTTTATTTTTTTATTTATTACATATACATTTATATATTATACTACATAAATATTTTTTTTTATTTTCCACATTAGTGTCTTATGTTATTATGCAACATCTTCTGTATCCCTTATGATTACTAACTTTGAATATAATTGTTTATAGTCCTATAATACACCTTATACTGCGTGTGTGTTTGTGTGGGTGTGTTTAGTTTTGTGTGCGTTGTTTTTAACAGAATCAACAACAACAAACGAATTAATACAAACTAAGAGTACACAAATCTTACAAAGGAATATTTCAATATATGTATACGGGTATCAAGGCTGCCTCTGCTAAAGCATTCATGCTTTACTTCTTAGGACACACTCCAAAGGGGGGGCCCAACTAATTTACTCAAGAGAATTTTTCTGCACTGCCAAATTGCAATTTGCATTTAAATGCGAGTTAATTAGGTCGAAAAGGGACCCTTAATCACTGCCTTCTAATTAAATGTATAATTTCCTTATTTCATTCTGGTTGTTTTCATTTTCTTAATTTTTTTTTTATTCGAACTGTTTTTTAGCCTCGGGACTGGCCTGGCAAATGTGCTAGTGAATAATTTTTGCGTTCCTTTAATTTCTATACTACCTCGACTGCTTATTAACCAACGTACTATATAGGTGAGTTAAGTAAGTCAGAAACAAACTACCCTACATCTAAAACTGTTCACCATCCCTCGTACTCGGGCTCTGACATTTACAAAGCTAATCCAGATTCTTGCAATGAATTGAGGGTTGCGCAAAGGGTGGGAGAGCAGGCGGTCGGATGAAGTTGAGGTAGTAAAATTCCCCTTTGAATTAAGCTTAATAAATGTTATATATTTATGAAAAGGTTTCTTCTCTCAGGATGTGGAAATAAATTTTCATTACGAGTTACGCTAGCGTGGACTATGGATAAATTTGTATATAATATGCTCTTTACAGAAGGGATATATGTTGTGTATCCTTTGTTTATGGAAAATAGAGAGCAACAGCGTCGTAGCTTAGCGTAGTAGTAAACTACTAAATAAATTAGCCCTTAATATTTCTTTCCTTTCATTTTTTTTTTTTTTCGTAGGTGGAGCGTTAGAGGGATGTTCAGAGGGAATGTATGTATGGATGTATGTATATTGTTTTGCTGAAGTGGGTTCTTGTTGCTGTTTTGGTCTCGTGTTATTAGTCTTTATCCCTTCTTATCCCTTACGGTCTTATCTGATCCTAAGAATATTTTCTGAAAACTTTTTCTTGTTCTTGTTTTGCCTTGTCTGTTCTGAATAAGATGCAAATTATTTTCATGTTGCAATATCAATCTTTATGAGTGAGGCCTAAAATAAGGGCGTATATAGGCGTGGTGATGGTATTTAATGTAACAGACGTCAGGGATGTCTTTAAGCTTATTTCGTAGACTTTATTTAGGGGATATTTTTGGAAATTATTACCCTAAGTAAGTAATTTGATTTGTTTAAGAAAATTGAGATATGATTTTTTTTTTTTCTTGAGGGTTGGGGTGTAAGAAAACTTTGGAGGAGGTGGAAATGTCACTTAACTTGTTGATTTTATGTAAAATGTGTTATTTCATGTTTGTTAATATTTTGGTTATTACTGTCAACGCTTGACAAACTGTGGTTATGAAAAGAAAACCTTTTTTGGGGATCCTCATCCTTATAGAAGGATTTCTGGCATTAATGTAGATGCCAGGGCACTTTGTTGTCATCATCGTGTATACAAACACATACGCGTAGTTTAGTTACAAAACTCGTTTCTTCAAATGTATTTTATTTATCACAATGTGACCTTTAGATGATGAGGAAAGGCCTCGGATACGATTATTGCTATTTGATATCAACTTTCACTGCAACTAGTGTGGTATCGTACCAGTAGCACAGTGACCCGTCCATGGTGGGGTTGGAGTTGATGAAAGCTAAGAAACTCTTTTAATTTTTTTTTTTAAACTAGCCAAATACATAGCTATACAGCGTTGGTCCACCTGCCATTTGCTTATTTCTTAGAACAAAAGTCCTTTCCCCAGCCTCTCAACCCTAGCGTAAATGTTTTGCCAATTCCACAGCTCGTTTGCGATCTGCGACTCAACAATGTGCAGGACTTCAACAGAGTATAAGAATAGTACTACGTGATGACTTTTTATTTGACGGAACTGGAGTCTAAAGCCTTGATCGCTGGGGATTGCCCTTTGGATCCATCTGCAAAGGAGGTTGACAGCCCTGTTAGATTTCCATTTTTCTCTTAATGGTATTCAAGTGGAAATCGTCCTTTTAAAGAGTTTTTGTCATAGAAGCTGGAAGCCATTAAAAACAGTCCTGTTCGACATTCTATATACCTTAGAATGCTTTGCTTCAAAAAAGTTCACTGGCTTTTTTATAAGCCAGAGGGCACCGACGTTGAGTAAAGATTAGAAACCTTGGAACTGTTTCTGAACACAGCCTTATCTTCTTTTCACTTATATTTACATAAGGATAATTCATGCACACCAGAGTTATGGCCGTAATCAATGAACTAACTGAGGAATATTAAAAAGCCTCTATACCCAAGGTTCTCATAAAAACAGCACTTACTTGTTTAAATATGTGTCTTTGTGGATGTTCAAAGACCCATGACATGTACTTACTACACGAGCAAGTAAATAAACAAACCGCGTCGCACTGTGCCTGGCTGAAAGAATTTTTAAGGACATGCCCCATTTAAAACTTACCTTGTTCTCTCCACTTAATTAATCAAGAATTCTATCTTTGATCTGCTTAGCATTTACTTCTAAGGTTTTTATATTCCAGATGAAAAAAGTCACAGCGCGTGTTAAAAAATTATACATTCAGGCCATTTGATGATTGTCATATTAGTAAGACGGGTCCCTTTAGAGATCTTACTAGTCAAAGTGCAATAGCTCACATTCTCTTCATCCTACCCTACCCTACAAAATCTATAAAAAGTCTTATTAAAACAAATTATCGAAATCATTGAAAACAATGTGCAAAATAAAAATGTGATTTGTCATTTACTTGGTAGTTGTTTTTGTTTTTCTGGTTTTTATCTATAAAATTTCTATTACTCATTGCTTCCTAATTTTTTTTTTTTCTTTTTTCATATTTTCTTTTCTTTTTAGTATTCTATTTGAGAATTTTTCTTCTGATATGTAGCGCAAACATCAACAAATAAACATAACGTAGAAGTATCCTTATATATCATTTTAGTTATATTTTTAATTTTTTTTATTTCTTTGGTCATCTTTAATAAATATCCTCTCGCTTGCAATAATAACTTACTTGCCCTTGTGTATGTGATTTTTTCTTAGGTTTTCTTTTATTCGAAACATATAAACTAAATTTTTGTTTTTATTTTTTCTTTAATACTTCTTACTAAATTATTATTATTATTTTTATTTTTATTTTTTGTAATAACACCATTAGTTTATTATAATTATTATTTTTTTTTTTTTTTTTATCCATTACAATATAATATACTCATCTACTAACTTTTGTGTATTTTTATTACCTCTACTTTGCATATATGCAAAACACATATCAAACTAAGTGTGTACTTTACTCCAATTATTCATATTTATTTATTTAGTTTTTTTTTTTCTCTAAATGTTACTGCCATGTTGTGTATTATTATAGTTATCTACATACTAGCTACATGCTTAACTACTTACTCGTCTAAGTTCTGTTATGGTTTTTATATATATAATATATATGTTTGTTGCTTTTTTTCCTCATCTTTTTCTATGTTTTTGCTGTACTTTTCCTTCACAAAAGCAAACAAAGATTTTGTTTTAAACAAAAATGTAATCTTTGAATTAAAACAATGAAAAATTAAACAGCTCCAATTGCATCTCACTTCTTAGTTCAATATTCAATAAAAATAATGTACTTAAAATTATGTTTTGTTTTCTTTTTATGCGTATATTTTCTTTAAAATATTTCTAATATTTATTTGTATTTAATTTTTATATATATTTATATATTTTTTATGTAAATTACCTACCACAAGTGTATCATTCGATGGAAATTTGATTGTTATGAACAAATTTTTTTTTGTTTTGTTTGGTTTTTTGCTTTTTGTAACTTTGCATTTTAATTTTGTGTTGGTGTAGCATTTAAATTGCATTTTTTTTTGGGTTTTATGTATCCATACTCTTTGTTAAAACTATTTAATTTTTATGCATAATGTATACAAATATATATATATATATATTTTACTTAATTTTGTAGAACAATAAGTATTTCTATATATATAATTTTTATTTATTTTTTTCTGCAGGAGAATAAACCTAAACAAACTAAACTAACAAATTTGCTGCTAACCATTCATCTTCTGGTAACTGAAATAATACGAAAAAGAATAATAACACCATGTCATAGCACAAAACATTTTCTATTGTATCATCTTGTAGTTTTATTCAATTTATTATTTATTTAGTTTATTTTTTACATATTAAAAAAAACAAATAATAATATTGATTCAGTGTGTTCAGAGAAGCGATTCAAAAAGGGTTTCCAAAAAAGAAGTGAAAGAGAAGTCGAAATCTTAATAAAAAAATAGGTTGAGAATTTATTTATATTTTTTTTTAGTTTTAGTTGTTTAAATGAAAAATCAGCCTTTTAAGGTGAAAAATGATAGCTCGAGTATAAAAGTGACAAGGAATAAAATGAAAAAAATTATTCTCTTTTCTAAGCAGCAATTTACAGTGTTGTCTATACAAAAGAATAAAAGGAATATACAAATTATAATGTGATGTCAAGTAGTTATTGAAAAATGTTTAAGGTGCTACTTTGTATGGTTTACTTTTTTCCATCTACTTTCACTCGAGTTAGTATATTTACAATCTATCGTTTCTTGGATAACGCGGACTACATGATATGAAGATGACTTTACTTTATTTTGAGCTTAGAATTGGAAATTTATATTAACTGAATTCAGAGAAGAGGTCGATCAAATTAAAAAAGAAAACAATGCTCATATGCCGAAAAAAAAATAAGTATAATAAAAACAAATAAGACCAATTGCACAATTTAATACTTAGTTCTTTTTATGTTTTGCAATTCATCAAAAATTAAGAACATCATTCGAATTGGGAATAATAAAACTATTACATGACTGAGATACCTATTATCCATACGCGATTCAAATCAAAGTGAAACAAAATGAGAGACTTCCACGATATGTAAGTTATCAAATCTCAATCTTAACTTAAAAATGTGCTAAGAAGATGCACTCACATGCGATATATTCAGCAGTCTCTTCATTTTCAAGCACAATCGACAAAATTCTCTAGAACTTAGCCCATCTTATTTTCCTTTCTTCTGCAAAGTAATTGAAACTCAATAGTCATTGCTTGAGAGATCATTTTTTGGCTAGATAAAGACTGTGAATTAGACTGAGCGTTATTTTGTCGTCAGCGACTCGGTTTAGACAGCTATAGGCATGCTGAGTCCTAAATGAGAAAAGGCAAATCGACGTCTTCTCAGACAGAAAAGGAGATTTAAGGGTAAGCAGAAACACTATGTCAAAACTGCAAAAAAAACCATAACAAATTTCCTTTCTCCTGATTATTGAGGCACGAAGGTATCAGAGCTAACGAAGGCGAAGCTGAAACCCATAAAGACAGAACTGCAATCAATAAACGAAATGGAAAGGATTTAATAAAATACTGAATCTACTTGTAAAGCGGCCACATTTTTTCCAAAGAAAGAAGCAATGAAATCATATTGATGCATAATAGTGTCGTGTTACTCATGCAAGATGCACTATGAGCAGAAAGTATTGAATGCAAAACTACATGAGATAAAACGATCTTTTTGTGACTGCAATATGTTGTGTTGATTCAACAAAACCATGTGTCTATTCATTTCGCTTAGTCACAGTCACGCTTACAGTCACCACTTAGGTCTACATGAACTGACATCCTACAGGCAGACTTTACCGAGTTTTCTACCAACTCCTCCAAATCGAACGTATAAAGAGGTCTTTCGAGGTCCAGTACATTCCGGAAAACCTGGACCCAACAATCCACCAAAAGCGAAGATTGAAAAGACAAAGTCTTAGCCACATTGGCTTTTGACTATTATCGAAATCAAACACTGCCTCCAGCGCTTCCCTTCATAAACACTTCCGTTTTTATACTTACCGCTCTAAAGGTGTTTTGACTACCCTTAAACTAGAGCACGGGCATTGGTTTTAAATGCTTGCGGATTGAAGTGATGAGGAAGCAGAGCTCTCTAGATGTCAGGAAAGAATTCCTAAACTGATGAGCATTCGAAGTATGCTATGTTTTGCATGTGAAATTCTAAAGCAAAGGGATGCAACTGGCCTTTTTGTTGGAGTTAGTGCTTAAAGTCATCTCAACGAAGCTTGTCATTTACACATCCATAAACAATGGAGTTTTGGTATCGTGTGAATTTGCAAAGCTGGGAGAGAAATATGGTACAAAACTATGCTGGATCGGATCTGATGCTCATTCTAAATATTTTAATACGAAAGCTGTTAAATTATCTAACCCCGAATTTTTTATTGAATCGATCTGTAATTCTCCTCCCTGTAATTTTTTATGTGTTCAAAAAATTGAATGAAATAACAAAAAACATAAAAAGAAAATAAATAAATAAAATAAAACAGACAAATGAAAAGATAGGAACTGTGCAAAAAATGACTTTGAGTATGTTATGTATATGTGTACATTATAATAGTAAGTATCTACTTCTAAGAATATATTATGTATATTTTTCTTACATCATGAAAAATGTTACTTCTTTTCATTAGAACTAGGAAATTAATTTTGCTCACTCGCAAAGCAGAAGAAAGTGTTTAGAAAACGTTTCAAAAATGTTGATCAATTTTCTTGTTTTTTTTTTTAACTTTCAAAAATAAAAACAAAATTTTGTGTCTTTTTTTCATTTGATAACAATTTGTATTTTAGGTTTTTTTTTTTCTCATTAGCGTATATAAAAAATGTTAAGTGATTAGTTTTAGGCACTAGTGCTATGTTTTTTCTTTTTTTTTCATCATGTATTTTTTGGTATTTCATTCGTTATATTTAAAAAAAAAATCCAAATTGAATAGTCGACTCGAAAAAGAGAAAAGTGAGAGAGAAAGAGAGAAAAAAAAATGGAAACATACCTCTTTACAGTCTTGAAATTGTGAAAAACATAAAAGTCTATAAAAATAAATATGTAAGCAAATAGAAATCTTTTTTGTACAAAACGTAGAAAAAAATATGAAAAAATTTAAATTTTAACATTTTTTTTTGTTTGCTTATAGTAAAAATATCCATTTGGTTTCAATTGGTTTTTGTTTTTGGTTGCTTAGCTTTTCTTTATGATTACGTACATTGAATAGTACTAAATATATTAATAATAGTGTTTTACGTCTAAACTTAATTTTCAATTAAGTTTAATTATAATGCACAAAATAAATAAATAAATAAATGTTTTTTTCTTATTTTTGCTCTTTTGATTTTTTTTTTTTTTTTTTGAGTGCTAATGTAAACTACTTTTGTTTTTAATTAATTTTTACACCTGACAATCTTTACTGTGCCTGCAAAAGTAAAGGATAAACCTTAAAAAATAATATGGGTGTTAGTAGATTGGAAAAAGTAAGTAAAAAAACACTTAGAGGTTAAACAAAATAAACAATAATAAATAAATTTTAATTAAACAAGTTTATTTATGTATAAAATATTTTGTTTGTTTTTTTTTTTTTTTTAATTTTCAACGCTAAAATTACTTGGTAATGACAAAAGCGAAATCTTAATGAATTTGATGTGAAAAAAACATACAAAGAGAAGAGGAAGAAAAACGGTTAAATATGAGAAAACATTTTTAAAATATATAAATATGCTGAATTTAAAGAAAACAAAGAAAAGACAATACAAGATTTGTATACAAAAAAGTTTATTATATCTTCCAAGAGATATATGTACGTACATATAGATGTATATTTGATTATTGATTTATTTTTTATTTGGGTAAACATTACGCACGCATGCATTTTTATTATTTAAATATGAATTGCATACAAAATTACTAGGTATTGCATAAGGATTGTACAATGGTCGAGAATTGTTGGTGTAATTATTGCTTTTACATACCTGTGGGCTTACTTGAAACTGTTGAATGGGATAAGCGACCACCCCCGTTGCTTGTGGAATAGCGGTGCCAGCCACCCCCGTCGCCAATTGTTGTGCTGGGGATATTTGAGCTTGAGTTGCAACCCCTTGCCATGTGGCAGCCGGTATTTGAACGCCCATGCTGTGAATATATAAAAAAAAAAAAACAAAATACACAATGTAGTCAGTGCCTGTATGTTGTTACCCTTTGCAATGGATCAATAAACGTGGCACGCATTTTAATTGCAAGACCCATATCCAAACATACTAAAAACATATACACATGAATACATATGTACATACGTATGTAGATGTGAATAGCAACATGCTGTGCGTTAATTAAAAGCATTCACGTATTGCATGGCTTCGTGCGTAAAAAAGGTTGTCAAGTGACTGACACACATGTGTTGGGAGATAAAAGAAATTTGTTTTTACAGGGTCTGGTGAGGTTAACTGTTTCACAAGGAAGTGCACTAACGGTCGAATGCATATGCATACATTTAAGCGTGAAGGTTTCCTGTTATTATTTCATCGTGAAAATTGAAAGGGAAAGGTCTGTTGTAGGGTCCTTTTGACAATTTTGTGCATGCTGATGGGATGTATACCTACAAAAAAAAAAAAAAACTCAATTTAACGTCTTATCTACTGGGGGCTACTGGCGTCACGTTTTAAAGTGAAAAATTGATTAAAGAGGCTCTTTTTTCCATTTCGCACGATTACCACTTAATAACGGGAGACACTCCATTACTGGTTCGGTAGTTCGTGGTTAATTTACTTGTCGCGTATAAAAATATTACAAATGCGTTTACGTTTCAATTTACTGCGAATAATAAGGACGAAGTTATTTTTTTTGCTCTTTAATTGTATACAAGTTGAATTTAGAGCTGGTGCCTGTTTTACCGAACAAGTGGACTATTACTATTGAATGCCGGAAATATGGCCAAATACTGGTTACGGAATGGATTTTAATTAACCCGATGAACTAGCTCCTGAACTCTTAAATTTTTTTTAAAACATTTCTCAGAATTATCTATTTAATATTAATTGAATAATTAATTGTTGATGATTTATAGTTTTTACTGAACGTGTCTCAGAAACCCGAGTTGAGCAAGCCTATAAAACAAAGACCCAATAAACAAAATATTCTGCTTTGTAGTTTGTCCTTTTCTGGAACCGATTTCGTTATAAAACCCTGGGCTTCGAATGCATTCAACTTGTTCATTAGGATATGTGTTCCAACAGCAAAGCCACAAACACTAGCTATATGGTGTCATTTTTCCCCCACATTTTGGTGGTTCTCTTCAACCACGTAGAGAATTAATTGAATGAATTTTTGCTTTGTAAATTTTTCCTTGAAAACACCTTTCACTGCACTTGTGCTAGACCAAGCCATTCCTGTCTTTTGACTATAGACATACCATCTAAACTCAACCAGTGTAATTGAATTCCACTCCATGAAGTTTAATTTTCCATCAGTTTTTTATCATCCAAATGATCCGATGACAACGCGACGTTGCCATCAGCCCCATCACCCCTTCGAAGCTCATAAAAGCAATTCTATTTCATTTTCCCTAGATCAAACTTGAATGCCAGGAAAATGGAATTTCATCAGAAAAGTTCCAGACCCGCACACACTGACACACAACTGTCTAAAGAATTAACAAACAAACAAAACAAAAAAAAAAACAGAAAAACTAGAAAAAATGTACTTCATGTTGAAAACAGGAAAAATCTAACAGCAAACATGCACAGAGCATGAAATTTCAAAGCCAACTTAAAAATAGAACATAAGAAGAGAGAGGACAAGCGGTCTATGCTATATATAACACATACCCCATATATCCCTGTTGGTATCCGCCGTATTGACCAAAATGATATCCTTGGATTCCTTGCAAAAATTGATTTTGCACCGATGCAGCCGTTGGCGTGACCGCAGCCGTTGCCGATGATGCTGGATACGTTGGTGTTGGTGAATACCAGCAACCGGCCAATTGCTGGCCGTATGCAGCAGCGGCCGCCGCCGCCGCAGCACCGACACCATACGGGAATCCGGTTTGATTTAATGCCTGACTGGTAATTGTCTGGGCATTATTCGGATCGCCACTCTCCTTGCCCCACGAACACTTCACTGGCTGACCATTTATTTCGGTATTGTGCACACCGACAATTGCATGAGTGGCGGCTTCCTTTGTCGAGAATCTATATCCCAATCCACCCACATACGCCCGAAACATAGCAACAAAACCATAATCGTCATCGTTCCAGTGTCAGTAGGTTGATTGTAGTGGGTTGATTGTTTGGCCCAAGGGTGTTGACATAGACATGTGTGTGTGGGTGTTTTTTTTTTTTTTTTAAATTTATTTTTTATATATGAAATTGAATAATACATCAAAGTTAGGCACTTGTGATAGATGATCTAAGTATACTCGAGCTTACCGTACAAAAGCATATCCCTTGTCCTTGAAGACTCGAATCTCCTGTATCGAACCGTATGGCGAGAACGTCTTCTGAAGGATCTCCTCAGAGAGGGCAGTTAGAGCACTGTTTACACCACCACAATAGACTGTACAGTTCGATGGACTGCTCTGATTGTAGACCTCATCGAATGTCAATGGCTTGATGTTTTCTAAAATGACACATAACAGAGAGTTTGCACGTTCACTTCAAGCTGTCAGAACTTGGTACACTCAGGAATTATTGTTAAAAAAAAAAAAAAAACAATTATAAACAAAAAGATCAAGTATACATCATTTTTTAAATATGTATTATTACTTTAAGTTATGGACTTTAATCACACTGGACTTGGCTAATTAAATTTTTTAGTTTTACGATAAGGAATTTTCTTCTATTAGGTATAAAAATAAATAAATAAAAAAAGAAAAATTCTTTATGTCAGTGTTATCCTTCGCGTGTTGGGTTATGGGTAATTTTAGGGTGAACTATTAAATGTGGCAGCGATTTTATTTCGTTCGTTCGTTCGGAGTGCAAAAAGAAAAAAAAAATTATTGAGGGGAGACATGCAACAGGATTTTTCCTCTGTTTGTGTCAGATGGAGGTATAAGATAGAGGCTTTAATTTAAAAAAAAAGAAGAGAGTGTATACATACATGTAGGAGTGTGTGTGCATTTTGCTATTTTTTTTTTTCAAAAATTACATGGTACAACATGCAAGGGTATTTTAAAGACTGCAGATAAATTTAGTGAAGGATAAGGAACAGAGAAAAAAATATGGTCTAGCTAATTATGGGGTGGAAAACAAAACACAATTTACTGCATGTTAGCAGGCAAAAGGACACACATGAATGGATGTAGTTTTCGTCATTGTAGCAAGGTTTGGTTAAACAAAAAAATTTTTTTTTCATATTTAGGTTGCAAATAAGTTGTTTTATGGAATGATAATAGTTTTATTCGATAGGATATTTATTGTAGAATCATTTAGTTGACGGGAGGCAACAAGTCAAAACTGCTTTTGCAGTTGAGTACCTACTCGTAAAATATTTTGTTGTTTCCGTAAAATAACTCTTAACGAGCAAATAAGGCTAAGAAATTAGTTCGGTTTATTAAAAGCTTATTTGAACGTTTCCATCTTCAGAAGCGGTCTCAGACTGATCGAATTTGTAGCGAAAAGTGGTTGTAAGTAACACTTAATGTCGCTTGATTTATGTATGCAAAAGGATTAAGAGGAAGAATCTATCGTACATTTCCTCTGCACGTATCGACTCTTGCAAGCATCAGGGAAATGACCGAATCCTTCTTTACCGATCTAAATGATCTGAACACTACTAGTACGGCCGATCTAAACTGCTAATCTAAATGGTTTCGGAGTAGACTGGGGTTTCCAATCACAACGGGTCACTGATTGGTGGTCACCAAAAACCGAGTAAACATTTAAAACATCAAAGAAAGAAGATTTAACGACGAAAGACAGTAGGCACTAGAGTTTCACATAGTCTTATGTGTACTGAGAGAATCCCTAGTTTAATAAAAAAATGGACGGTTAAGACAAAGACTGCTTACAAGGTACTTGTCGCGACACTCACGAGCCAAAGAGAAGTGAAGAACATTGACTGCTCCAAAAGAAAAAGAAGGACCACTAAAAATACAATATCAAGTTAAGGGAAGTCTAGGAGACAAGAGAACCCCGTAACAGACTCGCATTTGGAACTAACATTTTGACAATACTTACATTTACGGGCTGTTAAACGGTTTGCAATTATAGTCATAATACTCAACGGTTAGGCGGAATCGAAAACATTACCATCCATCTGACAAGCATTAAATGAAGATTGTGGAATTGAAGCTGAGATTCAACAAGACTAGTGGTCCGGAAGGGGATTTGGTAAAAACGCAACTTATTTCTAAAATGCGGTCGGATACAAGTATCGGAACTAAGCATCGTATACCTTATTCTCAAAAACAAAACTTTCAAAGCAAATTCAAAGTATAATATGACTTGAATATTTCAAAAGGGATCCCATTAAGTTGGATAGAAAGGCATTTATATAGATTGAGGTCTTAGTTTACACGGGATTTTTGAGCCATTTTATGGGGAGTGCTAGGTTACTCCGCATGACCCATTGTTTGCATTGTATGGTGAAGTCTGTCCGATGGTAGAATCGTGTGTAGAAAAAGACATGAACAACCAGACAATTGTTTCAGCTTAAATGCTTTTAAGACAACTGTGCCCCATGACGTCTAAAGTTCTGCAAACAATGTTAAGCTATGTATTCATGCTCGTTTCAATCTTAATCAGTTTTTAATCAGAAGTTTTAACTGATCCTGAACCGACTTAGTCTCTGAAAATCATAGAGAAATTCATTCATTGATCAGAAATTGTTTTCAAGAATTTATTATAGAGTTTTTCGCATCGAAATCTTTAACAGATCATTTTCTAAGGGAAATTATGCAAACCAAGGTCCTTACATACACGTATTTCCAAACAAATAGTGGAAGTAACAGACGCTGTTTCCATCTTCACGAGCGCAGTATCGTATTAAAGATGGAAACTGGCATCACGAAACACTGTCACATGTGCAAAGGTTTAATTTTTATGGGACATGCAAAGTCACAAAGATCGCTTTACAAATACTCAATCCTCTCAATTAAATAAAAATTATAATTGACAGTTTTTTGCTTCAACAAACTTAGGATATAAGAAGCCTCCTGCGCTCAGTTAATCGTAGAAATAGAAACTCCCTTAAGATCAGTACCGAAATAGATCTCCTCTACCAAGTTCGTTTTATAAAACCTGAAGCAGCGTATCTGAAATCGAAAGCGCTGAAAGGCTGCGGAACGTGATTATGTCTCTGTTTAGCTATATACCACTTAAAGCCGTGTGCAAACAATTTTACTACTTTCAATCCACCCTGTAGTCTCAATTTACATAAAATCTCAACGATTGCGATGTAAGCATTTTTTTTTTTTCCAAAAATAATCTAACTAACTCGCCAAGGTAGTTTCTCAGCGGTTTCATACCATTTTTACTGTCGTCCTCATTAAATGAACGTCAAATTTTATTTCTATCCATATTAGCAATTTTCCAAATTCCAAAGAATCTACAGCCGCCAAAAATAAGGGCAAATGACATTTGACAATAAAAAACCAACAAAAACAAAAAAAAAAAAGAAAAAAAAAACCCGAAAAGGCGTGTTGAAAAAGATTCGCATTTCGAAGTTATGCGAAAATCTGCACCCCAATCCGGTGTGGGAATAAACCCAAGAGCTTGCCGAGCTATGCTCTTTTGGGGCTAAGTGTTCCGCTTAATGATATCCCCTCGACCAGCAGAAAGGAAAAGTTATTCATTTTTGACAGTGCGGATATACAATGAACCGCTTGTGCCATTTTTGTCAAACAGCCCATTTGAAAATCGTAAAATAAAATGTCGGTCTAAAATTTAATGGTCTCTCACTTCTCCGCCCATTCGGGTTTTTTTTTTTTTATTTATCCCACAGCTGATTGTCGTCTCACGCTGGCGAGATCTCATGCTAAGTTTATGATGTTCACACAGAGTTAACCGGTTGGGAGATGTACATATACATATACAATATGCGGATGGATCGGTGGGTGGTTTTGGTTATTGGTGGTGACTTTTTTACGATGCCACCCCAGCTTCATTGGAAATGGGCAATAATTTGACATGTTGAATGGAATTACGACTACTGGAGGCCTTATGTAAATCCGTTGAAGGACATTCAACCCCAAAACCGAGCAGGGCACAGACTATAAACGAATATAAATCATTTGCAAGTCGAAGAGGGCGGGGGGTTGTGGAAGTAAGGGGGAAACAAAGTTTCTCGGTTTTTTTGTCTCGTAACTTTTGTTCTCGAATCTGTTTTGTTTTTTGTTCCCTTTTGTGATGACTCCGTTGTGATAAAGTGTTAAGGTTCTAAATGTGTTGGTAGGGTGGTGAAGCTTTCTTTCTTTTTACTTCTTTTGTCAAGAGGGCACTTCGACTGAGCTGATGTTATGCTGTTATATTGTTTGTCGAAGAGTGTGCGTGGATAAACATTTACAAATCGTGATAGAATCGAATAAAAATTATGAAAAAAAGGACCGAAAAAAAAGAATAGAACGAGTAGAGAAACATGCAAAGTGTAGACGAATAATAAGAAGAGAATAAAATTTGAATGGTAAATGATTTAATTTATAGTTTGTAGTAAAAATATGGAAATAAAGGAAAGTAAATGAGCAATGAAATAAAAACATCTAAGAAAATATAAATAAAAACAAAACAAACGATGAAAATCTCCCTTTGGGGAACGCATTTGACCTTAATAAAATGGCGAATAAACTTTTTTGCATTTATGGGCAACATTTGCTAAAGTCTTTAAGGGAGGTGTTGTTACGAAGTTGAGAAAATAGACATAAATTAGATCTTAGATGAGCCTCTAATTTTTAAATTTATACTAAAAAGGTACTTAATGTTATCTTGAGGCTATTGTTCTCCTCTTGCACATCAATCTTGCTCTAATCTTGCTGTTTGGATCGAGAAGTCAAACTGAAGTTTTTACTATTTATGGCGGTCGCACTTTAAAGTAAAAGTAAAAGCCATTCACACAGACAAACTAGGAGAAGTTCAAAGATCATCCTGTTTGTGCATAAGTATGTAGGGTCCTTCAGTATTGGGCATTCTGTTTCACCTGCCTCTGTCGATGTTTTTGGTCAGCGAAATGTTAAACAGGCATTCCTACCACAGTTCAAGTTTGACGAAAACTTTCAGGTCATCATCCTTAACAATCTTTTTTAGGATGGTAGCATCATCATGAAGAAGGAGCTTAAATAAAGGGTCTCAGAATAGGGACTTCCGAACTTTGAAAGTTGATAGCGGACCTATTGTTGAAGCTACATCTGTCAAATTTGCTGTCATTTATTCAGTCTGTTTTGCCAAATCACCATGGACGGATATAGCGTTCAACAACACGTACAAATAATAAAATTGCTTTATCAAAATGGGTGTTCTGTTCGGGCAACGTTCCGTTCGAAAAATCATCTTCAGCGATGAAGCCCATTTCTGGATGAATGGGTAAGTCAACAAACAAAATTGTTGAATTTGGGACGACACCAATCGACATGAGATCCAAGAGCGTCCAATGCATCCCGAAAAAGTCACTGTTTGGTGTGGATTTTGGACTGGCGGCATCATCGGTCCATATTTCTTTGAGAACGACGTTGGTCAGGCCTATCGGTCGATGTATACCAACATCTTTTGGCCTGAATTGGATGATATGGACACCAACGACATGTGGTTTCAACAGGACGGTGCTACGTGCCACACAGCTGCACGAGCAATTCGAGGGCATGGTCATCTCACGTGAAGGGGATGTGAACTGGCCACCGAGATCATGCGATTTGACCCGAAAAAGTCTATTCTTGTGGGGTTTTCTGAAATCGCTGGTCTATGCGAATAAGCCATGCCTTCGGTCAAATTCATCTTGATTTATGCGCCAGAGTCATGGAAAAATCTATATTTCGGATGCGCGCCAACCAGAGAAACCATGGTGGACATTTGAACGATGTTATATTCCATACATAATGGCATCGATAGGCCTTTCAAGCGAATGAAAAATATTGACGATATCTCGCACACACTTTGCTTTGTTTAAATTTGGAGATAGAAAGCGCTTAATGAAAGACCCTTTACATTTACACAGATGGATCCAAAACCAAACACAAGGAGGAAGGGGTGTTTTTCTCTAACAAGCTGAATCTTAGCCTCTGCTTTCGCCTTCCTAACTACTAAAGCGTTTTCTAGGCGCATGTAATGGCGATGCAGGACTTTTTTTTTCGATCATTTTTTGACGAGCTGACGTAGCATTTTAAAATGCTGCTTGTCGGGGCATAGAGACATACCACGAACAAGTGTCCACAAGGAAACAAGACACTGAACAACGACAGTGAGTGTCACGATAGACAGCTACGACCTTGTAACATTTGGTTTTGAACACGCTTTGCCATAAGGACATCAAAGAGAAAGATAACTAGTGTCAATTACTGCTTCAACTAAGTAAACATGAATTTTCAATTCAAGTAAGCATTTGATTAGACCAGTTGCAAAAATTTACTCAGGATTTGATTGCATTCTAGGGTTTAAATGTTCCGTACCTTTGACGTTTAAGATGGCTAGCACATGTGAAGCAAATGGACACCAATATTCCGGTGCGCAGGGTCTTCGAATCAAATCAGAAACGACTGCGCACTATAAGAAAACCCCGCTTTAGGTAGTGCAAACGAATAGAAGGAGACCTCCACCAATTTGGAGTGAAGTTAGATTACGACCAGACTAAATTAAAAGGCTTATTTGTTGAAGCCAGGATCTTAATTTTTCGAGTTTTAAGTCAATAGCATGTCGTAGTACTATATTCCACCAGAGTATGGAAATAAGATTTGAGACAAACAATTCCTACAAGACTCGATACTTCATAAACCAAATGCTAGTTATTACGACCAAAACGATGGGCGTGGTGGCTCTATAACATAAATCGTTCTAGTAAATCGTAACGCAAACAATCCTTCCCAACCTAGATACGCTTATTTTGTAATCAAATTTAATTTATCTACAACAAAATAAAAAATATGAATCGAATTCAAAATCTAAAGAAAGAAATATGTATTAAATTATATAAAATTAGTTTAAAAAAAATTTACTTATAAGAACATTGGATTTAAGAAAAAAAATAAAAATATAAATAAAATTATAAAATTAAATTCACCTTCCAACTTACAACGTTACAGCTCACTTTTTATTTTCTACGAATGTAAAAGAGAATTTCGTTTGGTTTCTTTACCAAGCATGAACTTAACAATAAACTTGTTTTTTTCTTTATCTTAAAAATAATAAAATTAAATGTAATATTTGTTTAACGATAACTTTATGAAATGAGTATTTTTCTTTCAGAAAACCCTTTTTTTTTTGGAAAAACTTAAACTATTCTACTCTATTACTATACTTACGATCACCTTTACTAGCAGGAGGCTTACGTGTAGCCCAGTTCGTTCGAATTGATCGTGATCCCAACCATTGGCCATTCATAGCGGTAATGGCGCTTTCAGCTTCCTGAAAATTGATAAACAATCAGAAACCGAAGTGGGAAATTTTCCATTCAGAGTTGTGACTTACTGTCTTTTTGACGAATGAAACAAATCCATATCCTTTTGACTTGAGTGTTTGTGGATCACGAACAACGCGGCAGTCACTGCAAGAAAATAATAAAGGAACATGAGCGACAAACATACATTACATACAAGGATTGTAATTTTATATGAATTGCCCTACGGTAAAAATAGATATTCAAGGATAACTAAAGAGTATTCCCTGCTAGCCCATTGTGGTGCAATGTGAAACTTAACAAACAAAAGAAAAACTTTCACACCATGGTCACAGTTCTGGAGAAATGCGAACGGTGAAAACAAAAACCCCCCTCTAACAAGGGCTTATGACACCCATTTTATGGGTCTGAAAGCTACTGTTAGTACCGTCACTTACTGTGCTGCTATACAAAAGTCGTCCAAAAGTTACTTAATTAACTCCTTCAGTTACCTGTTTGGTTGGCAGATGTTTTCAATTCACCAGCCAATGGCAGGAGCAAAAGAACGAAACGCACAACTTTTCAGAGGATGCCCTCTTTGGGGTTATGTCTTGCGCGAATTTTATGCACTACCCCCAAACTCCAAGCCATCGAAAACGACAACTATAGCGAAAGGGTGTAGTAATCGATGCAGCTTATTTTATAAATTACTTAAGTTTAAATTGTCAGGAAATTTACAGGAATTTTTGTGAAATTTAAGAGGATGCCATGGGATTGCATACTTTATTGTTTTTAAACTGTAAGTAGGTACTGACTTTTGAGTTTCGCATCATGTTTGTGTATATTATGGTGCGGTTAATTACAATGTTTATTGAAAGAAGAAAATTAACATAATGTACTTACGAAATTTCCCCAAAGGGTGTGAACGCCTCTCGTAGCTGTGGAGTCTCGATCTCTGAGCTGAGATCACCGACGAAAATGTGGAAATGCTCTGCAAGTAAACATAAGAAAAAAAAAGTTGTCGTTAGCTAAGTGTGATTAGTAATTAAGTGCGGAATTTTTGGAAAAGTCTACGCCTAAACCATGAATCATATCATTAAATTAATTACTACCTCATCTGACGAAAAGCGGAATGTAGAGGGTCAAGGTCTTTCAACATGATTAGAGGAGTGAAATGTTGTGTGGGTTTCATTGCTGTAAAAAATACGAATTGTAATTAATTTTTAATTGTGTATAAGTGTAGGGTGTAACCTTCAGTTAAGTGTTAGAAGTGTTACCAAAAAAAGGTCTTACATACAGAACATTGGTTGTTCTTCTTCGAACACACGGTGGAAGCTTAATAAGTCTGAAGGACTTGGAATGAGGGATTTTTTTTTACCCAATTCAAAATGAATACTAACACTCCGATATCCATTTGGAACTTCTCCAACAGCTTCGGATCAAATCGTGCTTAACTTACTGCCAATAGAAATGTATGGTATGCAGTAAACCAATGCGGTCGTAACACGCATCAATGCAATGCAAAATGAGGCATCTGATATTTTACACAATACCAGATGGAAGCGCCTGAAGTTAGCTTGAAGTCTTCTTTTATGAGTCTATCGCCATTTAAGACAGCCATGACAACGCTGCTAGCATCCTTTATCCTTTGGGAAGATCATGACCTTTGCAACTTATCACTGAAGCGTATTTCAAGCCGAAGTTGCAGTTATCCGTTAGGCTTATTATTAGCGAATTATTAAGCTAAAATATTGTAAGTTATAGCAATAGTCCGACTGCGATCAAATCTTTTATATCCAACACAATCAAATTAAGGATAGTGAAGGACTACCACGTTTCTCTGATCGAAATCGTTAAGCAGCACAATGTTACACAAAAACTTGCCGGACAAGGCTCTCTAGGTACAGATAAAGCACCTGATTAACAGCAATCCTCTGTCGAAAGCAAATCATAGATGGCAACATCATGATTTTTCTAACATGTACTCAACTTGTTTGGCATATCCTCGATATCAAAAAAACTTAAAACATCAACTCGATAAAAAAATAAACCAACGCTCCAAACTAACTTACTACATAGCAGGGCACTTTAGACATGTCCAGCATTTTGATATTGTATGTAACGATTTTTGCAAAAGCATCGGAAACAAGGAAGATGAACATCAGGTTAGCCACTTTGAACGCTGACAGCACAACCAATCTTAACTGCGTCATATGTTAAGAATTGACTCAGGTTCCCAACTTGGTCACTCACAATGGTATCACAATGAAGCTACTTTTGGTCTAAGTGTACCTATTTTCTAGAGGAACATCCTGAACTTATTAATTGAGTTACAGTTGCAAGATGAGGATCAACTAAAGTGATGGAGAAAGCATTTTTCAGTCGCATAAATAACGCGACGGAATTTGACGCTATTTCAGCCGAACTCTACAAAATGTAACCAACAACATTGGCATATGTAAGTCTATTAAGAAGTGTTCTAATCCCGATGAGAAAAAAGAGGAGATAATTGCCAAACTTCCAATGGAGGATGAAGGACATTGTATATGTAGATACATAAATCATGAACTGGAAGAGTATTGCCTTGGTCGGCTTCAGTTTTTTCACATCAAAACGTTAAAAATCATCTAGCAATGCATCAAGTATAGACCTCTGTTACCTATATGCATCTGTTTTTGTTTTTGGAAAATACTTTTCATGGTGTGGACAGAGAATTCATAAGAGCATAGCAAGGAATTTGGTGGCGATTACAAAGGCAAATTAAGGAAGATTTATAAATCCTGTTTGGCATAGGAGTAGGCTGTCAATAGTTTAGGTTTAAAGTGGTGTCCCACAAGGCCGTTTACTATCTCCAATATTTGTTTCTTATCGTGATTGTAACACCAGTAAACTGGTGGAATCGGGTGCAAACTTACAATCTATTACAAACACCTCGACTTGAAGTGTAATACTTGCCCTCGACCAATAGCACTTAATATTTTCAACGAGGTAGATCATTAATTAACCTTAATTCTTAAAACAAAAAAATATATAGTTCGAGTCAGAACTTCAACAAATTAAATTTTAAATAAATAACTTAATTCGTGCAGCCAATATCAATCACATTATTTCTCTAAACACCGGTTGACCGAAATAATTTTCTATTTCCATTACTCCAATTCGCTCGCTCTAATGACTTTCTAATTATTAAATTGCTTTTATATCACTCACCATCTAAAGTCCTACCTGCAACAGAGTCGAATTCAGGAAAAGGTATAACGAAAACAAAAAAAAAATTAATTCCAGTAAAAATCCCGTGCCACCAACAAAGCACTCCCTCGGTAGCAGGAAAAAAAAAAGGGATGAACTTTCGCCCACACGACGACGACGCAACACACTCACCTCAACTAGTGACAGACAACTTGGAAATGAAGGAAAATTAAAAACTTTAATTACAACCCGCATTTAATGCAAATTTCAAGAGTAATTAGGGAACATAGCGCGGCTCATTCATTCCTTCTGCTGTCTGCAAGGGTAGAAAGAAAAAAAATAACTATAACCAACAGCAACCGTTACGTACTTCATGAGCTCTCTTTCGACCTCTCCTACTCTCGCAAACATCACTCGAAAGCCTTATCCTTTTTCGCGCGCGCTGGGTCCCTTTTTCAGCGTCTCTAGCTTCTTTTTTTTTTTTTTGTATTTCAGCTCCCATCGCCGTTCTTTTGTTTGTGTTTCTAATGATCCAAGCGCAAAAGGTACAACAGCCTGTTCTTCGCCGCACCGCCCACATCGTCATCGTGTGCCGCCACTAGCTCGACATCACCCAACTCAACCCACTCTGCGGATAGCTTGCTGTCAACCGTCTCTTCAGTGTGTTAGTTTCTTAGTTTGTCGCTTTATTTGTTGTATGCTAATTGCTGTATGATGTACATTTGTGTGTACACATTTATTTTATGTAATTGTCTCTTGAGCTTCCACTGAGTTCGCCGCCCCCTATCTGTCATTATTCGCCGACCAACCCCGTGTTACAAACAAATACATATACACTAACAAAACGGGGGGAGAGAAAACCCTTTCGAATTCAAACGGGCATAAGAGCTAAAGCAGAACACAACGAATGAAACACTTTTCAGTTTGTTATTCCAGAGGATACCACCCCTTTGGCCATGGAACAGAAGAAGCACAGCATCAGGAGCATCGGCACTCGAAACCGGTTAATGGCTGTGTATCTCATTAGAATTTAGATGGAACTTAATGAGTCATTGTTACACATTCGTCGGCAAACAATGAACATTTTATTTGATCTTTTGTATGTGGGTAAGCAACCGATCCAATGAGCCCACCACACCCGACCCCAAACACAAGCCCACACTAGCAGCCGTTACCAACGAGCTAAAGAGCATTTTCGAAACTTCGATAGGTCGTGTCATGTCTGTAGGTCTATATAGATGGCTAACATTCTACTTTGTAGCACCTAGCGCCCTCGTCGGTTTAGTGATTTTCGGTTCACATTTGCATTTTTAATTCACACCCAACACAGAGGGACGCAACGAATGGTGTGATAAGACGCCCATGCAATGGGAGCTAGGGAATCTCTTGCACCAAACCGCACCGCATATAATCGCGTTGAAAATCCTGGCAAATCGCTCGATAATAGGATTTTGCGGAAGCGCACGACAATAGCTACACGTTGAGTGTGCAAAAAAAAAATTCAAAAATGAAATGTAATCTGTGGAAAAATGTTTTGCGCGCGCGAAAGAGAAGAAAAAACTGACGAAAGGAAGTAAAATTGAATTTAAAAGGATATTAGCATGCATGTTGAGAGGTTCGAGAGTTTGACTTGGAAAATGTTTGATTTTTTTTGGGCATAGAACGGAAGTACTTTAAGGTATAAAGAAATCTAATTCAAGGGCAAGCAGGGGATGGATTCCTCCTTTCTTGTGTTGAAAATGAAAAAGAAGTATAGACTTGTTTAAATTGAAGAGGCACTTGTTTCCATTTAAGAGCGACTTTAATTTAAAGAGCTGCAGTCAAAGGAAGATGCTCAGTTCATTTGGGTAGAGATCGTGCGAATTTCTAATTCAGAAGCCAGGCCGTTGGAAGGTCATTTAATCAAAATAAATTACGCATGTGTAGAGGAAGTCAAATATAAAGGTTAACCGGATGTAAGTCAGCGACCTTCGACAAAGAGATGACTTGAAGTCACGTCACATAAAACCGTCGTTATGAACCTATATCACTTTTCTATTATGGACAAATGATGCAACAAAACCTGACTTAGAACTTTCTCGCTAAAACAAATTAGTCCTCTATTGCAAGACGAATATCCAATTGGCATACAATGGCTACATACAGTTCTATCTTTCAATACCGAATACGCATCAATCCATCCATGTTCATCATCAATACATATTAAAACAGTAGAGCCCGGTGTGTCTGTACATTGAAGAAAAAGTAATAACATAGAAAGGGGGTGACTAAAGAAGAGTAAAAGAACACATATTAGGAATTTTTACAATTCTTTTTTCTCTGTCTGTTTGTTTGTTCGCGCACATCTCCGAAACTAATTAACTGATTTTCATGTAGTTTTCACAGATGGATAGGGCATAATTTGGAGCAGCATATAGACTTTATTTTATTAAAATCGGATGTCGGCAAAAAAAGTCATTTAAAGATTTGCAACGAAGAGCTTACTTGTATTAGAATCCAGAATCTGTGCGCTTCTGCTAAGCTGCAGTGCTAAAAGTTCTAATCCCTCCACTGCACCTCTTCTGCGTGAAAGCTTCCTACAGTATGCAGGCGATAAAGTCTTTCAGACAGTAAGAGCTCTATCTTGGCTTATACCAAATATTGGATGACCCAGATAACCGATTAGAAGCTTGCAAGAGGATACGAATGACCCCAACTTCCAGCATTGTGAATGTAAAATCCAGAACGAAGAACATATGTATGTTGTTAAACTACCTAACATACGGAATCTGACATCAAAGATGCCGGTGAGGACTTTCATTTTACCGACGTTAACAGAGCAGCGAGCGTTCTATGTAGTCGCACGAGTTTTTTGGAAAGCCTAAACTAGACACGGTTTTGTATTACTCGTCTTTATACACGCTGTGAGCGGCTTTAAATTCAATAAATGGGTGATTGGTATCGATTTCAAACTCTAGGATATACCTCATGATCTGCTGTAGTGTTTGGATTTGGAGGATAATGGACTTTCCCGGTCTCAAACCGCACTGCTGAAGATCATTCAGGTTGTTGACAAAAAGATTTCAAACAGACAGATACGCGAAAGTCAAAAGCTACTGAAAACATATTTTTTCTTTGTTTTTGGTTCAAACCACCTATGGAGGGAACCTACAATTCAATTATGTAGACAATTAGAAGATAACCCCAACAATCCGTACGTAATTCCACATACCGACAACCGGAACTTCACATTTTCATTGTCAAACTACCCCTGAGGCGCACAAGAATTAAATAATCGCAATCAGTACACACTCGTATATGCATCTATGTACATTTACTTGTATATTTATAACATTAGATAGGAAAAAAAAAATTAAGATTATTTCCATCCATTATGACCATTGAAAAGACAAATAGAAGCAGGCAGGAGCAGGACAAGCATTTAATATCCTGACACTAAGTGCAAAGCATGAAGAAGAAACACAACACAATGACAATCCTCCTCGTTTCGTATTCTTCCATCTGTTTCCATGTTTGTGTATACGAGTATGCGTATCCAGGGTAGTAATACCTATCCTGTACCAAATACATATTCGAGACTTCCTGGATTACGAAATAATCATAACTGAAATGGTACCATGAGGCTGGAGATGATTGTCCTCCCCAAAAAAACAACCACACATACACACAGTGAAACAAAAATATCACGCAAAAAGCATCATCATCCTTGTCGTCGTCCTTGATAATAAAGTTCTTTCTGCATTATTTCTATACAGGATTATGTATTAGTGAACCTCTAGTTAATATGAGCGTTCTTCCATTCGTACAACCCTTAATGCCTACCAAAACATTTAGCACAAAACTTGGCCAACGAAGAGGAACAAAAAAAAAAAAAACTACAGGACACTCCACAATACTACTACTGTGGGATTTGGTAAAAGAGATTGCTTCAATTCTTTGTGGGAGGCATTTATGCTCGTCCTACAGAACACAACAACATAAGACAGCATTACAGCATTTTGGATATACAGTACAAAACAAAACGGATATTTATGTGCATTGTCCTCCTACACACTCATACCAGAGAATGTACGTATATTAAAATACCCATCCCAGACCACATCGTGTTTCATCCTCTTTGTCCTTCAGGAAATATTCACTCAATCGATGTGATATATCCATGATGTGCAAATACTTAGAAGCTGTATCCCTTGGAAATGGCAAAATTGAAATGAATATTGCGTGGTTAATGAATGTTTGCGTGGCTAGCACTATGAGAGAGAGAGAGAGAGGGATTGAGCTCCTTTCTGTTGAACAGGATCAATTCGCATTAACAACCTTTCGAACGGAAGGACATAGATTCAATTGGATGGTGATGGAAGCTTTGGATAAGGAAACATCATCATGGTCAATACAAGAAGAACACCAGTCAGTTGACCATGATGTCGGACCGTTTGTCATCAAAAGATATTTGACCGACAGAGGACTTTGTCGGACGGAATGCTGTAAAATCAAGGATTCTCATTTGAATGTAGGTTGGTTAATCTGTTGTTCAAAAGAACTAACTGTCGGTCATGGTAATGCAATACGAGAATACGAATTCAAATCGATTTACGTCAATGGACAAAGTGGCTGCCGTGTATCATTTAATTTCTTTTGAAGTCAAAAAGTACAGATTGAGGACTGTGATTTCTTTTTGAAGAGTCAATGAAAATTGATAGTTTAAACAGGGGTAAATGGAATCAAAGTGCAGCGGTTTAATTAAAATGTTAGCCATCTTGGAACGTGGGACTAGTTTCGGTTATGCAACTTGACTCTCATTTAACTAAATAACGTGTTTAAATCATTTGTCTGGGGACAGAAAATTAGGGAGCACAATGAAGGCTGTTTAAAAAACTCATCACTATCGTCCAGGCCACAAAAGATGGCCGTCCAGGCCCTAGCCAAGAGCGAAGTTAGGACTCTTCTGATGTTCACATTTTTATCTATGTAAAGGGTCTTTCATTAAGCGCTTCCTATCTTTAACTTTAAATAAATCAAAGTGTGTGTAAGATATCATCGAAATTTTGTATTCGTTTGGAAGGCCTATCGATGCCATTATGTATAGAATATAACATCGTTCAAATGTCCGCCGTGGCTTCTCTGGGTGGCACGCATCCGAAATGTCCAATTTTCCATGACTCTGGCGCTTAAATCAGGCTAAATTTGACCGATGGCATGGGTTATGTTCGCTTTGAGGGCCGCTGTGGTTTGTGGCTTATTCGCATAGACCTGCAACTTCAGAAAACCGCACAAGAAAAAGTCTAACGGGGTCAAATCGCACGATCTCGGTGGCCAGTTCACATCACCTCCACGTGGGATGAACATGCCCTCGAATCCAATGTGGCGTGAGCTGTGTGGCACGCAGCACCGTCCTGTTTAAACCACATGTCGTTGGTGTCCATATCATCCAATTCAGGCCAAAAGAAGTTGGTAATCATTGACCTACAGGCCTGGCCAACGTCGTTCTCAAAGAAATATGGACTGATGACGCCGTCATCAAGGTCATTGTAGCTTAGTTGTTACTACGTTGGACTGCTAAGTGAAAGGAAACAGGTTCGAGCCTCAGCAAAATATCCAAGCAGTATTTCTTCACTGCTGAGATAGCGCCTACACACATACTTACATACATATTGTATGTGAATACTAAGTCATTTTCTTTGTTTCTATAACTTTCTAACTATGTTACACTTTCCAAGAAAAGTATTTCCACATGCCTTGCACTTAATGTCCAGGACATTGTAATTCTAGCACAGTTATAACTTGTAAATAAAAGTAAATACATACTTACATACCATACATATTTTTAGTATTTTTTCTTCGAGAGCTTTTCATATCGTTATTCTTGGAACAAATATGTTAAGAGGGAAGCTAATAGCAAATTCCAAGTAATCACTATACTACATCATGTTATTATATCGTAGCCATGTAAAATAATATCGTGTTAATGAATCGATCTTAATTTATATAGCAAATATAATAATCTCTCAATAAGCAGGGAAAACTTATTTTTATAAATATTTCTCGGAAGTAGACTGATTATGGGAGGCAAAGTTCGGCAAAATGCCCAAATGGAGTGCGTTACTGAAGACAATAGACTAAGGATCGTACTAGGACTCATTGGCTAAGGCAAAGATCGGGTTGGAACTATGAACTGGAAAACCAAAAGGTACATAAATAGATTCGCAGAAAATTGATTTGACTAAATCTACAATTATATTGAAGACATCAGAAGGATCCGGACTCGTTGCTTTCAATGAAAAATGCTGTTTTACTTTTATAAGAAAAGTTTTTGAAAACCCAAGGCAGAGTGTTTCATAGGCTGACGTTTCTACATAGGAACGCGTCCTATTACACTTTGTGTTTACGTTATCCTGAAACGAGCTATTTATACATATATCTTAATGTCACCACAAAATCACCTCAACTCTTGTTAAACTTTTAAGAGCCAAAATTGTTAACAGTTTTCTGTTAAATTAAGCCGAACAACTCAACATTTAAATGACTATAGTCAACATCGTCATGTTGCCTTCGGGTAACAATAACAACAACAACAACAATCCCTATACTTACATACCACTTGTCCAAATTCAACACAAGCTCTTACAGAGCCCCTGAAGCTAGTTACCCGTGGCATTCTTAAAATTAATCACCTCACCATAGAAAACACCTACAACGTAACGAGCCACGTCCTTAAAACATCATTGACTATCGCCAAAGAGACTAAACTCAATTTACCAACGCAGAGAAAAACAAAGGGACATTATTTGTCGCCACTTTAGTCCTCTTAATCTCCAACACTTAAAAATTAATTCTCGACTCAAACCAGCAGAACCACCCGAACCAAACCACATAGAGATAAGTTCCACGGAAAAAGTGCCATCACCGTTTCCATTGTTTCTCCACTTAACACCAAAGCGACAGAAGAAAAAGTTTTTTTTTTCGGAAGAAGAAACGATCAAAACAACAACAAAAAAAAGTCAATTCCTTACCATTATCCTGAGAAAATTACATTCTCGCCTTAGGTCATACTTAGAGGAATGTAATTGTGGCACGTTTGCTACTTTGTTTGTGATTACATCGACTTTGTCTTCTCATTCGTTCGTTCCTTTTACAAGCTAAA
The DNA here is from genome assembly GCA_951813785.1 of Criorhina ranunculi. Lineage (NCBI taxonomy): Eukaryota > Metazoa > Arthropoda > Insecta > Diptera > Syrphidae > Criorhina > Criorhina ranunculi. The sequence continues at coordinate 16,773,150 of OX638381.1, forward strand.
TCTTAAATGAGGCATCATAATCGAAATTCAAAAAAAGGACATCATCAGCATTGCATAGATACCTGAAGTTCAGAGGTACAACGACAATTATCGACTAAGATTGAGTGTGACAAATTTTATTAGCGAAGCAGATGGTTCGAAAGTGCAAAGGACTCGTCAATCACTCATACATACATACATCTATTAGGCGCAACTTTTTTATTTCTCATTCTCCATATTACGGTTTTAATTTCCCAAAAAGGACTCGGAGGCGGCGGCGGTTAGTGGGGGAGGCAATAGGATAGATAACCCACGTAAAACAGCAGTTGTTGTGTGCTCCTGTGCTTTGGCTTCATAAATACCCAAGGGCATTTTGTGCTCATTGAATTATTTAGTACATATTTGCTAATTCATAGCGAATACATTTTGACAAGTGTTGTCATGTATGAGGATACAAAATGAGTCCTCCCTTCTTTTGCCCGCAAGGAAACCGGTAGAACAAAAGGCCTACAACAGCATTTGACTATCCCGGTCGCACTACCAGCAAACCCATGTCTCTCTGTCCCTCTTTCACTGTGTGTTGTCTTTAGCACAAATTAATAATTCATTTCATTTCTGTTTCGACTGAAAAATATGTTACGACAACAACAATATATACAACAAAAACACACATACATCAGATGAAACCCCTACTACTACATGCTCTACTCAGAATAAATGAGAGAAAAAGAGAAACAAATAGATAGAGAGAGACAGTATACAACCAGTACAGTGCATGTCCTGAGGGGAATTTTGAAATTTATGCCTCCGCATGTCGAATATTTTTGCTCGTTTGGTTGCTTTATTGTACCAAAGAAACTTTTCCTTGTTGTGCTTTAGTTATTGTTGTTGTGCTTGTTTTCCTCCCGGTTCAACTGCTCATTCCCTTTTTCGGTCTGCTATGAGGATGTATAGTATGCCGCGAGCAGAAAATGTCAAAAGAATGATGATGTCCTGGAAATATTAGCTGCTTACTTTTATTCAAATCGTATGTGCTTATAAAATAAGGAGAAGAAAGTTAGAAACAGGGTGGAGAGGGGCGGAACATGACCGTCTGTATGTATGTAGATGCGTAGGCTAAGGATCCTTTACTTCAGGAATAGGCATAGAAAGAAAGTAGAACACCACGGATACGGTTGGGTGTTTAGATTGATGGGCAAAAGTTCTTCCCTCTTGTTGTGGTGGTTGGGTTGGGTTTCCTTTTTCCCTTTTTTTTTTTTTTTTTTGAATAACACTAACGTGTTGCTTTGTGTAATAATTATTCATTATCCTTTTTTTTTTTTTTTAGAGTACAAGGAAAGAGAAGATGTCGATTGGGTTTTTTACTTGAAAAAAGTTTTTTTTTTTATGCCTTTGTGGGCTTTTAAATATTCAAAATGCTTTTTAACAAATTACTAAAAGTGGAGAGGTGAGCGGATTTAAATTGGTATCTCCGGTTGGCTGTCAATTTTTTATTTTTTTTTTAAGACTACAAGTTACCATCCATCTTCTCGTTTTCTTTTCTCCATCTTCACCACCTTTGGTTTTGTTTTAATTAATTTGGACGTAATTACGAAGTTTTAAATGCAAACGGTATAAAAGAAGGGGAAAATGTTTATGGTAAACAGACAAAGGAAATAAAATGGAAATGGAGGCGTTTTATAGGTACGGTGGCTATGTTTAATTCAAAATTCATAAGGTACATTTCTAATGAAGGCAAACCTACATTGATTGCGGGGCTTTGATACAAGAGGTGAATGGTTGTGGGTTTTAGGAAAAGTAAGGAAAGGGAAGTGTTCTGTGGAATGATGGAAGATACTGATATGAAAAAATATTTGACACAAGCTTAGGTTTAAGGTAGATTCAGCGGATGTTGCACATATTACAAAATGGTAATAAGGTCTGGAGTCTAGGCTGATAGAGAAGATTGATGGGGTTTCTGCGGAGATATTTCAGCCGCCCCAAGAAAATCAACGAAGGTTCTTTACGCACTCAGCAAGAGTGGAACAAATTTATGGTCATCTAGCTTCTTAAGAAAGGTAACCTGGCGGGATATAGAAACCGGAGGGTTATATGCATCCTTTCTGACAAATAAGTGCCCAAGATAATTTTGGATAGAATCAAAAAACTTCTAGAATCGAAGTCGAGTTAGCAGGCTTTTGTTTTGAATCTTCCTGCATCAACCACATTGATACCTTGCTGGTCAATATGGTACTATACATCGAATATAGATCCCCGGTTAATACATATTATGCTTTCCATCGACTTCGAGAAGTCCTTTGAATGAAAGGAGTTTTCATTTGGTCGATGATGTTATCCCTTCAGCATCTAGATTACGCTGACAATATTTATCTACTACCGCACAGGATTATGGACCTGGAAAAAGGGGCAAATAGAGTAGGGCTGAAGATAAACACCCCGAAACCAAAAGCCATGAGCCTTCCGAACTCTAACGTCTAAGTGGAGATTGCAGGTCGAGAAAATCGACAACTTCCGATATCTAGGAAGTATGGTCTAGGCCGATGGAGGCACCAAACTGGATGTGAACAGCAAACTCGGGAATTTGTTGACTTCACTTGTTGTTTGAAGGGTTAATGAACTTTATTGCTTACATTTTAGGTACTAAAACCTTAGAGCAATTTAAAGGAAGTGCGTCGTAGCGTGTGACGATAGAAGAGAATAGCTCAAGACAAGACTCAATGAAAAACTAAGCTTAGAATAAGAAATCACCAAACCAAAATGATAAAACTCATTTCAATTTAGAATATAGTTCGCCAACGAAATGCTTTGCCCCGTATGGACTTCCCAGTGATTACCTGTTTAGGAATCAGTACGCTGTATCATACAATAATGGAAATGTCAGTTTCATATGATAGTTTTAACAAACATCGACCTTAAACTCCAAAAACCCAAATACCTTGTTCGTTTACCCGGCTTTCCTTTGTACAGTTTAAGGCAAACAAACAAATCCATATATAAAAATGTACCTAAGGATGCATACATAGTACAGAGATATAGCGATATAATGCTTCGTCACAATTTACCGCATCCAGCATTCGAGAGAGAGTTAGTTAGACTCTTCGGCTCAGTCATTCAGACAAAAATAGAAGGACATTTGCCTCATTCAACGTGTGCACCAACACATGGCCACATATGGAAATAGAATCATGAATACCACCATCAGACACTCTGTTCACCTTCTGTGCAATACATCTTGACCCCTGGGTGATGATATTCTCTGCGAGAACTGGAGCAGAATACATTTCAGGCGTTGCCGGTCTTTACTTCTAAAGTGTGTTTTATTTATATTCAAATTTTCAATTGATTTTTTTTTGTCAAAATTTTATGATAGAAAAGGTCAAAGGGAGAACCAAATGAGGCCAACATTCAATCCTTGTCACACTTCATAGATTATAATTCTATTTCGATTCGCCATTCATTCAGGGATTGCCAATATGAATTCAAACATGAAAATGTCCTTCTGTTGTTTATACTAACAGGATATGATGTTAAGGGGGAGGTGTTGGAAGAACCACGAGGTCTTAGATAGCCGTAGGCGTGTGAAGAACCCAAGTCATGGACCTGAAACGAAAAAACAAAGCTAAGAATCTTGGTTGCCGATAAGTTTCAGGGTTGATTTATTTTTATGAATATCCCATCGATTCATGGGGTTCCTTAGGAATTTTGTTTGCTCTTCATTACATTGTGGAGCGGGCACAAAATATGGGCCGGCCAAATGAGTGGCTATATAAGAAAAAACCATCTGTATCCAGAGTTAGGGAGAGATCAATAGGCGTTGTTGACCGGATTTGCATCAAATGAAGCGTATCTTTGGTCATCGTCAATGTTGCTGTTGTTGTTGTGTTCCAGAGGCTGATGATGCTACTGCTGCTGGCCGTTTGTTATTACCCAATACAGGTTTATGGGGCAATTATCCTTGTGTTTTGTACTTCAATGAATACAATTTGGCAGGGATTTCATATTTTCTGCTCATGTTCTCCTTTTTTTTCGCTGTTATTATTATTATTTATTTTTTATTATTTTTTTTTTTTTTACTCCGGAGGACAATTGTCTTTTATCTTGTCGGAATCAGGGATTTTATATTAAATAGGAATAAAATGCGAAATTGAAAGGAGGAGAGGGCTGCCAGGGTGCGGTCAATGGGCATGCCCTTGGATTTGAATATTGGAGACTTACGCAACTGTGGAAAGCAAATAAATGTGTACAATACATATAGAGGATGTATTTTAGTGGTTTTCTCCCCATTGGGTTACATATTGTTATCAATTGGAGAGGGTATTGGGAAAAATCCAATTAAATGTAGAAACAAGCTCTGATTCATTCCGGGAAAAAGCCCATCGAAATAAAATGTACGATGAATGTGGTTTCGTAAGCAAAAAAATAAAACTGAAATTTTCTTGGAAAAAAGGGAAAGCTTGTGGTAGATGTTGCGTAATAGCTGGAATGAGGTAATTTATTTTAATAATTTTTTTTAAGCATATTGGCGAATTGTAATTCAAGTTATGGTCTTCGTCAAGAACAGGAGGTAGAACAGCTACGTTTTTTACCCAGAAGACTGTCAATCGGTAGAAATCAACGGCACAGGGTGATAAAAAGGTTTTTTTCTTTTCATTCACTAGCACTAGAGGGGTTATAAATACCCTTATGATGCTATTCATACAGCGCTAGTGTTTGTGTAGTGATTTTGAAACTCAGGTGGTATAAGGTTCTCAGTCTTTTTGCTCTGAGGGTACTGTCCAGAATTACTGGGGAGAATTATTGGTATTGTTGCCATTGCTTATAATTCACAGTATTTCTTTCGAACATCCCGATGTCATTAGTACGATCACCACTTGCAAGCCATATGACCACTCTACTGCTAGTGTTATCCCTATGCAGTAGAGTTGACGTCAGCTTTCTTCGCAGTTGATCGACTTTTTTTTTACATCAGGATTCGAGCCTGGAACCTTCAGCGTAACAAGTAATGATGCAACTACTAAACCATAACCACCCCTACGGTTAAAATCTCACTCTACAAAAACGAATTCACCTTTCATATCTTTGCAGAGACAAAATCTATTGAAGTGGTATTTGACACTGCTAAGCGAGAGGACATAGGTTCGACCCTCAAAACCATTAAACGTTTTTTGCGGCACAATCTCTATGCAGGCATAACAAATCTGTAAAGGCATAATCTGTCATAAAAAATGCTATTCAATCCGCCATTCGGAGTCAGCAATAAAACCGCAGCTCCCTTCCATTCGTGCAAAAAATATAACACGCACAATATGAATTGTTCTGAGAAGCTAGGCCATGGCTCTCTATGAGCTATGAGGCTATGATGGCAACCTCCATAGAAGCTCTATAATACTGAATAAGCAAGAAACTTTATTGAGGAATCCATGAACACTACGAAACGAAACACCTCTTTGCGCTGAGAAGACCACTCTTAAAGCTTCTGGTTTTAACAAGCCTGCATTTGGTGGCGGACGCCTAATATGAATGCGACTCTGCAGAGGCTACAGCAACGCGAACGCAAAATAGAAGCCGATAGACTTCCCCCGTCAATGTCCAACCCTCAGCTCAAATTCCTCTCAATCTCCCAATTACTCAGAGATCCCTAAACCTTCAAGCTGAGACTAACTCACTTCCTTTCCTTTCGATTTTTATATTTTTGGATACTTTCAAAAGCTAGGAACACAATGGATGTATTAAGATCCAAATCACCTTAAAAGTATCTAACCTCTGCCATTGAAATGTAATCTCGATACTGCTTTGGATCCTAATAGTAAATCAAGCACTCAGTATTTGGGAAAAAGAATTTTGCTGTATTACAGCCTATGAAAATGACATTGCGACACCTGCAGAAGCTGAGAGTTAAGGCTTTTGTTAATCTGTTCAGTTAAGCTTTCGCAAACAAATCACAAACTAAAGTGAGTGATTTTACGAATAAAGAAGAATAATTTTGATTTCGACTTGTTATGGGTTCGATTGCTTACTGGTAGTTTCAGGTACCTAACCTACCTACTCCATCAGTTTTGGATGATTGGCACAAAAACTTAAAATCCATCTCCGCTGTCTCTTCTCCAAATACGAGCTTTTACTTCACGAATTTGTAAAATGGCAAACAAAACCATTTTCCAACAATTATCCAATTACTTTACCAGCTTTTGTTGCATACTTGATGAATAAAAATTTTCTCCACCAATGGACCGTACTCCCAAAAAAAAATCCAATTAAATTCAAAGCCACTGTGGTTTAAACGACATTGTTGAAATAAAATCGAAAATTCTAAGCAATTGTGACCAGCAAAACAATAAAAATTTCGCTGTAACCAAACTTTTTAACAAAATAAAATAAAAAAAAAACTTTAAATTGCCATACAACATCTTTCCCGCATTTAAGTGCCCAATTTGGGTGGAGAGGGCAGCAAATAACAGGAAAAAAACCCCGACCGAACCAACGATACAAAACTTCCACAACTCGACCAATGACACCATCGGATGCACACACGGCCTCAAAACCAGCTACTTACTCGTAAAGTCCAACCCGAAAATCTCCGAAAATCAATATCGTACACCCCATTGGTGACCCATCGATGACCCCAAGCTGATTTGCAAAGAGAAAAATTTTCAAATGATTGGCATAAGGGAAGGAAAAACTTTGCCATCCTTTTTTGCAACTCTTCGTGATGCTATCGGTGTCGCTCTTCTACGCTCTCTCTTTCTATACGTCTCCTTTGTTGCCCAGTCTCAAATGTGTCACCCCGTGTCCACACAGCAAACTTGTTCAACACTTTTATCCTCGAGGGTTATTTTTTGCTGCAGCCCAACCCCATTGGACCACTATTTTTGCATTTCGAAATTCAAAAGCAACGACAGAATCGATGAGGTCCAGGACCAAAGAAAAAATATAAATAAAAAAATAAAATAAAATAAAATTGAATAAAAAAAACGCGAATAACATGGCTAGCACTGGAACCCCAAAACCACCCTCTGCTTCCATCACCTGGCACATTGTACAATGAGTTTGTTTCATTGTCCACATTTAAGCTGCATAAAAGTTGAAGAAACTTTCAAGCATCAATTCAAGAGTGGGAGAAGGTGAAACAGGACACTGCTGCTTTGGGTGTATGCGATGCGCTCCTTCTACGATGACCATTCCTAAGATAAGGTAACTACAAATAGGAACTCTATGTCGTTGGTGTCGTTGTAGCGACCGTTGTCATTGTTGTTGTGCGACTTGGATGAGTTCTGCCAGCGTGCCTAACCGTGGATAATCTCCTCTGTTTCGGTTGGATGCACTTAGACACATTGGAAACGGCGACACTGCCAGTGAAGATTGCCGTTGTTGCTGCGGAGGAGAGGTTAGATAGAGTATCTGAGGCGAACAGGAGAGGATAAAAAAAAAGAATTCGTTATAATGAGTTTTTGTTGCGAGGCTGCTGCTGTTGTTGGGTGTTGCTGAGCGACGACTCCGATGATGATGATGACAGCGACAACAACGATGAGGATGCTACTGCGCCGCTCTTATGGATTCCTTCTTCTTTTTTTTTTTTTTTTGACATCGTAGTCGTCGTCCATCCTCTGTCATTTAGTGGCATTTTTGTATCGAAGGACATTTAACCAACAATAAACTTTGAGTGTGTACTTTTTACAGTTGCTGGTGGTAGATGGTGGTTTAAAAATATTAAAAGGAAAAGCAAAAGGATAACAAACAGAAAAAAAAAAACTGATAAAAACGAAGGAGCGTAGCTAACGAACGTATCCTTTCATTGTTTCCTCTGCTTTTCCGGGTTAAAGCCATCACTGACATCCGTCCGCATTGATCAGGCGACGAGACGTCCCTCCCCTCATCCCCCCCACCCACCAGGGGTAAAACGGAGAAAAAATTATATGAAGTGAAATGAAAAATGGTGAAGGATAACAAGAGAATAGCAACAATAACTACAGCAACTAACATACGGCTGCCACCACCGCACTTACTGGGCGATAACAAGAATTTATGACAGTACTTTCATAAATGCGGGTTAATAGGATATTTTCTCTAAAGTTCTAATGGTTGTGGTTGTTGTGGTGTTGTGTGTGCGATGGTCGAAGTGGGGGAAGAGAATTGTCGCCGACAGGCATGATACATGGCTCTTTGCCCATCCATAAATGATCCTTTGGCATGGCATACAGGATGCAATGCAGTTTTATGATTGTGTCGTGTCTTCGGACTGGAAAATTCTAGATTATATATACCTATACACAAACACATGTGTGTACACATGAACATATACAAAAGGGAAGCGTTGGTCAAAGAATAATGGCCCTTCTTCGGTATGACTGAGTGGAAGACGATACGCATTTGATGGGGACAAGTCAATGAAATGGAAAACATTCAATGCAATGTGTACTGAGGGTCGTTTAAAGGTTAAAGCGAGGGAAATGTTTTAAAAATATATCGATCCCTTGTTATGTAAGTGTTTTTATTTTTATTTACTTGTGTAATTTGCATGGACTATCGCTTATGAAATGGAAATATGTATGTTTAGATAATAAACTTTGTTGGGAAGACGTTGGCTCTAATATAACAATCAGCTTATCCTAGCTTCGTGCTTGCAAAAGATAACAGATGCGCATTAGTTAGCTAAAAAGAAAATGCTTCTTGAGTCAAGATACTCCCTCCTAAAGCTTCTTGACTTAAAATTTCAAATATCAAAGAAAGTTCGTTTGAATCAGCCATCTTCCTTAGCCCCATACGAAAATATGTTGTCCATTCTCTTATAGAAATGGTTTAAGAGCCTGAGACCCTGCTTGACGAGTGGAGGAAGAAAAAAATGGTCTAGGAATAGCCTGTAAGAGGAATTTTCATTTTGAAACGGTGTCCAACAAGTCTGTTTATTGTCACTTCAATTTGTACATGCAAGATGTGCTTCTGAATGCCTTGTCGTTAGAAAATAATCCAATGAAGTATTGCTACCTAAAAATGGAAATAAGAAGTATCGATACGGATTGGTTTTAAATGTTTATGGATTATAATGAAGAAGATTAATGAGTAAGCAAGCCTTTTGACTGTCTTTATTCTGTGTACCTGCAATGCATATGATAGAGTTTATTAAACCATAAGCTGTATGGGCTGTCTATCAACATCGACATCTTATGAGAAAAATAGCCGTATTTTTATTATCGCCGATGATCCATATAGATCATTGGTTTGTATGCATAACAACAACAACACAAAATCTTGCTTATGATCAAGATAAATTTTCTTGATCTAAAAATTTGTTCCAGTTCTAACAAGTAGATGGCATTTCCTATCCTAAATTTGGGAAGCTCTGATAAGTAATGACAAAAGCTCTCGTTAGAACAAAAGAGAAGGGTAGCTGCCTTCTCTCTTGTTCCTCTTTCAAAAAACTGACCATTAACAGCTGACCTCAACTTTTGTTAAGCAAAGGCTAAAATCCTCCATAGTTAAGGCGCAAAATGATCTAACTTGTTTTATTAACCTGATCAGATCCAGATTAGATCACGAGAATAATAAAACACGGCTAATATGTATTTCACGCCTCAAAAAGTTCTCAATTCGTTGCATTAATCAAGGATCCTGCTGACTGTCAGATTTCTAGCTTGCAGTGCCTCAAATAAAAATCCTGCTCTTGGTTGGCTTAAAATGTGAGAATGAGTAGAATTTTGAAAATAAATAAAAGACAGTAGCTAGTAGCAATCACTTTATAAGCCGTTTGCACGATAAGGTACTTATTTATGAGTAATAAGTACTCATCTTTAGAGCAGAGGTTTAATCCTAAGGTCGGCTTAATCGTATGCTTTTACTACTTTTTATTCTTCAACATAAGCGTTAAAAAGATTGCAGGGTGTAGTGCAGTTAAACTCTTATCTGGGCTCTGGACTGAAAAAGTGAAAAGCTTTATGGACATTGTAACATTTTGGATTCTCTAGCGAGTGAAAAGAATACATTTCCAACAGGAGCAGTGAAGTTGTTAAAGATTTCAACATCTTAACAACAATCGACAGATTAATGACAATTATCCCGTATCACTGGGTAATTGCGACCATGCAGTGAAACGTTTCCTCGCTTATAACACACACTGCCATAGTTGCAAGGATTTAACTAAGAAAGAGATAAAGAAAGAAAGAAAGTCATATGGCTTGAAATTGTTGATTGTACTGAGTAGTAATGACGTCGCGATATTCGAAAAAAATCCCAACCCTCGAAACAAAAAGACTGAAATCTAATACCACCCGAGTTTCGAAATCACTAAACCAACACTAACGTTGTGTGAATAGCATCATATGAGTATTCATAATCCCTTTAGCGCTAGTGAATTATAAAAAAAAAAAATGTTTACCTGCACAACGAGCTGGGCTGGACAACGTGTACTATATAATCTATTCGTTGGTTAAATTAATAATCCCTTTCTCAAATCACCGTTGATTGATGAAAGTATCTCTCCGCCGCTTCAAATTGGATCTAGTCCAATGAAATATTCAGATTATGTGATGAACTCTGGTCAAAATCTTGCGTTTAATGTCTTTTCTTTGAAGACAAACTTTAAAACCTCTTATGGGCGCTCTGAAGCTGCTCATTGGAAACGGTGTGACACTTGAATATAAATGACGATGCTAAGATATTTTTCTTTTTGGCTGACAACTATTAGTTTTAAATATAAGTACCATTTCATGGCAAGTCCATGCATAAGGTTAGGACTGAAGAGTTGTATAAGTCGTATTCTACTCGTATATAAGGTTTTTCTGAGAATTAAAACCACCACATGTATCTGTTTACAATGTATGCATGTCTGTGAGCCAATAATCCTAATTGATTTTGTATAAACAGAGGTTACAATACTTTGTGCGCATAAAGGCTAATTGACGCTTTCGGCGACAACACTACATATTCTGTGATGTAGTTATTTGTATGATTACACATCAATTTTGTTATTAAAATCTAACTGCCAACTGCTATATGACATACCCGTACAATTTACGTTTGAACTCGTCAACAATTTACCTTCAATGTTGTATGACTGTTAGATATATGCCCTAAATCTTTTATATGCGGAAATGTAATCCAAAAATATAACAAAAGCACACTACACATGTTGAGTGAGAGTATGGGGAAAAATAGATTTAATTAAACTAATTCCGCTGCCAGAAATTATGCGACGAACAATCAGCTTGATAGCAGAGGAACTAAGTTATTCAATGTTTTGAATCAATCCATTAGGATAATAACTTAACTTGATTGATTTGCTGATTGAATTTTATTTCTACTCCGTCGACGACTTGTTAATTAATTTAATAATTCACCTGTATATGATATTGTCTACCGAAAAATAATGTAAACAACAAATTTAAATATGTGGTTGTTCATAAACATTAAGTGAAAGTAAGCGTAAATATTTTAGGTTAATGATTGCATCTTTTATTCGTTCGAGTGGTTTTGTATCCTATTGTTGGTGACCACAATTTGTTTTTACAATTTGTCACTTCATTTGATTACAAAAGGTCGGTTTTGATTTCAAAAACGTGGTCGAACCTTTGGCTACACTTGTGGCGAGTTGACTGACGGCTTGTGTGATCGAAATCTTGACAGCTTTGCCGCAGGACTACATGAAACGAATTCATAAATATGTCCTTATTAGCCCTTTTTTGTTGTAAGAGATTGTAATGAAAAACTATTAAAGCGATTTCAGATTATTGATGTATGGTATCCTTTATTTTTCAATCTTAAAGAAATAAGAGTATCTTATCCTAGTTTGGTGGCGGAGTGAGTACCAAAAGTCCTTCGAAAGTGGGTGTTGGAAAGAGTTGCTCGATTCTTGTTGTTTTAAGCGCTTACTTATGTCGTTAAATTTTTTAATCAATGTCACCGAAGTTCAAAAAAACAGTCCTGGACCCTTTGAATAAACAAAAATATGATAAGAATCCTTAGCGCCACGTAAAAATGCTCTTCAGAAAGGTATAAAGGTGCTGAACCTTTCTGCGGCATCCCGACTTCCGAGTTCAGAATGAGTCTGGACAACTGAGAAAATATTCAGGGACTGAGAAAGGCTAAAAGAGCCATCCAACCCCTTCAGGAATCCGAATGCCGACTCTGCTTAGAGGAAGACGAATCAGCCGAACACGTACTATGTGAGTGCGTGGCCGTCTGCAGAGTCAGGAAGCGCTTTCTCCATAAGGAATTTCTAACACCGGAGGATGCCTCGACTGGAGATATTCTCAACTTCATTAGGAACATAGAGGATCTCCTTGTCTAACTAGCTCCAGGCACAATAGATCTTTCAGGTCACAGTGCCATATGCGCCTGTCGCAGAGCCTTAATAATAATAGCCCCACGTAGCTCTTCGTATTCCGTATGAGACAAAGAGATAGGTTGGCCCTTAATTGCAGACTGTGTCTGTGCAGGACTATTCCAATTATGGCGCATATCTCAAGCATTATCTCAAAACACCTATTCGTTCAAAGTCGTGCAGTTTAAGGAGAAATCCAACGCAGATTCATCTACAGGTATGTACATGCATATTTGACACGGCAGCTCACTGAGAGCCAAGGCCTAGCTTCTCACAACCATTCATGTTGTGCGTGTTATATTCTTCGCACGAATGGAAGAGACCTACAGTTTAATATCGACTCCGAACGGCGAATTGAGAAGCTCTTCATGTCTGCATAGAGGTGGTGCCGCGAAAAAACTTTTGGTGGTTTTTGAGAACAGGTAAATGAAGCAAATAGGAGATTCCTTATAAATTAAAGTATTGACGATTAAAGAAGTTAGCTTTTTGGTTAACAGATTTTCGATTAACTAGAAAAGCCCTCACTGAATCTCACCTTTATACAGTGGATTCATTACCTCGAAAAATTCGGTTTGAAACAGCATACAATTCTAAATGTTTTGTCCACAGTATACATGTAGTTCCATTGCTTTGAAAATAACTAACGTGTTAGCTTTGGCAGTATCAAAAGAGTGTATAATTTCTTTCCTCAGCATTTTCGTAAACAGAAACGTTAAAAATAAAATACCACGGTTTAACAGGGAATACAAAAAATAAATAAAATATTATAAAAGATATAACAAAGACAATATAATAATTAATTTCAATAATACACTGTAGACTATAACTCAAAGTCTATTTAAAATACAAAAACCCATTATTCATCTTTCAGTCACAAAATAAGCATCAAATTTAACTTCACAATAAAGGAAAGAAGTTAAAAAGTAAAAAAAAAAAAACCAATAATACCTTTACAAGCGATTTCTCCAGAGTATACAAAAAAAAAGAAGAAGCGAAACAACTTTAAGAAGAATTTATGTTTCCCATCAAAACCATCCCAGGAGAATACAATGAGCATTTTCAAAAGCAGACAGCAATTGAATATCAATAAGACTGGCGTCTTTAAAGAGACTCACAGAGTAACAAATTTAACAGACGCATCATTTGGATGGATTTAATACTACCAATTCTTGAAGGAACAATAATTCTTTTAATTTCATATCCTGGTCGATAAAAAGTTGAAATTTTATTGCAAAAGACAGTCAAAGAGTAATTTCTCTAATGATTGTTAACGACATAATATGTTAAGTGTCATTCGTGAGAATTCAAATACATTTACATATTTGATTTGTGACAATTTGCCAATAGAATAGGTTGTTGTGCTAGAATCCTTGTGCAGAGGTAATTCAGGTTAATTTGAAATTGCTTCTGTTTGCTACACGTGGACATATAGTCACACTGTAATTGGCTTTCAGTTTAGTCTCATTTATTTTTTGCTCAGTGAACATTCAGCATTCGGTGAACGAATGTTAGTCAAAATTAAAACAGGATATCACTGAAATGACCCAAATCATGGCAAGTTGAAGCTACAAAAATGCTTCTAATGCAATATCTAGGCGGGCGTGGTTATTCCTTTACTAACTTATTTACTAACTTACGATAGGGCTACAGTCCAGGGTGGACCTGAGCTTTAACCAACAAGTATCTCCTGCTGTTTCGATGGTCAATAAGATGCCTCCAGTTTCGCATGCCAAGCTGGTTCTACTTACGCCCGCAACCAGATTCGTTGGATCGTGACTAGGTCAAACAGCCCATTTATTTCCGGCTTTTAGCTTTTTTTTCATTCCCCGTTTATGTGGACGAAACCTTAGTTCACCCGAATGAATTATCTCTCAAAATAACAAAGGACAACCCCGTTCACTTTTGACGAAATGCATGTCTCCGGGCCATGGACTAGGGCTATGGCGATCAGAGTTGTGTCGGAGTTTGCTACTCAATTGATTTCTTAACTAAAAGAAATGCTGATTGTGAAGGATAATTCCATGTTTGATCGCAATATTGTTGAGATCATTGCGAAGCTTAGTTTCATCAAAGTTAAATCTCCCTAGGGTGATGTTTCGAAAGACATTATGATACACTTTATCTAAAGATTTTGTCAAATAGTCAATCAAGCACCCAAAAGCTTTTGTTAGTTCCCGTCCTAAAGTCGAGATTGTTAAGAGGTTTAATCAACAGCCCTCTCTTAGAAATGTAAGCCACCTAAACCACCGCATATACCACATCATGACGTCTTAAGTTTATAATCCAGCCTGAAACCAGAATGTCGATACCTTAACACAATTCTCGGTTAGAAGTTGAGCTTCATTTCATAGCCTCTATCTCATATTGTTGAAAATACATTACCTTGTTCGGTATATGTAGGTCAGGTTAAGAAAGTTTCAAGGAGACGCCAGCTTAAGCTAGCACAATAAGCCCAATGATAGATCAATTGTGATACTACATGTATCTTGGAAAGATTCTCCTTATCTACACATGGTAAAGATTAAACTAGTAGCAATTAACAAGAGTATTGGATCACAACCTGGATTAATACAATTGTTTGGCGCAATAGCTTTTAAAAAACCAAGGGCTACCTGCTTGCTGTCATTTATGTTGTGCGTGTTATATTTTTACACGAATGTGTATCCCACACAGTCTTTTTTCGCCGACTCCGAATGTTGGATAAAAAAAGCTCTTTTATGACAAATAATACTGTCGGAGGATTGTCATTGCTTGCCACGAGTAGATGTCCAGAAGAAACGTTCTGTTAACAGTCCAACGCACTACCCACTAAAGCAGAGCGATCACAGCAGAATTTTACGACTGGCTCCTGTCTTTCAGTCAAGTAGCTCCATAAAACATCACATATTCGAGCTAACGAAAGTTCTACAACAGACCAACAAATTTCAGTTCGAAGCGCACCGTTTTTTTTATATAGTTTGGGCCCTACAAAACGATGACCGACTTCTACATCTTGTGCAGTTCATCAGAATTATTCCAAACTTACATCGGATTTTGGCAATGAAATCAATGCCGTGCTAGACAAAATAGAACTGAAAGCTAAAGAGATACACATCTGCAGAGATACGGAGACAATATTGATGCTACCGGGTGGTTTTCTAGGATATCACTAATACGTATTCCGATTCATAAAACCTTTGAGATCAAAATTCCGGGCTTCGAAACTGAAAAGAATGTGCCATGGAATCCTGCCAAGGAAAAAGACAATCAACAGAGTTCCGAGAGATTTCTATTAGACGGCAATGAGATCTCAAAAAATTCCAGAGACATACTTATGTATGTAGGTACGTTAGAATGTTAAAAGGTATGAACGACACATAAAAACAAAAGCAAATTGCATGGCGCAAAGGGAATAGGGAATTCGAAGTTAAAGTATGAGTGTATCGAGGCAGTTGCCAAAATCCCTTGTTTTTTTGGGAACAACTTCCCTTCTTTTTGACGATGATAACGCTTTTATCAGTAGCGACCTTACAGCGAGCATGTAATCGTTTCAAAATGCGATAAATTTGAACATTTGGGCTCATGTTTAAATCAGCACGGCATATCGAGTGAGCGTGGGTTGGTCAAAATGGCGCAAAAACTTTGCAGTCTTTTATAATCAAAAAATTGCAAGTTGAACTTAAAAGTTTTCTTTCTATAACAGTCGTGTCCTCTGGCTTAAACTCACGCATCACAATATTGGATAATGTACGAAAAATGAAAAGGAAAAATTACATTAATGTGATGGATGCCAGAATGCGACCTAATTAAAAATACCTACAGACATTTGCAGAATACGACTCAAGTTGGAGCCAAAGTTCAAAAGAGGGTCAAAAGAAGAAGTAATTGGATCAGTTAACAAAAAGAAAAACAATAAACATTAGTGATGTGATCTAAAACAGAGGGGACTTGTAAAATGATATTCAGATCCGCAGACTTTACAAACCCCATGGCGTAACAGCATCGCTATAGATTTGAACTTCCGTATTGATAATTTTAAACTCATTATAATAAATGCTATTTATTAGACCCTTAATAGTCTGTGGGCTTCTTTAAAATTGCGAAGACTCCTATTACCAGCTAGCCTTAAGCTGCCTACACTAGTCAATCAAGTTGGAGTGCAATGGTAATGTAAACGTGTTTATATGTAAGGAAACGTCATAAAAAATATTTGAAATAAAATTCTATCGGTTGTATATGAACTCATGGAGCTCATGGGGTGACAAAGAAATTAAGGGCAAATGGCCTATTATAAACTCTGTAAACTAGTGTTTCTTATTTCATCACTTTTCTCCCCTATTAACTGTATCAAAAAAAGAATTAGATAGATTAGCTTATCAGGGAATATAAGCCAATGAGGCTTTTGCCTTCTGAAGCTCAGTTTTCTTGACGATTAACTAGTGAAGCTGCACCTTTAATAATTCTTTTTCAATCATAATAAGTGCGCGCTAAATAGTTTATGACTATCCTTTGACTAAAGCACGGATATTAGAGATGCACCATGATTTTAAGTATTTGTGGGTTGCAGTTACAAGGCCTGCGTATATTCTTTGCGTACAGCTTAGAATCCCTTTATTTAGTATGTATGTCCTAATGAAGAATTGAAGGTAAAGTGAGGAGCATTCGAAGCATGATGCGAATTTCAAGTAAAGTGTTGAAAACAATGAGGGACAGTCAACATTTCTTCTGTGTTTTAGGACACTTAAAACAATTCGCGTAACATATACGTAACATGTACGTTTGGTACACACAAAGGCTTACATTTTGATACAAAACAATTCTAGATTTCTTGAGTTAAAAAGGCAGCTTGTTGAATATGAACTGAACTGTGGTAGTGGCAAAACTGACATTCGAAAATCCCAATGAGCGGATGGAATTTTTATTTCAACAATATGTATATGAAAATGCAAGATAGTGGCAACATGTTGACTGATTTGAATAATTTCGGTTTTGACCACAATATTTAAGTTGTATCCTTTGGGCAGTTATAAGAGACTTCAACCGCTGTCCTAACAATGAAAACTAAATTTCAATTGTTAAACAAACAGCGCGTAATAAATTGTTTTAACTAACTGTTAGGGTGCCCAAATTTTATAACTTATATTCATGGGCTAAATTATAAGATTCGCAAACCAATTTGTCATCAAGTTGCATGTCTAGATATTTCAAATTACAGCTTATGGTTTTCCCCTTCTAATATCGACAGGGTATGGGCTTAAAAAATAAAATGAAACGACAGTCATTTCTTTAGTTAGCACAATTTCATTACAAGAAAACTGATTTATTAGCAGAGACATAGCAACAGTCATTTAGCGCAGGAATCTCTACAAGATTCAAATATTAAGCAGAATCAAAAAACGGTAATCAAAAGATGGTATTTATTATCAAATACCTCATGGACCGCCAAGCAGCCAATTGTACATTTTTCTTTCTGTTTAGTAAGAAAAACATTTGATGCATTTCAACCACAAAGATGAGGATGAGTCTGAAAGCGGTTAGATGACGCCTAGATTAAAAAGGATTTAATTAGTAAGCAGGAAAATTTTAGACAACTCAGGCTGTGGGGTTTCAGTCAAAAGCCTGTTGTGCTATTCCTTTCATTATCAAGCGAATTGAAATATTGGTGATGACAAGAGCTTCGTACCTACGTACGAGAACATACTTATTTTCTTTTTTTTTAAATTTGATGGATTGCTTACATAAACATAATATTTTCGAATGGAAAAAATTCACCTGATATCCTGTGGATGATGCTTACGATTTTATGAGTGGGCTTACATTTCCATTATTCACAGCTAAATGTTATTTCTATTTTTAGAGGTTTCAAGGTTTATACATAACTCTTCATGAAAGAGGTTCTATATTTTCTTTTCCAATTTTATAAATTTAAAACACAAATACAGACGGAAGCCTTTCAAATACATGCTTATGTATTATTGCTAAATTTGTAACAGAGAAATGAACATTCAACTTAAGATATTTCAAGAGGCTTCCAGGAATTGAAAGTGTGTTGTCATTTGAATTGTGTTTAGGAATGGGGCTTTGGTATTCTTAAAATTAATTCCTATTCAATTGCTGAATTTAATTTTTCAATCGTAATAGTAGTATGAATTCATTTCAAGATATTTAATGACTATTTATCATGGAATAATTGGCACAACATCTTCCATTTCTTCCATTATAAGGAGAAAAGATTTTTTTTTTTTTTAAAGTTCTCAATTTAAAATCCATCTATTTAGGGAAGTGACTAAGCATTAAAATGAAAAGCAGGAAAAACCTCTCAAACTGCCTTCATGAGACAAAATTCCTTGCTGAGGAAATACAAAAGAAAACATCCAGGCACCCTCCTCAAACTGACACCAAAAAAATCATTAATCATCTTCCCGGAGATATGATCTACTTACAACATCTCATCCCTAGTCTAACAACTATTAAACCCTTCACTATAAAGGATAAATCTTTGCCCAGATGAGAGGGCAAAAAAAAAATAATAAAGAAGGAAAGAAATCGCATTAAAGTCCTTCATTAATCTACCTTGCTTTGGGGTGGTGCTCAACTGTTGTGGGCTCTGTTGTTGAGAATGAATCTGATATTGTTGCTGTTGCTGTTGTTGTTGCTGTTGTTGTTGCTGCTGCTGTTGTTGTTGTTGCTGTTGTTGTTGCTGTTGTTGCTGCTGTTGTTGATTGTTAATTTGCTGTTGTTGTTGTGCAGCAGCAGCAGCAGCGGCTGCTTGTTGCTTCTGTTGTTGATGATGAGACTGCTGAATATGCGATTGATGTATGGCCAGCAGTTTAGTTTCGTATGGCTTATGCGGTCCACCCACCGACAGGGGCTGGCTACTTAGAGCCATTGGTGCTGTTGCTGGCATCATTAGGGTCGGCATGGCCAACATGATGATTGATTGATGTTTAGTTTGGTTCTGATTGCTGGTTTTGTAGTTTAGTTAATTAGTTTTTTGTTCTCTCTTGTAGATTTGATTGAGCACTCAAGGAAGGAGACGAGTTAACTATAATGTGCGCAAAAGGATTTAGGATTTTCTATTATAGTTGAAACCGAACCACTAGAAATTATTTTCTATTTATTTTCTTAGAAAAAATTTTATTTTTCAAAATATAATTATTTTTTTCTAGGTTTTGACGTACACTTATCACAGACACTTTTACAAAAACAATGAAACTATTTTTTTACTAAACTTTTTCTTTCTTCTTATTTTATAAAACTAACACAGGATTTAGTATTCGGAAAAATCACTTTAAAAAATTATTATTTTTTATTTCATTGGAATTTATTAAAAACAAAACACGAAAAACAAGGAACAGTTGACACTTTTTTATAAAAAAATAAAACAAAACAGAATCGCTTTCATAGACTGGTTTTTGACTAAGTCTTTTACTACCACAAAATGAGTCCTATTTTTTAAATTCAATTGTTTCTTATAAGCAACTATTTTTAGTATTGCCTTGGACCGGAATATCAAAGGGAACTAGAAATACTGTTTGTAAAAAACCTCTCAACACAACAACCACTTGACTAAGTTTTTGACTTGTAGATATGTAATCATGAAATTACATAAATTGCACTCAGGATGTCCGCACAAAAGCAGGGAACTGGAAAACCAAAAGTTTTCCTTTTAACAGTTGAAAAAATGTTTAGAATAATTTCGCTTATTTATTTTTTGATTCTAAGTTACGTTCGACAACTTTTTTTTTTTTTTTGATTTCGAAAGAACATTTACATATATGTATATAATTTTTTGATTTAATTTTGATTATATTTATTTGTTTGCGAAAAATAAAAGAACTTTTTTGTATAATTTTCCTACGTAGGTTTTTAACAAAACGGATACTTTGATTTTTTTTTTTGTGACGAAACAATTTTTCTATTTTGTTGATGATGATGGGGATTTGATTGGAATTTTTTTTTTCTTTATTTACTATATATTCACAACTTAACAATGTAACGAATATCCTATCATAACGAGGACACAATTCAAACTGAATGGGAAGTCGAATTGAAGCTTTCACAAATAGGATGTTCGCTCACGATGTCCTGTTTGGCGAAGGAAAAGTATGTTTGTGAGCGTAGGAATGGATATTCTGTCGATTTTTCGAAACCTTTAACTCAGTCTCTCTCTTTCTCTTTGTTGGGGAGGATAATGGCTCTTTCGGTCTTTCTCGTCAAGGACCAAGGTGCTCTTGGCTAGAGCGCATGACTCTGGGTTGATATGCTCATTTGGTATTCTCATGTGAATTCTTAGTGTTTGGTTTAGTTT
Organism: Criorhina ranunculi; assembly: GCA_951813785.1. Classification (NCBI taxonomy): domain Eukaryota; kingdom Metazoa; phylum Arthropoda; class Insecta; order Diptera; family Syrphidae; genus Criorhina; species Criorhina ranunculi. The sequence goes on from OX638381.1 coordinate 16,793,732, forward strand.
TATTCGGAATTCCGAAAATTTGTTTCGGAAATGTGTTCATTACTGAAATTTCATTCCGAAGAGATGATGAAATGAACAGGTGCATTTTTTTTGTGGGGAAATATTGGGATATCTAGTCAACTGTTATACAGTAGTCAGCTGAGTGGGTGTTCAGTTCACTGGTAGGCAAAATACATTTTCGGGATAATTCGGAGTCATGTTTTCAAAAGCGCATTATTTCTCCTGGAGTTGTTATGAAATAATTTTGAATGAAGGTACAGTGACACATTAGCTTATTTTTGTAACGGTTTGGGGGAACTCTTAGTTCAGAAAAACGATTTCAGGAAATCTTATACTTTAGTCAATGTAAAATAAAGAAACTGATAATAAATTAAATGTACAGATGCATACATTTAATTCATTTAATATAATAAAGCATTTGTTCATGTTAAATTATAAATAAAATAACAAAATATTAACTTTGACATTAGCGTTTAAAAAAAGTTTTAAGTAATGGATTCGCATAATAAAACCTAGATACATTCATCATCTTAACAAATTTAAGAACGAGCACTAGACCTGCCACAAGTAGTATCAAATTATTTGTTTTGTTTAAAATTAGATTTATGTATGTTTATATATATTTATTTGTTTACATGTCCTTCAATGTCCTTTTAAGTCTTTTTGTTGTACAATATTGTGGTTAGTTATTGAATTAATAATTAATTCACGAAGTAAAAGTGAATTCAACAGGCGAGCAGTGTATTCAAAGAATTGTCTTTTTGAGGCTTTATATTTAAAGACCAGCAAAATCATAATTCTATTTCTTTGTAACGGGGAGAAGAGAACTTTTCCAAAAAGATACTTTTCGGATCACCTATCAATAGTAATTACTTTTCGAACTTTTTCGAAGAAACTGATGTTCCTGCAACTCATATAAATTTATAACCAATGCTGTAATGGATTCAGTCCCTGAAAGAAACATACAAATCTAATCTGGGCAGGTAGATTCAGAGAGCTAATAATAACTGCAGACATGCAAATTTGGTAATTTACACTTTGGAAGCTTATTCGAAGAAAAAACAACACGAGGCATACAAATGGCATTAAAGTAAGTGCGACACAACTTGAGGTTTATTTAAGACAAAGTTTTGCCCGCGACTTTGTCCACGTGGATAATATTAGGCAGTTTAAGTATAATAAGTTCGACAAATCAGGCTCATGTGGGTAGCATACGACACGCAAGTGAGATTCTACAAATATTCTATTGACGGACTTTTCTCAGAGCAATACAACAGTATTTTTTCGAGAGGTAGGTAACATTCTAGATAGCTTAAAAAATCTTATAATATTTCTTATACATAAAAATCATCGAGGCTTTGCATTGTTGAACCTGGAATCTTTAGTGTGACAAGCGATGATGCAACCACTTCATCACGGCCATCCCTGATCGTCTAGAACAACGGTTCTCAAACGCCATTCGTACGCGTATAACTTGTGGTACACAGATCTCGTTTATGCGGTACGGAGAGCTGCTTAATGTCACATATACATTTGTCACAGTGGGGCTCAAGACTTAAAATATAAAACACATTTCATGCGACCAAATTTAAACGCAGCGAATTATGTGAACTACCTGACTTCTTCTCACTTTTTTCAAGCACACAGCAGCCTTCTTCCCACTGAACTTTTAGACCTTAAACATTTTTAAAAGCTCTGTGGTCCATGACAGATCCGTAGTACACATGAGTGTTACGCGAAAAAAAAGTTTGAGAATCATTGGTTTAGAATACCATCATCGAAAACAGATTTCCAAATCATTGCTTTTTGGTGTTGTCGATGACCGGTGGTGATCGGCTCTTAAGATAGAAAAGCGTTTTGGTGCATGAGAACTTGGTAGCATTCCTAATGAGCTTCATCATCAAGCTCTCGAAGAAGGGCAATGTGATATCATGTGGACACTGTAGAGTTATTTGCGTTGTTCCATGTAGCTTACTAAAAAAATCTCCGCTTCATCTGCTACTTACCGATTTCAAATAAGCTCTCGAAAACGCATAGAAAGAGCAACAGCAAAGTCTGTGTTCAGAAAAATATCCAAAGACTAAGAAAAAAAAACAATTTTCTTTCAAATGTGGAGTAAATAAAGGTCAGCAACCCCCAGACATCACAATTATGGGAATAAAGTATCCCTTCGATTAGAGAGATACATCCTCCCAAGAGTACTATCGACTCGATATTGTTTTGTTTATCTTACAAAACAATGAAGTATGTGTCTTTAAAATACTGTCCAAGCCCAAGAGACATGTAAGCAGTATCAATTCCAGATAACCCAGTTTCCAATAATATATTCGATTGCTTTCCAACAAAAAAATGGCCATACATCATTTGCATGGTGCTTCCGCCAAGCTCGTATATCAATATATCCGTACACTAGAACTCTTCACTGTCAAAGAAATTCAAAATAGTCTAAATTCACAATGCCCTCTTCAAGGGTGGTGCAATTTAGGTAGGCCAGGCATACATATAAATATTATAATTTCCCAATGGATATTAGAAAAAAATAACGCAAAAAAAAAAATTAAATACCAGGTAACAGAGAAGAAAATTTGCTAAATTTAGATACCCATCTATAATGCATAGATGCTTTAGCACAAGCCTGAATAAATTTAAATTTAAAACGAGAATAAGAGCAAAAAAAACATTTTCCACTTCCCCGAAATCGTGCCTTAGTCGGTACCGCAGTACACCCAACCCACCGTTTGGCAAAAGCAATTTTAAATGTTTTGCCACCCCATCTGCCGAGCCCAAAATCCAACTTCACTACACCCCCACACACGCTACCCTCAGGAGCACCCTTTATGGCAAATATCGAAAATTTATGATTGGGAGTAAATAAAAGCTTTTATCAATGAATTTGAATATTTCATAGCGGCATAGGATTTTTAGCCAGAGAAACATTCTTCGAGTCCTTGACTGGGTAGGATGCTGCGCCAGTACCAACACCACCAGCAAAACCCATGTGTTCCTCGGATTATTATGATGGGGATATGTTGCTTGCATTCTACCGCAATTTAAAAAGTATACATCGGTTAATATAATGCGGATCATATTGGGATCCGAACGAACCAAACGAATATGGTGGCAATTTACGAGTATGGAAATGTGTGCAATGCAGCCACATTAAGGAGTCGAAATAAAATGACGAGCAGATGGAAATTTACTCGTTCGGATTTCATGATTTGGGTTCCACTCTTTTGACCGATATTATGTAACCAATTAAGAAATGAGTTCATTTCTTGCAAAAGCGAAGCGTTTTCCTTTTGAAAGCCTGCTCTCTGTCTTTTATAAAACTTGGATGGATAAAAGCAACAGAAGCAGTCAAAGAAAGAAAGAAAAAAAAAGGGAAATTCGCGAAATTTTTGTTGGTTAATTCAAAAATTTACCCTTTTGTCTATGAAGCCGAATAACCCTTTTCTCTTTTGTTTAACTGCAAAGTATAAAAATTCCAAAAAGCAAAGCAGAAAAAAAAAATAAATGTACGTACATATATAATTCCCTTTGGCCAACAACATTCAACGAGAGTATTTCATCACAATCCTTCACTTGAAATGAAATTCCTCAACTCGGCGTAAATTTCATTGCCGAATAAGGCGAAAATTTGCTTTACCGCAATCAGTCATTTACATTTATAGATGGAAGTCGAATACACAGCGTTCTTAATTAAAACATTTTTAAGCCCTTCCTCACCTTCCGTAGCGACCAACGAATGACGATTTCTTTACGGTTTTACATTTTTTTTTTTGCAAGATTGGAGCGAGTTGAAAAAAAAAGAAACATCAACAAGAGGAAAAGGAAGATATTTCAAAAAATCTACTTGTACTCTATCAATGGCTGATGTCCACTGATTGAGGTTTCATAAGGCTTGCCGTTATTGGTTTCGGCCGACTTAGGTGATATAAACACTTAAAACTAAACTATCCTCAAGTTTTATAAAAGGATAACGCAGTTTTCGAATTCTCGCTCTCTTCTTACTAAAAAAAACTTTAAGCTTTTCCGCAAGTAGTTAAGTAAGGTATATGGGTGTCCTTATTGACAGAGATGTCAACGTTTCACTTAGATTATAAGCATAAGGTCTATTGTGTCCAATTTGATTGAAATTTTGAGAAAATAAAAATATATCATCCACGCAAACAGATCTAAAAAGTTTGTTTCTTAGAATTTCCTACTCTGAAAATAAACTAACGCCTGTGCTTCTTTTAAAAGCTAATACAGCAGTCACAATTTGGATCTGTCGGTATTTTCATTTCATTTCATTTATTTCCTTACAAAATTAAGTACAAGTAAGACTTAGTCTTTTTAGCGTACTAACAAAATAATACAAATATTAATGTTCAAGATGACTTAATTCATTTTAACAAAAAAAAAACAATATTTTATATATGTATTATATATGTATGTACAGAAATTCTTTAAGAGCAATACATAGTTGAAAAAGATAGATAAGAATAGTAAAGGATAGAGAGAAAGACAGAAAAACTAGGAAACTACTGCTGTTGAGACAAATATTTAAAAATCATGTTTCTGAAACTAAAAGCTCCCGATGCTCGTTTAACGTGTTCAGGCAATGAATTCCATAGCCTTATGACGTAAATAAAGAAAAGACGGGACGAATTAACATACTGAAAAGATTGCTTTTTTAGATTAAATATTCTGGATGACCGCGTAAACTCCAGTTTATCATATAGGTACATTGGTGATTTATTATATGTTATTTTGTGCAAAAATATACTTCTTCTAGCATCTAGATATTGAGTTGGCGTGCAACCCAGAATACTATTTTGGTAGGCCTATACGTGGTCATATCTTCGTATACTGTAAACGTATCTAATCATTAAAGGCAACTTGCATTTTATTGCGCGATACAAAATCATGATTGCAGTATACTACATCCGCGTAAGTTATAATTGGTACCAGCAAGGTTTTCACGAGTTTTAACCTTGTGTTGCGGGGAACAAAACGGGCACATATCCACAGCTTACGACGGCAACCATGGATACGACCTATCATATCTTTGAAACATTTAAGGTAAGTCCATTGACCATTTCCATATTGCTGCAAGATCTTCATTCACCTTATAGGAGAGATCTTCAACTAGTCCAAGAGGCCTCGAAAGATAGATTTGAACGTCATCCGCGTAAAGGTGAAAAGATACGCTCTTACATTCATAAATTAAATCATTAAAGAAAATACAAAAAAGAATAGGACCTAATATAGATCCCTGTGGTACCCCCTCACGCAGGAAGTTTAGGTTTGAGAAACGATCTCCAACTATTACTCTTTGAGAGCGATTTCTCAAATAGTTCGCTATGAGCCGGACTGCACTGGAACTGAACCCGAAATAATAACCAAGCTTCTCACAAAGTATTTCAGGGTTGACTCTGTCAAAAGCCTTTGAGAAATCAAGCAGGCATAATATAGTAAGGTATAGTAATCGTCCAAGATCTTAACCATGGCAGTAGCACAGCTATGATTAGGTCTAAAACCAGACTGAAACGGAGACAGCAAAGAGTTTCGACTAAGATGACCAACAATTTGCTTTGCTAGTATTTTTTCAAAGACTTTTGAGAGGGTTGGCAGGATATAGATGAGCAGTTTGTGTTAAGAACGAACTCTATTCTTATTCCGTTCTTCTCTGCACAGAATCCTAATAAACAGAATTGAAACGTGCCCATACGCACTTATTGTTATTGAGAGTCCGGGAAAATCAATTCGGCATTGTCCACAACAATTAAACAGCTAATTGTCACAAAAGATCTGCAAATCAATTCTAATAAAATTCAGTTGATGTTAGAACTCAAGCTAGCAGATCAAATTTTTAAGTGTGGTTGTGAAAAACCAAAAGAACAATCGTTACTAATGAGACTTCGTGAGCAATTATTGATGAGACTTATTGAAAGACCAATGAATCCTCCAAGAACTATCACATCGAGAATGCAATAACCATGAATGGCATTCGTTAAGGCACGAAGAAAACAGACTTTTTATTGCATCAGCTGATCGATATGGACCTTAATGACATGTGATTCCTTCTAAAGAACCAGAATCGTGTGCAACCAAACTCGAGGAAGACATTTGGGGGATACTTCATTCCAAATTCAATCTCTACACCCTTCTCTATAAAACCCTTTAGGAAAATATTTCAGGATGAACTAAGGCATCAACCAAAGTGCTATTCCCGGTACCGTCACAAAGAAAATCAAACTTCATTGTGACCTTCAATAGGAGCAACCTTAGAGCATTAATTAGACTTCTCAGCAGTCACTGCCGCCTGAACAAGCACCTACATCGCATGAACCTTGCAACAGATTCAAGCTGTAGGGAATGCCCAGCACTCTTTCAAATCAGAAAAAGAATACTAGGCGGCGAATTCGTCTCTACAGAACAGCTTGCTCCCATCCATCCAGAAAAGTTCATTAACTTCCTGATATCATCTGGAGTGAAACAATTCATCTAGGAACACTAGGGACAGGACAATAGGATTCGCTAGAAATCGCGGTGCCAAGGGCTGATCAGCTCTCCCGAAACAATAATAATAATAAGGCCTCAACCAAGACACCTTCTAGCTAAGGATAGTACTAGCTGTCTCTAGTTGCATACGCTAAGTTGGTTGAGGTCCCTCTCCAGGAAGATGACATTGCCTTCTGCGTAGCTCCTCATAAGTGGACCGAAGAGCCTTCTTTTATAAAATAGACAGACCATCTTAGTTCAAAGCCAAAATGTAGAAGTGGTAGAAATCATCAAATAGTTTGTCAATGAAGTCGTTAATTTTGAAATCCTTTGCCTTCATCATATATACACATGAGATCGCAGACTATTTGTTGGTGTAAGTGAATTTTCTTAATTCCTATTCCTCAAACTAGTGGCACTATATTAGGCATTTAAACCCTCTAAATCTTTTATCAAGGCTGCTTTGTCTCAAAATAAGGGTTCGTTAAGTAAATTTTAATTAAAAGCACCTTAAAGCGATTGAATAAAATAAGTTACAAACTTCTTGTCGTCCACCCATATCCTGGACGGCTTTATGAGATTTTAATACCCCTAATATCGTCTGACAGGCAACCCTTTTTGCGTCACAACTAGTTTCGAATCTTTATGCAAATAAATCACAAATATCATATTCATTGCGATAGCTATGCAACAACCACCGCCACCACCATCCTCAGTTCTGTTCGCTGATCATTTCTCTTCTTTAAATGCTGGGAGCGGGAAAAACTTCCTTTTACTTTTCTTTCGCCAACCATTACAACCAACCACTTGGTCCTAGTTTTGATTTAAATAAAATATCCTCAAAAAGTGATTGGAAAACTCTGCTGCTCTAGTATGTATACGTCGCCGTGTGCAACGCGTTTCGCATTCGAAGAATCCTGCGATAGCTATGTGTATGTTCTTGTATGAGTGTTTGTGTGTGTGTGTATTGGTAATGAAAGTTTTTCTCCGGCTTCTTAGCAGGTAAATATGAGAAAACTTTCACCGTCGAACCGGAAAAACATTAAATGACAAAGTTTTTCCGAAGGCGATCATTCTTTCATGTTGGCAAATAAAATGATGGCACACTGAGGCTGTTGTGGATAACATCGAGAAGATGTTTCGCCAATGGCAGAGGAGAGAAGGGTTCTCAGAGACAGAATCGGAAGTGTGAAATGCGATGAGGAAGTTTTCCAAAGCGGATGGTTCTAAGAGGTCGTTCTTCAGTGTTTTGCTTTCTGTTTTTTTTTTTTTTTTTACTTGATTTTGCTTTTATTTTAAGAATTTTTTGTTTTCCTTCAGGACAATCGTGTAATTTGTAAAGGAAAAATTCACAACTTACTCAAGTGTTAATTAAGAAAAAAAAAATACACACAAATTCAATAAGAGAAGGTGTGCGGTAAAGTGTGAGAAAAGCTTTTATCGGTAGAATACTTACTGCTGGTGTCGATTTTTAGTTTAGGTGCTGATGTGCCTGGAACAACTTGAGTAGGAATGATTGTTGGATAATGTGCGTCCTGAAAAGAAAAGAGAGAAAAACTGATTTATAATACAACTCAATACTAAAATTCAATATTTTTTTTTGTTAAAACTTGTTTGAAAGGTTAATTTGACAAAAGCTGGGAAGTAAGGGATAAGGAATTCCACAGATATACGTATCTTTTCAGACAGTCAAGCGGCGATCAGATCCCTGGAATCAGTCTCTTCAAATTCATTAGTAGCTCTAGACTGCCGATCATCTCTTATAGAGATGGCGGAGCAGTTCAATATTCACATTTGTTGGGTGCCGGGGCATAGAGATATTCCAGGGAACTGTAAGGCTGATGAACTCGCTAGGTATGGAACAACTGTACCCGTGCTCACAGAAAGAGACACCCTGGGTATACCGATCGCTACATGTCAACTCAAGCTCAAGCTGGATGCTATCGAGAAAACAAATTCTAGGTGGACAAATGGTTTAACGTGTCTAGCGACAAAGCGGATTTGGCCACGGCTGGATCGGAAGCGCTCTATGAAATTGATTTCTCTCAACAGATCGCATATCAGTTCTATTATAGGTGTCATCACGGGACACGGTCTAATAGGCAAGCATGCAACAAGGCTTGGCGTCCATTCAAATGATTTCTGTAGGAGCTGCAAGGACAAAGAGGAGGAGGAAACTATTCCCCACCTTCTTTGTGACTGCCCAGCTCTCTCCCGTAAAAGAAGACTCCATTTAGGGGAATTCTACCTTAACGACATAGGCGATCTGATAAACACAGATATCAGTAACCTCCTTCGCTTCATAAATTGGTCGCTCCAATTGGTTTAACGAGTAGGTATGGAGATCTCTTTAGATCCATGTGGTATCACAATGGACCTATCACTGGTCTAAGTGTGCTGGCAATAGCTGGCAGCCACTTCAACCTAACCTGACCTTAGGGATAATTAACAAAGCGCTCGCAATAAAATTTTTCTTTTGGACTCACTGGGACCTGTGCTTACTCACTTTTGATAGCGTTACAGTACGAATCGGACCTCTGTCCGATCTTCAGTTAACTGCTTCCAGTTTCGCACAAAAATATTTTCCAAGCGGTGGTGTATCTACAGCGAAACTGGAAGCAGTTTACTGAAGATCAAGCCGGCTGGAGAGGCTTATTGGTTGAGACAGAGGTACGATTCGGACTGGACATGTCCAAGCCATCTTACAAAGTATCTGGATTCTTCTGACTAGGCTGATGTCGGTGTATCTCCTCCTCCACTCACCATCTATACAGTCGGTACCGTAGAACACCGAGAGTAACCCAATATATTCTTGACACGGTCCATATCTCGGCGAAATAGAGCAGGACTGGGATGATCGGTCTTCTGTATACGAGTCACTTTGTTCGAGAAAGAGCCGTGTTCCACCTTTACGACTTCCATCTCCATACTCAAGAACGCCCTACTGACACCTTGCTGCGTTCTCCTTATTATGCCAATATCGTCAGCGTATGCAAGTAATTTCACGGACTATTGAAAGATTTTGCCCCTGTTGTAGACGTTGAGTTCTGCATCGAAGGTCTCGTTGAGTTATTAACCGATCTTGATGGAGCAGTGAACATTTTCTACCGGCATCCTGCGGAAGGGATGCAAAAACTAAACATTGCTCTAGCCTACAGTATAGCTTGTTTTAATAAATTCTAATTTGAGACCTTAAATTCAATAAAAAGGTGGCAAGTATCGATTTGAAGTTCCTGGAATTTCTCCAAGACTTGCCGTAATTGGTCGATGGTAGACTCTAATATAAACCAATCAGATTGTTGACAAAAGGCGCTCACATAACACGGCGGAAGAATCTTACAAGCGACGTTTAGGAAAATTATACCTACTTCAATTGCTGCCTCTCCCTATTTCCTCCACCGGACAATTCTAATGGTCCTTTTCCTTTCTTTTGAGACGCTGGTGTTCGTCCCTACTCTACTCCTTACAAAGCTCCTGAGCAGCTCTGGTCCTTCTATGCTCCACCACTCTGTAAACCTCCGGTTTCGCTGCATGTGCTTGCCAGCATTCTTTGTCGAACTCAGCCCTGGAAGTCGATATGATTAAGATATGCTGAGAGGATTCCCACAATGACCCACAATAGATTTTTTAACCAATTAGTGTAGGCGGAGGACTTTTTCATCACTTGATCGCTTTTTCCATTTCTTTTCTGAAGTTTCGTTTTGATGTAGGTGCTACCAAGTCCGGTGGTAGCCAATCTAGCAACCTTAAGTTAATCGTACTAAAACCCAGGTTTTATCCTGGCTCCATCTAAATAAACCAACGCCAGATGGAGCCTGATGTGCGGGCCAAGACAGAGATCCTTCCATACTACTGCGATCTAGTCACTGGGACTAATAAGCAATTTTTGTATAAAATGATATATGAGTGTTCTAACCACTGGTGTCTCTCATGAGGTCACAAGAAAGAAATTATGCACATACATGCATCACTACGCGAATGAAACGTAAGTAAGATTTAGACCACTCAAGACGTTGAGGGATAGAATAGCGCCCCTACGCTCGTTTATGGCATTCCATAACGCTCCTATGAATGTGTATTTTCTAATTTTTTCAGTGCTGCGCTAATTCGAAGGGTTCTCGTCTTCTCAATCTCCTTACTAGGTTTGTGTGGTCCAAATGTACCCTTCCCACGTGTATTTATCCGTAAGTGTTGGTCATAATCCACCGCCCAATAATTTGTTGTGGATTTCTTCCATCCTAAACCTTCTAAAGCGCTACAGCTACAATTTTTTTTATTAATGAAACGATCTCTGTCTGTGTCGTCAACTATTTTTAATACACGTCTTCTCTTACTTTTCTAGCGGAGGAGCGCGTAGTCCGTATTGGGATTTGGGATTGGGATTTTTGGCAGTTATATCAGCCTTGGATTTTTCCACTGTTTTGAAGAAACACTGATGAATTTTAGATATACCTTGGTAAGGAGTGTCTAATATTGCCGTAATGAGATGGTAGGCCATTCGGAAGACTTAGGAAGACTCCTATTTCTTCAAGGAACCACAAGTTTTTGAATTCTTTGTCTTAATTTTCTTTTTGGTGATCCAATGCTTCAGGTTCAACTTGTTTTACTGACAAAAACAAAACTTGAAATTATTTTCCTAAAAGTTCTAGCTACTCCTTTTTCGTAAGGTGACTAATGTGCGGCCACAGTTGTAATCCATTTGACATAACCACAAAATCACACAACCACACCGGACTGTTTCAGCACTTAGTATATTTACAACCAACAACAGAAAATTTCTGGAGCATATCAGGAAAAAAACCAAAAACGAAAGGAAATGGCACACAGAGAACACATTTACAAACATAAAGAATGTCTCCCTGCGGTTAATGTCCTCCCTACTATCGGCCTCATCACTTTTATCCTTTTGTTTAATTTGATTCTGGTGTTTTATTAGCCGAACAATCCTCCTGATGGCAGTAATGAAGTTTAATGTTTCAATTAGAAATCCTTTTTCCACCCACACACGTACACATATGCATGTTTGTATCTTATGTGTATCTAAAAACACAACATGTCCTCTGTATCATCACAAGGTCTCATGGAAATGAGAGCACAATTCGCAGGCAAAAAGCAAAAAAAAAAAGGGAATGAGAGAATAAAAAAAAAAAACTACGCACTTTACATCTGCGTAGCATCAATCCAAATCCTGATCGTTGCTCTACGCAGCATTAATTGCGAAAATATGTCAGTGTAAATGTTATTATTTTGTTCTTCCCCCTTAGCGCCCTTTTGCTGTGTGGTTTTTGTTACTTTGTTGGGTGTGGGGCGGAACCGGATGCGGGTGCTTTGATACTGTTGCTGTTTTTCCTGCTGTCTCATGCCCTTTGTCATCGTCGACATCGTTGTTGGTTTAAACAACCCTTGGGCACCCTTTTGGTTTATTTATTTATATAGAAATGAAGGAGGCAGGCGTGAGAGCTCAGTATAGTAGATACCTTTTACCGCAAACACACATACACATGCGATGCTTCTAGATTGTAAGGACACTCTAACACTGTCATGGTCGTCGTACGTGTGCTAGGCTAAGAATGTTTTGTTTTGTTTTTTTTTTTTTTTTTTTAGTATGGCAGTTATTATTTAACATGTGTATACATGGGGATACGGGGATAGCTGTTGCTTTTCTTAATGGCAAAGTGGTGCACGCACGCATAACGTTCTCTACACATTCGACTGGTTTAAGGACATTACACACACGTTCAGTGTTGACTTTGTTTTCTCAGCCTTTCGCAATGATAAAGGAACCAAATGGTTCACTAACAGAACCTTTGTTCCTTTTTTGCAACTGCCACTGACTTTAGAAACATACACATACAAACCAAGGGATGATAGAATTCCGCCCAAAGTAACTGTCACTCACAATTCTCTTCGTATACACTCATATGTACGTAGATACATATGTATTGTGCATTTGCAATACACAAACTAAGTAAATTTTCTAAATATCCTTGGGCTAGTTAGTGTTTTTATTGTTTCATACCCCACTCAGCCAACTACGAGTACCTTTGTCCATTGCAGCAGCCAGAATACACTTATCTGCTAAGTGAAATGTGTTTTACAATTTAATTGAAGTTAGATGCCGGCCTTACACACACACACAGAGGAGACCAAAAGTAATTGCGTAAATGCAATTGTCCTTTTTTGGGTTGCACACATTTTAATTGAAGTTGGAAGGATGCACACACTCAGACAGAAATGCGTACAGGAAATTGCATTTTCCTCCCAACAAGGATCATGAATATTAAAATTTTTTTAATTAAAAATAAATTATGATGCATTTTTTATTTAATTTTTCAAAACAATGAGACGAAAGCACTCGCATAAGGTCCTTCCATATATTTTTTCCCGCAATACTTCGCCATTTTACATGGGAAACGCACAAAAGTTTTCAATTTTATAAATTTGCATAAAATATGAAGAGCTGGGGGATGAAAAAAACACTTAAAACGCAACCAACCACCACACGATTCATAACGATATTTAACATTACAAATGATTTGAATTATAACTCACAAACAAACGAACCGCATAAGACACGCAATGCATCTTGTAATTCTCTCGAACGAAACGCACACGATTTGCAACACGCAATGCAGTTCCTTTGCATGCGATGGAGCGAGATTTTCGCCTGATGGAATTCCACCCCGTTGAGGAGTAAAAACTTCTTCAAGACCGCTTGGGTACGCATTCGTGCTTTGTTTATAACACATATCTGCATCTGTGTCTTGCAATGCTTCTCTAGGAGTACTTGTGTTTCATTCAATCGTTATCGCGATCTAACACTGATTCCCTGCGAAACTTGTTTACAGTCATTTCAATCAATTTTCGAGATTAAAAGAATGCATTACCAGAGGGGATAGCAAAAGTCCTTGGGACAAGCGAATGCAAATATTTATGTTAATGCAAAGAAAATAAATTGTAGTTTAAAAAGGAGTTTTTGAAGTGCTTTGTGGTAGTGTGCGTTTTAACGAAACATTAATGTGGTGCAATTCATAAGAAGGTACCTCTGCGTGCAGGAATATGTAATATTAGTTGCATCTTTCCTTTGCAACTTCTAAATGGATTACAATGAGGTACAAAGGCGATATGAGGCGACATCACAAATCGTTTTTTGGCAGGTAAAGCTGCGGTATTGATACTTTTTAACATTTATGTCTCTGAAATGACGAAGGACATACAAAGGGAGTGATATGAAATCAAACTAAAATTTAATTTTACCATTAGCTTATAAATGTTTCGATATCAAACTGAATGTAGCCGATTATTGTGGGTAAGGTTTGAGATGTACAGTGGGAGACTGCTTTTTATGTCTTAGCAACGTAAACAGCACGATTCCAATCCCTACTTCTACTGGGTACCTGATCAGGGAAACATTCAGCGCAGATATCGCCAAGACTGTGTTGTTGTGTTCCATATACATACATGTATATATCCTTCCATGAAGGAAGCGGGCTATTCCACCTTGTCCAGCACTAGCAAGAGCTAGACTGTTTACTTAATGCACGATTTTCTATGATGACGATTCGGTGGTTTTCTGAATTTAATTTGTTGGATTTGAGAATCTGAAACACCCTCTACAACAAGTGCCTCTCAAGGGGCGTTTAAGGGCCCATATATTTTTTTTTTCTAGTTTTGGTAGCAAATAAGGCACCATCCACAGAGAAGTCATATATTGGGTGCACTGTGGCTAGGAAAGGTGGCTCTCGGTCTCTTTTCTAGGCCTAAGATATATTATGAGGCGACCAGGCACGACAATAAAGAAAAAAGGACCAGGACCCCCATGCACTATGTACGAAACAGATGTAGAAAAAAAAACATCCCAACACGGGACAACCTGGCACTTGAGGTCGGGCAAATGGCAAGGCCAAAGAAAAAAAGAAGAAGAATGATTTCTTTGGAACTATAAATAAGATTCCATAACACAGTCCATCTTGAAATGTTGATGCAAAGCTCAGTAAAGGGGTGCATTGATCTGTAAGATGATGGTCAGAAACGAGGAACTCTGAGAGAGTCTAATTACACCAAAAATCAAAACTATACTGTAACACTTCGTACTAAATTAATTCCGTATCCATAACTACCAGCTATACGCATACATACGTAGTGTTTTATAAGTAAAATTCAAAATTGCATTTCAAACGAAATACCCTCACGAATATAATCCTAATTAGCATTTCCAAAATGGAATACGCCTTCGTACTCAGGGGAGTGACAGAATCGTCAAGAAAACGCCACCGACACGTCCGCCCCCCTCACAGTGCAAGCGATGAAAGAAATCCTCAAGAATCACTTATTCACAAAATCACTTTGCATTCCAAGAACTATCAGTCGCATATTCAGGTCGTAAATTTTATTTAATTATCATGTTTAATTACCTTGCCGCACAAACACAACAAATACGAGAGCCCACCCCATCGGCACTTGGCACTCTACCATGTTGGATCCTTCAGTGCCACCGCAATCACCTCCGCCCGCCCCCTGATCCTTAACGCTAATGTCATACAGCGGAAAAAATTTATCACAAGAAAAAAAACTGGAGCAGAAAAATTAAATAAAGGAGAACAAGAAAGCAACGAAAAAAGCTGAAATGTATAAAAAAAAAAAAATTAAAATAAGCCTCACACTGAATGGGATCGCGATACGAGTGCTACCGCTGCCACTGCTACTGCTGCTGCTGCTGTACTATGTTCACCTTAATAGGTCGCCATTAGAGGCCATAAGGGAATAAAATGTTTCATAAAATAAACTAATTAACAAGAACTCTGTTTTTTTTTTTTTGCCTTTGAATTAACCAAACACACACATACAAAGAGAAGATTGGCATATAGCAGAAGTCATCATACAGAGGGGTGGGACTCAGTTTTGTTACCCCCCCCCGGCCGACTCACGTGGAGGTGGGGACAACCCACGTGTTATCTTTCATTGCCGTGCCTTTTGTTCTAGCACCAATTTCACCCCGGTTCACCTCGCCTCCTTCTGTTGTACAATTTTTTTTATTATTTGCTTTACTTTGTAGTTTTCATTACAATTTATTAATTTTTTTCCTTTTTTCATATTCACCTCGTTGTGCATTCACATATTTAATTAGCCAAGGTAAATATAAGATTAAGGGGCACGATAAGGGGTGGGATATGGATTTCCATTTTTTTTTTTTTTTTCTTTGTGTCATAAGGGTTCGTTTTTATAGTGAGTGCGGGTACAGTTGGTAAACTGCCACTAGTTAAGGATTGGAATACTGCTGCGTATACGCAACATATGTACGAGGGTTGGCATGATGGACATGACCGCAAATATAGTTTGCCGAGGAAACAGTTACGAAGTGAAATGTTAGTTTTACGGTGTGTGTTTTTCATAATTGCCAGGATTTTAGTTTTATGATTTTTTTTTATTTCCTATTTCAATGCGATTCAACAATTTTGCGTTAAAAAAATTCAAGTTGTCTATAACATGGAACTATAATGCCGTTGTTATTCAAATACACTGTGGTTATATTTCATTGTATTGCAGTGCAAGAATGAAAAGTTGGAGTTGATTAAGTTGGAAACGACATGAAGTTCTTGGCCAACGAACAATGGCAGAAAATTACATGCATCATTCAGATGTTTAAAAAGAAAAGTTAGCAAAACATTGTTTGGAAAATTTTATTATACTAGATGTAAGAAATCTGATGGTAGTTCCTGTGTTCACTTTCAGGGAATCCAAATTTACTTTAACAAATTAACTTTTACAGGAACTCCTTTCAAATCATTACCGACGTTATAATTCGTTATATGTGGTCGCTCCATATATGCAATCTGTAGGCTATAAATAATCTGTAGGCGAAATATCTAGGAGTAATCTTGGAAAGGAAACTTCTTTGGTCGAAACCCGTCGAGTCTGAAGCGGCTCGAGCATTATTAGCTTTCTGGAAGTGTAAGGGCCCTATAAATAGAAAATGATGCAATCTTTCGCTGGCTCCACTCCATACAAGAAAGAGAACTTAAAGCAAAGTATTCTACACCCAAACAACTCTTGTCATCATATAAAAATTATTATAGACTTTCTGACACGATCCAGAGTGATCAAGCTTCTCTAGGAACCAAAAGGATACAGCAACACGTTTTTATATGAAAAACTCGTAATGACGGAGTGAACTTTGAATCTTCTTAGTTGAAGCTACTTAAGATGCAGTGAAAGACTTGGGAGTGAGGCTAAACACAAAGCTCAGTGGGTGGCGAGTTTCTTACGAACAGTGTCAGAACCAGCCATTTTCGTAGTCACGGGAGTAGGTAATCCCAATCGATCTCCTGATGGCAGAACGAAAGTACATTTTATGAGAGAAAATCAGGTGTTAGGAAGGAAAAGGCAACAACGGAAGCGGAAGCGAAATCAAAACCGCTGTAGCACTTTAAAAAGCAAAGTATCTATAGAACTGCCTCACTAGACATTACGAACTCGACTTAATTTCACCTTAACCAAGTCCGTCCACATACACTAACTTCCAGATCAAGAGACCGTCGTAGTGTTCTCCTCCTCAGACAACGAGATAACCAACTCAACCGCATGAAGAATACTAAATTCCTTTGTGAACTCGGTTGGCCGCCCACTTCATTTAGGAGAACTTATGCGTGACACAAAAGATCCTTTAAGAGCTCTTCAAAAAATAAATTTCTTGTTTTCAATACTAAAGACTTATTGTAAGCTGGTTCTTTCCTGTTCTGTCATATTTATAAGCTTCGCACTTTTCCTTGCACAACCTACAAACACTGCTACCTTTGATCTAAATACCAATCGAAACCGGGGGCAATGTAATAAGTATACAAATTCTATCCCCTTACTTCCAGAAACGTTTTCTTTCTTTCCCCCCCAGCTCATACTTCAATTGTAATCTGCATATTCGATTGTCGTAAACCATGGTGATTCTTTGAACAACCCCTTATAAGAACTATTCCCTACCTAATTGTAGAAACGGAGGGTGGTAGGCAGGCAGGCATGCAAAAAAAAAGAAAAAAACAAGCAAAATCCCTATTCCACTCAAGCCTGTATAAATCTTAAGAAACACTTTCCTCAGGGGAAACGAACACTTCCTGGCGGAATTTTTCACAAATGTATTTTATAATTTACTTCATTCTCTCCATTACACGCACTTCCGGTGTGCGTAACGATTTCCATAAAAATTGATTGCGGATCCTTGTTACACACATACACAATGTTACATTCTTATGTACAGAAAATATTAAGGAAGTATCAGGAAGTACAATGTTTTTCTTACCGCACTTTACCCTTACGTTAATTGAGAAACCCTCTTTTCTCAAGGATACCCTTACTAGGTGTGTGCATTTGTGTTTGTGTCAAGAAGGTTCGTTTGCTGAGTAAAATACTTCTAATACTTTATGCGTGCATTACCGTTATAAGTTGGGTAATACAAATAATGCAAATTAGTTGTTAATGTGTTACGACGGATATATCAGCTACATTATTAAAGGAGGCAGACTATTTTCTATACATACTATGATCCGTGTTCAAAATCACCCCTAGGCTTGGTGTGGAATTGAAAAAAAAAATGGGCTAATGTAGATACTATGTAAATATCCGGATACTTTGTATAAAATATATTCTGCTTCAGGCCAGTGAATATTTTACATGAAAAGTAGTAATTCAAGTTGTGAAGGGAAATCTTATTACGGTCCTTTTATCCAGACCTATAAAAGTCGTAAATAATTTATCGTAAAGAGGTCAATTGCATTATGTACGCAAAAAAAACAGGATTGTCACAAAGAATAAAGCTTGAAATGGTGGGAGATTTTTAAACTTAGACCTCAAGACATGTAACTTGATTACACTTTTTAACTGCATCCTTGTCAGTATGCGTTAGGAAAGGCCAATCTACAGAAGGTGCAATGCTTTACGTAACAACACATGTAAAAACAACCTTCCGGCCTTTCTCGATATTTAAGAAACCTTTGGCAGTGGCCCTTGAAGCACTCAATTCCACCTTGGGTTTAAAAACCATAGAGTGTTGTTTCAATGCCCTTCAGGACTTGCTTCACTACAAAAAAGTCTTTTTTTGCGGGTACAAGGGCATGAAGGCATTTAAGCTAACGAAATTTCTGATCAGCTAACCGGGAGGTGTTCTTCGGAGACTTACTTAGGTTCTTGGCCATAACACTCCTTTCCCGGTTGTCTCAGTTGTTCCATTTGACGTTATAACGCGAAGTCGAAATTAGTGGATGTGGATTCCTTCGATCAATTCTTTCGTCTCTAACGTTAAAAACGTACCTTCTGGAGAGTGAATTTCGATCTCAAGTTCCGATACACATCCCTTTCCCTGTATCCAATTGTTCGCTTCTCTTTCGATTTTGAAAAGTCCCTTGATAAAGAGGTAAAGAAGTGTTAGGTCGAGAATAATCTATCGATCCCCATTGTGTCAGCATATACTAGCACTTTTTCAAGGCTATCCCCTTTATCCTCGCCACTGAAATATACCAAGGTAGACCTGAACATCACCACTGCTGGATCTGCATGCTATGCTTTTCCGCTGGTCTTTTGCACACCACTTGTCACTTTGAAAAATTTCCCTAACTTGGTGTGTGGATGCTTGCCTTAAACATATTTGAAATTATGAGATCATCTGGACAAACCTCACATAATTTTTTGTTTTTCTAAATCCATGTCCACTGAAAACTAATCGTCACATATACATAAATTAATCCACAAAAAAATATATCTCTTCAAAATATCTGTTGGCGCCATACTAAATCAAAAGACTTAGGCGCGCATTTTAGAAATTTGGTATTGAACAAAAGCTGTCCTTTTTTTTAAGGGTAGTCAAGTACTTAAAATTATAGTTTTGCCTCGGATTTTATTGCCCTTAAACTTGCCACACTTACGCGATGATAAGTATTGAGTTGATTTATGCACCACATGCTCCGCATTAAGCGAACACAATCCACACACTCATCCCAGAACCGTGGCCAGCCTCATTCAAGTAAGTAAGCCAAAAGCCATTTTGCAGGACTTAACGAAAAAATAAGAAAGTATATTTACCGCCTGCTATGACCGTATAAAGTAACTCGCCAACCACATCCGCACAATGCAAGGTAATTAGCAATTGTGCTGGTGCTACTGATGGTGTGGCGCACATGTACACACACTCCCAACAGAAAAGGATTAAACAACTCAATGCATGGATTTACTTCAAAAGCAAAATCACAATGCGACGAAAATATCCTTGCCAAGCTCCTACAGCAAAGTGCAGGCGAACACACATGGTGAGCCAGTGAGCCACTACTGCGAAGCAATTGTCTTTTCGCCACACCAGCGCCGCGCCGCGCCGCGCCACCACCCCCAACCGCCTAAGACACATACACTACACACTACATCTCCAACACAAAGGCCAATTTTAATGTTTCAATTGTTGGCAGAAAAGCCGCTTTTATCGCAGGCAGCGTCAAGTTATTTCCTTACGCTCGTTGACTCCTTTTCGAGTTAAGTGTTTCGTAAAAGCTGATTATGTGGCAGCAGCGGTGGCGGCGTCGACGAAGACGACGGCGACATGGAAGCGGTGGTGATGGTGATGGTGGCGGTAGAGAACAACAGCGCACGACATACAGCACACATGCCCATACACAAAAAGGCGGGGGGTTAGTAAGGACACAGGGAACCGAAGGACAACTGACGGCACCATGGAGCCAGGCATGTGGAGCGAGCGCCTTCAGTGAATTGAATCGAAGGCAGTGGAAGCGGCAGCAAAGCAGAAAAGGAATCCATAAACAATGCTCGTGTGCGGTCTTTACTCGTGCTCCTCAGGAATGATGCAGATGTGGAATTCAGTTAACAATAATAGTGCACTGTTTATGGCTTCAGTGCACTGGTGTTGGTTGCGATAGTGCACTCCTTCAGAGTCCTTTGTTTCGAATCAAGAAACAAACACAAAGTGCAAGGGAGGCGTTTTCGTTTTCTGTGGTTTTTTTTTCTTTTTTTCGTGTTTTTGTTTCATTTAATTTTGCGCGCATTTAATCCTTTTGACACTTCGTCCTTTGAAAAACGCAACACCGATAGATGTAAATACATACATACGTATATGTACGTGCGGAAAATTCTTGAGATGTAACGAAACTAACCACTGTGTCACACACATCTAACGAGAGTGTCATGTGGAAAGGATTTTCTTTCTATCAGCTTCGTTTATGCCGAAGTTTTGCTTTCTATTAAAATGGACAAAAAAAAATCCTTTTTCGATGGTTGTTTCCTTTTCGTTCTTATTCAGTACATTGGTGTGTGCACTGTTGGAACCTTTTAGCTGCGACGACGATAGGATTGTAGTAAATGTTCTGTAAATGATTTATGGATATGTATGTAGAGTGCTACAGCCTATCTGTACCACCACCATCCAATGAAACTGGGTTAGGTTATTACACAGCTGTGAATGTTAAAAATGTGTGGGCCGCAGGAGGCATTGGCTTCCATTGGCTTTTGTAGGGCAGCAACACTGCAGTGTCGAGTTGTTCAACGTAAAGCAATGCCAAACAATTAACAGCAATCATAAATAGTTTTTGCAACAATGAAAAACGATGTTTCGTAAGTTATGACAAGCGAGAAAAAGATGTCCTTGATAAAACTTTACAGGAACTGGCCTGTAGGGTATCAGGTGTAGTGGAATGGAACTTTGGGTATCATTGTCCGTTGAATATAGTTTTAAGAAATCTTACCACGTCTGGTTACTTAAATGGACTCACGAGAGACTTAACAGTTTAAGCCCAAATGAAAAAGCCTTCTCAGTAAATACAATAAAGATAGTTTGATACATTTTTATAGCAACCATATAGAGAGAGTGTGTAAAGGTCCACACGACAAAGATCAATTTCACAAGGAAATAACTCGTAGAGTAACTGTTCCCAGTATGAGATCTATCGTTGACCAAGAAACAAAAATAGCAGCACTATTTATAAACACGTGGCGTCAAAAAGATTAAAAATTCACACAGCAACTAATGGCCACGTGCTAAAGGATGTGAACCACGCATCCATAATCCGAATGTACAAGATCTTGCGTTAAAAAAAGAACAAACATAACCTGCCATTGCAAGGAGCAAGCAGGAAAGAGTCCCATGACAAATACAGCATCCGGATGTTTTTTAGAAAAGCCCAGCAACTTAATAGCAATTCTGTGTGTCAATTCTATCTCATTCCAACAAATTGCCTATCATTCAGTGAACACATTCACAAGACTAGTTAACAGCAATCGATGCCTCGACATCGCTAATTAATCCCTAATGATCGACTGAACATAACATGATGTGCTCTTGTACCGAATCATACCTATCGGCGTCATCATCGTCAGCGAAATCAATCTAACAACGTAGATCCTGTTTGAAATACTGTTCCTTCAGCAAACACCGTTAGACAGACATTGTTGGAAGATCCAATTAAAAAAGTAAAAAAAAAAATTCTAACGAAAAAGATAACTTCTAGTAATCCTTTCACCGTTACCAGGATGTATTACATCCGCATTTTTGACATCCTTTAAGCTATGCGTGTCTTCGAAGTTTTTCTTTCTGTCGCTGCTCCCGATGTCGAGGCTGTAAGTTTAAATTGGCATATTAAGTGTAAGAAATGTGCAAGCACACATCTAAACACATCACATTGAAGGGTAAATTCTACAAATTCATGCTCCTTTCCTAACGGCATGATTGTGATATCAACATTTTTATACAAACTCCATGAAGAAAAAAAGAAAGCTACAGAGAAGGATTCAAGGCAATCGGCAATACATACTCGTAGCATAGGAGGCAAAACACAGAATTCAAAACTCCATAACTATACAGGGATTCTGAAATTGGGTATAACGATCCGAAGGATGTGATATAACACGGAACATCAATTCCCCAGAATTGTGTTCGCTTCCAAAGTGTATCTTATCATCGTAACCGTCATCGTCTTCGTCGTCGATATCTCCACACATCCTCCATATACACATGATGTACCTCGTTTGTCAGATCTGGAAGTTCGTTGCAGAAACAGAAACACACACCGCCCGACAACCGGTGGGATAGAATGTAGTTTAACCGCAAAATTTACCAACTTCCTTGTTGTACGAATTTTCGTATAAATTTTAATAAAGAAATTTCATTGGCCGTAGGCACTACATGGCACACGGCCAAAAGGGGCTGTGTTTCCCATAACGTGTTCGTGTTCGCTGGCTGCAGTTCGTTCGACTTTTCTTGTGTTTTTGTTATCCTTGAGAGTCGTTGTTGTCATTTTTCGTCATCGGTGTATATTTCTCTTCGAGTGTACGTTGTATGTACGACATGTTCTACAATGAAACCTACATGGATGCTGCTCTGAAAATTCCTGCGATGATTATGATGTAGAAAGAAACAAAACAGAACAACAAATAAACCAGCAATTACGCAAAAAATTCGATGACGAGAAAACCAACAGAGTATAACCAGAGAAAGAAGGTATGTATAACTTTAACTTAACCTTGAGGACAATACTCGTGCTGTTTAGAATGGTCAAGTCAAATGTAGAGAAGATGTTCCTTATTGAAGCGAGTTCAATAAGCGCCTTCGATTGAGGCTCTTAGTTAAATGGAGAGGGATATTAAGCCCCTCATACCTATGGCCCCTCGAAACTAGTGAACAGTGGATCAAGACAGTCGGCACCTATTTTTGTCAAGGAAGTATTGTCTTGTCCGATTGTCGCAAACTGCAGTTGTTCGTATGTAAGTAGCTGCGTATCATCCTGTTGGACTTCCAAGCAAAACGCCACAGGTTCAAACCTCACCTCTTGACAGGCAAAAACAATGCGTTTTTAACACACAACAGAAAACCTGTAAAAAAAATACGGTAATAAAATTTACAAGCGAAACTAAGTAAAATAAACTAAGACCCTTTCAAGCAAACCTCATAATTATCCATTTTTATTTCCTTTTGAAACCATACGACATTATAGCGTGTAGTATCCCACGATATACCTTTCAAAAAGTTTATCCAAAACTAATAGAAAGCGGTAAAATAATAAAATATAAACTTTTGCATAGTGCAGATGTAAATTTCTGCAGCAGCATTAATCACTGGTGCCAAAAATCTTCGCGCAACAACTTAATCTCTTACCCCTAAGATAAGAGCGACTGAGAGTTTAAAAACTTTGTGCAGCGTAAATGCCTGCAAAGATTAAAACAGTAAATCATTGCGCCCAGCTCTATTAACACTGCGCGCTAGTGCATATCTTCTTAGTCAACAAAAATAACAACAACAAGAATAACAAAAGATAAAATAAGAGGAAACAAGGAAAAACTACAAGAAAAACAAAAATAAACTCTAAAGTTTAATCTAAATAAATTTTGTTGTGAAAAGACCGTTATAGGACTTCAACGACGAACGACGAACGACGAAGAGAGAAGAATTGTTTCTTTTGCCCTCAACTGCAGCAGCAGCACCAAGAGCAGCCAGTCATCCCAGTAATTATGACCACCGACAACGCAGGATTGTAAATCGAAAGAAGAAGACTCACAAGCGGAATTAGTGCGTCGTGGTGTTTTTTTTTTTCTTTTAAATAAAATGTATTGCAACTGCACGACAAACTTAAAGGTATAAGTCTTCAAGAAGCTAGACATCATTTTGGGTGTCTTAGTTAAAGTCTTTTTGAAAATGTTCATCGAAGTCTTATAGTACACCAAACCTTTCTCTCTCCAGAGCACTTAGACTCTATTTTGCCTATTTTGTTGACCATTTTACACCAAGTAAGCACTTCCATGGTGAGGAGCATTCAGATCAGCGCTCACCATATCAGACGGCAGAATACTCTCAAACGAAATGATCCATCTTCTCCGCGGGCATTGCTGACCTGGCAAGTTGGCAAAACCAAAGATTTCGTTATGTATCGCTTGAGCAAAACCTCAGCCACCGGGATTTCATCATACAGTCAGACCACCATCAAGGTACTGAGCTCTCACAAAATCAGGTCGAAACTGGTGTAGGAATGTCTAAATGCCAGGTTACGCCAAGGAATCAAAAGCGGCCAGACTTCTGCGCAAACTAAGGGAATATTTGAGAAAGGAAGAGAAGGGAGAGAGCATTTGGGCCAAGCTCTGTACTCCAAATGAGACAGACTAAAGAGATTCTAATCTTGTCACCGACCCGCAAGGAATGTATTTAAGCAGCATTTCAAGCAGCTCCTTAATGGGCATGACCAGGAGAGAGTGATAGAAAAGAAGAAACCTCAACTTCAGTCGATAAAGTAGTTCTCCCACCCAGCCTAGAGAAAGTCTGCACAGCCATCAAAAAGCTGAAAAACAACAAGGCCGCGGGCTCGGCTTCCGAGCACCAGATCATCTGCAAAGTATGGGATGACGAAAGCATGGCCGACGACTGGACTATCAGCTCTATCTGCCCCATCTTCTAGAAAGGCGATCCTATGTCTTGTAAGAACTACCGAGACATATCCCTGATTAATGTAGCCTACAAGATCCTGTCCAGTGTACTGTGTGAACGACTTGAGTCGTTTTGCACCACACTCATCCGCACCTATCAGTGTGGCTTCCGGCCCGGTAAATCGACGATAGACAAAACCTGGAAAAGACCAACGAGTTCCAAGTCGATATTCACCTTCTTTTCATCGACTTCAAAGCCGCATACGACAGCATTCATCGCAGCGAACTATATAACTGATCCAGTTGTGTCGCGCCACGCTAGAGAATTCGCAATGCACCGTGCAGTTTGGGAACAGAACCTCCGAACTATTCCAAACATGCACCGGATTTCGGCAAGAACACGCGCTGTCGTGTGATTTCTTTAATCTTGTGCTGGAGCAGATAGTGCGAAAGACCGGCAGAAACACGGAAATCACTTTATTTAACAAATCCATCCAGCTGCTGGGATACACAGACGATATCAATATCATCGCCCGTTCCCAGCGTGCCATTATTGAGGCTTCTACGGCAATAGAAGAACAAGCCAAACGAGTTGGTCTCATGATGAACGAGTATAAAACAAAGTACATGCTGTCTACCAAAAACGAAGGATAACCTTAGGCAACCGCTGCTACTTCGGTTTATCCAAACAACTAGGGTCCAAACTCCTAACTCGAAGGTCCAAAATCATGCTCTACAAAACCCTGATCTTGCCAGTCTTGCTTTATGGAGTTGAATGCTGGACGATAAGTAAGACAGCAGAGCAGATCTTGGGATCCTTCGAAAGAAAAATTCTACGTCAAGTATTTGGTCCTGTCTGCGACGAGGGCGAATGAAGGAGAAGATATAACCGCGAACTCTACGAGCTGTACAAAGATGTGGATGTAGTCCGGAAGGCAAAAATCCGTCGACTGTAATGGCTCGGCCACATCGAGCGAATGGACGAGAGTGCTCCAGCTAAGAGGATCTTTGAATCCCAGCCACCTGAATCTCGATGAAGAGGAAGATCGTACCTCCCGTCAGGCAATCGCGGACGCCAGAAACCTTGATCTAGTAAACTGGAAGCAGCGTGCTCGGGACCGTGAAGGATGGAAAGCGGCATTAGTTCAGGCTCAGACCCTCCAAGAGTCGCTGGCCTGATAAATAAGTAAGTAAAGAGATTCTGTGGATCTATAACTGAAGAAATAATATAGCCCTTTTAAGTTTAAGGGAAGACAGAAGAACTAGAGGAAGACCACCCACCCGAAGACATAGGGAGGCCTAAGTTCAACAGTGGACACAGATAGCTAATTCATGATTATGATGATGGAGTATAAGAGTACAATTGATATTCACATTAAGGTCGCTTTGTACCCTAGAATCAGTCCACAAGCTTGTATTTCTTTACTCGGATTTTTTCTACGAATCCTTTTGTTTAAAACATTTTTCAAACCTTTTCTTTTCTTCATCCCTAGCTTAGGTATGATTTGTTCGTTTGTTTTATTATATTCAGCCTTGCTTTGACTTTACGACCCATAACAATAATGAACCCGTTGCTCACACGACGGATGCATGGAATTTTGCAAAGATTTACATTCTATTAATTTGATTCTAAGGACATTCGGACGGCTATTAACATTTTATAACGAATATATTTCATTTTATTAGCGAAGAATTATTCTTATTCACTCGTATAACCCAAATGAAGATCACATTTTGTTGTTTTTTTTTTTTTTTAATAGTAATCTCATTTTCTATGACCTGGTGGTTCGCGTTTCTAAATCTTCATTTATACACACTTTTTACGGATCAGTTGGTTTTATATCCTTTTCTAGGAACAGAGAGAAAAACATCAGAAAAAAAAATACAAGTGAAGAAAATCAGGAAAACTGGTAATTCTGTGAAGGTTCCGCCCATAATTTCATCCGCTTAATCCAAATAATGCACATGAAAATTATGAGATCACCAGGAAGGACGAAATCATGAGGCACGAAACACATTTGCACCAGGATAACACAAAACAAGGCGCCGAGAAAGAGGAATCGGATTTTGTTTTTTTCTTTTTTTTTACAGCGCTTGGTATGGTATCACAGCGGCCAAATGCAAATCCATTATGAAAAAAAAAAAAAAAAATCTCAGAAGTGCACATTACGTTGATATGGCACCATCATGACACAACTCGGGACAGAAATACCAAAGCTAGCGAGAGCAAAGAATAAAAAAAACAAAAAAACACACGGAATAAGAAAAATAAAACAAGACAAAATACAACGGGGAAAAAGTGTAATAACCGCCACCCTGCAGTGTCCTTGCCCTTATCCGTGCTTTATTATCACCCATTTTGTTCAGGGATTTCCAGAGCTCCGGCTCCACATAGCCATCATCGCCCTCTTTGTTCTGAACGCGAACAACATTCATGCTTGGTAATTCGCGTTCATTCCTTTTTTTTTTTTCAAACAGTACAACCCATTTCCCAAGCGGAGGAGCAAAGGAGCTATGCGATGCTATGATAGAG
Organism: Criorhina ranunculi; assembly: GCA_951813785.1. Taxonomy (NCBI): domain Eukaryota; kingdom Metazoa; phylum Arthropoda; class Insecta; order Diptera; family Syrphidae; genus Criorhina; species Criorhina ranunculi. Next base: position 16,821,144 of record OX638381.1, read on the forward strand.
CAGAGCAGAGCAGGGTGGTCGGCATTTTCGGTTTATGACTTAATATTAACACACCTCTGCCGAATAGACACACAGATAGAACAGGAACAGAAGCAGAAGCAGAAGTAGAAGCATCAGCAGTAGCAGCAGTATTGAGCGCTGGAAAAAAAAAACAAGGATATTTCTCTACTGCTGCTGTGTTGTGCTATTGTAGAGCGCACTCCTTCCCCCCACTGGCCTCTTTGGGTGCTGCAATTTCTGTTTTTCTTACGGTTGTCATCATTAGATCTCATTACGGAATCCTTTTTGCTGTGCGTGCCTCGTAATTTCATTGTCTAATGCGGGACTAAATGGGAAAATATGCCTTAATATCTGCTCTCGTGCAGAAGCAGATAATGCAATTGGTTCTTTGTGGTTGTTTGTTGCCTGAGATAAATGTGGGCTGAGCCATGGAGCATAACCAAACGATATATGTATATGGCATGCCCATAAGGTAAGCCGGCCCCACAAGGACTCATATAATATGCTAATTATGTGCGAAAATGAGGAGGTGCTCATCATGAGTATTCATAGTCTAAGGTTAAATTAATGAAAGAATATAAGTGGAATTGGTCGGCATGGATGGCAGTGGTGGAGTTTCATCCTGCCACAGTTGTTGTTAAAATTTAAAGGCTTTTGAAAATGATTGAACACACAGGATGTGTTCCCTACATGATGGATAGGAATGAAGCTTTGAAAAACAGGCCAAGGGGGTTATAATCCTTAGAATTACTCAATTTCGACATCACAACGGTTTGGGGTTATATTTTCGAGAGAAAAAAAAAAGCGGTCCCTATTTCTTACAAGAGGCATATCTCTGCTTAAATACCGTGCTACAGCTCTTATCCAACGCAATACTTACTTACATAAGGTGGCGCTACAGTCCGGGGTGGATCTGGGCCTCAACCAACAAGCGTCTCCAACCAGCTCGACCTTTAGCTAGCTGCCTCCAGTTTCGCACGCTTACTTGGTTGAGATCCCCTTCAACTTGCGTGCGCCACCTGGGTCGCGGCCTTCCTCTACTGCGCTGTGCCTCGCGGGCGGATACGAAGATTTTTCGGACCGGAGCATTAGTGTCCATCCGCTCTACATGACCCAGCCACCTCAGTCGTTGGACCCTCACTCTTCTGCCTAAGTCGATGTCGCTGTACAGCCCGTACAGTACGTCATTGCATTTCCTTCTCCACTCACTTATCCAACGCAATGCCTTTCTAAAATACACTAATCGGCACGTGCCAGTTTGGCTTCCGGCCCGACAGATCGACGATATGAAAAATCTAGACAAATCCTTGAAACCAAAGAGGACTTTCTTTAACAAATCTGTCCAGCTGCTGGGATACGCAGTCGACATCGACGTTATGTTTCGCTCCCAGCTTGCCGTCATGAAGGTTTTTAAAGCAAACAAAGAACAAGAGAAACTAGTTGGCCTTGAAGTCCCAGTGGCCAAATCCAAGTTTACATTTTGCAACAAACAAAAAAGCATCTAGAGCAAAATGTCATTATTCACAACAGTAGCTTGTTTGTATAAGATCAGAGTAAACAACCCTAGTGGAGATTCAACGAAGACTTACATATGTACCCTAGGAAACTGCTGCAACTTCAGTTCCGCAAAACAAATAGGTTCAAGATTCCTAACATCGATGACCAAACGCTTGCTCTACATAATACTGATGCTGCCAACTCTGTTATGTTGGACAAGTGTTGGACGATAAGTTGGACCAGGGACTTTGAAAAGATAAAAAATTCCAATTTGTCACCAGCTTCACTTTCCCTTAAGACACCGTCTCGTTTAACGCAACATTTTAGAGATACCTACATATACCCTCACATTCCGTCGCGTTAAAATCTCCATTCTAGCAAATATTTCCAAGTGTAACTGTTTGACATCCTGCAAGCATCGTTCAATGTTCAACGGTGAAAATTATTTGAAAATCTCAAGCAATACATCAGTTGGGCTGTCGCAGTTTCCTTCTACCATTCTCTTGCATCTGCAATAGGAATTCGCTGCATTCCAGCATGACTATGCACTACTTCACATCATTGCTTCGGCTGATGCATTAGGAATTGAGGTTGAATGGCGGTGTATGACTATGTGTGTGTGTGTGTGTAGTGCTTCTAATTTTCCAATGCCTCAACTTTGTTGCTGATTTTCCGCATCACTACTCACACCAGCCATGGCTACCAACTCAGTCAGGATAACAGCAATAGCAGGAGCAGGAGCAGCAATATAGACCGAGCGTAACATGAAGCAACTGCGGAATTTGATTTCTCCTCGAGGAGCTTCAATGTTCAGGGTTTTAATTTGACAGCTCAGGGTTACTGGCTTCAGTCGCTCTGTCAGTCACAGCTTTTGTGTTACAAGGAGGTCGTTTCGGTGTCAGTGTTTAGCTATTGTTTTCGCTCTCTCTCTCTCTCCCCCTCGCCCTCTCCTTTTCTCTTCTAGTTTCGAGAAAATACGAAGGAATTCGATTCACTCGACCAAGTGGAGTAGATGGATCACTACGATTGCAGTTGCGTCGGCATCGGCTATGGAATGATGATGATGGCGATGGTAATGATTAACTCGGTGTATCTATATACTTTTACTAGTGGATTGCATTTTCCGAAAAGAATTCGCTTATACCTTTCAAGTTTTCCTTCATTTTCATTCCAAAAACGGAGAAAAGTTTTGTGCGAAGGACACCCCGTACACTGTTCTAGCCAAAGAGCGAGATTTACTCTCGGGAAGATGAACACTGAATGCGCCAGAGGCGTGTTAGCGGAAACTACTTCCGAGTATTGCAAATTGTAACAATAGAGTCCAATGTTTCCTCACAATTACGTGCATCTGATGGTCTAAGACAGGCAAACGCAGAGATCGGTGGTGGCAAAAACACAACCAGACGTTTATTCAAAAAGAAGCATACTGATGCAATTGGGCATGTAATTGCCTCAGAAGAAGCATCACCGAACACGAGAGGGTCAGTTGAGTTTTCCAATTATTTTGATTTTACGTGCAATCCTTTGATCTAACTCCCCCTTGTAGCCGAGAGCATAAGAATTTAATAAAATTTATTAAAAGATTACACTTTGGTCAATTATCGGGATCAGAAGTTTGGCCATTCCATTCAGCTACGAGTGGAAGAGGTGGGGTGCTTTTGTTTAACAAAACGGATGGAGAAGAGGGAATTCTATGAATTTCTGCTCCATTAGAAACAATTAATTTCCCTGTACACCATATACCTGTGTCTGTGTGTGTGTGTTTTCTCTCTCTCGGTTGATGTGGGTTGGTAATTTGTTCGTTGTCATGTTCGCTTTTGTCATCTACTTTTATATTGGCTGGGGCCAATTACATGCGAGTCGTAACAAGGTTTTGACATTAACAGAGGCATGTCAAACTACGCTGTTGTCCTGCTTTCAAGGAGGAGAAGAGCTATTAGAAGCATGCAATATGAATACAAAGGGGAGAGATGTTGTGCTGTCCATTTTTTGTGGAATTTGGGTATACGAAGGAGGGATGGAAATTTCATATCGGAAATATTTATGGTGAAATATCTTTTCTGTTGATTTTATCATTGAATTTGATACTGCTCATGTTTTTTGTTTTTTTTTTTGTGAACGGAATATGGTTTGTCCATGAAGAAGGTTCTCTTTTAGAGATTCTTTGATCGTTCTTTGGTCTATAAATCTTTTGTAACTTCTTTATGGAATGACAAAGTAATAGATTCTTGAAAAACTCAGATTTAGGTCGTATCTGTAGCAACTATATGAAGTCTGAGGAAATTGGATCCTAGCGGTAGGTTTTTGTAATAAATTTATTGAGAGAATGTGCCATCTTTTCCGGAAAAGTTCAGTGGACTTTGTAGCATTTTTGGTCGATATTAGGTGAATCTAGGATACGCAGACGAAATCGATATAATCGGTCGCTCATAGCGTGTCGTCATAGAAGCTTTAATGGCAATCGAAGAACATGAGAAGCAAGTCGACCTTGAAGTAGGTAAATGAGTACAAAACCGAGTACATCCTGTCAACAAACAAAGAAGCATCTAGTGACAAAACGTCATTGTTAACATGAGTGGCTTCGAAGAATTATGGAGTTTACCTACCTTCAATAGAAATACCCTAGGAAACCGCTGCTACTAGAGTTTGGCGAAACAAATGGACTCAAAACTCCTAACCTGAGAAATGAAATTAATGCTCTACAAAGCACTGATCCTGATACGGTGCCAAGTGCTGAACTATAAGCAGGGAAGCATAGCAGATGTAAAGCACTTTCGAGAGAAAAGTTCTTCGTCAAATATTTGGTCCCAAATATTTGGTTCGTCAAATATTTGCGAGGAGAATAAGAAAATCGAACCGCGGACTCTATGAGCTGTAGGTATCCCTTACAACCCTCAATGCCCCAGTTGCGACAACGAAAATGAGAAAGAAGCACTCTCCCACTTCCTCTGCAAATGTCCCGCGCTAGCAAGAGCCAGACTGCGCGCATTGAACCAACCATTTTTCGACGACCTTAAGGACATCTCGGGTAAAGGGATAAAGGATCTTATCCTCTTTCTTAATTCCACAGGACACCGACTGTTCACATACATCAACACACATCATTAACCAGGTCACACGAATCGTGGTAACAAAAAGGCACACTTAGTGCTACTTGGGTTCTTTTGACGAACCGCCGCCTCTACCTACCTACCTACCTATGAGCTGTTTGTAGTGGATCTGGTATCAAAAGTCGAAACATGTCTTCTACACTGAATCACCCACATGGACGAATGGACAAAAATAAAAAAAAAAAAGACCGAACATCCGTTTTAGGGATCAAGCTATCGCGAATATCGGAGCGCTTGGTTTAGAGAACTGGAAAGAGCATGCCCAGAGATCGAAGACGATGAAAGGTTCCGTGTGCTCATATTACTTTGTTCCGTCTCCGGTGTTGTATAACTGTACTTATTTTTTGAGGAAATCCGTCAGTATTTTTTGGAAATATTACTTAACCCCATAAGCTTAACCCCACTCAGTTAACAGTGTTGAAATCTATGGCTATTCTTGTTGTTGTAACTTCTTCTTCAATGGTAGCGCTTTTCAAAAACCATATTAGTGTCCCGCTTGACATCCTGAATCATCCACCGCTGTCTCTAGTATTCAACTTGTGATACGTTCTTTTTGAAAAGGAGACCAGTCCAAATTAAATTAATCTGCGAAATTCCTTCCCGAGTGTTGTAAGTAGGGATCTTCAAAAAAGTTCGTTTTTGAAAACAATGTTTGAGATGCCGTCATAACCATTCGCTTATCGATCTCCAATTCTCCTTCTCCTTTTCTGAGGAGGATTTTTCATTCTCTAGCACGGGAATGACACAAAGATTGCAAAGCTTATGTGAGCTAGGGCATTTTATAACTGGATATTTTCTCCACTACCACTTGATAGGTGTTTCTCCACAGATTATGGTCGTTTTTGCTTTTGCTCCCTATCGCGTTGATACAATCATTCGTCACTTAATCCATTGTCCACTTATTTTGCACTCTAATCGCAAACTGATTCAAAAATGCAATTCTATTGTCTTACGACCCTCTTCACCGCGCCTATGCAGAACCGGTCTTCATTTCTACAACCTTTCGTGAATTATCCATGCCTAAGACATCGAATGCTCCACCTCCAAATATTACCCTGCATTCGATTCTAAAGGGTCTTCCAATAAGGACTTCCGAACTTTGACAGTTGATAGCGGCCATATTGCTGTAGCTACATCTGTCAAATTGTCTGCCATTTATTCAGCCTGTTTTGCCAAATTATAGACGGATAAAGCTTTCAACAATACGTGCAAATAATAAAATTGTTGTATCAAAATGGGTGTTCTGTTCGGGTGACGTTCCGATCGAAAAATCATCTTAAGCGATGAGGCCCATTTCTGGGTTAATGGATTAACAAACGTCAACAAACAAAATTGTCGAATTTGGGACGATACCAATCCACATGAGATCCAAGAGCGTCCAATGCATCCCGAAAAAGCCACTGTTTGGTGTGGATTTTGGGCTGGCGGCGTCATCGGTCCATATTTTTTTGAGAACGACGTTGGCCAGACCTATAGGTCGATGATTACCAACTTCTTATGGCCTGAATTGGATGATATGGACACCAACGACATGTGGTTTCAACAGGATGGCGCTACGTGCTACACAGCTCACGTCACATTGGAAATTCTGCACGAGCGATTCGAGGGCATGGTCATCTCACGTGGAGATGATGTGAACTGGCCACTGAGATCGTGCATTAAACTTTTTCTTGTGGGGTTTTCTGAAGTCGCAGGGCCATGCGAATAAGCCACAAACCACAGCGGCCCCATGCCGTCAGTCAAATTCACCCTGATTTATGCGCCAGAGTCATGGAAAATTGGACAATTCGGATGCGCGCCACCCAAAGAAGCCGCAGCGGACATTTGAACGATGTTATATTCCATACATAATGGCATCGATAGGACTTTCAAGCGAATAAAAAATGTCGATGATATCTCACACACACTTTGTTTTATTTAAATTTAAAAATAGGAAGCGCTTAATGAAATACCCTTTATAAACTCGACTGGAATATGCACTTAAAATGTGTAACAACTACCTTTAACAAGCTTTAAAAGGAAATCAATAGATTTGTCGTTATCCCATAATTTCCATTGAAGTTTTTCATAAATGTAGCTATGCCTTCCGACCAATTAATCACTTAATCACCATAACAGGCTAATAGACATCATCACGGTTAAACGAGAGAACAAAAAAAAAACCAACAGCCCGAAACAAAAAACTCAATCAAACTATGTATGTAGGTCTAGGTACATACATGTTGTTCAACCACTAGACAGCAAAAAAAAAATAGAAAATTTCCAACAAAACCGAACTCGAGTGCAGGGATGAGATAGAAATCAAATAAAAATCAACAAGGTGATTAATTACATTAAATGAAACTCAAATCTAATTTAATCTCCGCATGGAATGAGGGAGAAATCTTCATGTTGCCCCCATCATCAGATTATCATCCATCCTATTCGCCTTAAATTTACAATTAAAACGAAATAAGCTGGCGAGTGTGCGTCCGCGTCCTTATTCCTTAAGGCCTACTTCACGCACCAACAACGGCGACAGTTTCATTTGTCCCTATTTTATTTGTGCATTCTTCTCGTCGAATGACGCCTAACGAATGTGATTAATTTTCGCACACTGACACAAGAAGAGAGAGTTTCCTTGGAAATCGAGTTTATTTGAATTTTTCCGTCATTGTTGAGTGAAGCCTGTCACGCTGACGACAACGACAACAAAACACAGCCTCTCGCGTGTTTGGTTATCTCTAGTCTCACTTGCAGCGCGTATCATATCGCACGCAGCAATGTCTGTGGCACCCAAAGCGTATCACTCAGATCGCACCCTCGATACTTAAGGAGCCTGTGTGACTGCGAAGTTGGAGGCCATACACAGCCGTGCGCACAAACGAAAGACGAAACTCCTCAACATCAATTAGTCCGCAAGGAGGACATGTCATCGTCATGACAAGCAATAGGCGGACAGATACATGACATCTAAGGCGACGATAATGATGCTGGTGATGTTAGCTGAGTCACCGCCGTCGGTGCAAATACCAAATACCTCCTCCACCCACATCGACCACCCTCGGCCATTGATAGTGACTCCCCATGGCGTATGATGAAAAGTGTTGCAATTAATTAATTAATGTCTCTTTTAAGTGCTCACAATGATGATGATATTCCGGTGGCAGAATAATTGCCTAAAGCACCGCTATACGCACATTATCTTTGGATTTGACTGCAAGTGATTGGGCCCGCCATATCAAACTAAGAAAATAAGACGGACTACGCAAATTGAATGGTGTGGCGGTGTAGGTGGCTGGATGGATTATTTTTGGATAGCTTGTCACCGGCTATAGCCTAATAAATTAATTTAGATAATATAGCGAATCATTTTATGAGGCAATAAATACCGTTCTGGTGTTTTCCATCAAAGAGTCGACAACGAGACAGACATTGTCTGGCTGCAATTAAAGATGAGTGACGAAAAATGTTGGCAGCTGCCAAAATTGTTGGTTGCGGTTCGGCTGTGTTGAACACTACTTTCACTTTTGGAGCGGAGACAGTTTTATTGTGTCTAAATTCGAGCTCCTTAGGAATCCAAAGAGGACGTCTGTGAAATTTATTACTGAGAAACATTGCATTTTCCCATTGGATTCCATCGCTACGTATACTTTTGCAAACCAGTGCAGGGCATTGTATGGTATATTTGCCGTGATGTGCTTCGACGGTTTAAAAATAGTTTTCACAAGACTTCAAAATAATACAAATTGTTTTTGACATGCTATTACGTCCAACCACATCCATTAGGCAGTTCTATCATTACCCAGAAGACTAGTGGTTTACAGTAAGTATGTCACTCTTATCTCGATCAAATGTGTGCCAAACATCGGCTTACTAATGAATCTGTCCTACCTATGAACATCTGCATGCGGGGGATAAAAAGCAACAACGTTTTTTAAATCCAAGAATGTGATCCCCAGTTTGAAAATGCTCAATAGAACCACTATTTCTATACAACCTTTGACCGAGACGAAGAACTCTTGACTCAAAATCATCTTGGAAGCAGTGTGTTAGGTTAGGTTTCAACGCTTTTTATGCACCAAAAATACCTTTGTGGCTGCTTACTTACCTACTTAAAGTGGCGCTACAGTCCGGGGTGGATCTGGGCCTCAACCAACAAGCGTCACCAGCCAACTCGATCTTTTGCTAGCTGCTTCCAGTTTCGCACGCTAAGTTGGTTGAGAGCCCCTTCAACTTGTGTGCGCCGCCTGAGTCGCGGTCTTCCTCCACTGCGCTGTCCCTCGCGGGTGGATTCGAAGATTTTTCGGACCGGAGCATTGGTGTCCATCCGCTCTTCATAACCCAGCCACCTAAGTCGTTGGACCTTCACTTTTCTGGCCAAGTCCGAGACGTCGGTGTTGAGTGTCCTTTCTTGTTGACAGCATATACTTGAGCTTGCCCTCATTTACCGTTAAATCCATCTTTGTAATTTCCGGCTCAATAATCGCGTAAGCGCCATTGACATCACGCTGCTTTCTCCCGATTATGTCAAAATCATCAGTGTATGCGAGTAATTGGACGGACTTTTGAAAGATTAAGCCTCTTGTGTTGGCGTCTGAGTTTTGCACTATTCTTTCAAAAATGATGTTAAAAAATCGCATGACATGGCATCGCCTCGTGTAAATCCTTTTTTGACATCAAAGGTCTCGGAGAGATCTTCACCGACCTTGATGGAGCAGCGTGCATTCTCCATCGTCATCCTACACAAACGGACGTGTTTGGCAGGGATGCCAAAACTAGACATAGCTCTGTAGAGCTCGTCTCTATAGATGCTATCATACGCGGCCTTAAAATCGATGAATAGATGATATGTATCGATTTGGAGCTCCTGGGTTTTTTCCAAGATTTGCCGTAATTTGGTCGATGGTGGACTTTCCTGGCCTAAAGCCATGGACCAATCAGGTTGCTGATGAACGGCTTCAGACGCTCCCACAATATGGCAGATAGGATCTTTTCGGCGATGTTAAGAAGACTAATACCTCTGTAGTTGGCGCAGTTCAGAGGATCTGAGAAACAATGCTGAGGTTCCATTCATCGGGCAAACTTTCTTCAACCATATACCTTTGTGAGAGCAAGAAAACATTTTCTTGACAGCGAAAGAATTCTTGGTTCAAAATTAATGAAGACATCTGGAGCTCAATGAATGCTGATGAATTGGTAGAACGCGGACTTGTCCTTGAAAATCAGCTTTGGGCAAGACTGTAACTACTCGGCGGTGAGTGGATAAGGATTCCCAAAAACAAGAAATTGTGGTCATCCTAGCTAAAGTAGTTCACTCACTGTCGTACATTTGTCCTCTTCTAACCAAACCAGACAAAACATCGGATCACTTACAGGGGTGCCGATGAGATGATGTGCTTTTGACAAGTTGGTTGGCCAGTAGTTATAAATTGCCACATCACGAATTCTGTACAAAAGATGAAGAAAAGCAAGAATTTGTAAGACACTTTCTATATCTTTTCTAATTTTTTCAAATTTTTCAGTGGAAACACTGGTGTCCAGTTTCAATAATGAAAATTATAAGATTGTAGGAGAATGCCAAGCAAAAACACTGATCGCTCAGACAGAGCTCAATGCAACGTTATTTTCAAAATGAAAAATCCAGGAAGTGATATTATCTTGTCTCCATCTGCAAGCGAGTCTTGTGTTTACTTTCAGGAAAACCTTTAATGTGTCCTTTCAACGTAGCACCTCTTCGATGTTTTGCAAAGATATTAACTCCGGGTATCTACCAACTTAGATCGTGTGCTTTACAAAACCATCAGCGTCATCCTAACGCTTTCCTGTGAAAATCATTTTCCATGATTCCTTGAATCAATTTATCTCGTGATGTTTTCAACTAATTGTAACGCCTCCCACTGACGAACGGTCCCAGCTTGCTCTCCCAGTCTCGTGCGAAAAATAAAAATTATCATCCGAGTCTATTTTTAAATCTAATTGGAAACGTTGTATACGAAATCCCTTTGAAAGAGAATTATTTAAGAGGAAAATAAAATAACAAAACAGCTTCCGAACATATTTGGGCCGAGCGATGTTAAATTGTAAACCAAGCTAATCTCGTATCGCCCCCAAACCTCACCATTCTGGCATTCAGAGTCAGACGGGAATCGTCGTTATTGTCGTCGCCCTAGCATTTTATTTCCAAATAAAAGTTTTTGTTTTGAAATTTTTATTTTTTATTTTTTCATAAAGTAAAGGGGGAAATAAAAACGACGTCACTAGAGAAATCAGGAAAATTGATTTTCAAATTTTACATCACAGGGTTGGGGTTGGGGATTCCTGGTTTGGTTATTTATTTTTACGTCAGGTTCACTTTTGGCCTGATGTTGTTTGGCTAGCCAACATAAACAGACGCATAGCTCAGTCGTTGCCTTGCCAATAAAAAGGCAACAAAAAAAAATGCATATCCCGAGCACTGTCCAATGTAGTGCTCTGTCAGAGGAGACATCATAATGACCAGGCATCCCACACCACCATATTGCAACACTCCAACCCCTGTTCGCCACTATACCACATCGCTGACGATTTCAAGCGGCCTGATAACTTTCATGCATCGCATTAAATTTTGCATATATCCAAGGCAACTGCTCGTTGTAGCCGGGTACAGTTGCAGTGCATTGCATTGCATGTATCGCATTAAATCAACCCGTATGAGTGATTGAGTGTGTTTGTGCAGATACCACTGTGTGTGTATGGAAAATGCGCCTAAAGGATTTTAAATTTGCATTGCATGATTGAATTTCATCTGAATATTTGATATAAGGGTTGATTTTATTTAACGAGCCAACATCACGTACCACGGCAACTGACTGACTGCAGGATGAGGAAGAAAATTATGGTGGTGGTGGTGCGCAACGATATGATTCCTATGGCTAAGCCCCATGTCCCCAGTGGTTTGTTGCTGTTGCTACTTAACAGACGGACCGACTACCAAAAGCCCACCCAGCAAAAGGTGATGGTGGAAGTGCTGGTGGTCCACACTATGATGGCTTGACAGGCAGCGCTATCGGACAGCGGACGACGGGTTACAGTCGAGCAAGATCCGATGCGAAATGATTCCCCACATGTCGGTTAATAAATCAATCAATAACTAATTCCCATGGTTAGCCTTCGGTTTTAGATTAATGATAAATGCTCATGTAGATTTCTTGTAACTGTGGAATTCATATTCCAGGGCGGACTGTTGCAGTTGGACTGCAGGTGCCCTGACTGCGGCGAAGGTAATGTGTTTGTGAGTTCGGCAAATGCGGCGATGATAATTCATCAGAGGGCGTGGGTTATGCACTTGTGTTTTAATGGTTCTTTTTGTGTGCGCAATTAGTGATACCGATTTGATTAGAGCTGAACAAACAAACTGTTGTGACTTTCTGTTTGACAGGTACAAATAGCCGGAGTGACAGTGATTGTGGTTGAATCAAGCATTTTTTTGTTTGTATATCATTCGGATTGATTGGTTATCGGAGTCACAAAGAAGGCAAATTATTTTCAATATTATAATAAACCGATTGTAGATGACTTAAGGTATTCTTTGCTCGAAGTTTTTAAAGATAAACGCAATAAAGTACGTATGTACTTACACACTGACAACATCAGTCTAAGAGAAGTGGAAGTACAGGCGCTCATGTTGTTCATTTGTAAAAATAAATAAAAATCTCGTACTATACGGCGATGATAGTACCGTGTAGATGTATAAATAAACGCTCCTGGAAAGATATACACACTTACTAGTTTAATCAACATTTCTAGAGTCGTTTCGTGGATTTGTTCATGATGTAATGGCCACTAACCTTCACAAGGAGAATTTCTCCGAATTTGGAAAACGCCCTTCATAACCCCGATCCACAAAAAAGGGCCGAAGAATGAAATAACCAATATATCGTCCCATTGCTAAACTCTCCCATAACTCCCAAACTCTTTGAAAGTCTCTTGTATGAAGCTCTAAGCTTTCAATGCAACTCTTTTATTTCCCCTAGACAACATGGTTTCCTGAAAGGTAGGTCAACCACCACAAACCTAGTCGAATTTATATCCTTTGCCCTCTCAGCAATCGAAAATGGTAACGAAGTCGACATTACTAGATATCTTCTTACCTGGAAAACCGTTTTTAGAGTGTTCGCTTCAGGTCCAAGCACTCTGCTCTCTTTTAAGCCACCTCTGGTGTTCCACAAGGCAGCCACCTTGGTCCCCTTCTTTTTATACTAACCATTAACGACCTTGAAAGGATCATCAAACATTCGTCGACATAACGCCGACAATACCAAATTTTTTAAAACCATTTTCTCATCCCAAGACTCTATCCTCCTTCAACAAGACCTCGATAGTTTTTCGATCTGGTTCCTCAAAAATTGCCTGGATCTCCTCCCCGACTCTACCTTCTGCACAATCAACCTGTCTCCCCTGTTCAATCTCTTTGCGACCTCGGCATTTTGTGTGACAGGGAACTCAATTTTCAGTCACACATGGACGAGATAATCCTTAAAGCCAACTCCTTACTTGGTTTTGTAAAACAATGATCCGTTGGTGGGTTCACCAACCCATGCGTTTCCAGGTCCCTCTACACTACATTCGTCCGCCCCCTACTAGAGTTCGCCAGTCAAGTATGGTTCCCTCATCATCGTGTTCATGTTTTCAGAATCGAGAGTATTCAGCGCCGCTTTCTTCAATTCGCTCTCCGAGGTCTGCCTTGGAACGATCCTCTTATCTTACCTCACTATCAAAACCGCCTCAACCTCATTTACTTCAATACCCTTGAGGAACGCAAAGATGCAGCCGACATTCTCCTTATTCATCGACTGCTCTCAGGTCGAAACCGCTTCCCTTCACAACTCTATTTTCCTCAACACTAACCCTTGCAATCTTCGAACCCCTAGTCACTTCTTTTTACCGATCCACAACACCTCTTATGGCTTGAACGAACCAGTCTCCCGTATGCTCCGAAAGATAAACTCTGCCCCTACCATCTTCGATTCCAACCGCTCTACGCCTTCCCTTAATTCAATCTTCTCCACCACCCCAACTAATATTAGTTCTTAAGTTTATGTTTAAGTTAGTTCTAAGTTGGTTTAGCTTGTATTGAGCCTAATAAATGGTATCTCGTTCCCACCAAAATCAAAAAAAAAAATAATCACCCATGTAGCCCATTATGCTTTTTTTTATAATTGACTCACGTTTAAGGGGTTATGAATACCCTTCGCAAGGCGCTGCTGTTGGTGTAGAGATTTTTCGAAACTAGGTTTTAATCTTTGCTTGGAAGATGGTGTCCAGAATAACTAGGGAAAATTTGTTGGTGGTGGTGTCAATGCTAAAATGCAACTTCCTGTGACATCGGCTTTTTCGTAATTAATCAACTTTTTTGACACCACAAGTTGCACTTGGAACCGTGATGTCAGGTCAATACCAATGCACAGGGGTCTTAGAAATAAAGAGTGTACCTACGTCGAAAAGGTTACAGAAATGCTTAGCTTTGTTGTGCAAAGATAGCTATAGCTAAGCCGCACTGACCCTTTCTCAAAGCAAGTGACTTATGCACATTCATACGGACTTATGCTTTCAAATCTTTTCCTTTTCATTTTCCTTATCTGCATCTGTGTTACAATAGAATTTGTCTCATTCGAAACAACTTGTATTCATGGACTCTAACATTTCCTTTCAAATTCTCATAACAATGTCATCTATTGCAGAAAGTAATTCCATTTCCAATCATCAAATTGAAACTAATCAGTGCTTGATATCGCCACAAATATCAACTTCAAGTTTATGTCGAAAGTAATAGAATAACCTCAACCCCATTAGAATCGGTCTTACCCCATTATTGTGTAAGGATCTGCCTAATGAACATTTTCACTCATTCAAAAACCAACAGTTTCTCACGTTCCCATGTAAACAAAAACGGAGAAACGAATTGAAAATCATAGTCTTCCTCTGTGGATGGCAATATTTCCGTACAGGGTGTCTGGCAACACAACTAAAGCATTTCTTCCTTCGATCAATTTACTTAGATACACTTTGAAAAAGCCGCAATGAAAACTCAACATACGAGTAATATTGTGTTACATTGCCAACCACATATGGGGTAAAGCCACATACATACGTAACAACTAGTACACACAATTAGAATTGACTTTGGTTGCACAGCAACTCTTGTCGACTCAACTTCTCACCCTAACTCGGTATGACTCTCTCTCTCTTTCTCTGGAATCTTTCTTATTAGGCTAATGCTTTCTTCATGTTAACAGAATTTCATTTTCCAAGCCCCCGGCTCACTTGAGGGTTAGTGGATTCCATTGAGTCACAGGAAAGGCAACAGCAACACCAGCACACAAGACTTGAGTATTTAACTACACTCTAATATGTGCATTGAAATCGAATTTTATTTACCCAAGGAGATTTCATCTTCGAGTGCTTTTGCCTAACCGAAGGATAAAGGATATGTGCTGTGTGCATGTGTGCATTCAATAAACGAAATCTACAATGGAGGCCTGCATCGCAAGGAGCAACGAGAAGTTGCTGCTTGGTTGCCTGAAATTTTCTTGTAAACCACACGCCACACTCTCACTTCATCTTCTTCTCAGTTCCGTCTTGTGTATCGTTTTATAGTTTAGTTGAAAGAACAGTTAAATGACAGCCAAAAGGCTTTTTGCCTACATTTACATCGAGTTCACCCACCAAAAATAACAGACAACACTTTGAATGATGCGCTGTTGTTATCACTTTGGTTACCCAAGGGTAGGAACGGGAAGAAAAAAAAATTTTTTCAATCTGACTGCAAGGATTTGAGAAATTCCTCAACAGGACGTAACCGACAATGAATTAAATCTCTTGGCATCTCATCAACTGCCTTGACATTCAATTTGACTTGACTTCAATCCCAATGATTGGTCCTTGCGACCTCCCTTGTATGGGGCATGTATAGAATTTCATCATCATTGTCATCCTTAAATCATTCTTGAATTGGTTTCCTATTTCGGGTGAGCGAATTTAAAATGAATTACAAAAAATAAATTAACCGACACACAGTATATCCTTTTTTTTTGTATTCTCGCTGGCGGGGTTGGATCGGGTGGAGCTACATTTTATGGAAAGTGAATGAAAGTGAATTTAAAAAAGGGGAAGGTTAGATGTGTCACGAAAGGAGAAAAAAGAAAATAAGCCACAACCGAAAATCGAAAGCGAATGTCAACAATCTTAATGCCATAAGGATGTCATCTCCTCGTAATGAGATCCCTTAAAACCAGGCTCCGTAAAATAAACCACGTAAAGAAATTCCAAATGGATCAAGGAATGAAAAATAACAAATACACTGCTCATGATAAAGTTTATCCACTGTGTGGTGGGAAAAAGATGTTTAATCGAGTTTTTATAAATCCCTGTCGATGGCGACAGGATATGCACTAACTCGTTTAGATATATGGAGGACCACTTCAAACTAGAAGTTGAGCGAAGCTATTTCAGCAGACAGCTCTGAACTAGAAACAGATTCGGGATCCGGAATTAGACATCTGATTTTGGTAATTCACCCTGCTCTACAGTGAGCCGAAGAGCTGCAGATTAACCAGAGAAAACATCTCTCCTTAGATGGACTCTCATGGTTTTTTGTGAGTTTGAGTTTGATTACTGATGAGTGGATATACCTGTCGATAAAACCCCTCAAAACATGCCCTGACTTCATCTGCCCGAGTTCCTCTGTAACTCCATCCATTACTTGATGTCTGTATCTAAGGGTTCTTTTTAGGACTTTAATATTCTCTTTATGCACCATAGTGCCCTTATCCTAAGCAATGAGCTTGGTATGTCGTAACACTTCCATCATATGACTTTGCTAAGAAAAGGTGTCCCTGCGTGTATCAGGTTGAGGGGAAGCTTAAGAGCAGAGTGTGCAATTTTTCATTTTTCCTGTCGCAGAGGACGCTGGAACATAGAGCAGACTTTTTCAGGACTTTGTCGTACTCCAGCAAGCCAAGTGCCTTGCAGGCAGATTAAGAAGTTGACAAGATCGGTGTTTTGTAGAGCAAGCATTTCGAAGTTTAGAGCCTTGAACCGATTTGTTCTGCCAAATCAGTCTTCGTCGAATCAACACTTAGGTGTCATTCCTTAACTATGTACTTCTAAGTAACTGATCGTCGACAGTTACGTTTTGTCTGAGGCTCTGGACACATGCTTCTCTGTTTATTGAAAACATGTACTTGGTTTTAACCTCATTAACTTCAAGCCAACTCGTTTGGCTTGTTTTTCGATTGCCGCAGAAGGGTATATGACAGCAGGCTAGGAACGACTGTAGTCTTTGAAAACTATCTTCAGTCATATTTCGAGCTCAGGAGTCGTGAGCAATTTAATGAAATAATTCTTGAAACCAGCCCTTACCCTTGAACTTAAGATTCAAGAACTGATCACTCTTCATTCTCATGGAAATGCCTTCTTATCCCTTATTTTGTTGTGCAGAGTAGATATCCCTTCGAAACCCAACAGCCTCTTGAGGTAAAAAATTACTGTATGTACCACCCTCGAGGTAAATAAAATCGGAGACGCAATATACCATATTTTTTAGCATCTCACAGGAGTCTTTCACCTGACAGTTCTATCTATCTATCTGTTCGGCAATAAAAAGGTCACGTAAGGAGGAAAGCAACATTTTGCTTTTTGGTGGCTTATTTAGAAACAACGAGCCCTCTTTACAGGACTAAAACGGAAACACAACAAAAAGAGAGAAAGAGAGAAAGAGAGAGAGAGAAAGCAAATTCAATTATTTATGTTTACCTGTAAATGAGTGGTGGCTGGGTGGTCATGTTGTACTTCATTTCTCATCCTTCCCATCCGTCGCTCTTGATTTTGTTTTTTTGTTTTTTGAGTGCCACACATTTCGGTAAATAAATTAAATTAAAATTCCGTTTTTCCATTTCACCCTCATCCGCCGCAACGAAATGCCATTAAAAAATATACATGGACCTCAAATGAAATACTACTATGCTACTATTTTCACTTTGTATGTGTTTGTACATGTCCCGAAGGAAAGAGAAGTATTCATTTTGCGTGTAATGTCAACGACAGGAATAAAGTCATTCAGGAGCTCACAAAAAAAAAAAAAATGCCAACAACAAAAAGAAACAAAAATTGAAAAGAGCTCCGAATAAAATTGCTGCTCACAGAGTTTTCAATTTTTATTTTTTTTTTCGGGGGCGGAAAAGCACCATTGAACTTAACGAAACATTAGTCAAAGTGAAACATTCTCAACAAGTGGAATTTGGTTATTTCAACCACCCCCCCGCTCCTACTGCCAAGTCACTTCGTCTTGTCCTATATTGTCCTCTTTCGTGTGTAAGGACAATTCGTGGCATGCCAAGGATCCTAATATCAACGTAGATTTACAATGTATTGTGTGTAATAAACAAGGAAATGGAACGGGACGGATGAAGGGACGACAAAACATTTACCCCGACCACCGAAATAAAAGAAAAACAAGTAAAACAGGAAAACATTTCCTTTGAAGATGTTATCAACTTTAGGCCCTTTTACACTGAAAAACGAAAAACGAACGTTGGAAACCCAAAAGGCAAACAGAATAAAAAAAAAAAGAAAAAAATGTGTCGACAAAATTCATTTGAAATTCCAAATACCTGTAAGCCAGTTGAGGCAGGAACAGCAACAGGAACAGCAACAGAAACAGAAACAGCAGCAGTAGCAGAACCAGCAGCAAGAAGAGCAACAAGGAGACACTCTTGCTTTGCATAATTCAAAGGTATTTGACGCCCTTTCTTGTTGTTATTCCTGTAACTGAATGCATGTAGCCATTAGGTAGTCGATGGGAAGTCAGTTCACTTTGGAAGTCAATAAATGATAAGTAATTTTGGGCGGAGGTTGTTGTTTTAAATATCCGTGAGAGAATTAATTATCCAGGAGGAGACGGTGCCAGCTTAAGTCATACTTTTGTCGGTCTTTAGTGCTTTAATACTTTATTCCTGCACAGGCAGAGACAAGAAGTCTTAAAGTTTCAAGAGGTACTTTTAGAAATAGTGGGTGGAACGAGTTATAGATTCTTTGAAAAGTAAAGAGCTCACGGTGTATGCCTTTATCCTTTTGACAAGACAATTGTCTTTCTAGAAAAAGTAGTGTCATACTCTCATTTCTTACACTTATTCTACGAATTCAAAACTTCAAAAGACTTACAAGATAGTTCAGCGCTTTCTGCAAAGGTGCTTTGCTCTGAGAATCCCTTCCTGAAGATCAGATGGAATAGATTCCAAAATCAGAAAAGGTCTCATATTCACATGATACAAGGACAATTAGCAATTAATCTCTTTTCAGTCCAAGCATAACACTTATAGGGCTGAAGTGCTTATCTTTTTGTACTGAAATCTGATTTGGGAAGCAAATATTGCTGAACGCCTTAGTTGTCTAATTTTCGTACAAAGAGGCTGTAGGATCAAGATTTCTAGGAGCTACCACTCAGTAAAAGGTATATCGGTTCGGTAGTAGCCATCGAAGGGTAGCCTTTGTTAGAACGAAAATCCAGTGTTAAGTTACTTGAAAGAGGTTAAGAATCGACATGCCTCGACATTACGGGGTTTTTGGGTTCAAATTGGCCACGAATTCAGCAGTTACACTATGGCATATGGGACCAGCCAGGAAGGCATCCTACGTAGTGTCCTAGGGCATATGTTTGGTAAAAAAATATGTGTTACTGGTTCCTGTCATTAACAACAAACTATTCATAAAAGTTACTCATGTCAAACATTTTCAAAAAGATCCATCAACTCTTAACTGGTGTGGGCTTAATAAAACAATGCTGGACAGCTTCAATCCTAAAAATGTGCACTTGATGACAGGGTGAGCAGTCCTGAATAGCCTTGGTGATACAGAAGTTTGAGAAATCCTTTGATCCACGTTTTGAAAAGCTATGTGCAGACTGGGCTTTACTTTGGATATGATTGATATAATAGCGAAAATAAGAAGCGTCTGGAGTCAGCGCGATGTTCTTTATAAGCCAGTACCTACGCCCGATTTAAACTATTAGGTTGGGAAACCTACATCCAGTTGATCTGGGAATTTTGGGCGAAAGGAAGAGCTTGCAGTAAGGAATATCTTTCAGTACCAATCTTCGAGAGCAAGACATGCGAAAATCACAATAAAATGACAAAGACAACGAATGTAGCAACGTCCTGCACGTGTACGAGTATAGGCAAACAATTTCCTAAAGTAAATTCTTGTCTCCAATCCAATCCAATGCCATCTTCAACTACCACTTGAAATATCAACAAAGGCGAAAGCTCTGAAATTAAAAAAAAAAGTGTAAATTCTGCCCCCTCTATCCGACATCTCGGCCAAAAGTCAACGAAAAATAAACCGCCAAAAAATATAAAGCTCCACTCCGCCTTTGTAAGATAAAAATCACGCTTCCACAAGGACAATTCCCATTCGACCTCAATGGGCGAATTTATGCCACCTTTTTCTCTTTGATGCAACACACTCACGAAGGATGCTAGTTGCGAGATGCTGTCGTCGCCTACCTACATCTAGTGGATGAATCGCAGATTAAATTAGCCCGAGCACCAAACAAACCCAGCAGACAAGTACGAAAGCACCACTAAGGTTCGCATCCTGACTGCTGGAAGATGTAATTTTCCAGCAAAGCTGAGTGTGAATCCACGATGAAAGGGAATTCATGAAGAGATGACAGGACACCCATCCAAACGAGATGAAAGAACTAAAATTCTTTTTTACAAATTTCAATGGAATTTTTATTTTTTTGTTGCAAGAGAAAAAATTTAAATTGCAATGTCCTTTCACGTAGGATTTGGAAAATTCGTGTCATTTATTCTCTCATGTGCACTATGTTGTTTTCGTTAAAGCTCTTTTTGCAAGTGCGTTGTCCGCTTATTCCATATGAAATCCTTCAGAAACGTAAGAGTAAATACACCCGAGGGTTTAATTTCATCCACTTTGTCAGCATACAGAAAGATGTATCCGTGTATCCTTCTATACATGTGGGGAATGGGGATACGAGTATATGCCAGACGAACGGACGAGTTGAGAAGGAAATCCTTTTTCGAACCAAACACATTGCAAGCAACAGCCACAGCAGAAAGGGGAACTATACCATCAACATCATACCACACTAAGACCAGTAGGAGAGCAGTCATAACTTAAAACCATTCTCGACTTAACCGCACAGCATTAGCTATTAAGCTGTCTTTCTTTCGTATATGTATTTGAAAGCTTTGGGAATTATTATGTCATGTGCCAGTGGCTGCCTGACCCAAGGTCACTTCATGTTCCAATGGGTGAATTTTAAAGAAGTGAATGTTATGGTTTCGATCCATTTAGATTTTGGTATCAGGATTTAGAACATTCAGGAAGGGGAGCTCTATATTTTAATGTTTGTTGGCATGAAGGCTTTGACTTGATGTCTTAGCTTTACGTTAAATGTTAACTTGTTGCGAATTTAAAAATTATTTTATTTGTTTTGGTTGAATGGACGTTATGTCATTTGCACTTATGCACCTACATGCGTATGAACTTTCTAGACGTGTCGTATTGATGTCGGTTATCCTAAACCATAAAAAGGAATATATTTTTCGGAGAATTTAAGTTAAATTTTATCAACAGAGCCCTTTCATCATCAGGCTTTGCTCTCTATAAAAGGGATCACTACCAGTTCTACCCATATAGTGACGTCAAAACACTTAAAAGCATTTTCAGAGGGGAATTTCTGGCATCGTCTTGCTTATCCAATCAATGCTTGGTTACGAGGAGTACTCTACCATCAAAGCTCCACTTCTTAGTTCAAAGCCAAGGCTAGCTCCCACATGGTTTACACCCTGCAATGGATATACTGTTGTCAGTGTCGGCTTTGGTAATATGATTGTCAAAGTAGTTCCTTTCCGCTTGAATAAAGGCAGTCAATACTGCTCATGGGCAAACGGCCAATACTTCTTTGAACTTGGCTACTTGCGATGCGATGATGGGGCATAAGGAAAGATTGAACCAAAGTCTGAGTTTATTGCCAGAAAGCCGCTTTATCGAACGTCTGTCATGCTTGAGCAGTGTGCCCAAGAAGTGAATGGCGCAAAATTGACTCAAGCGGCCTTAGAGACAGAACTACTCACTTCTCGAACCTTCGACATCTTCGTGGACCTTGAGTTAAAAGATGTATTAGGTACGCAAATAAGTTCTCGCTGTTTTTTTTTTATGGAAATGCAAGTTTATTGTGAAATAATTATTTAAATAAAAATAAATTTTTAATGTGTAACGTTTTTAAGACGGACTAAAAAGTAAAAAATAATTTTTCCCAGCCCCATACAAATTCAGATTCCTAACTCCATACAGATAGTCCTGAAAATTGGTTTTTGTGAATTTTTGTAATAGCTATGAAAATAATTGTAAGATTTAAAACGAAAAACGTGGCGCAAGATAAAATGAGAAAAGACACAACAGTTCACGTCATTTGCAGTGAAATAAAATTGTTAGCGACTTAAGTGCGCGCCACGTTTTTCGTTTTAAATCTTACAATTATTTTCATAGCTATTACAAAAATTCACAAAAACCAATTTTCAGGACTATCTGTATGGAGTTAGGAATCTGAATTTGTATGGAGCTGGGAAAAATTATTTTTTACTTTTTAGTCCGTCTTAAAAACGTTGCACATTAAAATTTTATTTTTATTTAAATAATTATTTTCTGTTTTTTTAGTCTTGCATACTATAAGACGCCTGTCGCATACTCTATTCTTATTCTCAATGAATTTTCACATAGAAAGCCGTTAAAAATAAGCAAAATACAGGTGACAATCGTCTTCTCGACCGTAGTAGCCATACCACGAAATAATTAATAACCATTATAAAATTTTCATAAGCAACTCTGAGTGCAACCGTAATAGGAAAAAAATTGTGATCACTCATTTTAAAATTCTTTCCCAAAATTACTCAATCACATACCTATGTACATCCTTTTTCAAGGAAATCATGAATGAGGGTGTACAACAAAAAATATACACAAACTAGAAGACAGAAAATAAAGAATTATGTTTCGTCTGCTATTACTCCCTTCGCCGATCCCTCATCTTACACATGAAGTCGTTGCTGCGGCAACGAAAAGGCAATTAACAAATAATCCGGAAAGAAAAGGATTTTATGATCTTTGGTACTATAAAACAAAAATAACCATTATAAAATTTGCATTGGCAACTCAAAAACTATACACAAACCGCCAGAAAAATAGAGAGTCGTGCTTCGTCTGCTATTACTCCCTTCGCCGATCCCTCAACAAAAATCTCACAATCCGAACAAAAAGGGAAAAAACAACCCTTAAGCGATAAATCTGAATGTGCGTCAGAGTTGCCAATGGACATCTGAAAATGGTCATTATTTTGTGAAAACGACTGTCGGCACCCTCACGAACAGGCTGAAAGTGAGTAAATATTGCATTGTCATCCAGTTCTGACCTTTGCTTAAAATTTCAAGTCTCTAGCTCATCGGGAACTTAGTTAAAAATCAGTTGCAAGATTTTTACCGAACAGACAGACACCAATGCGAACTAATAAAAACGTTTTAAAAATGGTTGCAAATGAATCATTCAAAGTATTGCCCACCACTAGCTACAACTTTTTCCCATCTCTCTGGTAGAGCTCGAAAACCGTTACGGTAAAAGTGTTCATCTTTTGAGGCTATCCACGATTCAAGTCATTTTTTGATGTCTTTATATGAGCGGAACTGCTGATCAGCCAGACCATGTACCTTCGAATAGAACAAGTAATAATTGGACGGCGCAATATCTGGGGAATATGGCGGGTGGGATAGAACTTCCCGTTTGAGCGTTTCCAGGTAAGTTTTAACGGGTTTGGCAACGTAAGGCCTAGCGTTGTCATGCTGTAGAATCATTTTTCGTACGTCTGCTCGTATTGTGGCCGTTTTTCGCGCAGTGCTCGGATCAATCGCATCAACTGAAGTCGATACCGTTCCACAGTGATGGTTTCGTTGGGTTTCAACAGTTCATAATAAATAGCACTGACCTGGTCCCACCAAATACACAGCATAACCTTCGCAGCGTGAATATTCGGTCGAGCCGACGACTTAGAAGCATGACTGGGCAGTCCCCGAGGCTTTTTTTCTTTGGGTTGCTGTACTGAATCCCATCACGATGCGATGAAGAAACCCCTTCCTTTTTTGCCGCTGGAGCAGTTGTTCACAGGCGAAAAAACGACGCTCAACGTCCCTTGGATTCAAATCATAAAGAGCCCAAGTTCCTGGGAAATGGCTTGGAAATGGCTTGACGTGTAACTTCTTATGCTGAAGCAAGCTGTTCTTACGTTTGGCACGGATCCTTATCGAGCAATGCCGCCAATTCAGCGTCTTCGAAGGATTTTGGCCTTCTTTCACATGGACGGTCGTCAACATCGAAATTACCGTCTTTGATGCGACAGAACTAATCACGGCACTTTGTTTCACTTAGGGCAGCAACTCCGTAAACTTTTCGGAGC
The DNA here is from genome assembly GCA_951813785.1 of Criorhina ranunculi. Classification (NCBI taxonomy): domain Eukaryota; kingdom Metazoa; phylum Arthropoda; class Insecta; order Diptera; family Syrphidae; genus Criorhina; species Criorhina ranunculi. Next base: position 16,845,240 of record OX638381.1, read on the forward strand.
TCTCGATGCGCTTCAGCCGCCGTTTTCTTCGAATGAAAGAAAAAAACCCAACACTTCCCGCAAATGACGATTATTTGGCACAAAATCAGACATTTTCACACGCCAAAACAAAATTACTAATGTGTCAAAACGGTTTGTTTACCATAATGGCTGAGCTCGTTTCATGACGTTTTGGATATGTCAAAATCGACAAGCACTTACTGCTGGAACCATCTATTGACGAACAGCGAAAGCTTACTTGCGCACCTAATACAGTAGCGACCGACCAGATTCAGAACTACAAGAAAGCGAAGTAGATACTGATATAAGCGATGTTGAGTTCGAGGCTTATTGAAAGCGCACTTACGACACATCCCCGCACTATTAGTCATATACCCGTTCGAACATATCTGCGATGTTTGCCATAGAATCTAGTTCAATCTATACGTATCACCAGGCGTTCACTTCAAAACATTTCTACGTAAATAAAACCATTCTTCCGTCGCTTTTTAGTCTGAACGAATGAATGAATGAATAATGAACGAAATGTCTTTCATTGAAATCTCACAAAAATATTCATGACTACAATGAACTGTCAAATCGTTGGCAAAATTATAAATGACTCCATAACTCAGTTTTTAAAGAACAAAACACAAATTACCATACAACAACCAACTTTAGTCAACAAGTGAATTTCCATAAACTGAAATAGGAAACGGCAACCCCACAATCTGTGGGATGAAAATATTAAAATAAATCTCATCGTTTCATCCATATCGGTGTCCACTCTTCTATAAGGCAAACATTTTGATCTTTACACCGTCTAGCCATAACACTTCAAAAATGACAACAGCAACAGCAAAAAAGAAAATGTCATTTCGAAAAAGAGAATATATGTATAGTTGACTCAACCGCAATGACCCAAAGGGTTCCTCAATTCAGTCGTCCTTCTTGACGTTGTAGCTCGGATATAATATTACTTTGAGTGTTTGCTTTCTTCTTCAGAGGATTCTTTTCTCTTTTTTATGCCACACAGGATAATAATAACACACATTGAAACCGAATGAATGAACCCGTAGCTTCGTGAAAAAGAAAACACCATTTTTTGTAAGTATGTTAATACAAGTAAATGGAGATGAAAGATAGAGGGTCGTTTCAGTTAAGAGAACCAGGCTAACTGATATCCTCTTTAAAGCAATGAAAGTTCGCTATGCACCAAGGACGTTACCTTCCTTTCAGGAGATAGTTGGTTATAGTACCTACATTTCAAGTTAGTTACCCATATATTTATTTTTATTTTTTATTTTTTTCTTTTACTTATGATGTATGAAGCGAAATTGTACAAAGGACTTACTCTTGTGGATGTTTGAGAGGGTGTCCATCGTATATTTTAACATTACAAGGGAAGAGTATTTGTGGGGAAATGATAAATTCCTGTTAGTTTCATTTGAATGGTTAATCTTCCTTGAAATAGTCTTATAAAATAAAAATTGAGTTGGATTATGTCATTTTTATTGACGCATTAGGAATTGGGTTTTCATGGGTTTAGATGGGTCACAGATGGGTTCATGTGTTTGTGTTTTTATTGCAGTTGGAAAACTATTTCATTTCTGGATTTTAAAGTGAATCTTCTTAAACCACGGTAATGTTATTTCATTTGTTAAGAAATCGGAGCGTAACATAAATTGACTGATTTGATTAATTTTTGATTTTGAAAAAAAGTGTCTTTCATTAAGCGTTTCCTATCTTTAAATTTAAATAGAACAAAGTGTGTGTGAGATATCATCGATATTTTTTATTCGTTTGAAAGACCCATCGATGCCATTATGTATGGAATATAACATCGTTCAAATAACCCTCGTGACTTTTCTGGACGGCGCGCATCCGAAATGTCCAATTTTTCATGACTCTGGAGCATAAATCAGGTTGAATCTGACCGATGGCATGAACTTTGAGGGCCGCTGTGGTTTATCCCTTATTCGCATAGACCTGCGACTTCAGAAAACCCCACAAGAAAAACTCTAACGGGATCAAATCGCACAATCTCGGTGGCCAGTTCACATCACCTCCACGGTGGATGACCATGCCCTCGAATCTCACGTGCAGAATTTCCAATGTGGCGTGAGCTGTGTCGCACGTAGCGCCGTCCTATTGAAACCACATGTCGTTGGTGTCCATATCATCCAATTCAGGCTAAAAGAAGTTGGTTATCATCGACCTGTAGGCCTGGCCAACGTCGTTCAAAGAAATATGGTCCGCTGACGCCGCCAGCCCAAAATCAACCCCAAACAGTGGCTTTTTCGGGATGCATTGGACGCTCTTGGATCTCATGTGGATTGGTATCGTCCCAAATTCGACAATTTTGTTTGTTGACGTTTGTTGATCCATTCATCGAGAAACGGACCTCATCGCTGAAGATGATTTTTCGATGAAAATTAGGGTCAGTTTCCAACTCTTCCAGAGCCCATTCAGCGAACACACATCGTTGTCTTTGGTCGTTTACCTTCAGCTCCTGGGTCAGTTGAATTTTGTATGGGTCACGACGCAAAATTCACCAAGTTGTGGTCTGTGAAAGGCCGACGCGAAATCGACTGCCTCGGATTCTCCTGCACAGCGGTGATTTTTTCGGCAGATCTTGCGTTTCGTCGACGTACGGGTGTTGGTTGATCGTTTACTAAACCAGTGGACTCAAATTTATCCACCACACTGCGAATAGTCCTCTCGGACGGACGATTATGGCGACCGTAAAATGGACGAAACGCGCGGAACGTTGCCTGAACAAAACACCCATTTTGATAAAACAATTTTATTATTTGCACGTGTTGTTGAACATTATATCCGTCCATGGTGATTTGGCAAAAGAGGCTGAATAAATGACAGCCAATTTGACAGATGTATTACAACCTAATAGCTTCAACAATATGTCCGCTATCAACTTGCAAAGTTCAATAGTCCCTATTGAAAGGGACCCTTTAGTACAAAATAGGGTAATAAACATTTGAACTTCTAGCTACTTTTAATTAATGCTATAGGTTTATGGGCGGGTGAGTGAGAGCATTGTAAGCTACAGTATTCCCGAGGGGAATGCAACAAAAATCTCGACTTTTTAAAAAATTTGGCTTGTCATGTTATTGGAAGTAGCCCTTTAATTTCGAAATGCTTTATTAATATTTTGCACAAAGTGAGTGTGAATTATATCTTTTATGAACTAAATATGAATTCATAAAAATGCCGCAGACTACTAGACTGATTTTGAAAATGTTTACAGATACACTTTCGGACTTATACCGAAGATTGGCTGAAAATTTGAGCTCAATCGGTTCGGTGCTTTAGGAGTCCAAAGCATAGATACAAACAAAGGTACATTGAATTTTATATCTATAGATATTGTTTAACGCAAAAACAAACAAGGACAAAATATACATATGATTTACATTACTCTTTTTCAAAAACTTTCATTAATTATTCGGTCACGATTTTTAAAACCGATTTGACAGTATTCGAATAGTTTAGGGATATTGCGCTCATTCAGTCGTTCGACAGATAACCAGTGCTGAAGATACTGCGTCGAGTTTCCCTTAAAGTTGGACACTTTCCAACAAAATGAAGAGTATCCTCAAGTTCTCCTAGGTTATATATGCCGCATATGATAGGAAGTTCTTCTCTATGGGGACTATAGTTCAACTTCAACAGTTCTCTCCTCAGTTTGACTAACGTTGATATCTATCTTTTCCACTTTTTACTCGTCCTTAAAATAATTCAGGTGCCCTGGCTTGAAGCTTCCTCTTGAAATTTCTCACGGAACTTTAGATTCACATTCGCACATAAGTTGGTATAGCACCTGGCTTCCAGGTCGAAAATTCCGCTGGTTGCAAGTTAAATTCCATCCCACGATCTTGGTCTAGATCGCCTCTGGTATTCGAAGAACTTTGAGCTCGTTATCCTCCTGAAGTTTTATGGTCTTTATAAAGAGAGGAGCTACTCCTGTTTCAAGCATTATAAGGTAGTTCGGCGTCCTAAATGGTAGACGAAATATTCTTTTGATAAAGTTACTTAGAAGCTTCTCCGCCATATCATATCTTTTGACTCCCCACACTTGAGCCACATAAAACAAAATGGATTCCGATGTTGCTTCAAATATCCTGATTTTGCTGCTTTGTGCTTTGCATTTATTTGAAAAACATCTTTTCCAGGTTATATTTATTGCTAATTTGGCTTTTGGGAGCTTCTCCTTCAGATATTTTTCCATGCTTACAACATCTATGGCTTCTCCATGATAGCACCATTTTTCATTCATACTATTCCTGCTTCCTTCCTTGTTAAAAATCATAACTTTTGATTTGTCCAGATTTACAATCAGGCTCCACAAACTGCAGTACTCGGAGAGTCGATTTATCAAGATTGTGCCAGCAGCACTATGTCGCTTTAATAAGTGTTCCTACATACTCTATGCCTCCAGGTAAAAAGTCTACAATGCCTTCGACAAAGAACGCAAAAATTGACTGCAGTTTCGTCGTGCCAACGAAGAAGTGGTGACGCGAAAAATGTTTGGTACTTTTAAGCCTCGAACCTGTGTATTCTCGTTTAGCAGTCCAACGCACTAACCACTAAGCTATAGCGACCACTCTTGAAAATAGGTATTAGTAAATCTAATTGTAGTTTGCAAGTCCGCAATCTCTTTTTATTTCTTCAAGTCATTCGTTCAAAAATCTTGGCTTATTACTACGAAATCTTGAAAATGGCTTAAGTTAGCTAGTCAAATCTAAATAAGATAACAGTTAAATAATAATAGTTAACTATCTCATATTACTACATGCAATTTTGACAACTTTTCCCACAGAATAATGACTTTTTCCCATAAAAAATAATTATCCAAAGATACAAAGAAGTATGATAATAAAACAACATGACCCTTGTCATATCCGTTCACTATTCCAAAAGCCAAAGAAACCCCGAACCACTAGACTATCCGCTGTCCACCTGATCTTTTTCGTCGAGAAAATGACAGCCAAGACTACGACTACTCGCAAATGAAAACAACCCTAAGGAAGGCATAATGGAGGAAAGAACAGAAAAAAAAAACTTACACGACTAACTTCGCTAATAAGCAATTTAAATTTCTAAAGACCGCGCTCCAGTCAACTTCCTCTCAAACTCTTTCATTACGTCTTTTTGTGAGCGCAGGGTAGGTGGTATCTTTAAAATGAATTCCCGTCGCTGCCGCTTGAGATGAAAAATGACCGTTAAGTGAAATCCCCGGGAGCGTAATAATACAAGAAAAAGATAAAGGCACCAAATTTGTCATTCACTGGTGAAACTGAAGGTTTGCCTCAACCACCACTATTGCCGGCCAAGGACTAGAAGGCCAGGCCACACCTTATTCCAAAGTTGGTTGCTAATTATTTGGCACTTTTCCCACACAATCGCATACATGGGAAACGTACTTCTTCCGTCATAATCTGATTATTATCTGATTGTGTGTTGTATACCCCTTGGCGGGTGTCCTGTTGTTTTAACTCTCATACAAAACTCTTAAGCCGGAATATAATTCACTGGATACTGATGTCCCTGATGTTCCATTTGTTGTTATTTTTACTGTATCTGCATGAGTGTGTGTGTGTATGTGTGTTAGAGAACGAGTGTTTATGAACTTTCAGCCCCTGCTGTGTTGTGTTTCCTTGTGTATTCATGTTTTTCTTTGACTTTATTCATGACTGTCGTCTAAAGGCATCTGAAGAAATATTATGGTCTTGGAAGGATTCGCATGTGGCTTTCATATTCATTGCTGCAGTGGGAGTGACGCAAGTCTATACTTTATCGTATCATAAATTAGAGTCAGTTAAAAGATTTTAAGGAGTCTTGTGAGAAGAAAATCCGTGACCATTTTATATGAGTTGGGTTGTGGCTAATTGTTCTGGAGAGGATATAGACACTTGTGATTGAAATATTAATTCTTCTTCAAAAATTATGTAATTACTGTTTGACAGATTTTATCCATTTGTTTGACTTGAGGATTATGTAGTTAAGCTGAAGTCTTACCCATTGGGTGTTTAGAATTTAACGAGATTAAAGATTCATCGCCATCCAACTCAACAGGGAACGCATTTTAAGAAAACAGAGTTTACAGAAGAACTACACAGATAAATAAAGGGTCTTTCATTAAGCACGCCTATCTTTAAATTTAAATAAAACAAAGTGTGTGTGAGATATCATCGACAGTTTTAATTCGTTTGAAAGACCTACCGATGCCATTATGTATGGAATATAACATCGTTCAAATGAAGCCGTGGCCTTCACTGGGTGGCGCGCATCCGAAATGTCCAATTTTCCATGACTCTGGAGCATAAATCAGGTTGAATCTGACCGATGGCATGGGTTATGTTGGCTTTGAGGGCCGCTGGGGTTTGTGGCTTATTCGCATGGACCTGCGACTTCAGAAAACCCTACAAGAAAAAGTCTTACGGTATCAAATTGCACGATCTCGGTGGCCAGTTCATATCACCTCCACGTGAGATAACCATGAACTCGAATCGCTCGTGCAGAATTTCCAATGTAGTCCGTCCATTGTGATTTGGCAAAACAGACTAAATAAATGATAGCCAATTGGACAGATGTAGCTTCAACAATATGACCGCTACCAACTGTCAAAGTTTGGAAGTCCCTATTGGAAGACCCTTTATATAAGCACTAACCGAAGACGGACATGTATAAAGTCAATTCGTCATCAGTTACGAAGTAGCCAAAAGTGTAATCAAAGATTTGATCTAGACCTCTTCGAGAGCTAGCTGTGACAACCATGAAGTCCACTACAAAATAAAACATGAGCCATTAACCATTCTTCGTAACATATTTAAATGCGGATAGGTAACGCGGGTTAGCGCCTTGGAAAAGTTGACAACTTTTAGCTTTTGTCCCACGCAACACCCGCCGAAAATAAAAACAGAAATGAACAAAATCTGAGCTTCACCAACCACTACACCAAAAAGCGGTTTCTGTTCCGAAATCGAAATCGGGTGATTTGGAAAATTTCTTAGAAAAAATAAAAGATAACTGGCTCCAGACCAGTGGAATTTCTCTGTGTGAAACACAGCAGCCTCCAAACCTTCGATCCAGAAGCAATCTGTTTCCACTTATTCAGACTAAAAACGTTCTACGATACAGGTAGTGTCGGCAATTTTTTCACGAATTTTTCTATACATCACGCTGCGAAATATTCTTAACATTGTCTCTGACAATGTGTTCTTTCTTCTTCATACGAACCTGAAGCCTGGACCTCCAAGTGTCCACTACAGACGGATTACGGTTCAATAAGCGACACAATATGACATTGGCAGTCGAATGGTCGGATATTTCGACAAAAATTCTAGCTTCCAACGATTTCGAATAAGGCCGACCGATAAATTTAAACTTATACTTTTTTCCAACATTAAACGTTTCGAAAAATAGCGAGTTCATTGGTGCAGCAGCATAGTAAAAGTGAGCCCCGGAGGGAAAACGGAGGGAACCTTCGATTACGTTGGAATGCAGAACTGTAAATTAATCTTAACCAACATGGTGTGCAAAACTGCAGACACTTAGCTAAAAATTAGGCGGTCATCTCTACACTTATTGGTCCACCTGAACTGAGAAGGCAAGCCTGATACTGTTGAAAAACTAAGGCCACATTGTTAAAAATGGGTATTTACCATTTTTGAAATGAGAAAGTTGAAGTGCATTTAAATCCTGAACCCTGAGAAGAACCTTTAACGTTAAGTAAACATGAAAAATCAAAAAACAAATTCTTCAGACGCTGTCACCTTCAACACCGTGTCTGAAAACCCAAAACAAGGTCTCTAATTTATAGCTTTCAACACCCCCCCACTCATAAGCTCTCAATAAATCAACTCCTTTTTTTGTCAACTTCAACTTAATTGAACCCTTTCACAGCAGGACCCTTCGATTTTTATGTGCAAAGTAATGGCTGACATTTTACATTCTTTGCCGTACTGCACCCCATCAAAAGGACAACATCATTATCAAATTACCACAGAATTTGTTGTCACCAGATACTGTGGATGTCACCATTACTTTGCCATCGCGGCAATTCCGGACTTTCGGATCTGTCGTCGTCGTCGTCGTCGTCATTCTCGGTCCGACAAGGCCAAAGAGGAGGGTACGAGTAAATATAAAATACAGCAAGTGCCTGCTAATATACATATCTCCAACCGGGGCAATTTGCCCAAAAACAAAAGCTGTCACCCCCATGGATCTAAGCATCAATGTGCCATTTGGCAAATGGAAGACCGATTTTTTTTTTTTCTTGCACCACTGACTGTGCCTGTGCTACAAATTAAGTTAGGCAAATCGGAGAGGAGCCATACAAAAAAAAGGATATTGGCGACAAAGGTCTACGGGAGGAGACGAAATTTTTTTGTTTTAGGAAATTTGTTTTATTTTTTTTGCTGAAAATGAGCATAAGGACCAATGTAAGTCTCCTTGTGACGTATGGAGCAAGTCGAAAAAGACTGCAGAGGTAGGAAGAACTTACCATAATCATTCCGCAAAAACGAGGTGAATCTGAGTGCTACCAAAATGCACCCCAGTACAAAATGTCTCCAAGGGAGCAACATGACCCCCATATATATATATATTTTTTTTTTTGTAACATCTCATTCATACTTGCAGAGGAAACGGGGTTTGAGAAGGGTTGCAGAGGTCTGCCACCCAGCCATCGACATATGGTTCACACCATGGGAGGCATGACAGACATTTGGAGTTGTGGCAAAATCCTGGCTTTTGCCCGGATTCCGTTACAGAATAAAATTTATAATGTATGGTGAATGCTTAAGAGGCTTTCGTTCTCCGGTTTTCACTGGCAGCAAAGAGGTAGACACTCTCTCGTGAGTCCTTCACATTGTGGGAATATGTTTTGCTTTCATTCCCCACTCGGGAGTGGTTTCGTTTCCTTTTTCCTTTTTTTGTAACGTGTGTTCTCCAGTGCAAGTGACTTTTTTGTATTCAAACAGTAAACCGCAGTATGTGTTGTGTAAACGGTATATGGAGGACGGTAACGTATCACTAAAATTTATGTGACACTTACTTAAGAGCTTCTTCTAGCATAAACCATTAAGCATTGCGCTTCTTCTTTCGTGTGAGAAGACTGCCGGTGGTGGATCGGCGCGGTGCTGCAAGTGGATTTCACATTCGAAGCGCACGTATCCTGAAATCACCATTTATCCATTCTTACCGTTCGCCGCCGGTTTTCGTCCGGTGCTCACACCCTATGGAGTACATGTTTTTTTTTTTTCTTTTCCACCGGGTGGGACAAGAGGTGGTGAACATTTCTTCGAAATTGCTCCGTGAGTCTCCGACGTTAGCGGTGTACCCTCTGCGAATGCTGCAGATTTTATGTTCTCTTGTCGAACGTTAAGGATATGAAGTAATAAAAATGCTTGGCATGGATACAATTGCTTCGCACAAGGATGAATGGTTAGGACTGGCATTCACAACGTGCATGCAGCGACAGAAATAAATTGAACTTTTAATCGTTGAAGGGATTGAGGAAAAGAGTGTTGAATCTACCGAGACTAGGGTAAGAAATATTTCCCGTAAACAAGATTAGCAAGTTCGATGAGGGATTTAAAAATTGTTAAGTTATTTGGCAAACGTGGCTTTAATTATCCCTTTTCATGAGTTGAAAATGGAACAGGAAGAATACATTAAGAGTTGCTAGTAGAAGTTGTTTTATTTGTCGTTAGGTCTGGAAGGCATATCACTTAGTAGCGATGGTTTATGTTGCTACATTTCTAGAAGGGGGTCGTGGTTATAGTTTAATTAACCATAATAAAAATGTAAGTCGTATTTCCTTATTTTTTAACACCATGCATTAGGCAGACCCTTCTTTCAGCACAAAACAAAACTATACCAAAAGATCGGTCTCCATCTCTAGCGAACCTTGCCTCAACAAAGATTTTAAAGAAGCCACTGCTTCAAGCGAGAAGCTAAGCCTTGAATATTTATGAGCTGTCGTACCAAATATACATACAAACATGTGTGCAAGACGATAGGGACCTGCGATAGTTTGGCTGCGCTTCGGGTCTTATTCAATCCTCTCTGGCCTTGAGAATACGTTAAATTCGCCCGCAGTTTTGATTTGGATTTTCTGCAAACAGAACCGTAGTTGGCACGCAGACTTAACGACGCCTGTAAGGAGTTCTCAGCATTCCTGGTGTCAGTAAGCAAAAAAAATTAAGACTTCTTATTGGGTTTACAACGAGCCACTGCACACTTGCCACTTAGGCTTAAGTGACGATTATAGAGAGAGCCACGTCACTGCCAAATACTTCATGCGATTGTCCTGCCTTTGCTCGAATCAGGTGGCCGATTTTTGGGTTTTCTAAGATCCCTAACACTGAAGCTCTTACTCAACTTCCTTGGAAGACGAAGACGAAGGGTTGTACCTGTTGACAATGTCCCCGTTTTTATGTCTGAGAGCCCCATCACTTATTTTTCTTAAAAAACATGCTGCTTACGATTAAACGAAAGATGATTGATAGGTTAACACCCTAAGGACAATCGTTCAGTTTATTTATTTCTCCTTAGCCAGAGTTCCAAAGGGCAGTCGATCAAACCACATTAACATCCATAATTTAGCGTTTCAATCATAACCAAACCTTGCAGGTAACCACAAAGGAACCAATAGATCAAACAATCGTTCAAAGAGGACCCTCCCTGCATGCAGTCTTAAATTGTCTGAAGTACATCTGTGTACAATCTCCCGAGCAGCTTTGCCTTTAAAATGAATCGAACTATGGTGAAGCCACTTACCTTAGGATTTACATTGATTGGCGTCGCCGTTGCTGGAATAATTCCATCAGGCGCTGGTGCCGTCGTTTGCATGGGAATAAATCCCGGAACGGCAAACGGTACCAATATCATAGATGATGGATTATTGCTGGCTAATGGTGCCGCAATTGGTACACCTGCTGCTGATATTCCTGCTGACACTGATGATGCTGTTGCTGATGTTGATGACGACTGTACAAATGATGCACAATTGACAGATGATTGATGCGTTGAATTACTGGTGGCACTGTTCGCCGACGATGTGGAACACCTTAATGAGAGACCACAGCTGGAAGATGCAATGCCACAGGTGTTCGGCAGAGTGACTGTGACCGAGGGATACAAATGCTGGTGATGCTGTTGAAGATGTTGCTGCTGCTGCTGGATTTGCTGTTGCTGCTGCTGTTGCTGTTGCTGCTGCTTATACTTGCACTGCTGACAAGCAGTCGATTGTGCAGTTGTGGTTAGAGGCGGCCCTCCACCGCTGGTAGAAGTTTGAAGTACGCCACCTGTGGGTATAGCTGCCACCCCACTTACTTGCAGGGCAGCCGCTCCAATCAAAGAACTCGGACGTGCGCCAATCACGTACGGTGCTGCGGTGCGACGAGCCGGATTCAAAGTTGTCAGCTTTGGTGTTTTCGGTGCCCAAACCGAACACGGCAATAACCCGACTAAGCGTAGCCCCACAGGGCTCGCTTCGGGTGCGGTCGGTGCGCTTATTTTGCAGGCGTCTCTTAAATCCAGTAAGTGGGATAGGCGAGACGGCGCTGGGTAAAAGTGTTTCCTTTCTTTTCTTCACGAACCCAATCTGCATACAATTGAATGCAAACTTATACGGAGGGCTGGTGTGTATATTTTATTCCCTCAGACCAAAAGCCAACGGCTGCCGGAGCAAATAAAACCAATTGGTTCGCGATGCAGCAGTAAAAGCAATTTTTCAGCTCAACGCACTTTAATTTAAAGCATCCGCTACGGGTGCAACTTTATTTCTCTGGCGTTAGCTGTTGGTTCCTTTCGCAGGATCTGTGTAACGTGCTTCGATTTGAGACCGTTTTTCCTCTTTTTTTGCGTGTCCTTAGGAAAAAAAAAACCCTCCTTAGCACTCTTTTGGGAGAATAGTCGACACTTTATGCAGGATTTTTGCAACCCCCGTGTGTCATGTTTGCGATGTCTGTGTGTGGTAATTGTATCTCAACGAGCTGGTACTGCGAAAAAAATCGGTGACAAGCTTTGTCGATGTGAATCGAATGGATTCTGAAAGAGTTATTTCCGGCAGTCGTTCACTCCTTACAACTGTTGTTCGTTCTTTTTCGATTGCGTCCTAATCGAAACGATGCTTCAGTTCAGTACATCAATCAATCCACCTACGTTATCCTTATGCTGGGCCAATTGTCTCCTTTTTTGCACACAACTTCCCCAAAGCTACTTTAGAGAGAATCCTTTCAGTTATTTCTCGTTCTATTCTCGTTTTAGGCAAATATGTGTTTGCAGGTCCTTGTGTTGTTTGGTCGATGACGCGAATGTGTGACCATTTGATTGCGTCCAATTATCTGTGGAAGAAAGAGGGACAAATAGAAATAGAAATGAAAACAGAAATAGGAACATTGAAACGAAATAGAAATCCTAGATTGAAATGCGAGTGCAAAATTATTGCCTCAGCTGGGAGATTTAGAGATTTCGGACAAGTGGGCGAAGTTCGAGAACGTAGCAGGACCTAAGCGACAACAATTCCGACGAACCCGTGGTCGAATGAATTACGCGGATTTTATGGGTCATCCATTGAATACTAAAATGGCTTTGCATGCATCACCATTCATTACGGTTGATGGGTGGGCGGTGCGGCTTTGTAGAAGGCTTTGCGCGGACATTGCATGCAGTTGTTTGAGATTTTTTCTAGCCCTTCCTTTATCCCGACGGGGCTGCATTGGAGCGTCAATCAATGTGGGAATTTGAAATGCAATGAACCTGGCTGGTTGTGCAGTGGTCGTGGTCGGTGGTGGCATCAGTTGGACTTTTATCTACGGATAATGTTGATTGGAAAATTATGCAATGTGTCGTTTGGAATGTGAATGCCAGTGATATAAATTGTTCCAAGTGGAGCGCAGTTAGGATTTTTAGAGAATTAGGAGTTGGAGCCCTTTGATTAGGGATTCAAGTTGAAATTTATTTGAATTTGGAAGCACTTGTTCTTTAAATAAATACATAAATTAAAGGAACTGTACTGTATTGAAATCTTGACACGTGGGTGTAGCGATCTGGCTTGGGAAGGTCAATTAAAACGCTTCTTAGGACCTACTGGCAATAGCAATCTATAAGAGGAAAAGTTTTTTTTACTTTAAAAGCCAAGCCGCTATCAAAGCTATTGACTCGATTACATATCCTCGAAACTGGTGCAGGAGTGCCAGAATGAGCTTGCCCGCTTGGGTGAATGCTTCGGGTCACATAGCTTTGAGTTCCAGAGCACAGTGACATAGAAGGAAACGTGGCAGAGCCAGGTAGCTCGACTCTATATGGCTCACTCGCGGCAAGGGTCCATATCCCGCTAGAAGCGGTTAAATGATAAATCCACTCACACTTCCTGCAGAAGGCAAACCTCCAATGGAGGCGGTTAACCAACTGCGCCATATCGAGGAAGAGTACGCCTACGATAAGAGTAGAACAAAACCCTTATAAATAGAACCCACGCAGATATCGCCAGAATCACGGCGATAATTACGGGGCGTTGGAGACCATGCGGTCAAACTAGGTATCCCGCAGTTGCAGGAACTAAAATGAGAAGGAAACTCTCTCCCATTTCCTCTGCAATCGTCCGGCGCAAAAGCCAGACTGCGCACCCTAAACCAACCATTCTTGGACGACCTCAATGACATCTCGGGTAAAGCGATCTAATCCACTTTCTTAACTCCACGGACTGGATCTAGGCATCGACATTCTTACATCCTCAACAACACACATCACCAACCAGGTCACACGAGTCATGCTGAACCGCCACCTCTACCAACCTACCAAAAATGCCTGGAAATGGACAGCACTCTTAGGCGATACGCTGGCCTACATTTTCTTCAACATCGTTCTTGAGAGAATTGGGCTGACCTTAAAATTATCTGAAACACTGTCTTTTAAAAGTTTCAATTGTCCAAGACAGGACGTCACCCAGATGCAACTCAGGCAGATACAACTTTGAGGTAGTAAGAAACTTCGTCTGCAGTTTAAGGCTTATTAAATATACTACCTACCTACAATACCCTTGAAGTTTAAAAGAAAAAAATTGGGCTTATGTCAAATTTTAATTTCTGTATTATTTTCCAACAAGGAAAATATACTAAATTCAGTGTAAAGAAGCAACAAGTCGTTAAGAAACTGGAAAAAGTATGAACTGGAAACTTGAGCATACGCCCCCATCTACTTACTTATAATTCCCGCTTTGAGTGCTTAAAACTTTTCTACTTTACTAGTTTAGAGTACATTTACAACACATCCTTTGAATAAACCCCTTAAAGCATATGTAAGCAAAGATTATTCTTGTTTTTTTGCTAAGCCAAGTACGCACAACTCTTGAGATTATCTAGATTTCTTAACTCAAAGTGTCATCCGTAATCTAAATATCCTCGCTACATATTAATCCCTTTTCTACTTAATAATTTACTTGATTGAAAATAGTTTGAACCGCAAACATCCACTCATGCCTACACTTATGTACTTAAAATGCAAAAACAAAACCATATTTTCTTTAGACGACCCTCCAGCATACGCACCAAAGTCCATGTTGCACACTATATAGGTAAACCCTGCTCAGTTCCACGGTACGTATATGTATATCGTCGTACCTTGTCGTCATTCTTTGCGGGCTTAATTAAATTTAAATATTTTATCATTCATGAAAGGAACAAAGTTGCGAGCGAAAGCAGCAGCACACTCTGTTGTATGTACATGAACGATGTGAAGAAAAGGGTGCGAAAGTCATGAATCGTTCAGCAACCTCTGCCATAGGATTTACGCTATAAAATTTTCTTCCATGTATAAAAAAGGCAGAATATTACATCTGACCAGATGGCTTCAAGTGTCTACGTACTATACGCTGGTATTAGTATGAAATAACATATAGAAAGCTTCAATCCTCCAGAACGTTATCACTTGATACCCTAGCTTTTGAAAAGAGAAAGGTTCAATAAAAAGATTTTGCTTTCAAAGTTTGTCGTTGGATATTTATGGGTCACACTAAGTCATCATCCCTCCAAGGCTGAGGAGCACTGCGGTGGAGCTTGAAACAGAAAACTTAATTGGTTTGGACTACACTGTTCAATGTTTCCCAGACTTCAACCATCATCATCATTCCTTCCAACTGACAGTACTCTCAATTTTTCAAACTCATTCCCGAACTAACGCCCCTGCTTTTCGAAAGTAGAAGAAGGGTAGAACTACGTGTATTAAACTCCATAAATTTTGCAAAAAGAATGAAATTTAGTGCGTTCAAATCATAATGAGGTCTTCTGTCTTTTAAGCGAAACCCAAATGACGACCGTCCTTCAAAAAAACACATATTCGAAGTTTCCGAAAACCCTCGAACCTAAATCGAACCGCCTTCCAGACTCCTCGAGTGTTTTCCAAGCGATTAAAGAGGCCTGAAAGATACTTAGCCTTAGCCCTACTAACATAAACAACAGAGGAATCGTTATTGACCTCCAGGCTGCCATCAAAGCGCTCTACTCTCTCACTTTATCCTTCAAATTAGTGGAACAGTGTAAGGAAACCTTTACGCAGGCTAACGCTCGGTTCAACATCACTCAATTCTGGGTTGCCGGCCATAGTTACATAGGGGGGAATGAGAGAGCCGACGCCTTAGTGCAACCGCGCTACTTTTGTCTCTGGTAGGACCTTACCAGACAGTCACTTTTACCTACCTACCCTCACCGTTTTATGGTTTCTTTCACAAGCAGTATTCCAGCGAAATAGCTTATTGCATTTCGCCCCATTAACACTTCACCTACAATAAGCGCCATGCTTCGAAGGGTCATCCACCTACTTTTGGACGTATTATCAAATAAAGGGATTCCACATAGCTCTGTGTTTTCTCATCACTATGTGTTTCGTTATCTCCTTCGGGTCTGTTCTAATTTCACCAATGCACATGCTTATGTTTAAGGCTTTTCATAACCCCTTTGGCATAAGTTGGCATCACTTAGTAACAACACACTAACTTAAGCTACAACGACAAAACCATTGATGAACACCTAGCCCAATAGCGTGATAGCTATCAAATCCTTTTCATTAGATACGATTACCTCCAAAACCTTGGAAGAGTCTCTCAGTAAGGCAATTTTGTGACACTTAGCCAAATGAAAATATAAAAACAGATGCTCTAGGCAGACCGTTGCCAAAGGCTTCTTCAAAAAACTTAACTTTTTCGATTGCCACTCTGTAACTACTGACTCTACCTTACCATATATTGGCCGATAAAAACCTTATCAGACGATCCATATGAAAGGAGCATCAGATTACTATAAAACTTGTGAGTAATGGCTGCGAAGTCTGGTGGTTAGGATTGCCATTGCTGTAAGTCTTTTTGAAAAAACAAGTAAAAGACACGATCTATCTCACACCCTCTCCTTAATATTTCAAGTGATGACAGGGTAAATGGAAAATACGTCAAGCCGAATAAATTTTCGATTTTTGTCAAAAATCCGGACACACTAGTGCTGTGTGAATAGCATCTTAAGGGTATTCATAACCCCTTTAGCGCTAGTAAATTATATATAAAAAAAAAGAAGTCGGTTCGAGGTGTACTTGCTAGAAACTAACTTTGCCGAGTCAAGAAATGTTTCGAACCACGGCAGTGTATTCGCGAAGGTGACCCGAGAATTATCTATGAAATGTTCTTCTAGGAAAGTCATTTTCATTTACAAAGACCGTCAAGCCGCTGTTTAAGCCATTCTATCCGAGCTTTAAACACATTACAACATAACATTCTGGTGGATCCCGAAACAAAGCAGTATCCACGGGAACAAAATGGCGTATGAACTAGCCAGAGGAAGAGATTAGAAAAAGTACTTCAATTAACTTTTATTCAGGTCTACTCCCTAATACTTGTTAAATCTAGCATATCACTAGACATCCAATATCCAGCCACGAGACAAATAACATAAGGGGAACATAAAAGATCCCTACAGATCCTATTAGACGCTGTCAGCCCTCTAACCTATCCAATTCTGACTCCACCACGAGTTCATCGTTGCCCTATATTCCAAGGCCGTGACTTGCTCCTGCTCTTATGCGGAAAATCATTTTACACCTTTGCGGAGATCGTACTGCCCAGGGTACTTATAGTGCAGGATATACTTTCAGTTACCCCTGAAGGACTTCTAAATACATTCAGCAAATCCAAAGACAAGAAGTCATCGGGACTAACTATTAAAACAAAGCTGAAGTAGTTTGATGCTGTGGTAACAAATCTCCAGATGATCCGAAAACCGGGACCACATTCTTGAGCTCCTTAGCAAAATGTGGACAATAGTAGGCTTGAATTAGTTATAGTTAAAAACTGTATATAATAGGTTTTATAGAAACATTTTTGTTCCCGCAAAAAACGTATACTTGGACCATTACCCCGATTATGTCCGCTAAAGCTCCTCACACCAATTGATAGAGTTAGAATTGAATTCTCTCATTTCCGATGATGAAATACCTATCCATTTGAAAAGCCTATCCATTTATTCTCTAGGTTAAAAACGATGTTTCAAATTTGATATACCCTATGGGATATTACTCAAAGGGTCGGATGTTATTTATCAAATATTTCCCGAGAGCCAGGAAAAAATATTTTTGAATTAATTATAAGGTTCAGCGTAAGGTACTACAACGTCTGTGGTGGTGCGATGCGTGGAATTTTATATTTTATAATGGATAAGGACTAACAGGATATATAGTATAAAAAGCTCTTCAAGAGAATAATAAAGTTGGAGGTTTTTAAAATGTTTGAGTCAATTTGTATGGTGCCAGGCTGTTCGTTTGTGAAACGATTACCAATTTGAAAAAGATCGTGACAAAAGTGAAAGTGTAATATCTTAATCCGATGCAACGTTTTAAAAAATATTTCAATTTTAATCATACAAGTATAACATCCTTGTTATCAATTAAAAAAATACATCATTCGTCAATAAAAAAAAACACCTCAAGGAACACAGTCGAAGGGTTTAGCATGCATGACACCGCCGCCGGCTCAAGCTAATCGGCAATGGAAGGAAATGTCACCATGGAAAGTACCTGATTACCTCATAATCTTGACGATATTAAGACCAATAAACCGAAGAATTTTTGATTTGCAAACATTTCAACACAGGCTCGGACTACCAGGATTTGCATACCGAAAATGAGGTCTCCGATGAGCTTGTCAGGCAAGGTTCGGAGGAGAACTTCTCCCGCTCTTCGTATCCTCGGTAAGGGCTTCTATCGATGGTTGGGTTTCTAGCAAACACAACTGTAGATGGCATGACTCTCCAGGATGCAGGCAGACTAAACAGATCCTTCCCGACGTCTGTAAGAAGTTCTTGACATTATTTCTGTCTCTCAGCAGTAAAGACTGCAGACAACTTATTGACGTTATTACGGGACACTTCTCTTTTGCCAAACATCTAAATGTATTAGGTTTAAGTGACACCACTGTCTGTGACGCTTATGGAGAGGGCGACGACACTGCGGAACATTTTATATTTGATTGTCCTGCATTTGCTCGTATCAGATGGTAGATTTTTGGGGCTGATGTGATGAGTGCTGGTAACCTAAGCTCCTTATCACTGAAGTTCTTACTCGACTTTCTTAGTTTGACAAAGAAAACACAGTAAAAGGGTTGTACCTGCTGGTAGTATAATGGACTTGTTTTTGTGGCTGAGTGCTCCAGTGTGGTGTTTCAACACACCGACAGAAAAAAAACCATAGCAAAACCAGCAACATAACGCCAGAAGACCATGGAAGTACTGTCAGAAAAATCTGTGTCAAACTGTTGAAATCGTAAGACATTATCCTGGCTTTTGCGATCGAGTTATGCTCAAAAGTTTTACTAGAAGTTTCAAATAACATGCCAAGGCTAAAATATAAATAAAAATCTGAAAAAACCAACAAGGAAATTTGTGGTAGAGTCACAGTTAAGAATATATCTGGGGCAACAATATTTTTGTAGGCTTGCATGCAAACGACGATCAGATTCATCTCGCTGTTCTGTCAAAATAAGTAAAAACATCACTGAAACTTTCGATTTCCAAAAACTAAAATGTAAAGCGAGACGATGCGTCGTTTACCTTTATGTCGCGTCGCGATGCTCTATGTAACTTATTTAATCAAGGACAAAACAAAACAAATGCTTTCATCAAATAAGGACATAAAAGCCCGACGGATTCGGGCAAAATGTTAAAATAAACAGCTGCAATTTTTTAAAGGACTTTAACTTCATCTTCAGGGATCGCCGTATGCTGAAGAAGTGATATCTTATTTTAAAATATCGGTTCCGACCATTGGAGAGGGTACTACGACCATAAAAACTTAAAGTAGAGCTTATTCTTAAAGAAGATTTGCAACTTTTTTTTTCAAAGAGCCAAACACTGAAATAGTATGTGGGGCAGTTTCATCATCCTAAATAAGGTTGACAGTCAGTTTAATGAATCAAGTTCATTTTTTTGATGTGATTTCTCAGTTGGTAATGGCTGGAAAGTAAACTTAAAAGTTCCTTACACTTGGTGTATTTGATCTTTGGAACTTTGTTGTAGGAGCTGATTGCTGTCTTATCCTGCCTGTCTTTTGGGCAAGAGGATAAGCACATATTGCCTCCCCATATCAGCAATCTCATTGCCGACACCCACCAAAGGTTGACTTTAGCCGTGTTTTTTTTTTTTGAGAATTATACTCACTTCAGTAAAAAAAAAACGATTTATACTCAGTAGCAGCCGCACCAACCAATTGGTTTGCGGCTCGATTTCTTTTTCTTCATTTGACAGTTTGTAAATGTCAAAACCGAGGAAAAGCAACAAATACGATCGGCTAAGAGCTAATTTATGAGATTTTTCGAGCTCTGGTGGTCAACTTGTGTAGTTCTATCCTCACTTGCTGCTACTGGGAAAGTTATCTTTACTTGGTGTGTTGTTATTGCTTTGTGTGTAAAATTCTACTGGGCTGGGTATACAGCTCCCAAAAAAACACGGCTTTTATTGTACCACTTGACGGTTTTGAAGTTAAGACATAAGTTTAAAAGCAGAATAAGACGACCACTTAAGACGACAAGGATATGGAGGTTAGGTTAGGTTAGGTTGAAGTGGCTGCCAACTAAAGCCAGCACACTTAGACCAATGATAGGTCCATTGTGATACCACATGGATCTGAAGAGATCTCCATACCTACTCGTCAAACCAATTAGAGCTTTTTATGAAGCGAAGGAGGTTGAATTCCCCTGAATTCTTTTACGGAAGAGAGCTGGGCAGTTGCAAAGAAGGTGGGAAATAGTTTCCTCCTCCTCTTCGTCCATGCAGCTTCAACAGAAATGGTTTGAATGGACGCCAAGCCTTGTTGTATGCTTGCCTATTAGACAGCATCCCGTGATGACAGCTATTACGGATCTGATATGCGATTTGTTGAGAGAAATTAAATTCTTAGAGCCTTTCAGATCCAGCCGTGGCCAAATTCGCTTTGTCGCAAGACATAAGGATATGGAAAGCTTAAAAAATCATTTGTTTCTGCTCCGACTTGCATAAGTAAGTTGTGTCTAGAGTACAAGTTCTAGTTTTTTTTGTTTTTTTTTTTATTTTTGAGAGATAGAAATTCGCAGAATAAAATCAAAGCGCGGTTACATAAGAAACTCCGACGGCAACAGAAACTGTTCAAAGGTCAGAAGCCTGGTAAATAAGCGCACAAAAGTATTTCCATTTACGTTTAAAGACAGCTACAAAGGCATCAATCTCCTCACCATCGCATTCATGGTCGTATCTACCGTATTGTGTGAACGTGATTAGCACAAGATGATATTACCTTTTTCATCGACAGCCAGGCGGCAATAAGAGCGATATAGAAATAAAGTCGAAGCTTGTAAGTCGCTGTCGCGAAGAGCTACGGGTTCTAGGCAGGCAGCACAATGTAAGACTCTGTTGGATCCCTGGCCACAAAGGGGTGTCTGAAATCGAGACAGCTGATGAGCTGGCAAGGGAAGGATCTTCATTAGACCCCGACCAAGCTGATACCACCGCTAAAATTCCGCCCTGTAACCTAAAACAAGAAATTGGGAGCAAAAAGTTCAAAAGAACTGCCAACAATAAATGGAATGCACTCCTGTGTCATAACCAGGAAACTATGGACATTCTACAATAAACAATTAAAAATTCCTTTTCTTCTCTAATAGGTATCATCACCGGGCATAACATGCTTAACTACCATGCAAGAAGACTGGAATTGAATACGGATGACCCATGTAGTATATGTGGTGACGAAGAAGTAGATAAGGGTACTCCACACTTTCTCCAGCGCTCTGCCAAATAAAATTTGAAACCCTATGAAGACATTTCTTTCAGGATCTAGAAGAACTGTCCGACAAGTCTGTGATCGACATATACAGATTTGTCCGCACTTTGGACTGGCTCGATAGAACATAGGCTTATGGTTCCTAGTAAGGGGGGCTGCAATCCCTAGGCCATCACAATGCATATACATTGACCTAAGTGTGACGGAGAAAGGACTTCCTTCCCCATCAACCCTCTTACCTAACCTAACCTAACCTGAGTAGCTTCTATTAATACAGTTTTAGGCCAAAAAGTCTACAGTCAAAGAAGTTCAAATAGATACCAACCATAATCTATTGTGACAGCTTTTATAGAGACGACCGTCGTAGAATCATATCTAATTTGTAAATACCTGCCACATTCATCACTCCGTGCAGGATAATGATTGAGATTGCTCGCTGATCCGTCAAAGTCGGTAACGACGTAAACGTTACCGAAACCTACGATATCAAAAAAGGACTTAGACAATGATACTTGAACGGATTGTATGAAACTAACAAGCCAACACCAAAGTTTCAAAAGTCTGTGAAACTACTTGCGCACCCTGACAACATTGATTTACTAATGAGGGCAAAACCAAGTGCATTCCCACTTTTTATCAATAAAAAGGAACAACCAACATCGACGATTCGGACAGAAAGTAACAGTTGACAGCTGTACCTTCGACGTAGTAAAGAATTTCATCAACTTTGGGCGTATTTCGAATACCAGAACAGTACTTCCTTATGGCGCTGAAGCATCGACTTTACTGAAGGCGGATCAAGATATTCTTGGCCATTTCGAGTAAAATATTCTGCATTGACGGGCTTTGAAAAAGAGGATTCACCGACAACGACCTTCTCAATAAATCGCGCATTGGACGCCAACACTCGGTCCTGTAGGATCTTCGAAACAACGCAATACTGCAATACTACTGCACTTAAAGTAGCGGTCCGCTATATCAACAAGAGCGTTTTTGTTTATTTGCTCGATATGTCCGAGCTTATGAAGTCGATTAAGGTTTTAGGACTGCAACGGTCTGAGAGCATTTATTTTGTCTTTTGAGTTAACAGGTTTGGACACAGCTGCTTTGTTAAACTTGAATACCTGCATTTTCCAAGGACTAAAGGTATCGATTATGAAACTTATGTTTTATCTGAGTTAGGTGAACTCCTTCATTACAACGGGCTCTGAACCTAAGGGAGTCCCATGGGACGCCAATCCACATCCTGAACTCCTTAACTAATTCAATTCTCAAAGTACATATATAAACAGTGACGTTTTCGGAACACATAGGACGGTCCTTTTGAACTATGACAGTGACGGATTTGAAAACGATGTTTACTTACAATATTGCCTTGCAACTTAGCAGTTCAAATAACTTACTAATAATACTCATCATCGATAGCTCAGCTAAAAAATACATGAACGCAGAACAAGTAAAAAGTGGGAACTTCATTTAAAGTCTAGTGAATTTATGAAGTCGAACTCGTACGGGACTTTTAGTAGAACCATTGCAAATGTATAAATCCCATCACCTCTCGAACTCATCCAGTATCTTTTAGACGGAACCAGTGGAAAATATTCAAGGCTTATAGCACAACCATGAGCCTAAAGAACCACTATTAAAGCAATTTATTTGGAAATTAGCCAGCTGACGAGCTGAAACTGAGAAATCAACTCATTAAAAATTCTTTACATGGAAAGATCACTTACCACTGAAAACTAACTACGAAAGCAAAGCCGGGGCTAGTATTAATCAGGCAAAGTATTGGATATCTTGGAAACCGTATTCCACTTTCTCTGTGACTGCCCCGCAACATTATTAATTTGTTGAACTCCGAAGGACTGATTTGAAGAACTACGCCTAATCACAAACATCAACACCCAGGTCACGTGAGTCGTTGTATCAAAAACTACCGAGTATCAAAGCAACCGACCTACTTGTATCTCTGGCAGGACCTTACCA
The DNA here is from genome assembly GCA_951813785.1 of Criorhina ranunculi. Classification (NCBI taxonomy): domain Eukaryota; kingdom Metazoa; phylum Arthropoda; class Insecta; order Diptera; family Syrphidae; genus Criorhina; species Criorhina ranunculi. The sequence goes on from OX638381.1 coordinate 16,868,523, forward strand.
GACACCCACATCTATCTACCTACCTACCATTCCATATCCTTTCACCCGGCTTCAAGACTATTGATCATTTCTGCATATCACAGGATTTAAAATCGACTTAAGAACTTATAAGAGTATGATGTAGTCTGCTAAGAGCATCTTGAAATACAGGAAGCTGTTCTCTTTTTTCTAATCAATACCAAGCTTTAGACATTTATTTACAAAATTATTGACTTCCGCATACACTTCGAGTAGATCAGTCAACCTACTCCTAGTCAACTTTCTCCTAATGCATCTTGGGCACAGTATTGATCACTAAGCGGATGAGTAACTATCAGGAGAATTGACTGGATTCACAAACAAAAACCCCATCACCCCAATTTCCTTTTTATTGGCGCATGCGTAACCTATGCAACGAAGGACCCATCAATTTCAGACACCAGTAACTTATGTCTTGAATCCATCTAGCACGGTGACATTTAAATCTAATTTTAGCGTGAACAACTCTTCCGATAGCATTTCGAGTTCGCGCAAGTACAAACAATCACGTCACTATATGACAGAAGCAGACGATGCAGAAAACCGCATCCAATACGTTGGCTTTACGATATTTTATTGCACCACCCACCTATTTTGTGCATGCCTTGCTTGATAGCATGTATAAACGCACTAATCCTTCGAGTGGAACATCAGATTGACACCGACAAAACCCAAGATGGATTTTCCCCTCCCCACTTGCGTTGCTCCTAGATAGACATACTATAAACGGAAGTCGACACACACCTACACTGGTGAACAGCGTTATAGCACATCAGCTGCTGGTTGCGTATTGCAGGTGGCTCATATTTGTCCTCCGATACAAGACAACAACAAAACTCAACGCACGACAACCGTCACTCGAACGAACGTGCACTCAACCGAAACCGGAACTTTGACTTACTTCCGTATAAAACTAGCCTCGTGGGGTGGTTATTTTTGAAAAGCACTCTTCTCCACCCATGCACTTTTCATACGCAAACAACAACTGCAGTGAACTGCATATGAAATTAACGGAAATTAACCGTTGTTTATTATTTACTATTTCGTACGTCAAAAAAAAAAACACTCTATCGTCTTTCACACCCGGAGAGCGAGCGAGCGAGCGAGCGAGAGCACGCGAAAATATTCGTCATATACACACCGCTACCGTCGCAATTTAGCACTGAACACAAATGCGAGTGCTTCGCGTAAAACGGTCACCGCTAATGGTTCGCTGTGTGGTACCATCTACCACCACCTCCTCTCGTGCAGCGCCGCATACATACCTACACGAACATACATACTTCAAGCAAAGTACCGCAAAGAAATGTACCACGCGCTGAGCCTCTCGTGCCAGCACCCGTTTCATGGATGCCAAACCGTCAGTGGGGCTACAGGGCGTATACGCAACCAAAATACACAGAGAGCACGGGAGAGGCGTTGAAGCACGAGTACCCGGCATATTGCTGACGTTTTCTATTGTAGAAAAAATGCACCACCACTGACAGAGAGAGATGTAGCGCCTGAAAGAGAGACAACCGACTCAACCCCACGCACTAACTAATACATTGATCTAGACCATGGCACTAGTACAAGTAACAGACATCCCTTCTGTCAAAAACCAGTGCCTGCTAGTGTGCGCACATTCAAGAATCCAGAGAGCAGCACTCTACACTCTCTGTTGGCCAACAATAGTAAACTGCAGCCAACCCACGAGGCCAATACCCCGGCTCCGTTTGCCTTTCCTCATCATCCATCGTGCATGTGTGCGTCGGATTGTTCTGCATGCAAACCAAAGGTGGAGCTTTTCATGGATGATTTTGCAGAAAATGGGTGGTGCCAGCACCCATTTTGTTGGATTTTCTGTTCTATTTTGATTTTCACAGATTTCCCCTTTGCAAACCGTACTATATCGGTGCATTTATTGGCTGCAAACAAAATGGCGGATGGAATATTTTCAATTTTATTCGAAAAACTATGAAAAATTGACATTTCTCAGCAGCTGTCAACCCCACGCAAATTGTTTACACACTACGCCCTGTTGTTTTGTTTATCATTTTATTTAGGGATAAACATTTGAGTGTACACAACACAACACCACCCAATATCCCGATGAGAGCCGAGAGCGTATGAGAGTAAAATTCGTGAGAGAATCCTTTCGTGTCGCTCGCAGTTTGTTGTTACATTTTATGCCGCTTGTATTGCATCCTGTCAAGCGTTGTTGTTGGTTTGTATCGTAGTTTTCAAAGGCAGTTGGAATTGGAAGAGAATTTTATTCTTATGGTTTCCTTTTTGTATAAAAAAAGAGTCCTTTCAGCTGGGCACATGGATTTCCTTTGACGTTTTCTTTTGTTCGCGGTACTTAATAGTTGGTGCGCTTTTGCCATTCCCATGCGAAAGTGAAAATTCTCTTGTATTTGAAGTAGTTGTGGGAAAAATCGTGACCTTTAGCCCATAAATTTAGTAAAGCTCGTAAGGGAGTAGTTTTTAAGACTTAAAGTAGGCAGGGTGACCTGCGATTAGTTAACTTATTAAGGAATATAAATTCAACTATTTACTTTCAACAGAAGTTACATGGGGTGGTAAATCTTGTCATGGCAGGAGAACTACACTACTGCTTCGATGAAATCTTTAACTATGCCATCATGGGCCTCCTTTCTGCATAAGGCAAACCCAAAGCCGATTAGCCTCGGTGAATTAAGTAGGCTTTATCAATGAAAGCGCCTCCTAAACCTGCTTCGATTTATCAATTCAGTATGGTGGACGAAGGAACTTTCTATGTTTGGCTCCTAAAGCGCTTGCAGTCTCTATACGGCTCACGACGAAGTAATAAAGTCTCGGATTGAGTTGATGACTTTATGAAAGCAAATAAGGACAACAATCTTCGAATATACATGTGGAACATTCAGATTCTTAGGAGGCGATTGCCTCGGGCTCGATAAGCTCTATTTTTCGGTCATTCGTTCTGTTTTTATAGTAGTTGGGCCATATCCAGACAGATATGGCACAGGTTACTAGACTTTTCCAACCAAAGTTGGTAATAGAGAGAAAGTGTTGGAAAATTGTACCCTTGATGAGTTCCATCGGGGAGCAGACTGACTCCGCAAGAGTGGCATCCAGGGTAGAACCACATCTGGCTAGCGCGTCGGTTCTCTCGCTATCTCTATATTACTATGGCCGTGAACCTAGAGGAGAGTGATGGTAAACCGAACGTTTGCCTGCGTTATAGTTTTCTTAGACTGTTCTACTAATTTAGAGGACGGAGTAACTGAGTGGAACGCTTTGATGGCAGCCTGGCTGTCAATAAAGATTCCTATGCTGTTTGAGGTAGTAGGGCTGAGGCTAAGTATCTTGCAAGCTTCTCTAATCGCTAGTACCTCCGCCTGGAAGACACTCGAGGAGTCTGGGAGGCGGTACCATTTGGATTCATATGCAAACCACTGAGGAAAAATACGGCGATATTTTGATGAGCGCCTCGGTACAATAACTTATTCTTCTTCGGCGATTTCAATTAAGGGTATCCTTAGTGGTTTGGAAGTTGCCTCTTTAACTCAATAAGCAACAGATATATTACGTTAAGATCTGTGCAAGGAGAACCTTCAGCATTCTGAAGATTAAATACCTGGTTGCAGCTAAATTTTTGTTGAGAAGAGTTGTACAGAGAAGCATCAAGAAACAAATGGGAAACAAGACGAAACTGTACGTCTTCAGTATTGACAATGCAGGCCGTAAAGTGTGATTGCCAACCGTCCATTATTATTTCTTGTTTAACGATGATTGCTAACACAACTGCTTAACCGGTCAAAATTAAACGAGGATAAGGAGTTTGGTTCGGCTGAGGTTGTGGGCACACAGTGCATCCTACCACTTCTTGGACAATTTTTGCTTAAGTTCAAACTTCGTTCCCGCTAGTTCGTAAGCCTTTCAATAATAATTCTTAACCCCGGAACCCAACAAAACAAGACATTGTGTTTTGAGTTAAGGATTTAGGGCATATATTGGCATATGTGAAGCGTTGATTCCCATACAACTTCTGTTCTACTGCATCCTAATTTAATTATGATGTTATTAGCGACCAACATCCTTAGTTATGTCGATAACAAACCTCTTAAGGCTTGCCTCTGTAGATTTTTTGTGGAATAACCTTCAGTCCCACACAGAAAGGTTTCCTCAATGATGAGGAAGTAATGCGAGCCTATTTTGAGTTTTTCTAGATTCTAGAGAAAACCCAAGAAGTCCAAATAGATACCCAACATCATTTCATCAATTTAAAGGCCGCCTATGACAGTATTTATACAGACGAGCTTTATAGAGCCATATCTAGTTTGCCCTCCCCGCAAAACTCTTTCGTCTTTGCAGGATGAAAATGGAGAATGCTCGTGGCTCGATCAAGGTCGGAAACGATCTCCGTGAAACTTTCGATGTTAAAAAGGACTTAGATAAGGTGACACACTGTTTTTTAACTTCTTTCGAATCATACTTGAACGGATTGTCCGTGCAACTACTTCCATACGCCGACGATATTAATATTTTTGACAGGCACCAGCGACTCGTCACTAGTGCATTCGAGATGATTGGACAAAATGAGTTTAAGGGTGAACGAGAGTTATACTAACAGTCAACAAGAAAGAATATGCAACATAACATCACTGTGGACAGCTTTGACTATGACTTTGAGATAGCAAGGGACTGTGTGTAGCTTGGCTTTGCTATCGCTTTTGATAAGGGGATTTATTATTTCTGAAGACTGTGAAGACAATTGAGTAGTAAGAGACTCAAACAACTATGGAAACTCTATATACGACCATAGGCCTAGTTTATGGGGCTGAAGCATAAACTCTGTGGAAGGTGGATGAAGATATCCTGGGTCGTTTCAAGCGAAATATTCTTCTTAAGATATTCAGTCTTCGTTTGCTTTGACGAGCTTTGGAGAAGAAGATTCAACGACCAAATATACGAGCTCTACAGCGACATCAACAGCCCATTGGATATTTGATATGAGTTGGACATGTAAAGCAAATGGACACCAACGCTCTGTCCCACAGAGTCTTCAAATCAAATCCGGAAGCACAACGCGGAAGAGGAAGACCTCGCATTAAATGGCGCACACAAGTATACGTCTAAGGGAACCTCAACCAACTTAGAGTGTCCAACTTGAAGCAGTTAGGTTAAAGAATTAACTAACTTAAGTGGTATGGCCTTTTTCCAAAAACATAGGTCACAGGTAGGTAGGTAGGTAGAATTGGTTGAATCTGAGGAACCTGCCAAAGACACAAGTAGCGCGGATGCGCCGTTTTGATACCACAATTCACGTGACCTGGGTGTTGATAGGTGTAGCTAAGAGTGTGGTTTTCAAATCCATCCTGTGGAGTTAGGTAAAGTGAAAATGTTGCAGAATTTGATGTTAGAAATCTCAGATGTATGTATGTATATTTGGCACGGCAGCTCATGAAGAGCCAAGGCCTAGCTTCTCACAACCATTCATGTTGTGCGTGTTATATTCTTCGCACGAATGGAAGGGACCTACAGTTAAGTGCCGACTCCGAGATGAATTGAGAAGCTTTTCATGACAGATTGTACTCCTCTTGCAGGTTTGTCATTCCTGCGAAGAGGTGGTGCCGCGAAAAAACGTTTGGTGGTTTTTGAGAATCGAACCTGTGTCTCTCGCTTAGCAGTCCAACGCACTAACCACTAAGCCACGGCGACCACTCAGATGGTTCAGATAGTTCCTTGAAAAGGGGTTTTCCGAGAGTGCACTGCTTGGCTCTGGCAAGTGCCGGGCAGTCACAGAGCAAGTGGAATAACGTTTCCTTTTCGTGTAAATTGCCGCAACTACGGTAATGGGGGCTTAATGGGATACCTACCTTGGCAGCGTGTGGACCAATTGGTCAGTGGCCCATGCTAATTGCTGTCTCGATGCGGTTCCTATTGATTAAGTCATTCGTTCTGTTTTTATTGTAGGCGGGCCATATCTGTTTGGTTCGTAGATTTTTCCACCTAGAGTTGGCAATAGCGAGAAAGTGTTGGAAAATTGTATCCTTAATGAGTCCCATAGGGGAGCAGAACGACTCCGGAAGGGAGACATCCAGGGTAGATCCACATCTGGCTAACGCGTCGGCTCTCTCGTTCCCTTCTATGTTACAATGGCAGAGAACCCAGAGGAGAGTAATGTTAAACCGAACGTTTGCCTGCGTTATAGTTTCCTTACACTGTTCGACTAATGTAGAGGACGAAGTAAGTGAGAGGAGCGCTTTGATGGCAGCCTGGCTGTCAATAAAGATTCCTATGCTGTTTGAGGTGGTAGGGCTGAGGCTAAGTATCTTGCAGGCTTCTCCAAGCGCTAATACCTCCGCCTGGAAGACACTCGAAAAGTCTGGGAGGCGAGCGGTACGATTTGGACGCGTCTTGTTCCGCTGAGAAGATACCTGCTCCAACGCTACACTCCATCTTGGAACTGTCGGTGAAGATCGATACTTGTTAGTTTGATTGGGGTAGATTGTTGTTCCATTCCGACCTATCGGGAAAGTGAACTTGAATCATATTATTGAATTTGAGTGTGGGAGTCGTGTAATCAGTTATGGTCGCGACCAGATCCCTAGGCATCAGGTCAAGAGCTTTACTAGGATTTAGAGAACCAAAACCCAGATTCTCTGAGTCTGATAGCACTACACGAAACGATGTATTTGATGTGCAGGTCCAGGGGCAGGATATGGAGGAGCACGTTAAGATCTTCTAACGGGCTCGAAACGAATCGCTCCCGTGGTTCCAATACCAGCTGTTCGTTGGACTCTACTAAGTTTTGTGATGTTGTAAGCTTTACTTAAGGCGAGCCACCACACGAGTTAAACATAGTGCAGTGCACATCCAGAGAACCATCTTAGGTTTAAGTTCCCACCTTTTGGCAAAGATCTTACCTCAGCCGTAGAAAGCGACGCATGCTTTCTTTACTCTGTGTTCTATGTTGAGTTTCCAGTTGAGCTTGGGGTCAAGTATGACGCCAAGATACCTTGCACTGGGGGATAGAGTGAGTGTTTGGTTCTTAAGACGTGGAAGCTTGAAAGTCAGTATTTTGTACTTGGTGGTAAAAAGCATCAGTTAAGTTTTACTCGAATTAACGCCCAGTCCACAGCTTGGGCTTAGTCAGAGCCCTCTCTGTGATTTTCCCTTATCCCTGACTAGGTCACAACAAAAACAAAAATTGAATTAATCAACCGCCTCTGTCTTCCGCAAATATTTAATTAATTACAAAAGTAAAAACCCACAATAATCTGCACAATCAACAATAAAATTCATGTTATTTATTTTTTTGCTGTAAGCGATACTCATTCAAATTAAACCAAGATACCGTCTTTAATACATTTACCAGCTCTTTAATTAAATCGAAATGAGCACAAGGTATTTGCGTTAATTCCATTAATTTTAATTTAAAAATTGTTTTTTTCGTAAAAATATTAAAATCATTTGCAAGCAATTTTAAAATTACATTTTAAAATGTTTATTAAATGTTACCATAAATCTTTGCAGGGCATCCACCACAACCACCATCGCCGCCAGTACCACACGGAGAACACAAAATGAGGACATTAAAAATATTCCAATGAACATATCCCTCCGCAAAGTAAACATCATTTTAATTAAAACTACCCGATATCCTTGAATGTCTTTCGAATCGTAATATCCATGCCATATTTGTCAGGCCGCATTGTGCAGTCAGCCATACCGTTTACACACACTGATACGCATCCGGACTCGCGTATAGGTACACACATATTTTAATTACATTGTCAAGTAATTAAACATTAAAAATACATTGGCCAAATGACAGCACCTTGTTCCAATTGCAGAGGCCTGTACACCTCGCCACCGGAACTATGATGGATGGGGTGTTGCCCGGTGTTTTAATATTCTTAAATGAAAACAAAACCATTTAGCCCTTGAGTTGGTTCGCTGGTTGTATACGCGGAAAGTGAAATCGAAGGATAATTACAGAGTTTACTTAGTCCGTGGACGTTTTTTTTTTTTACTTTTATCTTCTGGCACTGAACCTTCTAATTAATGATTTGATGTCGTTCCTTTTCGTTAGATGGCATACATGCTTGAGAGAGATTGTCTTCGTTTAAATGCTCCAATGAACAGCCGCCGACGACGACGTTTCAATGACTACCCTTTTTGAGATGGCCATGTGCTTTTACTAATCTATATTGTCAGCATCTGTCAACTACACCCAGGTCATTCCTCTTGAATTTTATTTTTTCAAAGACAAAAAAATCCCGCGTTGTATCAAGGGTTGTTTAAAGTATTCCCGCAACCAAACGATATTCCTACTGGAATAAGGACTAAGCCATTTCATGGTCGTCTTTATCTTAAATTCCCGTAGACACCTCTGTGAGTTGGATAAATATTTACCAGAAACGGCATTTGCATAATTTTTGTGCACTATAACTACCCAGTCCAACCCTTCTTTGCTTCAGGAGTAGAACTTTTGTTGACACGCTGGATTACACTGGAAAACGAGACGATGGGGTGAATGTATTTAGCATATTTTAATTAAGGATATTTTCCAAAGTAGTGAGCGGAAAAATGGATTAAGAACACTCATAGTGTTCCGGTGAGGAAGTTTTGATCCTAAATTGGCTTGCCAGTCACCGAACATGAATTTGTGGACCGTGACAGTTGCCAGTTTGTCACTTGCTATGGCTTAATAGATCGGAAAATATGTATGTTTGAGACTTTGCTTCTCATCTTCAGAGAGTCACTTCAGTTTTAAGTTCAGACTGATCTACACCATTCAACCAAAGCAGATGATATAGTGCCCCGTTTACATGGATAAGTCGTAGTTGATCCCAAGCTACCTTGGGAAGACTATCAGTAGACAACGGATAGAACTGAAAACGAATGATACGAGCTCGTCAATAAACTTCAAGCATTGGAGGGATATGTTGATAGTTGCTTCGAGACATACATAGGTCACTTTTTTTTACAGATAGTGCAAGGGACATTTAGAGTTGATACTCTAATAGTCATTGGGGAAACATAGAAATATAAAATATTTGGCACGACAGCTCATAGAGGGCCAAAGCCGAGCTTGTCAGCAACCATTCATGTTGTGCATGAACCACGTCAGGAAGGGACGCACAGTTTTATTGCCGACTCCAGACTCATGATTGATTATACTCTTGTAGATTTGTCATGTGTGCGAAGAAGTGGTGCCCCGAAAAAACGTTTGGTGGCTTTGAAGATCAAATCCATCAAATCCCCCGGTTTTATTGTTCTCAAGCTTTTTGATAGGCATATTGGCGTTTCCCAGACTGGCTGGCGAATTTATTTACCGACCGGTTTTGGATTTCCTCCTTGTACACACACACACACACTGTTCGGAAATGTGTTCTCCGATGAGTTTTCCAGGCAAGGTTCAGAGGACGACTGCTCCCGTCCTGAACTCACGTAGGGATTGCCCGTATCTTCGGTTAGGGCTTCAATCGATTCTTGTGTTTCTAGCAAGCACAACTGTTGGTGACATGAGGATGCAGGCGGACAAAACAGATGCTTCCCGACGTTTGTAAAAAGTCCTCGGCATTCTTGCTGTCTCTCAGCAGACATTGACATTATTGCGAGACACTTCTCCTTTGTCAAACATCTCAACGTGTTGGATTCAAGTGACCCCACTAGCTGCGACGCTTGTGGAGAGGGCGACGACATTGCGGAACATTTCCTATGTGATTGTCCTGCATTTGCTTGCATCAGGTGGCAGATTTTTGAGACTGATGTGGTGAATGCTGGTAACCTAAGATCCTTATCACGGAAGCTCTTCCTCGACTTTCTAAGAAAAGCGAAGAGAACACAGTAATGTACGACAATGGACCTGTTTTTGTGTCTGAGTGCTCCAGTGTGGTATTCCACTACCCCAGCTTCTAAGGGAAGTGGTGCATCTATTACTGCTTAAATCGGTGACAAAACTTTCTCGGAACTCTTGGAAACATTTATTTCCAAGAACCTGTGTTTGAAACCAGCTGCCAGTTGCTTGGTTTTCTTATAAAACATCTCGATCTGAGTGCTATAGTGCTTTGAGGCAAGCCTAGTTTTGGCCTCGAAGTCGATGAGTACAAGTCGTCGCAAAGTTGTTGTTAAAAAAAATCCCCGTTCTGTCCATCGTATCTCCAAGGCAGCAGGATACACTGCCGGACGAATAATCCCAAATTTGAAGAAATTACCTTATAAATCTTAGTTTCAACCACCCCAGCACTTCTTCCTTCTGAGAAACTCTTGCTTAGACATCTGAAAACTTAAATGTTAAATTTAGTTTATTCCTCGTAACTCCATAGGTATCACATTATTCATCGATAGATTCATAACAGCCTAATGTCACACAACGTGTTCACATAAACCCTGAAAAACAGATGCCATCATAGACAATAAATATTGCCCCCTCGTGAGCCCAATCATTTTATCTTTTCATGTGAATTATATGAACTAAAACATATAATATCTCAGCATGCAATCATCGTCATGTGAAACCCTTATCTTCAAAATTCTCAATATTTTTTTGTGGTAATCTTTAAATAGAATATAAAAACAACAGGTGTACGTCATTTTTTCAAATTTTATTACGGATGTGCTCACAGCTGCAAAATATATCCCGTTGTTATCAGAGACACGTTTGATAGCTTCATAGGGGTGCTTAGAACTATCCCCTCTTTCTAAATTGACAGTTTCGACGGGCGACCTTTATGTCATTGGTTACTTAAAACATGAAAACGTATGTTTTGAATTAATGACAGCAAGAGATACTTTACAAAGTCGCTGACATCGCTGGGTTCCGCTGAATTGACAATGTCCACGTTGAATGGTAAAGTGATACAAACCAGATTACAACCCGGGCAAGGCGGAGTTGTTCCGAGTCTTACTTGGTCCCGGTAGCGTACTTCAATAAATTAAAAACCAAGGAATTGAGGCCACTAGGTTGAAGTAGCTGCCAGCTATTGCCAGCACACTTAGACCAGTGATGGGTCCATTGTGATTGTTAGTGAGGCCACTAACTACGCCGATAACAGTGCGATGATCATCAGCGATATAAAAGCCCCGTTTCAGAAGAGCCACAGTAATCCAACTAAAAAAGACAACGATTGTGCGTTTTACAAGAAGTAGGAACTTAAACGCACCTTCTTACTTGCCCCGCCATCTAAGGCGAAGCAAAACACCTTGCGGTCATCTTAGATACACATTGACTGAACCATCGAAAGATCCAATCAAGCACTATGGATCTGTTGCCGCATATATGACAGGAACTGGGGAATAAGTCTAAAGCTTTGCTTCAAATATACACCTTAGTCGTCAGACCTATCTTAGCAGTCGCGGCAGAGCACCTGACTGGATTCTGTATACCGGACTGTCTGCGCTCCATCACCACCGCATTTCTCAACTATATTTTGCAGACCTAGCCTAGATAGGCTCTTTCATCTAAAAAAACAAAAGTTTGCTCTAGACATCTCCCGAATTCAGCATGCCATTGGTTCATCGTTCCGCCCACTTTGTATGCTGGATACGGCTGGGAAAAAGCCTGGAACGTATCATCGCCGACAGATTGGAAGCGGTCATTGAAAATACAGAAGGATTGGCAGAACACTAATACGGTTTCCGAAGGTCACGATAGATGCAATCCGACTGGTCGTGGACACAGCGAAAAAAGCCACGGAAGGCAGGAGGTGGAGAGGTGGTGCCAAACGGTACTGTGCTAAAATCACGCTGGACGTAAGGAAAGCATTCAACACCGCGAACTGGAAGCACATATTGTTAGCCCTCTGAAACATGAGGGTACCAACATACATCATGAAGATAGTGATGGATTACTTCAGACAAAGGATACTGGTATATCACACAGATGATGGCCCCAAGGAGTATACGGTCACAGGACGGGTGCCACAGAGTTCAGTGTTGGGCCCACTTCTATGGAATGTTATGTACGACGCGATACTTAAACTACCTATTCCAGAAGAAGCTAAGATCGTAGGCTTTGTGGATGATATTGCGATAGTCGTGGTCGCTAAGCTATTAGAAGAATTTGTTCAAATAAGGAACGACACAATCGGGATTGTTCAACGCTGGCTTGAATCCGTGGATTTGAAACTAGCAGAACAGAAGATGGAAGCCGTACCAATCAGTAGCAGAAAAAAAGGGAAGCCATCATCCTTATGATAGGAGGGCACAACATAACATCGAAACATGCCATAAAATACCTTGGTGTCATGATTGATACAAGGCTATCGTATAACGAACATCTGGAGTATGTCAGTGGTAAAGCCGAACGAATTAATAATGCACTCATGCGCATGCCAAATCATGGAGGACCGAAATATAGTCGAAGGAGACTCCTGGCCAGGGTGGTCACATCTGTGGGTCACCAATATGGGCTGAGGCCATGGAAATTAAGTCGTACAAGCGCAAAATTGAATCGACATGCCGACTCTGAGCAATTAGAGTATGCAGTGCATTTCGCACAATGTCAGAGCGACCGAGGAGGCTAAGCAACTATATAAAATGAGAAACCAGGAATCAGGATCAACCGGCAGCGAAGTAAACTCATTAGAGAGAGCAAACAGCATGGCAAAGGCTGATGGACCTATCGACTTATACCACTTATTGAGACATGGATATGGACAAAGACATGGACATGGAACTTCTACATAACGCGGCTATTAAGATTTAAGCACGTATTGTCCGTAAGGAATAACTGTGAAAAGTTCAAATCCTGTCCATCAAAATATGACCTTAGCCTAGGTTTACACGCAACCTCTTCTTAGTCAGAAATATTTGCCATCAATCAAGCTTAAACCGTGACAAAACCACCTTCATTTTCTCTGACAATCTAGCCGCTCCAAAAACGCTGGACTCAGAAATGAAAGTTAGTCTACTACATTAGATCCCTGAACGCAAAGCTCATATAGGTAACAAAATGACCGACTAATTGGGTAGGATTGGTGCATCAATCTCATTTACTGGCCCGGTACGATTTTTGTGGAATAAGCAAGCACCTTTTCAAAAACTATTGGAGGACACAGAATCTGTTCTAATACAATGTGACTGGACGGACACTCCTGGCAAAGTGCTTTTTCCTGGAACTTTTTCGCAATAATCTGAGCAGAAACCACCTTAGAACTCAATAAAAACATTTTCACAGACCGCTCTAAAATAGATAAAAGAATATGCTCCAGGAACCACTCAGAAGAACCTAGTAATACCAATTGCCACGACAGTGCATTCCAAGTGAACGTTTTACCGGGGTATAGAAGCATTAATGGCAATGCACACTGATAAACTGGCAAGAATAGGGTCAAAATTGAATCAACCAATGATCGATCACTCAGTACCCCAATAGAGGTACTAAACAACGATATACACTTAGACTTCTGGAAACTTGCCAATGGGAGTGGGAGCGCACTCTCTGCATTCTACATGCCACAACATAGCAAAAAAAAAGAAAAGAGGAACACACTCTTAACAGATCTTACTTTTGCACTGGTGATCTGCAACCTCACAGACAACCTACTGGCGGTTCATTTAAAAATAAATACAGCTAGGTACTATCGACCTCTACAGAGGCTGCGGTCGTTTAGACGAGGAAGAGGACAGGACACAAGAGGAAAAGATTTCGCCTTACGTGGTCCAGAAATATTTCACCAGCCTCGTCCCTCTACAAAGAAACATATTCATAGAGATCATCACAGGACACTACCTCATTGCCAAGCACCCCATCAGGCTTGTTTTAATGAATTTCTGCGTGAACTGTGAACATAAGGAGGAACTCTTCTCTGTTTGGAGGATTCTCCTCCAGTGAGCCGGTAAACAACCTCAATTGACTTCCTTTTGGTATAAGCCCTACCCGCTTCATATCACACTCCGAATATTTTATTGTCTTGCCTTCCATGACCCTACGTCTAGTTTAAATCTTAACATATCTCTCCCGGTGAAGCTTTAATTTTTCATTCATGACCGTTGGGGTCACTTTCAAATCCTCTCAAGTGGATCTTCCAACTACTCTTTCTTCATTTCGTATGTAAAGTGCTTCCGGCATGAATTCAACTGCCTTCCCCCTGAAACTTTGAATCGTCAATTTCCGTTTATGGTTCTTATTAGTTCAGGCATCTATCCCGTCATACCGGGCCGATGAGAAACCCTTTTTTACATTATTCGCACGACCAATTAAATGTCAAAGGGTTTATTCATCCATTTTATTGGAGTTGCACTCGTGTGTGTGTGTGTATGTGCAAAAATAAAATAAGGTTTTCGATTTGATATCACTTGACAGCCAGAGAGATGGGCAGCCTCGATACCCTACTTGATTTGAAAAGACAAAACCAGATACACCTCGTTCGTCCTGACGTTAACCACCAAGCATTATGCTGACGCGTTTCTGGCACTGAAACTGGCTCTGGCTCTGGCTCTGGCTCATATATTCGGTTCATCCTTGCGGGTGATTTTATGTGTTTGCATTTAATTTCTCCTCCTTCCGTTGTGTCATTCCTCTCTACCCGCCGTTGCGAAACAATATTGTTCTTCCATTCTTTTTGTTTCGCCAGTAGCCCTCGCGCAATGGCGAAGGGTACTCTGGAATACACCATGGCTCAGTGGAGAGCAGCAAGCAACATCATAGCGGAACGGTGAACAGCCCTAAATTGCGTTATGGCAATGTTTTGATCGTTTTGAATATTTAAAAAATAATTTGCACCAAACCCCAAGGGGCTATCCGCAATTTCTTTTTCTCCATCTCCTTGTGCCACTCGGCCACCCAGCCACCCCATCATCCGACATTTGGTTACTTTCGGTCCGTGTGTTCCGCATATCGTTTATCTTACCGCTCTTGCTGCTGTTGCCGCGCTTCTACTAGTGCTAGTTGAACCGTTATGTGGTGATGGCGGTGGTTATTGGAATTGTTTTTGTTTTGTTTTGCTTTTGGCATTATTTGCTATTTGCTGTTCGTTGTTCCCGGTGATGGTGGTTATGATGGTTTTTCTAATTTTTTTTTCTTTCTCCTCCTCTTTTCCCATTTTGGTTGCCATCAATTGTTTACTTTTCATCCCCCAAACATATGCACCACACCTTAAACATCGCGGAGAGGATTCAACATATGAAACTCAACTTGGTATGGGAAAAGGATGTGTATCAAGTTGATTCTTATATTTCTTTTGCTGCTACGAGCATATAATGCTCTGAACGAGAACAGTGCGAGGACGACGACGACGATTCATTGTGGCGGCTGCCAGATGCGGGCGGTTGTACTGTACCAAAACCGAAAGCATTCATCCGCCATTGTTTTAAGGCCAGGGGTGTTTTGTTCCAATTCTTTTTCCGCGATTTTTTTTTTTCCTACGCTCTCCTTGCACACAAGAGAATGCATCCCCATTTGAATATTTTTCTAGTGAAACATAAATTCACTTTACCGTTATGTTTTTTTGTTTATTTTCAACTAATTGCCATTGGGAATTAATGCCAGTCGACATGTATAGGTGTAGGTGGCCCGATTCTGTTTGATGTTTTGCATGAGGGTCGTGGCTTGGTTAGAGACCGAACTAGAAATGAGATGCTTCGTTACGCGTTAATAGTATTTCATACAAGTTTGCATAATTAATTAGTTGTTCTCTTTGAAGTGTAACAAGTAGGTTGACCTTGATTTCTTCTACCTCTCAAGTCTTAGTAGCTCGTGGCTCCAAAGGTTGTCCATTCAAATTTGCACCACAATTCCAATTGGTAGTTGTTGTGTGTCCTTTCAACGTGACTGCCTATTGGGAACTTAGAAAAAGATTGTTTTTGGGGGGTGGGAATGGTCACATGTTGGTATTGTGTAGGTGGCAAGGCATGATATATTATCTGGTTTTCAATTTCAAAGTTCTACACGTGTAGATACGTCAGTTGTGTTGGAAACTTAAACATTTTGAAGCTGGTTTCTCAGAAGAAAACTCAAAATAGAAAAAAAAAAAAAAAACAAACACCTGCCTGCAAGGAAAACTATAGTCAAAAAGACGTAGTCTTGGACTATAAAGAAAGAAAAGAAACATATCAATTGCTTTCATTTGCAACATATTAGAAAAATCCTACTTCAAGGCCAGCCCAGAAGGCCTATTTAATCGTTATGGACACCTAAATACCGAATGTTTGCATGAAGAGGAATTTGTTAAAAGTTCTTGGAAATTTCGTATTGGGTAGCTAGGTATCTATTTTAAGAAGGAGATGTGTCCAGTCCAATTCCTTAAGCTTAATTAAGAAGTGACCATTATGACAAATTCCTTGTGAAAGCTTCTTGATTATTTGAATTTGGTTGGTTGGTTGGTTGGTTGTGGAGGGTGAGATAGATCTATAATTAGGCTACGGTTGGGCTCATTGTTACTCCCCGCAGTTGGCTTTTGTGAAAGTTTTGCGCGGATAAGAGGTTTTGGTGATTGAGAAACGCTTCCTTTATTTTTGGCAAGCTCTATGATGTCATCGATCATTTTTCTGTCTAGTTGCTCTATGATGCATTTGGATCAATCCCACTTCACGTCGGTGTAGTCTTTTTGTGGTTGAATAGTGACAGAGTAAGTATTCCAGGTCCTCTTTCTGTTCCCCACAATTTTTTTCAATTCCAGTGTCAGTTAGTTCAATTCTGTATGCGTGCTTATTGAGTTTCATGTGCTCTGTAAGAAGCCCCAACATTAATCTCAGTTGTGCTTTGTTACAATTCACCCTTTTACCACTCCACATGTCGTCAGGTCTACCCAGTTTTTGTGATGTCCCGGTTGAACCTGTTGTCAATTTCTGTCTTTTTGACTGTTCCTGCTCCTTTTTTCTGCTTTCTAGTTTCCTGTTACAGTTGTGTGTCCCTGTACACATTGTTTCGGCTGCCGAGGATCAAATAGCTTCGGATGTCAATTGATCCCCTCATTTAAGTTCACGACCCAGAAGGCCCACGAACTATGCCCCGATTCGAAGAGGCTATTGTGTCTCTGGCAGAGACCCTCCATGGTTTAGGAGCCCATAGATCAAGCTCTTTTTGCAAATATTCGTTCAAATCCGAACGGGGAATGAAAAAATGTCTTTTACCTAATTGTATCCTGGTATAGGTCTTAGCCTTTGACAGCAAACTCGCAAAGAAGGTCGAAATTTCGTTGGGTACCATGAAGTAGAATTGTAGCAACACACACAGTCGTTCACTTCCACTGCTGATCCCCACCTTCAGCCAGAGCTAGGCAACATGCTTTAAACAAATCCTTTCTCGACAACCTTAAGAGATTTTGGGTGAGCAATTGAGAAACTGACGCTCTTCCTTAACTCTACCGAATGGATCTGATCACACATTCTCTTACACATAAACACGAAACCACATGAGGAATCAAGACAACGTCTCAGCGTTAACTGGGTTTCTTTATGAATATCCACCTCCATCTAACCTGAGCTACAAATATTTGGCTCGACAGCTCGCAAAGAACCAGAGCCTAGCTTCTCGAAATCATTCATGTTTTGCGTGTAGTATTTTTCCGACTCCGAACTGTCAGTGTTGACTCTAACACGAGAGCAAGTTTCACCTACAAGAGCCAACTTTGTTTCAAAGACTCAGAAATCCACAAGTATATTTTACATCCCGCCCTCTGGCTCACTGCAGACTAAATCATTTAGGCAGGAGCTTCACTTCCTTACTTCATCACCAGCTGTTTATTTTTTAAAAAGATTCTTTGTTTCAACTATGGCCTGGATGTTATCTAGGAACAATTCCAGGAACAAAGTAAACCCGGTTTTCATTATTAGCAATTAGTTTTCACATCGTTCCGTGCGCTAGGTAAAGCGAGAAGGATTAAGAAGATCCACTTCCCCGATTAGCAGTAAAAACGTCAATACTTCAGTTTAATGAATGATAAGTGTGTTCGAAAGAAATACTGTGAATTATATGCAAAGGCAACAAAACCAATAATGTTCCCCAGTTATTCTGGACACCACCCTCGGAGCAAAAGACTGAAACCTAGTACCACCTGAATTTCAAAATAACACTAGCTCTGTGTGAATAGCATCATAAGGGTATTCATAACCCCTTCAGCGCTAGAGAATTTAAAAAATAAAATGCTTATCTACTTGTCAATATTCTACCGATAGCCGGAAGCGACAATCACTAAAATTTCCTCAAAACCTTTTGACAAACATTAGGACCGGCTTTTGTTAATTCTATATGAGTTCGAAAAAACCCAAAATCTAACTTCTCATGCAGGTTAGCGGTACAAAAAAGCCACACATAAATAAAACACTTTTAATTTTTTTTAAGGTTTCACCGTTAACTTTTGGCTTTATTTTGTTATTAATTTATCAATCATACATCACATGGCTAATAGCATTTGCCTTTGAGCGATCTCACGTCCAACGCATTTTATTAGGCTCCTTTAAACTTTAACCAAGGACAAGTGCTCGCGTACGTTGTCACAATATTTTGTATTTGACCCATAAAACGGCCATTAAAAGTGCCAGACCATAAAAATTAATCAGGACAGCCAGAGTAGTGAGTGGTTGTCATATCTTTTTGGTCAATTTCCAGGAACGTGCTCTGCCAAGAGTACATCAAAAGACATCTCACAAAAACATCGTGTTGGTTAAGAGGAAAGGCACACACATTGTGTGACCATTCTAGTGTGTATCACAAGATGACACGCAGCCTAAGCAGATAAGATTTTAATTGAAAACCATTGCGTAACCAACATCACCGGGGTAGCACAATAACCGCACAGGCACCTTATCTATATTGCGAAGGCGGTTTAGAGCTTTTTGTTTTTTTTTTTTTTTTAGAAAACTGTCCCGCTTTTCAAACCGGAAATAGGAATGGCAAGCAAACACACACTTTACTTTTTTGTTGGTATTTTTACAAGAAGTTCGGTTTTTAGATGTCAACGCCAGTTAAAGCCCGGAAGCACCGGCCGATATGAATCCAAAATGAAGACCGGAAAAAAAAACAAGAAACAAGGATAATGTCTGTCCGTGTCGCCTGGAAAGCCAACCGATTTGCGTACAGGCTACTAAACTGTGCCCAGCTGCCAAGGATAATGCTTCTGTTAAGGCTGTGTTGATCGATGCTGTGCCAGCGATGGTGGTGGTTATGGTGTCGATATTTGACGATGACGGAGACAGTTCACTGCCACCCCATGCTGAACGGTTTTTTTTTTTTTAATTCATTCACTTCTGCATAAACTAGGGGGTTGAACGTATTGCTGGAGCGGATTTTGTGCAGACAATTGAACGGCGGGTGTAGGATGAGAAAGAGAATCACATCCAAGTTTTTGTCTAGTCGTAGGGTTTTTGTTTTTTCTTCGGCTTCCCCCTTTTTTTTTGTCATTGCTTTAGTTCAAGGTGCTAGTAGGGAGTTTCCTTTAAAGGATCCAATCAAAATTACTCTGGGCGGTGCCAGCCAAATCCACTTTCGTTTTTATCCACCCCATTATAAGCGGTTTGTGTATGCGAATGCGGTTCGTAGGAGAATTGGCATTGTAGGAATTATTAATAGAATTCCTATGTATACATTGCTTTCGATGTGCGGTTTTCAAGGACTCGAATGCATGCACGATATACATATATTAGATTTGAGCTAACCAATTGGGTATCTCTTCGAGTATGGTGTGTTTGTAGTATAATAACCAGGGATCAGATGTTCAAAGCGAAATTTCCATGACTTAATTGTTTAACTTAGGGCATATTCATCTATTTGAACAATTGTGTCAGGATGTGATATTTGTACAAAGGATTAGACTATCGGAGGTTATTTATTTTGATCGCCACTATGGTGGGTTGTTAGTTTAGTTGATAGAGCAAGCAAATATACAACACCTGTTTGAACGGACACACATTTTTGTTGATACAATCTTCGGTTTATTTGAAAGTAACCGATTATCATCGACGCTACGAAGAACATGTGAATTATTCATTTCATCGAACGACAATAAAGAAAAACGTCAGGAATAAACGAATAATAGCGTTGTGACTTGCAAAACGCGGCAAAGATGAAGGACATTGTAAAGCCTATTCAATCAAGCAGATGTCCGGTAACAATAACAGCCAATCAGAGAGGTCTTACGAAAGGAACCTCTCTATACTTGATTCAAGATCTACAGATGGGCTTTATAGATCTGCAAAAGGCGTTCGATACAATTCCCGGGTTCTAATATGGAAAGCTTTTGAGACACGAAACCAGGAATATGTAAGACTTATAGCCAACAAGTATTAAAACTGTAGAACATCGATAAAAACCACGAACAATTAAGCCCCTAACTTTCCCATTGGCTTGTGTACACTGAACACCGAAACTCAGCCCTTAGTCCACTGATTTTCAATCTTATAGTGGGCTTAAAAGCGAGCATACAGAGGAACTTACCAGGAAATATACTGTATGCAAACGGTGTTTTAAACAACAATGGTTTCCACATCAATGCCCAGCAAATGGAATACCACGTCTGCCACTTTCTTCTGCCTCTGCCTCAGGACTAAAAAGTGTCTAGCGATCGTAACATAGATGACACCGCGAACTCATAGAACCACTTTAGGAAGGCTGAAATGAAAGGAGCATTGAGTACTTCAGGGAATCCTTAAAGATAGCTCCTATAAACGAAAAGCCCGAAGTGTTTACTAAGATTTAGATGGTATGGCATTATGGCATTTTGGTTTGTTGGTCGGTTTTATGAGAAAGCTAATGAGAGACTTGGCTCAGTATCACGGACTTCAGGCTGAGAGACACTCATCAAGGGAGTGAACAAAATGTGGGAATTTCCAAAATTATATTGCTTCACCGCAGCTTAAGTCATCGCGTCCTTAATGAGACATCTTTATTTTGCCCTCGATGACCGTAAAGCCCATCTTTCCCACTTACGTCTCAACAACCACGAAAGCTCTACCGACATCACGCCGCTTCCTTAAAATCCTTTTCCGACATCGAAGATCTCGCTGAAATTTTAACCGACATTGATGGACGAGCGCTCGTTCTCTTCTCTATCATCATCCTCCACAGTCAGACGAGTTTGGCAGGTATATCAAAACTAGACATGGCTCCGAACAGTGCGTCTCTATAAATGCTGTCATACGCGACCCTTAAATCGATGAAAATATGTCGTGGATATGTTGTGAACAAAAGGTCTTAGTCGCTAACATAATATAGAAAATAGAGCCTTGTAAGCTATGTTGGGAATCGGGTGGGGTCTTTGATAAATCTGCGATAGATATGTACACAGATGGATCTAAAACAGCGTATGATACGGGGGCAGGGATCTTCTCCAATGCAACTGACTTAAATATTGCCAAGCGACTGTCGGATCACTGTAGTGTATTTCAAACGGAAGTTTCGGCAATCCGAGAAACTGCGACTTGGTTTCCGATTACCGTGGTAGATGGTAGCGCTATTATACTATACATAGATAGTCAGGCAGCGATAAAATCCTTGGGATCACCGACAGTACGATCCAAGTTGGTAAAGCAATGCCGCAGGTCTCTGAATGAGATCGCTATGGTGGGTTCCAGGACACAAGGAAGTTCCGGGCAACTGCGGAGCGTACGAACTAGCTAAGGAAGGCGCGACCTGGATCCTTCGATAGTGGAAGGGAACCGCACCTCGGGCATAAAAAGTGCTAATAGCAGGTGGAATAACATCAAAACTTGTCTTCTGTTGAAACAGTTCTGGCCTAACCTGGATTTGAAGAAATGAGTGAGACTCATCTCCGTAAATAGGAATCGCATAAGAAATTTAATAGGAGCCCTTACAGGGCATTATCTTATCGTCAGGCATGCCATCAGAATGGCTGCAGAGACGAAGAGGAGGAAGAAATGATCTTACACCTTCTTTGCACCTGCCCTGCCATATCAAGGCTTAGGAGGAAAAATCTAGGAGCGTACTTCTTCGATGGCCTCAATGACCTAGCCAGGCTTGACATCTTTAAAATCAAGAATTTTGTATGTGGGTGTAATTAGTTCCGCACTTAATGTGGCACAGGAAAGGGTTTACATGACGATGACCTCATCGTCTTAGGAATATTCCGCATGTGAGCTCTCTGATGCTGGTTGTCTAATTTCTCTACGTGATATCACGATGGGCCTTGTCTTGGCCTAAGTATTTCCCTGTTTAGCAGGGACAACCACTCAACTTAACCTAACCTAAGCTATGCTCAATAGACTTATGTCTTAATAATTGGGTCTCCTTTCTTGAGGATCATTTTTACAGATAAATTGCTGCATGCTGCTTACCAAATGCAAGCACCAATGCATCAACCCACACCGTCTGCACTAGCAGGCTTTTTTTCGGTTAAGTTTGGCAGCGAACTTTCGATCGCATCCGCTTTCATATCCTTTGCTTCGGTTAGAGTTTCGAAGTCTTGACATGCTCTTTTAACCCTATTGGTAAAACTTCCGAACCACATTCAGGATGCAATGGTACCTCGTTTTTTCCTCGATGGACGCTGCTCTTGCCCATTCTTTTCCCTTCTGAGAACCCTGAATGAATTCCTTTAATTCTGTATGTCCTTCGTCGAACCATAGGTTCTGGAAGAATAATTCTTTGGAAGTGCAGCCGCTAGTATTCAGCAAGATATCTTCAGAGATTAACCGATGGTTCGTAGTGGTTCGTTGATCATAAAACCTACATGTCTATGTTGGAATGCGGGAACACACTTGTATTCGTTGTTTTGACAGGTGAGCTTTATAGCAAGGAATTTACCTTCCTTGTTCCTTTGGTTTTACTGAATATATTTACAATCCTAAGCCCTCTTTCTAAATTTGCAATTCAAAATTGAAAATTTATTGTTCATCCCTTTACTACCATCTTTGCATCTTCAATAATTTCCGTGAATAGATTTTAGAATAAAACACACCTACTGTACCCCTTTTCCTACAAGCTGTCAACGGCGTTAAATCCAATTATCTCACCGTATCCAAAACTACTAAATTGTCATTCCAAAACGAACATCGGTTTGTTGCATTATAATCATTTTCAAGGAGAAGTGCTATCGTTTGCATATTCATTCGAAAAGACACTATAATTCGTTGGTACTTATCATCTTACGAAAGTTTGCATTTAGTCTAAAACTAAGTAAGGTCTTACTTAAGACTAATAAATATCGACATACAACCATGGACTAAATTATTCTTCACAGTTACAGAAAAGTCGTGAATAAATCTTGGAAACTGTGTGACAAACTTTAGACTGAACCTTGAGAAGATCCGATGATATTACGGAGATGTGGCTAAATTTGGTTCAATGAAGCCTTAAATGTATTCAAAGCGTCAAAAAAGTCAAACAACAAGAAGAACCTGACTAACGTCGGACACAGACAGATAATTTTATATGGTAATACTGAAACCATTGAAGGGTTTCAGGCTACCACTTCCGTTTCGATTAGATGCTCAAAGACCTTCAAAGTTAACCTTTAAAGGCTGAACTTTACTATGATGCATTTAGTTTCGTAGAACTGCGACTAGGTGAGGAAAGAAATACATTTTTATGAACTTGTTTAGTTATGTTGGTCTCACGAGTAGGTACGACATACCGACATACTGAGATAGAGCACTGATACAACCGACCTTGCCTGAGCATCGGAGGGGACCGTTAGCTACCAATTTTCTTTAGTCACTTATTGGTCATGCAGTCTTCGGCACGGGTGCTTTAACACCTTGGCTTAAAAAGTGAGATTTAGGGTTGTATCCCACCTCTTTCTTAATGGATCACATCGCCCAATTGAAGCGTGTGTGTAAATCCTTGGCTGAAACTACTCATCCGAGGACGAGAACCCAGCAGGCACCATGGAGGACAAAAGAAGAGGATTTCCGCCCGCCAGGATTTATGAACTGGAATCTCGACGAAACTAGCTGCTCATGATACATGTAGCTTAAGCTTAGAGACGCCATTTTTTTTATCATTTTCAGTAAAGACAGCTTGAATAAAGGCAGTCAATCTCGCTCTTTAGGAAACACTTCCTCGATCGCGGGCACTTGCTTTGCGGTGAACCATAGTCTGTCGCACACATCGCAGAACAGTCCGAGTGAATTATTGATGAATAGCGCGCGGAATTTGTCATCAGATATGCTTGGATTCAGCTACGAATTCAACGTCGACGTCCACTGTGCCTAGTAGCCCCAAACCTATCAGTTTCATATAACTGGTCGGTTGCTACTATAAATACGTCCATAAACTCGTGCTGCACGGTGTTGTCGGGTTCCGAAGGAGTAGATGGTTGTGCCATTGAGACACTGGTATGCTGCTCATGTTTTTGCTACGTCACGTATCTTGGTTGGTATTTTTGATTTTACTGGAGCATCCACTTTCACCCTAAGTTCAGCTTTGTCGGTCTCTGTCTTATTTCGACACTTTTATGCTTATGATCCGCCTTCAAGGTCTAAAATGAAATTCAAATTTACCTTTTACACAAAAGTCGGCACACGTTCCATAGGCTTTCTAGCTACAAACTGAGCTCAATGCTTTGACAATCCGGGCAGCGATGACATCTCACTATCTCATGTTTCCAGATTTCTGAGGACATCACGATAGCTGCAGACTTTAATTTAAACCAGCGACTAGAAAGAAAAGACATCCGGGCACAGGAAACCTTGGCTTACCCTCTAAATGGATATCACTGTGGGTTTATTCTTTCCTCTCACCTCTGTTTATGGGTAAAAAATTAAGTAAAACAGAATCTTAGATATCTTCAAGAAACAACCCCTTAAATCATCCAAACTTCCGCATTTCTATGATCAAATAAAATGGATCCCCCCGCTCCACCCTCATCTTACGATGCCTAATTCAAAATTTTTCGGAAAAGTTTCCACGCTCATAGGCGTATCATTTGACTCGTCGCCAAGAAACTTCTTAACGAATTATTTACCACAAAACCACTCCATTGGAGGCCTCATTACTTTTCACTTTTCATCTTGAGTTCATGTTAATCGTCCCCAAAGGACATTTTCCCAATAGACGCAAGTCGAGTGAAACTTTTCCCACAATCTTTTGTGCATTATTAATCTTCCACTAAAACCACATCGCCTTGATGATCAATTTTTAGCATCTTCGTCTTGTAACACGAAAATCTTTCAATGGTATCCCCCAGTGGCAACCTCACTCACCATCACCATCGCCATTATCAACCCACCCACCAATGGAATCGGCGCGCATTCCATTAATTAATCACCTCATTTATTGCCTCCTGCGAAATCTCATCCAGGAAAGCACCACTCAATTCAACCGCAAAAGTAGCAATTCCCTAAGTAGCCTATTAATTGAGAGTCGAGAACGAAGAGCGAACGCCCACTTTAAGTGCCGGCAATTTTCCTATTACCTAAAGTTATTCAAAGTCAATGACTTATTCAAATGCCAGACGGCGGCGGTAGGAAGGAAGGATAACCCTTCTCTATCGTCAGGCCAAACACACTTAAGTGGCACTTTCCGATGACAGGAAAAAGATATGTCAATCGCAAACAGCAAACACACGCACACATATGTGTCGTTTGTGTCTTGCTGGTGGTGGTTATAATTCATTTCATTTGATGGGAGTTTGTTTCTAAGTGGAGATCCTTTCCAGATCCTTAAACTGATGTGCCCGAGGGCGGCTGTGGTTGTGTTAGTAAAAACAAAGAACTAGACAAAACTTTGTGACCGCACAATAAATGCTTTCCACATATGTACGTGCCGCATAGTCTCTGCAAGTTTTTGTCATCCCTCGTTCTAAAGGACAATACAGCCAGTGTCGCACATTGTGGTTTAGTTAAAAGGAGCAAAAAGTTAACAAAACAAAATATTCCTGCAAGGAACAACTTTTCACATTATGAATAAATCATCTTCCATTTTTGGACCCTCCTCAGTCTGTTGGGGACAAAAAAAAAGTCTCTTCCCTATTTCTATTCGAATTCCTGTTAAGGACACCACTGGATGGCTCTTACTCGGTCGAACTCGGTTCGATAAATTGACATACTTTATATAAAAGTAAATTTATGAATTTGTCAATTGACAGGACGAATATTTTTCATTAGAGTGTCCAAGTCATAGGCGAATAAAAGTCTGGTAAGATGCAGAACCAGGATATAAGCCATGTGTCGTATATTCTTCGCACACATGTACATACACAGCTGAAAGGCATATCCACTTTCGAAATGTAGTGATACTGCAACAGATATGCCGTCGACCACCTATGGCAGGAAAAGATAAAATTATTTCAACTTATTCCCATGCGAGAGGATTGAGGGAAATTTCATTTCACACCGCAATATGTTGACTAGCAGGACTCTATTGGAAATGATTACCTTGCAGTATTCCGTGCAATAATGGACAACTCATATCTGCCTCGATGTCATGATGAAAACTTACGCTCGCACTTTTGGGAATACTCGGAGTTTCTTTGGAAGTTTGCATAATGTCCTTTCGTGCGCAAACCATCAAATTGGCACCCCAAAACCGATTTATAAATTCGATAAGTCCAGGAGTTGAGTGTCGCCACTTTCCACCACACACCGTTGATTCGTCGTCGTGTCCTTCAATTGTACACAATCCAAAATTAGGAAATTTTAGTCAAGGATGCAACTGCTGTGACTATGAGTCGTCCTCTTTTTTTTTGCAAATTCGAACGTATATCGAACCCACTTACAAACATATACAGAACGCGTGTCCTAAGGGAAATTCTTAAAGTTTGCATTTTCCTAGTTATAGAGCATTGTCGCATGTCCTTTGCTGCTGCTGGTCTTCTTCTTGGATCGTTGTTGTTTCATTGTTACATCTGGGAAAGTTATTTGTTGCTTGCATTTCGTTTGTCCTTAGTGTAATGTAATTGCATTTGGTGATACAACGTTTTTTTTTTGTTGTCTGTTTGCAGACAATGAAATTAGCTCTGCGGATGCGACCCAATTCAGTAAATGTGTATCGCTCAGATAAGTGGCGGAAAAATTTTGTTAATTTTCCGAAACGATCCCGGGGACTTGGACACGATTGCGAATGGAGTTTTCGAGTTTAGATTGCGTTTTGATATTTATTGTTTTTAATTTAAATGTTTGCACTAGTGCCCCATGGCTTGCGATGGCAGTTTATGGAAATTAGTTTTTGAATTATGAGGTTATTTTGGAAACGGTTTTACTTTAGTAAATTGTAATGTGACAGCGATATGTCTTAATGGGGCGTCTAGTGGAAGAGTCAGTTGATGTTATGTAGGCTGTGATTTATGTTTTTAGATTTTAACTAGCTCAGATTACACTAGTCTCTATAGGGAAGCCTTTGAATTGATTTGGAATTGCGGGTTTGTCGTGTTTTCTGGTTTTGAGGATCGAACCTGTGTCCTCTCTTGTAAATATATAAAGGGTTTTTCATTAAGCGCTTCCTATCTTTAAATTTAAATAAAACAAAGTGTGTGTGAGATATCATCGACATTTTTTTTTTTGCTTGAAAGGACTATCGATGCCATTATGTATGGAATAAAACATCGTTCAAATGTCCACCGCGGCTTCTCTGGGTGGCGCGCATCCGAAATGTCAAATTTTCCATGACTCTGGCGCATAAATCAGGCTGAATTTGACCGATGGCATGGGTTATGTTGGCTTTGAGGGCCGCTGTGATTTGTGGCTTATTCGCATAGACCTGCGACTTCAGAAAACCTCACAAGAAAAAATCGAACGCACGATCTCGGTGGCCTGTTTACATCACCTCCACGTGAGATGACCATGACCGTCCTGTTGAAACCGCATGTCGTTGGTGTCCATATCATCCAATTCAGGCTAAAAGAAGTTGGTAATCATCGACCTATAGGCCTGGCCAACGTTGTTCTCAAAGAAATATGGACCGATGACACCGCCAGCCCAAAATCCCCACCAAACAGTGACTTTTTCGGGATGTATTGGACGCAATTGGATCACGTGTAGGTTGGTTTCGTCCCAAATTCAACAATTTTGTTTGTTGACGTACCCATTCATCCAGAAATGGGCCACATCGCTGAAGATGATTTTTCGATGAAAATTAGGGTCAGTTTCCAACTGCTCCAGAGCCCATTCAGGGAACACACGTCATTGTCCATGGTCGTTTACCTTCAGCTCCTGGGTCAGTTGAATTTTGTACGGCTGCAGACCTAAGTCACGATGCAAAACTCGCCAAGATGTGGTCTGCGAAAGACCGAGTTCTTGTGAGCGACGCGAAATCGAATGCACACTCTCACGGACAGCGGCGATGTTTTCGGCAGATCATGCGTTTCGTCAACGTTTACTGAACCAGTGGACTCAAATTGATCCACCACACTGCGAATAGTCCTCTCGGACGGACGATTATGGCGACTGTAAAATGAGCGAAGCGCGCGGAACGTTGCCCGAACAGAACACCTATTTTCATAAAACAATTTTATTATTTGCACATGTTGTTGAACACTATATCCATCCATGGTGATTTGGCAAAACAGACTGAATAAACGTCAGTCAATTTGACAGATATAGCTTCGAAAATATGGCCGCTATCAACTGTCAAAGTTCGGAAGTCGCTATTGGAAGACCCTTTAGCTTAAAATCTTATACTCAAGTAGTCAGATATGCCTTCTTCAAGAGGCGATTAGAAGCATGATCCATAGTAAAAAACTACCCCATATTTGTAAAGCTCTTCTGGCAGTCCATCAAATCATGACTTTGCTATTCTTTAGCTTCCTGATACGAACAGCTGTGCAGATTTCTTTCAAATTGGGAACAGCGGTTTTCTTAGGGTTTTCTTCCATTCATCTGACTATCTAATTTCCACTAAAAAACTTCTAGAACAGCTCCTTAAAAACATCAAATACTCACTCCACATCCGTTTGCCTATCTATAACCATTGTCAAATCTTTTTATTGAAATTGAAATAAACCACACACAGATAAGAGTCTCAGTAATGTCATCAAACACTTCATAAAACAAATTCAATTTATTTCATTTTCACCAAATTTGTATACACAAATTTCCACGACCTCTGCTCCTTAAAAAAAAAAAAAACAGTGTGGATGGACAAGCAAAGCGAGCTCTTTGTAAACGAATTTATTGCTAAAAATTGTTGAGAATTGCCATTCGCGTCTTACAGACGCTCTTGAAAAAGTTCTCGAACAAAACTTTTCGGTCATTGAGACGAGTGGCAGCAATGAAACAACCATTCAACCACTACAAACAATTTGCCTTGCCCATTTTGCATATTCGAGTTCTTTCCTTCGGTTTGCTTTTATTTTTCTTTATTTGATAGCCATAACTAGATCCGAGCCTCAGATGGAAACTTTTTTTTTTTCCTTTTTCTGGAGTGAAGGGGCGACGATGAAACGAATCTGATGCTTTCGAAACGGCAAAGTTTCCATCTGTTTTTGTAAAACTTCTGCAAAGAATAGCAATCGAAGCCAACACCATCCACACCCACAATCGTGGAATATCTTGGCCCATCTGCGGAAGCATGCGGTGGAGAGATTTGTTTTTTTTTTCCCGTTTTTCGCAAAAACCATTTCGAAGATAAAGAGAAAGAGATCGTGAAAGTGAATCCTGACGATGAAGTTATCATGTCAGAGGCAATAAATTGGTGTCAGCACCAACAGGATGACTACGGCTGGCATACGGCCTAAGGGTTGAACGATGATGACTGTGAAGACGGCCGGCAGACGGGGGATGTCGGTCGAATATCGGTCGGATGAAGTGAGATTGAAAAAATATTCAAGTGTTGATGGTTTTTGAAAAGTTCTGTAAAAGTGAGTGTAGATAGTTTGAATAAATGGAAACGGTTAAACTTTCTTTTTTTCTCCTTTCATTCGGTTGAATGATTTAGTACGAACTTTCAAAGAGCGAATTTAAATTCAAGTATCGAAGAAGGAAAAATAAAGGACTTGTTGAACATAAGCTATACACACACAATAATTCGGTCCCCGAACTCTGAACAACACACTGCGACAAAAGATATGGGAGAATACGTTATAAATGACATGTTCTTTTTAAGTTTAGAAATCGATCGCCCTTCATGAGGGGTAGAACTAGTCAGAAACTGATTCATTCACTATTTGACAGCACGAAGTGATACCTTCCACTTTACCACAATCAACTTCTCTATAGTTCAGATGGTTACAGAGAAGAATCTTTCCTCTTACCACTGTTGTGCCTGATAGAGAGACGTCCCCAAATTCGAACGCCGCGAGCCCACCCTAAAGCTATTGTTTTGATCGATAACTGCGTGTTAATCTAAGTAGTCCCGAACAACACAAACAAACAGAACCAAAACTAAATGAAGAATATAGGCGGCGAGTCGTATTCTGCTCAAGCAAAAACACCCGAGTTTGTCTCTTCTATAAATGTGTGCATTTGCGAGCATGAGAAAGCTGAGTTATCAGCGCTGACAGACTCACAATTATCTTATACAGCTTCCCAAGACCTCCTCCAATGCAATCACGGAAAGTAGGGGGTGTGTTAGAACATGTAACGAAACGCTCCCTGCGGTTTTTGTCACATATCTATAGGCGCAAACTAAATTTTAGTAAAAGAAAGTTATATTATGCGAGTAAATTCTCAAACTCTAGTCCAGGCATGGTAAGGTTAGGTTAGGTTGAAGTGGAGGCCAGCCATTGCCAGCACACATTGTGATATCACATGGCTCTGAAGAGATATCCATATCTACTCATTTAACGAATTTGAGCTTTTTATGAAGCGAAAAGGTTTCTGATATCTGTGTTTATCAGATCGCCTAAGACGTTAAAAAAGAATTCCCTTAAATTGAGTCTTCTTTTGCGAGAGAGAGCTGGATAGTTTCCTCCTCCTCTTCGTCCATGCAGCTTCTAAAGAAATCGTTTGAATGGACGCCAAGCCTTGTTGCATGCTTGCCTATTAGATAGTGTCCCGTGATGACACCTATTACGGATCAGATATGCGATCTGTTAAGAGAAATGAGCCTTTAGAACCCTTCGGATCCAGCCGTGGCCAAATCTGCTTTGTCGCTAGAAACGTTTACCCAGAATTTGTTTGCCAGGCATGTGCATGTTGGTTTGTAGATTTCTTCAAATAAAACTCTTTTAGCTGCGTTGGGCATAACCTCACAAAGCTGAAACGATTTTGTCTAACGGCAAAGGTATGCGTAGGTACCTACTGTGTGAAACGCATAATTTTTGAAATGCAACTTCTTTGCATACGATACTGTATTTTGGATTCATGCGGCCAAACTTCGAACGAAACTTTAGACGAAAGTTGGACATTTGGAAGGCGTCGCTGCAACGTATGCTGCATGCAGCTTGCACGTGTGAATGCCTATCGATATGTGTGAGTGTTTACGTGACGATTGTCTCGAAAACAGTTTTTTGAAGTTTCGTAACTGTAGTGTATAGCGTTAAGTACACGGTTTCTTTTTTGGTCAACAATCTAATTAAGCAAATTATTTCTGGGTTTAAATTTAATCGAAATTGCAACATTTACCAACTCGGACGGGCAGAAACTCAAAATGGCTTGATCTCGTTCCATAATCATGTACAACAACTCTGCACTAAATAAATGTGGTTAAATAAACTGCATTCAATATCCAGTTTGTGGAAACCAAAAATAAAACTTTTCAAGAAAGTGTTAGGTATGTGTGATTCTTTTCATTCGAATGGGGAACTATCAAAGGCGACCACTAAAAGTCCATGATTACTTAAACAAAAACAATTTCGTTGTTCATTGAAATTTTCCAAAAAGTTTTCAACAGAAATTCCCTAGAATCCAAAAAAAAAAACCTTTTATACAATCCCATACACACGCCAAACGACATACTTTGAAACGTATTTTACTAAAATCATTTTCGAAAGAATCAAAGAAAGAAACTTTTCTTACCAAAACAAGAAGTAAAAGCATCCTCGCAGGATAATCTTAGATAAACGAACCAAAAAAAAAAAAAAACACCAACAAACACAACAACCTACAACTTCCTAGCAACAGTTCTTAGGAATTTCTTAGCAACCACCTAAATAGCATTGAGGATACATTCTGCACTCATACCAGCGTACACATGTGTTGCTGGGCGTCGAAAAATTCCTAATTAAATGCGAAAACTTTTCTGATATGAAGTTGTCCTTGCTACATACGAACATGCCAGTGTGCTATCACAAAAACTAAAAGTGTCGCTAAGGAATTCCCTCAGAATCCTGGGAAATGAAAATGCCAGTCTATTCTGAATACTTTTCTGGATTTTCATAAAAACGAGCATTCTTTTTGCATTTGCATATCTTTCAGCTTTTCGCCGTTAGCCTTTTCGTATCTGGCTCTTAAAGTTGAAACAAAGAACAAACATAGCCGATTCCTTCTGATACCGAAATTAGCATATCAATTCCAAAATTGTGTGTGTCCAACAGTCTAGGGTTTGCAGCTGATTAAAGGGTGGATTCCACTGTGTCTCTCGCTCACTCATTAGCATATGCAAAAAGTATCTCGTAAATCAGGGAGCAGAGTTTATTTTCCCTTAGCCTTATCTGCTTATGACAGCTTTTGAAATTTACATTCAACGGCAATGCCAGGCGGGATGATTTTCATTTTTTTTTTTTGTGTTTTGCTATCTTGTTCTACGTTTCCACGTCCATCGTTTGTCTTAAGTTCTTCTTTATTTTTTGGAAATGTGGAATGCTCCCCCTAAAAGCGAATTAGGGAAAATTTTTTGAAAATCATCCTCAGTGCATGGTAGCTGTATCTGAAATGGACATACACGCAAAACGCAGCTCTTACACAAATGTATAAAGAGATCTCGGTTTGAAAGGATGAAGAAATGAATTTATTTCATCCCTTGCGTGAGTACCGTCAGAAATTGCTCTTCTCTATATCCACCTTGTGTCAGAGGACGCGGTCGTAAAAAAATAAAATGCGTGAACGTGGATCTGCATAAATTTCCGAACCAACTTCCATCCTCATCTCTGGCAGCCCAGCGACAGGACTTACTCAGCGCAAAGTCAAAGGCGAACAGTAACAGACCTGTCTGTAGACAATAAGAGCGGAGCGTGGCATGAAATTAACCGGGAGGGGGACGATGCCTCTACTGTTGATTTTTCGCGCGCGTGAAAAGTTCAGTGATTATTACTGTGGAAGTACGTGACTGGCCTGGGAAGTGCCGGTAAATTGGATAACTACTGTACACTTTGGAGTACACTCTCGGATACATTCTCGGCAAGCGGAATTGTTCATTTGGGGTTCGAGTTGTAGAGGTGAGTGTGTAGCTAGTGCACTTGGAAAATGGTTTCAAAAGTTCTGCTGTTCAAAGTAAATTATTGCGGTTGCAGTTGTAAGTTGAATTAGCTCAATTGGATGAATGTATAAGAATAACAACGGAGAATAGTGGTATTGGTTTGAAGTATATATATATTCCTTTTTCCACCCGCCTTTACCTTGGGTTGAGAGAAGTTAGGACATTAAATAAGTTCTATAATTAAATGGTCTTGGGTAGCGCATGAAATAAACTTTTTAACTGAAATAAGTGCATTAAAAGTTTCACTAAAGTAACGGCTAACATGCATACTCGAAGGATGAGGAAATTAAGAAATGCGGTGGAGATTTCATTAAGGTTTTTGGTTACATGTGGTCTAGTGATTAGCGCAATCTTTTAAGTTATTTTTTTTTCGCGGATTTGTTAAAATTGAATACATTTGGAAGCAGTTCTAAGCTACGACAGGAAAGGGATAAAATTTACGAGTATGGAACTTTGTCATCTGAGAGAAGAACCAATGCCGAAGACATGTCGGATAGAACATCTACGTAGACAGACATAACTTTAATGTAGTTAGGGACTACTCTACTATTAACTTTGCCAACGACACCAGTGTTGAGATCAAATGCAGAATAACTCCTGGTAATTGCTGTTTCTTTGGTCTAAGAAGACAGTTAAGTAGCAACGGTTCTAGATTTAATGACTAAGGCAGCTGGAACATGTAAAGCAGATGCATACCAGTGTTCCAGCTCAGAAAGTTTTCGAATTCACCCTAGAGAAATTGCGTATAAGAGGAAGACCGCGACACGAGTGGCGTATCCTTCTCGGTTTTGTTTCCGTGTGACCGTCCCCGTTGATGTTTCCAGTCCCAATGTAGGAAAGACCACAACATTAATGTAGGAAGGGAGGTGTTCATACCAGGACAGCTGCATTTATGTAAAATGTTGCCAATTAGAAAGATTTTCATCGACTAGTTCGGTGACATTTGGGATCTCTCCATAACATGGTCAAGAGGCGTTTCTTAGAGTGGATCTACTGTAGAGATTGGTATTACTATTATAATGGTTTATTATTACTGTACTAAAAGACTAATGTAACTCGCATGTAATTATGGAGTGTCAAGTCTCTGTTGTGACTTGACACTTCCATCAGTTGTAATAAAGACTTCATCAAGTAAACACCACAACACTACATCTACAACAGTGAAAATTCAAATTATTATGCATGCCGTTAGCCTTACGAAGCACTCTGAACATTAATTCGTGAAAACTATAGTTGGTGCGGCGGAAAACAAGGTGAAAGAGGGGTACAGACCTGAGGTTTCGAGGATTGGTGTCGAAGGAAATAATTTGCAGCAGTACGGGACAGTCGATGTTACCAGCTAATAACTGATGGATAAAGAGTATATTGGCAACATCATGACGTTCTTCGAGGGACTGTAAATTGATCGGACCCAAGGAAAGCCGCGTAAGGCAAATCAAATGAACCTGAGCTGGACAGCTTCAATTCGCAGAGTATGGACTTTGTACTAGCGATCTATCATGTAAGATTTGATCAACTTCTTTGCCATCCTCCAGTTCACATAGGGTTCGATACACGAATTCTGTGAGATGAGTGGTTGTTGGTTGGGAGAAAATATAGATTTGCAGTGAAAAAACATTGTAACATGGACAATTCTTTCGAAGAGCTTGGTAAAGATAGTTGGATACTTTATTCTTGCAACCGTTTTTGTAGATAAGGATTATGAAAGAGTCCTTCCACATTAAGGGAAAAACGCCCTGCTAAATAGATAACTGGAACAAAGCAGTGAGGCCATAAAGTTCGCACATTTTTTCAAAACTATGTCGGGTAAACCATCAGGACCGGGAGAGTAATCGTCCTTAAGTTTGCTTATCTTGTAAGGTTATATCCAACAAGACTAAGGACGTTTGGGTACAGCTGTTCATATAAGAGAAAAAGTGGTGATCCGGATCAAGCACGTGGTCTGAAAACGATTGGTTAAAGAAGGTCTTAGGGTCTGCTTAAGATGAATTAAGAAAATTTAGGGTTATTGCACCCCTAGTCACAAACAAAGACCATAGTTGGTACGACAGTAACAAGGATAATGGTGAATTTTTTAAAGATTGTGAATCTATTTTTCCGCTTTTGGCATTTACACTATAGCAAACCTTCTAAATCTATTGCGCTAAGGGTAAAAATAAAAACCTAACCCTTAAAGAATAACTCAACAGAAGTTCCACAAGGTTTAACTCGCATGAAGTTTACATTTCGAAGCAATTAAAGTGCCGACATTTTGTTGTATACTCAGGCGAAAAATTGTTTCGCCTAGTAATTACTGTTATTTTCACCAACATACTACATTATCAGAGCGAAAGCCAGCAATCTACAACCCCCCCTTCAGTGAATACATGTAGTTCGTAGGTGAAATGCCGAAAAAAAAAATCATTTCCTTTCTATAAAACTACCCGGACGGTTCTGGTCTGCCATTTTGAACCAAACTTGATGACGAAATGCAGGTTCTGAACAAATTACCGAGTAAACTGCACCCGCAGTGCAGGATCTGTGTACTCGCACTGTTTTATCGTGTCCTTGTGTAAACATTTCGGCAAATTGTTTGTCACTAGAAAATTTTGCGTCATGCGATTGCGGTCAACTCCGATTACGGTACAGCGACAATGCCATCCGAAAGAAAAATGCATGCACCGATGCGTTGCAAATTACACACACTGTACATGGACCTTGTTAGAATGGTCCCCATCGGTGCCGTCCTTCCTTGAAACGTATAAAAGTATCTAAAAATTTTCGCAATATGGTTGGTCTCTCCTCGAGCTAAAAGTTAATTAAAAACTAACAAACCCAAAACGACAAAGTTATTTCACACAGTCGGCAGGGAGTTACCATGAGAAAGCCAGACCCAGCCCCACCCGCCATGGAAGGGTGTTATGCTCACACAAAACCAGAACACACTATCTGCCACTACAATCAAACTCGGGAAAGCATTAAATGCACAAACACAGCCCGACGACGTGCGGTCAATGTTATACATAAATGGGGGTTGGTTGGACCAATCTCATCAACTGACCATTACCAAGTGTAAAAATTCAAACGAAGGACGAGAGCGAGAGGGTGAACAAGAAAAAAAGACGAAACAACAAACGGTCCAAATGCACAAAGTTAAATTGAAGTGTGTAGACCCAAGCCAGCACTTCCATCGCTCAACTCTACCATGCAGAGGCTGAAGTGTTTTTCTTTAATTTCAGGTGTTGACGGAACTCACACAATAATGGTCCGTCCGGTCCAGAACGATCAGTAACCCAATCTACTCTCGTACACACAGTTTCGGGCCAACAAACTTCGAAGCTGCTCCTGCTGCTGTAATAATTTCATGTTTTATTAAACATCAACTCACACACAGCTAGCTACCTTCTTTTGTTAGCCCAACTGCAATTGGACAAAGTTTCGCAGGAATTCGGACTACAGAATACGGACTACACACGCACACACGCAAGGGTGGTGTGAATGAGTTCGTCCAGAGCCTGGTCCGCCGGGTGCTTTACTGTTTTCAATGTTTCATTCGTTGCACAATTGGATTTCTTTGAATATTTGCGCTGTTCATACGAGAGATGAACTACGGACGGACGTTAGTGCTCCATTCTCTGTTCTTCGTTTTTGGAACTCGAATCCTTGGGGATAAAATGGAATTTTTAAGAGCAATAGTTGAGTTTTTCCCTTTGAGCCTGTGTATGAGTAAATGTAATTTTTTTGCATTACCAAGGCTGGTATTAGGAACTGAAATGTTGCTGATGTTACTCCCCGGCAAGGACTGCTGAAATGAAAACCAGGCAGCCTTTGAAGTTTTGTCAACTGATGATCTCCATGCTCGGCCAGATGGATGGATGGAATTTTCAGACGACACAAGTGTGGCAATTGAATTTTTGCCTTGGCAAAAGGATGAAATTAAAAAATAGCAATCCGCATGTTTTGGGTCCATCAGTTTCGGCGTTGTACCCTTGTATATACGGCAGAAGTCAGAGTTGAAATTGAGTTATTTTTGTTGGAACAAATTGGATTTGTTCATAACGACAGGAATGGTTAATGCATCACTGGACGGACGAAGGGGCTTATAATCATGGAGAAGTGTACTGGTGGTAGACTGTAATGTTTTGTTCCAAGGACATGTAACCACTGAGCTTACTGTAAAACTATTGAATCACAAATGGATATAAAATGGTTACTTTTGCGAAAAATGAACGCATTGAGAGAGGGAGTTATAAAATGGAAGTTTGATTCCTAGAAACTTTACTTGATGTTCAGACAAAGCTCTAAAATTAAGCTTGTTATACTGTAGCAGCATCATTCCAATCAGCCATCGACCAATCAATCAAAAACGTCCTGACATTTGATGAGGCTACAGTCTGTGGTAGATCTAGACCTTTCCAGCAACTTTTGCACACCAATTTGAATGACGGCTTTTTGTTAACCCCTGCACTCGAAACGTAGTCCTTTTTTACAGTGAACTCGAAAAGTGTTTTACGACGATAGGCTTGTTGAATTCGATTTTTGACTAAGACAATGTCGCTGTTCTTGTAAGGGCTTGAGGGCTAATTTTTTTTAGGATAACGTGAGTGCTTCGGATTATCTTCAAAAAGTCGTCCTTGTGGATGTTGTCATTCAACTTTCAGAGCATATGAGGCAATATTCTGCCTCGCAAAATGAAAAATAACTACAAATACTTGGCACGACAGCTCATAGAGAGCCAAGGCCTAGCTTCTTGCTTCCATTCAGTGAGGGACAGGCATCATAATGTGAGTCTTTATCTATATTGACCTAAGTGTGGTGTAGAAAATCAAGTCTCCGTACTCACAAAACCCGTCTAAGTAATTTATCGGAAGCCTGTTGATGCTTTCATTTCTTGTAGCTGTCACTCCAGAAGTTGTGTGCCACTATTTTTAATTTTTTCGTCGCTCCTTACAACAGCACATATGTACCTTTCCAAAGGGCCGACGCTTACGTATACACACGTAAATTTCCGAATGTCGTTGACTTTCCTGGCCTATAACGATGCTGATACGGACTAATCAGGTGGTTGATGGAAGACTTTAAACGCTCACAAGTCAGAGTAGAGAAGATCTTGATAGCTACTACCCTGTAAAATACAAGATCAAACAATGTCAACAACTACTCTTGTAAACTACATAAACCATGTAACATACGTTAAAAATTGATACATATGCCATCAAATATGTAAAGTAGAACAAACTCGTATACCACATGCCATCACTAAACAACACCAAGACTGTATTAAGCTTCAAGGTGTTCCGCAACACAGATAAAATATTACCAAAAAAAAAAAACTCTAAAAGTACACTCTAGAGATCTATTACACCAGTTTCCACCACGTACGGTAAAAGTTTCTCACAAGACACCTTCACGTCTAAAGAACTGAAATGAAAAATCAGCCAAAGCACAGCAAAAACACTTCAAAAAATGCAAAGGGGAATGCAAGGTCCTATCCTTCGCTATACCATCCACCCTTCCATGCAACACAGCATTATCTCAATCAATTCTGACGAAGAATGTTCAAAGGGGTGTTGTGTCAGTGCCTAAAGAATGGAAACTGTTTAGGTTCCGCTATTTGGGCGATGCATTGTGTATGTATATGTTTACACAACTACTACCACCGTGACCCTCTCAGTCGGGAATTCTCCAGATGGATAGTATTTATCTCTAGTTTAGATGAGAATCCATTCTCAAAATCACATCGTAGATCCCCATACACACACACAAACACAAACGTCGTTTATCATCACTTTGTTTTCGTCTCATCACCATGGTGACTTAGAGCTTAGTTTTTCGGTGTTGTGCTGGTGATGTCTGGTGAAATCAAATATTTGTCAAGACTATTCCCCAATAACCGTGCCAATATTTACAAACTCATCAGATCAAACAACATATCCAATTTCCATACGTAACGTGCTTCCAGAGCGCCCCTAAACACCGAGTGACATACGGCATTCATAATCCTTTCTGTGCCTGCTTCACACGTAACGTCCCGCATCCTTGTTCACCCAGAGAAGAGAAATGTGAAATCGCAACCTCCTACTACACCTGGAAATGTGTTTTGCTTTTCAAGTTTGAAAATGCCATATAAATTCATTTTTCCTCACACACACGCTCGCAGAGCAAATTGCAGTTTCTTATTGTGGCCTGCGGCAGCCAAGGATTGATAAATGGGGGGCGGAAGCGGTTGTAAATTTTCACTCAGGTGACACCAGAAATGCAAACCAACATGAATTGCTGATGAGTTGGAATTAGTGGAAACCAAGATGTGTGTTTGCAGAGCACGGCTTGGAAGCTGTGACTGTACGGCGCTTTCCATTTGCACACCTTGAATATTATTTATGAGGTTGAAGGTTGCAAAACAATGGGAATGTACGTTCTCGTCGCCATCAAATATCCAATTATTGTCGTTGGCTTTTTGTCTTACGATTGCTGGATGCCGTTTTTCATTTGATGTTGTCGGGTGGTTGTCAGATTCTATGAAAATTAAGTAAGAGTTGTCGTTATTCATTTGAAGGAAATTGAAGAGCTATAACTTTTGAAATGATAGGAACGAAAGAAGACAATTTAAATGTTTGACAAATGAAAAGGATGGTTTTAATCAAGATTGTTTAACGAGCGAGGTTGTGGCTTTTAGTTCATTGGTTGTCGAAAGAGCATAATAATTGATGTCGTCTTACACATGGAAAGCTATCAAATGTGGTTATTTGAAGGTTTGGTCCAAAGTTGTCAAACTATAGACCGCTGCTTCTGTTAGATTTAAGGTTTTCAGTGACATTAGAGCCATCTTGTGGAATTCAAGGAAACAATAACTTTCGCACTTTTTTTCGAAATCTTTTAATGAATCCCTTG
The DNA here is from genome assembly GCA_951813785.1 of Criorhina ranunculi. Taxonomy (NCBI): domain Eukaryota; kingdom Metazoa; phylum Arthropoda; class Insecta; order Diptera; family Syrphidae; genus Criorhina; species Criorhina ranunculi. Next base: position 16,908,574 of record OX638381.1, read on the forward strand.
TCTCCTGAGCATTTCGCTTTGTTGCTTGGTGAGTTGGATACTGACGCCTTTAAGCACTTTAACAATCAAGTCACGCAACTTTCCCTTTTTTTATAAAAGTCACTCGCGCTCATTCGTAACCCTATCCCCTGATGAGGTTCAGCGCCGAGCTAGTACCGGGTTGCAGTCTTTACTTCGAAGGTAGTGTCCAGAATAACTAAGGAAAATTTGCTAGTGTTGTCGTCATTGCTTAAAATTCACAGTATTTCGTCAGTTTAACTGCAAACCCATTCTAAGTACTCCATCTGCATATTTTAGTAGACTGTTCACAGGGAATTACCAACAAAAAGTACGGCAACGTTGATGCTAGAACTATTGAGAGTATTAAGCAAAGAGTCTATTAACGTGTACAGCAGTAGAGTAGGCTGAATGGCACCTTGCGAACAGCCCCTATCACATACTGACTGCAGTCTGCATCGACCACCAAAGTTATATTCATTAGCACTGCTTTTATTCACAACACTTATGTAATGATTCATCCACGCAGTAATCTCTGACACATCTCTATCAACTTTTGGTATAAAAATCACTCCAACTGTTCGCCAGAACGCTGATATACAAGCCAGTTCCAAACCTCAGTAAAAGTCTGCTCGTCAATCTTTCATGCACTACCTTATACACTACCGAGTTTAGTGATAGTTTGAACGAGAGAGCAGACGCATTAGCCAGATGCGGTTCTAGCCTGGATGTCTCCCTCGCGGAGTCAGTCTGCTCCCCATCAAGAGCAAAGTTTTCCAACACTTTCTCCCTACTGCCAACTCTAGGTGGAAAAGTCTTGCAACTTGTGCCATATCTAGACAGATTTGACCCACCTACAATAAAAACAGAACGAATGACCTAATCAATAGAAACCGCATCGAGACAGCTAGAATCTCGGCAATTAGCGCGGGCCACTGGCCAATCGGCAGGCACTCTCGGAAAACTCTTTTTTAAGGAACTCTCTGAGATTTCCCACATAAAATTCTGCAACATCATCAACCTTCTTAATTCCACAGGATGGATCTGAAAACTACACTCTCAGCTGCGTCCATGAATATCCAGGTCACGTGAGTTGTGGTATTAAAACGGCACACCCGCGCTTCTTGTATCTCTGGCAGGCTTACCAGTTTCAGCCACTTCTACCTAGCTACCGTTTACGACGTTTCAGTTTCATAATGTTTCATGTGTTCTTACTCTACCCATTGTATTCTGACTTTAATATGTGTTTCACTTTTCGTTACGCTCCATTTCTTAGCGTGCAATCGTAAAGTTCCACCTTAAAATATGGTACATTCATTGCGTAAGGCTCTTAACAGGCTCTCCACCAACTATTTATTCAGAATTTTGATTTAAGGACCAAAAAAACTGTCAAACCCATTCTGAGTTCTTATATACTAAAAGAAAGAGTGTCAAATTTCCATTTAGAGGCAGCCTCTCAACACAGGAAGCTCTAGACTGAGAAGGTCTTTTTTGCATCACAAGGTACAAAGGTCCTTCTAACACCTTAAATGCCTTACTAATATTTATTACAGCAACATTTGCTTGCCCTAATTCGAATGACCTAACCTGTCTCAATGTTTAAACGTATCTCGCTTTGAAATGATATACATCAACACAATGGCCAAACAAAAGCTGTCACACGACAAAACATCACACTCTCTTGATTGTATGATTGAAAGGATAACAACAAAAGAATACCGAAAAGAAGAAAAAAAACAAAAACTTTTAGCAAAAGAACTTCAAACAAATGAAAGGCTTTGCCGTTGTCGTCGTCACGAACATGTATCAAAACTAAAAGAAACGAGAATGGAAACTTCAGGATGTAAAAATAACAATCCTGACAACAATTACAACTTTCTGCTTCTTTCACAACGTAGATCCCTTTTTGTCTGCATGTCTTTCAATTTCTTTAATTTTTTTCTTTCTTTTCCACTGTGTTGAACGTCATGCAACTTGACCAAAAGTAAAAGTATTCCCGCTTCCACTGGCAGTTCCTGCTGCGAAACTTTTCTTTGATAAACCACACAAAGTAAAACAAAACAACTCAAAGAAAAAAAAAAAAAAAACCCCCCTCCGAACGGGTGGAGGGAAAACATTTCGAAAGTCCTTTCTGGTTTCCTTGGGCCTCACTTTTAGCCATCACCGGGGCAAAAGAGTATAAAATGTTTGCGAAAAGATAACCAAACAGCGCAACAACAAGAGTGAAGGCAAAAAAAATTGTGTAAACTTGTCTAACTTTTCCATTCAGAAATTTGTAACTCGTTTAAAAAGTGCCGACAGGATAATCTAGTATCTACACTCAACACACCAAGTGCCCAGCATTGACCACACTATGACAGGATGTGCTCCACAAAGTACGATGCGTGGCCACTTTTTAAAAGGAAAACGAGAAAGAAAGAAAAAAATTGCAATTGCACGTCCTCCTGTCTGACGCTACCAAGTTGCAATTCCCCAAGCCTTGTCCATCCCACTCCCAATCGGAAACTACTTCAAAGTAATGTCTTCAAGCGGTCAACACTGACAGGGAGCTGCCATTGTTCGTCGAAGGTTGGAAGGAAATGCCAAAGGATGGCCTTTTGGCCGCTCGGAGGAGGGGGAAGATATTTTTTATCGTCCTCCCGGGTAGATGTGTTTTTGCTTTGACCAATGAAACAATGGCATAATAGTTTCCGTACTCGCATCTAGTTGCTGCTGCTGCTGGCGATGCTGTAGCCACAATAAAACAAAAGGAAAAACTGGAATTGATTCAACTTCTAGGCAGAGCCGAGAAGACCCAACACAACACAACACAAAGTAAATCTAAAGGGACTTTGGACTTTTCCCCATCGAACGCATCATACGTTCCGGACTCCTTTGCTCGGCAACTGCAACTGATGTGCATTATCGCATTACATTTTGAAAGGATCTGCTTGACCCTGCTTAAGGGAACTTTATTAGAACGCTTTTTTCTTTTTTTGCTCCCAATTTCGGTTCGTCGAGCACAGTGTAAAGTGGTCACGAGTCACGTTCTGTGTTCTTCAATGAGAAGTCAGTGGTCGGTGGTATGCTTTTATGTTGCGAAACTACCGTAATTGGATTCCCATTGTTAAGATGAATCTAAAGTCATCAGCTGTAAGCAAATTTCATTGTGCGAGCAAATGCATTTAACAGATAAGTCGTCCTTTTGAATGCACATGACCCGTAAAGCAAATTATCCCTTTATGTGACTGAAATGTAGTTGCTGTTAACGTGGTCTTAATTCATGGCTTCTATTAGGATTAATTAGTCTTTCGTCTTTTGTTTGATATGCTCTGGGTAGCACTTGACAAGTCTTGGTTTTCTCAGCCTACGAACTATCTACTTCAGCACGAGGTTGAAAATAATCACACGATAGCGCATCCTTTTGCTGAAATCCATTGCATGTTTCAAAAAGTTCACCAGAGCCGGTTGCATCGCGTGTTTTCAAGCGACACGTAGCACAGCTGGACCAGTTTTGCCGTGTACAGCTCCAGACAATGAATACTTCATACGGGACTAAGTCAATGAAAAGATAGAGAGTCTCAACTCGAAATTTATTGATGCTTACCAAGATTTGCCTTCAAAAGAGATATAGGTGTGCCTCTAAAGTTCTTGCCAGACATATGTAGGATCGCCTCCTTGTACATAGGACATAGGATGTCCAGTAATCGGGCGTGCGACATCTCTTCTTTAGCTGGAGGTGGGCGCTTTTCTTTCCCTATCACTTTCTCATCATTATGTCCCTTTAGCGATTGCAGAAGCTCCTTAAAAACATCTTCAATTCCCAATGCATCAGGGACTTGGTTCCCTTCCAACATCCGTGCATCCACTTTCCCACAGAACATCCGGATTTTGTTTCCGTCAACTGACATTTCGATATCCTTGAGCTAGGAGCATACGTAAGTCGTGGGTCATCACAGTATGGACATCTTTTCGGAGGTGGCTGGTATTCCAATGTGGATTCGACTACCTATTTGATGATGTTGCGATGCTGTTTCCACTGGGCATTGGCGTTTGCGGATGGTGAATGCACAACAGAAAGTCTCTCTCTGTTTCTGTTTCTGTTTGCACATTCAGAATGTTGGATGCATGCTTCACAACCACGGGCAGGAGCCTATCGCTATTCTTCAAGAGCTGAGAGGGGCACTTCAGAGAATATCGCCTTCGTTTGTCTCACACCACGCGAAACTCATCTTCATCCGAAAGGATCTCGTTATCGTTTCACACGTGTACGTGCATATCGACAGCATCCAGCGATCGTTTCAGCCCCCTTACGCTGGACCGTATCCAGTCTTGGATTGGAGCCCTCATGCTTTCAAACTGGGTCTGTCGAGTAAAGAAGCGTACGTTTCGGTCCAGCGCCTAAAACCAGCTTACCATCTTGTGAACGTAAGCACATCAACGCCGCATTCTCTGCCGATCTCATCTTCAGAAATCAGTTAGTACCACGCGTTTGGTAAGAGTGAGCAAACTCCCCGTTCGTTTCACTGCATCATAAAGGGGGGAGTCCTGTGGTGATTCCACCACAAATACGGAACAGCAACCTGCACAACTTCTCTGGTGAAACTCTCAACTGTCAACTGTCACACGTGGCAGACCACGCTTTATTCCTTTCTCAATCCTTTCGTGGTAAATTTCATAAGCGATCCAACCATCTGGAGAGTACCAAGTTTCTTTGTGGACTCACTAGCCTTTCGCGACTCAGTTAGCCTGACTTTCCAGATGTTAGTATCCCGGAATTCGGTTGGAAGACTGAATTTGCTAAGACTTGTCTGGGTCCCTGGACACAACGGGATTGCCTACTGCAAATGAGGTCTCCGATGAGCTTGCCAAGCAAGGCATTCTTGCTCAGTAAAAAAGACTGCAGATAACTTATTGGCGTTATGACGGGACATTTCTCCTTTGCCAAACATCTCAACGTGTTAGGTTTAATTGACACCACTGCCTGTGACGCTTGTGGAGTGGTCGACGACACTGCGGAACATTTCCTATGTGATTGTCCTGCCTTTGCTCGTATCAGGTGGCAGATTTTCGGGGCTGATGTGATGAATGCTGGTAACTTAAGCTCCTTATCACTGAAGCTCTTACTCGACTTTCTTAGAAAGACGAAGAAAACACAGTAAAAGGGTTGTACCTGCTGGTAGTACAATGGGCCTGTTTTTGCGTCTGAGTGCTCCAGCGTGGTGTTCCAACACCCCGACTGAAAAAATAAAATTAAATCCCTGATGACCCTTGTCGATATAAAACGACTGAATATGGACTGCGAGTGTTGTAGGTCGTAGTGTTTGTCAATTTGCTTAAGTTAAACTTCTTCATCGTTGGATGTAACGCTCATAGGTAGGTCCAAATAAAAAAACGAACACATATCTTAACTAACGGCAAAGAAGCCTCATTTCTGTTGTGCTAAGCTACCTTCTATGTTGAAACTGGTAAGCTTGCCAGAGACACAAGTAGCGCGGATACGCGTATTGATACTTTCTATGCTACATGCATTATTATATATTTCAGGACCTTTTTTTGGATCTAGAACCCTCATCTCTTCCTTACACAATCTATCGCATCATTGACTGTAACCAAAAAGGAAACCCTCCAAAGTGGTTCCTACAAAGAAACCCGTTCACATTACCATGAAAAAAAAGAACAAAATAAAAATAAAAATGAAAATGAAAATGAAAACTTTTGGAATTTATAATTTTGCCTTGTATATCCTTTATCTGTGTGTTTTGTCATTTTAGCCTCCGTGTTTAAATCTCCTATTTAACATAGGAACAATGCACAAATTATGATAAATGAGACAATCCTGAGTTCCAACTATCTTTGGGCTCTTCGTAGCCCTTGAGCCCTCTCATTCCTGTAGCCAACTCATCGTCAACTTTTCTCTCAAACCGAATGCGAATGAATAATTTATGTGAAATTGCAAAGAACCAAAGAAAATGAAGAAAGAGAGCACAAGGAGGAGGTAAAATGCGTGTTAATATTTGGCTCTAGTAGGAGGAAACTTTGAATATGAATATTATGAGACGACGACGACGACACGATACGGAACGTTGTGCGGTACCCGTACCTCTCCCTCGAAGCAGAATTTTTCATTTTGTTTTAATTTGTTTAACTTGAGGAAAAACTTTAACAATTTTTCAGTGGAAGCAAAATTATTTTTAAGTTTCCGCACGGTTGGTCGGAAGACAATTTGTTTTCTTTTTTAATTTTTTGTTGCAATTTCCCATCTGAATCCTTTTTTCCAGGCAATTGGGGTCAACCTGCATGTCAACTTTGACACGAGGAGGGCACAACGTAATTTACACCGAAAACCATTTGATTTGCCGGATGGATTCCCTATTGAGAGAAGCACTCTCAATAGACAATAGTCGTGCGTTCACTCGGAAAATTTTGTTATATTCACACAATTTAATTAACAAGGATAAATATTGTTACAGCAACGCCACCGAATAAATAAGCACACACACACACACCAATGAGCTTGAAGCCTCCCCACAAAGCCGTTCAACTTTGAGATGTGGCTGGCTGCCTGCGAATTATTATTCATATCCGGGATGTGAAATTTATTAAGAGCATCACATTGTGTGCCGTCAGACAATTCGTTTTACTTTTGACACCCTTCTAACCTATCCCATTGACATTTACCTAAATCCTTCGCTAATATCTGCTGTCTGTCTCTTGATTACATTGATTCTGGGAGAACAACGCTGAGGAATCATCCATGCCGTCTCCGGAGAGGAATCATCCTCGTCACGGAAGTAATTTCGTGGGGATTTGTTTGTTCTTGTATTCCAGGCTGTTGGGCGTTAAATCCTTTCGCCATAGAAAATCACCGTACAATTAGGCAAACACAATTGAAGTAAGGGTGCGGCATTTTTCGTTTTTTTTTTTTTTTTTTTTTTTGTAATTAGGTTGTAGGGGAGTTTTTCAATATTTTGAGGGATTGTTGGAGTAAAGGTTTCTTGAACAGTACCTTAATTGATAGCAGGTGATAGGATGTTTTTTTTATGTCTACAAGGATCCATAAGTTGAAAAGAATCCTACTAATATTTTAAAGAGGAACGTTTTGTTTGTTTGCTTGTCATGGTTTTCGGGATTCACACAAATACTAAAAACCGGATTGACAAAACTTTCACAGTGTAATAGCTTACAGTTTTTGGATTGTCTTAGGCTATAGGTAATATGTACATATATATTCTGTATAATTATTGAGAAATAGTTTCTAATGTCAACGAAGTCAGACAAAAAGTCGCTGGTCCAATCGCTTTCTTTTACAGATAAACTAATACTATGAATGGGGGAATGTCTTAAAAATGTCCACCGAAAAGTCATTGACAGCATTAACCTATTGTTTATGGATACGCCACAGTTACTGTTTTAAAGTTTATAAATAAGTTTATCAAAAGTAATCAAAATAAATATACGAGTAATAATCATTTCAATCGTTTTCTGTAGATAAAAACTACCCTTTACACTTTATAGTTCGGATCAGTAGTTGAAGGGAAATTGAAAGGTTTTGTTAGTAAACAAAAGTAAAAAATTGGCATTTTGACGAGGTTTGTTTTCGGTGGGATGTATTCGTGCACATTGATGGGCGAATAGAGAGGGAAAACGAGCACAAGCACATCACACCATAACTTGACGGCGTCGTTTGTGGTGTAGTTTGCTGTTTGATGAATAACCTTACTGTATTTCATAATAATTACTAAAGGTGTTTGTCTTTCCCTTCCTCCCAGTCTCCGTTTACTGCTCACCTACTGTCCGTAGGGAGAACTTCCTCGCCTACAGTCCGTAGGGAGGCCCTAACCCGAATGAGTTCGAACTCAACCTAACACCTATCTTCTATATAAGTAAAGCGCAGCTTAACCTAAAGCCTACCTAACGTATCGGGCGCAACTTAACCAACGACCTATCTTCTGTATCTAACGCAATGCTAACCTGTATCCGTATACTGATCTCATCTACCGTCCATTTTGTATAGCATGCAATCCCGCTTAAGTTTTGAGTTTCTGACTAGAAAAACATGACGAAAGATCATGTTTCATCGGCCTTCCACCGTTTTGTGGCTTATCAATAAGACAATCATAAGTAAAACTCATCACGATCATAAGCCAAGCACCAATTTTTCAAGCAATGAAGAAACTAAAGGACTACAGAAGAAGTCCTTAACGCCTTAATTTTTATTCGAAATTTTTGATCGTGTTAAGAAGATCAAGAGACTACCGATTGATAGTTGAAAACAGAATCAAACTCCTATGCAACGTACTAATCTTTTGTGAACCTCAAACATCGGAACACACTCTCAGAAAAACAGTTAAACGCAAATGATTTTCTACCCAACCGAACATTTAATTACCGCCCACGTTCAATCCCAATGTCAGACACTTTAATAACAAAATAATTCCAGTAAGCTGTTGTTGCCATCACTCCCAGCTTAAGCTTGCTAACAAAAACAGGACAAAAACGAAAATCCTGCAATTACACACAAACGATCAAACAAATTGTCTAACACTGTGACAATGAAAAATCTAATTTCCTCTACCCGCGTCGAACAGCTGTTGTTTGTCGTATTCATATCGCCTCCTGTCCAGGATATGCATACTTTTCTCTTTTTCTCTTCACTATTCCAGCCAAACTGACAATGATGCAAATGGATGTCGGCTCACAAATGGGGGTGATGATGGCTACACTTGTTCGCCAGTCACTACACCAAAACAGAGGCCAGCTTCAAGGGTGATTATTAAAGTGGCAGATTCAACAGGGTGGTCGTTGTGTCAGACAACAAAAAAAAAAACGGGAACCGCCGTAAAAATGAAATTATTTCGCGAGGGTGGAAATGGAAACCAAAAACAAAAAAAAGAAGCTTATGCCTCGGATGAGAAATTAGATCTTTCTTTTCGATTTTATGGGTCCCGCAGAGTAATGAAATGAGAATTGAAGCACCATACGAGCGCATTAAACGCCAGCAGATGATAAAAACCCAATTTATTTGTGAAAACATCGCGTCTTTGCTGCAATTTGCTGCGCGAATTGTGGTCATAGACAATGGAGTCATTTGCTAAATGACTTTCTATCGGTCGTGTTCTTTGTGATCAATTTCGATAATTGAAACGGAATATATTGCATAGCAAGGATGCAGCGCCATCGTGTCCCAATCGACCATGTGTTTTGGGCGACCATATCTGTGTGTAGTTGCTCTCTTATGGAACGTCCGACGGAGGTACTAATTAAAATCCTGTCAAATATTAAGTCGTGCAGCTTATTGAGTGCTATGCTGTGCAAACTATGCTTATGCTCGGTTTGGTCAGAAATTCAATTAGGTTAATTGTCAGATAATACTCTGACATTGCTTCGGGGGTTCATTTTTATGAGAAAGGAAATTGATACAATAAACAAGGGGACGACGGTAAGTGTTTAGCTTTTATTTTGCTGAGATAATTGCTGACGCTAGTCTCGGGTGTCGGGTACAATGACGACGATTTTAAAATGTTGCCTTGACTAGCAAGGGTCGAAACTCTTTTAACAGAATCGGTCACGAGGAGAAACGCTCAAATCATTTAGCGAGTAGCAAAGATAAAGCGAACTTCTATCACCCTACCTCACTCTAAAGACTCATTTGACATTTATTGCCCATTGATATGGGGTTTTAAGCCGAGAAACAAGGGATAAAACGAAAGCTGAGCTTGTAAACTGCTTTCGAAAAGAGCTCAAGGTTTTTGGAATGGATAGAGGACAAGGTAAAGCTCTGCTTGGCGAAGAGAAGAGATACTGAATCTGGAACAAACTGATCGCACGGTCGACAAAACTTCCAAACTACAGCAGTTTGTTCCAGGCGGAAGTTCTAGCAAGAACTATCACAATAGGCACTCCCAAGAAGCTTCATCGACATATACATATGATAGATAGCCAAGCAGCCATCAAAGCCATCACCTTCACTCACAGAGCTCAAGGCACTCAGCGCCAACCACAACGTCACACTCATTTGGATCCCGGGACATACAGGCATCAATGGGAATGAAAGGGCGGACGAGCTAGCAAGAATGGGTTCTAATATAAATCTGGCAATGGCCGTTGACTCAATCCAACCCCTGCTTGATCTTAAAAAGTTCAGCATCACAGCGAAATCCCAAAAACTCGCGATCGAGAGATGGACTTCACTTACAACATGCGGCATCTCAAGAATGCTCTAGACAAAACTTAATCTAACAGAAGTCACCTATCACTTCTCAAAGGTATTATGACAGGTCACAACCTGCTAGCAGCCCACCTTAAAAGAATGCCTTTGATCACAACAGATCTATGCAGAGGATGAAGCGCTGTAGACGAGGAGGAAGACACATTCCACCTCCTATGCGAATGCCTAAGCCTTAGCAGAAACAGGAAGACAACCCTCGGAGAATATTTCCTTAATGATCTCTGGTCGAAATGTCGGACTAACCACCGAGAGACATCCTACAATTCCTTCGGAACTCGGGATGGTTCAGGGAGACCAATTGATAGTATAATCTGTGTTCATTTATTTAAGGTCCCCACACCACATTGGGGAACACTATGGATCCGTTGAAATCCGAGTGGGGATGTACATAAGTGCAGTCACCCCTATAACCTAACCTTACCTGACTGATCCCTTACGAAAATCTCGCTTTGCTCACTTAAGCTCCAAGCAGGGAATAAGGCTCTAAGAGAGGCAAACAGCAGGTGGACCTGTTTAGACACTTATCCACCAGGAAACAATGGCCACAAGAAGTCAAAAAACTCCTATCTACCCTTAAAGGAGTGTATACGGGACATAATACTCTGTGGTTCCATACGAAAAAAGCTTCATATTACAGAAGAAGACCTCTGTATAGTCTTCGAGGAAGCTCATGCCGATACAACCCACTTTCTCTGTCACTGTCCAAGCCTCTAACATTTAAGAAACAAATTCCTTGGACGACACTTCTTCCAGAATCTAGAATAACTTTCCGATAAACCAGTGAACAACATAATGAAGGAAGGTCGCACGAGTCTCCTTAACTTTCTTATCGTCTTATCTCAAAATGAAACACTGCAAAGTGTTGCAAAGTAATGCGTCTGGAACTAGAAAGAAGGGAGAGTGAGAGTGAGCTGACATGGTATTTCCGCGTAAGAATGCGGTATAGGGAACTACAACGTAAAGTTTTGGAAGGCGATTTGATTGGTAAAGCCCACATGCAGTTGTTCCACTGAATCCAATGGATCTCGACAGTGAAACAAAAAGATAAAAGTAACAGAATTCGCGTGCAAAAAATAATAATTTAAGTTACTCATACTCATACATCGTCTCTAAATACAGATTTCACCTCAAATAACAAAGGTTCACAATTATTCCAAACCAGAGTTCATATCTACATACATATGTATCCCATCTACGCACTTGAAAATCAAAGTATTCCATAAATTTTCCTCGTCGAAAATCTCCAACATTATGAAAAGAATAATAAAACAACAAAAACAGAAAAATCAAAAGAAAAACGAAACAAGAGAAGAACGAACTGGATTTTGTCAATTCATCCCCTTTGGCTGAACATTGGAAATACATTAGAGATTAGTTAAGAGGCACCCGATTCAACGGGCCAAAGTCTTGAGTCTCGATGTTTTATGGATGCGCGTTTCATTCGGCTAAATAAACTACCCCATTTCCGCACAAAGTAAAACAACTCTGCCACTGATCCATGCATGCAAGATGGAAGACAATATTTTGCCAGAGGGATAGGATCCAGAAACAAAGACAGAGACTCCGATGATACGCGGAATATATTTTCAAAATAAAAAATAAAAAAAAAATGTCAACATAGCCGCCATGAGATAGAAAATTGAATTTTTTATTTTCCTGAATGGCAATGAAGATTATTTATGGCTTCGTTCAGCCAGCCGTTCCCCGTTCTCGTTCCTGGGAAACAAAAATATTATTCCACCTTGACTACCTGTATGTTCGATTTTGGAAAGAAATTCCTCTTGTTGCTGCTTGCGCTTCATTGAATCGATCCAAGAAATCAACAGAGTGGAATGGTCCGGTGGTTGTTTCCGATTTTGAAATGAAGATATTCCAAACAAGAAGATTCAATCTCTGACCCTTGTCCCACATGTGAGGACAGAAGTCAATTTCCTAAGGACACCCGAAACGAAAGAAGAAAAAAACCCGAATCACAATACAACTTCTGGGACCCATTTCGTCCTTAATCCTCCCTTCCACTGTGGTTTGGGGATTTCTCCCACACCTCCTGTCAACATGTGCGAAAACAATTTACCCCCATTAGGCAACTATAAAAAATGAATTTATGGATTTCGTATGTTCATACTCCGCCGGTACCCTACCGCCCCACAAATGACTCTCCTGTGTGGCTGAGAGATAGCGAGACGACTTGTCATTTGGCAATGTGGCTATGCCATTATAACGTGTTGTTGTTGGTGTTACACATCTGTTTCACATGTGCGGTTTGATTGACTTTTTTTTCTTTTTTTTTTGGAAAAGGACAATCACACTTTGCAGATAACTTTGTTATTGTTTTTGATGTTCCTTGTTCGGTGGCGTCGTCGGTTGCAGAGTTGTTATGTCAATGGTAAGTGTACTACATATCAATTAAGTCGAAGTTGACAGATGGTTTTGATAGTCCTGGAATGGTTTTAATTGTAGTTGGTGTTCCATTAAACATTTTTCTCACTTACTAACAAGTGTTGGAAAAGGAGTAAGAAAGCAGACACGGCACCGTACGAGAGTATGTTACGTTGTGTACGAATCCAGGGAGATATCGAAAAAAAACCACAAATGTTGGGTCGTTTTTTGTTACTCCTTCTACGATGGTGCCGCGAAAAAATGTTCAATTTTGCCAAACTGGAACGTAATCTAGCTTTTTCAGCAGTCTTACCACTTAGCCACGATGACCACTGTACAAGAGCATAAGTGGATGTAAGGCTCTCTCATTAAGCGCTTCAGATCTTTAAATTCAAATAAAACAAAGTGTGTGTGAGATATCATCGACATTTTTTATTCGTTTGAAAGGACTATCGATGCCATTATGTATGGAATATAACATCGTTCAAATGTCCACCGCGGCTTCTGTGGGTGGCGCTCATCCGAAATGTCAAATTTTCCATGACTCTGGTGCATAAATCAGGCTGAACTTGACCGATGGCATGGGTTATGTTGGCTTTGAGGGCTGCTGTGGTTTGTGGCTTATTCGCATAGACCTGTGACTTCAGAAAACTTCACAAGAAAAAGACTAACGGAGTCAAATCGCACGATCTCAGTGGCCAATTCACATCACCTCCACGTGAGATGACCATGCCCTCGAATCGCTCGTGCAGAATTTCCAATGTGGCACGTAGCGCCGTCCTGTTGAAACCACATGTCGTTGGTGTCCATATCATCCAATTCAGACCAAAACAAATTGGTAATCATCGACCTATAGGCCTGGCCAAGGTCGTTCTCAACGAAATATGGACCGATGACGCCGCCAGCCCAAAATCCACGCCAAACAGTAACTTTTGCGGGATGCATTGGACGCTCTTCATTCATTCGGATTGGGCCTTATCGCTGAAGATGATTTTTCGAACGGAACGTTGCCCGAACAGAACACTCATTTTGATAAAAAAAAATTTATTATTTGTACGTGTTGTTGAACGCTATATCCGTCCATGGTGATATGGCAAAATAGATTGAATAAATGACAGCCAATTTGACAGATGTCCGCTATCAATTGTCAAAGTTCGGAAGTCCCTATTGGAAGACCCTTTAAAATGTTTGTAAAGTTAAAAGATGTTTTATGACAGCTGTCCTAACTACGACTTCACATGTTGGAAGGCAGATTCGTTATAAAGAGTCGACTTAAATCAAAAGTTACTGACTTTCAGCCGATTAAAAATTGCCAAGCGCGACTGCGTATTGGAAACAAGATGAATCTTCTAAACGAAATGAAAGCAGATAAAAGAGTAGAGCTACCACAAAAATTGGCCACTTACTAATCGGCCTAACCTTCCCAAAAAGCATCGACTTCCGACTTAAACTTCAATTGGAATTTTAACACCTAGAATGGGTACACATAGCAAAAAGCGCTTACGTGGCGAGCCGTCCATTATGTCATCTCCATGGTCCAGCGGAGTTCACGAAACGTGGTCAATACTCGAGAGAACCCATTGAAACCTTGATAATTTTGACCGACGGCTACTTGCTGTAGCTGTAGTGTAAGTGTCAGACGATTCCACTGTGACACTAACTTGCAGAAGAAGTTGTTAAGCCTTGAATTTCAAGTAATATTGTTCAAATACCAGACAGACATGGTTTAAACGAAGTTCGCCGCGAATCGGCTTTTTACAAAAAACAGACGTATGAAAAGAGGTTCATATATCGTTAGACCAAGTGGACCAAGACTTGCAGACCCATTGGATGCTTCCGGAAGATTGAGAGAAAAAACAACCATTAGTCTCCTGCCTTCTGTTAGAACAAGCAAATTTCTGCATCTGTACCCCCATGTAGCCTTCAAGTTCAATCACGGATTCCAAGTATACAGCTACCCGCAAAGCAATATGCCTCTGAAAATAAACAAACTGCAGAATCACCACCAGCGGCAAATAAACAAACGCCACCAACTATCCCAACTACAACAGATTTCACACACACATACACATGTACATTCATATTAACGATGATTAAACGTAAACAATTATTGCATTTCGCGCGAAATCCGTTATGTGATTTTCGTACAGCACAATCCTCCGGCAGCTTTTCCAATTGTTTGCCCTTTTCTAACATAGCACCCTTACAAACACTGAAATGCAGTAACTCCAATCGATGGAAACGAAAATGACTTTCTACCACTTTGCGATGCATGCTCATTTAGCCGTAAGGTGTTTACGCAACAAAGGTGCATATGGAGTTTATGTTTTCATTTCATTCCGAATACGAATCTTTCCAGGTACCTACCAAACAGAACAAAAAATCTCTCTCCTTTCATGGTATGTAAGTATGTATGTATGTATGTACTACCCTCTTTCCATTATTTAATCATAAACCCCTCGTGTAATCTCAACATCTAATTTTCTTTTGAATAACTTCCGAAGCTCCTTTCAGCCACTTCCTGAAATAAATTACCCCCAACGCACATATACATTCACACACACACCGTAATGTGTATCTGAAAAGATCTCTCAAAATAATAGATTTCACTGGAACATAACATTCCATCGAAATGTAAACACAATAATTATCTTGACAACAATTTCCGGAATTGTATAGACATCCCCGGACCGAAAATGTATCTTTATCTGTTTTGTACTAACCTAAGACGAGCGAAAGAAAGAGTCAGGGAACCGCAACAAATAACCACAACGCAGGATATACTGGTGCACGCAATCGAAAACTATATCGTGACCCCCTTCAGCCGCCTGTTGTTACTGGTCGGTTGGGGTTGGTCGTCCATCTTCTGTTCCATATGCTCAGTACACCGGAAAATTGAAAAATATCTTTTGTATCCAATTTTAAGGACCCGGCTCGTGTGTCGTAGCCAAACCTTGTCTCAGGGAAGATAAGATAATTTTCAAAGCGTCAGCTCTCCGTTTTGTGAGTTCATTTGAGTGGTATGTGATCCAAGGACTCTGTGTGGCGCAATTTATGCAAATTTTTTGGTTTCACAATCGTCTTGGACATTTGTCTGTTCTTCTTCTTCCCTTCTATTTGAGTGAAATTTTATGAACTTCCCCAACACACACATTGGTCTACACAAAGTTTATAACAAGGTATGCCACCAGGACATTATTACAATTTAACCCGGAATGTCGGATCTGATGGTTGACCATTAAGTTTTCCTGCCACCGGCACCAACATCATCATTCGCATCAGTGAACAAGCAATTATCTGGGCGTGTGTATGCAAGAGAGTCCTGAAATTCAAATGAAAATCAAAGGGAATCATTATCTCCTCATCCTGCTTAAGTTTCGATTTTAATTAAACAATAGTTCCACTCCAGTGAATTCCCTTTTCATTTCCACACACCTACACACACATATATAGTTGTAAAGAGAACATTAAAGGCTTTCGACGAGCTCGTATTCCGGTTTCCTGAGGCTATTGTTCTTTGAGGAACACATTTGAAGTCCCGCAGCTTAAAATTTTCAAACAAAAACGGGACCAAGTTCATCAGAATGTTGTTTCATTCAGTTTGTTGGCTTCTTTTTCTCGGGAAACAAGACATTTTTGTTGAAAGAAAATTCATTTTGATCTGTACACGGCAAAGGATAATGATGGGGACGAAGTTTAGTGTAGCTATGGCTACAATGGTTGCGATATTCGGTGGGAATTATGCTCGTAAAGTTTTATTACACGGCTATCAGCATTTTGAGAAAGTTGCTACTATTTGACGGCGTGTACTCGGCGGTAGTTGTCGAACGGAGTGAGTCCGGGTATGGAAATTGGCGGCGCATTGCTTTTAATGTTCTTAAAAGGTCTCTAATGAAATTTTAATGTTGCGTAGTCCTGGCTGTCAGCGGATGGGGGTGTGTTTTACGGGGGATACTTCTTTGAAATGGAAATAGTTTGGTGTAAATGGTTGTTTAGCGGGTAATAGAGATGTCTGAAGGTGATTTCACCAAATGTGGTGTATGTGGAAAGGATAACTTTTAATAAAAGGCGTATGTGTGTGTATGTGTGTGTATGTGGGTGTGTTTGAGAAAGGATTGTCTGAGGGTTGCCAAGAAACTTTAAAGATTTTGTTAAAATTTTATACAGAGGGTGATAGGAACTAATACTCTGTTGGTTGAGTTAAAATTGATAGTGGGCCCACATACACATGTACATATGTGTGTCACCCAGGAGGCTATCTTTATTAGTGAGATGACCAACCATTCTACCGCCAATAATTATAACAATTCCGTTCTTAGAAGTCGAAACGAGACTTTACCACAAAATACACACGGCAGTTTCTTAATCTTTAAGGCAAAGTCGAATGGCTTTTCTCCAGCTTCTTTATGAGTTAGGTGAAGAGTTTTTAGACAAGTTATAGACTAGGCATAAGGCATACGCATACCCAAATCCTACGAGGCTGCCTTGTTTTCTCTGAAAATAGTATATGTTGTCTGGTAGAAGAATTCTATTTCTCCTAGTGCAGCTCCATCTCCATATTTCTACAGCAAGGTGGGAGGTGCAGAAATAAAACCCAAAAAGGCACAAGGACACGATCGTAGCACAGGGAAAGTGCTCAAACAATCGAAAAATTATTCCTAATGCCGAGAAAGACCCGACCGAGAAGCCTTCTACTTATACTATCTAAACCGTACTTAGAAAGGGAGTCCACATGCACCAACTTGTTTCCAGAGCTAAACATAGAGCTATAAGGAAAACTCTTACTGAGGTGGCGCTACAGTTCAGGGTGAACCTGGGCCTCAACCAACAAGCTTCCCCAATTAGCCCGGTTCACCGCCTCCAGTTACGCACTCCAAGTTGGTTGAGGTCCCCTTCTACTTGTGCGCGCCACCTAAGGCGAGGTCTTCCTCTACTGCGTTGGAAAACTCAACAGCTTATATTGGCTAGTTGGCAAAATGATCCGTTGCCAGTCTGGATAACAAAGTCCTTCTATACAAGGCGACTGTACATCTGAACGTATGGTATCTAGCTTTGAGGCTCAGCGAGTAATTCAAATAGCAAACTTCTTTAAAAATCGCTTCCTGTAAAACGTATATCATCCAAAACTCTACAAAAGCACCAGGCTGCAGGTTTATAAAGAAATATCATTAAACGGATGTGGAGGACCAGACCAATAGGCACTGACATTCCATAAAACATATATATACCCTAGAGCTTCTCCTTTGAGTTTTCCCGTAAGGTCTCTTTTACGATGACAGTCAAAAAGTCCCAGAGACAGAAGATTAGTTTGGGCGAAGTGGACTCGAGAGAGGACTGCTTCTCACTTGGTCAATCATAGAAACATGCTTTAGCTCTTAAGCACCCACAAGCATGATCGTACTGGCATCAGAAAAAACATGTTCATATGTATGTACTTTAACTTTACGAAGTTCTGTTAGCACATTTGTATCTTCCATTTCTTACCTCACTCGAAATGATTAAACATATGCAGATATTCATCTTGCTGCAAAACGTTTTCATAATCTTTTCCATGGCATTAGTCTCTGTCAATCTATCAATCAATCAAGGGTTCTAAGACATCGAACCCTTTCATTAAACCATAAAAATTAACCTTTGGAAATGTCCATTTAAACGCATACACACGTTTTTTTTTTGCTTCATTTTGCCCACACAAAATGCATTACACATATGTCACCCGTGTGACAATAGACTTAAGTTTAAAGTTCACGTGGACTACTCGAGCAGAAAGGCTTCATTATTACAAGCAGCCCTTTCTCGAATTCTGCCATACATCGGAGGACTTGGATATGTTGGAAGAATTCTGCTATCCAGAGTAGTTAGCTCGGTGCTTCTATATGCTGCACCAGTTTGGGCGGCCACGTTAGCAACAAAGGAGACACAGAGAAAAATATGTCGGCAACATACAGGCTCTGCGCGATAAGAACAATCAGCGGCTTCCGAACAATATCGGATGAAGCGACCTGTGATATAGCCGGAATGATCCCGACCGATATTCTCGCACACGAGATACTACAGATCTACGAAAGCCTCGAGTCAACGAGAGGCAGGTGTTGTCAAGAGGATAAAAGAAGAGGAGAAGGCAACATGTATATGACAAGCCATGTGGGAGAACACTACGAAAGGCAGATGGACCTACAAGTTGATCCCCATCATCGAAGCCTGGCCAAAGTGGGTGCATGGGGACTGCAATTACCACCTAACGCAGTTTCTATCCGGTCACGACGGCTATCGCAAATACAAGAAATAACCTGCCGAATCCACAGGTCCTCATAGACCATATGTTGAGGAGAATTGGATGGAAATTTGAACACTGGTAACGAATGTGCAAAAAGAGCTCCGAAGAATCGAAAAAGCAAGAAGAGCAGAATCGGAAACACACGAAGTATAGCAAACGTTGCTCGTTCGTGAACTTCACCAAGATAAAAATATAAACCTCGACTGACGTTTTGACATTGACAGATCATAAAAAAAGTTTAAGGGAGCGTTTGTAGTAAAAAAACGAAATTGTTATGTCTCTATTGAAAAAAAAACCTTTACACTTAAGGCTATTTCAATATTCATAATTCTGAACAGACAACACCCGAAGAAAGGTATTTTGAAAACTTTGCTAACTTACGCATGTGTCTATCATTGAAAGTCATATCCACAAATCCCCCCCACCCTCGTCGTCGATATCAAAGACATTTCATGGACATGGTAAGCACTGTAAAAGCAGATGAGTTTCCAAGAACTTTAAACCAAGCTACCAAACTGAACACGAAATGGTTTAAGGAAGTCAACCATAGATGAACGCCTGATTGCTTCAATGTAGGCAGACAATTTCACTCATTGGCAACCACTTCCGGCTCCTTGCAAAGCGGTGATGGGGCATTAAAAACCAGAGTCCATTGCACACATTGCAGACATGTCCGAAGGGATAGTCCGTGGATAGCGCGCAGAATGTGTCGAACTCAACGTTCCTTATATCGGCAACTATATTGCGCCATGTTGCCCGAGCCACTCAGTCCCTGCTATACATACATACTTCCATAAGCTCAAGTTTATCATCATCAAGTTCTTACAACCCCAGACGCCAACAAATCTCTTTCATCTTTCCCAGTCTGCAGCTAGGTATTTCAGCTGTGGCCACGTAAGCTCAAGTTACATGTCAACATTGAGTGCCATAGAAGTATATGGTTGCTTCTCACTGAGTCAACTTTCGGGCACAACCAACCAACTTAGCGTGCGAAACTGGAGGCAGATAGCTTAAGATCGAGCTAGCTGGAGACGCTTGTTGGTTGAGGCCACCCCGGACTGTAGCGCCACCTTATGTAAGTAAGTAACTTTGCGGCACTCTCTGGCGTCTTCTTCCGAGCACTCTGCTCCTGCTTTCACCAATATTTTGGTCTTTTTGATTTCCTGGAACCCTCGGCCTTCTTGCTAAGTTTTGTGGTTTGGGATTTTAATCTCTAGCCTCCTCTTCTCTAGCTCAGGAAAAATCGAACTGCAAGGTCACGAGACCTCATAATTGTATGATATGATTCTTTCCAACTTTCTGAAAGTACTCCGCTGCAAATTGCCATCCACAGGCTATGAACCAAGGAAATACAAACAATTAAGGGACAGTAAAACCCTGCCACAGTCTGCTCAGTGAAATCGCAATATTCAATATTCAAGGCGCTACAAGGATTAACTTCTGTATGATTGAGCACATGATTAAAATGATTAAAATAAACCTCGATTGCAAGATTTTTATATCACTTATCCCATTGTCCTTCCAGTTAATGTGTTACAAATCCCTCAGCGTAATCTTATCGTTACATTTAAACAAAAAATATATCATCCCTTAAAAAATTAAGTAAGCTTGAGTACATTTTTATTATGCAACATCTTACAAGATCCTGGATATTGTAATATGCCATCTGGAAAACGTTTCGCATCGTTTGGGTATACAAAACCTCACGGTACTATGTACATCTGTCTGTTTAGGAAATAAGTTATGAAATTTTAAAAATAACACTGAACAAGGAAGAGATAGCATTATGGAGGAACAAAAATTGCAATTCGAAATCTGTCTGAACACACACAGACTATGAGAAGAATATTATGTGTATCCTTTAGTGGAAACTTCTTTTAGTTACGAAATTTCCATCATCCTAGCTTCCCCATGGATGTCAGTCTCAGACGACGACAACTGGGTATGCTGCTACTGGGTATGTGTAATATATTTATGACGGGACAACAAATAAAACTACACATGTGCATAAAGATACACTTATCTAGTTATGATTTGTTGAACAAAAAAAAACAAAATTCCCCGCATAGGTTACTTGTTACGTTTCGATACGCACGCCTTGTCATATCCAAGTCTCAAATGTCTTCAGATCCGACATACACAGCCCAAGAAAGGGAAGCGTGTTATGCAATTTTATTGCATACATGGTATTATGTCTGATTAAAGGAAAAAGCTGGGTGCTCTTAGGACGAACATTCCGCTGATTGAACGTTGTATGTTCGTAAATTGCGAAATCTCTTCGAAATCTTGTGTATATCCTTTTTGAATCGGCTTCTGAGTGAATTAACTTTCGCGAAACAATAAAAGCTTTATAAGGCTCTAAGAGAACAACAATAATTCAATTTGAATGAGAAAAAATTAGGCAAATGAGAGGATTTAGACTTTTATCCTTTTTTAATGCGCACTGCCACGCGGAACGCGGCATGGCAGTTGAGATCGACGTCAAGACAAAAAATACACACAAAAAAAAGCTACCACGAGCAGAAACAATAAAAAATTAATTTCATCAATTGAAGAATTGTTTTGTATTTTTTTTTTTTTTCTACTTTGATCCTGTTTATTTGTTTTGAAGGAGAACACCCACTTGAGGGTATTCAATTTGTTCAGCGTCGTAGGGTATTATTTATTTGATTTATTAACTACGCCTACTTTGCCTTACGAATAAGAAATTAATTTGAATTGGTTGATTGGTGTCCGGATAACTTTTGGCAAGACTGCAGTGGTCTTCCTATCATTCGACGCAAAAGGGTAAAAGATGAATGTCAAGCCTTTAAATGAGACAAATGCAATTGAGTTGATTAGTTTTCTGAGTGTCCTAAGACTTATGGCTATGATTAGGTACTCAAAAGGGCTTTTCAACCTTTGGCACTGTGGATTCTTTCAAAACACTTTAGTGCTTTCCCTAACAGGTTCTTAATTCCAGAGGATATAAGGAATTCAAGGAACTTCCCTAGGTGGATGCCAGCAGGTCATTTCTTTGTGATAACTTCGCCACCAAGGATTCTCTTCTTGACTTGAAAGAGGGCTGGGTCTACAGCTTAAATCTGCTGCGAGATTTATGCGTAGGTGTAAATCCAAGCGGAAGTGTCCTCTAAAAATTCCAATTAAGAATTTAAGGCTGTAACTATCGAGATTTACAATGAAACCTCTTTGTGGTTGTGAAGGGAATAGCAGCTCTGAACATGCTTTTCTTTGTGTACTAAGCCAGGCTTCTCTGGATTCCTAAAGGCAAAGACCTCTTGCAAGTCTTTACTTACTCCTCAGAAAGATTTTTTTTTTTACCAGTGAGTCGGTTGTTCCTTACTAGGTCAGAGATCATCTTTCAAATTTCTAGGACTGACTTGGATTTGATGACGGACTGACAATTGAACGAATCGATGGATGCTAAATTTAGCTTCGACTTGTAAAAAGAGTTTTAATGGTGGTAAGCCCAAGACCATATTTAGGACAGCAGTTGGTTTATGCAAAGACATCCTGACATACAGGTTTCAGCTAGGTTAGGTTAGGTACGTGCGCCGGCGAAGAGGAGTTCCTCTGCGCCACACTTAGGTCTCTAAGACCCATTGTGCTACCCATAGAGGGAAATCTTACCCTTAAACGCTACCCGCATAAAAAGTGTAATAGTAACTACTTACTGCGATAGTGGTACAAACCATCCTGTGGATTTGATGAAGCCGTTCAGATCGTTCACCGGTTTACCTGATAGTTCCTCGAGATCCCGGAAAAAATGTCGCCCGAGGAATTTGTGTCTTAGATGGTACAGGCCAGGTCTGTGGCAGAGGAAGTGGGTTGTGTCCTCATGGACTTCCTCGTCTCCGTAGCCCCTACACAGGTCTTCTGTCGTAATACGAAGTTTCTTCATGTGGTAGCGTAGAGTGTTATGACCCGAGAGGGATTTTCTATCCTTTTGTATAAGTTTGGCGGTCCTAGCCTTATCAAATACAGGCCATAACTCCCTTGTGATGGCACAAGTGTCTAAAGATCTGTCATTTGCCTCTCCTTGGGCTTTGTTCCCTGCTTCGAGCTTCAATGAGCAAGGCGGGATATTCACCGCGAGGTCGGCTTGTTCTAGAATTAGTGCCGAGCTTAGGTTTGGCGCATTCTTACTTTTTATTGGCACTTTCACGAAGAGGAAATAGCGGCCAAGGTCAGTGTATATACACATAGACAGCTCAGACTCTGTAAAAGTTCGAAACCAAAATCGTTCAAGTCAACGTTCAAGTACAAGCACCAATCTTCAAAATTACTTCAGAGAGGCGAAGGATCGTTTTGTTTAACTTTGGGCGGAGTCTACAAAGTGAATAAGTTTTAAGTTGTCGAAGTGACCATCATGACCACGGTTAGAAACCGAAGGACTCATTCTCTCTAAAGAAAATCACACATTTCTCAAGTTGCCACAACTGAGTTGCAATAATTTAGGAAGCAACAAAGGATATGCGAGTGTGTATGAGTTTTCCATCAATTTACATATTCAGTTTGGACTTTCCATCACTCTAAGAGTGTGGAATACGTCAACTATGTTCATTCAATGATGACTTCAACTTAATTACCTTTAACGAAGATTGAAAGCTTGAAATTGAAAACAGACTCCTTTTCCAGGTCAGCGATGGTCACTTTCGGCCTATGCGGTATGGGAAAACTATCTTCTTAAGACACTGAGCCACGTCCAGAACAACAAACAACAATATTTACCTTTCATTATAGACCAGCGGCAAGAGTTGAGAGCACCATCATCGGACCACCAGACCAGAGCACATAACCGAAGAAGGAACGAAACCACAAACTCACGAACACACATGTCGCACATTTGGCAGAATGGCAACCCCCCCTCTCCGTACAATTCAGTCTTACTCTCATAATGGTGTATTTAAGTCCTTGTCTTCAAATGGATGTATTCCTTAACAGGATCAATATGTGCTTGACACACACAAGAGACCCCAGTCAAGTGCACTTGGGGATCCTTCTACAGCACCCGTCATCAACACCATTGATTCCAGACCGGTTAGACAGAATGAAACAGAATGAGATGGAAGCGGCACAGTAGGTTGGGTATGGATATCGCTATTCTTCACGTATTCAGTTCGGTTGTGTTTTTTATTCCCCATCGTGGTGGCATTGCCAATGTTTGTCCTGTCTGTTGTACATGTTGAGTATATGTACACATGCCAATATTCCATGCGTTGATATGGTTTCAAAATAAAATGTCCTTGACACCTTGAATGAATGTTTTGCCAGATAAAAGGAATGCAATTTTCTGCAATGTGTCAAGGCGGTAGTCAAATGAATTCAATTTGAGTTTGAAGATTGTTATTAGGACTTTGGCAAGGAAATTTGAATGGGTTGCGTTGTGGATGCCAAAGAGATATCATTCTGTAGAAACGGTTCTTTTAATATCACTTGTTCTTACTGCTTTACCTTATCTTAGGTTTCGGCTGACCCAGGGTTCGAGCGAATCGATCACGTGACGATCAGATCGAAATGGAGGGCGATAACGAGCTGCTAAATGAAATAAGGACTTAACTGGCATCGCGTCAAATTCTATAAATTTGAACTCACAACGGATAGGTCATATCTGCACGTGTTTGTTGCACAGAATTTGTTTTATCTGTGATGTCATGGCACTTGTGTAGGCGCATTCGCGTAATTGTTACGAATTAGCTTAGTAAAAAGTTGTAAGCTCATATAGCGTGTAAACGTGTTGAGTTAGGACGTTGATTCGGGTGTCGTCCTGAAGTGCTGATGGAGTAGTAATAGGACCCAAAGTGATACAATAAAGAAATACACTGGAATATAAGCGAAAATCGGTATAAAATTGAAATTTACAAAATAATTAAAGATGTCGTCTCATATGACTTGTAAATATACTCGGAATTATAAAAAAATGCAAATCAGAGGAAAGCTCGCATCAAAAGGAATGTTATAAGCCTAAAAAGTCAAGTGCCGAACGAATGTGAGAGCTATGACAGCTCCGAAAGGCGAAAAGAAAAAAGAGAAAAGAGACGCTTTCACGGAAAATCTACGACGCGGGCTAGTACTGCGCTTTCCACTTTCTTTTTAACACTGAAAGTTTGAACTCATGTACATCTCGGGCAGAATGTCAAAAAGAAGTGATTTGTCTACACCGACTCGTCTCGAAACTACAAAATGAATACTTTCACCAATCGCTGTTCGGAAATTGCAATTTTCCAAAGAAACGGAGAAGGCAACGGGCCAATAAAAGTGTTGGCACCAGTGTTGACTTTCACTTACACACCGATGACTGAACCCAACAACAGACTAACTTTCCTCTTCAGGACGTGAAAATTTACGGCTGGATATCGAAGGGGCTATCTGTCAGCAATATTTGAAACGAAGGCTGACCAAGCTGATGACATAAACATAGAGTAAGGGATAGTTTAGGTAAGTTTCAAACAGAATAGGTCTAGGCTAGGGGTTTAACTTAAGGCTTAAGAAAATCAAGGTTGACATAAGGTCAGTAACAATTAATCGGTATAGGCACCGGTCCATTGAGCGTTGTTTATCTTACTTCTTTCTGCATCTGTTGCACCGTTTGTTTTAAAGTCCGTCCTTAGTCTTCTTTCTAGTAGCTAGTTTCATGGCACGATATGAATGTCTTCGAGCAGATGGCGTATGAGTAAGGGGCGACATGCCGTGGCACAAACTTAGTCGTAAGACAACAGATGCTAGGTCGGAATAGTTCAGTAATGCTGCTTAAAGGCTGAGAAACACCCATCAATGGAGTGAGTAAAAAACGGGACACGCCAGAGTTCTATTGCGTCATTGCAGCCTTCCTAAAATCATCTGACATGCTGCCCCCTAAAAAGTTACTTCAACATGAAATGCAGGCACACATTACCAAGTAGAAGCGCCTAAAGTCCACGCGAACTCCTCTTTGATGAGTCTAGAGATCATCCCAATGTCTTTCGAAAGACCATTCATCACTCCTTCAGTCGTCCTAGTGACTTTAGCGTCTTTTAAGTTACAAAGTTACAACTACCCATCACGCCACCACGTGGCTAAAGAAGAAGATAAACTTAGTATTGCGTTTAGATATTACGATCTTTTGTAAAATAAGATCTAGAGCATTGAAAGCCTGTACCGTGCCCCTCAGTGAGATCGCTAAAGAGAACATCACACTCTGTTGAGTCCCAGGTCACAACGAAATTCCAGGAAACTGTGTGCTGACAAAAGAAGCCAAGGCTCTTAAGGTGCAGACAGCAAGAGTCTTTTCCATATCAAAGCACTTACATTTGTATGTCGTCTCAACCCTGGCACTCATAGTGGTATCGCAATGGACCTACTTTTGATCTATCTTTTCTAGAGAACTACTCTAAACTAACTCACTAATGTCTAACGTGGAGCAAGTTTGCTTTTACAACCTGGCCCAGCAAATCGAATTCATCCTTCGAAAACCATAGTTGCAAAAGCTTTTTACATTTTTGTTAGCAAATATAATAATCGATAACTAAAAGATATTTTACCATCAAAATTGTGCATTAATTTATTATCCATTATCCATAAGGATGTGGTTACCCTCATGTAATGACCAACTCACAGAAATACATATATCATAGCGTGATCACAGAAGGGTTCCTGTCTGACAAGATATTAATCTGCAGCATAAATGAGATTCGGTCCGTCTCAGTTTCAAATATCCGCACACTCAAGTCCGACATCCCCTTAACACCCACACAGTTCGATTTACTTTTAATTGTACTCAATCTTCGTGTATATTTGTAACAAAGAAACGCACATTCAGACAACCCATCTATCCCATGTGCACTTTGATTGAATCCTTAATATCTGACATCAATCAGGATGATGTAGTTAAATTGACAGGGACCCACATCAAAATGCTGTAAACCTTAGGAACACACACCACACTCTGGCGATTGCATAAACAAATACTATAATTATAGCTAGTGATGCAAACTATAAAATTATCTTCAAAAATTGAGTAAACCCAACCCCTCGTTCAAATAGGAAACATAACTTTGTATTGACAACAGAGTTCTGGGGTGGTTTCCAGCTTTTACTTTCTGCGCCTTGGCAATTATTTACTCAATTTCCGATCGGAGATTACAACTTTTAGACGAAGAACCTGAACTCTGCAAATAGTCCTTAAATTACTCAATTTGATATATTACTGTTTCTTGTCTGCACACACACATGAGTTCATTCGTTCTGAGATGATTGTAATGTTTCTCGAAGACAACGACTATAATGATGTTGATGATGTTGGGTCGAGAGCGCAGTATACCGGTGCTCAAGGATATTTGTTGCTTCGTATGTGTGCAATGATGCAAGAAGGTACATTCCAAGGAGATGGATGACAAGAGTTTTGAATAATTGCAATCCATTTCGAAGCAAAATGTCCTTTCTCGACATTGTCTTCCTTCTCGGAATGCGTGTGGTGTCTCTGTTCGATATCTGGAGTGCGCCTAAAGTAAAATGCATGGAATAATTATTGAAGTTCCTTGTTCGACCATGTTTTGGCATAAATGTGACGTGCACGTGTGGGTGAAGGACGATCAGAAGAACATGTCACAAGCAAGGACCAATTCTGGCAAGAAAAACATTTATCCTAATTCCATTTTCGATATTATAGCAAAATTTTCCATTATAACCCCATTGAGTGCGAATAATTGTTTGGCAATTTATCCTTTTGTGTGTGTTTGGACAGAGGACAATATTAATGATTATGTAAATGTATCGATGAACAAAGACGAATGGATATTATTGAAGCCTACAACGACGGTATGCATTAGGAAAACATCAAGCAAAATTTATTCGATTACGTCGATTATACCTCATGTATGATGCATGTGAAATATATATATTTAGAAAGGACCTTCTTGTTCTAAGACAAAAGAGTTCAAGGTGTCCTTGGACATCGTTCTTTAGATGGTCGTACAAACAATAGAGGACTTTGACATCAGTTGCTTTTAAATGGTCCTTGATGGACATCAGCTACGTCACGTCACGCCAAAGTAGATAGGTAGATTGAAGGGGCCACTGCATTCTACACGGTACTACCTCTACTCAGATCTCCAAGGATCTATTGTGGAACGATCTGTGTAGGTAGAGGCGGGGCGGTTCAACATTAACCCAAGTGGCACTAGATGTGCTTTTTTGTTACCACGACTCGTGTGATCTGGTTGATGAGGATGTGAGACAGTCGGTGCCTAGATCCAGCCTGTGAGATTAAGAATGTGGATTAGATCCTGTATCCCGCTACCCGAGATGTCATTGAGGTCGTCGAAGAATGAGAGAGTTTCCTTCTCATTTTCGTTTCCGCAACTGCGGCTGTGGGGGTTGTATGGGATACCTAGTTTGGCTGCATGGTCTCCAATTGGCCAATGACCCCTGATTATCGCCGTTATTCTGGCTATATCTGGGCGTCCATATCTTCCTCGATATGACGCAATTGATTAACCCCCTCCATTAGAGATTTGCCTTCTGCAGGAGGTGTTCGTGAATTTGTCTTTTATTCGCTCCTAGCGGGATATAGACCATTGCCGCGAGTGAGCCGTGTAGGGTTGGGCCCTGCCAGGCCCAGTTTGTGTAAGTTATTCGGTGGTCGGATCTCTCTGAACCATTTCAAATTCGTAATGAATTTTGGAACGTCTTTTGGTAGTTTGCCCAGTTCGTTGAAAAAGTATAAACCCTTTCGGGTTCTGCATTGGCCCATTAGCACTGGTCCAACCTATATGCATACCCCGTCCAACATTTGTATTGCCGCAGCCGTCTATACATAAACACATTCCTCCAATGCGAACATGATGAGAGTGTGCTCCATCTCTGGTTATCTTGGTTTTGAAAGCCTAGTGCTATGTTAGATTTAACGAGTCCTAGGGGGGACAGTACTGAATGATCGTCCATTGACAGGTCCTCTTTGAAACCCCCCTAGCTGGTTCATCCGTCATTTCGTTCCCATCAGAGTGTCACGTTGTGATTCGCGGTAATTGTTTTGAGTTTGAGGCAACGTTTTATAAGCTTTGACTTTAAGTCTCCACATTGGACGCAGAACAAGGAGATCGTTCAATCAGAGCCCGTTTTGGTTTGGTCATTCGACAACAAAGCCAGAACAGCAGACTTCTATAGAAAGTCATAGCAATTACAGAATACTCGGTACCATTTGGAAAAGAAACTTCGCGGACGAAAAGACAATTCGCTTCCAACCACTTCTTGACAAGTTTCTCAGCAGGCCTCCTTGGAATACAGAGACATCACTTAACTTAAACAATTAAAACATATCTGCTTCACAAAGGTCACAAGAATGACCAGCAAAAGTTAAGACTGTTCCGGCAGTTATTCCAAGTCAGTCCTAGATCTTGCAACGCAGTCATACTTTGAATGGAGCAGCTCCGCAGTCAATTATGTGTTTATTACATCAATCATCAGCCTGTAAGCCATGTTAAGCTGCCTTGCACTGAGTTGAGCTTAATTCGAAACGTATTTCAATGGACAAGCGGATGATGCACTAATCGATTCCAGAAGAGAATCTCTAAGGCTGACAGCTCTGACAACCTCTTTATTCTACCCCCTGTTCAATTAAACCACCCTTCAATGGATAAACATTTATATTTTGACGCAACAATCTCCACTCGAAGCAATGACAAGTTTGACAAACTGTTTACAGCGCCACAAAGTTCAACATTCCTCTTAACTTGTCATCCATCGCGCCCATTCCCCACCCACTCAAATTTGTCTTCAATTACCTTCCATTTATTTGGAGATTCAATTCATCCACAGAATTCCCCAAACGATTTCAAAATCAATTTGAAGAAGAAAAATTGAAAGAATCACCAAAGGGGCAAAGCGAACAAAACAAAAAAAAAAAGGAAGAAAATAACTTGCGAAGGACTTAATTTGAAAGTACACTGGTATACACAGACGTTACTCTTCTTCCATTATTCTTCTCAAGGAAGGAACATTCTTCCCCAGCGAAAGGGAAAAGAGAGAAAAAAAAAGCCCTTCCAAGTGGAAAACAAAAGGCAAAATAAGAAAACAAAAATTAAGACAAAGCAACAAAAGTATACAAATATGTGCTTAAGGATGCGATGCGAACAATTTATTGTCGGAACAAAGTAGCGTTCGCATCCTTAAAACAGATAAAACATCGATTAAACTTCGATAAGGACCTGTGGGAGAAAAAAAAGGAATGACAGTGTAACGGCACATGGAAGAGACAGGTGAGGGAGCATCACAACGAGAATGTCCTCGCTCGTTAAGTAAACGACCCGGTACAAGCTCAATTCGTCGAAGTGTTTGCAACTATGACGACATAAGATTGTGTGACTTCCCGTATTGGGAACATTCTATGAAAGAGCGAGTATCTAGGGAATCGAAGACCGTTGACAAAGGAAAACAACAACAACTACGACAGAGACGACGACAAAATGGATTCGCTTGCAAGAGGGACACCTTTATTTTATTGAAAAAGCATCACTTCCGTTTTGTTTTTTTTTTTTACTTTTCTTTCAAGGATATGTGTTCATAGTTCGATTGTAGTCCTTGCTTCTTACTATCTAATGCACTTTATACCGCTGGGAATGGATCGGTTTTAACGTTTTACTACCTAGAAGGTATACCTACATTAAGACAAGTTTCCAAAGATGACTCTTGACTGTGTTGCTCCTTTTTTGTTCTGTGATTGTGCTCTGGCCCATGATAACGTTTAAGTGTTCCGAGTTTATTTTTTTGTAATTATCTTTGAGACCTTTTGGTGGATATACGTTGACATAAATGAACATCAAGGAATGCGGAAGACAGACAATGGAATGTGTAAGCGAAACACGTTTTTTTTTTTCTATTAAAGTCCATTGCATGTGCATATGAGTACTTGTTTGCTCCTTCACTTAACTTAATGGAATTGAAGATCCATCTGGCGAAAAACTGTTCAATGTTACCGTATAGTTGCTAACGAAGTACCAAATTCGTCGAAGTCTGTAACATGAGAGCGCGGAAAGTACGTATACCTGGGAATGATAACTTATAAAGGGTCTTTCATTAAGCGCTTCCTATCTTTAAATTTGAATAAAACAAAGTGTGTGTGAGAAAATATCGACATATCGTTTGAAAGGCCTATCGATGCCATTATGTATTAACATTGTTCATATGTTCGCCGCGGCTTCTCTGGGTGGCACGCATCCGAGATGTCCAATTTTCCATGACTCTGGCGCATAAAACAGGCTGAATTTGGCCGATGGCATGGGTTATGTTGGCTTTGAAAGCCGCTGTGGTTTTTGGCTTATTCGCAGAGACCTGCGACTTCAGAAGTCCCACACGAAAAAGTCGAACGGGGTCAAATCGCATGATCTCGGTGGCCACCTCCACGTGAGATGACCATGTTCGCAAATCGCTCGGCAAAATTTCCAATGTGGCGTGAGCTGTGTGGAACGTAGCGCCGTCCTGTTGAAACCACATGTCGTCGGTGTCCATATCATCCAATTCAGGCCAAACGAAGTTGGTAATCATCGACCTATAGGCCTGGCCAACGTCGTTCTCAAAGTGACTTTTTCGGGATGCATTGGACCCTCTTGGATCTCATGTGGATTGGTAGGTGCCGTGAAATAACGCCAAGCGAAATAAGGCCAAATTTCAAAATTCGGCTTTATTTCCCATTCTGAAAGCGAAATAACGCCGAATTTTGAGATTCGGCCCTATTCGCTTTCAAATGCGAAATAAAGCCGAACATTGTTTGCGAAATAAAGCCGAATTTCAGAGAGAAGGCAAGAGAATTAGCAAAGCTAAGAACAACAACGAAATGTAACAAAAAACTGTTGCTCCTCACCAATTTTGGACATAAAAGGGCCGCAGAAGCGAAGTGGAGCAGAGCGGTGCAATACAGATTCCCAATATGGGAATAAGGGCGAATTTAAAAATTTGGCTTTATTTCGCATTACCAAAGCGAAATAAAGCCGAATTTTGAAATTTGGCCTTCTTTCGCTTGGCGTTATTTCACGGCACCGATTGGTATCGTCCCAAATTCGACAATTTTGTTTGTTGACGTACCCATTCATCCAGAAATGGGCCTCATCGCTGAAGATGATTTTTCGATGAAAATAAGGGTCAGTTTTCAACTGCTCCAGAGCCCATTCAGCGAACATACGTCATTGTCTATAGTCGTTTACCTTCAGCTCCTGGGTCAGTTGAATTTTGTACGGTTGCAGGCCCAGGTCAGGACGCAAAATTCTCCAAGTTGTGGCCTGCGAAAGGCCGAGTTCTTGTGAGCGACGCGAAATCGACTGCCTCGGATTCTCCTGCATACTCTCACGGACAGCGGTGATGTTTTCGGCAGATCTTGCGTTTCTTCGACGTTCGGGTGTTGGTTGATCGTTAACTGGACCAGTGGACTCAAATTTATCCACCACACTGCGAATAGTCCTCTCGGAAGGACGATTATGGCGTCCGTAAAATGGGCGAAGCGCGCGGAACGTTGCCCGAACAGAACACCAATTTTATTATTTGCACATGCTATTGAAAGCTTTATCCGTCCATGGTGATTTGGCAAAACAGACTGAATAAATGACAGCCAATTTGACAGATGTAGCTTCAACAGTATGGCCGCTATCAACTGTCAAAGTTCGGAAGTACCTATTGGAAGACACTTTGCTAGTATAAGCATAAGAAGAGAAAGAGTTCCAAAATGTAATGGGGTAGATGTGAGGAAGATAAAAAGCAACGACACATACTAGGACAGACCTTAATAATCCCAGTCCTGTTCTACGGCGCAGAGGCGTGGACTTTATCAAAAATGAATAAACAATCCCCACTGTCCAGCAAGTCGGTGCTTCAAATACACAGATTCATCAGCGCCGCGGGCTGGATTGATAGAGCTTAGGCTTATGGTTCCTAGTAACCATAGGACGGGGAAAGGACTTCCTTCCCCGTCAACCATCCTACCTAACCTAACCTTATCAAAAATTTAATGAGGGTGCTCGTGGCTGCCTCGAGAGGAACATTTTTCGGGTGAAGGAAAAGATACAACAACGAACTGTACGGGCTGTACAGCGACATTGACTTAATCAGAAGAGTAAAGGGCCCACGACTAAAGTGGCTCGGTCATATAGAGTGGATGGACACCAGTACTCCGGTCCGAAAAATCTTCGAACTCGATACCGAGGAACAACGCAGTAGAGGAAGACCGCAGCTCAGATGGCGCACGCAAGTCGAAGGGGACCTCAACCAACTTAACGTGCGAAACTGGAGGGAGCTAGCTAAAGATCAAGCTGGCAGGAGACGTTTGTTGGTTGAAGCCCAGGTGCACCCCGGATTGTAGTAAAAATACTAGAACAAAGGGAGCATCGCCATAGGCGACAATTATTCGTATGCTTCAGTACTCAGTTTTGACACCTTAACAGGTTTCTGATTGTTTAATAGATAAAAAGAGGGGTCTGATGTCGTCATGAACATTTCAAACTCAGGAAAGCCGGAGGGAATCACTAAGTGATTATCTGCTTGGCAGGTTTCCAATTAACAGTTGGAGGTTTACTAAACTGCATTTAGCCACTTTTTTGACTGAGATAAGCCGCCGTAGGTCACGCTCCAGTAGTGGCTGCAACTTTGACTTTGGTCCGCCTTACTGGAGAAGCCTAGTACATAACTTTGGGTTGTAGACTGCAGGGTTTATAAATTGCTCGGCCACATATCCACATTAGTCTTCCCCTTCCAGGATTAAGTCAAAACAACTGAGAGCCAATATGTAAGGCTTGTATGCCTTCAAGTCTTCAACCACCTCACAAAATGATTTAAATTAATATTTTTCAGATACATTTGATATTTAGCTCGCCAAGCACACATCCCATTTCATTTGAAACTTGAACTGTGATAAGTCAACCAAACAACAACAAAAAAAATAAGCTAAAAATAACCGCTTATGCATATGAGAATGTACCTAGATACATGTATGTTTAATACCTGGCACAGCTTTTCGGGTCAACGTGTTTTTATTCCACGACCTATGTGAACAATTACAAGCGGTTCGCGTTGTAATATGCACGTCGCGGTCATTTCCAACATGCAACCATCAGTTTTTTTTTTCGTCCCAAACCACCCCTTCTGTGTCCTTTAAAGCCGCACACCAATTTTACGCGGAGATTTCGGCCTGACGATAAGGTCCAACAAAATCCATACACAATACATTATTATAATTGGGGTGTAATTAAAATCGGAATTTACAAGGTATCCACCCTGGGTGCACATGCGGGACTCTTGGTGCATGCACCCCCCCAAAGTGGACATATTTTGCGGTATTACACAGCGTAAATTGGCACATAGTGCGACGTTGGAATGTCCTGTGAGTGTTGTGTGTGTGTGTATTAACCGCCGTCTTTATGTGTTGGTTAGGAATTTTTATTCATTCGAAGGTTTTAACTTTCTTGTTGCTTCGTGCTATGGTGTAATTAATCTTTTGCTGCCTTGTAATGAAGTTTTTTTCCTTTTTTTTTCTCTCTCTCTCTCTCCCTCTACCCCTTTGTGCATAGCTTAAGGGTTGTCATGCAAATTTGCGTTTTAATATACAAAAATAAAAAATAAAAGAAAACAACCAAATTAAAGCAAAATAATGGAATGAGGGAACAGAAAAACCGACAATGGTACTTAAGCGATGATGAATTTGAGGAAATGTGTTTGTGAGCTTATGGAGTAAATTTGAAATGTGCTAAACACTTTAGGTGGACTGCAATTAGATAGCGCTTTTCACCTTTAGCCCTAAGCAACTTGAGGTTTTTGTCTACGAATACATATGTATATGTAAGTGTGTGTGTATTTTTAGGGCTTTCTTTTGAATCACAAAAATATACATATTAACCTCAAACGTTTTATAGGGTACATGCGCGGAAAATTGCTTATCATAAAACCGTAATAAATCCCTCGGTCTGTGCGGTGATTAATTGCTTTGCCTAGATACAAGTTAATTTTTTTGAAAAAAAAAAAAAAAACCTTTGCACTGAGTTCTGATTTGAGTTGGCGTGTTAATGGCTTCAATTCCAGGACTAAATGGGAGGGCTATGAGAAAAGTAATGACACATGAAACACAATGAATGCAAACACACGGGCAAATGTTAAATTTTGAAGAGAAGTCGGACTGGTAGAGTGGGGACTTAAATACCGCGACTGCTATATAAAGTTTTGTAATTAGTTTTAGTTAACGTATTTAGCGATTTGCCGTCGCCTTTGTGTTATAAGGCTTGGAAAATTTCCTGGTGACTTTTCTTTGTTTTCTTTTGTTGGTTACAATTTAATGAAAGAAGTTCCGATTACAGCATTGCAGTAAGTGATTATTGAGAAAGGTGTACGACTGACTTGGGGTATAAGGCAATTATACTAATTAACATGATTACAACTTTTAAATCATAATGGACTTAACCAGAATGTATAAGCGGGTTAATCAGTTTAAGGTTCCCCAATGTGAGGGATGATATAGTATTTTTGCCGCGGAGGATCTTGGATCCTGATCCATTTTTAGCGTTAGCTAACTATAAGGATTCCCTTAATGCAAGTGAAGCATTGCCTCCAGTACAGACGAACCAGCAGAACCATCATAATATAATACAGTCTCGATGTCATTTGAAGATACAGGCGGAAACGGATAAGTGCACAATCCATTGGGCCCGATTTTGTGTACACTTATCCGTTTTGTGCGTTAATCCATAAGTGCAAATATTTTTTAAACAATTTAGTTTCCGTGGATTCACCTTTCTTCTTTTTTTTTCTGCGACCTAAAAGATCTACTGTGCCTGGAGCCAGTTAAACTAGAAGATCCTAGATCTTCCTAATGAAGTTGAGGATATCTTCAGTCGAGGCATTACGAATGTCCTCCGGTGTTGGGAATTCCTTGTGGAGAAAGAATTTCCTGACTCTTCCAACAGCCCTCTGAAATGGTTTTGTTCAAGGGTCGGATGACCCTTTTAGCCTGCCTAAGTCCCCGAATTTTGTTTTAATAGGATAAAAAGTTTAGTTTTTCTTAGCTGTCCAGACTCGTTCTGAACGCAGAAGTAAAGATGCCGCAGAAGGGTTCAGTACCTATGTATCTTTCAGAAGAAGCAAGTTGGTCTGCAATTTCATTGCTTTCAATATCTCTGTGCCCTGTTACCCATCAGAGTTTGACTTTATTTCGCTTAGTAAGGTCTTGGAGTGCATTGAGGCAGCCTGAAATGGCCTTTGTTTTTTAGTAATGGGAACTGTGTAGACCTGGTGTTACAATTAAAACCACCACTTCAATAGTACAACTATGAACACCGTTTTTATTAAATAGCCTTAATTCGTACAATTATAACCCACGCTCTAGAGAGATGTGTCCGGTTGAGTAGTGCGCATCTGACTGACTACTCTACGGCCACGCACATGGGTTCCACACACCACTCACACCCACTCTCGCTCATTGTGCGCTCTCTTCATCATGTGGCACAGGTCTTCACAGGAACTCAGTGCTTTGAGCGCTGCTTGACTATCGGTGAATATATTGGTGATGTGCCCCTTTATGCTGGAGTCAAGAATAACATCCAGTGGCATGTGGTTCTGCCTGAAAGACACTAGGGCGCATTCCATGTGCCTTTGAGACTTTGTGATTAGGGCCATTAGTACCGACTCCAACACTGAAGTTCATCTTTGATCCGTCACTTTACCACTTATACTTTTATGTTCCGCAGCGGATCTCCAGTTTCCCAAGAATAACGGTTCGGGATCTCACTCTTGAACTTTCTGCCAAAACAGAATCGTATACCATACTGATCCTTTCAAGCTCGAGAAAGTTAGAAAGGATAGCAATGTGACCCGTAAGTCTGCTTGTCTGGATATCTGTAGAGCGTTGGAGATACGTTTCGTACATATCCAAACATTATTGTATGAAAAATTTGCGAATTGGCAAGGAGTTTTTGAAGGTATTGCACTAAGACGGTTTTTGCACTTATCCGGTTTGCACTTATCCGTTTCCGATTGTACCTACCTACTTTCCCCCTTTTCCTAATCTTGACTCGCTTAAATTTCACTAACGGCTTCCTTGTTTCAATTAAAACTGTTTGTGAACTTAAACAACTTCGCTGATAAGTTTGGTATCATATGAATCGTACCCAGTTTCTTACTACATGATCCGCCGATAGAACTTATTTCCATTTATAACGGTTGGGCTTCAAATGAAAACAACTTTACTTTGAACTGCTCCCTGATACCAACCTGTTTCCTACCGTCGAAATGCCTATAAGAAGCATCCGCATACAATACACACACATAAACTTGTAATTTTGTATGCACCATGTTCCCCCTCTTAATAGTTGGCATCATGTGCTACCTACCTACCTACTGCTCCAAGGTTAACTGAAAAGTTACTTTGTGGTACTTACCGTTCATCTTTATTCCCTTTTCCGAGTTCATATTTTGTTTGGAATTTCACCCCGAAACTGGGAAGGTTGAATGAACATTGTTCATCTACAAGAGATAACCCTGTTTCGTTGGCCTGCTCTTCTGTTTTTTTTTTTTTTTTTCAGCAGCAAATATATGTA
The DNA here is from genome assembly GCA_951813785.1 of Criorhina ranunculi. NCBI lineage: Eukaryota > Metazoa > Arthropoda > Insecta > Diptera > Syrphidae > Criorhina > Criorhina ranunculi. Next base: position 16,945,979 of record OX638381.1, read on the forward strand.
TGAACCCTGTGTGTAGCATCATAGTTGTTCAACTATTCCTCGATGAAAAGGTAAAAAGTTGTTGCTTTGAAATTTTTGATCCATCTCCCTTCTGTACTCTTAACTGGAATGGACCTTGAAGCACATCAGTTCTGTGAAATAATGAAGGATAAACGTTAAAAGTCCTTTTTCCTGAATGTTACATGAGCCGTCTCATTTATACAAATAGACATCTTGTTAAGGATTGTCATTATCCGGGCGGAACTGAAGTTTGTTGCTATTACTATGGCTACTGGTGGCATTTTTAGAGACGTATCCATACAAAAGTTGAATGATTGATGGCCCTAAGACAATGTGATGAATTTTTAAAATGGACATTTTTTTTTTGTTCTCTTGTTAAGGGACCGTTGTCAAAAAGGAAACTGTTTAATATTTTATTTGTTTTTGAAAAGTGTAAAGATACATAATGATGTACGTAATTTTGTGAAGAATTGGATAGGGAATACATTTCAATTGATATGTTCAATCAAGCGGAACGGTATCTATTTGAAATCTAATTGTTTTGAAAAATTTGACAAGAAGTTCGAAAACAGCTAAAATAAGTTTAAATATGTCGATTAGGTTGGTTAAACAGAAAAATTTAACCTTTTTGTGCGTTTAATTTGTAAAGAGGACCTATCTCAAGATAACTGGTGTTTAAACGTGAACACTCAAGAAAATTACAGATGTAAGCAGTTAAGTTATAAAACTCAATCTTGATGTATTTGAGAGCTTTGCCAAATCAACTATGTCGGAATTGTTCATTAGTTGAAAAGAAATCTGTTCTTTGTCACCTCCTTTGATCATGCTTCATCCCCAAAGAGGGGAGTCTATGTCATCACCCGTAACTTTAAAGGCATAGTGTCGAAAGTATTGCAGTTCCTTTTCAAAAAGCAGACTATGTAAGTCTCCTTGTTGGTCTACAACTTTTTCTGCCTCCAATCTTGTTTAGCCTTTGCGTTTTAATGTTCTCCCTCCCTCTTTTCAGCCCTAGATCTCACTCATACATATCCATTTACCTCAAGTTATTGTCCGGAAAGATGTCACCTATCTTCAGCTCTCTGATAGCCATCTGATAATGGTTAGCACTACTTTGCCACCAAAATGAAACCCCTGGTTTGACGACGAATGCAGGCAAGCACAGCAAAGCGGCGCTGCATAGAAGGACTAGAGCTGCTCCACGAGCAGAAGAGGAGAGACGAGCATCGGCTTTTTAGGAGGAAAAAGAAGGAGCATGAGAAGCGCGCGGCGAGGAAATTGAGAGATGCTACTCCAGGAATGTGATTCGGAAGTTTTACCAAAAGATAAAAAATACGTACCAACGATACAAACCCCGACCTGAAGCGTGTAGAGACGAGCAAGAGAACGTAGTACCTAGTAGTGGTCACAGTCGATGCTGAGGATTTGGAACGAGCATTTCTGTAAACTGTAAAACGGCGATAACGAATCAAATACCGCTGTCAGGCAGAGTGAAACTTTCAACCTGGATAAAGTTAAGATAGTCATATCCGAGCTGAAGTCAAACAAAGCTGCTGGTGCAGATAGCATGACTACAGAGCTCTTCAAAGCGGCAGGCGATGACTTGGTAAGGAGTATACACCAACTCATCTGTAAAATATGGTCGGAAGAAAGTATGCCCGATGAATGGAACCTCAAAATCTGCCATATTGTGTGAGCATCCGCAGCCGTTCGTCAACAACCTGATTGGTTTACGTCAGTGTGGCTAAAGGCCAGGAAAGTCAGTACGGCAAATCTTGGAAAAAACCCAGGAACTCCAAATCGATTCACACCATCTATTCATCGATTTTAAGGCCGCGTATGACAGCATCTATAGAGACGAGCTATACAAAGCTATGTCTAGTTTTGGCATCCCTGCCAAACTCGTCCATTTGTGCAGGATGACGATGGAGAATGCACGCTGATCCATCACAGTCGGTAAAGAACTCACCGAGACCTTTGATGTCAAAAAAGGATTTAGACATGGCGATGCGCTGTCATGCGATCTTTGTAACATCATTCTTGAGAGAATAGTGCTAAACTCACGCGCCAACACAAGAGGCACAATCTTTCAAAAATCCGTCCAATTACTCGCACACCTTAAGTAAGCACTACTTTGATGAGGGTAGCCACACTGACACGTTGGAAGCTTCACTTTCTCCATCTTGTGCAAATATTACTTTAAACCACCACCTTTACCCTCTCAGCTCAGGCATTCTTGCCAGTGTTGTTGACCTCCACTGTTGCCGGTTCCTTTCCTACTTGTGCTTTCCACTTCGAGACGACTTAATTTTCTGCGGCCTAGAAGTCGAGCTGGCTGGAGACGCTTGTTGGTTGAGGCCCAGGTCCACCCTGGACTGTAGCGCCACCTTAAGTAAGTAAGTAAGTAAGAAGTCGATGGGGATTAATCCCACTACTACGCAAGCCGTTGGTTTCAACACTTTTCGATAAAAACTTACCATCAGGAGGGAGGAGGGGCACCTTCTCTTTTTTCTTGCCTGAATGCATTAGCCTAGAGCTCAAAAGCTCAAAAAGGGTAGAGCACGTAACCGTCGTGAAAAGTTCTCGCCTGGTTGCCGTGCTTCATAGAGCGTGTGTCTCACGGAAGGTCCTAACCACCTCCTCTTATATTCGTTTTGTCTGAATCTGTGTTCCTTCGTCCGTGCTCTGTAAACAGCTGCAAAAATTCACAGCTTCAGGAGTTCTTCTGCTCTGTTTGGCATACACAAGGGAATGTATCCTGGGTGTCCTTTATTTTACTAACTAGCAACAGGCATTGGATTGTCAGAAAACCTCTTCCTGTAGACAGTTGCATACATATGTTGGACGGCAATCGAGGGTACACAATCAAGTCCAAGAGTATTTTTCTTTTTCAACAAATCGCAGTCAGCTCCAGCCCTACGAGGCATACCTGATTTGTAGTGGCTTTGGTATATAGACCTTATATTTTGATCTTAACAGTGATTACGCTAGATAACCCATCAAAAACTGAGACGGCTTCAACCAAATATCTGCATCAGCTGACTACTTGACTTGTTCCCAGGAATAACTCCTTCTACATTATTATTTTAAAGTGGTTGAGGTCCTGCCTTAAAGCCGCATTTCTTGTTAAATTTTCGACAATGTTTAAGACCTCAGGGTCTTTTACAAAAAAAATTCTAAAAGAAGTTGACCATGTTGCAACCTTAAGCTATTGTCTTCCGTTCAAAGAGGAAACCCTAAATTTTCAAATTCATATTTTCTACTACACCATTGCAAGATAAAAGGTTTAACAATTAACCTTTTTTAACCAAGCAACTCTCCATACCAGTTGTTGCTGCAAAGCAAAGTTGTACCGTTCGCAGACGCACATATCGGAAGCGGATGAGAAACATCCCAAATAGCTTAAGGCAAAAGGGATTCTATGCATAGAACCGCCTCCATACGAACAATGCCTAACGACAATGAAAGTCAAAAGAACAATAACAAACGGCATAACAATTGCAACTTGAATCAAGAATATTACAAAGAACCCGCTTTCAGCTTTGCTACTACTTTGGTGTAAAATGTAAAAAAGGAAAAGGATACAAACTCTACAAAATGAGACAAAGGAATACCAAATCAATTAGAAATGGCAACTTGTAGACTTCTTCTGTAAGCTCCCACAAACTATATCAATGACAAAACGAATGACTGACATGCGACAACAACATGAAAACAACGGTCTATCAGGCATACGAACAGCTAAGAAGGATGTGCAATAAGTTTTCTTTGATATGTCACAACCCAAGTTCTAACCAAAGAGGACATGGGACAGCAGTGTCAAGTATTTTTTTTTATTTAAAATCATTCCTGGGTGTGTAGCTGTTATGGTTTACTGCTGCATATAATCGTCCTTTTACAATCGTCCATGTCCTCGAGATTGAAGATGATGGAGTGTGAAGAGTGGAAAAGAGCGATTTCAAAGGGATTTGTCATTTCATGATAACGACGATAAATAATTGTGACACCTGATACGAAAGCCTTTGTAAAGTGTGATGGATGGTTGATGGTTTCAGTTACGTTTTACAGCAAGTGCTACTTCATAGCAGATAAAACGAGAGAGAGAGAGAGAGTGAGAGAGAATAAAACAGAGGGAAAGATTCATTTTGTGTCAAGGATTACTTTTAAGTTAAATTTACAAAAAGGAAGTGGTTGCCTTTTGGTAACATGAATAGATTTGTAAATTGTTTCACCATGTCATTCAATCCATCCCCGAGGTAGGGTTTTGTTAAAAAGGTTTAGTTCAATAAGTTTCAAATTCAACTGAAGTGCGAATGGGGTGAGGTAGTGGATTTTCAAGTTCTCCAACGGAGGGGTTTTTTTTTTTTTTTTTTAAATATAATGTTGTGGGTTCTAAAGGGAACACAAGGATATAGCATGACAAATAGCATTGTATTCTTGTTCATATGTACTTCTGCTTCATACGACCTACGTTGTATATTATTCATAGGCTTATGACTACCCTTAAATCAGAACATGGGCAATAGAGGAGAAATGTATGCGTGGACTAAGCCTTGCCTCAGAACAATGTACGATACTCTACGGAACAGAAATGAATCGCACTTTAACTATGGTTCATTCTTTGATTAAGACTTTATCAGAACCGGTGAGTAAGATCCTTCCGTGACTCTGAAACTTTTTTTAAAAAATAGTTCCCAACGCGCAATACTTAAAAAATTAACAAGACCTCGGCCTTTCTCAACAAAACGCCCCGCCACATCGAAAAACCAACTGAATCCAGTCGTAGAGTCTGAATAACGTCCAAAGAAAGCGGACCATGGATACTCATCTTTAGAAGCTACTGCTGAATTTATACTGTTGACTGCAGTACCGCAGGAGGAGTTGAGATCTACAGATCGGCTTATCGTATTGGATAATCCCTACTGGCCTCTTTTCTCTGTCTTTTTAGATCTTTCTCAACGATAGGTCATATATTTCCTGAGATTTCAGGATTCTGGCACAAATCTCCTCCTCAACACTTCCCTTGATCCGCGTGATTTACAAGCTGCGGATTTTGTGTTATATCAATCAAAACTGACCTGATGCTGTATAATCCTGCATGGCTTAGCGGCCAATTACTCTACCTAACCCCAAGTATTAGGTATCTAGGAATCAGCTGAAGAATTTCAGGTGAAAGTTTTAGCAATCGCCGAGGCCTCGCGAGTGCGATCACAACAGTCACTCCAAAGAAACCATATCGACATCTACGTAAGCAGTCAAGCAGCCATCAAAGCCATCACATCGACAACAACCAGATCCATAACTGTGAAATGCCGCAACGATGAGCTTAAGGCACTCAGCCTGATAATTGCCGATGACTTAGTCTTACCCCCACTAGAGCTTCAAAAGTCCAGCATCACCACGAAATCCATACAATTTGCGAAGGAAAGATGGACTTCACCCACAACATGCCGCACCTCAAGAATTCTCTGGAGAGAAGTCATCGCACTTAACAGAAGTCACCTATCACTTCTCATACCTATTACGACAGGTCACAACCTGCTAGCGGCCCACCTAAAGAAAAAGCGTTTGAGTACAACAGAACTATGCACAGGATGTGGCGACACAGACGCTGAAAAGGACACACATTCCGCCTCCTATGCGAATGCCCAAGCCTTAGCAGAAACAGAAAGACAACCCGGAGAACATTTCTTCAGTGATCCGGGCGAACTGTCAAGCAAGCCACCGAGAACCATCCCTCAACTCCTTCGGAACTCGGGTTGGTTCAGGGAGGACAACTGATTAAAATAATTATCTCTTCTATCTATTTTAGGTAAACCACACCACATCGGGGAAAACAATGGATCCATTGTTATCCGAGTGAGGCTGTACATATTTGCAGCCACCCTTACAACCTAACCTTACATAAGAAAGTAAATTCAGACAGCTCACAACGCCTTAAGTAAAACCTTTGATAATAAGTGGGATCTTCAACTTGAGATTGTCTCATGAATGTACATTATAATGGTGTGCCCTATTCTTTCTTTTAGTCACTAGTCCGGTGTCTTACTTTCTTACTTACTTATCGTGACCCTTGGAGGGTCTGAGCCTGAACTAATGTCGCTTTCCATCCTTCACGCTTCCAGTTTACTAGACCAAGGTTTTTGGCGTCCGCGATTGCCTGATCTTCTTCCTCTTCTTCGTAAACCAGGTGGCTGGGATTCAAAGATCCTCTTAGCTGGAGCACTCTCGTCCATTCGCTCGATGTGGCCAAGCCAGTGCAGTCGATGGATTTTCGCCTTCCGGACTACATCCACTTCTTTGTACAGCTCGTAGAGTTCGCGGTTGTATCTTCTCCTCCATTTGCCGTTCCCGCAGGCGGAACCAAATATTCGACGCAGAATTTTCTTCCGAAGGATCCCAAGATCTGATCCGGTGTCTTACTTATCGCCCAGCATTCAACTCCATAAAGCAAGGCTGGCAAAATCAGGGTTTTGTAGAGCATGATTTTGGTCTTTCGAGTTAGGAATTTGGACAAACTGAAGTAGCAACGGTTGCCTAGTGTTATCCTTCGTCGAATCTCCCCTAGGGTGTAATTTGTGGAGTTTATGTTTGCCCCGAGGTAGATAAACTCCTTCAGTACCTCAAAATTATAGCCTTGTTTATCGGTGTCTTAGTATTGCATAATCGTGTTTCTAAGTTGGTCCCCACCAACTACCACTCCACCTTCTTTGCTGGGAAGCCAATTCTCCGTCGCATATAGCGCCTGAAAGGATGTAAGAGAATCTTGATGACATTTTGAGAATGCAGAGATTCTAGGAATAACTCCATCTTTTATGCTTCTTGCAATCATCCTTGTATCATAACTGCTTTCGGGTCTCTCTACTCTTGCCTTAAGATTTAAAGCGCCCTTGTCATATCCGTTCATTAGAAGAAAGTTCGAAACCAAAATGGAAGCTAAGACACCTCAATACAGAAACATCAATTGCCAGCCACCTGCAGATTAGACCTTTTTCTGAGTTCCTCCTCTCGTTTCCCCATTTTCTTTTACAAACCTTTAACAAACACTTGGCTTGAAACAACCTAAATCACATGCTTCTTCAAAAACTTTTCTCTCCCCGTCTAGATAATCTATTCATTATTACTTACATCACAACGGCGTTATGCGACTTTTGTTTTATTTTTCTACAAATAATTAATATCTCATAATTAATACCGAAAAGGGGAATTATGTTCCTTGGTAATCCTCTTCGAAGGATATAATCTCCTCCCCAGCTAAATGGAAACATCATTCGGAGGATGAAATAAAGAAAAAAATAACCACGTGTCATTAGCGTAGCAAAGTCCTTAATCCGTTGAAAGCTGCACTCCATTCCGCTTAGAACGAGAACAGGACAAGACAAAAAAAAAAAATTACACTTCCACATCTCATAGCAACTCATATGTGTGTACATGATAGACTCAATCTCGTTGCCATGGTCCACAGGTTGAAATGGCCCCTTACGCCAAACGGTAGCTATTAAATTTGTATACGAGGGACAAACACGCAGGATGCAACTAACGCCCCGACATTATACATTCCTCCACAGGATCTTCTAGTGTTTCTCTGCCGATTGTCATCGCTAACATTGTGTGATGTGATTACGGTATTAGAACGTGCAAACGGGAGTGAGACGTGAACTTTTAAGGTGTGAGGGTTTTAAGGTGGTTCGGTGAAGTGAGTTGTCCATGTATTCTTCCAGCAGTAATGCCCTTATGACACTTGTACGCCGATTTCGTGAGTGTCGCTCGGGTTAATCTCTTCACCTAATCTGATGATGTACAAGGGACGATGGTTTCCTTTTTTTTTCGTATTTTCTCGTTTAAGGTCCACACACAGAGTAGGGATTAAATTCACATTCGCATTTAAGAACCCCGAGTGCTCTCTGGCGGATGTGTAAATATTCCATCACACCATTTGGAGTAGATTTCAGAAGCTTAAACGTCGGAGAGCATCATGTGAGCCAATAGAGCTTTATGACAATAGTAAGAAGGATAATTATGGCCACGATGATGTCGGAGGATTAGCGAATTGATTTTTGATTAGATTCCATGAGCTGAGTGCATACAAATTGTAGTTGTGATAAGATTTACGATTACATGCAAGCAGGGTGGTCATAGTCCTGTTGAAAATTTTTCGGACAGGAGCATTGGTGTCCATCCGCTCTACATGGCCCAGCCACCTTAGTCGTTGGACCTTCACTCTTCTGGCCAGGTCCATGTCGCTGTTCAGCCCATACAGTTCGTCGTTGTATCTCCTCCTCCACTCACCATCTATGTAGACGGGACCGAAAATCACCCGACGAATTTTCCTCTCGAAGCCCCCAAGAGCACTCTCATCCATTTTTGATAAAATCCACGCCTCTGCGCCGTAGAGCAGGACTGTGATTATTAAGGTCTTATATAGGGTCACTTTTGTTGTTTAAGAGAGAGCTTTGCTAGTCAATTGCCTTCTTAGCCTAAAGAAGCAGCGATTGGCAGGGGTTTTTCTTCGTTTGATCTCAGCGCTGGAGTCGTTGTCTGAATTGAAAGCAGAGTCTAGGTGGACAAAGTCCTTAACTTCCTCAAAGTTATATCTATCAAGGGAGACGTTCTGTCCGAGACAGCATATAGGTACTTGGTCTTGCCCTCATTAACCGTTAAACACATCTTTGGCGCTTCCGTCTCAATACTCGCGAAAGCGCCATTAACAGCACGCTGCTTTCTCCTGATTATGTCAATATCATTGGCGGCGTATGCGAGTAATTGGACGGGCTTTTGAGAGATTGTGACTCTTTTGTTGACGCCTGAGTTTTGCACTATTCTTTCAAAAAGATGTTTAAAAAATCGCATGACAGCGACGTGTCTAAATCCTTTTTAGATATCAAAGGTCTCGGTGAGTTCTTTACCGACCTTGATGGAGCAGCGTGCATTCTTCATCGTCATCCTGCACAAACGGACGAGTTTGGCAAGGATGCCAAAACTAGACAAAGCTCTGTATAGCTCGTCTCTATAGATGCTGTTATACGCGGCCTTAAAATCGATGAATAGATGGTTTGTATCGAGTTGGAGGTTCATGGTTTTTTCCAATATCTGCCGTAGTGTGAATATTTAGTCGATGGTGGACTTTCCTGGCCTAAAGCCACACTGATATGGACCAATCAGGTTGTTGACGAACGGCATCAGACGTTCACACAATATGACAAATAGGATCTTGTAGGCGATGTTAAGAAGACCTCTGCAGTTGGCTCAGTTCAGAGGATCTCCTTTCTTAAGGATCAGACAAACAATTTCGAGGTTCCATTCATCGGGCATACCTTCTTCCGACCATAATTTACAGATGAGTTGGTGTATGCTCCTTACCAAGCCATCGCTCTTTGAAGAGCTCTGCAGTCAGGCCGTCCGCTCCAGCAGCTTTGTTGGACTTCAGCTTAGATATGGCTATCTTCTTTACTTCATCCAGGTCGGGTGGACGGAATTGTTGGTCTACATCATCTAGGTTGAAAGTTTCATTCTGCCTGATAGCCGTAAATGGATTGTCATCGCCGTTATACAGTCTACAGAAATACTATCTCCAAATCTTCAGCATCGACTGCGACACTACTACTATGTTCCCTTGCTCGTCTCTACAGGTTTGGGGTTGGGGTTTGTGTCGTTGGTATGTATTTTTTTTTTTACCTTTTGGTAAAATTTGATATTAAAGGAGATCATTTGAAGCAGCGATGATTCCAGTTTAAAACAACGTTTCTTTTAGGTGATGATACCTTAAGCTTCAGTGTTCTCTAATCATTTGAAAGTTCCTCGCATCAAGCTTTGAGCTGCACTCTTGACGCAGCCGGCAGACATGCGCAAAAAAGCCTCTACCTACTGGCTATACATCCTGAAAATGTGTAGTGCTTTCTACACTTGTCTTTGTATGCATGATAGACATGCAACTCCCTAAATTTCAACGTAACCGTAAGCACGCAAAATCAATGAAGTATACACCTCGAAAATTGGACGATAGAACTTTCGGCTTTCTGACAAAAAACACGATGATTTCGTGAAAAATCCCTCAAACATAGCTATTTTCATTTACATATTCATAGATCTAAGCATGAGAGTGGTCCTAGTTGTACTTTCAGTGGAGACCTAGCGCTCGAGGACGTCGATGGCGTATTTTTCGAATGCCATAGTTAACTTTGTGAACCAGAAAGTACCACAAATATGTTTTGTGCATATGAAAAGTGTGCTGTAGTCCGTTCGATACTTAGAAAGGTGTCTGGGAGATCAAATTGGATTGGAAATTTGCACCAAAACTAAAACTAGGCTTTCCTAGACTAATTTAACACAATCACGTCACAAAAGTATCCACATCATTCCGTCCAAAGCACAAATCAAATTTTAAATCTAAACTCTTGCAGTCGAAATCTGTTAGCTTAGCACGAAAAGTTAATGCTCCCAAAAACCATGGATGATTCCAAACAACCATTGCCTACCTAAACCATTCCCCACTTAAATGAAAACCAACCTCAATTTCACAACTTCTAAACCAGTCATTAATGCTTTCCCAAATTCATCCTTAATTAATGAACCCTGTGTCCTGTTTTAGCTAACCCATAACCGCACCTAATCCTTGATCCAATTTCAAAAACTGAAAACAAGCAATTTTACGCCGGATCACATCCAGTTTACGATTGCAGAGATTACCACCTCGAGCTCAACCAATCCTTGTTGCACTTCTAATATTTACAGAAGCCTTCCAACAGAACACCGCATAAACATGAATAGCCTATCAACTCTGTCAACCTCAGAGCATGCAATAAATATTAAGAGATTATCCCTTGTGCATCTAAGCCAATCGATGCCCCTCCGAATAACCTTTGTTATTCCTCAGCCCCCATCATCGACGTCATCATTGTCATCATCATCATCATCATCATCATCATCATCATACTCATCTCTGGCACACACCAATATCTCTGCCGATTATTCCTTGTTAATTTGAATCTACCTCCGAAAACGACACAAAACAGAGGTTTCCACCTGCAATTGACCCCTAAATCCGGATGCAAAAAGAAGAATACATACAGAGACTCTGTATACAAGTAGAAAGGTTGGTGAGGCTTTTCAACTCTTAATGAATGCAGCGAGTGCAGCCTCTAAGGTGAACTTAAAACCCATTTTGGGATTGAATATGAACCGGAAGAAGTTTCTATGGGATACAGAAATGAGAACAATTTGGGACTACACATACACACACATCGACAGTGTGTAGCAACCCTTTTGGCCCCACAAAACATATCTTAGCAATAGTTGACTTGTGGTCAACCACTTGCCAAACATAGTAGCAAGTCATTTTATGCACCATTAACAAGCGCAAAATTTACACAAACCCCAAAAACCCATTACTATCACCACCACTCGAAGCTGGGGCCTGTGCTACTCGCCCTTTGCTCCGGCTTCCCCTTGGGACTAAGACTGACCGTACTGAACTTGGAGCCGATTCCCCTTTACATTGCTTAATCTCTTGATTTTCATTCAGGATATTATGTGCAGTAAAGTCATCAGGACTACACCCTAAAGTGCCTCTTTATTCACAATGGTTGGTATTGGGTGGTTGTGGCGACAGAGAGAGTGGTGTTGGTAGATGGAGATGATATAACCAGAAGCACAAGAAGGCTTCCACTTCATTTCTGAACTTGTTTTCAAAATATCGCAACAGTGTGTCGAACATGATGGACAATGGTTTGATTTGGATCTTTTCCAGTTAAAATTCTCCATTGGTTGTCCTTTGTTTTAGAAGGTCCTTTTTGGAGGATAATGCAATTTCCAATTGTGTAAGATTGTTCTTTTCAACCAATCGAAGGCTGGTGGAAACCGTTTAAAAGCTGAAGTGTGAGACTTTAACCCACTAAAGCCATATTTGCTTCTAGCTACTAGAACCTACATTACCGCCGCCGTTTAGCATTTCGTCATTGGAAAACTTAAGCCGCAGCTGTTTCTCTTTTTACACGCGTTTGTGGGTGTCAGTATAGGGTGACATTGTTGAACTTCCCTAGGCTATTTTTTGTCTTTTTTTGTATAATTCACTAGCGCTAAAGGGATTACGAATACCCTTATGATGTTATTCACACAGCGCTAGTGTTGGTGTAGTGATTTTGAAACTCAGATGGTATTAGGTTTCAGCCTTTTTGGTCCGAGTGTGGTGTCCAGAATGACTGTGGAGAATTATTGATATTGTTGCTGCCTTTGCTTATAATTCGCAGTATTTCTTTCGCGCTTCCTTCTCGCGATTTCAAGTCAACGTTATGTTTTGAAAGGGAAGCCTAAGTCCTTAATGTAATACATTTTCCTCTCTCTATTCCGTTTTTTCGATCAACCTCGATGTATCGTAAAGAATAGCTTAGAGGCCAAGTAGAACTGAGAAGAAAGGTAAGTCCAAGAGAAGAATTGTAACGCTTAGAGTACAGTAAGTAAAGAAAGTTCACACCATTTTTGTTTAAAAAGCTTTTTGTCTCAGTCCACTGGTCTGACTTTTTTTTTATTTTTATAATTCACTAGTGCTAAAGAGGTTATGAACACCCGTAGGATGCTATTCAGGCAGCGCTAGTGTTGGTGTAGTGATTTGGAAACTCAGGTGGTATTAGGTTTCCGTCTTTTTGCTCCGAGGTTGGTGTCCAGAATAACTGGGGAGAATTATTGGTACTGTTGCCATTGCTTATAATTCACAGTATTTGTTTCGACAGTATGGTCCGAGGAGTGGAGCAAAGCGGTTTGTATTGAGTTAAAGATAAGTAAAAAAAACTTTGCAATATCCCAAACCCCACGGCTCGTGAGCCACAAGAAATGACAGGACCTAACGTCGTATACAATTTACTCTAGCTTCTTCAGAAAGTTGAAGATCGAGCTGGCTAGAGACGCTTGTTGATTGAAGATTTGAAGTATAGGTCCACCCCGGATTGTTTCGCAACCTTAAGTAAGTAAGTTCTCCAGAAATATTCTCCGAGTGATACCTTTAAGGAATTCGTCACCCTCCATATACAGACTTTTGTTTAAACTGTAACTTGTTGTGCCGATACCAGTTACCCTTTTAAAGGCTACGAGCATTGCCCTTCGTTTACTTTGTATTCAACTCGAACTGACATAAAAGCCTTAAGTCAAGTGAATGACAAAATTAAGTCATCAACATCTGTTTGTATATCCTTTAAATTTTCTTGTCCAACATACTGTCTATTGGTGTGCACAAGGCCACTTTCAATACTTCTCCATAAATAGCACTGAGGTTAAAAGCATTTTCACGCTAAGTGGAAAACAATTTACAACCCTTGCACTACAGCAATGGCATTCATCGGGATATACACGTACTTGTACTTTGAACATACCCGCAACCCGTTGTGATATTTGTCGTACCGCAAAGCAAATGTTGAAGGTGGCTGTCGAACGAAACGACCATATAAACGGTGTTATTGGAGCCCGGCGTTATTCGTACCAAGTGGCAACTCCATAAAGTATAAATTTCGAAAACCGAATCGATTGAAAATTTGGTCAGGCTTGAGTGTTTTTGGTTAATAACGGCCGATTGCATTATGCTATTAGGTTAGCTTGCCTTAGAGTTTAGGCGGTATGGTGACAGCAAATGACGATGACAACGGGACTCCCTTCTAACCTGTGAAATGGCATATGCCACTGGAATTGCAATGCGAGTCCATTTCAATGGAATGCGGCTGCCATCCGTTAATGGCTTAATGCAACGATTTAGACTCTCTCAGCATTGTGGTGGCAAGGCTACAATTTGCCTAGGCTTTGTGGAATTGCAATGCATTTTACGCTGAACAAGAATGAATGGACAGGCAAATGCATACGGAGTGCAAAGCTTTTAAAATTGCATTGGCTAGTCGCGGCGCGTGAGGGAAGGTTTTTTTTTTTTTTTTGTCCTATGGGAACTGTTCACGACCACAATTCGCATAAGGGTTTATTGCAGTCTACACCCATAGATGTAGGTTGTTCTGTGGTAAATTAAATCTCTGATAGCATTGCAGCATTTGCTCCTGGATGCTGCTTTTTTGGCCTTAATGGTGATTTCGATTAAAATAACTCAAAATCTGTGTGCAAAGAGAGGTAAGAATGGAATAAGCACGCGAGCGGATTGTGACAAAAGTTTGTTACCATCCGTACACGGCTGAATAGAAGATTGTGAGAGCAGTTCAAGCTGACTTAACTGTTGTCTTTAGCCAATGTGTGAACTGACTGTGAACAGCCAGTGTGCAACAACAGACCTCACATCCCTTTGGTACTAATACTTGTTGGTAAAGTAGCCCTCGATACATTTGCTAGCCGGCTATTGTAGGGTTTCAACTTTCTGGTATCAAAGGTTTTCTCTACCAGGTTAGTAGGTTGAAGGAGTGACTACATCATACATGATAGAACCTTCACACGGATCTCTAAGAATCCATTGTGTTCCTCTAAAATGAAATGTCCAGTCTGAAAGGATAGGGAAGAAGGATCTATGTGAGTTGTTTGATGGCCATCCGACCTTCCTAAACGATCCCGAATCCATAATGAATCTTAGCCCTTTTTGACTCTGCATAGGCTACGGCGTTTACCCAGGAAGTAGGCTGTACTTTCTCCTAGCTTTTGCATAAGTCACCTGTACTTAAACGCTTCTTCTTAGGTGGGTAGCCAAGAGGTTGTGGCCTGTCTTAATACCAGTGAAGAGCGTTAAGTGTCATCGGTGTAGCTCAAGAATGTGTTTTGTTTTTTTACTTTCCAGAGTCCTCTGGGAACACAGCATGATGAGTTTGCACTCTATCTCTCGTCAGCTTGTCTTTAAAAGTCAAGTGCTATGGTGAAATTACCAATTGCTAGGGTTCTGATCAGCGATACGTTTCAAAGAGCTTCACTATTGGTCCAACCTGCGAGTTGGACACTCCACCATTCTATACGATTTAGAATTCCTTCCCCAAAGCACCTACTACACCCTTCAACGACTCCTGTTTGATAAAAACTTCGATACCACTACCCCTTCCAGACTTGATTGGAAAGATGATTTTGAGCTACAACGAAAGGGATCCATCTGCTTCTTCACAGATGGCTCCAAAACAGAATCGGGAGTGGGCGGGGTTTTTTTTTTATAATTCACTAGTACTAAAGGGGTTATGAATACCCTTACGATGCTATTCACACAGCACTAGTGTTGGTGTAGTGATTTTGAAACTCAGGTGATATTAGGTTTCAGTCTTTTTTGCTCCGAGGGTGGTGTCCAGAATGACTGGGGAGAATTATTGGTTCTGTTGCCATTGCTTATAATTCACAGTATTTCTTTCGAACATCCCGATGGCATTAGTACGATCAACAATTTAAGCCATTGCCTACCCTACTGCCAGTGTTATGCCTATACAGTAGAGTTGACGTCAGCTTTTTTCGCAATTGACCGACTTTTTTCTTTTTTTGTGACATCGGGATTCGAACCTGGAACCTTCAGCGTGACAAGCGATGATGCAACCACTACACCATGGCCACCCCATGTATTCTCTAAAGATGTGAACGTAAACATCTCCTTCCGTTCGCCTGACCATTGCAGTGTCTGACAATCAAGGAACCCCTATCGTGGCTGAAGCATAATGTACTATCCTCTCGGGATATCACAATCTTTACTGATAGCCAGGCCGCGATAAAACCCCTGGAATCTGTCGCCTTCTACTCAAAAAACAGCCCCAAATTGTCGCTTGTCTCTTAATTCACTTGATATGGCGGCCGGGGCACAGAGACATTCCAGGCAACTGCATGGCGGACGAACTTGCTCGAGAGGGCACAACTCTACCAATTCTTCCGGATAAGGGAAATCCTTAGGAGCCAGCTTCTTCAACAACCTAAGTGAACTGGCTGACATTAGCATAGGCAGTCTCCAGCGCTTCATAGTAAGCTCCAGTTGATTTTGTTGGTAGCATTTCTGGCGAAATACAGATCCTGGTGGTAGCACAATGGACCTTATCTGGTCTAAGTGAGGTTGCAATTGCAGCTTGCTACTCTTACCTAACCTTACCTAGGGTTCTGATCGCTTCCTTGTTATCTAGAAGTTTTCCAGTCTGTCATGAGACCCACCAGAGTGTTCCTTTGTGATTTGAGCTCGTCGCAGCAATGTCTTATAAGCTTTGACTTCACTACTGTGGATGAAAAAGCTTTAATAGCAGCTTGCCTGTCTATGTAGGTAACTTTCAATAACAATTCATGGACAATTCTCGTGCCGTAGCGACGATTGCTGGGAATTCCGCTTGGAATATGTTGCGTAGGTTCGGAGAATTAAAGAAACTTTGACTCACCCTCATCAGTCTTTTTAATACTGAATCCCAGTCAGTAAACACCAACTACCCTTAGCCTTCTCATTGTTCCAATCCGTCCCTGGTTAGCTACATTCTCTATTCCATTTACGCGTCCAAAAGCTTTTGTGTGGACCAAAATAACAGCGGTTTATTTTGCAACTAAAATCCCATCTACACTCGTCTGAACAACGAAAAAAAAAAAAGATTTTTCTACTCACATTCCACCACTGTTCCACCGCCCCGTGGACATCTAAAATTGGTGACCAAAACTAAAAATTCCATTATACCGAGCGTAACACCATCGATGTTGAATGCCGAATTGTTTTGACAATTTTCTATACCATTTTGCAATTTTATTTTACATTTCTAAATGGGCAGCTGAATACCACTAACACTGTCTGCATCCCTCTCCGAGAAAAAGGATAATGTCATCGAATACTGTCGTTCGTACACACGACAATCGATACCGAGATACTTTATTGCAGTTAAATTGCGAACTATGCATTCAAATAATTCTATTTATTTTATTTCACAAAAAAAAAAACATGAAAAAACAAATTTTTGGTAGTGTTTCTGGTTTATCCAACGGTTTTGAGGGTGCAAAAGCACACAGACTCTGACCTCCCACTGGACAGAGAAGTGCATAAATGTTGTTGCAATTGGAATTCAATTAATAAAAAAATTTTTTAGTTGGTTCACTTTGTCCATGTAATCCAACTCCAACAATGGAGGGTGTGCAAAACTTGCAACCTATTCTGTCGTTTGACATATTGCCGAGGGAATGGGCGGTGTTTTTTTTTTTCATGGAAATTTGTCTTTTTTAAGGGCGCGACAACAACGAAAAAAAAATGCAATTAAAGCATTTGGATTTTGGTGGTTGGTATCCGATACGCGCTACTCATGCATATTCATTGGAAGCGGGTCTTTTACGGTTTGCACAATTCAGTTGGATCACGCTACAAACTATCCGCTGCCATATGATACTCATGCGTGCTCTTGCAACGGCTGCTGTGGGGTTGTTTTTCTTTTTTTGCGAAACGAGAATCGATCAATATCAAAAATTTAGAGATTTTACACAAAATGCATTATTAATTCGGGTTTTTGATAAGAGCCGCCGCCGCCGCTGCCGCCCCATTTACCGGATGAGAGAATGAAAAATTAATTTTGCGGCTTCCCAGCGGGATTTGGACTTGGACATACATGTACATATGTGTATGTTTGTGTGGAAATTATTGTTTTAATGAATAAAATTTCAATTTATTTGCGGTGTGATTTGCACTTTAACTTTTTGTGATGTTACTGTTTTGTGGAGGGTTGAAGGGTCATGTCGAGCTGTAAATTAATGCTTAACCTGGTTTAGGCCAGCAGTGGTAATCGTCAAAGGTAATTTGAAGTTATTATCACTATAGGGACTAACAAAACAAAAAAAAACAGGAATGCGACACAGTGGATGGGGATTTGTGTCAGTGTCAGATTTTCGGGTTTTGCATTTATTTTTGAAGATTACATTGGATTTCAGGTGTCCAGCTCTAAACAGGATTCGGCATTAAGGTAAATCCAATTCAAAATACCGCAGCACCATGAAACTAGTTGGCTCGGTTAAGGATTGTAACACATTTTTGAAAATAAAATGCTCGTTATGTTTGATGTGGTTTTAGATACGAATATGTGTTCAGGGATTAAATACTATTTATATGTGAGTGGAAGGGGACTTTTTATGGGAAACGTAGAATCAAGAACCCCTTGCAGCCAAGTCCTTTCTCCGTCACACTTAGGTCAATGAAGACCCATTGTGATACCCTAGGGGATTCAGGCCCCCTTACTAGGAACCATAAGCCTATGTTCTACAAATCCAGTCCAGATAAATCTGTGTATGTCGACCACAGACTTGTCGGACAGTTCTTCTAGATCCTAAAAAAAGTGTCTTCCTAGGGTTTTAAATATTATTTGGCAGAACGCTGGACAGTGGCAAAGAATGTGTGGAGTACCCTTACCTACTTCTTCATCACCACATCCTGCATGGGTCATCCATGTGCAATCTCAGTCTTCTTACATGGTAGTTAATTATATTATACCCGGTGATGATACCTATTAGAGAAGATAGGGATTTTTTGTTAATTTGCAGGATTCTTTCAGTTTCCTTGTTATGATATAGTCAGCCATTTGCAGTCTTTTGAATTTTGTTCCCAGTCTCCTGTTTAAGGTTACAGGATGGAATTTAAGCGGTGGTATCGGATTGATCGGGGTCTAATGACCCTTCCCTTGCCAGCTCATCCGCTGTCTCGTTTACAGACACACCTTTGTGGCCAAGGACTCAGCAGAGTCTTACATTGTGCTGCCTGCCAAGAACCCGCAGCTCTTCGTGACAGCGACTTACAAGCTTCGATTTTACTTCAATGGCAGAAATCGCTCTTATTACCGCCTGGCTGTCGATGAAAAAGGTTATATCATCCCGTGGTAGTGGCTTCATTGCAACCTGTTGGACTGCCAGAACCTCCGCTTGGAAGACACTGCTGTAGTCCTGGAGTCTGATCGATCTGGACAATCCGAGAGTCTCGGAAAAGAATCCAGCACGTACTCCAGTGTCCATTTTGGATCCATCGGTGTAAACGGAAGTGGTGGTGTCATTATTTAATACCTGATTGTCCTGCCATTCGTCCCTGTTGGGAAAACAGGTTGAGAATGGTCTATTAAATTCTAAGTAAGGCGTCGTGTAGTCTGTGCATACAGTAAGGCCCACAAAATTGTGTAAGATCTGTACATGCCCTGCCAGACTGTCACCCAGTTTCCAGTTTGGCTTGTATGACGGCCGCTTTTTGCAGATGATTCTTGCACAAATAAATCAAGCGGGAATAGATTGAGTATTGTCTCGAGTCCCGCTGTGGGGGTGGTTCTCAATGCGCCTGTGGTGCTGATGTAGGCTTTCCTTTGAATCTTTGTTATTAACTTAAGGTTAGTGGTTTTGCACACTGCCTGCCACCTCACCTCAGTGAGGAAAGAGTACTCAGTTCTACTTCTGCATATTCGAGACCTAATACGTAGTAAACTTTTAAAAATACAAACATGGTAAGCTTTCAGACCGCTAAGACCGAAAGAAATGGACGAAAGATGAGCCAATTTTTTTAATCATATTTTAGATTGATGAAAAAACCGTCACGAAATTTTAATTTTTTCCTTCGACAAGAACGTTCAAATTGTAAGAAATAGATGAGTCCTTAGATGAGTCTTTAGCTTCGTCCTCCGAACATAAAAAGGCTTTTTATTAAAAACAAAACCTTAAGACATTCATCAACTTTAACGCAATACAACAACACACACTCGCATATGTATTATAATAATAGACTCCTAGAGAGAGAAAGTAAAAAAAATGCCTTCCTAAGAACCTACACAGGTTGTAAAGTATTCTCGGAAGTCAGAAGCTAAGCCAAGTCAACATAGCAAGCTTCCTGTTGTTGCCATCGATGTTACTTCTCCAGTTCCCAGAAATTGTGTTTTGGTATGGTGTGTACTACGAGTATATGTACTCAAAATACAGAAGCAACAGCACCAGGAGTAGCAGGAAATTTTGTAAATATTCATGTGAAAGTTCTTATGGAATCCTTTTTCAATTTCCCTAGGGGTATTCCGATCAAACAGGAAGTGCTTAGAGTTTACGTTTTCGTCTTGTAAATACATTAATGAAACCATGGTGTGGGTGCTCCCTGTGCGCTACAGGGGAATGTGTACATCTTCGGGGTACCTAAGAGTTGCTTGTTGTTTTGGGTTTTGGAATTTCACCTTGAACATTGTTGCTTCTTCTTCTCCTGGCAGAAGATTTTCGTTCACAAAAAAAAAACAAAATAACTTTCACTTACGGCCTGGCCTCCTTTACGCCAGTCCTCCCATGTCCTACCAGCATCATCGCCGAACAAAAGTTAACAAAGTCGTGATTGATAAATATTTAAACTTAAAGGATACCAACAAAGCAAATTAATTGAAATAAGTGAAGCGTTTCGCAGTTCTTGAAACGACGACGACGACGGTTCTGCTGTTATTAGTATTGTTGGACGGTGTTCCCAGATGCTTGCTCAATTGTCTGATGGATGATTGTGGGATGGCAGTGGGAAAGCAGTGATGCGTATCGTTCTCTTGTTCTGAATGAAAAATTACAACGCTCTTGAGACAGTGACAAAGGTTGTTTAAAAGTGGAAGCGCTCTCTCTGTTCTAGAGGTGCGGCATGTGTACAACATGAAAGTTGCCCAATTCCCAATTGGTATTTCAACCGATTCCCAATGGCTTTTTGGGTTTTCTTTATGCAGAGATGTACGAATACATGTCATGAATAGATTCTTCTGTGTCTCTTGTAAGTGAATAAAGTCCAACAAACAGCGAGTCCTTATTGTGTGTGAGTTAGAGAGAAATCTCATAAAAATTGACTTGGCCTTGGAAGACTTTAGAAACAATACAAAAAAGGATGTTTATGAATATTTAATAAATATTTACTTTTAAGTATTATGGCTGCAGGGACATTAGGTTTATGTTGGCAAACAGAACTGCGACTTTTCTTAGCCCCTAAAGCAAGGACCATATAAATCCACAAAATTTAAATATCAGCCTTATGCAGTAGCGAAAGACATTATTTTGACAGTTTATGCCAAGTTTACAGGTGTGCATTTGTCGTAGGATTAAATCGTTACCTACAAGGAACAATACTCAAAGCAGAAAGCTGCGTCTTGGTTAATATCTCACCATAAGTGACGACTTCAAGTAGAAAAGTAGTCCGAATTGTTTATGACTACCCTTAAGCAAAAGCACGAGCATAAGGAGGGAAGAAGGAGGTACAGATGAACGTTGGTTTTAAATGGTTGCGGGTGGTAGTAGGCAACACATTCCTTTTAAAGGAAAGGCTAAGGAAAGAATCACTATATTTGGTGATAAAACTGTTAAACTGATGTGCATTCGAACCTCAAATTTCGAAGCATGAAATATTGAAGCTGGTTGGTGCGGCCACTATATTAGCCATGCACACATGTTCGTATTAAGCTTTTCTTTCACACTGCATGACTGGTAGCTCAATAGACTGGCATCCAGTTTGACTAGATTAAGTTCTGTAACTTCCACCATCACATCGTCCTTTACGCGGATTTTCGGCCTTTATTGCATTTTTTTTTATTTTAATCTTAAGTCACTTAGTTAAGTCATGTACTAGTCTGGTGGACAGCATTGGACAACAAGAGTAACCTGGATCTTCTTACGAGGATCCGGAGACAATCATGCATCTGTATAACGGGTGCCCTAAGAACAACACCTACTGCTGCGCTGCAGACAGTGCTCCATTTGTTTCCTATTGCTATCTATGGGAAGCAAATGGCCACTAAAGCAGCTTTAAGGCTGAGGAAATCCTCCCAGTTGACCAGTGATAATACGGGCCACGGGGGGATCCTTTACAACAACATAACCATTCCTGGCAGTACGGACTGTATTATCCCTTATATAGACTTTAACGTCAAATTCAAGACAAAAATTCCTAGCAGAAGTGCTTGGGAATCTGGTGGGGTCTTAGATGAATCTGCGATAGAGATATACACAGATGGATCTAAAACAGCGTATGACACGGGGGCAGGGGTATTCTCCAATGCACCTGTCTTAAGTATTGTCAAGCGACTGCCGGATCACTGTAGTGTTTTTCAGGCGGAAATTACGGCAGTCCAAGAAGCTTCGGCTTAGCTTTCGATTAACGCGATAGATGATAGCACTATTGTACTATACATAGATAGTCAAGCAGCGATAAAAGCCTTGGAATCACCGACAGTAAGATCCAAGTTGGTAAAGCAATGCCGCAGGTCTCTGAACGAGATCGCTGACCCTGTGATGGGTTCCACGACACAGGGACGTTCCAGGCAACTGCAGAGCGGACGAACTAGTTAAGGAAGGCGCGGGTCGGATCCTCTCTGAAAATGGAGGGGAACCGCTTGCCTCTCTAGAATCGATAAAGTGTCACCTCGATAGTGAAGCTAGAAGAATAGCTACTAGCAGGTGTAGCACTTGTCTTCTGTCGAAACAGATCTGGCCTAAAATGGATTTGAGGAGAACATAAAGACTTCTGTCCGTGAACAGGAAACTTATAAGAATTATGCCCTTACGAGGCATTGTCTAACTGGCAGGAATGCCATCAGTAGAAGTTGCAGAGACGAGTAGGAAGAAGAAACGACTGCACACCTTCTTTGTACGTGCCCTGCTCTATCAAGGTTGAGAAGGAAAACACGAGGAGAGTACTTCTTCAATGACTTTAACGACCTAGCCAGACTCAACATCTTTAGTATTAAGAGTTTTGTATGTGGGTCTAATTGGTTCTGCACTTAGTGCGGCACAGTATAGGGTTTACACCGATACGGTAACCCAAAGCCTATACTCCTTTTATCCTATAGGGAATTTCAGATGTGAGGTTTCTGAAGCTGGTTTCGGTTTTCTACACGAAATATCAGAATGGGGCTTCATTCTGGCCTAAGTGGTTCCCTGCTTAGTGGGGACAGCCGCCCAACCTAACCTAACCTAACCTAGTTAAGTCATGGTTGACGACTTTAAGCGTTGAGGGACTATTTCGATATTTTTTTATTGTTCATAGAGAAGATGATTGAATTTCCTTTCTCTTGAGGGAGATTGAACCTATGTACGTACAGTAATACCCGGATATGTAATCCCTCTCTTGGCTGTATTACCCACATTGCTAACCAAAAATTGCAGGCTTCAAAACTTGTCAGAAATATATGCGGGTACGGAAAGATAACTTACCCTCTTAAGTGCCTAAATAAATCAGAAAAACTCGCAAGGCGGGGAGAACTGTAGTTGTTTTATAAAGTCACAAATGCAAGATCTGTTAAATCTCCACCATAGTTTCTGTCCTGAAAGTTAAATAAGTTTAACTAGCTCCTTTGCCTTCTCCATTTTGAGCCCCCAAAATTGTGCGGTATCAGCCTTTTACTCGCAATTTAAGCCAATTATTTGAGTCTCATTTTGGACAAGAAGCTCAGCTCGAAACCGAATAAGCTAGAGCGATTAAAAGAAAACTATCAACGCTCTGTACCGTTGCAAAAGAAAAAAGCAAGTGGGGACTACAGTCTGAATAATATATACTGGCTCTTTTTATCCGTCACGTAGCCAATATTTACGTATGACGTAATTGTCTAGTGAAAGGCTTTTGATAAAGCCAATTAGATTAAATTCAGCCTAAATAAGTTTAAGTAGCCCCGATTGTTACTGCACCAGTCGACTTTGAAATTGGTTGTTATTGTAGCCGCCATTAAAGCCAGAAGAAAGAAGGTCCAACGACTGAGGTGGCTAGGTCATGTTGAACGGATGAACACCAATGCTCCAATCGGAAAAATCTTCGAATCCGCCCCCGAGGGACAGCGCAGTAGAAGAAGACCGCGACTCAGTTGGCGCACGCAAATTGTAGGGGACCTCAACCAACTTAGCGTGCGAAACTGGAGGCAGCTAGCTAAACTTCGAGCTGGCTGGAGACGCTTGTTGGTTGAGGCCCAGGCCGACACCGGACTATAGCGCCAACTTAAGTTAGTAAGTAATTAAAGCCACTCAGCTAGCGGGAGGTTAATAAATGTAAAAAATAATAATACAAGATAATAGGAAAGGTTATAATAGCTGCAGAAAACCAAACTTTTGTACGTAACTTCAAATTTCTTCTAAGAGTAGTTACTAACTCACCGTCTTTATGACAGTAATGGCGAATATAATTCTTTGTGAAAGCCTTCTTAAAAGTCCAAACTAACTTTCTAAGTTTGATTGCCTAATAAAAAAACTTAAGTTCACACTGCAACCTTTCATGTGCATTTTGATAGACTTGCATAACTTGAATAAACGTCCAGCTAAGGTCGATATGCACATAAATTAAACAGCTCTAGCTCCTTCAAATTATAACAAAACGCTTTAATTAATTTTCCAAAAAAATATACATAACCTCGTTTGGAATTTTTCACTTAAAAAATTAATTAAAAAACTTACACACTAAAAGGTTTTTAAAAGTAGAAAAATGGCGTCTAATCCTTACCACACTCTTTCTCTCACTAATGAATGTGTATGAACGCAATTTTCATCTTCGCGGGTCCAACAATGCAAACTTACCGCACGTAATGAAAAGTTTTTTTTTTTTTTTTTTGTTCCCAAACGACTTAAAACTTTCCACTTTCGTTAAATGATGGCCTTTTTTTAGCCCCGAAAAGTCTGCATAAAAATGCAAAAATACAACACAACGTCTCATAATGTATGCGAAAAAGAAAACGC
This sequence comes from Criorhina ranunculi, assembly GCA_951813785.1. Classification (NCBI taxonomy): domain Eukaryota; kingdom Metazoa; phylum Arthropoda; class Insecta; order Diptera; family Syrphidae; genus Criorhina; species Criorhina ranunculi. The sequence continues at coordinate 16,970,552 of OX638381.1, forward strand.
TTAACGCTCTTTCGAGAAAAATTTTCTCCTTTTGTTTGGTCCTTCTCCATGATGACTTTGCAAAAGACCGCATAATTACAAAACTGTCTTTTCCTCTCCTATATCCTTTCTTTTTCATGCATAAAGTCTATCCTCACGTATATCCTCATTAGGGAATTTGAGAGAAAAACCAAAAATTAACGTCGCTATCTGTTGGTTGAAGAGCAACAAAATGGCTGTGCTTCCTATAATGCGATGGCGACCTTTGCCATCGAATAATACAACACCCGCTTTTGGGGGTTTTTTTTTCTGTTTCCTTTATTCAACAGCAACCTGCCTTTAGCTCTTACAAAATGCAATTCGAGTGGTTTTGCTCATTGGTTTTCCGGTCCTAACCTCAAAGTTGGACCACCGCTCTTGCCGCCTTTATTTCAATTCAACGGAAGGAAAAAACCTTAAAAAAAAATCCGTGTATCAAAGTTTCAAATAGAAAATAATTTGCTAAGTCCATTCGGGTGCAGTTTGTCCGTCCTCTCAGATACGAACCAGAATTGGAGTCACCCCGCAACGGGTACAGTTACCTTTGCTGCAAATGAGAAAATAATAGGGATGTCGCATTAGGGACGCAACATAAAATGGAACAATGGCATGTATTCTAATTAAAAATGCACAGAAGACACAGAATCCGGATGAGAAAAAATGTTTTCGAAAAGGGGGTAAGCCTTATGGGGATGAGTCGTCCGTCGTGAGGTGAGTTGACTGAAGGGGTGTGGTTGTGGCCTTACTCAAGGAACCCTGTAATTAACATACATTAGCACTTGGAATGCAAATTTGCAGTTTCTGTTTTTTAACTTTTTCAGCAAGGATTTCCATCCGTCAGGCCCCACCAACTGGTATGGAGGTGTGCACTGGGGGCTGAGAAATGAAAATTTTTTTTCTACTACAAAGGTGGGGTTAGAGTCCTACTGATGCTGTATATGTCGTCAGTTATACTTGAAAGTTGAGTAATCGTCCGAGGTTATGGTAGGGTTCGATGTTGTTTTTGCTTTGTTTTCCGTTGAACTTGTGAGTGCATTAGGTAATTATAAGTCAGGGAAGAAATTATCATTCGCCTGTAATTGAGTAAAACTTCGAAATTGATAAAAGGATTCGGGTTGACAAAGATTTGGTATCGAATGTAATGATTACTATTGGCTTCATCATCTCCTAATTGGCCTTACAGACGCGTATTGTTTAATCAGCCTTGGTGAACTCGCGTCCATATTCCAAGCCGAAGTCTTTGCCATCAATCAATGCGTGAGGCTCAATCAGTCCTCTCACATCATGGGGAAAATCATTTTTATCTTTTCAGACAGTCAAGCTGTCCTAAAAACGCTCGAATAACCTGTTATCATATCCAAACTAGTCCTAGAAAACCGCAATGTCATCGCGGACCTAGCTAGGAAGAACATGGTCATCCTTTACTGGATTCTTGCACATAGTGGATTTGCGGGCAATAAAAAAGCCGACTCACTGGCAAAAGGCAGCGCGTTGGCCCCGAACCCTTCTGTTTGATAAGTTAATCAGTCTTTGCAAGACACGCAAAGGGTCTTTTCATGCGAAGTCTGGTTCAACACACCAGGACAAGCATGATCAAAACTGCTATTCCCTGTACTGCCACAAATAAAATCGAATTTCAATGTGAACCTAGATAGGAGCAACCTTAGAGCACTAATTGGACTTCTCAGCGGTCACTGCCGTTTGAACAAGCACCTACACCGCATGAACCTTGTAACAGATAGAATCTGCCTTGAGAGTGAAAAGACCTCTCTACAGATCTTAACGGAATGCCCAGATCTCTTCCAACTTAGAAAGATAATTCTCGGCGACGAAGTCATCGCTTCGGAACAACTCCACACAGAGAAGTTCCTTAACTTCCAGATATCCTCTGGGGTGAAACACTTCATCTTAGAAACACTAGAGAAAGCACAATAGGATTCGCTGGAAACCGCAGTGCCACAAGGGCTGTGAACAACCCTCCCGACACCATAATAATAATAAAAACCTTGGTTTGTTAGGAAGTGTCTGCATATCCTCAAGTACTTTTTTGCTGACAATTTTAGAACGCCATCAATCAAGATCTAGAAAAGGCATGCATCCAATGAAACGACGTAAACCCTAATCCCAAACCCTTCAGTAGTCTTTGTGTTTCTGGAAAAGCCTAGTCTTTCGAGCAATGACAGCGCTCGGATTGAGATAAGTCAATTCAACCATTCTAACAAACCTCAGTCGAATGACAAAGCCTTGCCTAAATTCCGTTTCATTTTTCCCCAAACTGAAACTAAAATAACTTAAATCATTCGTCTTTAACCTCAACCGGAATTTATGCAAAAGAAATTATCATTAAGTAAATCCGCAAAAAACCATCAGTCAATAAATTCAAACGAAAAAATATCACAATATTCCCTAATCGGTGATTTAAATACAGAAAAGAGAAAAAAAAACCAGATCAACCGGATGATTCGCATAAATTTCCTGATTATCCCGAGCCGTAGTTCTTACTGTGTTCCATTTGCAGTTCAATATCAGCCATGAGTCGACGGAGCACAAAAAAACACCCGAATTCCCGCCTCATACTCTGGGGCTCCGGAGATTTCCAAGAGAATACAACCCAACAGACCATCAAAATGCAAATGCTGAACCCAGCATACATACAGAGAAAAAAAGAAGCCTTTTCCGGAGTTCGTCCGATGAAAAAAGGACAAACGGAAATTGTCGCAAAAAAAAAAAAACACAACGAACGGGCCGAACTCGAATAAAGAAAAATGTTAATTTTCCAAATGCATCAATTTATCTGGGCGCGCCGGAAGGATTTTGTGGATGAATCTATTTATTGTCTGCCAATAGAATTGGCGGCTGGTTTTATCTGAACTATCCTGTAATTATGCGGGACTTAATTACATCCGAATGAAGCTGCTATAACTCTTTTTACGCACAGACGATCACTGAAAGTTTAAAGGCAATCAAAGCATCATGGTGGAAAAAAATTAAAGTATGAAAAAAGCGCAAGAACTTACTTGGCTTCATTTGGGTTAAACCATCAAAATCAATTAAAATCCATACAACTTAAGACTCCATTGAGAGTGTCCAACACCAATGCAATGATGCTCATTTTTGACATTAAACTCGTCCTTCAGAGCTTCAGTCAAACTGATGGCAGTTATACCATCAAGATGTTAGTCCTATTTCAGTTAAAATTTTTACTTTTGACAGCTTCTGCTTCATTTATTTTCAAACTTAGTGAAAGAAGTACTTCTACAGACTGTATAACGGCGACGAAGACCAACATCTCGCTCACAAGAAGAACCAACCATTCAACCTAGACGGTGATAGCCAAAACTTCCATCCATCTGGTCCAAAACGAAATAAGAATTGCAATATCCAACCATAAATCCAATATGGCTGCTGGACCTGACGACTTACCGGTCGAGCTATTCAAAGCTTTGGAGAGGATCAACCAACCTAGAGGACCAGTTCCATTGAAACGAAAACAATCTCAAGGCGAATGCTCTTTTAATCCGATTTCAGTAACCTACTGCGGCCTTCGTTCGCCTTCCTTCTTCATCAGGCCTTGGATGGTCTGGGCCTGAACTAATGTCGCTTTCCATCCTTCTCGGTCCCGGGCATGCTGCTTCCAGTTTACTATACCAATATTTCTGGAGTCCGCGATCTTTAAATCAGACGTTCGGTCATTGGTGAACCAGGTGGCTGGGGTTCAGCTGGAGCTGGGTCTTAGCTGGAGTATTCTCATCTATTCGCTCGATGTTGCCGAGCCAGTGCAGTCGACGGAATGTTGCCTCCCAGACTACATCCACATCTTTATACAGCTCGTAGAGTTCGCGGTTATATCTTCTCCTCCATTGGCCCTCCTCGGAGACTGGACCAAATATTTGACGTAGAATTTATCTTTCGAAGGATCCCAAGATCTGCTCTGCGGTCTTACTCATCGTCCAGCATTCAGCTCCATAAAGCAGAACTGGCAAGATCAGGGTTTTGTTGAGCATGATTTTAGTCCTTCGAGTTAGGAGTTTGGACCCTAGTTGTTTGAACAAACCAAAGTAGCAGCGCTTGCCTAAGGGTACCCTTCGTCGAATCTCAACTAGGGTGTCATTTGTGGAGTTTATATTTGTCCCGAGGTAGATAAACTCCTTCACTACCTCAAAATTATAGCTGTCAATTGTTAGGTTTTGACATAGACGGTGTTAGACGGATCGGTTTTTGGTAGACACCACGTACTTTGTGTTATCCTCGTTCATCGTGAGACCAACTCGTTGGGCTTGTTCTTCTATTGCCGTAAAAGCCTCAATAATGGCACGCTGGGAACGGGCGATGATGTCGATATCGTCTGCGTAGCCCAGTAGCTGGATGGATTTGTTAAATATAGTGCCTTCTGTGTTAACGCCGGCCTTTCGCACTATCTGCCCCAGCACAAGATTAAAGAAGTCACTCCTTGCCGAAATCCGGTGCATATTTGGAATAATTCGGTTCCGGGTTCCAAGCTGCACGGTGCATTGCGTTGCCATCCGCTACTAACTCTTTTTCAAGACCGTGGCTGATTCTTGGAAATCCTTATCGTCCTGAGCTCCGAATATCTCAAAGTTTTGGAAGTTTTTAACTCCATCTAGGAAATTCGTCCGATGTCGTGCTGCTATTATTGTCTCTTGGTCAAAACTCGAGCTTATAAGTTCAGCAAGTTGAGTCCGGATATACAGTCACTAGAACCCGGCTACCACCTGAAAGTAACATAAGCATAATTGATCTGTAGTCATAGTTACAACACTGTGCATTCTTCGAAGAATGCAGCGGCGGCTGTAATACAGACGCGGAAGAGAAGACATCCCACTTCCTACGCGAATGTCCCAGCCTACACAGAATAAGAATGATGGCCCTCAGTGAATACTATTTCGACCTGGGCGACCTGTCTAAGAAGCCACCAAAAGCCATTCTAAAATTAACTTCAAATTGTCGATGGTGCAGGGAAGTCGGACTATCGTTATTGCACTCACCCAGACCTTTCCCCTCCTTTTTTGTCCTTTCAGTATGGACATTCCACGTCCGAGCAACACAATTGATCCATAAAGATCCGAGTGAAGGCTGCATCACACGATGCATCCACCTCTTCAATCTACTTACCTACAACACTGTGTACCCCAAGTTATCGCCAGTCAGTGCCTGCCCTATTTCTATAGCTACCACACCGTTCCAAAACTTATTTTGTCTAAATTTGATTAGGAGATTAAATTGAACAAGGCTTGTCAGGTTCACAGGACTCAATGAAGTCATCAGAAGTTTTAATTGTTAATTCAAGTTGAATGTTTGATTGCCCAGGAGACTCTTGTCACTTCAAAGCATGCGAACAACTAATGGACTATCCCTGACACATTAGCTTATCCTTGAAACGAGAATAACTGCCGACTATTACGTAAAGCAAGACGTGCGACTGATTTAATTGAAAACATCTAAGGATCTTTGAATTATTTTCAGTTAATACAATAAATTCCGTCGACATCACCTAATAAAATGCGTAAAAGTTATTAATTAAGTCCTTGGTGTAGTCCATTTAAATCTCCCTTCAGTACCATTAGGAAGTGAATTTTCAATTTACGACTACTACGTAACTGGAATAATTTATTATCTTAAAATATTTTATTACTTATAGCTAGCTACCAGCACAGTGAAATAAGGTCGATATTCTGATAGGAAAAAAAGGCGTTACGAACGCGTTTGAGGTTAGCTTTTATGCAAACATTATCATCAGTCATGCAATGCAACAAGGAAACAAGGAATGGTTATCAAAGTGCACAAGTGTCTGTTCTGAAGATAACATCAGCCTCTTACGAATCATTGTTGAGTAGTGCAGCTAGCTGCAGGATAGCTGCCTTGCGAGTTTACCCGCTTACATTGCTGACAAGTTTTGAAGCCTCACATTTTTGGTTGGCAATGCGGGTAACACAGCTAAGCGAGTGAGTACATATCCGGGTCTTATTGTACCTCACGAGGTAAACATTGGAAAGATGTATTTTATTCAAACAAGACAACAGGGACTGAAGTACAGAGCTTGAAGTTGGGTGATTGGTATACCAATGATAAAATGCTCGGCAGATGTAATGTTAAAACCACAGCGGCCGACGAGCTGAACTAAGGGAGAAAGCAAAGCCTTCTTGGAAATCAAAACGACGAGCAAAAAAAGAAGAGCCACGATCTTCTACTTCTCGGGCACTCAACATCGCCGTGCAGCACGAGCTTGTAGGCTGCTGTACATAAAGCAGCGACCGACCAGATATCTGGCCGATATAAGGGACGTAGAGTGCGGGGCTTATAACCAAAAGCTATTCGTCAACAACCCGTTCGGAAATGTCTTGCAACTTGTGCGACAGATCCCGGTTCAACTTCCACTTGAGCCTTATCATCTGACTGTGTTCCACTTGTCGCCAGCTGCTGACCATCCAGAATTTTTTTTTCCCCCGGTTTGGGTGTTGGAACATCACGCTGGAGCACTCAGACACAAAAACAGGTCCATTGTGCTCCCAGCAGATACAACCCTTTTACCGTTTTTCCTTCATATTTCTAAGAAAGTCGACTAAGAGCTTCAGTGATAAGGAGCTTAGGTTACCAGCACTCATCACATCAGCCCCAAAAGTCTGCCTCCTGATACGAGCAAAGGCAGGACAATCACATAGAAAACGTTCCGCAGTGTCGTCGCCCTCTCCACAAGCGTCACGGACTGTGGTGTCACTGAAACCTAGCACGTTGAGATTTTTGACGGAGAGATGTCCCGTAATAACGTCAATAAGTTGTCTGCAGTTTTTTCTGCTGAGAGACAGCAATAATGCCGCGGATTTCTTACAGACGTTCGGGAAGGATATGTTTAGTCTGCCTGCATCCTGGAGAATCTACTTCTACAGTCATGTTTGCTAGAAACCCAACCAACTATAGAAGCCCTAACCGAAGATCCGGCAAACCTAACGTGGGTTCAGGGCCGGAGAAGTTCTCCTATGAATCTTGATCCAGAAGTATGTAGTTTGACATAAATATATTCAGAATGCTCCCATTCCTCTGTCTTCTTGGTCGGTGTGGTGACAAAGTTCGAAGTGCATTGTAGACAGGAACTGGTGGGATAGCCCTTCAACCACATCAATTATGTCGTTACCAAAAACTTTTTTTCTTTTAGAAAACCACCATTTGTTCCACTGTGTGATCTCCAACCACCTGGCAATTGCTAAAAAGCTAAATTTAATTTTAATTAAGTAAAAACCAAAGTATTACGCACCGTCATTCCAGGTACCAGGTAATAATCAAAAGATACGGCACTCAGTCGTAAGTAACTTCCCAATTCACTGTGGGGGACTCACTAATATGTCGTCGCATTGATGTGATTTATATTCCCTTTGCACCCATTCATTGTGAGCGCGGAGTGCACACGATAACTTTACTTGATGGCGACTAATTTGGATGGAGAATCCTCCTCCTCCTCCAGAATATCAGTTAATGGTACCTACTATGGAAACTTCGTTGCAGGATACCCCTGATGCCACTCCAGTGCCAAAAGAATATTAATTATACAACGTAAGATGTTAATCTTGAAGTTCTGTCTTTTGCACGTTTCATCCGAATCACCGTTGTCTTTTCTTGTGCACACATAGAGTCTAAGTCTCATCCGACACCGAGATAAACGAGCGATTAATTTCTATCCCACCGACATGTATCCTAAGAATTTAACTCGAGGGGAATGGGAAATGATTTGGCAAGGTGGCTATGCAGTGCGGGCAAATGCCATAAACACTGTAGCCACATCGACCGTTACCACCAACACATCTCATTTCCAACTCTCTCTCTCTCTCTCTCGACTGACGATGCAAAACCCCAATCTCTCACAATTCATCCTGCTATCCTGTCACTTTGACGAGAGGAATAGATTTTTGCTGGTGGGGGTTGCCTGGTTGGTGGTGGTGATGGAAATCTTTGAAACTTTGATGTGGTTAAATGGAACATTTTTACATTCGGTTGAGATGTTGATGATTCTCTTCAGCTTCTTGCATGCCTTTGTCCTCTTCTTTTTATCCAACCACTCGGGATTAAATGTGGCTTCTCTTTCTGATTAAAGATATTCTGCATGCAGAGTGTTTGCGTTCTTGAGGCTCGACTCATCGCATACTAGGGCATACTCGTACACAAGCGGACAGAAAAGCTGAACGCTCGAAACGAAAGGAGCCGTGAAAATTATTAGCAAGGATAAGTGAATGTCTTATATCCGAATGAAGAACATAACAGACTCTCGTGCTGCTGCTGCTGCTGCTACTTTTTCTCGTTGATGATGCCAGAGTGATGAGGTGCATTAATCTTATCACACGTCATGTGTATAAGACTATGAACGCGATAGAAGAAGACAAAGGACGAAGAAAGGATTACGTTGTGGCTGAGTGGGAAAAGAAAAAAGTGCTAGATTAGTTTGTTTTAATTGCTGCATCAGTGCATAACCAGTATGCAAGGATACGTATCCGGATGCAAGTGTAATTACATGGCAAAGAGTTATTAAAAAAAAATTCCAAACTTTGATTAAATGTTTAGTGTTCATTAGAGCGGAGTGTGTAGAAATGAAAACGATTCAACAACTCATATGTGTTAACTTGATGTCCTGCGGTGGAATACAATTTAACTAGGAATTTGAAAAGTTTGTGCAATTTACAAGGACATGCAGAGATATTTTTGTTTAACTATCCATTGTGACAATTTTTGTTTTAAAACTTTTGATTGTGAGTTGGCAAGCGCTTTAAGTTAGACCGGTGGTCTAATAGGAGTACAACGGATTTGTTAGTATTGTAAGACTTCAATCCTGGATGCAATTTAAGACTCGCATGGAAAAACCTGCGATGGTTTCAAAAACTCCGGATAAATCGCGAACGAATCGTCAACACATAGAAGACTGTCAACGTAGATAGAAGCTCCTTTTTTTTTTTTTTTTGTATAATTCACTAGCGCTAAAGGGATTATGAATACCCTTATGATACTATTCACACATCGCTAGTGTTGGGTGCAGTGATTTTGAAACTCAGATGGTATTAGGTTTTAGTCTATTTGCTCCAAGGGTGGTGTCCAGAATGACTAGGGAGAATTATTGGTACTGTTGCTGCCTTTGCTTATAATTCACAGTATTTCTTTCGAACATCCCGATGTCATTAGTACGATCAACACTTTCAAGCCATATGACTACCCTACGGCCAGTGTTATGCCTATGCAGTCGAGTTGACGACGTCAGCTTTTTTCGCAGTTGATCGACTTTTTTTTTTGTTGGCGTCGGGATTCGAACCATCAGCGTGACAAGCAATGATGCAACCACTACACCATGGCCACCCATTCTTCCAAGGCGACTTTCATCCGACTTTAATGGAGTCAATCATACAGTATAATGGGCTGCCGACCAGTGTAAAGTTTCCGTTCCATTCCCATCGACACCGGGCACGATGCTTTCAATTTTCTAGACCAAGCGCTCTAGCATTCGCAATAGATTAGTCTTTTAATTAGGTAGGCAGGTTGGTTGAAGAGGTAGATACATCGCGTGATGCAGTCTTCACTCGGATCTCCACGAATACATTGTGTTCCTCTGACGTGGAATGTCCATTCTGAAAAGGCAAAAAAAAGGAAAAGTCTGGATGAGTGCAATTACGATCGCTTGGCCATCTTGAATTCGTAGTAAATTTGAGAATGGCTTTTGGTGGCTTCTTAGACAGGTCGACCAGGTCGTTGAAATAGTATTCACTGAGGGCCGTCTTTCTAGTTCTGGTTAGGCTGGGACATTCGCAAAGGAAGTGGGTTCTGTGCTTTTCCGCCTCTGCGGTCTTTCAACTAGAACTTCGAAGATTCCTTGTCATCTTAAACTTTGAGGATGAGACTCAAAGATCGTCGTGGCTGGAACATTGTTGTCCATTATCTCATTTGGGCCAAGCCAATGTAGGTGCCATATCTTGACTTTCGGACTAAATCCACATCTTTTGCTCCATTCGTCCTCCTCGCACAGAAATATTTCGTTCGAAAATGGACGAATGGTGCTTTGTTAGTTGCATGTACATTTTTGATTTTGCTCTCATTTACTTCAAGACCAACTCGTTTCGCTTCATCTTCAATTGATGTGAAAGCCTCTATGTCAGCACGCTGGCTTATTAAGCGTTCGCACAATTTCTCTTGATAGGGGTTTTACTGTGTTTTAACAGCAGCAACATGAGTGATTCTATGTTTGTGGTCCAAGCTTCTATGATTAACACAACTACCTTCGGATCTTATGCTGCCTCATAGCTAAAGCTACACAGTGTGACTGTTTGCACAATGCATACACCTCGTCCGGATAACAAAAGAAACCTTCACAATGATTTCCCACACTTAAATTTGCCATTCCTATGACTACTAACACTACTCCAACCAGTCACTTAATTGTCCATGAAAACGCATTAGCCAGTCCACCACTACAAATACTTGTTCAACCACATACTCAATTCGGGATTTTGAAAATTATTTTCTCTACAAAATATGCCATTCATCAACGTGTGACCACTTTTTCACATCTGTTCAAACATTACACAGGATCCTGGAATTGGACGGAAATTCTATTTTCCACCAGAGGACACATCAGCGCACAGATAAGAGTGGAACTATAAATTTTCAAAAAAGGACCACAATTCTGTATAACATGGTGGTCTAACGCTAACGTATGGATCTCACGTTTTGTTGGACATTAGGACATTCCATGTCAACAAAAGATTTAATTTTAAATATCAACAACCCTTCATCACTGTACGACTGTGAATGAGGATGCCAGTAGTCTCCGCTTAACATAAACGGAACTCTGGTCAGGTATTCAGAAAAGAACGACGGACGTCGGTACTATCCGACGATCACAAAAAATTCTTCCATCCTGCGACACATTTCATCAGATGACCACGAAATGACATGACACGAATGAATACTGAACCAGGTGTTATAATTTGTATGGTCTTGGTATACAATAAACGGTTGGAGTGACAACGGAATTCCGTTTATCTATCTTTTGGGAAAGGAAACTTTTTTCTAAAAGCGGCGGTTCTCTGCAATTTCATTTTTTATTTTACAATTGTAGTTTGGAGTATAGGTGTGACTTTTGTTTGTTAAAACTTTGTTTAGATTCGTCATTAGTTTATGCTTTCGAAGATGTTTTCAAAAAAAATGTACCAAAGGTTGTATGTCCACTGAAAGTCTACTTGGTGAATCTCAGATAGTTTGTAGTTCTCAACAAACTGAAAGGTGGGACATGGATCTTAAATGAGCCACTCATCCGGTAAAATACTTCAAAAATTCAAATATGGCATCGACATATCTATTGCAAATCATTTCAACTTAAACTTTTCAAGACAAATTCATTTATTAAGAAAAGTTGGCAGTGTAGCCTTTAATATCTGTGGCCACAAGGAAAAACAGCATAAGTCACACACAACACAAGTCGACTTATTTTGTGGTTGTTGGTTTCAAAATCCTGATACGAGTCTGGCCCCAAAGGGCAACTGCCTTGCAGTGGATAGAAACCGTGTTTCTAAATCAAAATTCCGGTGTCAAATGTAAGCTAATTATTTTTTAAAGGTTTAGGTTAGGTTAGGTGAATAGGTGTCCCGTGGGACCCACTTAGGCTGTTAGCCCATTGTGATACCTATAGAATCTCTCTAAGAGAGAATTCTACCCGTAGAACCATTTAGAGTTGTTCAAATATGAGAGGATTTTGAGGAGGGGTATTTGACTAAGGTCACTGTTATCATTGAAATGATAGTGCCCAAGAAATCTTCTTCTGCTGTGGGAGAGCGCTGGACAATGGCAGAGGAGATGAGTTGTACTTTCCTCCTCCTCCTCATCCCTACAGCTTCTGCAGAAATCATTGAAGAATGCCCCTAATCTTCTGGCGTGTTGTCCTAGTAGGCAATGGCCTGTGATGACACCAATCATGGTGCTAATTTGTATTCTGTTCATAGCAATAATCTCCCTTGACTTGTGGTCGTCAATTTCAGGCCACATAAGTCTGGTGGAATGACACGTGTGACCGTTTTTCCACCTGGAGTTAATTTCTCTAGTTATGATTTGTTTGATAATGAGTTTCACTGTACTGTTTGGTATACCCAAACCTTTGTTATGAGAGGAAATCTCTAGGGTCGTACCAGATCTGGCGAGTTCGTCGGCTTTGCAATTACCAGAGATGTCACTATGTCCAGGCACCCAACAAAGGTGAATGTTAAACTGCTCAGTCATCTCATTAAGAGACGATAGGCAGTTAAGGACCGTCAGAGAGTTGTTAGTGACATTCGATAGAGATCTTAAAGCTGCTTGGCTGTCGCTGAAGATACAGATATCCTTAGTAGATATAATGTTCCACTTCAGCCATGATAAAGCTTCCTTTATCGTCATTATTTCCGCTTAGAAAACAGTACAGCGATCAGGGAGGCAGAACGCCTGGTTTATATTAAGTTTGTGTGAGTGTAAGCCGCAGCCTACACCTTCATTGGTTTTAGAGCCGTCTGTATAGATATGAATCTGTTTATTAACGGATTTGAGGAATCTATGCCAATTCTCCCGTGGGGGAATTGTTACCTTAAATGCCCTTTCAAAGGAGTTGAACGGGAGAGTTCTATCAAATTTGTTTGGTAGGTTGTGGAATCTGTGTAAGATACGGGAGTGACCATAAGGTAATTGTTGCTTTCAGACGGGCTGCTGCGTTTGCCGCAACTTGCTTAGCTAGGGAATCCAAAGGTGTGAGGTTCAGGATGGTCTCTAGCGCAGCAGATGGGGTTGATCTTAGGGCCCCCGTGATGTAGAGACAAGCAATCCTTTGAACCTTGGCTATTATGTTAAGATATGAGCTTTTATCGAGTGCAGTCCACCATACTAAAGCTCCATAAAGAAGTATGGGTCTAACTATGGACGTACAGAGCCAGTAGGTAACCTTGGGCGTGTAACCCCACTTGCGACCAATGGTTCTCTTGCAAGTGTAAAGGGCTACCAAAGCTTTTTTGACTCGGTCAGTGACAGTGGGTTTCCAGCATAGCTTCCTATCGAAAATGATTCCAAGAAATTTGGCCTCATTGGAGAAAGTTAGCCTTATACCGTTGAGTTTAGGAGGGATGATCACAGGAATTTTGTATTTCCTGGAGAACAGAACTAGCTCTGTTTTGTGTGGGTTTACATTAAGCCCAAATTTATCAGTCCATCTGGTGAGAAGAGAGAGGGCATTGCTCATCAGTTCGTTTAGAACCTGAGGGTGCATTCCTGAGACAGCAATAGCAACGTCATCCGCGTATGCCACCACAGTGTAGCCATTCCTTTCTAGGTCCGCAAGTAGACTGTTTAGAGCCATGTTCCAAAGGAAAGGCGAGAGGACCCCTCCCTGAGGAGTACCTCTACTGACAAATCTTTGAGCCATGACTTCACCCATCCGAGCGTTGACAACTCTTCCGCAGAGGAGTTGGGTAATCAATGCGATGAGTGATCCATCAACTCCTAGATCTGCCAGTGCCCCAGTGATTGCATACGGTTTGACGTTGTTAAAAGCTCCCTCAATATCAAGGAAGGCAGCTAAGGTGTATTGTTTGTTTTCAATGGACCTCTCGATGGTTTGAGTGAGCTAGTGTAAAGCTGTTTCGGTCGACTTGCCTTTGTTGTATGCATGCTGACAATTTGAGATCAGGTTGATGTCAATGGTTGATCTGAGGTGGATCTCAATGAGTCTTTCTAATACCTTTAAGAGGAATGAGGAGAGACTGATGGGGCGGAGATCTTTTGGGTGTGTATGTGTGCTCTTGCCAGCCTTGGGAATGAACACAACATTAGTTTGCTTCCAATTGTGCGGAATGTAGTTGTGGGAGATACAGCTTCTGTATATAATGAGCAACCAGGGAAGAATTATATCTTTGGACTGCTGAAGTAGTGCTGGGAAAATCTCGTCCGGTCCAGATGATTTATAGGGTTTGAAGCTTGAGATAGCCCAAGCCACTTTTTCCCGAGAAATGAGCTTATCTGCAAACCAATCTGGAGAAGTTCTGTGGATAATTCCACCCTCCGTAGAGGGTGTCGGATCAGGGAAAAAAAAAGTCGGTCAATTGCGGAAAAAGCTGACGTCAACTCTACTGTATAGGCATAACACTGGCAGTAGGGTAGGCAATGGCTTAAAAGTGTTGATCGTACTAATGCCATCGGGATGTTTGAAAGAAATGCTGTGAATTATAAGCAACGGCAACAGTACCAATAATTCTCCCCAGTCATTCTGGACACCACCCTCGGAGCAAAAAGACTGAAACCTTATACCACCTGAGTTTCCAAATCACTACACCACACTAGCGCTGTGTGAATAGCATCATAAGGGTATTCATAACCCCTTTAGCGCTAGTGAATTATAAAAAAAAAAAAAAAAAAGGGAAGTGAGTATCCAGAAGAAGATCGAGAACCTCTGCATAGCTAGAGGTCCACGACCCGTCCCCTTTAAGGATATGAGAGGGAGTAGCAGCGTTACTAGACAGGATTTTCCGCAGTCGGGCTACTTCCGCAGTGTCCTCGATGTTGCTGCAGAACTGCTCCCAAGACGATTTTTTTGTTTGCAAAGTTCTTTTTTGTATAATTTGAGCTGGTCTTTATAAGATAACCAGTCGGGGGCCTCTCTAGTATACTTAGCTCTATTGAAGGCTCTCCTACAAGTCTTCCTGTGAAAGTCCAGCTCTTCATTCCACCAGGGTGGCTTGTTCCTCCCACCTGATCTTATGATAGGGCAAGATGCATTAAACGCATTGCTAAGTATGCAGGTTAGGCTTTCAACCATATGGTCAATTTCAGGAATATTAGAGGGTATACTGAGTGGCAGTGGTGGAAGGAGCTTTTTGACTAGAGTGCAAAATTTAAACCAGTCAGTTTTCTTTTTGTTACGAAAGACAACCTGGGGCTGGCTTAATCCCGTAATTTTAAAGTGGATGGCCCTGTGATCAGAAAAGGAGTGCTCTTTTGAAACCCTCCAGTCTATCACCCGGTTATCGATATTGGACGAAGCTAGGGTGATATCTATCACCTCTTGTCTGTTTTTAGTGATAAAAGTTGGCTCATCGCCTTTGTTGCATAAATATTGATTTGAATTGAGTACAAAGCTAAAAAGAGACTCACCTCTGTCATTTATGTTAGTGCTGCCCCAAATAGTATGATGAGCGTTTGCATCCGCTCCGATTATCATACGGGCGTTGTTGTCTTTTGCCGCAGCAATCATCCTCTGTACCATGTTCTAAAGGTTTGCTTTGCAGCAAATTCGTACGAAAACAAGTTTTTTTTTTAGTAAATTCTTAAAGAGAACACAATGCCGAATAGAAATGCCTAGAGACAGCTCGAAGACGGTTCTAAAATAACCCAGAGAATCGGTGCCGATGTTTTTTAGAAAGAACCTGACATTCACTACTCCTTCAGTCTCCCTTAAGATGCCGCGGCATGGCTACAGACTAACATATCACCCACAGATGAAGTATCTCATACAAATATTGTCATTTGTATCGATAGCGAGGCTGCAATCTTGTATCCACCACAATAACACCGAAGACAGTGAAGGACTGTCACTGATATCGAATCGACATCGCTAAACAGAACAACGTCACACTTTGTTGGATCATCATTATAAAATTCCAAGGTTCTCTAGTCGATACACACCACCTATTTATCGATTTTGAAGCCGCCTTTGACAGTATTTATGGGGACGAGCTATATACAGCCATGTCAAGTTTTGGCATCCCCGCCAAACTCGTCCATTTGTATAGGTTCACGATGGCGAATGCGCGCTGTTTCCATCAAAGTCGGTCACGATCTCACCGAAACCTTTGAAGTCAAAAAAGGATTTAGGCAAGGTGATACGCTGTGATGGGACTTCTTCAACAACGATTTCTTGAACGAATTGTGCGAAACGCTCAAGCCAACAACAGCGGCACAATCTTTCAGAAGTCTGTGCAACAACTTGCAAACGCTGACGATATTGATATAATCGGCAGAAATCTGCAAGTTGTCACCGGTGCGCTCGCGAGTATTGGGACAGAAGCGGCCAAAATAAGACTAGCGATCAACGAGAACAAAACTAAGTATTTGCTGCCGACGAGAAGGGGCACTATATACAGCTAAAACTTCGAGTAAGTAAGGGACTTTGTCTACCTTGGCTCTGCTATTACTTCTGAAAATGATATCTAGAAATCAAACGAAAAATAACTCTTGCCAATCGCTGTTTCTTTGGGCTGCAAGGGCAATTGAGTAGTAAGGCCCTTTCCCAAAGAACTAAGGAAACTCTGTACAAGACCTTAATCATCCCAAGCCTGCTCTATGGCGCTGAAGCATGGACTTTATCAAAGGCGCTTGGAGCGAAAAATTCTTCGTTAGATATTCGTTCCCGTGTGCATTGATGGGTTGTGGAGGAGGAGGTTCAACGACGAATTATACGAGCTGTACAGCGACATCGATCTAGTCAAAAAACTACGCATTGGTCGTTTAAGATGGCTAGGACATGTAGAGCGCATGGACACCAACGCTCCAGCCCGAAGAGTCTTCGAATCCAACCCGGAGAGACAACGCAGTAGAGGAAGACCTCGCTTAAAGTGGCGCACACAAGTAGAAGGGGACCTCAACCAACTTCGAGTGCGTAACTGGAGGTGTTTAGCAAAGGACCGGGCTAATTAGAGAAGCTTGTTGGTGGAGGCCCACGTTCACCCCGAACTATAGCGCCACCTAAGTAAGTAAGTAAGTAAGGATCTCTAGGTCCAGACAGTAAGAATCTTGTCCATGCCAAAGTGCCTATGTCGTTTGTCAAACACCTGATCCATACTGAAACCCCGAGCTACAGCAGGACACCATAGTTCGAAGCAATTTAAACAAAAAAAACTTTGGTAGCCAGCACAATCCTGAGGTTCCTCCATGAGCTCGATCTTGTCTATAATCATATTTTCTAGTTGGAAGAAAACTTGCTCTTCTGGTCTCCGCCATTTAGGGAAGAGGAGGCCCCTCAGATGTCTTCTGGCTCAGTCCGAGACGACAATTTGAGAAAGGCCTGCTCTAGCATCGTGCGACCTTCCAAGCTCTTTGTGTGTTTTCCAGGCGGAGGTACTAACGATTAGAGAAGCCTGCAAGATACTTAGCCTCAACCCTACTACCACAAACAGCATAGGAATCTTTATTGACAGCCAGGCTGCCATCAAAGAGCCCCACTCACACACTTCGTCCTCTACATTAGTAGAACAATGTAAGGAAACTTTAAAGCAGGCAAACGCTCGATTTAACATCACTCTTCGCTGGGTTCCCGACCATAGTAACATAGAGGGGAACGAGAGAGCCGACGCGGTAGCCAGATGTGATTCTACCATGGATGTCGCTCTTGCGGAGTCAGTCTGCTTCCCGATAGGACTCTTCAAGGACAAAATTTTCCAACACTTCCTCTCTATTGCCAACTCAAGGTGAAAAAGTTAAGTAACCTGTACTATATCCAGACAGATGTGGCCCGCCTACATCAAAAACAGGACGAATGACTTACTCAATAGAACCCGCACCGAGACAGCAAGCATCACAGCAATTAGCACGGGCCACTGACCAATTGGTCCAACACGCTGCCAAGTTAGGCATCCCGTTCAACCCCCACTGCCGTTGTTTAGACAATTCACACGAAAAGGAAACGCTATTCCACTTTCTCTGTGACTGGGACTGCCCGGCACTAGCAAGAGCCAGGCAGCGCACACAAGGAACTATCAGAGATTTCTGACATAAAACTCTGCAACATTATTAATTTTTTGAACTCCACAAGATGTATCTGAAAACCACGCTCTCAACATCCAGTGAGTTGTAGTATCAAAACAGCACATCTACGCTTGTTTCTCTGGCAGGTTCACCAGTTTCAACCACTTTTACCTAATTTATCCTTAAAATCTATCTTAACACCTAAGACATCTTATGAGGAAACGAAAACTATTGAAAACTTGTAACTGCATGTATGTATTTTGTCCAAATAATTGAATTACATATTTAGAACACGTTTAGGGTTTACTTTCTGGATGTGATGGTTCCTCCCACACCCATTCGTGCCATTCAACGCATTTTTTCTTGCTATCAAGCCAGCCTGTCCCATGAGGACAGCTAGCAGACTTAGCAGGTTGTCCCAATTGTTCACACACCCAATATACGGTTGGATCCCATGTGTTTCTATGATACACAACTCTCAGTTCATTTTCTGTCTTGCATCCCGGTTGACCATCATCATGAACCTGAGCAGCCCAGGAAAGGCCAACGATCATTAAAAGTATTGCCACTGTACAAAAATTTAGAAAAAATTAAAATCTTTATAGAAAACTTGTAACTGTGTCTTTAGTTACCTACCGTGAAATTTCATTTTGGTTTTCGCAAATTAAGAGCACTACTGTCGTGGCTAACTGAAAACTTGTCATACTTATAGTTAAAATCTATCCGCAACTAGACATATGTGTATCTATTGAATTAAATTATTATTTGTGATAAGAGTAACTCACTGCACAAACAGTAATGATAAGTGCTATCAGAAAACTGTAAAAATGCGTTAGACATACTGCAGGTCTTGTTGAACTTTATAAGCTTGTAAGTATCTGGTAATCCCAGGTTTGTTGTATAAATATTATTTTTTTTTTAAAGTTTTTACAATGTTCTTGAAGTATTTGATATCAAAGTCTATTAACGACTGTAAGAAGTAAACAATATAATCGATTTAGGGGCTAGAGACTGATGACCTTCAGAGGAAATAGGAACTTTTCGAGGAACTTTTCCCCATTGGATCGCTGGGAAAGCTGACAAATCCAAGTTCAAGTTCGAATCCCATCAAATATTATAAAGAGTTCTCCCGACAACTTGGGAATCAAGGCAGTCGCGTATGCGGACGACGTGGTTATTTTAGTATCAGAGAGGGCTCTGACTAAGCTAAGCGCTTGGGCTACAAGCTGTGGACTGGGCGTTAATCCGAGTAAAACTGAACTGATGCTACTTACCACCAAGTACAAAATACCGACTTTGAAGCTTCCACGTCTCAACAACCAAACACTCATTCTATCCCCCAACGCAAGGTATCTTGGCGTCATACTTGACCCCAAGCTCAACTGGAAACTTAACATAGAACACAGAGTAAAAAAAGCATGCGTCGCTTTCTACGGCTGAGGTAAGACCTTTGACAAAAAGTGGGGACTCAAACCAAAGATGGTCATCTGGATGTACACTGCCGTAGTTCGTCCAATCCTCACTTGTGGTTCACTCGTGTGGTGGCCCGCGCCTTAAGCAAAGCTTGCAACAGTACAAAACTTAGTAGAGTCCAACGAACAGCTGGTATTGGAACCACAGAAGCGATTCGATCGAGCGCGTCAGAAGCTCTGAACGTGCTCCTCCATATCCTGCCACTGGACTTGCACATCAAATACATCGTTTCGTGTAATGCTATCAGACTCAGAGAATCTGGGCTTTGGTCTCCTAAAGAGTAAAGCTCTTGACCTGCTGGTCATAGCTGGCCTCGATCATAACTGCTTACACGACTCCTACTCTTAAATTCAATAATAATATTCAGGTTCACTCCTCGGAAAGGTCGGAATGGTACAATTACCTACCCCTATCAAACTACCAAGTATCGATCTTTACCGACGACTCCAAGATGGAGTGTGCCATTGGAGCTGGTGTCTTCTCAGCGGAACTGAACGTATCTAAATTGTACCACTTTCCAGACTATTCGATTGTTTTTCAGGCGGAGGTACTAGCGATTTGAGAAGCCTGCAAGATACTTAGCCTCAGCCCTACTACCTCAAACAGCAAAGGAGTCTTTATTGACAGCCAGGCTCCCATTAAAGCGCTCCACTCATTAGTCATTAGTCATTAGTAGAACAATGTAAGGAAACTATAACGCAGGTAAACGCTCGGTTAAATACCAGTCTCCTCTGGGTTCCCGGCCATAATAACATAGAAGGGAATGAGAGAGCCGACGCGTTAGCCAGATGTGTCAGAGCCAGACAGCGCACACTCGGAAAACTCTTTTTCAATGAACTTTCTGAGATTCCTAACATAAAATTCAGAAACATTATGCATTTTCTCAACTCCACATGATGGATCTGAAACTACCCTCCTAGCTACTCCCATCAACATCCAGGTCACGTGAGTTGTGGTATCAAAACAGCACATGTGCGCTTGTGTCTCTGGCAGGTTCACCAGTTTCAACTACTTCTACCTACCTACCTCTCCCGACACCAACCATTTTTAAAGGTTAACTTGATAATCAGTGTAGTTCCGCAATTATCGGTGCTAGGTTCAATCCTGTCTAGCACAATGTCCAATGGCGCTTTCCTGCTACCAATCCGCAGTATATACAGTGCTCCCCGGATAGCTGCCTTGCGAGTTCTTCTGTTTTATGTAGACACTTAAGAGGGGAAGTTACTTATCCGTACCCGCTTACATTCTTGACAAGTTTTGAAGCCTCCAATTTTTCGTTAGCAATGTACCCGCATTGTATGCAGCTTAGCAAGGGAGTACATATCTGGGTGTTACTGTATTTTAAAACACAAGCTTAGTTGTTAGATCTGTCAGGAAAGTACAAGAAAAAGTTGTGCTTCAAGCCGAGAAAACAGTCCTCATGTTTTCATATAAAAAGTTGCCAAGTCACATTGACTGGACGTTGCACCAATTTCGCTCTGATCCTTCAATTAACGGTTCCTCCAACAATAGACGCAAGACTGGTATCCCAAACTTCACAGAAACTGGATATATGTACTGGATAAGTAGTTCTTCTTGTCAAAAAAAAAACCTTCACCTAAAGAAAAGCTGCTAAACTCATTCAAGAATCCATTGGGATGCTAGCCTCTAGCTTCCTGGAGACTCTTCTTACTAATAGCTACAAGTCTGCTTTCCGAAGAATGATTTTTAAGTTGATCCTTGGCCCAAGTGGAAAGGCTTCTGATGCCTTAATTTCATTCCCAAACCCGAATGACTTATTTTCTTTGACCAAGACTTCTCACTTCGCCGCAGATGTTGAGAAAGGCCACCATAGCTCCTCGTTAAGCAAAAAAAATAATTCTCATTGCGGTGAAAGCCCAAAACAAGAAGCTTTTCGTCTTTGAATGAAGGGCCATTTGACCTAACCATCGTTTGAAGGACCAAGCGATCACAAATGTGCCCAGAATCGATGGAAATGGAAAGGGGATATCTTAAACACAAACCCCTTACTGGAGCCCTTTAAGAAATATTCTCAGAAGGTCATGTTTAATAAGAGCGAAATGAAGTCTTAAAAAATTATCTATGTCTGAGCTCTACAGTTTGTACTCTTTATCCTTAAACATAGCACTTTCGCATCATGACTCCTTGTTAACAACGAGAACAATGCAACAAATAGGGTTTCCTTAATCCAATAGCCTACAATTCTACGAAGGACATAATGCAAAAATTCATGGAGTAGAACAATCATATTGTTTTTGTTCTAGGGTCTCATTCCATTGTACTTTATAGGGTCTTTCGTCAAACAAAGAGTATAAGGGTTTTTTTTTTTGCATCATAATCAGCGGACATATGAAGGGCTACCACCATCACCATTACAATAGTCCTTTATTCAGTGTTGAGGAAAAAGAAAAATTACCACAATGATGGAAGGAGAGGATTAAGTAAATTTCTGTGTTTGGATGCAATTAAAATTATCCTTGTTGTGTCTTAATGCTTGATGGGCTCACTCGGCTAGCTTGTAGAAACAAGTAATGAGGACGATAAACAACACAGAAGAGGGATGTATAACAATGTTAGGGCTTTGTTACAGGTGAATTGCTGGCAGTGGGATGACAATATGTCTTAGATGGGGTGACATAATTTTTTTTCATTTTTTTGTTTCCTTCTTAATCCTTGTTAATTGAATTCAGTTGAGCGTGTATACATGTTGGGAAATATTTGGTTAAGAGTCATTGGATGTCAAATGGAATGGAAGTAATGTGTGATGAGAAAATTAATTTCTCCTGTGACTCTGGTAACGGTGGATAGGGGAATTAGTGGTGATTCGGTTTTAATGTTAGTTTCTTAGTTGAGTAAACTTTAGCTAGTTTATTTAGTTCACCCTCTTTTTGATTTATTAGAGAGTGTGGTGAATGGGACCCTTGGTTGTACATTAACCTTGCTTTTAGTTTCTAATGAAATTTTTCAAAACGTGGTTTTTTGTTATAGGTTTGGGAAATTCGGGATTACAAAAAGGTTTTTTGCAGTAATTAGCTTCAGATTTTGTACAAAAATGTTAAGACTTCGTACATCTTGCTAAAGGCTACGTGAAATAATCGTGACTATGTTTCAGTCAGGGTAGAACCTAAAGTCATGATGTGTTATTGCGGGATAAACAATTCTGCAGGTAGAGTTGTTTGCCATTGCTGCTTCCCTAGGAGTGTCAGCTTGATTCCCTTCTTCCTTGCCGCGTTTAGTAAGAGATAAACGCCAGTGCCAGGATGCCGGCCTCCTAAATTCGATCTTTAGGGCTCTCAGCTGGTCACTATGTTATTTCGATGAAGAAATAAATACGACAGCTCACATGATGACGGACCAGATTTTACTTTGGATAGGCACCTTTCTTCCAAGCAAATCGATTAGCCTCAAGCCAAAACGAAAAGTGTGGTTCTGTCCGAAAGAAGGATGTAACTTTTGGGTTCTGTCGCTAAACACGCTTTTGAAGAAAACAGAAGTCTCTACAAATGGGCTAGAAATTACTGTAAATTTATGTCCTAAAGACAGTGAAACTATCTGGTCTTTCGTTAAGAGAATTAAAGATTCTGTTTCATTAACTAAAGGGTTCATCATTAATCGCTTCCTTTCTTTAAATTTAAATAAAACAGAGTGTGTGTGAGATATCATCGAAATTTTTTACTCGTTGGAAAGGGCTATTGATGCCATTATGTATGGAATTTAACATCGTTTAAATGTTCGCCGCGGCTTCTCAGGGTGGCGCGCATCCTACATGTCCAGTTTTCCATGACTCTGGTGCATAAATCAGCCAGAATTTGACCGATGGCATGGGTTAGTTGGCTTTGAGGGCCGCTGTGGTATGTGGCTTATTCGCATAGACCTGCGACTTCAGAAAACCCCACAAGAAAAAATGTAACGAGGGCAAATCGCACGATCTCGGTAGCCACCTCCACGTGAGATGACCATGCCCTCGAATAACACATGCAGAATTTTCAATGTTGCACTTAGCGCCGTCCTGTTGAAACCAAATGTCGTTGGTGTCCATATCATCCAATCCAGGTCAAATGAAGTTGGTAATCATCGACCTATAGGCCTGGCCAACGTTGTTCTCAAAGAAATATTGACCGCCAGCCCAAAATCCACACCAAACAGTGACTTTTTCGAGATGCATTGGACGCTCTTGGATCTCATGTGGATTGGTATCGTCCCAAATTCGACAATTTTGTTTGTTGACGTACCCATTCATCCAGAAATGGGCCTCATCGCTGAAGATGATTTTTCGATGAAAATTAGGGTCAGTTTCCAACAGCTCCAGAGCCCATTCAGCGAACACACGTCGTTGTCTATGGTCGTTTACCTTCAGCTCCTGGGTCAGTTGAATTTTGTACCGGTGCAGGTCCAAGTAACGACGCAAAATTTGCCAAGTTGTGGTCTGTGAAAGGCCGAGTTCTTGTGAGCGACTGCCTCGGATTCTCCTGCACACTCTCACGGACAGAGGCGATGTTTTCGGTAGATCTTGCGTTTCGGCGACGTACGGGTGTTGGTTGATCGTTTATTGAACCAGTGGACTCAAATTTATCCACCACACTGCGAATAGTCCTCTCGGACGGACGATTATGGCGACCGTAAAATGAGTAAAGCGCGCGGAACGTTACCCGAACAGAACACCCATTTTGATAAAACAATTTTATTATTTGCACGTTTTGTTGAACGCTATATCCATCAGACTGAATAAACGACTGCCAATTTGACAGATGTAGCTTCAACAATATGGCCGCTATCAACTGTCAAAGTTCGGAAGTCCCTATTGGAAGACCCTTTATTTCAGCTCTTGTCCACTATGGTTGCATACGACCTCTTTCAAGATGGGCACTCTGGTGAGAAAAAAATTGTCAGTTCGCCAGGAATCGACCAGAGGGTTGTCATTTTACAAAATAAGGCCCACCAACACTCAAGAGTCAGCCCAGATTGCAGGCAGTGGAGTCAGCACGATACGAAAAGCCGTCGACCAGTTCTGTATTCGGGGTAGATCCGGCATCTTAGAGACCCAGGTCTCAGAATATGCCTGCTAAAACCCAATCGAATGCCAAGAAATTCGTTTCGATACCGAAGAAATATCTGGTCAAGGCGAAAGTGTCTTCGGACATCTTCTCGCATTGCTCAGCTAACACTTCGTTAGCACCACCATTGAAAGCCATGAGGAAAGAAAAAAACGGTCCAAGAGCCAGAACTAAGATGCCTTTAAGATGTAATAAACCGAAGGACATACTTCACCTCATAATGATTCAGAATGATCTTCCTACGAAAAATTTGAGAGTCATCAAAGCTGGAAGGCCAACCGAAACTGGAATGTATCCAGCTCTTCAACATGAGGGATCTTTTATAGGACCGATTCACTGCACCTGCAAGTCATTGATAAAGGTGGTCCTTCGATTTCGGAGGACAGTGATACCAATGCTCCGACTGGTACAGATTAATTCCGAGAAAGTGTTTCCACCGCTTACACCGTTTTTTTTTAGCATTACGCGGCATAGATGAATCGGTTTTCTCAGAATCCCAGATGCAGCCACCGGCTTGTGGAGCTCCAAGCGATGGATACGAAGCCTCATAGTTTGATTAAGAGTAGTATGATTCGTATGCCATTTCCAGGATTTTTCTTAATGTGATTTATCGGACCAGAAGCCATACCGGTTTGTGTGGTCTGAAGACAGGAACAAGCATTTGTTTGCAAGTTCTTGCGAGGCTTTTCGATCAAGAAAAACGTTCATTATACCTATTTGCATCTGAGCCACAGTATCAGTTATCCTTAAAGGAATTCTAGTCCTCATTATAACTTATTCACACCAAAATCACATATGAAAATCGTTTCAAATTTCTTTAAGGCTCCCCCAATAGAAAGAAAAAGAAACCTACTTCCCTCTATGATAGCATCCCTGTTGCGGCATTCAATTTATTAAAGTTCAATCTCGACGTGACTACATCAATCCGAATGGAGCTCACTTGCGCAACAATAGAAATTCCTTATGCTGCGCTAATGCGAGCCGTATTCTCCTCCAGCATCGGCAGCTCGTCAGCTGAATTGCAACTTCCTTTCGAGAATTCCTAAATATGTGTTGTGCTACATTCCAATACTGCATTCGAGGCACGTGCCCTGTTCCGAGGTAATAATATGCCTTAAAATTGTATATTTTATCGTATTTGCTGCAATTGTGATATTTTTTGTGTGCCCAAGGATGCGGATGAGATTTTGTGGCCGCAATGGTTACCCACAGATTGTGTGTGTGTGTGTGTGAATGTTCAATTTTACGAAATTTGTTTTTGAAATCACTTGCTTGAGTAACTCATTAGAATGGTGTACGGTGAATTGTCAAATAAATAGGGATTTACGAGGAAAAGGATTCAAACAGAGAGAAAAAAAATGAAAAAAAAAGGATTGCGCGCCTATGCTCAATAAAGAAATAATGTTGGCATATGCATGTTTTACAAATGAGAACACATGCTTTTGGGTTAATAATTTGCATATGTATGTGTTATTGAATGCCATGTGTTAAGGAATAGATACGCATCTTAGTCGTAGAAGATATCCGATTTCATGTTTATTTGAAAACCAAATAGATAGGCCTCACCAAGTTGATTGTTTGAAGGTTCCTAAAGATTTTTTAAGTTTTCGATGAGAAGTTCCACCAAGTTGTAGCCATCGAGTGCCGATTGTTGTCCATTCGAACCCGATTTGTTCATCTTATAAGCGCAAGTGGTGACCAAGAGAAAATTGAATCTGCCTCCGTACAAAACAAGGCCGAATGCAAAAAGGAATAACTGCGACATTTGTATTACAGCTTTCACAAAAGACTGCACTTTCTAGGCTAACGTCTGTTGTAAAGGGTCTTCCAGAAGGGACTTCCGAACTTTGACAGTTGATAGCGGCCATATTGTTGAAGCTAGATCTGTCAAATTGGCTGTCATTTATTCAGTCTGTTTTGCCAAATCACCATGAACGGATATAGCGTTCAACAACACGTGCAAATAATAAAAGTGATTTATTGGAAACTGACCCTAATTTTCAGCGATAAGGCCCATTTCTGGATGAATGGGTACGTCAACAACCAAAATTGTCAAATTTGGGACGATACCAATCTACATGAGATCCAAGATCATCCAATGCATCCCGAAAAAGTCACAGTTTGGTGTGAATTTTGGGCTGGCAGCGTCATCGGTCCATATTTCCATCACCATCAACGGCGAGCGCTATAGGTCGACGATAACCAACTTCTTTTGGCCTGAAGTGGATAATATGGACACCAACGACATGTGGTTTCAACAGGACGGCGCTACGTGCCACACAGCTCACGCCACATTGGAACGATTCGAGGGCATGGTCATCTCACGTGGAGGTGGCCACCGAGATCGTGCGATTTGACCCCGTTAGACTTTTTCTTGTGGGGTTTTCTGAAGTCGCAGGTCTATGCGAATAAACCACAAACCACAGCGGCCCCCAAAGCCAACATAACCTATTCTATCGGTCAAATTCCCTAGAAGCCGTGGCGGACTTTTGAACGATGTTATATTCCATACATAATGGCATCGATAGGCCTTTCAAACGAATAAAATATGTCGATGATATCTCACACACACTTTGATTTATTTAAATTTAAAGATCGGTGCGGTTAATGAAAGACCCTATAGTTGACTTTTAGCCAATAAGCGATCGTCTGGCTTTGAGCTGCATAAGGGAGGCATCCCAAAAAATCAATATATCTGAACCTGAAGACTCCTCCAAGAAGAAGTTCTACGACCTACTAGAGGGCGCCTACTAAGCTTCAATACTAAAATCGGCAGGTTTCGGCAAGCCCCCATGACACGAAAATATACAACAGCTTCTGACCAACCAGTTCAGTAATGCGGTGATAAGTAACTCTAGATTTTTTTTTTTTTTATACTTAGCGCGCGCTTAAGGGATTATGACTACCCTTAAACCAGAGCACGGGCTCTAGGAAAATTAGAAGAGAGACAAAGGAGGTACCAATCCACGTTGGTTTTAAATGCTTGTGGATTTTAGTGATGAGGGAACACAGAGCTATGTAGATCATTCCACATTCGTGTGGTATGGCCAAAGGAAGAATCTCTATATTTGACAGTACGTCCGAAAGTAGGCTTTAGGATAAACTGATGTGCATTTGAAGAATGATGAGTATTGCGGGTGAAATGCAGCCGGCTTTTCGCTGTCCGAGTATGGAAAGTTTTTCGGCTTCGGCGATGCAGGTACCATTCATGGATAATGGTTCGAGGTTTGTGTTTCGCTTGAGAGACAGAAGGCAGCATTGAGCTTTGGAAGCATTAAATTCCACTCTATTGCTGTCAAGGTCGAAATTTAATGAGCTTAACATCCGTTGCCGTTCCTCTACTACGTCCGAAGAGCAGGGACGTGAGTTAGGGAACGAATATGAAAACCTGAGAATACTGTCATCGGCGAAGGAATGAATTTGATAAGAAGTTGCAGACAAGCGTTCATTTATAAAAATGAGACACAACGGAGCCTTTTGGGGACACCAGCATTTATATGATGGATAGCAGTCTTAAGACCGTCCAAAACAGCTTGAATCGATGTCATATGCACGCGGTTTCGACAAAAGAGCTTGGTGCCAAACAATGTCAAATGCTTTTGAAATATCAAACGCAACAATCTTTCACCAAGGTGATGTAGAGATTCGTTCCACTTCTCGGCGATATAAGCCATCAAATCACCAGTTGCTAGGGAAACTGTACTGACGGTCATTGAGGAGTTTCCGTGAGCCGAGATATTTCATTAGCTGAAGATTTATCAGCGTTTCAATGACCTTGGAAGGAAGGGACGTAAATGCAATGAGTCGGTAGTTGGAGGGAGAAGAAGATTCACCTTTTTTGGTTACGGGCTGGACAAATGCAACTCCTTGCAACTATACGAGTACGAAAGTGGACTTGTCCCATGGAGAATTGAACGCTCTCGAGTACAGGTGGAGACAACGCACAATCTGGGAGCGTTGAGCTAGCTGCAAAGTGTGCCGCAAGCAGATTGGCGTTGTCTGAGGAGTTGACAGCGTTGAAGTTGAAGACGAGGCAGAATTGTTAATCATTTTCACAGACTACGAATCCACAAAGCAATATGGTGCTCTCCAGATGATCTAATGGCCCGGCACGCATCCAACATTCTAAATGTGCAAACATTCAGAGTGGAAAATGTCGATTTTGACCAATTTGATGAGATTTCTTTAGGAAAGGCAAGCAGCTGGCTTCAAGTCCGGAGCTCTACGAAATAGTGACGGAAACCTAGTCAACGAGGCGCAGGGAATAGTAGATGTTTTTGAACTTTTTTTTCCAGCATCAGGTAGGGAGAATGATAAGGTAAGAAGATAACCCACACTCCAGTCCAGTCCTCCCTCACAGTAGGTATAGAGGAGGTGGGGTCAGCTATCAAAAAGCTGAAAAACCGGGTTGCCAATGATATTTCAACACATCTTGGTGCATGTACCAAATCATCCATAAAGTTTAGGTAGGTGAAAGTATGTTTAACGTAAGTTCGGCCCAGTTAGTATTCTTAGGTTGGGTCAACATAACTTACCACACGTCACTTACCACGCGGTCACTCAACAAAGAAACTCTCCAATGGGACAGGCCATATAAAAAACTGTAAATGCGAGTTCTTATTGTAAGTCCATTACAAATTAGACAATACAAATTTGATGTCAAGTGTCTATTTCTGATGAAAAATTTGACATTTACTTGTCAACTGCTGAGTCAGGAGACAACTCATAAAATTTATCAGAAAAAATTGACATGAAGGTACTCGTATGTAGTTTCGGTTACACACAGAAAAAAAATTGAGGGTGGTGTGGTGTTTTTATTTGACAGACACTGTCACTTCCATTTACTTTGACACTCGTTCACACAGAACGTGTGAATGCATCTCGACGAGAATCAATTTTTTTTTTTTTTTTTTTCATTTATGGAACTTTAGGAAAAAAAAGACTGAATTTATCCCTTGTGACACGAATGAAGGTAAGCTGTCAGTACCACCTCTTCCCTCTTAATGGTAAATTACAAGGTTTCACAAGGACAATTTATTGGTTCTTGGACACACTCTCATGAAGCACTCAGACTCGTCAACTGATCTATTGTACTACCAGGTATCGCCAACTGATCCGAGCAAAGGCTTAGCGAAGGCGCAGCGGCCCGTTTATGAAGTTTGTCCGCATTCTGCAGAATCAAACAAATTCTGTTGGGTTTACTAGAAGCCCAACAGATCTCATTCAAGTTCTAAAAAATTATATTCTAAACCTTGTTTAGAAAGCTCATTATAGATATCATTTCCGGTTGTTATGTCTTGGGACCCAAACAAGATTCAGTGCGTTTGTCCGTTTGATTGAATTTAGGTAAGTTCTAAACGTTCGACTACTTTAGCACGGTTTAAAGGATTGAACAAACCCGAAAGCGTCTACCAACTTATTCGCCAACTAAGTCGTTATATATTTAATCTTGGGTGTACAGTTCATCATTGTAGCTTCTCCTCTCGTCACTGATTATGCAGGTTAAACAGTAGGTAACTCGAAGACTCTTTCTCTTAAAGACTCATTAAGAGCCAACTTAGTTGTTCTGGAGAGTCCTTCGATAAATCAATTGCTGTCCTAGTCCAAAGAAACAACGATTGGAAAGACTTATTGTGTTTGATCTCAACGCTGGTGTCGTTGCCTAAGGTACTATCGAACCTTGGTAGATAAAGTCCCTAGCTACGTCAAAGTTATATCTATCTAGAAGTGATATTCTGTTCAAGACGTCGGCATTTGGTGTCCTTTTTGTTTACAACGCGTAAGTACCCTGTTTTGTGATTATTGACCATTAAACCTATCTTCTCCAGTTTCTTCTTAATACTCACGATTCGCGATACTGACCACACGCTGCGATCTTTCCACCCAAAACTCCACGTACAGTTTCAAATTGTTCTTGTTTCGTTAATCTGTCCGTATTCGAGGCTTATTGTGGCTTCATAACTGTTGCTTTTTCCGTGATAGGTCTTACGGTCCTAACCCCAACATGGAATGCCAGATCCTTACGTATACTCCTAGGACGAGGAGCCGAATACATCGATAGGCCTGAGCCCCGAATACCTAGAAGTAGGGCGCAGAAAGTCTTCACCAAGAAGTTCGCTTACCTGAAGGTATAGACGCCACCGTTTATTTCATCTAGAGAATTCCTGAGCTGCCGTCTGGATCTAAAGAAGAGTGCCCTTACTCTTTCTCGTTAGCTGCCCCCAACAACCTTCTAAGGGGATGGAACCCAATCACCAATCAAGGTACTAGGCGACCGAAGTTGTCTGCGTGGAGGAGAGAGAAGGACTGAGCAGACAGTGGCTGGTTTGGGAAAACCTGCAGACGCTTGTGTCCTCTTGAATGCACTTGTCTGACCTTCGAACACAGTACATACTTCACTTCGTCTTGAATCTTATGAATGCATTTCTCAAATTTATTCTCTAACCTGTTATACAGTATTGTTGCCACGTCATTCATCGCCCGGGTAGCTCAGTCGGTAGAGCGTTGGACTTTTAATCCAACGGTCCAGGGTTCAAGTCCCTGCTCGGGCGCTTAAAACTCCCTGAACGAGTTTTTTTTTTTTACAAAGAAATTTCAATGAAATATTTTATTGATCAGTTTTTATCAAATATACCGCCTAAACATATGCAACACAATGTTAAATGAATTTAATCCATTGACAGTGAAGGCGACAAAATGTTGTCATCAACTTTGTTAAATAAATTTTCTTTTGTCAACACAGACGTTATAGTAAATGAAAAGAAACGAAATAAAGAGGGAAACGTTCGTAAGTGAGGAAAATATCAATTTTTCTTTAGCGAAATCTGATATAACACACACACATCCTCATCCATACGTGTGTAATGAAAAATTAATAAAGAGATAAGAAATCAACACGAGTCAGCACATTACGTTCACTTTTGCTGTGTACGTCTGGCAGAGGTGTTCTTGTATCCTGTCGTTGCTTTACTACCTCCGGAATCAAAGATACGTATATTTGGTATCGGGAAATGAAAATCTATCAAGAATTTTCTGGATTTTTCTTCCCTTTTCTATTTTTTTTTTTTTTTGTCGCCTTTTAAAAAATCTTTTACTTTTTGGATAAACTTGATGACTTAGTCTGCTTTTGAATGTTTTCTTTCTTCTCTTTTTGTATATATCCTTTCATAGAAAATATATAAAGGAATGAAAAGGAAAAGAAAAGTGACTTTGTATCCTGCTACAGGTCATCTGTTGCGTTGCCTCATTCTTTTATATGGTTAGACTGTTGAAAGGATATTGATAAATTGAATCAAAAGAAGGAAACATATCCGATATACTTATATGTCCCAAGGGTGTGGACTTAAATAAACTTTGTCTGGATCGAAAAGGAAAAACTTGGCGGACAGAAATTCCATTTAAGGAGATCATGGACATTATTATCTGATTAACGGTCTTTTCTTTGTCTTTTTTTTAAAGATTTAAAGACTTCATTTATCTTAAGGATGAGCAATACCTTCTTTCTGCGTTGAATTAAAAAATGTTCAAAGTCAATTCGGGAGTGAAAACTTGAGTCTTAGTACCAATCGGGACTGATGTCGCTTTAACTCTACTTCAGTTGGACGATGTTAGAAGAAGCCAACATATAAGAGCTTGTATACTTACTTATCAGGCCAGCGACCCTTAGAGAGTCTGAGCCTGAACTAATGCCGCTGTTCATCCTTCACGGTCCCGGGCACGCTGCTTCCAGTTTACTAGACCAAGGTTTCTGGAGTCCGCGATTGCCTGATCTTTAAACCGGAGGTTCGGTATTCCTTTTCTTCGTGAATCAGGTAGCTGGGATTGAAAGATCCTCTTAGCTGGACCATTCTCGTCCACTCGCTCAATGTAGCCGAGCCAGTGCAGTCGACGGATTTTTGCCTTCCAGACTACATCCACATCTTTGTAGGTACAGCTCGTAGAGTTCGCGGTTATATCTTCTCCTCCATTCACCCTCCTCGCAGGCAGGACCAAATATTTGACATAGAATTTTTCTTTCGAAGGATCCCAAGATCTGATCCGCTGTCTCACTTATCGCCCAGCATTCAGCTCCATAAAGCAAGACCCTAGTTGTTTGGACAAACCAAAGTAGCAGCGGTTGCCTAAGGTTATCCTTCGTCGAATCTCCATTATGGTGTCATTTGTAGAGTTTATATTTGCCCCGAGGAAGATGAACTCCTTCACCACCTCAAATTATAGCTGTCAATTGTTAGGCTTTGACCTAGACGGTGTTCGACGGAACAGTTTTTGGTAGACACTTTGTACTTGCTTTATCCTCGTTCATCATGAGACCACCTCGGTTGGCTTATTCTTCTATTGCCATAAAAAGGCTCAATAATCGCAAGCTGGGAACGGGCGATGATATCGATATCGTCTGCGTATTCTAGCAGCTAAATGGATTTGTTAAATAGAGTGCCTTCTGTGTTTACGCCGGCCTTTCGCACTATCTACTCTTGCACAAGATTAAAGAAGTCACACGACATCGTGTCTCGTAGAGCTTGTATAACATGTTATTTTGGATTTTTGTTGAACACTTTTTTGGGACATGGTCTGGCAGCTTAGTTGCCGAGCTATTCTCAATGAGATCTTCGATACGCTGTCAGGCGATCTCTTCAACATCGTTCTTGAAAGAATTGTGCAGAACTCAAACGGCACAATCTTTCAAAAGTTCGTTCATGCATATGCTGGCGATACTGACATAATCAGAAGAACGCAGAACGATGTCATTAACGCGTTCCTGACTCAATAAAACATCGAAGTCAAAACAGGACAGTCAACACCGAGATCTCGAGCAGAACGTCATCCTATACACATATAACTTTGAGATTGTTAGAGCCTTCGTCTACATAGGCAACGACCCCAGTGCTTAGATGAAATGCAGAATACTTAACTCTTGCTGATCGATGTTTCTTTGGCCATATAGGACAATTGAGTAGCAAAACCCTATTTTGAACAACTAAGGGAAACTTTATATAAGACCGTAATCATCCTATTCTATGGCGCTGAAGCATGGACTCTATCTAAAGGGGATCCTTGGTTGTTTTGAATGAACAATGTTTCGCCCTGTTCGCCTTGATGGGCTTTAGAGGAAGAGATTCAATAATGGACTATAAGAGCTCTGTAGCAGCATCGATTCAGTCGAAAAACAGCTTATTGAACGTTTGAGATGGCTTTGGCCCGCGGAGTCTTAAAATTTTCCCCTCAAGATCAACGCAGTGGAGAAAGACCTTATATAAGGTGACATGCACAAGTAGAAGAGGATGTAGATTGGGCAACTGAAGCCAGTTACATAAGTACCGGGCTAACTTGAGAGGCTAGACGCTTGAAGATGCCATATGCACTCCGAATTGTAGCCCCAGCCCCATCTAAGTATGGAAGCAAGTTGTACAGCTACTTAATTTTTCTAATTCAGCGCTTGATTTTTACCTCAATCACACTGCCAGATTGTATTCCGTCCAGATGGTTAATGATATCGATTGAAACACCGTCCTTCAGTGATAAGCAAACGCATGATCAGTTTCAAAGTCTCAAAGTCTTGCAGACTTGCAGACTGTTGTCATGTTGACAACAAGATTCTACGTCTAAATATGGGCATCAAACGTTCCCATCTCTACACAATGAAAAAAAAAAAACCCCCTGCTCTGTGAAATCTGCATTCTTAGACGAAACGTCATACGAGTACAATGACCCATACAATTAGTTGTCTTTCATGCATAATCTATACTTAAGAAGATAAAGTCCCTTAGGAAATCTTACGTACTACTGTCATGTATAAAACTACAATGACAGTAGTTAAATCTTTAAAATAAAAGTAATTCAACGAAATCATTCTTCATCCGATTCAATTATTTCAGAATCCAGTTTCAGTTAAAAAAAAAAATCAATATCCAAACTCTTCTGCCTACAGCATGAGAATCTGTACCTAATCAATAAAACCAGTCATCTTCCTGCGCATTGAAGAAGTTGTGCTCATTCATTCTGCCCACTACTGTATGACAAACAAGCAACAAGTACGCCTTGCACATATGCCACATACTCAATTGCCCACGCGGTTTAATCGAAAGCTCTGTACTACGTGATCATTTCATGATCATTCTTCGAAAAAGCTCTTCGAAGAGCGCTATCTATAGCTTTTTTTTTTTTTGTTAAATTCTTCTTTTTTTCTCTATTTCCTTCGAAAGAGAAATCTTAAATCACTCCTCTGTTCTGTCCCCCTAACCGACGCTGCACAGTAATAAACACGTTCTCGTCGTTTCTTTGTCACCTTTCATGCCCCGATCACCCCTCTGCATAAATTCGAACTTCTCTGCCTATACAATTCCGATGCGACAACCGAACCGACAAACTAATTGAAAGCAAAAAACCAGAGAAGGGGTAAAATACCGGCCGCTGAAAAGAAAGAAAAACGAAAAAAAAAATACATTTGTCGACGACGGCGACTCTCACCGCCGCATTGGTCTCTCAGATTATTTTTATCGACTTTACAGGCAACTTCGTTCCGTCATTTTGTCGTTGTTGAATTCTAGAGTATCCGCCGCTGCCTTGTCGAATTGACTGTTGTAAAGTACCACGTACATCGTTTCTCTTTTCAGTGTCAGTATCTGTAGCAGAAAGTAAGAAATTTTCCATTTTCCTAACGGAAATTCTCAATTTCGGTCGCAAAAGTGTAGAATTTTCATTAAAAAAAGTGTAATTTCGGTCCAGAAAACGTTAGCGAGACAAGTACAAAGTGCGAGTTTTTTTAAGCGAAAATATTTAATTTGGATTCGAGTGGAAGTGATTTGGTAGGACACACGCAGAAGCAAGTATGAGGGAAATCGTTCATCTCCAAGCCGGTCAATGTGGCAATCAAATTGGATCAAAGGTTTGTACATACATAATTTGTCATATAGTGTACCACCCACCTACTATAACCGCTTTTTCATGTGACAGACAGTATCTATATAACGATGATTAGTGACAGACAAATACATATTTCGGGCGGGTGAATCGGATGGAAAAATGCCGTCATAAGGCCATTTTGTGTGTCACCCTTGCCCAGTTTGCTTTGTGGTAATTTTTCGTTGGCTTCACTTATCTCTTCCCCCCTTTTTGGCGGCTATTTGCTGCTTTCCTCCTTGTGGTTCTGTTCCATTTTCGAATTATTTACTCGTCGTTTTCGACATTCGATGTTAGTTCCTTGTTGCGCCGCAATGTTCCACGTGGTGGTGGTGTTTTATGTGCGAAAAGGAAAAGCTCTGTCGTCTGTCTGCCTGCTTTTGAGAGAGAGAAAATAACTTTTTGCGAAGTAGGATGAGGTGAGGCCGGTGGGTGGTTGGCGGTTGGCAGTGTTCAAGTCCACTATACATTGCATAAGAGCATTTTTTGGTCTTCTGGTCGTCGTTGGCGTTGCTTGTTCGTCTATAACCTTATTATTACATTAGAAGCACG
This sequence comes from Criorhina ranunculi, assembly GCA_951813785.1. Taxonomy (NCBI): domain Eukaryota; kingdom Metazoa; phylum Arthropoda; class Insecta; order Diptera; family Syrphidae; genus Criorhina; species Criorhina ranunculi. The sequence continues at coordinate 17,006,287 of OX638381.1, forward strand.
AGAGCCGAGAGGGCGCAAGTAATACCATTTGTGAAGCGGGCGAATAAAAGGGGCGCCTGTTGTATCATCATCATCAGCTGCCAACCAGCCAGCTAGCCAAGCCATCGTCATGTGTTTACGCTTATGAATGTCGATTTTGGAGGGGTGCCTCTCAAATTGTCATCGGAGCAATTGATTTCTTTGCTAGGGGTTTATGATAATGAATTCGTTTAGCTGTTCTTCTTAGTCTCCTCGCACTGCCGTTATAATTAATTCAAATTTATGTGTCTTCTTGTGAACGTTTGTTTTCTCTACTTTGATTTGTAGTCCAACTACACTTGCTGCCTGCCTGCATATGCCAGACTGGGAAGTGGAAACTATTGTGCTCCGATTAACTGTTTTGTTTTTATAATTAGTCTTCTGTTGGCCGGTTCTCTCTCACAATTGCTATAAAAAAAAAAACCGGCTGCCATTGACCTTATGCAGGTGGTGGAGTAAAAAACAAAGTTTCTGAGAATGTGAAAATTGAAACTTCGTGGTGGGAAACACGTTTTTTAGTCGTCATCATCCATTGAATCTTCAATTTTTGAGAATAAAATCGCCATGCGCAGTGTTTTGGTAAATGACGATGTCAAACCGGTGTTGCCGGCTACATTCAGCGCATTTTAGAACTGGTCACTAGGAGTTTCATGACTTTAAACGACGTCTGGAGGATGCAGAAGGATTTTCAAGATCCCTGGGCAAATCTCTGTATGTGCAAAGTGGCAAGATCGCTCGTAAAGAAACTAAAAGGAGATTTTCTTAGTGAAAAGCATCCTGCTCACCATGAATCACGTGATAAAAGATCTTAAAAATATAACCCACGTCCTTATTCACTTGCTCGTTTGCAGTTATTCAGATTTCCAACCAAGGTCAGACAAAAGATACAAATTGAAACCGAATTAAACAGGTTGCATTAAAGAATCTTTGGTTTCCCTTGACCCTAACATCAGCCTGTTTTTTTTTCCAGAAATTTTGACAGTTTTTACTTAAAGGTTTTCTAAACTTATAGATTCGTCAGGTCATCAACCTATCTACTGAACCACAAGATGACATTTTAAAATCCATTTAACTGCCGCTTGTCTTAACCAGCCTTAGGAATACTTTGTCTTTACATACAACTAAGAGGCTAACGCCCTAATTTCGCCTTATACAATCTCTAAGAGCTCTTTACAAATTGAATGCGAAACTTGCGGGCTTAAATCGTTACTTGTTCAAATATGAGTTACAGACTGATGCATAGCTTTGGATTGAATCCGATATTTGTCTGTCAAGGGCGTTAATAGTTAAGGACGGCTTTGTTTACTTACTAACGATGGCGCTACAGTCCGGATTAGACCCGGCTCTCAATCAACAAGAGTATACAGCCAGCTCGATCGTTAGCCAGCTGCCTCAAGTTTCGCACGTTAAGTTAGTTTAGGTTTATTTGCATTTGTACACGCGATCTGAGTCGTCGACTTCCTCAACTTTGCGATCCTTTTTTAGTGGTTTCGGAAGGTTCTCCACACCGAAGCCTTGGCTTGCATCGACTCTACGTGTGCCAGCCATGTTCGTCCGGAATCACATGTGATTCTATGTGAGACTTGGGCAATTGAATTTAGAGAACGCAAACGATTGGGTCCTTAGAGGCAAACTCTAGAGTATTTTACAGGAGAATGAGATTGATGATTACTTGTTGAGGTTCATTCAGTGTTTACCCTGAACACAGTTACTGCAGAATATAAACGGCCTTAAAACAATGCCTTTTGCTGTGTGAAGCTTCAGAGCCGTACACTGATGGCTTGAAGTAACCCAACAGCATGAAGTCTAGAAACGTGCTATTGAGGAGTCATGCAAGCTAAGACAAACATACAGCAAAAACGGGGTATCATGGTTCTCTTAAGACAGACACCCGCGTTGCTGTCTTTTTATTGGAGAAGTAAGACTTATTTATCTTTTTAGAACAAACACTCGCCTAAATAGTAACTTTAAGCGTATCTTAAGGCATTTCTTGAATAATTTTGGGGCTTTCAGAAGTAAATTGATCACTTCACTGAATCCTTTAGTTCGGGCTTACAGGGTACCGTGACTTAATGCAGATGGGCTTGGTGATCTCTAGGTAACCTAATCTGATACATTCTCTGCAGGGACTGCTTCAAAATGGCAAATATCAAGGTCGGCACATTCTCTTGTTTTTAAAAAGCTGCATATCTCAAGGCCTACCAGGGGGCTCTTAACACTTTAAGCTTCTTAAGTCGTTAAGCCAAAGCTTTAATATGATAAATTGTTTTTTTGTTTATTCATTTATTTTTGTTATTTCATTTTCCAGTCAACATTATGTTCACCCACGTTATATAGTGTTTATCTACGATGTTACTTCTTTGCCATGTTTTTGATGCATATTCGAGATCTTATCCCCCACACTTAAAGGATACAAATAAACTCAACGACAACGCCCAAAATACATTTTTGCAAACAACTATCCACGTCACTTTATTATCAAAATGAACGTGATTGCCAGCGACGACGACATAGCGCAATGAAATCACTTCATGCGCCCACTGCTTGTTAATAATACACTTATGCATTCTATACACAAAATTACCTTTGATTGTATTTAAGAATGTATGTATGCACATAAAAGCATACATAGGTACATATTTGTCTTTAGACTTAACTCGATCATTACTCATCATCATCATCATCACACATAGAGTTTCTTCTACACTAGCATGTAACCTGTTTTAATTTTGGATCGAATGCGTGGCGTTGTACCATTTGGGAGTTTGGGTGTCGACATACACATATTTGGACATAAAATTGCGGGGCATATTTCGTGTTGTTTTATTCTCTTGGATCGGGGCAGTGCCTTACGTCATCGAAAGAAAGTTAAAATGTGGTCATTTGAAGAATTTTATTTTTTTATTTTAGACGGGAAGCGAGTAAGACTTCCCACTTGTTTGGTTCTTGGGAAAATAATTTTTTATGCATCAACAAAAAGAGAACTTAAGAGTGAACGCCTTTATGGGGGGTGCCCATAAATGGGTCTTTAATTAAAAAAAAAGGTGACCAATTTTTAAAACCAATCTTGGATTGTCATTAGCAATTACAAGTTACGAGTTTGTTTTTCATTTTAGACTTCTTGTCATTTTTGAACTGTCAAGTACAATGTTTTGACAGCTGTTAATAGAAGTAGAGAGAATAAATATGGGCGATGGGAGCCAACAATTCCACCCGTATAATATATCACGACTTAAGTCCAGCGACCTCGACTGGAGATATCCTAAACTCCATTAGGAAGATAGAAAATCTCCTTGTCTAAGTGGCTCCAGGCACAATAGATGCGTCTGTCGCAGAACCTTACTAATAATAATAATAATAATAAAAAAGTCCAGTGAAGCTACTGGTGGTAGCGACCTTACTATCGAGCTATCTTAAGCAGTGGAAGATGTCTTGGAAGGAAGCATGCATTAGAGCAATGTCTAGTTTTAGCATCCCTGCCAATTCGTCCGATTAGGCAGGATGATGATCGAGAAAGCGTGTTGCCCTAACAAGTTTGGCAAAAACCTCATCGAGACAAGGCGACGTGATATTGGGTCTTTTCAATTATTATTCTTGAAAGAACTCAAACGCCAGTGGTAAAATCGTTCCTAATCATCCTAGTCTTGCTCTGACGGAGAGGCATGAACTTTGTCAAGAATAGATGAGGTTCCCCTCGGTTGTTTTGAGAGGAAAATACTTTGGGTGATATACAATCTCATCTGCATAGGAGACTGCAAGAGGAGATATAGTGACGAAATGTATGGACTTTTCAATTCAGTCAAAAGGGTCCAGATACAACGACTAAGATGGTTGAGACATGCAGAGCGGTTGCACACCATTGCTTTTGCTTCGGCCTGAATACTCCTCAAATCCAATCTGAAGGAACGGCGTAGCAGAGGAAGCCCGCGACTCAATTGGGACGCGCATGTGGAAAGAGACCTCAACCAACTTGACCGGATAGCTTTCCAGTTTTTCCTTACGGGTGGCCATAACCGTAACGATGTTGTTGGTTAGATTCCGCATACGTACATGTTTAGTCTTCATCTCTATGTATGCCACCTGATGCAGTCGAAGAACGTCTATTTGGCTCTCTATTTTTCTCATCCTGTGTACAAAGTCGTTGAAACACCCGTGTCCGAGGAGGAATCGTGTAAAGCCAAAATTCACTTCTCCATACCTCCACTTCGTCAAATCCACAATGTTTTCGATCAGCCTTATAGTCCATCATCCCTTTTTTTCTCTGCTCAAGCGTTTCAGTGGTGATTAGCTTCCCAACTTCTGCGTTTCTCTCATAAATGCACTTCCTTTCTACCGTTTGGAGTTCTATGAGGATTACTTTCGGGACAAAGTATGCACCGCTGCCATTTGCTTTCCGTCGTCATATGTAGTTTTTGCTTGCTTGCCTTTGTCATCCTAAGTTTCCCATTAATCTCCTCAATGCTGTATTAATGTTTTCAGTCCTTTTGGGTGCGAACTTGATATACTGACAATACATGAGCTTTGTATCTAGTCCCACACCCAAGTTCTTTACAGTGAAGTCCTTCAAAGTGAGGCTGGACTCCTTAAATAACGTGCCGGCCACGATGCCTATGGTACATGTTTAGTTGAAACTTTTCAACTTCAAGTTACATTTTATCTATTTTTTTTTTCAATTTCATGACTAGGAAAACGAACGTTTAGCTATAGTTTACAGGAAGTCTCTCCAATCGCCCATAAACTTCAGCTTAGACTTCTCAAAGTTGGTGGTCAATTTAATAAAGCAAAACTGATTTGCAAAAGCAACTTATTTTCTTTAAACAATGACAAAGCGTTAAGCAACAAATTATCCCTAAAAGCTACCATAATCATCCCAAACCGCTATGCTACTACATAAAGCACTATAACGGTGTATACGTAATCAATTCCATTGAATGCATTTCCAGTCCATTAGGCTAAAGTTTCAAAATCAATCATGCAACACTGTAAAAACCGAAATAATCTTAGCTTCTCCCTTGCCCTCACATATCGTCAAGTTTTGTTGATTCAATGTCGACAATGTCCCCCTGCCAGCGTCCCTATGACGAGGTAGGTTATATACCCCCCAAGGAAAATATATATATATATATATATTTTTTTTTCAATTTCATCCGGGCTTCAAAGGAGGAAGCGGAAATTCTTTCAGCTATCATGCATTATTTACTTAAAAACCAATTTTCACTAAATCACTTTCCGGTGCCCATATTGTGTGCACCAGTGTCTTCCATCTTTGGCGCATCGAAGGCGGCAGGATGAGCAGCTATTATTTTTTTGTGTATATACATGAAGACTGGCTTAACGGCTCATCCTCCTCGCCCCGTCGTCGTTTCAACTGTTTGTGCATCACACAACACAACAATTGAATTTTGCATCGTTATATCGTTCATATCCTTTTTACTTAAAAAAAAAAAAAAAAGATTACGGAACAAAATTACACAGTGGGTAGGACTTGAATGGAAGTAAGAAAAAAGATTAAAAAAAAAATACCTCCTTGAAGGCATCATCATTTTTAATTTCCCGATCCCGCTCCAGAGACCCCATCTCTAACTCCCCACACATCGACCAAAAAGCAAACTTATCTTTACTCAGTAAAAAGCCTTAATATGTAATAGAATCTGTGTGACGCTGCATATGGATATGCATACACATGCAGCTTTCGCCTCCTTATTCTCGATGCACATTCAAATAGGAGCAATATACAAGAAAGAAAAAAAAAAAAAAAAAAAAAGGAAACACAACTCGATGGGGTGATGGTAAAAGTGAAAAAAATCGCGTGTCATAAATATGGAAATTGCTTTCTTCATAGCCTGACCCCATTTGCAATATATTTCCATGATATCTTCTCCATATCGCATTTACATTAATTTTCCTTTGGTGTGTGTTATTTTTTGTACTTTTTTTTGGTTCCTTCTTGTTTCCGTAGGTCTCTCTATACTGGTTAAAAAGTTTAAATTTGGTTCCTTTTCGACCTTTTTCTAAAAGGAACACTTTAAAGAGAAATTGCTTTTTCTATTTAATTGCGGGGAATAGTCAGCCCCCTGACAGGACTTGTAAGGCAGATCAAGGGGTGATCGAATGACGAACGGATTCAAAATGGAGGCAGGAACTGAATTCGATACGCTTGGAAATCAGCTTTGAATTTGGTATTTGTACCAAGCAGAGGGAGAAGTCTTCTATAAGAGTCAGCTTTAGCAACCGAAGTGCTCTGCTATACATAGCTCGATAACACCCTGTAAAATCCACATATGTATGTATGTAGTTTGATAGAGGGTCAGTCATACTTCAGAAGCCACGTCGAATTTATTTTATCAAAGTCACGCATGCATACAGGGTGCGCCATCTAAACATTGACAAACTTTGACATTTATCAATCGATTGACTTGAGTAGACATGTTTTTGAAACGTCAATTCAGTATAATTTGAACCATGAATCGCTTCACACCGAAACAACGCGCCGAAATAGTGACGCTGTATATGAAAATAGTAGTTCAGTTGTGTTAACTCAACGTGCATATCGTCGAAAATATCGTGGCCAACAAGCACCGTCTGACAACACTATTCGTTCGACAGTGGAAGATCGTCGGCATTCCGTTTATCAACGCCCAAGACGTTTCAATGAACTGGTTGAAACGGTAAGAGAGAGTTTTGCCGAGAAACCACATGGGTCATATCGTCACCACGCTCAGCATTTGGCATTTGAAGGATGATTTGCATTTGTTTCCATATAAAATGCAATTGACTCAAAGAATATTGCCGACAGGCCGCTCACGCCGCTTGGAAGACGGCCCAACAGTCGCTTCAATGGTTGACACTGAACCTGATTTTGATGACCGTCGAGGCTCATTTCCCCAATCTCTGGCGCCGTTAACGAGCAAAATTGACGCATTTGGGGAACGGAGAATCCACATGAGATCCATGAAACACCATTGCATGACCAAAATGTGACCGTGTGGGCCGGCGTTTGCGCCAAAACCATCATTAGGCCATTTTTCTTCAGAGAAGGTGAAACAGTCGATGAGAATCGATATCGGTGGATGCAGGCTCATTATGTCTGGCCACAAATGTGTGAAGAAGGTCTGGACGGTTACTGGTTTCAACAAGACGGCGCGCCATGCCACACTGCAAATCAAGCAATGCAGTTCCTGCAACCAAAATTCCCTGGACGTGTGCTGTCAAAAAATGGCGACATTGACTCGCCACCCAGATCTCCAGATTTGACCCCTCCGGACTTCTTTTTGTGGGGTTACTTGAAAAGCAAAGTGTACGTCAGCAAGCCTTAGACGAGCCGATATCATCGCTATACCGCCCGAGATGCTCGAAAAAGTGATGAAAAACGCAGCAAAAAGGACGCATTTTACTCTGGTCAATAACGGGCGGCCACTTGATTGATGTTATATTCAAAAACTAGTCCAAATAAATTGTAAAGGACCAAATTAAATAAAAATATGGAAATCGGTTGTTTTTTTTTTTAAGTTATTCAATATTCACACACCGTACAGACATAAAAGTTGGCGCACCCTGTACATATATAGATCTTTACCAGAAAAAAAAAATTTTTTTTTTCTTTACTAGGAATGCGCTGTGATGTCATTAACGTTCACTCAACTTGACAACTGTATAAACTTGTTAAAGATTACTCATTTGGGTTATTAAACAAATAATGCACGTGCAACTTGTCCACTAAATTCTCTGCTTCCGTTTATTTTTGCAAGCCTTTTTTATTGACTTTCTTATCAATTAGGCAGTCTTTACCAATTATTGTACATAAATTAGTTGGTTAATTAAAGAACAGTTATGCATGTAAAATGAATTTCAGGTACTGTTTCAATAGTGACAGCTGTCAAAGTCAATTAACATCGTAAATGGATCACATTAATAATGCAAAACTGTTATTTTCTTTTAACATTGATTAGTTCTTTATAAATTCCCTGAAGGCAATACAAGCGTTAGAGTTTAAATTTAAGTAAATCGAACTACAAGAGATCGAATCCATTAAATATGTATTGAAATTTAAAGTTTATTCCTCAAAAACTGTCACCATTGGTGCGGTTTTGATTTTTGCGATGTTTTCTTTACAGTTGTATCAAAAAGTCACTCAACATGTATGTACAAGTAATAAATAGTACCAAAGAAGCTAGTTTATAAAAAACAAATTTGAAGCGTTCTTACCACATAGAGCAGCTCTTTTGACTTGACCAGCCACATCATCCTTGTCATCTCATAGATTTTAATCAGCCAGTGGTATGCCTGTAGTACCTTTTTTTTTATGTGAGTTTTTCCATCCGTGTCCGAAAAACCTTCAGACTTCTTTCGCATCTTCGATTGTTACTTCGCCTTCTATCTGCGTGATGATCCTTGTTATGAGGATTTTTTCTCTACACCTGACTTTCCCTATCATTTCGAACCCTTAACTGTTAACTTATACGTTTTGTTGGCTGTTGAGGGTCACATTTTTGTAACTCTTTGTTGAAAGGCTTATTAGATACTAACATTTTGACACGAGCAGCTAGCTTACTTACTTACTTAAGGTGGCGCTACAATCCGGGGTGGACCTGGGCCTCAACCAACAAGCGTCTCCAACCAGCTCGATCTCTAACTAGCTATCTCCAGTTTCGCACGCTAAGTTGGGAGGTCCCCTTCGAATTGCGTGCGCCACCTGTGTCGCGGTCTTCCTCTTCTGCGCTGTTCCTCGGGGGCGGATCCGAAAATGTTTGGGACCGAAGCATTGATGTCCACCCGCTCTCCATGACCCACCCACCTCAGTCGTTGGACCTTCACTCTTCTGGCTAAGTCGATGTCGCTGTACAGCCCTGGCACTGCGACCTGAAAGATCAATTGTGCCTGGAGGCAGTTAGAGAAGAAGATCCTTTTAGCCTGTCGCAGTCCCTGAATGTTATTCCAGTGGGATAAGAGGTTCCGTTTTCCCAGTTGTCCAGACTCATTCTGAACGCGGAAGTAGGGATGCCGCAGAAGGATTCAGCATCTATGCACTTTCCGAAGAACCTTTCCTGGCAAGTTGGTCAATGCCTGTGTCCTGGTACCCACCAGAGCTTGACTTATTCCACTTTGAGAGGTCTTGAAGAGCATCGAACCCACCTGCGCTCTTAATGAATCGTATCAAGTTCATCAGTGGAACTTTTCCTAGTTCTCCAAAAAGTCTGCTTTCTAAATGACGAAGGCGACGAATTCGGAGGTTAAGACAGTGGCTAGTGTTTGGTGATGTCTACCGTTTTCGCATCTTGACAGCTCCTATGATAGCCTAGTGAATTTACAACAAGTCCAATGGCGCAATGTCATATGTAAGTCGATAACTAGTGTGACAGGGCACCTGTTCTATCAGCCACCATAAGAGTAATAGTGGACCTTGAATACCAGCTGAATCGTGTTCTTATTTCTACGCGGAAATTCCAACAGTTCCGTGATAATTTTCCCAAAAAAAAAAAAAAAAAACGAAGCCAGTTTCTATTATTTAAACTTCCTATTTCAACAGTTGTCTGCCGTAGTGTGTGTTTTTCGGTCGACCTTAATTGTTAAAATACCTTTGAACTGATATCATTCCGAAACATAGGTTCCCTCAGCACCATCCACCATCGGTAGCATTGAATTGCCTCAACCAAAAACCAAAACCTCACGCAACCATAATTTTTATTCACACGTCAAAAAAAGAATCTATCTACATACACTCAGTTGACGTCATTTGCCAGCTCACCTTGCACTGGATCAAATAACATCCATTCATAGCATAAGAGAATTCATGCCAACAGCAACATCATCGCTCCGAGGAACAGCAACAGTCACGGCAACTATATATGTACATATGCTCAGTCTACCATAAAAATAAAATAATTTTAAAGGCAATTAACTCCACTATTCATGGACTTGTATCTCTAAGGCAATCGGCTCAGCGACTATGAGAATACAGGTTTTTTTGTTTTTTTTCGGAGTTGTCACATATAAGCCGATGCTAGAGTGAAACTTGTATCCGAATACGAACCATATGCGGTGTAGTTGGGCTTACTTTGTCCAAATGAACCGAAACGATGTTGTTTCTATGAACAGCATTTATTTCTATGGACAATGATCTATGATGTATAAAAAGAATAAAAAAAAAAAACAAAATTAAATAATAGTTTCTTGAAATTTCTTACAAGAAGTACAAGTTTTACCAAAAGCAGCAACTCGGGAACGGGAGAACCTGTTTCACACACAATTTCGCGCGCACCATAACACAGAGAAGCAACTCCATGTCGTCGTGGATGTTTAAACGCATTTAATAGACCGGCGACCGGCCTCAATCCGGCTTTTATTACTGTACAATTTATCTTTCACTTCTCTAGAGTGGCTTCACATTCGTATCTATGTATATATTTATTTTTAGTTGAAGTTGCGTCTCTCTAACTCACACTTTCTAGACCCCGAAGCCAATTAAAATTCTGTACGATCGCATGAAAGAGCTCTTCTTCTTGGCGAATGGAAATGATTATTTGGAATTTGGTTTTTTTTTTTTTTTTTCTTACATTTGAGTGTGGAATGGTGGACCTTCTTATTTGTATTATGAACTGAGATTCCAATTCGAATGTCATTGACCTAAATTTGCACTTAACTCTACGACAATGTGAATTTTTTTTATACTTGAAAGTAAATTTCACTGATCCGCTAGAAGATGTGTATCTTGTTGGTCTTAATTTTGATATAATGACCCTAGGTGAGGGTTATGTCAATTGTACTAGGGAATGATATAAACATCTTTTTTTTCGATCTCACAAGACAATACAATGTAGATTGCTTTTTTTATTTTTTCTGCTTTGTTAGGGTTCATTCATAAGTTTCTTATGTCGTGTGAGCATGTAATGATATCACTTGTTGAATAATATAATCTCATTTACGGTTGTTATAATATTCTATTTTTATATTTATGATTGTATTTTAGCACAAAAGAGAGATTGGATAATTATTTTAAAGTTTTATTAGGTAAATTCGAGGCTGGGATAATGAAAAAAAAAATGTGTTTCCACCATAAAATACGAGTAATTTGACATTTCATACAACTTTGACATTAGTTGTCAAACAGAGAAAAAAAAAGGTGTTCTATTGATAGTCTCGTTACATCATTAAAAATTAAACTCAGGGAAGTTCGTTTCTGGACAAAGTGTCCATACGACCACGCCTTAATACTAACTCTGGGGAATTTCTCGAAACTGCTGAAGAAATCTCTCAGAATGCAATCGGAGATTCACTGTCAGAATTTCCAGCAAGCAAAAATAGGCTGAGGGTTTGAACCAAAGGCGAACTGGTCGTCTATACTTATGGATGCAAAGTGGATGTTGGTTCAGAAGCTAGTGTTTACTCTGAGTCTCGAAATATTAGAAACATTTTCTTTGACAAACTGCAGGATGACTAGCCGAAGTAGTCGTAAAAATGTAATCTGTGGAAATGATTGTTAAGGATAATATTTCACGAAAACCAATGAATATCTGTGTTGCCAGTCAAGCAGCAATCAGCCTCGATTCAAGCTCAAAAACTGTGTCCAACAAAACTGAATGAACTAGTGAACTAGCTCAAATCGAGTTATAATTCACACCACCGCGGCGCGCCGTACACTGCTTAGCACAGGGATATAGACAAAGGTACACATCTCAGAAATTTCCTAAAATCGGTGATATTTGAAAACCGCCTAGCAATTTTCTGAAATCAGTGATATAAAGGTCCTCCAGCCCATAAAATAAGCTACTACCAACCGTACTGTGGTCCCCGTGGCTACGTGGTTAGAGCGTTGGACACAGGTTCGATTCTCAAAAACCACCAAAGGTTTTTTCGCGGCACCACCTCCTCGCAGGCATGACAAACCATCAAGAGCATAATCTGTCATGAAAAGCTTCTCAATTCGCTGTTCGGAGTCGACATTAAAACTGTAGGTCCCTTCCATTCGTGCGAAGAATATAACATGCACAACATGAATGGTTGTGAGAAGCTAGGCCTTGGCTCTCTTTGAGCTGCCGTGCCAAATATACATATGTACATACCAAGAGTAATACTTCTTCCAGTGGCTAGTGCGGGACAGTCTTTGCCTCTGCAGCATCTACAGCATTAGTTGCAGGGTAGCCCAAATTGTTCTACGTTATTGACGACATTCTTGATTTCTTATTCCGTCTGAGGAACACTGGTTATGAGGGCTTCTACTACGCAAAGTTGCAGTCATCATTATAAAGGGTTTTTCAATAAGGACGTAACAATTTTGTAATTTGATAAAAACACTCCCTTAATCATTTTTTTATGATCTGTCAATGTCAAAACGTCAAACAAGGTTTACACTTTTATCATTGGTGAAGTTCACGAGCAACGTTTGAAATTATTAAAAACTAGCTTTTACCCGCGGCTCAACCCAACTAAAATTTGCAAAGTTACACTTTATACTGTGACCCGAGGTACGGCCACTCTGTGTGCAAAATTTGAAGTTGATTGGTTCCGTAGTTTTCGTGTTACAGAGGAACAAACAAACAAACGGACAACGTTTCACTTTTATAATAAAAGAAGGTTTAGTAGGATTACTACCGAAATTCTGAGTCGCTGTGGTCGCAACTTTAAGAGCGCTTACTCCAATTTTCGGTCGTAATAATCGTCCCACCAGATATATAGTGGATAAATTCGAGTCAGCATATTCACTATTGAATGTTCTTGTGTCAGTGAGACAACACACCGGTCGAAGTTCCAAAAATATCGCGTCCGTAAGTGCTTCAGTTCAAAATAAGCCAAATCAGTCGATTCCATGACGTTCACAAGAATTGGAAATCCCCTCGGTCCACATTGTGGCGAATTTTGCGTAAAGATCTTGGCCTACACCCCTACAAGTTCAAATTAACTAAAGAATTGAATCCTCTTGATTATTTGAACTGTCGAAACTTCTCCGATTGGGCTCTGCAAAAGATTTGAAAAAAATCATGAATTTCATCAAAAAATCATCTTCAGCGAGGAAGCTTATTTTTGACTTAATGGCAAATCCACAAGTGCTTTAAGAGACTCCATTGTATCCACATAAAATGACCGTGTGGTATGGATTTTATGCTGGAGGTGTGATTGGACCGTATTTTTTCGTCAATGAAAATGATCGTCATGTTATGTTTAATGGAGTTCGCTATCGTGCCATGTTTAAGACTATTTTTGACCAGAATTAGATGGAATTGACATTAGTGATATGTGGTTCCAACAAGATGGTGCTGCATGCCATATTGAATATTGAAGGGGAAGTTCGGTAATCGTGTAACCTCTGGAAATGGTCCGCTTGAATGGCCACCTCGCTCATGCGACTTAACGCAACGGTTTATACCAACAAGCCAAGCTTAGAAACAATATCGAACGCGAAATTTCCAATGATCTGGCCCATATGATTGGAACAGAGGTGGAAAATTGGCTGCAAACATGCTCGCGGTGGTCATATGGACGAGACCAAATTCCATACTTAAATTTAACATGTATACTACACCTGGAATAAATTTCAGCCAAACATCTCAGTTATTCTGTATTTGAATTAAATACAAAATTGTTATGTCCTTTTTGAAAAACCCTTTACTATTTCACCAAAGGTAGTCCATGTAAGAACAAGCCTATCTCTTAAGGGTAATGCTAAAGTTTAAGACTAGAAGTTGTCATGTTCCACTGTATGCCTCTTGGCATTCTGCAATTAGTTCAGCGCTGAAACTCATTAGCTAAATTATTTGTAATTAAATTTGTTCACATGGATATCCTTTCGTCGTTATTTATCGTATGCAATTGGAAAAAGTAATTTCACTGTATACTTACACAAACTTAATTGCTATACGAATATTTATTTGAAAAATAATTAAATATTTTTTTTTATATTTATTTTCAGGTAAATTGACTTCTACCGGAATAATGGAATTTCCTAAATAATACCCCATCCACAAACATGTGAAAGATATGTATTCTTTAAACAATTTAAATGATATTAATCCAATTACATGTCCGAGCACAACATGTTGGTAAAATATGCAATATCGCCAAACACATTTTATTTATTTTCTTCTTTTTTTTTTACTACTCGTACCCCCGTAAAAAAAAAAAGTAAAACATTAATCCAATAAATCAATTGTCATCATTATACGATATCTATAACACAGATAGTGCAACTTAAAAAGTGTACACAAGCTTTGCATATATAAAGATCGGACGTCCCCAGCAGAATACGCAATTACCATAGTTAATTTAAATTCTTTGATATGAAACTAATTAAAATTTCCCATTGAGTGCGCTTGTAATTTAACAAATATATACGTGTATTTATTTATTAGTTCATTGCGTGATTAAAATTTAATATATTTATTTGTCACAGAAAAGATATTAAGCATACCAATATATCGGAATCTATTATGGTGATAACAAATTAAAAACGGGGCGACACAGTGCGGCATGCCACACGTTTCAAGTAACTAAATTGGAAAATGTTTTAAATTTTATGCATGCATAAAAGAATTCAACTAATTAGAGTTTTCTGTTCGGTTTGTCAGCTGAATAGGTTTAATACTATTATCGGAATGTGATCTAAAATTGTATCTATAGTGTGCATGTGGCATTTTATCAACCTTTTATAAGTGTGTTTCTACTTTCTTTTTTTTTTATTAATTACTTCATCGTATGACTTACAATGGTTTTATTTTTTTACATTAATAACTCGCTTTGTATGAATAACTCTCATCAGGATCGCAGTGGTAGAATACTTAGGTGAAATCGCCCTCCTTCGTGACTCCATTTCATTAGGAGGAATTCGCAGACAGTTCCAGTAGGGCTGTAGGATTTTATCCAACCATTCTAGATCGACCAGGAAATCGCTAACTTGACGGCATAACATTCGTCGGTTTGGGAGCTAACATCTTCTTCCTTTTGGAGAAGTAGATTCTCAAGATTGGGTTTCTGATGTTTCTCACTCGACCCCTCCGAGTTATTTCAGCAACACCACGAACGGTAGCTTGTATTCGTGCTCTTTCTACTTCGGTCACCACCAAGATTCCATAACCAAAGGTGAGAATTGGAACAAATACCAAGTTAAATTTGACACTAAGTTCGGCCTGCCTTATGTCAGATTGACCAAGCTCGCTCGAAACCTATCAACATTTGTCCAGTTCTGCCATCCATCATAGTGTATGCTGTTTAGAGGGATGTGAAATCACTGACCAGTATTGCTATGATTGGATCAAGTCCAATTTTTATTTAGACGGTATGTACAGGGTGCACCATCTTTTATGTCGGTATGTAAACATTGAATAATTTTGATTGACTTGAGTAGACATGTTTTTGAAACGTCAATTCAGTAAAATTTTAACCACGAATAGCTTCACACCGAAAAAACGCGCCGAAATAGAATAGTCGTTCAGTTGTGTTAACTCAACGTGCATATCGTCGAAAATATTGTACCCAACAAGCACCGTCTGACAACACTATTCGTCGTTTGGTGTAGAAGGGACAGTGGGAGATCGTCGAAATACCGCTCATCAGTGCCCAAGACGTTGCAACGAACTAGTTGAAGCGGCAAGAGAGAGTGTTGCCGAGAACCCAAATGTGTCGTATCGTCACTGCGCTCAGCATTTTGGCGTCAGTGGAACCACCTTGCGGCGCATTTTGAAGGATGATTTGCATTTGTTTCCATATAAAATGCAATTGACTCAAAGAATATTGCCGACAGACCGCTCACGTCGCTTGGAAGACAGCCAGACAGTCGCTTCAATGGTTGACACTGAACCTGATTATTGGAAGCAAATTTTGATGACCGACGAGGCCAATTTCACACTCTGGCGCCGTAAATAAGCAAAATTGACGTATTTGGGGAATGGAGAACCCACACGAAAATCATGAAACCCCATTGCATGACCAAAAAGTGACTGTTTGGGCCGGCGTCATTAGGCCATTTTTCTTCAGAGAATGTGAAACAGTCGATGGGAATCGATATCGGTGGATGTTGGCTCATTATGTCTGGCCGGAAATTAGTGAAAAAGGTCTGGACGGTTACTGGTTTCAACAAGACGGTGCGTCATGTCACAATGCAGTCCCTGCAACGAAAATTCCCTGGACGTGTGCTGTCAAAAAAGGGCGACATTGACTGGCCACCCAGATCCCCAGATTTTACCCCTCCGGACTTATTTTTGTGTGGTTACTTGTAAAGTAAAGTGTACGTCAGCAAGCCTCAGACCATTGCCGAGCTCAAGACAAACATTCGTGCCGAAATCGTTGCTATACCGCCCGAGATTCTCCTTTTTTCTTTTCAAACACCATGCTTCATTTGGGGTGGAAGTTCGGACATGCTTTCCTATCAAACACTTTGACCCGAATATTCAGAGCAGGACCTAGGAATCTTATCGAGCGCCCCTCTTATTATATTTGTCTCAGAAATATGCCTGTGAAATCAACCAGTTTTCTGGCTTCACTCTCTTTGCAGTAAACCTCCACGATAGCAGTCCAAATTCCATAGATAGCTTCAACAATGCTGCCATTTATTCTACATGCGTTTTAAGATCTTGCCTTCTTTAACCAATGTGATTCTCCTTCGAATTTCTGTTTCTTTCAAAGCACAGTACAGGGTGTCCTCATTCACCTATCCAACTATGCTTCATCATTTGTTTTAAAAAGTTTTCTAGCCTTGAAATGCCAATACCAATTTTATTTTTAAATTCTTCCCCATTTTAATGGATGATTCATCCGATAATTCCTCTCACCAAAATGTAACAAGATTTCTACCATCTCACCGCTTTGATACTTTCAATTTACGTACATGTGTCCGATGACACAGTGTTTAATATTTCATCGATGGTTCATCAAAGCGTGACGCTGCAATGTCCACAACGCAAAAAAAGGAGCCTGGCAAATGCCCTTACACACACATTCATAGTCGCCAAAAAAAATAAAAAACACCTCCATTATCAAGTGGAACGAAATAAAATGTGATTATCCATTGAATGTTAACAACATCCATCCATCGACAGATTTAACGATTGGAAAAGGTTCAGGTCACACGTGAGAATGCAAAATTCACCCTCCCGCCCAACCCAGCTTTTAACACCTTTGTAAGGGATACATTGTACATATACGCTGAGTAAAAGCAGTATATGCGGCGGGTGGGATTGCATTGTTATCCTTTCAACGGAGTTCGCGTTCACCCTTCTCAATTTCCCTGCCATACACGAGCACATAAAAGGACATCGGTCCACATTTAAGATTTAATATTGTAAATATGCCCACCACTACACAAATGGATGCCATATAGTTCAAAGGACCAAGCACTGACCGAAAGGTTTTTCGATATCATTCCGTTGATCACGTATTCTGTGGTCACAATACCCTTTGCTTTATCATCCAACTTACTCCAAAAGGATGTAATAAAAGCTACAAAAAAAAAGGCTGGGCACTAGACACCGACAAAGGGATGGTTTTTTTTTGTTTTATTTATCCCCTGATGCTTCGTATTTCACCTCCATACGACCTTCGAGTGAATAAAAATGCACTTTTACACATTTTAATAATTAACGATGTTGAAAGCCTCCTCATGGGTCCTTTGTGTAATAAAATATCGATCGATTGTACTCCTATTGCATTGAAGGGTTTATTTTGTTGGAAAAAGTATTATGTCGCATGTATGGGGTACTTGGTTGCAAATTTGAATACGACTACATATCTAATTTTAGAACGATATCTAATCAGAACTTGAAACATGTCTTTCAGGTTTTTATGACCAATGCAGTGCGATAATTTTACGTAGCAAATGTTGTCATGCTTTTATGTGAACTTTCTTATCGTATTTGGTTTGGGGTTGGGCTCAATTGTTGACACTTTTTGCACAATCTTATGAACACGAAAGAAAGCGAGTTAGTCTTCAATCAAATATTATCGAAGTGGGACTTTGTGAAGTTTTTTTTAGGCGCCAAAAATCTAGAATAACGTGTCAGGGGAGTGGCCATGGTGTTGCTTGTCACGCTGGAAGTTCCCTATGTCTGCGAAAAAGGTTGACATCAACTCGACTGTATATGCATAAAACTGGTAGTAGGGTGGTCATATGGCTTAAAGTGTTGATCGTACTGAGAAGCTGTAATGACATCGGGATGTTCGAAAGAAATACTGTGAATTATAAGCAATGACAACAAATACCAATAATTTTCCCCAATCATTCTGGACACCATCCTCGGAGCAAAACACTGAAGCCTAATACCACCTCAGTTTCATAAAATCACTACACCAACACTAACGCTGTGTGAATAGCATCATAAGGGTATTCATAACCCCTTTAGCACTAGTGAATTATAAAAAAAAAAGTCATCACCTATCTACTTGTGCACATCACTGCTAAATTCGTTGGACGTATGGTTTTGTTTGTGATTTCATAGCCACGTGAGTTTGAGCAAAGGGTTTTACTGTTTGTAATGGAAGTGATCTAACAAGCTGAATAGAGTTTTAAAGCTGAGCAGGTTTAGTACTTGGTCTACTGTAACACCTCTGCGGCTGGATGAGTATTTATTATTAAGGCTCTGCGACTGACGCATATGGCACTGCGACCTAAAAGATCTATTGTGCCTGAGGCTGAATAAGTAATTTGGGACATTATCTCTGTGTTGTAGGTTAGCTTTTTCTGAGAGAAGAGTATACAAATGGTAGTCTTTTCTGCACGGGAGGTTTGTTTAAGCTGAATTTTAGCGTCTGTCTGGGACTGTGGCTATTTGAAGCCATTCCTGCTCCAATACGCAGCATTTAAGATCTTGCTGATAAGATCTTGCAAGCAAAACTTTGATCGCCCATCTCAGGATTTTTAGTCTTAACGACGTACCTGACAATCTGTCAAGCTGCAAGGTATGTACTTGGTGACAATTCAGTGAAAACTAAACGAGTGCACGACACTGAACACTTTTCCTGGCGCCACGTCATGTAATGTACAAACTTGTGCTTCTAAAATAGGACGTCTGGCAAGACATTTTTGGCCTTGAAGCAAAAACGAACCCTATCGTCATGTTCGGCAGAGATAAATTTGTATGAAGAGGGTCAAATGGGAGAGCTCAGATGATCTTCTCAAAGCTTTAATTAACTAATGTCTTCTACAGAGACTGCTATATCGGCTCTGCTAGTGGTACTGGAACTGGTTAGTATCTGCATGATAAAACCAAATACTCCAGCACTTTAAGCGAATTGGCGACAGTCTTCCAAACGGAAATCTTGTCCGTACTTAGAGAATAGCTAACTAGATATTTATATAGAAAGGTCACCATATCCAGTGGCAGCCAGACTGCACTGCTAGCACTTGAAGCTTCCACAAATCACTCGAAGATTGTTATAGATTGTAAGAGCAAATTAAATAGACTTTCAAAATGGGACTTCCGTTGATTCGGGGTCACAGGAGAATTGCAGACAAAGAAATCTCTAACCCTGTAAGTCTGAAGCCAATAATTGTTAATAGTTCATCTATTCTAAAGTAATGCGTTGGATTGACTTTTATATGGTCTTACTTCGAAAGAAGATATGTTAAAGTTCAACTTGCTGAAGAACCTTCAACTGTCTTGTGAAAGTTCCTGATAAGAACGCTTCAAAATTCATTTTTAATCGGTGGAGAAAGGATCTGGCTAACCACAACACACAATCCATGTGGGCATCACATCATGGGAATCATGGAGGACCCAAGGTGTGTATGCTATCTTAAAAGCGATCTCCTTCCCTGATTGAAATTCTAGGTTTCATCAAGCTGGGGAGTACAAAAAGAAGCTTGTAGCTTCATCAGATTGCACTGGAGTACCTACAATGTGCCAGACTTTGACAGGTCTGTCATGTTTAAAAAATCTTTTCCTGTTTCCAAGCACGTTGGTGTTAATGGATTGTTAATTATTGGCTATCAAATAGCAACTGACATAAGTAGATATACCTGCAAAGGTACAACAACATCGTTTGGCACATGCTTTACATTAACTGAAATGTATGGTAATCTTGTAGAAAACAGCCTTGTAGTGATGGGGGGAAGCGAAATAATGTTCCTAAGCTGGGTAACAAGTTTTAATCCATGCAGTTGTAATCCGGCTTTCCACCCACAGACAGTCCCAGTCCTCCCTACACAAAAATCCACAAATTCCAATAAAACTCACCACAAAATGTAAGCATCGTATCCAAAACCACACACCACTGTGATTGTCTCTTGCAAGTGCTTAAATAAATGCTCGTGAAAAAATTATGAACAAGACCTGGTGTGTTACATAAAAAATCAATGACAACATCAAACCTACACCACAACCACCCTGTGCATGTAAAAAAAAAAAAAATCATGCATCGATACCAACCGACTATCATAGCAAATGCTTTTTTTAAAAAACCCCTACCTCTGGCTCTGCAGGTTTCCACGTCAACACTCGTTTTCATTTTGTTTTTTTTACTTTGGCATTAAAAATTGATGAAAATGCACTTTGGATAAATTTAATTCCACCACCACTCTGTGAGTGTGTATAATGTTGGGTTGGCAGTGTTAAGCCACAACATACGAGCTATGGTAAGGTTTCCAAGAGCTAGACAGAATATCAGGTGGGCACTCGTAGGGGGATGGGTGTCATATTGTTGTATATCGACTTTTCCCTTTTTTTTTTGTTACCACCTCCTTTCATTGTCGTCCTTTTAATAACATAATAAATTTTCACAGACATGTTATGAAAGGCTAGGAGAATATGTCATTTTTACCCCGTCAACTGTTATCACCTACGTCACTCTATAGACCCGTTCAATAGACACGAAGCGAGCTCACAATGTGGTAACATATTTTTTTATTCATTGAATAACGGGTGGTTGCCCATTTCAATCTTGACGGGTTGATTCAAAAAAAAAAAAGCTATAAGATGTTCCACAGTAATTACGTCAATAAAAAGTGAGGCGGGAAGAGGAACGAACATGGTTTAGAGCGACTAAAGAGAAAGTCACTTGCAGTAATAATCGCTAAAAGGATTTTATGATTAGAACTTGATATAGGAATTCCACATTCAATTATGGAATTGCAGTCATTTTACGGGTTTAATGGTTAAGGGGTGCCGAAGGACTGGTCGTTTGTTAGCCATAACGATATATATTTTATGAATAGGACTATTATTCGTTCAGCAATCGTTAGAAGCTATTTCGTCTTTTACAGCTCTATTGAGAGTAATTGACATTATGGAAAGTTTTAATTTTACCACTATTGTATAACTTGTGAATACAGTAACAGTCTGGTTAATAGTGGTAGGTAACTAATTTTGAGGATCCATAACTTTAGATCGGTCTCTTATGAGTATCTACGTACTGACTTATTAAAAGTTATATAAATTCTTCATTTAATAAATTTTTTTTTTTAATTTTCGAATATGGCAATTCTGCTTTTTGTCAAAGCAGACATCTTATATTAGCCGTGTTTTTTGGGAGCTGAATAGAAGCCCAGTAGAATTTTACACACAAAGCAATAACAACATACCAAGTGGGGATAAATTTCCCAGTAGCAGCAAGTGAGGATAGAACTTCATAAGTTGGCCACCAGAGCGTGAGAAATCTCATAAATTATCTCTTAGCCGATCGTATATGTTCCTTTTCCTCGGTTTTGACATTTACAAACTGTCAAATGAAGAAAAAGAAATCGAGCCGCAAACCAATTGGTTGGTGCGGCTGCTACTGTGGATGAAGTGAGTATAGATCGTTTTTTTTTTTGATTAAAGTGATTATAGTTATCACAAAAACACGGCTATTGTTTTATAGACAGGTTAAGCTTGTATCACTGTTTTATTATTTTTTTAAAGTTTCATTAACTACATAGTTGACATTTTAATGGATTTTGAAATTGACCATATGGGTGACCTCAGCATATAAGGAGTTCTCTTTTGATCTCCTAGGATCCCAACGTTATCTATTCAAGCAGTAAGGAATGAGGTGGAATAAGTCCTTGGGGTCTTGTATTCAGAGCCCGATCGATGCTTAACGGGAATGTTACATCTGTATCTACGCTGTCAAATGAATGGTTACGAACAGGCGGGTGTGCTTGCAGCATTAGCCTGGAAACTATTTTCAAACAAATTAACTCTTTCATTCTCAAGTTGGGCCGTGAATTCGCTGTTTTCATAAAATCATACACATGCAATACGCCTCGGTATACCACGTGCAGATGAGATTGGCGGTTTGTGGGTTAGATAAGGCTTTAAATTGTATTTAGCACTAGCACTGTTCTTAGTGATCAGCTTCCAGTTCCACACTTCATGTTTGTTGAGGTCTCCTACTCCTAAAATGTGGTTTTCCTACGAGTTAAATTCGTACCGTCTGCAAGGCGTTGTCACTCCCTCGAAGTTATAATCGACCACTGTAACGTTCTGTCTGATTCGTCGATGTTCGATTGTTGACAGCAAATATGGTTTTGCCGATTTCAACGCTAAGCTCATTTTGACAGTTTTTGCCTCAATGCTTTCGATTACAGCCCAATTTCGTCGACGTCCATAAGTAGTTATACAGAGAGGGTAAATAGCAATTTTGACTTCTCGAATTTACTCCAAGATGTACTGAAGTATGAGAATTAATTCGATTTCCCAATCACTTTGGGAAATGTTTTCCCATTCTTGCTTTACTGCTAGTTTCAGTTCTTGTCTAGGTGTTCGAATGGATAAAGAGCTTAAGACTGAGTAGGCAGGTTAAGAAAAATTCTGTCATTGTCCTTGAACTAATCCCTCGTTTTTTTTTTTCTTTTTTCGCTCAGCACTGTCTTGCTGGAATATTATTGCTTATAGTTTTTCAGGCCCCAATATTTGTTTGGTAAGACTCTTCCAACTAAACTTCTAAGCGACCGCTGTTCACCTCACCTGGTAGTATATAAAAAAAATGTTTCAACTCCACCACAGTCTCACAAGGTCTGAAGGTCCCCATTGATTAGCGAGGTTTGCAGACAATTTTTAGTTTTCTTCAAAATTAATGCATTTAACTGCATTTAGAACAACACAACTTGAAGTATTCATTTGTTTTGTCTTATTAACTTGAGAGACGGCCTTGATAATGTCAAACGACAATTTGTCAAACTGTCAAAATTGAACTTTAATAGTTGCCCCTTTTTTTCTTATTGTGGTTCGATTTGCATAAATCGTTGACATAAACATTATCCTCCAATAAATTGCGCAATAAGAAGAAAGTCCTTATCAAAGTATTTCTTCCCGATTGCACGAAATGAATTCGAATAGTAAATTGCTTGCATATTTTAAGACGTTTTAATGTTTCCCTAAAAGTTTGACAGCAATGACAATTGAAAACTTCAAATCAACTCTATTTCCGTTCACGATAGCTGTCACTCAATGAAATGTCACAATTTGGTTAGAGCACCCTACCTACAGCCTTTTTTATATAGGTATAGGTACATACGAGTATAAACATGAACCATACATTGATTAAAGTGTCAGCAAACATCTTAAATTGAATTAAAGAACTTTTTTTTTTTTTGTGAATGTATTAAGCGCCGTGTCACCATCGTAATCCCTTTAACATTCAATACCTTAACCATCGTCAAATGTGCCTTCCCACATTTCCGTTTTCATTCAATTTTACGAGCACATGCTAATGTCGGCAAGGTACCCTCTACTAAGGGTAATAAGAAGGGATTTGGTTTTTTTTTTTCTCTCTCTTGTATGTCGCCGTCCCATCGTTGTCGTCGCGTCGCTCTGTTCTTTTGTAAAATTCGCGTGCATCTATATATAAACATTCACCGTCATTGCTGCTCGATAACAATTGTTGCTGCATCTGTAATAAAGGAAAGGAAAAGAAAAACTCGTTTTCCGTGCCCTTTACCCTTAGCGGTGTAGGGAACTTAATTGGATCATAGATCTTGTTTCAATGCATTGTGCATGTCTACATCCAAGTCCCTTTATACATCTTCACCAAAAATTATCATAAAAGTCATAATTTACTGTGTATCATAATGCATTGGCGTTGTGGGCTCCATTTCGGGGGTATCCTTGTGTGGTACAGTGTAAAGATAAGGTCTCTATTGCATGGATTGTTGCCCGCCCTCCAAGTAAGATAAACAATTTCATATTTCTTTTTTGGAAACTTTATTAGTTTGCACTTCATAGTCGTCTCATTCTCAATTGACATCAACTTCTTAGTGCGGATTTTATGATTCCAAAAAAAAAAAAACAGTCCACTTCAAATATTTGGCCTTGAAAGGACTGTATCAGGAACTGAGAACACCACACTAGTAGCACTCAGTACAATTCAACAAATTGTCGGACGGACCAAACATGAATGTGTCCATTAGGAAATTGGATATCAGCTATGATGTCCCATTCACAAGTACCCTGCATGCCCGTCCGTTGATGTCCTCGTTTGATGGCGATGACTATTGCCAGTTATGCTTAAAAGTTTCCAATTTATTTCAATAAACTATTTGATGGGATTCTCGCTTGGCATCTTCAGAAGTTGACGACACCAGTTTGAGGGAGGAGGTAAGGTTTAAGGAGTTTTTCCGGCCTGAAAGGGTGAATCTATAATGATGCTTCGAAACGAATTGACTTCATAAAAAAGAGAAGAAGAAGCTCCTTTTTTTTAACAATCACTATAAAATGCCTAAAATTTATTTGTCCTTCATACCCCCCGACTCATCTGCTGGTGCTAGAGTCGGGGGAGGATAACATCCGAATCAATTCATTTCGGAATATTCCACGACAGATGCGAATTTTGTGGATGATTTTTTCGGTTTTGTCGTTTTTTTGTCGACAGGGACGGGGCAGTGAGTGAGGGTGTGGAGGCGGTTGTATTTTGAAATATTAAAAAACAAATGTGCAGAGTGGCAATGAATATGTGAAAAAGTCATTTGTTGAATGAATGAACACATTGGGATCGGATATATAGATACGCAGAGATACTATGAGTATGTGGGGAATTTAGTATCGTATGCTTCTTGCTAGCTGTCACACTTCCTCGTTGACATCATAAGGTACACGCGCAGATATGGAGCATTGGTAAGTGGCAATTTCAATATGGTTTATACCTTTTATTGATGTTTGTTATTTACCGTTTTTCGCGCGAACGATGAAGAGAGCAATGAAAAACGCTTTACTGTGTTTGTATTTTTTTTTTTTTGTATCTGATCGGGATCGGATACCATTATGAAAGTCAATATGGCAATGGAAGATCGATTTTTGAAAACCTTTTTTTTTTGTGAAGTTGTTGATTGGTTTCAAGTAAGTAAATTAATTGGATATCCAAGGTTTGATATTACTCACAATCTACTCATAACGATTTTGGTATTCACTCGATTCAAATTGTATGGTAGTCTCGTAAAGCCTTCATAAGCTATTCAAGTTGTAACAGATATCTGAACGACAGGGATAAATCTCGATCTTAACCAACAAGCACATGACAAGGAATGCCAAAATTCTATTGCTTTATCGCAGCCAAACTGAATTGATGTGTATCCCACTTCAAAATGAGCTATAAACACAATACCGGATAGAGACGCCTGGAACTAGCATGAAGTCCTTAATAATGTCATGAGTTCATATCGATTTTTATTGAAAGCTCTTAAATAACCGAAGGAAAAAACCTTGACATTAACCACTCATTAAGTTTCTTTTACCCTGGAATGCTACTTGGGGTACACTTGTACCGCAACCTTTTTTTTTATTTGCCGCCAATCGTTAGCAGATGGAACTGCAAGCTTGAGCGTCTGAGTAGTTTCATGACTTGTTGCATTAGTTCGTATGTGATACTGACGGCGCGCGGAGTGTTTGTCATTGTGCTGAAATTTAATATTGAGATACAGGTGTACCTTAGTGTAGCATAATAAGTTTCGCAAATAAGTGTAGCATTCCAGGGTCAATCACTGCAGCGTCTTTCATTTATTTGGCCTAGGAGACTGAAAGCGTCCATTCAACTTAAAAGAGGCAAGAGGCTCAACGATTAGATGCAGAGAAAGAAAGATCCATTGCATATGTCCCACTCATGTCAATATCAGTGTCCTTGGGGGATAGCAACATCTTTGACTCCCTACCAAGTGGCCTCAAAGCACCTATGACAGACTAAACAACACTCAAGTTTGACGTCAGATAAGATTACACAGTAAACTTACCGTCGACGGTTGAATGGAATCATTGAAAAAGTGATGAAAGACTCATTTAAATTGAACAGAATTCCAGATTCATCCAGATCATTAAACAAAACACTTAAACCAAACCAAAGGTACCTCTTCCTTCAAAGTAGTAGCACAGTGCGGGAAGGAACTCGCCCTGTAGCGTTGTGATGATGGATATGAGCAGGAAACCATTTTCCAACACACTTACCCACAGTATACAAAAACTCAAGGTACTTGAGTCGTGTTTTACAAGAAATAGCTGAAATTGGGTTCTGAGCGTCCTCGAACCAACACGTCTACCTAACTATCTTGGAAATTCTTTGTGTCTTTCTGAACATATCTAAGTCCTTTTCATTGTGGTTTAAGCATAATTGAATTGCTTATGATCAAGTAAGCCTTCCTGAGTGGCCTTTCATGGTCAAAAATTTGTTCGAGGGACTTTATCTTGGACATAACTTATTTTTTGTCATAATCTCTGCCTAAAATACGCTACAGTCATCAGGAAGGTAAAAGGAAACCCTTCTGAGTTAACTCCTCCCCTCCAACTTATGGTTATAGTTAACTTATTGTTTAAATGCAGAAAATAACATTTATGGATCACACCCACTATAGGTGCATTCTCCTAAGTATGCAATTTAAATTAATTTGTTTTTGTTTATGCATTCTACACACAGGTGTTCACCATTTAATTTGCAAACAAGCATTCATTTTTAATCGCACGGATGAGCCGGGCGGTGCGTTTGAAAAGTCCTATATAGATGTTGGCAGGCATATACAAAAAAAACTATTGCAACTGACTGACCTCAAAAACGTTTTCCCTTTGCGCATATTAAATAATGATTTTATGCTTAATATCCTTTCGAAATAATTTATTTCATTTCCCCGATAGAAATTAAATAACAATTAGAGAGAACCCATAATCACGAATGCATTACTTGCCAATTGCAATATTCAGCCGTTTGGTCCTGGTTGGATGATATCCTGCGAGCTACCTCACCTTTGCAGGACGATTAGTAATGAAATTTTCTGCTCGTTCAAAATACATAATTGCAAAATTATTTATATGTTTACGTGAGATGATTCGTTTTGTTGGTGGACACTGGTAGCGATGGTAAAAATTGAAAAATTTAAATCAATTACAGTGCCGGCCAATTATCTTAGTTGATGTTTTCGAAAGAGAATCCTCTGGAATGCACAGAAGAACTATCAAAAATAACTACCCAAGGACATTCGGTTAACCGAATTCTTGCTCTTTTTTCAAAACATTTGCATAAAGTACGGGAATTTTTCTCATTAGGGTTAAGTGCTTGTTAATCCAAATGCAGATACCGATGTGTGTGTGTGTCTGTGTTCATTTGTACAATACACATTGGCGTCAATCATCATCATCATCGTTGTCGTCGGTATTCTTAGCTTCATACCAGATGCAACCAAAGCGTCATTGACAAAAAAAAATAAGCTTCCTTTTTCGAAAGTTGATCTTCCACCCCCTTTTTTCAGCTACGTTTGGTTTAATGTTATTTTTTCCCCGGGATTTCACTTTCGGCAAAAGGAAAAAAACAGAAATGTTAATGAGACTGAATTTCTATTCCTTTTTCTCCTACTGCTGCTGCACAACTTGCGATAATGTAATTTTATGCATTTCCCTCATTTGTTTCTCCACCGCCGCGCCGCCCCGTCACTTATGCTGCTGCTCCCCCATTCCCTGTTGCCTAACTTATTCTTCTTCATCTGCGTCTTTTTCTTTAGTTGCATCGCGCCGTGCCGCCTGTTTGTAGACTGCAAGGCAAAAAAAAACGCATTTTGTCCTTTCTCCCATCGCTTTGTGTGAACTTTTCAATTTGCCATAGGAAAAATCAAATACAAACACACAGAGAGCTGGAGTAAGAGTGTGTGCCCCAACAGAGCGAGCGCGACGGATCGAGGACCCTTATTTTAATGACGAGGACGACCTCGCGAACGTTATGTATGATTTTTCTTTTGTTTCTCTCATTTGGCATTTTTCTTCATCATTCTTTTCCAATGGTTCTTCTTTTTTTCTTTTTTCATAGCTTTCGGGGATAATTTTGTAGTTTTAAGTTTTTTGTCAGGTTGGAAGCGCTCCAGGAATTTTAATTTTAACTTAAACGTTAAAAATGGACACACATACAGAGTTTGTACGTCTATATACATACATGTGTACCTGTAGAGCGTAGAAAAGTTTTATCTTTTTGTTATAAATTCTTTTTTTTTGTCTTGGTTTCGTTTTTGTTTTCATAATTTGGCCTCAATCTCTCGTACTGTGTAATTAATTTTACCTAATTGTACTCGAGGATGTATTATCTTGCGATGTCCTTTTCTGTTTTTTTTTTTTTTTTTTGCATCTCACCGCTGCGAGTAATGGTCACAATTTGCGGTGTTATTAACATTCTGTTTGCTTAGCTCATTATTATTATTATTCTTTCTTATTTTTGTATTCTCTGTTAGTTCTTCGTGGTTATGGTTATAGTTGTTTCACATCGTAACCCACATAATGTCATCGCATTAGTGTCCTAATGAAGTAAGGGAGGTGTCATTAGTGTGGGTTGTAGATCCTTTTTTTATACTGAGAATTGAGAAATGTTTTACATATGCATTAGCAGAAAAATCTGACAAAACATAATTGAAGGGTTGTTAGTCTATCCTAAGTGCCAATTTTATTATTAAGAGATATACGCAAAAAACAAAATACGATTGAGTGAAAGTAAAGTTCATAGAAACTTAGACCCCACCACAACTTTATTTGTGTGTGGGTAAAATTTTAAAAGAAACAGGCTTGAAACTTAGATTGTATTTTCCTAAAAATATTGATTTTTGATTTTTTTGCACTTAGATCCTTTAGACTAACAACCCTTCAATTAATAAACCAATTATTTGGTCCAGAGTGTGTACTTTTTTGTATTTAGGAATGGAAGGCTTGAAGAATTCGCTTCTAAGTACTATGTACATACCTACTTCCATTGGATGACTCCATATTTGAATTATTATATTTTTAAAAGCACACACACTCCCTACTACTTAGTTAGGTAAACGGGTGTCCTGTGACATAAGTCATTTTTTACATAAACCACCATTGACTTATGCCACCCATTTCAGGAAATACCTCAGCTTAGAGTAAGGTTTGTCCGCCAAAGAAGTTTCAAACAAAAGTTTTAAGTATTTTGTTGGACACTCACGAAGTCTAAGAGGTTCTTTTTTTTTTACTCCGTCCCTACTGCGCCAACAGGATTAATTTTGGACTTACCTGAAACGCTCTACTTAGATGCTAAGGAGACGGTTTCTTGTGAAAAAACTGATAACAACTTATGGATCAGTTTGACCCATTTTAGAAAGAGATCCTTTTATCCAAGTTTAGTACTCTAATGCCCAATAGCAGAAGAAATTATTTATACTCTTGTTACATGAATGGTTGTGAGAAGCTAGGCCTTGGCTCTCTATGAGCTGTCGTGCCGAATATACATACATACTCTTGTTAATACATAGTTACAAAAATCTTCAAACTTATTCAATCAGCCTTGGTTTCCAGGTTGTGAGCCATTTGATGTAGGTTCCTAATCTTGTGTGAAAGAAGGCATATATCGTCATTGTAGTCAAAACGTCATTGGCCTTTCTTTACCTCGACTTTCCCTCTTTAAAGCTACGGATATTATCAGTGATAACCACCAGGAATAGCAGTGGTACAAGTATACAGCGCTACTGTACCCAGTTTTGGACGTCATAAATTCCCTAGCTTAACAATGTTAAAAGCTCCCTTAGAAACTATCTTAGAAAATATTATCAAGAGCTTAAGTAACTACAAAACATGATGAGTCTAAGCCTTCAACTTTAGCTGTAAACACAGCCTTTACCACAATCCCAACCTTTAGAAGCCACTAACAGCTAAGCGATGATGTTTTTCGAGTTCTATTAAATTTCTATGGAAATAATAAATTTAATTGGTTTAAATGTGACAAGCTTGGACTTAGTAATTTAATTTGATGTAGGACACCTACAAACATATACGAAGCTTGGATCGATTAAGAAAGTGGGTATTCATAAGGAACTCTGTACCAAAAGAGGTCCATGATTCATTCGATTTCTGTGCTAAGTAGGTGTCAGACAAGTGGAGACATTTTTTTCTAAACCATCATGACCTGGAAGGCTTCTTTATTTTACAAAAACAGATCTGCGATTGGCTCTTTTGTCAACATTCTGTCTGAATTCATGCAGTAGACATTAGGCCATCCACTATCGTGCAGTAATTGTCAGTCTTCCGATACCCTACCATTCCAGCAAAAACAAAAAATTCCACCTACATACATATGTATATCCTCACAAAAAATTTGAACACATCACGTACCAAAAAGCATTTTCAAAAGTCACTACTATTTCCACGTTCATTTGTTACACTAAATTGATAATTCCCATCGAATAGAAACCGACAAGGATCTCGTTGTAAATAATTCAAAAGTTTATCACATATCACACATAAACATTTCAAAGCCTACTTAGTTCAACAAATAAAAAATACAAATTCATCCCATTTTACCAGATGAAAGCGCACGTACTACCTTCTATTTTATTATTCCAACATATGATTCCGAAAATCGTCTCCTACTCTGCCTCGTCAGGATTCCTCAAGCATATCGCTACAACTTTACAATTCATAAATGTATGCATTCCCCTTGGCAGCGCAAGGATTGCAAAAAAAAAAAACGAGGATTCATTAGCATAAATCTATGAATTTGTAAGTATCATTCACACTTCGTTCTCAATCGGAAAGCGCAATACATTCGTCCTTTTGGAAACACGATTCTGGTATCGCTAGCCTTACCCACCCGGTAAAGCTGTTGTTCTCAAAAATGTTTCACCCCATTCTGTATGAATATTTTAAAACTTAGCCTAGCGTATGCCTAGCAAGCGTTTCGCTCGTTAGATTCATTCCGAGTGATTGGAGAATATCAAAGAGAACGTTAAGGATATCGTTGCTTGTACCATGTATTACTCATATGCGCTACATATGTTTCTCACTTCATCGGCACCGCGTTGTGTGCTACCACTACCACCCACCCAGGATATAGTGTTTCTTTTTGCGTAGTCCATAAAAAAAAAGGATGATTTTCGATATTTGTATCTTGGTGTTTTGCATTTTCTTCCCATTTCCAAACAGATTTAACTGGAACAACATCTGAATATTAAAAGCGGCTTCGAAATCTATTTCAATTTGTTGTGTCTGTGATACGGCGAAATGCGTACGTACTTATACATATCATCGTCATCAAAAAGCGACAAACGCGTGAAAAAGGATCTTTGAATATAAAAAAAAAAATAAAAATTCGATCGAATGATTGATAGCGATTGAATGCAGTGTGTTACCGAATGTGCTTGGCGAAAGGGTTTTTATCAAGACAGGCTAAGAGTAGACATGTGTATTCGCTAAAAAAGTGTTGATTATGCGATACAATTTGAGATGAATTACCTTGAAGGACGTTTTTGTTCCGAGTCACGAAAAGGGGCGGATGGAGTTGAAAGTTTTTTTTTTTTGCATGCGTTGTCATGAGGCTTTTTTTTTTGTATAATTCACTATTGCTGAAGGGGTTACGAATACCCTTATGATGCTTATTCACACAGCTCTAGTGTTGGTGTAATGATTTTGAAACTCAGGTGGTATTAGGTTTCAGTGTTTTTGCTCCGAGGATGCTGTCCAGAATGACTAGGGAGAATTATTGGTACTGTTGCCATTGCTTATAATTCACAGTATTTCTTTCGAACATCCGGATGTCATAAGTACGATCAACACAACAAGATGCATATCCTTGATAAATTTGTTTTTGCAGTGAAATATTTGTTAAATTCCTTGATGATCTACAAATATCTGAACCTTTCGCTGTCGCATGTTGAAATCGAAGAGCTGTAAGCAGAACTTTGACAATAATATCAAGGACATCTGATAAAATATATTTGATTTTTACCAGTGCTAGTGAGAAACAGTTTAAATGTCTTTGATTGTTGCATCCATCTCTTGAATTATTCTCAAAGAGCTATATCTGTTTACAGATGTTTACATTAGCTTAGTAAATTCTTCAATGGTTTTTTTTTTTTTTTGAAAACCTCAGCATCAACAAAGTTGTGAACATTATACGCTACACTCCTACTAGGTCTGTCGAAGACGAAGAGAAATCAGACGCCATTTTGGAAACTAAAATTCCTAAATCTAGCTCACATTCTTCGTATCGAAAAAGGGGTTCTTGAAAATGTACACACATAAAAGTGAAAACCTAGCTTTCTATCAAAGTTTCAACATTCTCTATTAATTTTCATCTTAGAAACACTTCAACAAAATTAAATTCTTGTAATCACTTTGGCAAAACTATTTATATGGTATTTGCTAATTGAATTCGTCTCAGGTGCGTTCCTACAAGAGCATAACAAGAGAGTAATTCACTAATAATAGCATGTACAACAATCAGCCGCCGCCACCGTCTCGCTACTCCTAAAAGATAAGAAAACCAAGAAGGCAGGCAGGCATTCGTATAAGATAAGATGGAAAAGTGAAAAATGAGACGTTCCGACACTTAAGCATCTTTTCAAGAGCACATACGCACACATAATACACACGGATGAGTATGGAAGAACTCCATTACGAGTACTACAACCCCCCCTTAAACTAGGGAAAGAGTCATCATGTCGTCATATTCACATTAAACGCGTACATTATACAAAGGGGTTTCTTTGAAATACAACCTTCAGAGTTAATCCAAGTTGCACAAGAGAGATGCCTCATCAAAATACCTAGTCGTATCTTAAGAATGAAAAATACAATATTGTTTGTGGGACTACTTACTTATCTACATGACTTTGTTTCTTCTGATGTCAACTGCGGCGTACATATGTATTTTTGAATAGATTCCTAAATGTTAAGATTACCATGAGATTTTCTTTTATTCAAATTCAATGTGAAGATGTCTTGATAGAAATCAGATGTTTCGCATGTTAATTGGTGTCATTAACTTGTTGAACGAGTACGTTTTTCGATTTGAATTTGTAAATTTTATCTATGTAAGTGAAAAAAAAAATTAAAATTTAGACGATCTACATATGTACATACATGTGCCTGGGATATGACCTTTAAGTTTTGGAAAAGCTTTG
The DNA here is from genome assembly GCA_951813785.1 of Criorhina ranunculi. Lineage (NCBI taxonomy): Eukaryota > Metazoa > Arthropoda > Insecta > Diptera > Syrphidae > Criorhina > Criorhina ranunculi. The sequence continues at coordinate 17,039,573 of OX638381.1, forward strand.
TTGTTTTGTTTGTTTTAAATGCATTTTTATTTTTTTAATTCAGTATTCTTAATTGCTACGAAAAAAACGCTTAAAACTAGCTTAATTAACTTAACTATCTTACTCTAACTTACTGGCCCTACACGGGCACTCTAAGCTAAACTTAATTCTTAATCTATGTCTTTCGACCTAACCTAACTTAATTTACTTAAACAATCTAAGGACTAAACTATTGAAAAACTAAGAAAATGTAGGAAAAGCTTTGTATTCTATTAGGAGTGTACTTTCGTGCAATTCAACAAACGCTACACGTCACTTTTCATGGTGTAATGTCAGTCGGTTGCTTCTCAAAAACACACTTTGACAGTTGACATTTTCTAAAGATTCATATGAAAAAGTTGCACTTACAACGCATATTATTTGATGATCACGGCGACCGTGGTTAGTGTGTTGGACTACTAAGCGAGAGACACAGGTTCGATTTTTTTCCTGGCACCATCTCTTCGCAGGCATGACAAACCTGTAAGAGTATAAATATGTCATGAAGGCTTCTCAATTCGCTGTTTGGAGTCGGCATTAAAGCTGTAGATCCTTTCCATTCGTGCGAAGAATATATAACACGCACAACATGAGTGGTTGTGAGAAGCTAGGCCTTGGCTCTCTTTGAGCTGTCGTGCCAAATATACATACTTTATTTGATAAAAATTAACCTCTTACTGCTTTTTTAAGGAAATTCGTTGGAAACTGAATGTTTCGAGTGACCCAAAGCGTCCAGTATTTACTCGTTATTCAACGCGTTAAATTTAATCTAAATAATGTCCCGAACTATCTATTGCTCTGTGCAGATTGCAGCTATGCATCCGTGTAAACTCAAATATATGTAGATGTGATCCGATCAATCCGATTATAGTACCTAATAGAAAATATACAAAGCCGTGCCTCGACAGCCTTTGCTTACCACTGCTGATTTGCTCATTCTACACTAGAAAGTATGCATGGACTTAGAACTAAAGCAACGTTCCTATCTAATTGGACTAACTACCCCGACAATTTGAAAATCGCTTTGGAAAATGTCTTAATAAACTTTGAGCGCTTACCATACCTACAATGCAATTATTTTATGAATTGAAAATTCATCTACAAACGTTAGTTCTTTCAAAATATGTATGTGCATATTTTCCACCATTATGTTGCATTTTTTTTTTTTTTTTTTTTCATACGAAATCCTTGAATTTCATGTGTCGCCTAGGTTAGCATGGCTATTCGTCTGAATTCCATTACCACTTGGGATATGAAAAAATTAAAAACTATCTGAATGTATATTTCAAGCTTGTTTCAGTCCCCGAGATCTACATAACACTGCAGAAGAAAAAAAAAAAAAGGTGAATTCATCGATTCCAGTGTTAATCAATTCTGAAATTGTTTTCGTCCATTGTAGCGAAATACAGATGTACAATTTCATAAATTTCCCAAAGTTCTCCATTATATGTTTTCATATGTTGAATGTACTTCTTTTTTTGAAGTGGAACAGGCTATCTGCAATCTCCATATGCTCGGATGACATTTGCATCATGGATGGTCGGCAAGCATTTAATAGCTTTCGGCAAATTTGTCGTGTTTGGTAAAAAATCAAAAACAGATATGTGTACATACGAGCGGCGCAGAAATAACATGCAGAAGCGATTAATTTATTTTTAGTAGAAGGCATGACCCATCGGAGCTTCGAATGCATGAAAAAATTGCATTACTGTATGCATACGGTGCATGTTTTAAGGATTTCACTTTTTTTTCTTTGTTACGGATTATTCAGAAACATGAACTGGGTGCATGAGCTTTAAATTTGCATCAATTGATATATACATATACGGATTCCACAAGTGGATTTCAGAAAGTATTCGCTGTTATTCATAAGCTGCAAACCTTGGTAAACAGGTGTGTACATGTCATACTGAGAATTGTCAGGCCAAATCGTTTCTCGGTCGGAGAACTCCATGCGAGAATAGGTCAGAAACGCCCTATGCCACACGAGGGATACTTTGACTAAACAACACATGAAATCACTCTTTCGAAGTTTTGTTGACAGGTAGTTGCCTCCTTTCACTAGCAAGACAAAAATGTTTTCAGAAATTAAGGGTTTTGACCAAAGACAAGAGCAAACTAAATATCTGTTACACAAGTGATTATAGCCAGACCAAGACTGTAATTGCGTTTTGGGTTTTTGAGTTATCAAATCTTTTCTTTCGTTATCAAGTAAATAATGCATAAATCATTTCCTTTCCTCCTAAAAAATATTCAAGCCGACCCATTGCCTTCACAAAGGCAATGTGTGAAAGAATTTACTTTAAGTATTTTTCTTTAATCCAAAGATTTATAAATCTTTTTTTTTTTTAATAATAAAAAGACATTCAACACACCTTACAATCAACACTAATGCACAATTTCTTTTTGTATAATTACAGTTCTGGGAAATCATTTCCGATGAGCATGGTATCGATCCTAATGGTATGTACCATGGTGAAAACGATTTGCAATTGGAACGCATCGATGTCTATTACAACGAGGCAAACAATGGCAAATATGTACCACGCGCGGTTTTAATCGATTTGGAACCAGGCACCATGGACTCCGTTCGCATGTCACCATATGGTCAATTATTTAGGCCAGACAACTTTGTTTTTGGACAATCTGGAGCTGGTAAGTGCACTTTGATGTCGCTAATTTTCAGCCTCAAAGCAAAAATTCAATGTTTGAGAAACAAAGGAACATTCCATGTTCACTTCAACAAACCACTACCGCCATATCCACCCGAATCCACATCCACTTCATAGGAGAGGATAGGAATACGAAAAAAAAAAAATTAAACTTTGTAATTTTGGTCATGTATACTAACCTTCCACACCCACCTTGTGCTTGTGACGGCACACAGCAGCAGTCCACCCCAAAAGGAACAGGTACCATCTATGAGCAGGATAATAATGCCTCTGGTTAGTTAACTCCAGGCGGTAAACTTGTCTACTGCAAAGAACATGGCAGGACAATTACATTGTGTGTCTTGTTGTTTGTTGTGTACACACTGTCCACATCTGCTTAGTGAGTTGGACATTTGGTCAGTCCTCCCAAAGTGGTGGTGGTGGTGGCAGTGATGGTAGAAGTGAACATGTGTTTCGTTAACTATGGCATCTCTCTCTCATGGAGACTCCAAATTTGTCCTTGTCAACAGGAAAAATTTGAAATCTTCAATTAACTCTTAACAAACTCTTGTATGTATGGCTGGGAGGAGAAGATTTAAACGTACGGTACGTACGTTAGAGAACAACACATCTTGACAATATCAATATCCTTTGGCAGGTAACAACTGGGCGAAGGGCCATTACACGGAGGGTGCTGAGTTGATTGATTCCGTATTGGATGTACTACGTCGTGAGTCTGAAGGATGCGACTGCCTGCAGGGCTTTCAGCTGGCACACTCACTGGGCGGTGGCACTGGATCTGGTCTGGGCACACTGTTAATATCGAAAATACGTGAGGAGTATCCCGATAGAATAATGAATACATTCTCTGTTGTTCCATCCCCGAAGGTGAGTTGGTAATAATTTCCAAAGACACGAGTATACTCTTTCTTTGAAAATTGAAACAAATTGTTTATCTTTGATTATGGTTCGTCGATTGGTCCATCGGGCTATGTATTGCATTTTAAATTAAAATTATCAAAACAAATTGATTCGATTGCAGTAACAGCAGCAGCTGCAAGTCTGTGCCTTTTGGATGATAGTCGACGTGGGTTTTCAGCTGTTTGTTGTGTTTTAATTTGAATTCAATTGGCTAAACAATGTATAAGGGCTTTACGTATTTTATACATTTTGTTGTTTTTTAATTGTAAGGAATAAAATATTTACATGGTTAAGTTTAAAAGTGTGGTGGGAGATTTATTCGTATGTTGAAATTTGAAGAACTCAAAAGCTTAAGAAATACTTATGTTACTTTATATCGAACTATTCAGGGCATTTCCATGCCAGAAGTCTTCTACAAAAATGTCCAAAATAAAAGCTTACGTCGGTATCTACTATTGACGATAGGAAAAGAAGTTATATAGTTGTTAATGTTATGGGTTTAGCGCCTTACCTTTATTTCATATCTGGAATTTCCAATTAACCTATTGAAGGTCTGAAAACAAGCTTTCGAAAATAGCTAACACGATAATAATCATCTTCAAATTCCATATGTGTATATCGATAAAATTAGGAATATAAGCAAGATGCCACACCTTACATAAAGCTGAATCAAACATCTTAAATTAGACCTTCACTGATCAATCAATTCATTATAATTGTATTATCGGCATATCAGAAGAAGTCGACTAAAATCAAATGCTTGACCAAATACTTAAGAGTCTATCTTCCTCCTCTCTCTTCACTTTCAATTAGCATTAATCAAACATTGTTGCTTGTCGAAAATTAAAAGTATTTGAACCCCCCGCTGGCATAGTAAACAAAAAAATCTTCATTTTGACGTCAATGCTGTCACTTCAACTCAATCTGTCATCCAATAAATGAATGCTCTTGTCAAAGTGGCTGACAGATCTAGCAGATCTGTCTAGTTTTGTGAAAATTTGTATAGAAGAAGAAGCTTATATAGGCCACTCGAGGAGAAAGTCCTAAACTCAAAGCAACATGCACACAGTCGTTGTAGCCACTCTATGCTTCATTTACTTTAACTGTGACCTATCCTTCAATTAACCCACAGTATACACTTTATCTAATTGAATTAAACGATGATTTATGACCGCACGCATGTCCCGCTACATACCTCAACACCGGAAAGCCCACTGCCCATGACTATGGTACATCATCGTTTAAATATCCAATTTTATGATTTGCCATTGAGAGAAGGCCTTAAATTGATTATGTCATGATCTAAGCAGCGACCGTGCGTTGCTTATACACATATGTAGGGGAGACAATCAAGAAGCTCAACATTAAATCTTACAATTTGTGATAAGTTAATTGCAATTGATTTATGAAGTACGCAGCCCTTACATAACCGCAAGACGACCACCTCTAATGTCACTCGAAGAAGGGGATCAGCGACAGCGATGTTTTTATGTGTGTCCGCAGTTGTCGATACTCCTGGCTAATGGACAATCGATGGTCAGACGATAAATAACGGTCAGCATATACCCACCACCCATTACTATCGCTATTGCTGTCTGCCACCACCTGTCGTATGAGATTTAGCGTCAACAAATTTTACAATTACCAAACACATTTGTAACCGATGAAGGGTGAAATGCGGTAATGCTATGCGGTCCACACAATAAATCATCATGCATTCAATATTAAGCACACACATACACATGTTGATTGTGCACTATGTGAGTTAGCCAAGTCGTTATCAATTGAAGATTATTCATGTGACATCAAACAAGCTAAAAATATTTAATGACAACATTAACGACAATCATGACTTTAAATAACAAAACTTTAGCGATATGATATTTGGAAAACAAACAAATAAACTATGTGAAGCCGTAAATACCACCTAGTGATGCAATTTAGCTGTTTGCATGACTGTCCGCGCTGAAGTGACACTTAACCTTAGCGTTGTTTGTGCTCAATTCGACGGAATGTATGAATGAATAAACTCATTAGGCCTAGTTATGTATATAAGAATGCCTTTGAAGCCAAGTTTCAAGTGAACTTGTACGTAAATTAAAAAGGAAATAGTCAGCGTAAATGATTGTGATGTTGACAACACTTCAATGAATATATTCATATGGTATCAGTGCAAGCGATTGGTAAATTGAAACACAAAACGTTGAGCGTAAGTCTTATCTAGAATTGACGCTTACCATAAACCTGCCGATGTCTTTCGAAAATCGCAGGGTTTTCAGCTTCTTTAATCTTATAGAATAAACGTGCTGGAGAGAAAAACGAACGCTCACATTTAAAATGCTCAGACATTTTGTTTGCTTTACTTTAAGCACACCTCACAAAGGCGACGAAGCCCACGATGAGTGGCATAACGCTTAAGCATCACTCACAAGGCGGTCTACTCACAAAACAAAATGTGAAATATGTACTTAGGTACTAAGTTTTACTGCAAAGCAGTGCAGAATCGAACAGGCTCTAGCAATTCCAGCTTGACGTAAAGTGCTATGTCTAGTCCACATTGCTTTATGGAGCGGAAACACGGACGATTCATCGGAAAGAAGACTAGTAGCCTTTGAAATGTGCCTATACCGGAGAATGTTGGCAAGATTACGAACAAAACGAGAACTGTGAAACATAATTAAAGAAATACCTCGAGCATATCATCCGAAACGAGAAATATAAACTCTTGCAAGTCATCCTACAAGAAAGAATCGAATGATGGGGAGCGGTAGATAGACAACAGACGACGTGGATGGGTAATCTCGATTACTGCAGTCGAATGGCCCCAATCGAGCGTCTTCTCGCCTGAAAACAGAAAATGGAACACAGCAAACCTAAAAGGAGAGGCACCATAAGAAGAAGATAAACATGAAGTAAGAACATTCCAGTAGTTGTAGTGTTGTAGTCGCACAATTGAACCATTCTTGTGATTGGTGTACCTGTGTGACCAGACCGGGAACCTAAACAAACATCACGAAGTAGTTTTGTCGAACTTTGTTTAGTTTTCCGGCAGACTCTGATTCCGCACCGTTCATTAACAGAGAAAGCTTATCTATAAGGAATCCGTACGATACTGTCCAACAAGAAACCAGTTCTGTTGCAGATGACCTATTCCAAACGATGCGTAAAATGAGAAAAACCAAAGATAAGATTCGTCATTCAGAATAGTTCCACAATCGAGTCTCCTCCACTTCATAAAGTTGCAATTTGCTGCAACATACCAATGCAATGCAATCATTCTAACCAATATCCAATCGACCGCATCATAAACAGAAGCATTGCTCTGTGGCAGTACTCCACCATAAATATCAACCCCATACCATCCTCAATCTTCTTTATCATTGAACTTTTCGACGGTTAACACAAAACTGCATATTCACACACATAAAATGGCAAATTATGCAAAATGCGGATAAGCTCGATAATTGAAATTAATTACCGTAGACATTTTCGTTACGTGCGAATTGAATATTTTATGCTTTATATGTGCACGCATAATTTAATTACGTTATCTAAATTGACCGCCATCCGTGAATGAGTGGCGGTGGCACGCGGCGGATTGCCTTTATTATTTCAAAATTCCTCAAACCATAACCCCATTTCTGCCCTGGTTGTCAATATCTCAGAGCTCCTTTTTTTATTTTATATTTCAGTAAACTACACAAAGCTTTATAATATTTTCTATTGTTTTAAATATAATTTATTCAATTAGTTTTTAGCGAGGGATGTAGGACGTGTTTATGAGCGCAAGGTGGGGCATGTCACGTTTACAACCACTGTATTGTTAACCACAACCACTGGACCAATATTTAGTAATTTATTAAACGAATTAGAGAATGTCAAATTAGTACAATTAGTAATTTTGTTAAATTAAATCAAATCAATTGTAAATAGAAATTACATTGATGTATTTTAATTACATTTGTCGAGAGGTCGACGGAGGAAACTCCCTAATAAGTGCGAACAAAGGATGATGCGAACATATTTTTATTTGCAACGAGTATCCTTGTTTCTGTTATAAGCTTTAAAATTTAATAAATCATCATGAGCTACACAAAAGAACATGATTCTTTTTTTATAATACATATAGTATGTATTGAGAAATTTTGATGACACTAAACCCCTGTTCTGTAGTTGACCTGCCCCGCCACACGTTATGTTGGTCAAAATTACATATTCATATGCGCCCGCATGTCCTTTTCCTATAAAGTTGTTATAGCTACAAAGACCGTGTCTGAAATTAATCTTATCACATCACAGAGGCGTAATCTCAATGCAGTCTTATTCAACTGTCCTCTTGCGAATGTCATCTCTCAATTAGTAGTACACCGACTAACACAACGACCATTACCAAATTATTCAAAACTTCATTCTAGCATTCAAGGATGTGGTGTATTTCTGTTGGTTTAACACACACCTCAGACTCTAATTATTCGACCAGACACAATATCTCACATGGATGACCCTTGCATATCAGTGCCGTAGAAGTTCGTCGGATTGTTTGTCTTACATGGTTGTGTTAGATAGTACCAGTGAATTGGCAGGTGCAATTGATCAATGGTCCGACAAACATTCATCTTGGATTTTCAAAACGAAATAACTATGTTCACTCATTAGGGGTGCGGGTACAAGACCAGAGGATTTACCATGCTAGTGCGAGAATAAGTAGTTAATACAAGCAGTGTATTGCTAAATTATTTAAAACGATGAGAGGATTTATTGAACCTTGCTTTGTCGGAGTGATGATGTGTCACATCCTTAATGCCTTTGAAATCCTTTAATATGCTTCACCTTATGATGTTTGTAATGCCATTGAGCAGGATAGAACGCGTTAGATGATTGAATTCTATGATTTGCTATGTTATAGTGGTTGCAAATGGTTTCATAGTAATTAATTACGTGATGAATGAGAGTCAAGGGCTTTCAATACGATATTATGAAATGCGTTCATGTTTATAATGCATTTGTTAACGACAGACCAGCACACTTACATAACTTACGTGTTGTTTTCCAAGAATAGTTAAAAATTGTTTACGAAAAGAGCTTATAATTTCCTAAGTTCTACTATGAACTCCTTCGTTCTCCCACAGTACCACGCTGAGAGTATGACAAAATATTTATCTATCTTTTGATAACTCGATAACCGACAGAGGCTTTGTATTATTTGTGTTTTATATAAACCTAATGCTGTATGTGTCACGTTGATAAGATAACCCATCTGATAGACAAAAATAGCCAACTCAGGTAATGAACATAAACCATACCATTCATCTACCACAACCGATTTGTGTCAAAAATCAAACTGAAATTTCTCCCCCACACGAGCAGGCTATGTAATCTTTTTCAGGTCATCAAGCAGCGACGGCACGCAACAGCGCGTCATTAAAAATGAAAACAAAAAATAAAAAAAAACTGTATAAATACTAACCAGCAATGCTTAGACTAACCCAGAAATTACTATTTGCCCTGATTGCAGGTATCCGATACAGTTGTAGAACCGTACAATGCCACATTGTCCATCCATCAGCTCGTCGAGAACACCGACGAGACGTTCTGCATCGACAACGAGGCTCTGTACGACATCTGCTTCCGCACGCTGAAGCTCTCATCACCCACCTATGGTGACCTCAATCATTTGGTTTCAGTAAGTGAAAAAAGACGAAAACTCATTACAATTTTTGTGTGCTTACTATTTGCAGGTATCTGAGGTGATAGTCGAACCGTATAATGCCACATTGACGGTGCATCAACTGACCGAGAATACCGATGAAACATTTTGTATCGACAACGAGGCATTGTATGATATATGCTTCAATCGATTGCGGTTGTCTTCGCCCACCTACGATGATCTCAATCATTTGCTATCAGTAAGTTTGTCAATGTTTTGCTGTGCTGAGCTTAGCTTTGTTGTTCTCTCCCCCAACCGCCTAGACGAGAAATGTGACAGCAAATTCGTCACCTTTGCTATGCGACTAATTCTTGTCGGCTTATTGCTAAGAAGCAAGACAGTTCCTATCCTATCGTGTGTTTTGAGTTTAATTTTGAATTTTTGGGAAATATTTCTGTTTCAGTGATATTTTGGGGAAACATTTCGAAAAAATAGGTATTTGCCGGGAAGGGTGCAATCTGCCAAGAGTATAAGATAAAAGAAATTTTGCTTATCTCAGGTTGTATGAGTAGTTTTGAGTTATCTTCGGAATTTTTATATTAAAGCTTAGGGATTCGATTGTAGTACATATTTTAATAATTGGTTTGGGAGAATTGCATGCAGATTGTATTTATATGTAGTTCAGAAGGAAGGGCAAGCAAATCTGGAAGTGCATCTTGAAGTCGCCTTGGTTCATTGGTAAGTGTATTGGACGGCTAAGCTAGTTGATCCAAGTTCGAATCTCAGAAAAAACAACAAAGTAAATAGTTCTACAGACATCGGTGGATCAAATCAGCATGATGTCTAAAATACAAATCCTGTTATGCCTGAAACAGATGTGCAGCAAAGATGCATGCAGCAATACATGCAGCAACGCATGTGAAACAGACGTGCAGTAAATTGTTGACATCTCCTTGAATAGTTTGCTGTCATTATCAGATGTGACAATTGAATTCCGAAAACAAATTGTTTGCAATGGATATGGAAAGACGTGATAAATAAAATAAAATAATTATTTTATTATTAGTTTTCACAATTTATTTGAAATTTTAGCACTGTGTTTCTTTTTTCTTCCTCAGTCCAATTTAAATTATAAAATGTCTCTTACATGAAACGTCAAAACACAAAAATTGTACTAAATTGTACTATTTTGCTGTTCTACTACTGTAGATTTGCATTGAAATTAGAAATAGAGACAACTTGCGTTGATGCATGGCCGTGCAGCAAACGCATGTGTCCTCTTCCATATAAAGCCATGTTCTCTAATTTGGCTACGGAAAGAATTCAACGAGAGATTAAGAAAGTAAAGACTGCTATGTATGTATTGAACCGGAAATGTATTTATAATTAAGTACAATTCTCTCTTAGGATAGACAAAATCCACCCCTGTACTATATTCTTTCTGCTTTTGTGAGTTCTAGCATTTATCAATTTCATTTTACTTAATTTAATGACCACGAGTTAATCTTTTAAAAAGTTAAATTCAATTTCCTCTTAGATTCGAATAAGCAGTATCTAGTTTTGTCTAATCATTAAAAAGCAACAAACTATCTACAATAGTACTTGCAGTTAAAATTCTATTTTTTATTGTTAAATAACATAAATGTTTTTTTATTTTTTTGACTTACATTTAAAGATGGGCATGCTCGATACGTAGTCCAGTCCATGTTAACATTTATCGATAAATTTTGTCAGCTAGACCATAATTCTTAATTAAGGTATTAATGGATGGGATATGTATGCGACATCATACATTTTTGTTCAAAAGACATACAGACGTGTATGTATTAGAAGATGAGCTCATCGGTACAATATACAATTGGCACACGTATCGTAACTGCCCACCTTAGAATTAAAAATAAAGCTTACAAATTCTGACCTCTTAGCTCTTCTTTAGCGTATCCATCAGCAGCTCAAGCAACGTGATCAACTTACTGACAGCAAATGATAACATAATTACATTAGCTCAGCTCAAATTCTACCGCCGAATGTAACGCAAATTTTAAGCACACTATTATTATTTTTAAGTTTTTTATAGCGGTTGTTTTTGATTTGTTTATTACATATATCTTATCTTCTACTTAAAGTATAAAATGTGGCATGTTAAGCTTCAAACATTTGTTAGAAATATGCGAATTTCACAACAAGTAACATACTTATACGAAATATTAAACATATCATTGTATGCGTCATTGTCAGTTGAACTTTTTAGCACAATTTTATTTTTTTATATTAATTTCATTAACTGACACCTACTCGCTACTCTTGATGATTAAACTGGTTTTTAATCAAATGGTGATTGATTACACAATTTAATGATTAAAAATAAAACCCGATGAAAAAGTGTCAACCAAAAAACGAACCACAGACATCGACTTGATCTGGGTAATCCTTGAATATGTCATCAACATAGCAGCATGTATCATATTTCGGTTTACCACTGAATGGTGGCAGTTCATTAAAATGCTGTGTCACAGATCTACCAGTGTAATATGCCAAAACAAAAACAACCGTACCATAGTAATCCAAAATTAATGAACCTTAATTAAAGTAATTTATGAATTCTCTCTCATCAGATCACAATGTCCGGAGTGACAACCTGCCTCCGTTTCCCCGGCCAATTGAATGCAGATCTTCGCAAATTAGCCGTAAATATGGTTCCATTCCCGCGTCTTCATTTCTTCATGCCCGGATTTGCCCCACTTACCGCTAAGGGATCCCAACAATATCGTGCACTGACTGTAGCCGAACTGACACAACAAATGTTTGATGCCAAAAACATGATGACCGCCTGTGATCCTCGACATGGACGTTATCTGACCGTTGCCTGCATATTCCGAGGTGAGTAATTGTGTAATATTGTACAAACAATAGCCCCATGCTAACAAGTGTGTACCTTTCAAACAAATCAGTCAAAACAAAGGAAATATAATTAATTATGCGTCGTAACTAGTCTCGAGCAATAACCCTCTTCTGGTAGGGAATTCATTCACCTTCATTGGGTTGCTTCCCGCCAGTCGACAATTTGCCGTTCGGTTAATTTCATACAACAAAACGTAATTTTGTCATTAATTTCCTCTGATTAATTAGCGTAATTTGGTTGATTAAAATCTTGTGTTGTGATGGCTTTCACCCACAAAGACCGCCCGACGAGTCAGGCAGCCAGACATCTGTGTGCCCCTCAATCCTTCGAGTAAGCTCCTTTTACAGTCATCCATCTCCGGTTGAATGGTGAAAGATTCCAAAGTATATCCTGTTGCTTTTGAAACCTTTTTACCACCTTTTTCTGTTTGCTGCCCTCTCACAAATATTTATCTCACGGCTGGCATCTTAGCTTGTTTGCTGGGTAATTTATTGTAACGCAGCGCCTATGCTAACGACCCTGTCTTCCCTTGACGCTGTTGGTCTGCTGGCATTCCTATTGTACAATTGTCAACAGTAGTGGCGTTTATTTTTTCATTTCTCCGGTTCATTAATCATTTTCTATTTAGGGTAAGGGAGGCAACAACTCAAGAGGGCTTTGTATATGGTACACGCCCTTACTCCCTCAGGTGGATACGCACTTAACAATTTGACTCGTGATGATGATGATGATGATGGTGGTGGTGGTAGTAGTAACGCTGGGTTGGTGTGGAAGTAATTGTAATGACCACTATGAATGGGAGCGTGAAAAATAGAGGCGCGAGCGCGCGTAGTGGTTTGGGCTCAGGACTAATCAACTTGAAAGAAACTGCGTTCTGGTTTCATGCACAAGGGCCACGATGGTATTGTTTTGTTAATTAGAGAGAAGGCTACAGGTATTGGAGGGGGTGGCTTTATTGATTGCTGTCGTTTGTTTAATGTCATCATGTACTCAGGTGGTACGTGCGAAGTTAAAGCATCATGTTTTGAATACGGGAAGTGGTATTTTGCAATAGGGAGTTGTGTATTGGGTCTAGAAATCTAGAAAGTTATATGTTATTTTGCATTTAAAAGGCATGCTGGATAAATGAGCAAACAGCTGCGGTCTAAGCATCATTTTTAATTACCCAAACAAGACCATACGTCGATGCCCATTCTTTTCATGATTTCCGGTGAAGATAGTTAACGGAATTCGGACACCGTCGATTACTTTCAAAGAAAAGAGGTTCAATTGCACACAAGTCTCTACCTTTCACAGCAGAGTACAAAAAAATATGAAATACTTCGCTACAAAATGTAACTTCACATTTATCAGAAGCTTATCCCGACCTGCTCCGCATTTGAAACACTGCAGCCTGCCTCCTCCGATCTCAGATAAGTTACTGCAAGTTCGCTTATTCCTTGGTTGGTCTACTCATCAATAACCACGAGGGCCTCTACGAACCCTCTGGCAACGAGCGATGATATCAGTGGGGTTTGAGTAGTCATAATAAATTGCGTGTTAACGCCATCCATACGCATTCACTACAATTCAACATAAAAATATCCACTTTCCGGGATTGAGTCGAGCGCATAGGTCTTAGACTAGCCATTTGTGAAGAAATAACTTGAATGTTGTGAGTGATGTGATGACAGCACTATAGACAGTAAACCCGAACTGAGCTGCAATTGAATCGTAACATGGTTTTCTTTGCGAAAGGTTTCATTTTACTTTTCAGGATTTGATTATTCAGTTAATCCTCTTTAAGAATTTTCAATTTCCCTCGTTTTTCTCTTGACTCCATATTTCCTTCATTTCATTATGCACCGACAAGTTACCTGTAAACAAAAAACCACCTTAAGCTATACAATAAATCTCAACGAGCTCTAACCTCCGAAAAAAAGGGGTAAAAGCCTATTGACTGTTTTTTCGCCGTTTCGAAATAATCGCTCGTGTAAGTCCCAAAACAGAAAACTTTCTAATCCATTACACTGTCGGAGTTGAATCCCGGAGAAGCCGCACGTGTATGGCTAACATTAATTCTAAATGAATCCAATTCGGCGAAGTATGCACACGCGTACACAGGCTTTAACCACCTTTCTGATCTCAGATTTTTTAAGTTGACAAAAATTTCCTCGCCCCAAGGACCATATACAACATGTACAACTCGTATACAGACATGGGCATGCCTTAAAGGACTTGAAGAAATGTTTGGAAAAAAATGTTCCGAAGTATTCATAAATCTCTGTTAATTATTCCAAGAACATCCTTCAAAAGTTTCATCCGCTGCCAAAAACCTTATTCATGTTATTAGATAATAATGATTAATTCAAAGGTTCGACTTAAATGGCAGATTTAATGCCTAACTTGTCCTCGCGGAAGATTTAAAATGTTCCCTTTTATCAAGGTCATTAAAGCGTTTTTCAATTAATTTCCTTCCCCTGCTAAACTTAACTTGGCATTCGTCCACCTGTCCCTTCGAAAAAATAAAAACCCCCCACCAGAGCCTGTACTTCGAGTCTAAAAACAAACAAACATACATCTTACTGCAAGTAAAAAAAAAAAATTGTAATAAATTTAAACTAAACAAAATGAGAATGAGTAGGTCCTCGGGCTGAACTGCGAGCAAAGCATTACATGAATACTTAAGTGAGGACCTCTTAATTAAAAGCGCGTCGACTGTCGACTGATTGAACGCCAACGAAAAATGTTTATTAATTATTTAGAATATTTTTTGGACGTCCTCCGGATGGATGTAGGTAAATTGGGCGTAGGAGGATGGCAACAATTTTCTTAGAAATTCTGCTAATTTTGAGGGAAACAGAAGAGGGTACACGATTTATATGCCATGTCATGGTAAGAATCTTTGGAATTTAAGACGTCTCGACCCCGAATCGTCCAATGGGGAATATGCATATAACTTCACTTTGTGTATGTTGTTTACGGGACTGAATTGTCCTTAACAACTCAAGTGAAAGGTAATTTAAATATTTTGATTAATTATTTTTCGGTGGTGCAGGGATTTTGTTTTGTACGCTACAAGTTGAGAAATGTTTTCAGAAAGTCTGAGACAAGCCTAATCCCAATGGAAAATATGAAAAAAAAAAGATGTTCCCCCTGTTCATACGGAAGAAAAAAAAAAAAGGTCGAAAGGATTAGTGCCAGAGTCTTGATGGGGCGGAAGATATATAGGGGTTCGTAGTCTATTTTGAATGGAGGGGTGAATCAGTGCTTTAATTTATAATGAATAGGATTTTTGAGGGTTCATAAAAACAGCCGCGGAAGTTCAGTGGTATCATGAAAGTGTTTTTGGGAATTTTAGATTAGTAGTAGACTCACAAATATTAGTCTTTGACGTCTTTCAAATTGATTTGGAACGTCTGTACTGGATGTTTGTTAAATTTGTACATAAAAATTACGTGAGCAAATCTAATCTTTATAAAAAAATTAAAAGTAGGGTGCATCAGTATTTATGTTTTGAAGTTTCTTTCAAACAAAAGGTTAGATTACGTTACGTTCGGTTGGATTATGGGGAAGTGCACATAGGGCTTCATTCGTACACGATGTCATTGGCTTCTTTGTGCTCCTCTTTTATGTTCTGGTAACACTTCTAACATGTTATCCGATAGCTTGTCTTTTTACAAAGCAATCTGCACTCTTGCACTTGCACAAGGTCCTCCAGTTTTCGTAGCGAGGGCAACGGATTTGAAGTCGAAGTTATTCACAAAGCAATTGTTGTATAGTTTCTAAATGGTATTTTTCAAGACTGGTGAAACTTTTGATAGCGATTGCTCTCCCTCAAGTTAGCCGTCAATTTGCGTGCTCTTTTGGAAATACGCATCCAAATGAACTGTACATATACAACAGTAAATAACACAACTACTTCCGTTTACACGGATGGATCCGAAATGGACACAGGAGTGGGTACTGGATTTTTTTCCGAGACTCTCGGATTGTTCGGATCGATCAGACTCCTGGACTACAAAAGTGTCTTCCAAGCGGAGGTCCTGGCAATGACAAAAGCTGCCCAACAGATTACAATAAAGGCACTACTACGAGATGATATTATCTTTTTCCTCGACAGCCAGGTGGCAATAAGAGCGATTTCTGCCTTAGTCGTAAAATCGAAGCTTGTAAGTCGCCATCGCGAAGAGCTACGGGATCTTGGCAGGCAGCACAATATAAGACTCTGCTGAGTCCCTGGCCACAAAGGGGTGTTTGGAAGCGAGGCAGCTGATGAGCTGGCAAGGGAAGGATCTTCATTAGACCCCAACCAAGCTGATACCACCGCTAAAATTCCACCCTGTAACCTCAAACAAGAGATTGGGAGCAAAATTCAAAAGACTGCTAATGATAAATGGAATGCGCTCAGTTCTTATGTTATAACTAGGAAACTATGGCCATTCTACAGAGACAACTGATAGAATCCTGCAAATGGACAAAAAATCCCTATCTTCTCTAATAGGTATCATCACCGAGCATTATATGCTTAACTACCATGCAAGAAGGTGGATTGAACACGGATGACCTATGCGGAGGATGTGGTGTCGAAGAAGTAGATGAGCACACTTTCTTTGCCACTGTCCAAAACCCTAGGAAGACACTTCTTTCAGGATCTAGAAAAACTGTCCGACAAGTTTGTGGTCGACATACCTACACAGATGTATTCGCGTCTCGGACTGACTCGATAGAACATAGGCTTATGGTTCCTAGTAAGGGGGGCTGAATTTCCAAGGGTACCACAATGGCTCTTCATTGACCTAGGTGTGACGGAGAAAGGACTTCCTTTCCCGTTAACCCTATTACCTAACCTATGTAATATTAACCCTGCCCCTGAATAGTCCTTCAACATCCTGTTATATTAACCAATTCAAATTATTGCAAATAAAAAGCACAAAGAAAAAACCAACAAAGTAAGGTAAGTTTGGCAAGAAGAAACCCCATTTCCAATAACTTGTCAATTCCTATCCTGTCTCTAACTGTGCCTGTAACCACAATAACGGGTATCGTTGATTTCCGTTTAAACGAAACAAAATTATTTTATTCAAGCAAACATAAACATTCCTGCATCTTATTATGTATTTTCTCTAATATTTACCCTTTAAGGGACCCAACGACGACGACAAAGTTCGTCATTGCTCTTCTCTGTAATGTGAAATGGATATGATTTCTTTAAGGGGGGGGGCTACATAAGCATATCAGAGTACGACAACCCCTGGAACTTTACTGTCATTCAACAGACAACCTTTTTTTTTATAAATATACTCACAACACAAGCAGCACACGCTTGGATTCATCGCTCCGGGCTGTGATTGTAGCAGAAGTAAAGAATTTCTTCTTGGTATGGGGGTGATATAAAGGAACATTTTTGCGTGCCACTTGAAATTCATCCTTGATTACAGGTTCTGAAGTGAAGAGAACAGATTATAGGAATGCTATTGTATACCTATCCATTGCCAACAAATAAGAGTTGTTTTATGGAATTTGTAGAGATTTTTGTATAGGCATGAAAGCAGTATGCTTCATCTCGTATTAGCAAGATTGCGAAGATCTTAGATAGTGCTGCAGTTCGGGGTGAGCTTGGGCCTTAACCAACGAATATCTCCAGTTAAAGCGGTTCTTAGCAAACTGTCTCCAATTGCATATCTCAAGTTGGTTGGCGTCACTTTCTTACTTACTACTCGATTGCCTTCTCAGTCCAAAAACACAGTGGTTGACCCAAAAATATCTCTAGGAAAGATAACTGTCTGACTGTCTTACATCATTGCTATGTCGCAGTTGTTGTATTTGCTGTCAAGATTGATTTAGAAGCGTCTAGATATTTATGGCACATATTTCGCTTCGCAAAATTCTGTTGCACTTGCCGATGGGATCTGAGTACTTTGTAAACCATTTGAACGATTCACCAGCGATCAATCTAAAGATTGTAGATTCATCGTTTAAATTGTTCCTTATAGCTGAAATTTTTCACGATGTCAAATCAAGTGCCTTCCTCGTTGTGATTAGACTGACCCTTTTTACTCACACTATTGCCTTATGAGTGATTATTGGCCTCACACTGGCAGTATATATCAATCCCATAATACTTGGGCTATGTGCATTCCTAGGACGCGTGCTATGCTCTTGCATATGCACGTTGTTAGTAAATAAATTGAAGGCCAAGTTCTCTTTATAAAAAAAATAATAACGATGAGAATACGTGTGTATGTGGAAGCAGTGCTTAGTGATAACTCACTTTTATAACTTTTATCTTAGGCATCTCAATATGGTTTTTAATTTTTTGCAACTTTTTTTCGCCGTTTTTGAAGTATATATTCACACTGTACTTTTGAATGATCTAGGTTCTAAGCTATCGTAATGCAACCTCAAGAACTAGTTTGTCATTAAGCAGAAGAATGCGCCATTATTTAATTAGTCTCCTAGGATTCAAAAGGAAACGACCAAACTGACATATGCAAGCCAGTGGCAACCCCATGTTACCTGATATTCCTTACAATACCAAGAGTTGTTTAAACACAAGTGATTTTTTATGTTTTTGTTTTATTACTTTTTCCATTTCTCCTAAAACAGTTTCATAATTGTGTCTACTTTCTTCTTTCCACATTTCGTTAAAGAAAGGAGAACCTTGAACATCACGTCTACAAAAAAAAAAAAAAAAAAAAACGTTAAAGAAATATTTATTTTTCATTGAGTTACTTCTGAACGACGTCTTAGACGAATTGCTAGAAATTACCTATCGCAGTGAATAAAATCGTGGGTCGCAGAGGAAGGGTGTAATACCGTCGTGGAGCAATAAGGTTGACATTTTACGATACCACTCCCCAGACGAAGACGGTATCTAGCGTCCCTTTCCGCGCGTCGTTTGAAAGTTCATTTCTTTAACACACTTTTAGTTGTCAAGCATATTAAATGATTGCCGATGCTGTGATGGGCAAGGAAGTTTCCTTCTTTTTCTACACTTCTAGGTCCTTGATTTTTGTAATAGAAAGTGTTGTAGTAGATGTGGGCTGCAGAGGGTGCTGGTTAAAGTTCAATTGAGAATCTAACTTGTGATTGACTTATTCGGGTGGAAATTGAAATCGTCGTTTCCATCTTTTCCCTTTTTTTTATTTTTATTTCGATTCTTTCACTTCTTCTATTGTGTCTCGGGATTCACGACAGCCGTCTGGTGCTTTTCCAGGGACTGAAGCAACATCGCGTGGAAATGGCAGGAGGGAGCCATTCGCGCAACCGGGAAGGTAAACAATTTTCAAGATTGAATCTAGTTCGTTGAATGCGTCTCTATCTCCCAACAATTGAATGAAAGGAGGATGTCTTGCGATGGAATAGAGTATTCTTCTTATAATTTTTTTTTTTTTTCGTTTTCTGGAAATTACACGCGCACGAGAATCCAAGAATTATTATCATTCATGAATTTGTCGGAATCGAGTTTTTCTCTTTTCTAACGTTTGTCTTCTGTTTTTATATTCAAGAAAGATTTAAACATTTTCACGGTAGACTACCATAGATAAGTCCTAAGACTTAAGGATGCTTGGATTTAAATCGGGAAAATCAATTTACCAAGTGATATCTTGAATGTAAATCCTTTGAATGATAATAACGATGGCATCTTAAAGTCAACCACACTCCACATTGCTAGTGTTTGTATTTATTTTATGAATATATTTTTGAGTATTCTTTGGTAGAGTGGGGGTCTTTTTAGTCTGTTGGAGTAGAAGTGGAAGCGAACTAAATGGAATGGAAATGAAGGTGAGGTGGGCTTTAAAACAATCGAAATACTCTTAATGCTGTTATCCAACAAAGAAAATTTGCTGCTGACTAACGATCAATTTAACTTTGCGGAAGCTCACGCCCTACCATCGAGACGAGGATCAGCCTTTTTCTCTCCTAAAATAAAGAATCTATACTCCACACGGAGCTCTCAAAAACAATGTTTTCACGCTATCCTGCAAAAGCTAAGACAGCTGCATCATTTTCAGGAACATATGGCCTGCATATAACCAAAAAATAAAAATAAATGATCTGACAAACAGCCATGCGGTTCCATACGACCACATCGATCTAAAATTGAATCAACAGATCATAAAAGTCGTGACAATAAATGGGTTAAGCCATTTGAACCGACTATCCAATCAGCACCACCTTCATTCATCTGCATTTGTAATTGATTTGTTACGAGATTGTTTTACTTGGATCCTCTTTCTTCTTTTAGATTCAAGAGCCTTCACCAGCCCCATATGCTATTTCGTCAAGGCCACAAGTGTTTGTAGCTTTTTCGTTATAGTTACGATTACTTTCCAATTTTAGCACCTTAGAATGAACCGTTTTCTGTTTCTTCTCTAAAAGCACTGAACACAAGGTACATTTGTATGAGTAGGCAGTTGAAACTTAGCCTTTAGCTCTGTCTGCACAAGTTTTCGGACCGTATTAATAATTTCAATTGAAACCTTGAAATTCTTGAGTTGAAAATGATTGTTCTCGACTGAGCATCGGTGGATTGGAAGTGCTTATGTTATATTCTTATCCTCGATTCTTCACGTGTGTAGCTTAATATTGTCACTAGGAACTAGTACCAAGTATGAAGCCCCTAATTTAACCAATTATTTAGATTGTTGTAGCTACCACCAGTCTTGCTTTTTTTCAAATTGGACCTTCTAAATCCAATTGTTTTGCCAGAGCATCGATTCTCCTTCTGACATCGCAGAGACTACAAAATTCGAAATGAATTACTTATTCAACCATAATTACTTTTAATTCTCCACTCGAAGCTGACGATATTTACTTTTACATACATATGAACGAGATATATCAAAAGCAAACAAAATTTTCTTCTCAAAAGTTACACAAACATATTCCAATTACAGCAACAATCCTGTTCAAATATATAAATTTTTTTTTCCTCTTAAGTGTTTTAATTTAAATTTAATCCTGATTCTTTTATAGGTCCAATGTCAATGAAGGAAGTCGATACTCAAATGTTCAACATCCAGAATAAGAACAGCAGCTACTTTGTCGAGTGGATCCCCAACAATGTTAAAGTTGCCGTTTGTGATATTCCTCCACGTGGCCTGAAAATGTCAGCCACATTCATTGGTAATACAACCGCTATTCAGGAGATTTTCAAGAGGATATCCGAACAATTTACTGCGATGTTCCGTCGCAAAGCTTTCCTCCATTGGTATACCGGTGAAGGTATGGACGAAATGGAGTTCACAGAAGCTGAATCAAATATGAATGATTTGATCTCGGAATATCAACAGTATCAAGTAATTGAATAAATATAAATTTTCATTGAAATTTAATTTAAAAATCAAAAATTTTGTTTATTTTCAGGAAGCGTCAGCCGAAGATGATGTGGAATTCGAAGAAGAACAAGAGGAGAACGATATCTTTGATGAGAATATTCAAAATGGCTTGTAAATTGGCCAATTCATCGGCTCATGCTCAATCCCTAGTTCATACTCGTTATTCCAGTGTTCATTGCGGAGAACCTCCACCGTTTTATTCGTGTGCGTGTGTGCGTGTATTATGAGTCGATAGTTTAACAAACAAACAAAAAATAAGTTCCCTAACATTGTTCTCCTTTTCAAATTTTGACTATTATCATTTTTTTTATTTTTATTTTTAAAATTTTTCCTTAAACATAACAGTAATTACCTCAATCAGATGTAATTAAGAAAACAAAAACCAATTTTAGTTGTGTGTAAAATGGATTATTGAAACAATGTAATATATTTATGTTTTTCCTAAGACATTTGCCCATATTTATTTAGTCAATTATCCACGATCCCACTCCCCCCTCGTCAGCGTACAGTAATTGTCCTGTAAAGAGTTTCTTTATTTTGAAAAAAAGAACTGTTACAATGAAAAGGTTAAAGTTAAAAAAAAAAAACAATAATATTTTATATTATGTGACAAGATTAATGGAGCAAATAAAACATTTTAAACTATTTAAATGCTTTTATTTTTATGAATTTTCCTAAAACTAGGTACGTATGTATATTTCGCGAACGAGGATAAAACGAAGTGCAAGCTGTTTACGAATTCCGATGTCTTAACACATATGTGAAGATGAAAGAAATTCGTCTAAATAGGCTCTGCTATTAATTTTGCCAACGACTTACACTCGTCAATCGTTGTTTGGTCCTAATAAATCAGTATTGTGTGACCTATCAAGAAGAACCAGATGCATGGGCGGTGTCAAAATCAGATGAAAGTTCCGTTGGAGTCTTCGCGAGAGAGAAAAAAACCAACAGGACAGCTTTATGTTTCGTCATTGTGCTTGTAATAAGCACATCCTTAACGTCTTACCTCAGTGTCCACTGTAGCGTGTTGATCCTGAAACATTTTGGTGACTGAGCAGTTTAAGGAGTTGATCCAGTAGTGAAGGAAGCAAACAAAGGGTTCCTTTCAGCTTTTTGGTTCCTTCTATTCCTTTGTATATGTATATTTGGCACGACAGCTCATAGAGAGCACCATTCATATTGTGCATGTTATATTCTTCGCACGAATGGAGGGGACCTACAGTTTTAATGCCGACTCCGAAAGGCGAATTGAGAAGCTTTTCATGACAGATTATACTCTTGCAGGTATGTCATGTCTGCGAATTGGTGGTGCCGCGAAAAAATCTTTTGGTGGTTTTTGAAAATAGAACCTGTGTCTCTCGCTTAGCAGTCCAACGCACTTACCACTAAACCACGGCGACCAAATTCCTTTATGACCAAAAATTGAGACAGAAAAAACTAGACTGCCCCAAGGGTAGAAAACATTCACATTCGTGAAAAAAATAACCATTCCAGCTGTTGATTCACAGACAAGTCCAATCAGCTTGTCGCATAGGTCAACGCTTCCAGAATGTGCTGTCTCGACAGTGTCGAATTCTCTATAGGAAAAATCCACTTTTACACTCGTATATTTGTAGGGGGACTTACGAGTTCTCAATATTCACAAATCTGCCACCCACAGTTCTGAAGTCTTCCACGCTGACTAAATCACTACGCAATTTTTTATTTTTTTTTTTTTTGTATAAGACTACCTCATTTTTATATCTGTGGCCACAAGGAAAAACAACATAAGTTGTGTGTTGTGACTACAGATATATGATCTCTTGTCTGCAATTTCTCATCCATTCCTTTGCTAATGTATTCCCTAATTCACGGACGTAGAACAAGAGCGGCAACGTATGTATGTTAAACTTTGAAAGATTTGTCATCCTTGCTATGTGTGTTAACGACGATTTTCGTTGGAACGACCACATATTTGAAGTCATCAAAAATTCTGCGAAATGCAAAAAATACTTCACCCCTTCTGACCGGGCTTCAATTTATAAGGTGTTCCTATAGTTTTCAGTTAAGAACAGTCGTTCAGACAAACCGAGATTATTTTCGGCCATCCACACATTGGACCCAATTTTCATTGTTGTTTAAACCTTAAAAATTATTAATGCAATTGTAATTAATTTACCCATAAACATTTTCCCACGTACAAGTTAAGTAAACATAAAATCAGAACACACAACTGAGGCAATGCAACTCCGATAATGTGATGTAATGAACACACAAACGCGTGACCCCGTGAAAGGATTGCAATGAGAGTTGAAAAAAAAATTTCCCACAATCAACGTCCACAAATTAAAAATTCCTTTATATTTTTTTTTTTGAAAAGAAAAACAAAAATGGAAAATTGTTCCATGGAAGGCAAAAATACGCGGATACATGTTCGTATTAACAGTCGTAAAATAGGGTTGATATCTCACCGGTACCGAGGCAGGGCTCAGCGGGGCTGACGTATAAATTATTCACACCTAAAGTGCTATTAAAATTGACTTTAAAAATATTTGCATTTTTATGCAGGTCCATGATATGTACACATATGTATTTATGTACATGTTTCGCTTATTCCCTTTTTTCAGGGTTTTTGCACACGCGGCTGTTCAATCAGATTGATTACACAAATGAATCGAGGACGGCCATCTTTTGTGCTCTCGATTTCCGGCTGAAAGTTGGGTCATGGCGGCAGAGCGGTATCAGCGGATTAAACGCCATCATCAATTTCGTACGGTTAATTTAAAGTGTTAACTCGTCAGGGAAAATACAACAGCAATCAATTATAATTAAGATGCACACAAACGCAGAATGCTATCCTGTGTAAACAGTGTAAACTGGAAAATCCTTGAAACGACATACGATATTTATTACTTATTTTATTACCCGATTAATGGGGGAAATCATGCAGGAATATAGATTGCTTCATCCTGCTGAATTCAAGTGTTTAAACGCACATTTTATAAAATGCTTCTCTACCAATCAACTTTAAACAGATGCGCACTGATCCCAAACAACGAGCATTCTGTAACGAACGCCCCAAGTTAAGTGTTTTAGAGTTGTAAATACGAAGAAGTCATAGTTTGAGTAGTCTTGCTGGAAGGCTGTTCTCAAGTTATGAATCTTGAAAAGCAAAAAATGATAATTTCTTTTCTCTACGGTCTCCTAAACGCCTTTAAACAACCTGGCAAGTCAATAAATTATCTAGTTATGACTAAAGAAAGAAAAAAAAGAAAGGCTAGTGCCAAACATTTATAAACAATTTGAGCAAAAGTTCATTTCCCATTCAAGTTGTTGCAATTTCAGCAATGCTTTTTGTAAGACTTGCATATGTATGTACGATTATCTGCTACCCCCTGCCAATACCTTTAAGAATTTGTCTTAGAAATTCTTTCTGTAGATACATATGCCACGATTGAATAACGTAAATATCTACTTCACTCAAGTTTCACCTTTCTTTGCTTAACAGCTTTCAGCAAAATAAGAACCTTTTCAGCTAAAAATATAAAAAGACTCTAAATATAGAAAGATACATACATTAATATAGTTTAAACCTGCTGGGGAAGGCTTACACATGGTTGTAAATAATCGCTTTGTGAAAATAAATAGCAGTATCTTCTTTAATTGGGAGCTTATTCCACAACCAACTACATCCCCTAAGCACATAGAAATTTTGAAATCGAACCCTACTTTGCTCGAGAAACCGCGTTTAGTATTCTTCAACACAAAATTGTTCATTTAACCAAGTTTAAATCATTTTAAAATACGCAATCGCTTAATTTCTGCGTACAAAGAAATATCGTCGGATCACAGTTTGATAATCCGTTTCTTGGGACTAGTTTTCTGTTGTCCGAAAAGACACCACCTTCTGTTTGTTTCATCCTTTAGGGATACATTCCAAATAAGTTATATCTACCATCTTCCTACTCCAAAGTAATTCGTCCTGAATTTGAGTTGTGCGAAACCTTTGATAATTCTAATTCAGACATGTCGTTGATATTGCTTCTACATATCCAAGAATCAAAACAAGGACCGTTTTTTTATAAGTACACAAGCCCACTGCATACATTTTTAGTGTACGACGTCTACAGATATACCACACAAAACAGAACTAAACAACTTCTATCCCTTTAACAAAAAAAGGCGGTTAACTTTCAAACTCCATTTCCTTTCCTTTTGTAGTTGCCCTCTGTAGTCAAAAATAGAAACGTATAAAGAAAAGATTCGAACCAAGAGTTATGTTACTTTTTCCCTTTAGATGGCACTCTGCGAAGTTTCTCCTGAAACAGCATCTTACGCAAGCACCACTGAAAAGCTTTTTCGAAATTGTCAACAAGCTTAACTTGGCAACAACTGTACATCAAAATCCACGTTCAATTTGAAAATATCTGAACCACGTTTGTAAATAGGTGTCTGATTGAGTTTATAATTTTATTTAATAATTTTACACTTAAAGTGGATAATTCAAAAGTACGTCTTGCCGCGCCAATTCCAACAACATGGGGTCATCGAAGAACTTATTGATGGAGACGTCTTCTGAAAGTCCCTTCCTCCTTCTCGTCTTAATCATGAACTCTCGGGCTAAGTGTGAAGCCGCCTGTGGTTCCAGTGGTCGAATAATAATAGACTTATCCAAAGGATCTCCCGGCACAATCTGCCAATGATGAAATACAGACAAACAAAATGCTTGTCCTTGGGTATGTGTACGCAAATCGGTCTCAAAACCAAAGGAATCTATGGCAGGGATGAACGCTTTGATTGTGTAGATTGGTGAACCTGAAACTGGTGCATCTTGCGTCACATGACCTCTGAAACAACGAAATTGATAAAAGTGTGAAATAAAAGGGGAATTTCATACAAACCTTCTCCGCGCCAATACCGTGTAAACAGCCGACACACAATCTGCAGGTGCTTGCACTTCAACAAACAAATATGGCTCCATGAGTCTAGGTGTTGCCATCAAAAATGCGGAGTATGCTACACGGCGGGCAGTCGGAATAACTTGTCCACCACCACGATGCAGAGCTTCACTCGCAATGACAGCGTCAAGAATTTTAAATTTCACATTTCGGATCGGTTCCTCGCAAAGTGGACCTTCTCGGGTGCCCCATTGGAAGCCTTGAACGATGGAGTCTTTCACCGAAGTAAGTAAATTTTTATCAACCTCCGAGGGCAGTGTGTCGTCGACAAGAATATTTGGCCCAGTTGAATCGGGTCCAAAGGCCCAAATTGAACGTGCAGCCAGTAAATCCCAGTCGTAGTTGATTTGGAAAAACTCTCCCAAGCGTTTCTTGTTCCAATTGATGGAGACAACTTCATTCTCAATGTCCTCAGCGAGGCCTTTCTCTAGCGGCTCCGAGATCATTGTAATTTTATTTTTTTTGTTTGGTGTCTCCGCAAAGCATTTCAATGATGAAGTCTCCACAACAGTTTCACAGAAGGCCACAACTGGATCTGCGACTTTTATGTCGATTTCGGAATACATTTTACGTAGGTCATGCATCACACAATCTAAGTAGAGTTCTCCTGTGCCCAGAATCACATGCTCACCGGATTCTTCTACTCGAGTGGACAACAGTGGATACGACTTGTTTACCTTTCGCAAGCCGTCGAGCATTTTTGGCAATTCTGAAGGATTAACAGGCTCTACAGCAATTTTTATGATGCTTTGAGTGTTAAACTTTAGTGGGCGGAAGATATACAGATCCTCAATAGCAGTGATGTCAGCGATAGTTGCTGTTTTCACTATGCACTGGTCAATACCTTCAATTAGCACCCAATTTCCGGCTGGCACTCGATTGAGCTCTACTTTGTAGCGAGCTTCATAGACCCACAAACGTCCAACTTGTAAAATTCGCGAGTCTTCTTCATCTTGCAGTGTGTAGTTCTCACCCAGCACACGGACCTCCTGCCCAGCGTGTAGTGTGCCACTCACCACTCTAGCGAGGACCTACAAAACCCAATTAACCAAGTAATTTTTTAAGATCCATTATCTCTTACCTGGAAAAACGTGCAGTCATCGGTGGGATACATTTTGGAGCTGTGCACCATTAGAGTTCCGTTCTGATTGCAGTTGATCATGTCTTTGTAAATATCTCCCTCCTTTGGTCCGGTGTAGATGTGATCAACTTTTTTCTTCGCATTGTCGAGGGGCGATTTAATGTGCTCTACGCACATGTCAACGAATCCACTAAAGTCACTAATAAAGCGATTGCACACGAGACGCAGCAATGGGCGTATGTTAGTCTTCATTTCCTCTTTTGTCACCCGGACATTAAGCTCAGCCAAGGTATCGAGGAGAGTCGTGTCTACATCGCCTACAACTTGAGCGATGAGCTTGTACATTGGTTCGAGGATAAATTCAACAAAACTTCTTTGAGCGGAGCTGTGCGGTGGTTTCTTCGTGAACTTTCGTCTACAAAATAAGAAAAAATGTGAATTCACAGAGCTAACACATGTTGGCATACTCACGATTTGTTATGGAAGTACATGTCGCCCCATAAACGCTTGGCAAACTCCACGTAGTTAACACCTTCGTAGGTATCGGCGTAAAGTTTAGCAAATGATTTAAGAGTAAAACAGAAACCATACAGGGAACTAGCAAAGCAAACGTTTCCAAGAGTTGGTGACACCACAATCGACTCATCTCCATCGGAATAAACACTGGAATTGGACACGTTAGTGTTCGTGGAGCAACAAATTGTACGGTCTTACCTCAATAAACTGTTAACTTCTTCAACAATGTGTTTCAGCTTAAAGTATGCATCTTGAGGTGGTAGTTTGAGCTCCAAAATAAGACGATCGATCTAGAAGCAAGCACAAATTGAAATAAATTCTAAGTACACATGCTGAGACTGCTCTTACCTTATTGACACAAATAGTGATTCCCATTTTTTCTTGCACTGCATGTTTCAGCAGACGTTCTGTGTTCAACATGACACCTTCCGCAGCATCAATGAAAACTACGACACCATCGCACATCCGTATTGCAGCTGTGGCCTCATCGGAAAAGTTGACATGCCCTAAAAATGTACACAATTCGATTTCAGTCACTCATTAAGATTTTTAGTCACCTACCAGGAGTATCAAAGATATTCATAAGGTAACTCTTGTGCTTGACATCAGGGAGAACCAGAGTTACCGGGGTCGCTTTGATGCTAACACCTCGCTCTTGCTCTGTAAACAGTGTGTCCGTATAACGAAGGGTTCTCTCCTCAGTCGTATCAAACTGAGGATGCGTCTGCCTAATAAGACAATCCACAAATGTTGTTTTGCCATGATGCAAGTGACCAATAAGAGCAACATTTCTAATCAACGGTGGAGTATCCATCAAGTCAGCCATAAATCTAAAAATATTTACTTTAAGCACCATTCTTTCGGAACTATACAACTTACTCCATCTCGTAGGTGGTCTCAGGTAATTCCTGCTCTTTGAGTTGAAACTTTAACTTCTTAACTGGTTCGATTAGAGGCTTATCCAAAGGCTGAGCATCTTCCTCTTGAACAATTGTTTCCACATCGGGCCCATAGACCTCTACTGCTGTGGGATAGTAGCGCTTATCTTCATGTAGAACCACCGCTGTGATTTCTTTGTCTTCATCATTCTCAGGCTCCTCTTCTTCCATAGCATCGTCCTGAAAAATTAAACTTTCACGTGTACTCGTCAATTTTTTTCATGTTTCTTTACTTACATCTTGATCATCCTGTATATCCTGTTGCCCATAAATGCTCTGATCATCATCATCGTCACTGTCTAAATCTGGACCAATATAATTGCCAAATTCATCATATAAATCTGAATCCATGGTAAGTAGCTTAAAAAGAAACGTTTGTAAATGTTTTCTCGCGCGCAAGTAAACATAACCAAATTTATACTCACTAGGATTAGGAAATAAACACTCTATATTTCAGGAATAAATCAAATATTATATATTACTTTTGTTGTCTTGAATTATACTTTCAGTTCCGTGAAACTATATACTATTTGTGAAAAACTTGAAGTAAAACAAAAAAAAAAAACCCCAACACCAGTAAACGAAAACGATGCGAAATTTGCTAGACAAGACAAATGTCTTCTGTAACTTTGCCGGCTGTCATATTTGACGATTATTCGAAAGCATATAATTCTATTACATTTTGAAGACAAATAATAGAATAGATCACTACATAGGTATTTTATTTAGCCTTTTCAAAAAATGTTTTTTAATTCATCAATGTTTGTAGTTGAAGATGTCATTCGCCTAAACATGCATGTGGAAAAAATAATCAGTCAGGAATCAGAATCATTTCTTGGCAAATAAGAAAAATTATTTTTCCATCATTCTGTGGATAACGGGGATGAATTGTTATACTTTAAAATTCACTAAGTTTTCTTGTTTTCTTGCAATACTCCGCGCCTTGCTGTAGAATTTACACCGATTTATGAACTTTGTCCTCGTTTATCCCACAAAACAACTCTTGAATTTGATTTGCTGTGAATCCCGTATGTTAACCTCGATATTGTCCACCTAACATATCACTGAGCAAAATTATTAACAACAGTGTGTTCTTTGTTAATACCTTTTTCATGCACATTGGAAATATAATTTTTCACATAAACTTCATATAAATTCACTGCCCTTGTCATTACGAAATAAACATTCTACTACCTTTTGAAAATCAGCAAAACAACCCTGCATTTTGTTGTCAAAATCAAAGCACTATAAACACAAAAAAAAATCTTTCAACTATTTTGCTTTTGGCGATGGGTGGTGCAAAATTTCAATAAATTCAAAATGTCTTCAAAAAAAATTAAGTTAAATCGAAGTGTAAATTCAATCAATTCAAAACCGACCGCTGACAAAAAAAAGGCATCTCCAAAATTAAAGGCAATTCTAGAGACCCCCTTCCAGCTTGTGACGTAAAAATAAAATTTAAATCTAAAACATTTTCTCAATATAATTAGTAATTTTCTACAATTTTCAGTGAAAAACTTTCAAATGCTTATGCTTCGGAACTTAAAGAAATAATACGCATTGAGTGCTTACTGCAAGGTGGTTTACATGGTAAAGAGTTTGCGAGAGCGAACAACATTTCCTTAGGACTTGGAAGTTCCCTTAATGAAATCAGTAGGAGGAACGTATCTTGGGTCCTTATTTCAATGAACATCAGACCAACATTTATCATCAAACAAATCACATATTTATCAAGGCAAAAGAACAGTACTGCGCCGGTGCACATGGTGGAAAATCTTGAAGCTCTTAGCGAAAAAATGTTTGGGTTAAAATCAAGTTTGATAGTGTTTCCAACTAAATTACCAGCAAAACTATTAGAATGGTTTTCGAAGCGGATAAAGCCACCGAAAACGACGGAGACCGTAAAAAAAGGAAACAACTTCGGTAATGCTAAACTGTTGGGAATTAAAAAATCATCGGATGGAAGCAATTTTGAAATTAATTGCGTTTTTCTCCAAAAAGAGGCGAACGGAGATCGAGCATTTGTTCCACCAAAAGTCGAAACTGTGAAGCAGAAAGTAAATAGACCGCCAGAAGGTTTTATCTCTCTTGGGAGAAAAACAGTGGAAAGCGATACCCAGACAGAAAAGTCTAGTATACATCAAAACTTAAAAAACAAAATGATGAAACTACCAAAAATTGTGTACGAAGAATACGACTCGGACTACACAACATCATATGCAGTTAGATGTAGGTGGAACTACACTCGGTGCTTGAAGAATCCCAAACGACGAGTAAAAAAAAGTTAAACTTATACCTTGAATGTTCGTACTTCAGATTAACCGAGCACAATCATTCACTTATAAGTTCGAATCGTGCTGTGAATAGTGTTTTCCGATATTTAATTGATCGTATTAAAGCTATCGCAAAACGATTTGAAACTTTTAAGTGAATGTTTCTGTAACTTTTAGGGCATGTCTTATTGTAATAAAAATAATCTTGTAAAAAACCAGCTTTGGTACAAACAATCAATTAATCAACGTAGACATGAATAAAAAAAATTTTACTTCCCACCTCCATAAGGGAAATCGGCAAAAAAAAAGTCGAGATTTTAATAGCTTTAAATTACGATACACATGTTTGCGTGTGTGTTTGACAATTTTGTTCGCCTTCAATGGCTGGAGAATGGTTGAAGGTTCTATGATTACCCTTAAACTAGTGGACGGGCATTTGAGGAGAATTAAAGGAGATACCGATGCAGATTGATTTTAAATGGTTGTAGATATTAGTGATGAGGAAACATAGCTAAAGTTTGTTCCAAATCCGTGCTACGCGGCATAGAAAAGAATTTCTGTATTTGTCTACACATCTATGTATGTCCGAAAAAATATTGATTAGCACTCTTAAGCGAGTCTTTGTACTTCGCAATGTCCTTGTCACCCATAAGTTTTAACGCGCGGTTTAAGATTCTATCTCGTGTAGGTCAGTTTTTGCTGCTATCTTCTTGGACTACGCTGGAAGGCACCTATCCTGGAATACTTGAACTATGCTCAATGTGGCTCTTTCCTATCTTTACGAAGAGCGCAAAATCACTGACCTTAAACACTATTTATGCCTAGCAAACTTGAATTTATGTTGATTCAAAACAAGGGGATGAGGGTTTTTCATAGCTTAGTAGGTATCGTGCTTGGTTTTGAATGTTTGAATAGGGCTGGGTATAATGAACTTTTAAGCTTGTCGAATGCCTGTTGATTTCCATTTTGTAAGCTTCCCTTAGTATTCCCTAGAATTAGACTCGAACTTTTTGTGGCTGGTGATTAAGCCAAAGAAAAGAAACGGGCCGATAAAAATGTTGATTGAGATCCATGAAGTCCGTAATACAAATCAAAAGGATTGATTTAGTGGGTATTTAGGATCTTTGTGATTCTTGTCGTTTTAGGACAGACTGAGTGCTTGTCAGGTACGGTTACTTAAACTTTATATTGCCTCTAACCTATAAAAAATTCGTTTACCGGTTTCAAGAATGTCATTTCTCTGTCCATCACTGCGTACCTGAACCAGAAATAAATTATAATGCCCGTTTTCACAGTGCGAGCTTAAGAGTGAGTTTAGCTAAGTGTAGGATCGAATAAAAACTTCACTTGAGAAAATTTCGTTTTCATACTCAATATTTAAGGGTGGTTTAGTTAAGCCATGGATTGAGTGTCATTAGGCGTTTTCTTTTTTAGTTCAGAGCAGAGCCTGAGTTGTCAAAAAAAAATTCGTGTTTCTTTTTTAGCTCAGACACATCAGAGCTCCGAATTCGTTTTTCTTTTTTCGTTCAGAGCGTGCTCAGAGCGCACTATATGAGCTCAGAATAATTTGACTGAGCATTCAGAGTAAAAAGCTGAGCACAGCCATTTTTCGCATTTGACAGGAGGGAAAACAAAGGAAAAGAAATCAAATGACGGCTAAGTGCTCAAGTATGTTTCATAAACAAATAGAGGGGTTCACATGATCCGGTATACCGGACGGTCATACCGGAACGACGGAATTTGTTCAATTAAACGCAACAAACGACGGCCGGTCCGGTTTACCGGATGGTTTTCAACCATTCGAACGCGTGTCGGTCCGGCCTGGAGGAAATTTCATTTTCGAAAATGATTCAAAGCGTGCGGTTGTGCGCGGATAATTAAAAGGGCTGGCTGTGCGAACCCGTGTCTGACCGGGTGATGAGCATATATGTACCTGCTAAATATCCTTTGAGGGTAAATACTGAGGGTATTTACCAAAATGCGTATTTATGTGGGTATTTATTTTAAATTATGTATATTGGGTGCATCGTTCTTATTTAATTAGAAGGAAACAAAAAAGGAATCTTTTGAATTTATTAGAGGGTTTTGTAAAGAAATTTTTATCAATTGAGACCACTGCACCAATTGCAATAAAAAAGTTATGTTTACTAACTCTCTCATATTCATATTTCATATTCATGTTTTCATATTTTGTCATTTAATAAAAGGTTTAACTTTCACCAACAATTTGTTATACGTTTCCGCATCCATCTTGGGAAAACTCTGTAATCCGCTGGATAATCCACCCAAATTCGCTTCCTTTTTCTTTCTTCGATTTTTTTTTTTTTTTTTCTGAAATATTATCTATCAGAAGCGCTGTTACGAGTACGTCCACCATCTCTGAAATTCACTTGAAAAGTGAAGTCTGATGGCACGGCCGGACCATTCGAACGCTAATGACATTGGTCTGTCCGGTAACCATACTGTTGTACTGATGTTGACATCGATGTCAAGATCGACGACTGAACATCGATGATCGATAATAATCGAACTCAAAACATCGATGTTTTAGGACGAATTTATAGAATGCCGATTATTGGGATAAAAAACCACATACTTGAATACATCTACTAGGTATCGTATTAGCAATAAGGAACAAGTTTTAACAAAAAGAAGATAAAAGTACGTAACCAAATATAAGTTTAGGGACATTATGTAATATACATACATACAGCAAATATGTACATACATATATAAAATATTCCAAAATTGTTTGTATATTGACTGTAAAAATAATATTTTTAAAAGAAGTTTCCCCTTCAGACTATTGTGTTGTTGACAGAGTGTATATTTCACTTTTGAAAACAATCTCTCAGAGGCTGTGGATGTAGCTGTGCAGCTTAAATATCAGTTATAGTCACTTAGTCAGCACTTTACCATAAGCGAAAGGCAATGGAACGCAGCCATACCGCCTCTTCTCACAGTAATATATAGGTATAAGGCATCGCAGGCTGTCTTAAATTAAAAAAGAAAAAAAGATTCAAAATCTTTAATTAAGAGTCGGTTCTCTTTTGCCAACATCGAAGGCCGATGTTTTGTTCTTAACATCGATTATGCAATATTTGACATACTTCAACATCGATGTTTTGTGAACATCGATGAACATCGCTCATCCCTATGTCAAATGAAATTAGTTTTTCATAATGTCTAGTGCTTTTATTGGACATTGTAGTGAAACACCGCAGAATAATTGAAAATAAAAGCACAGACAGAGTGTATGCAAATCGTCCCAGATGTTGAAATGATTTGTTCGAGAGCGAATAACTCTTTCTCTTGAAATATGCACCGCCCCTAGTGTGGTAGTTTTCCTCATTACTAATATATTCCTCATCCGAGTTAATCACTTCCATTTAATTTTATTTAATTACTTTCACAAAAAACAAACAATTATGTACTTCCTTTTGTTTTCAATTGAACAGGAAAATTAATTTGACATTTGCCATCGACAGCATTGCCAGACAAAATATTTGGTTGCTGATGTAGGTTTTCTTGAATGTATTGAGGGGTGAATTTTATTTTAGTACACTAATGGCAACTATGTTCTCTCTGGATCGACACTTTTACACCGCGTCTCCACGAGCAATATTTCATAGCTTACCATCTGTCACTTTTCATAGAAAGAAAGACAGATAGAATGCTATAAAATTTGGGGTGGGCATTTCATAGCTTTCTATTTCATTCGTGGAAATGTCGCGGAGGCAAGCACTTCGATGTATTCTCGCATTAGCGGCATTAAACAAATTAAAAGAATTAGAAGAAAAAATGGAAAAAAGAAAACATAGAAACCAAACCAAAAGTAATTAAAAAAGAAACAATCGTCGAACCAAAAAAAATTAAAAAAGAAACAATCGTCGAACCAAAAAAAATATAACCAAAAAAAAAAAACACAAACGTCAAACAAAAATGACAGCCCATAGAATACTATCAATAGCAAGCTATGAGCTGAGCAATACATGGAAAGCCATTTTTCATAGAATACTATTTGCAGTCTCCACGAGCAATTTTCATAGAATGCTATCAACTGACAGATGGCAAGCTATGAAATATTGCTCGTGGAGACGCCGTGTAAGCCACGGCAGTTGGTGGTTTAAGTTAAACCACTATTTAAGTGGAGTTTATCGTTAAACCTCCACTGTGAAAACGAAATTTGTGTTGATCCTGAGTTTATCCTTGGATCGACACTTAAGCTTGCACTGTGAAAACGGGCAAAAGAGATGTTGAACTTCCGTCCTTCTTTTTTTTTATGATGTTAAGTGGAAATTGAAGCAAAACTGAAATTCATCTGTAAATATACCTCGAAAACGAATAGAATTCAGAGGTCTCTCCGGAAACTTTAATTGTTAATAACTTTGTTAATAATAGTTTTCCAACAAAATGACTATTATTTTCGTTTTTAATATGTCATTTTACATTAGAAAAGTATTAACTTTTATCGATTTGAGGGGTGAACTATTGGAAAGCACAGCCGACTGCATGCCAAGTTGGCAATTGAATGACCACTGGCAAATGACCAAATTATCTGTCAAATTACCAAAATGCCAATGTTGTCAATGATCTATATTACACTATGTGACCAAAATGACCAAATTTGCCACTGGTCATTCAAGGCATTTTGTTATATTTTTGAAAGTGAATTGTGGTAACGCTGTATGTGTCAAAGGGCACAACAGAAATAAAACAAAGCAGATAACAAAAAGACAAACCACTAATTTTCACTGAACTGAACAATTAAATAATTAATAAACAATGAAAAATGAAAAAAAAAAACCAACCAGAAATGGTCATTCAATTGCCAATTTGGCAAGGGGTCTAATCTAACCTTAAGAAAAAACTAATTTTCAGATTTCAAAATTTTGGTAATTGAATACAAATAATTTGACAAAAAAAAAAACAACAAAAACTAATCTTATTGAGAGACACCAGAGAACCGATTCATTCTGCGTTATCTTTTATACAGCCAATTCTAAGTAAATAAAACTCAAGTGTTATTAAATTTTTTCCTTAAATGAAAAATTGATCGATAAAGAACGCTCGCGATATCGTTATATTGGACTTCCTCTGTACTTATCCCATATAAAAACACTGTGCTACGCACTCTTCGACTTCAATTTGTTTTAAATCATCAAACGAAAAGGTTCTATCCCTGTACCTCTCTGGGCTCTATCAAGTGAAAGGTGAAATTTTCTATAGAAAATACGTAAACAAAAAAGGTGCAAAAAATGGCAGTTGCATTCTACATCCCGGATCAGGAAGCTTTACTCCGTAAATCCGAGGAGCAAGAGAAGAGGATTTTAAAAATTCGTGAAATCCAATGGAAACTGATTGCAACAGTGATGTTGTATGCTCTCAAGTGATACATCGACTCTGCACCAAAGGACAAACAAATTCCAAAAACAACAAGTTAAATGAAAAATAGAAAATACGTAAACAAAAAAAGGTGCAAAAAATGGCAGTTGCATTCTACATCCCGGATCAAGAAGCTTTATTCCGTAAATGCAAGGAGCAAGAGAAGAGGATTTTAAAAATTCGTGAAATCCAATAAAAAATAATTGCAAGAGTGATACTGGATTCTCTCAAGCGATACATCTAGACTGCACCAAAGGACAAACAAATTCCAAAAACAACAAATTAAATGAAAGAAACTAATTATCAGTGATAAACGGGATAAACTATCCTTTTTTTTTTTCTGCAATAAAAGGAGCAATGGATCTCCTGTAATGCGCCACAAAAAAAAAAAAAGATTGTCAGATGGTATGGTGGTCAATGCCGACGGAATGTTGGTGCCAAGAAAACTTTCGAGGCATTTGCAAAAATTCGTGAAATATATTGTGAAATATTTTTGTTTGTTTTTAATGGGGTCAATGACATGTTTTCCAATAAATTCAGCTTGTAGACACTGGAAAATGGCCTGGAAAGTTGGGTATCTAGTTATAACTTATATCTGTAATAAACAATCGTCTAAGGATGCGGTTAGTAGAAATTTGCTTTGTTGAATTAAGAAATATATGAATTTCCTCTTTAAAAAAGATGCAGATAGCGACGATGATGAGAATGACCCTGACCTTAAAGACGAACGCGGTTCGAAGATTGTAAAAGTCAAGGTAAATTCATTGCGAGCGGATTTATTATTGAGGGCTGGACTTTTAATAGCCAGGAAGTAAGTTGTATCATCAACTAACGAAGCTATTCTTTTTTAAAACTATTGTTCTTTACTTGCAGCAAAATCGAGGTTATCTTTTATGAAAGTAAAATACGTGTAAATGGACAGAAAATCGCGAAGAAGAGTGCTTATGTAAGTCAAATAAAAGTTAAAAGGAAAACTTAAGAATCCAACTAGGTCGATAAGGATTTATTGGCACATCCTGTTTATGCACTGCGTCTTAAACAATGTTTGTTCCTTTGCTTCTTACTACTGGTTCATCCTAGAGCTAAGAAGCGTTTTGAATCTGTACGTACCTTCAGCATTTAGTATGATATCATCAAGATTGATGCAGCATGCAGAAGGCAACTGAAATAGATAAAAGGACACGATCGTGAAAAGTGCTTGACCTTCACTTTCTTCAAGACCTATCTAACTCGTTAAGCTTACTTACGTGGTTAACCTGCGCTTAGACTAGCAAACCTCCACAGTTAGCCCGGTTCTTAGCTAACTACTTACAGCTGTAAACTTTAAATTGCTCGAAGTCCTCTTCTATTTGTGCGCCCTACTGCATATCCCTACCGAATCAGATTTACATAAAGTGTAAATTCAGTAACGCATCATTTGCATCATGATGCTCACTTTCAACGTCAAGTGTTCATTTTTGCAAATTTGATCAAACTGATGCGCAAACATAACGAAAAAAATCATCACAGAAATACCTGATTCGCCGGCCAAAAAGGAAGAAAAATGTCGGAAGAGAAAGGAAATGAAGTACAAACATGTGCTTTTGAAAGAAAAATTTATAAATTTTTGTTGAATTCTTACTTTTTTCACAAAACATTTAATTTTGTTGACATTAAAATGTTTGATGTAAACAATGCGTTCTAAAACGCAATCGTCATATTCAATCAGCAACGCATCAACGTTACTGAATTTACACTGTGCATCGCATCAGCATCGCAAATAAGCAGTGATGCCGCATCACTGCGCAAATGTTTGACGTTTCTGAATTTACACAAAGTTTTAGACATTGACTTATTATATATGGACTGCTAGTGAAATGTCACTTTCATACAATCCCTGCCGAAAAATGTGTTCAAACATCACTAGCCCTCCAGTTTCAAAGCGGGAAAAAAGGGAAACAAAATCTCCGCCATAGTTCAAATTTCCCATAGAAACTAACGTCATCTCTTATCACAAAGTTAAGATACGGAAAAATAACGATGAAATTCAAATCGTTGCCATGTTTTCACAATAGATGTCCTATGTTGTTTCAATTTTCCCAATAGATGTCAGAGTCGAAATTCAAATAAAAAACTATGAAAATATGTATTTCTTCATTTCATTGCCAACCACACAAGATTTCGTTGTTAGTTGTTCCTTTAATTGTTTTATACAATAATCAATGTTTTTGTACAAAAGATTGATTATTTCAAATTCTCTCTGTTTTCACTTTTTCCCGCTATTGAAACTGAAGGGCTAGTGATATTTGAACCAACGCGAAGTTAGCTACTAGCAGTCCATATATAATAAGTCAATGGTTTTAGATCTACTTACGGGGGTTTGTTACTTGAGAGATGGACCTTCATAGCACATCCTGCGTTAGGTTTCTCTACTTTTATATGCTCTACTTCAGCAGGGGCACGAAGCTTCACAATTTACATAAAGGATGTTGTCAAGTGTTATTTTGTTAAATTTTTCATTTATAATTTTCTTTTTTGTTTTGTATTACTCTTCCAGCTCAATGTGAGTGATGAAATCGATGTAATTAAAGGGTTTAGTAGTGCTAATCCATCTCACCTTGTCATATCTCGAGTAATCATTATTTCCGCGAAAGAAAAAGAAGAAGCAATTAGTGTTCATTTAAGACGATACCATGTTGGTGGAGAATTATGCCGGAATCAACGTTTTTAAATCTTCCGAATCGACCGCACAAACAGATTGTTTGTGTATCAACATGTTATTGTGAATAAACTTCTTTGAAAAAAAAAAATTCTTTTACTTTCTATTTACTGATGATGAAAAGGAAATGAAAAATGGAATGAAATTCCACTTGCGACTAGACTAAGAAAAAAAGAATTAATTCAATTTCTTATTGCATTTGTGAACATTTCATAATCATCACAAGTCGTGGCAGGTGTTGTCAATTTTTCCGCAACGTTAATACTTACCAATAAAATGCAAAATAAGTCCCAATAATCACGTTCGACGTGGAAACTCATCGTTATTACAAGAGGGATATTTTCAAAAAGACAGGTAAAATTATAAATTTTATTATAAGAGTATCACAATTGTATAAGTCAATTATTTAGCTACAAAATGAAATACAATTTGAGGCAAAAACATTTAAACATTTGGCCAATTCGTGCACATTTCGGCTACGGTTTCAAGAATGTAATTTCTCTGTCCATCACTGCGTACCTGAACGCAAGCGAAATCTCAACTGACAGCTGAGTTGTCAGTTAAGTTACAGCTGATAAATGTGGTTAAGGTTAGTTCAAATGTTTTCATAACAATTTTTTCTTGTCCCTAAGACGAGATTTTAATATGCTAACGAGTAGATTTATATCGAATTTTAAATACTTAAGTAAATGGAAAGTGCTTTCGGTTTCATCTAAGTACTTTTCTGTATCATGTAAGAATAAAGTAATTCAATGCAGAGCGCCAATTTATAGTGTTGATTCATCGGTTAGACCGATTAACACTAGCAGCGTGTGTAATAAATATAATAAACAATCGTCTAAGGATGCGGTTAGTAAAAGTCTGGTTTATTGAATTAAGAAATAAATGAATTTCCTTTTTAAAAAGGACACAGATAGCGACGATGATGAGAATGACCCTGACCTTAAAGACGAACGCGATTCGAAGATTGTAAAAGTCAAGGTAAATTCATTGCGAGCGGATTTATTATTGAGGGCTGGACTTTCAATAGCCAGGAAGTAAGTTGTATCATCAACTAACGAAGCTATTCTTTTTTAAATACTATTGTTCTTTACTTGCAGCAAAATCGAGGTTATCTTTTATGAAAGTAAAATACGTGTAAATGGACAGAAAATCGCGAAGAAAAGCGCTCATGTAAGTCAAATAAACGTTTAGAGGAAAACTTAAGAATCCAACTAGGATTACAAGTTACAGCTGTAAACTTTAAATTGCTCGAAGTCCTCTTCTATTTGTTCGCCCTTCTGCGTATACCTACCGAATCAGATTTACATTAAGTACCTTTCCAAATCGGAGTTTAGTTTTAGTAATTTGTGAGAGACCATTCATAATCCTGGCGATCTTCGCCCAGTTAATTGACTGAAGGAAGTCTATTTGATTTTTCAACAAGCAATGTCGGGACATTCACATACGATGTACTCAACAGTTGATCTCCGTTACTAAGTATTTATATTAGCGTTGCAACAAACTTTAATAAAGTTCAAACGTGTAAAACAAAACGGACATATTAACAATTAAAAAGGTGACCCTTTAATGGGTGCCGAGACATGAATGTCTTCGAAAACGAATAACCTAGTGAACAAGCTTAAAGCGAGCGAATCCTTCACAAGCCCTAATTGAGGCCAGTACAACACTTGACACATTTTATATGGAAATAGAAATAGAATCCCTCAAGAAAGTGAATAAGCGCTGTCGTCAATTTAATATTAATCTATTAGTATAACAAAGTTCATTCGTAACGAAACTCAAACTGTTGCTGTTAACCTGACTGAGCATTGCTAGGCAGGCAAGTTCATTACACTGGACAACAAAGCGTGCATACTTTAGGGGGTTTGTTACTTGAGAGATGGACCTTCGAAGCACATCCTCTGGTAGGTTTCTCGACTCTTATACGCAGGGACACGAAGCTACACAATTTACATCAAGGATGGTGTCAAGTGTTATTTTGTTTATCTCCTTTTCAATTTTTCATATATATTTCATTAATTTGTTTGATATTACTCTTACAGCTCAATGTGGGTGATGAAATCGATGTAATTAAAGGGTTTAGCAGTGCTAATCCATCTCACCTTGTCATATCTCGAGTAATCATTATTTCCGCGAAAGAAAAAGAAGAAGCAATCAGTGTTCATTTAAGACGATACAGAACCATGTTGGTGGAGAATTATGCCGGAATCAACGTTTTTAAATCTTCCGAATCGGCCGCATAAACAGATTGTTTGTGTATCAACATGTTATTGTGAATAAACTTCTTTGAAAAAAAAAATTCTTTTACTTTCCATTTACTGATGATGAAAAGGAAATGAAAAATGGAATGAAATTCCACTTGCGACTAGACTAAGAAAAAAAGAATTAATTCAATTTCTTATTGCATTTGTGAACATTTCATAATCATCACAAGTCGTGGCGGTGTTGTCAATTTTTCCGCAACGTTAATACTTACCAATAAAATGCAAAATAAGTCCCAATAATCACGTTCGACGTGGGAACTCATCGGTATTACTATGCCAGAGCGGCTGAAGAGCTTCAGTCTGAGGCAAAATATTTTTATCCATTTTTCCGTTCACACTTCATAAATGGCAGGAGTCTCTCCTCAACACACGACTTGAATAATAATAATGAAGCATGAGGTAGGATAAAAAGAAATAAAAAGAAAATGCAATCGATGTGGAATGCAGACGAGCTGGTAAGGATGACGATGAGGTTGATATGATTTTTGGCAACAATTTCATCGTCCTAGGTAAAGGGATAATTTACATATAAAATGCATTCGGCCGGTAAGGAGGGACACGATTTTGATGATAACTTCATGGCGTAGACTGCAAACGTGAAGTTTTTGCAATCATGGTGGTACTTTTGATTGGAAAACTTAAAAAAAAAAATGGAAATTACAATGAAGGCGAGGTTTTCGGTGACAAGTAGGGTAGGTGGCAGCAGTCCTGAATATCTAATTGTCTAGTTTTGACACCCCCACCCCCATCCGTCGGCATGTGCAGAATGACTATTAATAATGTACATTTCTACATCTGCATATGTCGACAATGACTTAACGCGAGCTTCCTGTTTGAAATCTTTTGGGCAAGGCGAATCACTCCTTCGAAAGCGACCAAAAATAGTTGAGAGCAAATAAAGAACAGATATCCAGTAAACAGGAAAAGGCTACCAACATCGACTTATCTAGAAAGAAAAGGTAGTTGTCGATAGTACAAGCGTTACCCGGCATTCTGCAATCGTCAGGGATCTTAGGCCTCCTCCTCAAACTCATTATTACCTTCGTTAAGTGCCTTTTGCACTTTGAAAGCATTTCAAATAATATTGACAAATGGTTATGGCTTGACGCCAGGTTTAACTTCTAGAAAGTCAAAGAGCTTGCTAATATGCGAATCTTAAATTTAACGACTTGGGGTGGGGGAAATATAAGCATACAATGCATATACGCCTCATTAAAAAAAAATCCCTTATCATTGTGTATGGAGCAGTAAAGTTGTGTCTACAAGTTCAATATCAGCATTCTAATTAAATACTTTAGATACCTACTTGCAGTGTCTATGCCTTGAATGATAAGCGGCCAAAGTCAATAAAAAATCTTTTCCTGAGTGCACTATTAGCACTTAAGAAATTATTTCACAATTATATGGAACTTCTAGATTTAATGGAATATAAAACAAACTTTGAACTGTCCGTATCTATTTATAAGTGAGTTATCGTACGCTTTGAATATATTAATCAAACATGACATCATATCACAACATCGAAAAAACGAACATATACAAGAAACCATTTCTGCTGCGTTATTGCTGAAGTGGTCAA
Source organism: Criorhina ranunculi (assembly GCA_951813785.1). Lineage (NCBI taxonomy): Eukaryota > Metazoa > Arthropoda > Insecta > Diptera > Syrphidae > Criorhina > Criorhina ranunculi. Next base: position 17,082,709 of record OX638381.1, read on the forward strand.
GGATGCCCTAATCTAAGTATAGATGGTGCTATCTGTCAGAGAAGTCTTCAAAAACTACTAGTACAGGAGCTAATAGACACTCGCTAAAAGTGATTTAAAAGTTCTTTCTCTTTATCCTCTTCTCCTTTGATGTGGTGCGTAAGCGAGCTTCCAATGTCAATCACTGGATGCATTTAAGTATAAGGCGGTTGAAACTAGAAACCCAATCAGATTCGTGACTTTATGATCAGCTGGCGGAATTACTAAGAAACCGACAAGAATTATTTTGTTGAAGCACTTGAGCCATAGATAAACATTGGTGGTTGTAAAAGAATTTGTTTACTTAGTCGGTATAAGACAGAGATGTCTATCAAGTCCATAGGTAGAAGGTCCTGGGCGTTGAATAAAGATATGCTACTCATCGCCTAAAAACCCATCTGATCGGGCTAAACTATGCTTCCTGAATCTCGACAGCACAACCAAGCGACACAAACAGGCAACATCTTCAAGCCTGCCAGCCATCGCTATATGCAACCACATGTCTCATAACAATAACCTCCAGAAGAAGACAAATATGCTGACAGTAATGCCACAGCTGGATCTCAAACATTCCCACTGTCTCATCAGACGGAAAGGATTGCTAATAAGCACATAAGTGGGTGTCATTACGGGTCACTGCACCATCGGCAAGCAAATCTATAGGCTAGGCCTCCTTTACAACGACTTCTTCAGAAGCTGCATAGATGAGAAGGAGGAGGAGACAATTCTCCACCTGCTCTGTAAATTCCCGGCTCTTTCAGCTCGATGAAGAGCATACTTAGGAGCCAGCTTCTTCAGGAACCTAAATGAACTGGTTGACATCAACATAGGCAGTCTTCAGCACTTCATAGTAAGCTCCGGCTGGTTCTGCGGGTAGTATTTCTGGTGAAATACATATCTTAGTGGTAACACAAAGGACCTTGTCTAAGTGAGGTTGCACCTGCAGCCTGCCACTCCTACCTAACCTAACCTAACCTAAGGGGCCACAATCTCATGATCTCTAAGCAGTTCCTTCTAGCTTGTGATCTCTAAGACCAACCCAATCATTCGAAGACAACAGATTTCCAATTTATCAAAATGACACGGACACTTATACGCAGCGCCCTGATGGAGCAACTAACATTCTCCATTCATAAAGAGATGATGGATATCGATTTGGACTTTTTCGGTTTCTCCAGCCGAAGTGTAAAAATTTGCTTGAAACCGCACTAATAGGGGCCAATCAGTGACGGAAGGTCATACAGTATAGCAGATAAGTTTTAGGAGAGTGATGCTTCTGTAGTGGGCGCAGTTGAAGGCGACTCCTTTCTTTTGGATTTCACACTCTCTCGCTCTGTGAATTTTGGGATTTGGTGAGTTATTGTATGAGTAAAAGATACACGAAAGGACCTACCATTGGGCATACATCTTAAAGCAATCAAATCCAATTATGTACTGTAAAAGGATCCAAAAATGATTAATCAATTCTTCTGCTCCAGCTATTGTCTTTCTCCTTCAATTTGTTGCAATTTAAAATTAACCAGCTCAACACACACAACCTAATCCACCTGCCACATCTCAAGTCCGTGCGTCACTTACAATGAGAAATGAAAATCCTTTTACCGATGACATCCGCCAGCAAAAAGGACTCGATAATGAAGAAGGAAAAAGAAGGAAAAAAGAAACAAAGACTTTCGATAGATTCCACCGAAAGATTGCCAGTGTACATTATCGCACAAGGTTGCTCTGTTGGCTGAAAACAATGGAGAATCAGGTTAAATGCACAGCTCCATCGACAAATCCAAAGGATATTCCCACTTGACTCAATGCCCTCTTCTACGATCACCGTCAGGGGCATGCCATTGCAAGAAGATAAACCAGCACATTGGCTTTCCATCAGAAGATGGAGGTGCTATTGATTCTTATTGGTGCAGCAGCAGTGGTGGTGGAATGTCGAAGAACCTCGTTAAAGTCCTATCATGCACTTCCGATGGACAATTGTGATATTTCCTGGCAGAGGAACCAATTTCTCTATCTGCCATGGGGTTGGGCGCATCGGTCATGTCTTTTGGGGAATGAATAGGGTACTTGAGAGTTTGAGTTTTTTTTTCCCCTTGCCTTCGCATAGTACCGTTTTCCGTTTCGAATTGTGGACAGGAAATAGTATCTTCTCGATTCTATCTTAGTTTTTGTAAAATTGATTCTCAGGATTGTTTTCTCCTGGTTTTCTTTTTTTGCTGTCCATAGCGGAACTTCAGTCATTTTTTATACTTTGTCTTGTCGTTTGCTTGTGGTTTTTCAATTTGCAGAAAAGTAAAAACACTTGAATGGTATATTGACGAAGAGATGTGTATGTAACTGCAGGGAAAGCCTGATGGAGACTTAAAATTGGACGACGTCAGTCGAGTGATAATAAATGACAAGCAAAGGGTGGAAAGGGTGAAATTAGGCCGCAAGAGGTCATGTAAGATTGTATTTGGAGCATCAACTTGATAAGGAGGCACAGCAGTCTTTTATCCTCTTCGATCTCAGGTACGCTATTTCCAGTTCATCTTTGGCATCTAAAATCGTTTGCTCTAACCTACAAATTAACACAACTCAAGAGTACAAGTTGAATGGAGTCCACGAAAAAGTTAAAGGCTATCGGCAAACATTAAAGCATGTTTAAGATTTGATAAATTGTGTTATCTGAGCCTTTGTACTCGTGAACGAAGGCGCCTTCACATTTTCTTTAACTTTGTCGGCGCGCTGAGTAACTCGATCTCTTTTGAGTTCATGCTATGTAAATACTTGATCGGAAAATAATTACAATTGCATATTTGCAAAGAACTCTAAGTCAAGAGGCCCAGTTTGTGGTATAAATATACGTATCTCATCATCGTCAATTGTCAGTTCATACACAATGAAACTTTACAGTAAGTTGCTTGGAATACGGGTACATCACAACGAACGGTACGGTTTTACTAACAAAACAAATTTTTTTTTTTTTTCTGTTCATAGTTTTGGCAGTTTTATTCGCTATCCTTGGCGCAGCTTTTGGTTACGGTGACGATCTTCGTGATGGCCGCCCAGCATGCACCACCCCTGATGAAATGAAAGTAGTCCTGTACAGAAATTTATGGGATCCTACTGCATACTGGAAGTGTGAAGCCCGCAATGTACCAGCTGTTCTAGTTCGATGCAAAGAGGGAGCTTTCCAGGATAAATTGAAAAAGTGTGTCACCTGGATCGATTGGGAATGGGAAGATTTGGTAGCTCCCCCATCGCTTGCTCAATAAAACGGATAACGGATAACTCGACATTTGACCGAAAAAGGACTTGCTACACGATAAAGTAGTGGATGTTTTGTTTTTTGTAAATAATTGAAAGTTGAGAAAATGTTAATACGTTGCTCGTGAATTGGACAAGGATATAATGAAATAAACATTAACAGTTAAAACGCTCAGCAGTAAGTCTGTTTTTTTTTTTTTTTAATGTATAAATTTCGAATTCTTATTCTAACTGTAAGTGAAAGCATGACGTAACTACGATGAAGGCGGCTAAACCGAGTTCAAAGAGGCAACTGTCAATAGATGACAGTGATTCTAAATGGCTTGATTCAAACTTCCGGTAAAAAAGAAAATCGAGCAAGTAACTGTCACAGAAAGACTAGAATCGATCGAAAATGCTCGCTGCTTCATAATGGTCAGGAACGCGTCTGTAACGCCCGATGTAGAATGGGCCCGTTCACTATTCCGGGCAAATGGAATTATTTGCAATCTACGCGTCCTGATTGGTCGAGAGTTTGAAAATTGACTAAGGATTTAGTCAGTTTTTGTGAGGTATAGGACTGGATTCTTAGCAAAAAAATTCTTGCTGCAAAAGTTAGTCAGTTCGAGAAATGTCATAAACAGCTGTTTCTTGAAATGTATTTTCACTGAATTGTTGAACTTTCATCAAATTATCTCAAATTTCAAATTTATTGGAAATTAAATTAAAATGCAATACAAAATAACTTGTGATGGTGTTACATATGATGTTGAGGAGACAGAAGAAACAATAACAAGACATTTTCAGTGTCCATGTTTATCTATTAAAATCTGTTTTTCTTAAATTTTCTCAAATATTAGCGCACAATCACAATTCACAAATAATTTCAATGTGAGAATAGAAAGTAAATATGCAAGTTTGAAATTTATTTCAAATCTGACGTTGACTTGCTTGTTAGTCAAAATTCCGCGTTCGATGGGTTTGACAGAAAATAATTCCATTTGCCCGGAATAGTGAACGGGCCCAATGTGCTGTCATGTGACTTTTTTAACATCAACTTGTGCTGCCACCGGTGACAGGAGCAGTTTAAGCAGAGCTAGTACAGGACTTTGTCTAACTTGGCTCTGTTATCACTTCTGACAATGATATCTCGTGAAAAATCAAACGAAAAATAGCTCGTGCCAATTGATGTTTACTAGCGCTTTGCAGGCAACTATTCTAAAGTGCTAGTCCGACTTTATGGCGGATAAAGATTAAGATGACGAACTATACAAGCTGTACAGTATCATCGAACTAATCATTTTTAAAGTGGCAGCTAGGACATGTCAAGGGATTGGCCTTCAAAGAGATTGTATCACTTGATGCTGGGGCTTCAAGTTATCATCAATCTTTCATCCTTGCTAAGGCAGGTTCATTCCATCACACTTAAAGGTTGACATTGATATCTGTGAATAAGGGTAAAGTCCTTGCTATTGTGGGAGATTAAATGTTTTTGCCTGCTATGAGTTATGGCGGGACAATTTTACAAGATACTAGCTTTTATCTGCGGCTTCGCCCACCTATAGCTTGCGAAGTACACTTCAATAATCAAAAGTAGCCTATACTGTGACCCGAGGTACAGCCACTCTGTGTGCAAAATTTAAAGTTGATTGGTTGCGTAGTTTTCGTGTAACAGACGAACAAGCAAACAAACGGACAACGTTTCACTTTTATAATATTAGTAGGATAGGATGTATGCTCCGCAGTTTATTGATGACCCATGCCCAGCTTATCAAGATAGTAATTGAGTTAGGAATGTTTGATTAGAAAATTTGTCAGCAGTTTGCTCAGCCCGAGAATTTCTTGATTTTTCTTTATGTCCAGTAAACGAGATCCACTTTATGGGCATCTCTTGGTGCTCAAAAGAGTTGAGCTCCAACTTAATGTGCCCATGGAAGAGAAATGGACTGAGTCTTGCGAACTCGTCGGCAATCTCATTGCCTTCAATTCCAATTGATGAACAGTTTGTTGTGAACAGATCCAGGCAAGCTTTGAGTTGAAAAGATAGGAGATCAGAGCTTTTATCGCTGCCTGGCTGTCGACAATCTGTTTTCTATGGAGGTTACGTCTAATGGATTCTCTGGCTCATAGCTCCATTGCATACTCCTCTTCCAAGAAAAATTGCTAGTTTGAAGTTCGGGCCATAGACGCCTACGCTAGCTCCTTTGAGAGGTAGTTTCACCATGTCAAGGTCGTATACTGGCAACTCATGTTGAACACTACACTCTGTTTATATCTACATCAAAATTCTTTGTCTCTTGTCTACAACGTTGTAGTTTAAGTCATTGACGGCTCTTAAGCGATAGTCTACCCCAAATATATGTCTCCTTTCAATTTGCCACATATAAATGAGCTCACTCATGGTGTTCTCTATCTCTTGTCCCAATCAGTAATCAGTAAACCAATGTTAAACAAGTCTGTTCCTCCTTACCGTTCCCAGACCAAACGGGAACACCCAACTTAATGCTGATTAAACATATGATGGGTTGTTAAACGTGTTATTGGAAAGATTGCTTTCAAGACCCCACACCAGCCAACGATGGGTGTTTATATAAAGTAAATCACGACCCCTATCACCGTTTGTCAGTTGTTACAGCTCGTGGAAGGTGAATTCTTGGAAAGGCTTGCGAATGTTTAAAGGTGTGACGATTTAAATCATCTAGTTCTGTTGTCTAAATAACATTATGTTTCCTTTTAGTATTTAAAGTTGTATCAGCATTAGCTGCACTGTGGATTTGTGTAGTTAACTGTGATCCATGTTTATACCAAACACAAATATGGGGAGGTGATGATCCCAATGTGTTCTACTATTGTGATCCATCAACTAACGAATCAGCATCTGTAGACTGTCCTACAGGGAGAGGTTTTGTAGACGACGGAACTAATTTAGGATGTGTTCCATGGGAAGACTGGAGTCCTAATTGTGTCAATCAAGTTGATCCGGCTACAATCACTTGTGAAAACCAAACATTTACACAACTACAAGGAGTGTCAAATCCAAATGTGTACTATCTTTGCGTTGCACAAAATGCTACAGCAGTAGAATTGGACTGTCCAGTTGGTAGAGGGTTTTACTCAGTGAATAAGTATTTGGGTTGCTACCCCTGGACATTGTGGAGACAAATAACCGGATGTGTAAACACTTCTTAAATGAATAAATATGTTGACATATGAAATATAAGTAGATGGCTACATGTTTTGGACGTGTATTTTTATAAAACGATGAGTTTTTCTTTTAAGGTTCACGTATAAAATAAGAGCTTACAGGGTGCTACAACTCCGCGCTCTCGAAATATATCATCGAGACAATCGAGGGATTCATTCTTGTCGGACTTTTTGCCATGTGATCAGTGGCAACTGCCGGCTGACTCGTTCATGCAAAAACTTATTGCGTCGAGATACGTTCGGGATATCTTGTGAGAAGTTGGAATTTTGCGTGAAATATGCGGGGAGGAAACTTCGCCTTCTCCGAAACTTAGCAGTGGTTAAAGTCTTGCCTGGAGATGCCAAAAAATCCAGAAAGAACAAGTTGTTGCCAACAAAATTGCCATCTATTGGGCTTACGGAAACAAGGACATTTAAAGCAACGAGATTAGCTATGAGCTCACTAGGTAAAGAGCTCGTGGATTGTTTATGGGTCCAATTTCCTTCAATGGATTATCTACCAGATTACGGCAGCACCAGGAGAAGCTCTCAAAGAGGAACGAGGGGTTGTTAACAAGAAAAGTCAAGAAAAGTCACTCAACTGCCATAAGTCCTTTGGATATGTGCCGTGTCTGGACATCATGCACGAATTTTTCAATTCATCTGCCTACAGGATGGAGAGTCACACCTTTGTACAGTTGTTTTAGCTGGAAACCCAAAAATGAATGAAAAACGTAGCAAAAACCTAGGTATTCCGCATTTCCTGAGACTTGAAGAAGAGTTTGATCCAGAGTTCAGGGCCCAATGCATATGCTTGTCAGCTTCCCAGTTCTGAGATTATGTGTCTCATTTTGAGCATGCACTCCACCTAGTCTGAGAGTATGCCGTTTGTCTTTTTGCTTCAGATTTCACATGAATGGAAGCGCCGTCTATGTCCAAAAAATCCCCTAGCGTGAACTCTTTATGGTAGAGCGATCATTCGATTGTTGCTACAACTTCATGCAGGGCTGTCTCAACTAATCGACTTCTATTGAAGACGTCCTGAATTAGGGACAAGCTACTAGGGCTTATTCTGAAGTGAACTTATTTGTCTATTAACTGCTCTAATGTTTTTAAAAAGAAAGAAGTTAGGCTTATGGGACAAGCATTTTTGGTGGTATTTCATTAGGCTTGTGTATGTTCTATCCATTGCGTCTTGGATTCTTTCCATTATACGGTGGAAAATATGTCCTGAAAAGAAGTTCAAGAAACGATTTAATCCCGATACTTGCCTCCCACTTACTAAAAACTACAAACCTTCAAAACCAATGTGTATTGGAACCTCTAATTGGCTTCAACCAAAGTTTTTTTTTACACGCACGCTGTATGCCAACAGTTTGACAAGTCTAGTTTAACAACAATAAAATAATAAAAACAATTTTTTTGATTCATGTCATTTTTGCATTTATTCACAAATTCATTTAAGGTTTACTTGGTGGAGGAATTGGCTCTTCCCACACCCAATCATTCCAATCAACACATTTTTTCAGACTATCCAGCCAACCCGTGCCAGGACACAGTTCAACTCTAGCTGGTTGTCCCAATCGTTCACATACCCAATAACGGGTTGGATCCCATGTATTTCTGTAGTTCACAACTTGCAATTCAGCTGAAGTTTTGCAACCTGGTTGACCATTGTCATGAACCTGAACAGCCCAAGTCAGCCCAATGACCATTAAAAGAACAGCAACTGTGAATAAATTAAAAGTCGTCACTACACTGAACTGAATTTTAAACAAAGGATACTTGTGATCCTTTCAATTACCGTGATATTTCATGTTGATTTTTCGCCAACGGATTAATGTACACTACTGTCTTAGGGAATAGAACTTTATTGATATTTATAGCTGAAATCTACTACGATTTATCTGACGATAAGGCTTGTGAGCTTTTCTGATCGTATTCCGATGCAACAAAATTGCATTTAGTGATAAGAACGATTGCCTATTAGAGAAGGCCATTTGGGGGACTTACAAAATTAGTCTTATTGAAACCTATTAAGGTATTGTGAATGTCTACGGCTTAATCCCAGAGGTCTGTTGTGCAAATATTTGCGTCTTGCACTTATTATTGTTTACAATGTTGTCAGCGTAGCAGGGTTGGTCGTCGGTTTAGATATCGTTTGAAGAGTTATCGCTTAAACTAGTACAGATTGGTAATAAAAAATTACATTTGTACATTGAAGTACGCATTGAATATCGTATATACAAATGTGTTTGGCAACCGTTGCCTGAAACTCTAGAGGTGACGAAGTGATTCCCAAGGAAAGACCTACATGACTGAAGTAACCTACATTTGTTGCTACGGACAGAAACCGAGTCGATAACCCCAAAAGGAATTGTAACTGAAATAGAATTCATTGATTCATATCGGGGTAGCACATAACCCCTAAGGGCCGCACCTTCAGGTGGCGCATAGGAGGATGCTCATCGATGTCGAAGGGTAAGAGGGGAATAAAAGACCTAACGTGAACCAACAGGTAACAATCTGGAGGGCCACGCAGTGATATTCCAAGCTGGGGCTTACAGAGAGCAGCAGCGTCAGGAGGATTCTGCATAGAGGATGATTGCGGCGGTTTCTTAAGCCCCAAGAGGCAAGAGGAGTCAAAGACTCTGCAGTTTTGGACAGTACACGAAAAAAAAGAAATTCAGGGACTGGGTGTGTACCTTAAGCAACAGTAATAGCGGCAAATATTAGGGCGCTTCAGTGAAGTATCAGAGCATTTTATATTTCAATACTGCAACGCGCAAGCTGAAACGTGGCCTTGATGACTGGACGCAGCTTCGAGCTTAATGAAACCCTACATAGAAGATGCATCAATATTGGACATGTTTACAAATTCATCGGCCACGGAACACGACCATGAAACTGGGTTGCAGTATTTAGGCTTCCAGAATCGGAGAGTGGCAATTAATAGAGTTAGCGAAGGGATGAGGTCGATCAGGTTTATTCTAAACGTGTTTGCATCTTTTGTGCGTACATTACGCTACGTGAAGAAATATTCTGTGACGATTCTACCTTGGGAGTCAAAATTTAGACGGCGATTGTAAACGGTCACATAGAAAGTAGAAAATGTTCATATCACAGGGTCCATGGCATGGAACACCGCAAAACTTACAAAAATGGAGGCTCAAGCACACAAATAGACCACAATCATCTTAAAACATTCAGAGACTGTGGAAAGCCTTAGAAAGCCATCGGATCTTTTAAAATGCGTTTTGTGGCAAGACTTGTTCAAATTGATCGCACAATTCAAACGATTAGACAGAGTTGAAAGAATTTGTAGTTTATTCATGGTAAAGGAAGTTATGATCGTTTTTGTAGGGCTTAAGCTTTCCTCTCAAGATTGTAGGTGAAACGTAGGACAGGATCTGCATCTAACTTAACTACCCAGTTCTGTATATCAATCGATTTAGGTACGTTAGTTGTGCCTTTGTCATATCGTTCAACTTATCAAAAACTCTGACATCCGCGGGAGATGTTCAACAAACTGAATCTTCTTCGTCCCTACATTTTGTGCAGAAGTCTGATGCCTAATTCTCTAGCTATATTTTGTGCTATATGTGCTAGCTATGTAGTGATTAATTAGACTAACTTGGGATCACAATGCGTTCGAAGAAATAGAACAACTGTGAACGTTCTTCTTGAAGATGACGTTTAAGCTGCCTAGGACTTCCACAAATCATACCTTTATGCTGAAAACTGGTCCCTTGTCTATGTTTACCTCATCGTTAACAGTGCAAATTCACTACTAGAAGGAGAGAAATCCTTATCCCACTATAGAATAATCTGGAAAGTGTTCAAGTACACTCCATTTTGTCATAGGAAAAGAACAAAAACTCACTCACAAACCCGTAAATAGTCATTTCCCTCCCCATCCGCATGGACTTCTCAAAGTCTCCAACACTCTCTATAAGAATTTATTTTAAATTTCCTTCCGCCGGAAGTTGTGGAGACCATTATGGTCTTCAGTCTTTAAATATATGTCCATTACACGGCTAGAAATGTAATTACGTCCGCTTTGAAACAACTTTAGGTATCATTAAGTTTTTATCAACTTTAATTAAGTTTTTGTTCATACTGTCAGTGACACGTTGTTATATTCCACCGCCTATGCTTCAAACGATTTTTAAAAAAAATACCATTCCAGGATAATCCAAGATGTGAATGCCTTTTGATAGACCTCTGAAGTTAATTTCCATAGATTTACCGAAATGAAAGATGTAAACTTGCATGTGTCACTTAGAAAAAGGAAAAAAGAAACGAAAAAAGGACTGTTCGTAATTGGCAGCCATTAAAAGCTCCCTGCACTTGAAGTCACCTCGTTAAAAGTAATTGGCTCTGAGGAAAAAAAAAGAGAAAAAGCATCCCCCTGATGATTTCGAATTGCTCCTGCAACTAACCCCTTTAGAGAGAAAGTGCAATAGCATACGTTTTTTGAATTATACGGTGTTAGATAGAGAAGCCTCTTTCGTAACTTCTTTCTTTTTTTTACACATTGTAAGAAAGTTACCCCCTGGCTAGTTCTATTGTAAAAACAAAACCCAACGACGAGGCGTTGATTACCTACCTTCCCAATGCATTCATCCATAATCATCTCTCTTCCGAGACCCTGACTTTTTCTTAGAAATCCTTGTCGGCCCGGGCTCCGATTGTGTCGAAGTAGTCTAGAAATGGACATTTTTGACGTCACGTCCAGCAGTTCTATAGGAAGGCCAAAAAACTAGCAGCTGGCATTGAGGCCGGAGTACAGGCTTCAGGGAATTGTAGGTGTGTTTAAGCAGCACTTCCAGCAGTTACTTAATGGGCTTCATGTTGAGAGAGATTATAGGGCGAGATGAGAGCCCACCTCCAATCAACAAAGAAGTAATCCCCCCGGTATAGAACGTTTCCAGGTTGGAAACATTTTGAGAGGCAGCCTGACTTAATTTTTACAGAGTTCTGGATACTTAATGCACAAAAAGGTTTAGTGGTAGTGTAAGTCCAATAATAAGGGTGTCGTGGGCAGATGCGCATAGCTCCTATGATGCCATGGCAAGCTAACTTTTGAAAACTTTAGTTCACCATACGACGGTACGATAACAGCTTTGCTAGAAATTTCTAGGAGGGCACACTGCATGAGTTCGTTGATGATGATTAAGCTTCATGAAGACGCCATTTATTACTGAAGACCAAGGGGGTAATAGAAAACAATTTTGTGGACTGACGCCTATATTGTCAGCAGAGTTGGATGTGATTCTCCGACTTTCGAGCATCGTATCGCTCCGACCAATTTAATGGTCGGATAACGCTCGTGTTGAAATCGTCTTCAATATAATCAAAGGCATCCTTAATATCGAGAAAGGCACACAGGGCAGAAGGATACTTTCATTTGTGTATGATCTGACGATATCTGTCTTAACGTGAGATTTCACGCGATTTGTCCTTGTCAATTAAAGACACTAGTCTGCATCTCACATCGCAGACTTTGAGTGAGTAAGTGCATTTTTTGAATAACTGTTTACACCACCCTGTATGTTTGTCTTACAAGTACTTCAAATAATTTAATCAAGCAGCTAAGGGTGCAGATGCTTGAAAATTAGCTTAAGTACTCGAAAATTAATTAGACACTCCGGTTATCCAATCAACTGATAAATTCCTGAACCTTCCAATGGGCTTAACTCAATAAAAGTTTTGATTCAATCAGAACTATAAATTTGCCCACATGTAGGGGAAACTTTTAGTACAGTTTGTTAAGCTAATCGAACCTGAAATGAAATTACTTGGTAAGTGCCTTGTCATGGACTTCGAACTTGCGTTGTAAGCAATTTTATTTTTCTGTTTTAGGAGCCACAGTTTTAGCTATAACTCTGGTTGTGGCCCTTGCTGCAGATGGCACAGTACATCACGACGGTCAACCAGGATGTCGGACGGATGAGGAGTTACGTGTACAAAAATACCGCAACAATTGGGATCCCACCGCATACTGGGTTTGTAAAGTTAAAAATGTTGCTGCCGTAAGGGAAAGATGTCCAACATCCTTGTTGTTCTTTGACCAACTGAAAGATTGTATCACTTCGTCCGACTGGGTCTGGACAGAAACTCAAGAGCCACCAAGCAGGCCTTAGGATGGTCCTGGTTTCATACAATAAAATGTATATACAAGCAGATTTTTTTTTTGTGCTTTGATTTGTTACTCCGAACGGTGAATGATTTATAACGATCATCTCGTCCACAATCCAGCAATGGTCATACACATTTTTTCAATTGCGATAAATGGCCAATAACTCATAAGTTGCACGAATATTTATGCAAGGATTTTGCCTTTTGCGATACTTTAAACGTATTTCAATGGAGAACGACAGGGATGTGCTGGGTCACACAAGTGAAAACAGTTAAGAATCCAGGATACAGGAAGGTTTAGATAAATCACACACACAAAAAGAAGGAGCGCTTTCCTCGGAGTTTAATTAAAAATCCTACACCGAATGAGATAGAATCATCAAAGTGGGATTGTGTTTGCTCCTTTGTGCAAAGGAATCCTAGGATGTTCATAGAAATTTCACCGAATGTACCCGTAATTGAAGCAATCGTAATGATTTGCTGTTGCCATAGAAGTGATTCTCGTTGCCTCGTTGTTTGTTTGTTTGTCGACTGGAAGCTCTGCCATCGACACAATCATTTAAGCCTATTGTCCTTCTACAGGAAGAATGAACGAATGTACTCCAACCACATACGTAAAAGTGGTCATTTCACCGAAAATTACACTCAAGCCAAGTAATGATTACAAGGACACGTCAGAGAAAGGCATAGCTACTAGAATTGAACGAATTGTACAGTGGTGTTGAAAATTTGAGGGACTGCTTAACCTATTTTCTAATTGGCCGAATTTTTAGTTACGCAATGACAGCTGATTTTAAAATTGACTCTAGTGTGTTTATGAAATATTCGAGCAAGACCGTCTTCATTTACTGTGTGTAAGATCGAGCTTACATCGATCGGTTAGGAGAACGTCGACGACACTAAAGATAGCTCTTGGAAAAAACTTATGAGCAGTGACATTAAAGTTGTCTTTAGCGATTTAAACACAAGACTAGGAAAAGAGGGTAGTTTTGGTAGTACTGTCGGAAAGTATAGCCTGCACAACAATACTTTTGACAACGATTCAGGCTAATCGACTTTGCGATGCGGCGGGACATTGTCGTAGCTTGCACATGGTTCCTGCATCTTAACAATTAAAAGGTGACATGAAATTTAATTAACCGTCAACCAGATGGATAACATTGCGATCAACGCAAGATACTCCTCAAGTATAATAGATGTCTAAACTTTCCAAGGGGCGAACATTGACTTGGGCCACTACCTTTTTGAAGTCAAGGTACGACTGCGGATATCTCGAGTATCGTGAGGACCCTCTAAAATTCATCAACTATAGAGGCAGAAGTCTCCTCAACATCGCTTACAAGATCCTATCTGCTGCATTGTGTGAGCCTTTTGTAAACAACCTGATGGGTCTATATCAGTATGGATTTAGGCCAGGACACTCCACTACTGACCAAACATTTATTCTATGACAGATCTTGGAGAAAATGCAGGAAAGTCCGTTATGAAAGTCCAACGTCTTGAGGAGTTGGAACACGCCTACAACGAAGCTTTTAGGCTGGCCTCAGATTGGCCGGCGTCATTATAAATTTAAGGCCAATTTTCACTTGCAATATTGAAGGAAACCATCATACTAAAAAGCCTTACATTGGCGGGCTAAAATACGGGAGTAGACTGCTATATACTTGGCCGTCGATAATGCTCTACGGGTCAAAACAAATTGGCTGATTCCATGAGAATTAAGATGTACGAAAGAAAGATGACGGAGGTGGACTGCCAAATAAATGCGTTAGGAATAAGTAACGCCTGTCGGAAAACATCTTACGACGCGTAGTGTATTGTGGATGGCAATTAATCGTCTTGCGAAAGAAATACATTGCCAGCATAGCATCAACAACTCCCAGCTACCACCAAGGGTAACAATGGCAGCAGAGATGGGATCATTCTGACAAAAGCACTCATAGAGTTATGCCCAATATCGACGCATGGATCAACAGAAGACATGGCAAGCCAAACTTCAGGCTAAATGGGCAACAGACTCTTTTGGGTCTATCTTAAGGGCTACATCCGCTGGAAGAGTAACTGAAAAAGGGCGTGACCTAAATCTCATGCAAGACTGAATATAACCTTAAGTGAGCAAAATATATGGACACAGGTCTTTCAAAAGCTTACACTATGAAGTGTCCATCTATCAAGGAGTTGTTCCACTACAAGGCTGAGGACCGCATTTTTGCAGTGCAGTTGACAAAATTTTACCTTCCGGACTACATCCACATCTTTGTACAGCTCGTAGAGTTCGCGGTTATATCTTTTCCTCCATTCGCCCTCCTCGCAGGCAGGACCAAATATTTGACGTAGAATTTTTCGTTCGAAGGATCCCAAGATCTGCTCTGCTGTCTCACTTATCGTCCAGCATTCAGCTTCATAAAGCAAGACTGGCTAGATCAGGGTTTTGTAGAGCATGATTTTGGACCTTCAAGATAGGAGTTTGGACCCTAGTTGTTTGGACAAACCGAAGTAGCAGCGGTTGCCTAACGCTATCCTTCATCGAATCTCCACTATTGTGTCATTTGTGG
Organism: Criorhina ranunculi; assembly: GCA_951813785.1. Lineage (NCBI taxonomy): Eukaryota > Metazoa > Arthropoda > Insecta > Diptera > Syrphidae > Criorhina > Criorhina ranunculi. Next base: position 17,097,834 of record OX638381.1, read on the forward strand.
AGTTTATATTTGCCCCGAGGTAGATAAACTCCTTTCCGGTGATTTTGGAACCCCATTGTCTGTATGACGTATCATAGTCTAACTATGCGTACGAATATGGCTTTCCCTGCACAAAGCAAAGTCGGATTCATTAACAAAAATACTAGATGCTTTGCTGCTCCTCTCTGCTAATGGCCATGGAGGAACGTCATGGTGGTTGTTTCTGTCAGTCGTAGTGTGCTTAGAAAAATAACACGTTAACGTTCCGTTGGTGGATATAAGTTCCCAAAAGGATTTATTACTCACTTTTTGAATGGTACACACGTTCATATAGCAGTACTAACGTGTAGAGTGCAGGAATCCATTTCTGCCGGACATTGCTCAGATGTACAGTGAACATTTTGGTAAAATAATCTCTGTTCAGTCTAACCGGTGCAGCTTCTATTGTACACTATGTGTGTTCAACGATGGTGACAGCAGTTAAGGCATGTTTCAGGATAGGTTCACTACTTGAGCTCTTAAATTTAGTTTGCTTACCATGGTCGTATAACATTTAGGGGAAATATTTTAATGGCATTGTGGACAAATTGTCCTGTCATGCGGTGAATTTAAAAGGCTTCGCATTTGAATTTGATGAATGCTTCTGAAGGCGTGCTCATCTACAACAATAGTTGGGTTCATTACGTCAAATTTTAGAAAACCGTCGGAAGCTTTAGACACTGGAAGGGGTATTATGATGCGTAACAATAGGGCAACAAGCTGCCATAATGTTTTGATGAATCAATGTAGCGTGGTGTACAAAGTGGTATAAAGTGCTTCGGGAGCTGTTTTGAATCTCTGTATTCAACTTTCATTAGCCTTTTCACTACGATAGCCCGGAGGCATTATTTAATAACGTTCACCAAACATTTTCGGTTACAAGTCTCATGTCTTTCATGTCAGAACAACTCGAAAAAGATGTAAGATAAACGGATAGTGAAAGAAGGCCGCTTTAGCTGCACAAACTGCAAATCCATCAATCTCTTCAACATCCCGAACTATTGTTATCTGCTATATTGTTTCAACAACAGAAATCTGCCGTCAACAATCGGATTGGTGCAGTTTTAGGTCAAAAAAGTCTACATTAACCAAATTTCCACACTTTGGCAGATCTTGGAGAAAACCAAAAACCGATACCAAAGTTTTCTTTATCGATTTAAGGGCTTCTTATGGTAGCATTTTTTATCCAGATCCATGTGTAAATTTTGCATCCCTGCCAAACTTCTCTGTCTGTGCAAAATAACGGTGAAGAGTGCTCGCTGATCCATAAAAGGCCCTAATAATTCTTGTCCTTACTCTAGGATGCTGATTAAAAGGAAGCAATTGGTTGGCTACTTACTTACTTATCAGGCCAGCGACACTTGGAGGGTCTGAGCCTGAACTAATGCCGCTTTCCATCCTTAACGGTCCCGAGCACGCTGCTTCCAGATTACTAGACCAAGGTTTCCGGCATCCGCGATTGCCTGATCTTTTAGCCGGAGGTTCGGTCTTCTTTTTCTTCGTGAACCAGGTGGATGGGATTCAAAGTTCCTCTTAGCTGGAGCACTCTCGTCAATTCGCTAGGTGTGGCCGAGCCAGTGCAGTCGATGGATTTTTGCCTTCCGGACAACATCCACATCTTTGTACAGGTCGTAGAGTTCGCGGTTATATCTTCTCCTCCATTCGCCCTCCTCGCATACAGGACCTAATGTTCTACGTAGAATTTTTCTTTCGAAGGATCCCAAGATCTGCTCTGCGGTCTTACTTATCGTCCAACACTAAGCTCCATAAAGCAAGACTGGGCTTTGTAGAGCATGATTTTGGACTTTCGTGTTTGGAGTTTGGACCCTAGTTGTTTGGGCAAACCGAAGTAGCAGCGGTTGCCTAAGATTATCCTTGATCGAATCTCCACTAGGATGTCATTTGTGGAATTTATATTTACCCCGAGGTAGATAAACTCCTTCATTACCTCAAAGTTATAGCTCTCAGTTGTAAGGCTTTGACCTAGACGGTGTTCGACGAATCGGTTTTTGGTAGACACCATGTACATTGTTTAATCCTCGTTCGTCATAGAACCAACTTGTTTGGCTTTTTCTTCTATTGCCGTTAAAGCCTCAATAATGGCACGGTGGGAACGGGCGATGATGTCAATATCGTCTGAGTATCCCAGCAGCTGGATGGATTTGTTTAAAATATAGTACCTTCTGTGTTTACGCCGGGCTTTCGCACTATTTGCTCCAGCACAAGATTAAAGAAGTCACACGACAGCGCATCTCCTTGCCGAAATCCGGTGGATCTGCTCCCAATCTGCACGTTGCATTGCGAGTTCTCTAGCGTGGCGCGATACAACCGAATCAGTTTTCTGGGGATCCCGATTTCAGCCATCGCGTAATATAGTTCTTTGCGACGATTGCTGTCGTATGCAACTTTGAAGTCGATGAAATCGATGGTGAGTATCGACTTGGAACTCGTTGGTCTTTTCCAGTATTTGCCTCAGTGTGAAGTCTATCAGTCTATCGTCGATTTGCCGAGCCGGAAGCCACACTATACCGATGCCGATGAGTGTGGTGCAAAACGGCTTTAGTCGTTCACATAGTACACTCGATAGGATCTTGTTGGCTACATTAAGCAGGGATATGCCTCGGTAGTTCTCACAAGACATAGGATAGCCTTTCTTGAAGATGGGGCAGATAGAGCTGGTAGTTCAGTCGTCGGGCATGGGTTCGTCCTCCCATACTTTGCAGATGATCTGGTGCGTAGACCCAACCAGAACATCGTCATAAACTTTTTAAATTCAAAACAACAGAACTTCTAATTCAAGCTTTTATTGCCGTCTAACTACCTGGAAGACCAGGGATATATATGTACATTTATCAAAGTAAGACAAATTCCTACAAAGTACCTTGTGACCTCAAGTCAATTCTATAGACACCCTTGTAAATTAATTTTTCAAACAAATTTTCGTTGGATGCACTTAAGTCCGAGTAAGCGCATTCATGTCAGAAGCATCTTAGCTTTCATTGAAATGCATTCACCCATAAATCTTCCACAACCTCAATTATATCAATTTCATAAGGAAACCCCACAGAGGTACCTAAGTACGAACGAATGCAATCCAAAAGATACGTTATCCCACAACCACTGAACCGATTTCAGATTCCATTAGAGTTAAATAATAATTCATTCCTCTATTGAAATAAATCGTTGGCAGCCACTGTGGCGGTTTACTGTACTATAACAGAACCATTCCGTAACATATAACAAAATAAATAAAAAAAATAAAATAAAAGAAGAAGTGTTGAATGCAAACGTTTCAGGTTCTCGATGATGCCATAGAAAATGTTCCTTTACAAATAAATCCCACAGAGAGGCCGAGTCATGTGCCGAGACTCGAAGAGGTAAAATCCATGCCAAGAGCCCCTCTTTGTATGGTAAGCTGCTTGAACTCATGCCACTGCTTTGTACTGAGTATCGAAACGAAAGCAGGTTAAACACTCATTTGCATCCGATGTATTCCGACCCACCGCCCCTAAATATATACGTTAACTAAATCCGGGTAATTTCAGTGGTAGCCATGGTAGGGTAACGAGGAAAAAGGGCATGAATAAATGTTGCAACCATTATTCCTGCCATCGAGGTTTCAATTTTTGTTCGAATGCATACTCGGAAAGTTAAGTTTGGGTGTGTGTGTGTGTGGGCGTAAAGAGGCTCCAGCTTCCAGCTGAGAGGGAAACTTTGTTTCCGACCCTTTCACAAACTAAATCCATTACTCACTGATTTCTAAACAGTTGATAGAATTGTTTTCCTTTTTACGATTCGATGGTGTAAAAGATAAAAATATTTATTTAAAACTTTCTCAATTAAGTTGTGTAAGCGATCGTTATCCGAAAGGGGTTATTGCCAAACGATTGGAAGATTTATTTACACATACCTACATATATGTGGAACGTAGGACTTGAGTTATAGATTTAAACGAAAAGATAAACTGCACTTGAAAGTTGTGGTACTTTGAAAAGTTCAAATGAATTGGAAAGAAACGAATCACTCACACTTAATCGAAATCAACGATTGCTATGCATGAGGCTACAAAATAAGCATTTGAATGTCTTGCAACGTACGAAAAGCTTTGGAATCACTTCAAGAACTGAACACACTCATTTTTTTCTTTATTTGTTTGATATTAGGTGTGTTTTTTTGGTATCCCGTATGGGATTGCCGAAAAAAACGACATCGGGGATAAGCAATTTGCGTGTTAAATGCAACAACAACTTATCCCACATAGCATTAGCTAAGACCACAACATTTTCTGGTCTTAACTTTATCCCAGATAAAAACGGTGCTACCAGACTCGAGTTTCTATGGAAACATGACAACTGACGTGCGTTGATGTCAGTCGAGCGATTCTTTGTTATGAAAAAATGGCTGAGCAAGATAGAAAGTTCGTAAAAGCAGAAATGCAATATGCAAAATAATTCGAAAAATCTATAGTTATTGTTAGCATACGTAAAAAGTGGTCAGGACCTGCGGAATTGGGGCTGCTGAGATGTTATTTAGCTTTTGTTTTGGTTGTCTATCTCACAGCTGTTGAGTTGAAATATCAATCCACACGCAGTGCTGCCAATTTTTTTGTGATGAAATTATTAGTCCCCGATGTCGTTTTTTTCGCCAATCCCATATGGGATACCAAAAAAACACACCTATTTACTTTCTAAACGAAACATCTGTCACTTTTCTGTCATCGTCTCATAACCACAAAACGTCATTGTCGACGGTTACTGTTACATCGACGATTGATCTTGTCAAGAATATTAAATGTAACAGCTTATATGTGGAACGCCTGATGGATTGAATATGTTGGTAATGGGACTGTAGTCTTTTGCTAGCCTTTTAAGCTGTGGCCACAGCCATAAGATTAGGCGGCCATTTATGCTCTGAAGGCGCCAACAGTCAAATTAAGGCTAGTCAAACTCTGCAACCGAAATTTAAATGAGATATCAACAGGCCAAGTTGGAAGATGCTATAATTTTTACAAATGGCGGCAAATGTCAGTTTTATTTTGACACTTGTGAAATAAACAGATACAAAATACACGTCAACAAGGTGTTGCGGAACTAACCATTTTATATATTAATTCACACTTGTACTTCCAATTTGTAACAATATTTAAAGAATACTTGCGCCCCTATGGCAACACTGTAATCTTTCATTATGTTCTACTTATCACATCTTGCTATGTTAAAAACAATATGTATCATCCCTTTATGTACCTATGTAAACAGTCACGCGACATCACACCACGCAACTGTAACCGCAACTGGCTTTGCTATGTACACATGCGTACCCGAATATGTAAAACGGGAACATCAGCCCAGCTGCTTATGTATAAACATTTTCTTGTTCTTTTCGTGGAGTTTTTGCACTCACTTGCGTTTTACCCTTTGACTGGTGTGGTCGTAATAAATAGAGTTTAATGTAAGTCAAATAAGTTAAGAATAAAAATGAAGTTTAATTTTACAAAAAAGAAAATACAGTCCACTTAGTGTTCAAACAACAAGGTACGAATCGCTAAACACCTAAAGAACGCTGAATAATTGTTTCAATTTTTTTGCGGAATAATTCGTCGGTGGTGTGATTTTTGTGAATTTTGGCGCAGATTTCCCGGTCGTCCGACACCGATTGGGCAAACACTACGACGTTTAACCGTTCGCCTAGAAGGAGTATGGGACAACACGAGATGCTGTCAGGTCTGGCCGGCCCCAGAGCAGCCGCTTTGCTGAGAATATCGTAGCTGTGGCGAGGATGTCGCAGAGGAATCCGGAGGACGGCGAGCGCTACAGAGCCGTGCTCAACGACTTTTTCCTTCCTCAGTTGGATGAATTGGGACTGAAGAACATGTGGTTCCAACAGGATGGAGCAACGGCGCATACTGCATGAGCCATTCTGAGGTCTGCATTTCCGGGTCGCCTAATCTCTCGTTTCAGCGATTTGCACTGGCCGGCAAGATCGCTTGATTTAACCGTTCCAGACTTCTTTTTGTCGGGGTATTTAAAGTCACAAGTCTATGTCAACAAGCCTCAGACTCTTGAAGCCCTCAAAGAGAATATCCGTCACGAATGCGTGGACCTATCGCCAGAAGTTCTGGCAAGGGTGATGGAAAATGCCATAAATCGGGCCCGAATGGTCATCAATTCTGGCGGCGGCGCCCACTTAGCCGATATCAATTTCTCGACTTAATGAAAAAAAATTTAAGAGATCAAGTGAACATAATCCAAAAGCAGAACCAAAGTTTTTCACTCATAAAAAAAATTACAGCCAAACAACATCGGGTGACAACTTTTGCGCCACCTTGTACATATTCCATCCAGCAGTACTTCTTGCCAAATTGGCGATGCAATCTTGTTACAATTCTGCAAATTTTGCATCACTTCTTCTGTATGATGGGACTACCCCCCTGTTTGCTATTTCAAACGCATTCCTAACTTTTTTTGATGGATTTGATTTGATTTTTATTCATTTGATTACAAAAACATTATAATAGAAAACTTAAAATTTACAAGAAGGATTATGTAACAATAACTGAAATATAGAACTTAAACATGAGAATAAAAACTTCAAGTATAATGCAAATTTTAAATTATGTACATAGAAAATGAATGAATAGATACATACATTTTTTAGTTAGTGAAACTAGTGCCGAATGTATCGAGCCAAGTACAGAAAGAGTATTCAAATATAATATAGTGGAGAAGTGAAATTAGTTTAAAAATGGAAACGAAAGAATTACTAAATTATTAACCTTGACAAATTATCTATCTCATTGAAGTCATAATCAAACAACCACTTTTTGACCCTTTTGCAAAACGAAAATAAATTGCGAGAAAGCCGTAAATCAATGGGTAATTTATTGAATAAACGAGGGGCTACAGAAGAATAATAACTTAAAAAGAGATGAGTATTGTGTGGGGGAATAGATGCAAGATTTCTAGCAGTGCTGCGAAGACCATAAGCATTCGGATCATGGTTTAAAGAATAGCCGCTGCTTAAAAAAAATACTTTTAAAACTTTGTAATAGTAAAGATGTTTTAAAGGCAGTATAAAAGACTGAAGAAAGAGAGGAAAACTATGTTCATGGCGCCTTTTTTTCCAGATAATTCTAAGCAAATGTTTTTGAGCTACCAGCAATGGTTGTATTTTGTTTTTATATGTGCCGCCCCAACAAATCAAGCCATACTGTAGTTTTGATTGGACCAGACTATAATATACTTTAACTAGGAAATTCCTTGAGCAAAATAATCTCAAATGGTACAATGTTCTAGTTGTTTTGAGCAAACACTTTCTAAGGGACGTGGTATGAGCGCTTCAGTTCAATCTACTATCGATTTCAAGTCCCAGATACTTAAAAACCTGTGCGTTGCCAATAACAAAGCAGTTCTTTGAGCAATCATTAGAAGCATTAAAAGTTAATTGAGAATTAGATTCACAGCAAGTATCAGAACTTATCAAGAAATGGGTACAGTCCGAACTATGAAAAGTGAAAACAGGAAGTTGTAAATAAGGAGCGAACGTATTAAAGAACATGATTTTAGTTTTATCACTGATGACTAACTTATGCAAACGGAACCAATGCCTCAGTTTTTCTAAGTCGTAGTTGATATCCGCTGTGAGATCTAAGAGGGAGTTGCTAGAATATAAACAGCCTATGTCATCAGCGAACCCGATAAGTTTACCTTTCAAATTCAGAGTAAAAATTGAATTAATAAAAACTAGGAACAATATAGGTCCCAGTACGGAGCCCTGTGGGACACCAACTATGTCACTAAACACCAACAGTCACTAAATGAGTCTCTAATTTTTACCATTTGTTTACGGTTCATAAGATATGATTCAAGCCATTTAAGTGTAAACCCTCTGAATCCAGCTTTATTAAGTTTACTTAACAATATGGTATGATCAACAGTATCAAAAGCTTTTGTAATATCAATAAAAAGAGATGCAGTTAACTTCTTGCTATTGATGTTGTCATGTATCATGCTGCAGAAACTAAAGAGAGCATCCTCAGTAGATCTACCAGTTCTGAATCCATACTGTTTTTCACTAAAAAAAAGAGGTAGTTTCAAGATATGACACAATTCTTTTTTTCATAAGTTTCTCGAAAGTTTTAGAGAGTACTGGAAGAAGAGAGATAGGTCTATAATTATTTAGTCACTTATTGTCACCTTTTTTGAAGACAGATATAACTTCAGCATTTTTGAGCATATCAGGAAACTTACCACAGAAGATACTTTTGTTAAAGATATGAGCCAGTATGTCTGCAGATGTTTTTAATCAAAGTACTCGAATAAGAATTGTGGGTTAGAGAATTAGAGTTCCTTAACGACATTATAGTTTGAAAAACCTCAAATGAAGAAATAGGCTCGAAGAAAAAGCTCTGAGCCTCTTCCCTTTCACTGTTAAAACACTCAGTCATACATCGGCTAGAAATGGAGTTGAGCCCCGCATCAGTTATTATTTTATTCGCAACACTCGTAAAATATGTATTGAATGTATTGGCACAGTACTGCTTGCTCTCTCGTCGTATATTGCTTGGATTGCATCAGTGATAATTTATGTCTTTCTGAACCCTGAACCCTGAGTCTCCTTAAACCTTTCGGGTATAATTATTGCGAGCACTTTCCCGAATCCGTCTAGCACGGATAACTTCCTATACGAAGATTGTTGCTTAAGTAGTTTATCGCCTTTTGAAATAAGAAAGAGTCCTGTGATGGAAATGTGCCTTCTGTTAAAGATTCTGTGTATAAAGGTGTGTAAAGATCTACAATGTCGTCATAATCGCTTCCTTCAAAAGCACACCCTTAATGGATCTGTACACATGTTGAGAAAATACCCATCCTCTCCATAAGCATTTTAAGGCGTTCTTTTGGAAATGGAAATGCAAATCTCTTCTCCGATTCTCTTGAAACAAAACAAGAAATTTCTGTTAAAGTGGCAAAAGTCATACAAAAGACACCTTTTCTGACTCCTGACAGAATTTCCTAATTTAAAACCGGTTTCATACAAAACTAAGCTCTTGTCAGACATAAAATACATTATTCGCCAAATTGATTTCCGCCTTAAGACAAGCAAGAAACCCTACAAGGCACACGTACACCTCGACAAATGCCAATACTACTTGCACACGATTGCAATGGAATTTTGTTTTCTTACCGCCATATTTGCATAAAACAACCCCGAATACAGGTAAAGTACAAGAAAAAAAAAAAAAAACAAACAAAAACAGGAATACCTAACAAGAACTCCCTAAAAAACTTTAGCTTATAACAAAATCCATTCCAATTGTTTGAACACTTTCTGTTAGCCTCCACCTCTTGCCTCCTTTGTTTACAGATCCAATTCTGTTACACCACCACCATCGGCGATGTATCCTTGTTCGACATGTGTGCCTAAAAGGGTAGAACAACATCAGAAAAAAAAGAAAGAAGATATACTCACACAACAAAAGGAATCACAGGTGAATTTCATCAGTTTTATTCAAATCAATAACTTTCGCGCAGTTGGTGTAGTGCTAGAGCCTGGTTACCCGCCTTGGGGCTGCAGGGCGGTTTCCGTGGACTACGTTGCCATTTCATCGACTTTTAATCCTTCGAGTTTGTTTGAACAATTCAGTTTTGAGCTCTTTCTCATTGGAATTTGTTTTTCTTCTCTGCCTTGTTCTCTCCCTTCAATATGAATCCTTTTAGAAAAAATGTTCCGTTTTAGATTGCTGCAAGGCTTAACGGAGAAGTAGACGGTCGCTGGTGTGTGTGCACCTGTTACTTGTTTGCGCATCGCGGCACCCACAATTCAATAAAATTTCCTGTGAAAATCAAATTCCATGTTTTATTCAATGTTTTTCTCGTCCTTGTTTTTTTTTTTTTGCTAAAAACCTCTTCCTATGCAATCTTTTGTGGGCTGATATTGTTTTTCTTTACCAAAGGGCAATTTGAGAAGTCGTCATATTCGTGCTGAGCTTTATTTTACATAAGAAGATTGCGATGGTGATATTGGAGCTTATGTAGGATTTCATTCGCCAAATATATTGAATGGAAAAAAAAGGAGGAAAGTAACATTTTTTTTTGGGTCACCTTTGCTGGAAGGAGGTGAAGATGAAAGCCAGAAGGTGATGATATTTCGGTTGAATGTCAATTTTAAATATTGATTTTGGAAAAGGATATTTCAAACGCATTCCTGACTGAGTATATGCTGGGGTAGATAAAAATTTGGTTACGTAAATGGTATGAGAGGCACTTTGAGAAAGAGTTTTATAAAAGTCAAACGATTTCTTTTCATAATTTTCCTTGTAAGAATGTGAATTAAATACCTTACCTTGAGGTTGTTTGTCTTTTTATTGTCATGTGAGTAGAATCTAAAAAAAATTCCTTTAACTAATTTTTTGAGTTGGTACCGCAGCATTTGGACTTGAACTCGGTGAATCCTCACAGTGTTTTGCATCAATTTGTGTCTGTGGATTCCAGAGGAATCATCCTATTTTTCAAGCATTTGAAAAGAACCTGGCCCTCGGCCTCGATCCTTAGCATACTGCCTTTAGTTGGTTGCGGTCCACTTCTAAAGAGTCTTTCATTAAGCGCTTCCTATCTTTAAATTGAAATAAAACAAAGTGTGTGTGAGATATCATCGACATTTTTTATTCGTTTGAAAGGCCTATCGATGGCATTATGTATGGAATATAACATCGTTCAAATGTCCGCCGCGGCTTCTCTGAGTGGGGCGCATCCGAAATGTCAAATTTTTCATGACTCTGGCGCATAAATTAGGCTAAATTTGACCGATGGCATGGGTTATGTTGGCTTTGAGGGCTGCTGTGGTTTGTGGCTTATTCGCATAGACCTGTGACTTCAGAAAACTTTACAAGAAAAAGACTAACGGAGTCAAATCGCACGATCTCAGTGGCCAATTCACATCACCTCCACGTGAGATGACCATGCCCTCGAATCGCTCGTGCAGAATTTCCAATGTGGCACGTAGCGCCGTCCTGTTGAAACCACATGTCGTTGGTGTCCATATCATCCAATTCAGACCAAAACAAATTGGTAATCATCGACCTATAGGCCTGGCCAAGGTCGTTCTCAACGAAATATGGACCGATGACGCCGCCAGCCCAAAATCCACACCAAACAGTGACTTCTTCGGGATGCATTGGCCGCTCGTGGATCTCATGTGGATTGGTATCGTCCCAAATTCGACAATTTTGTTTGTTGACTTACCCATTCATCCAGAAGTGGGCCTCATCGCTGAAGTCAGTTTCCAACTGCTCTCCATTCCATTCAGCGAACACACGTCGTTGTCTATGGTCTATGTCTATGGTCGTTGTCTATGTCCTGGGTCAGTTGAATTTTGTATGGGTCACGACGCAAAATTCGCCAAGTTGTGGTCTGCGAAAGGCCGAGTTCTTGTGAGCTACGCGAAATCGATTGCACACTCTCACGGACAGCGGCGATGTTTTCGGCAGATCTTGCGTTTCGTCAACGTACGGGTGTTGGTTGATCGTTTACGGAACCAGTGGACTCAAATTTATCCACCACACTGCGAATAGTCCTCTCGGCAGGACAGTTTTGGTGACCGTAAAATGGATGAAGCGTGCGGAACGTTGCCCGAACAGAACACCCATTTTGATAAAAAAATTTTATTATTTGCACGTGTTGTTGAACGCTATATCCGTTCATGGTGATTTGGCAAAACAGACTGAATAAATGACAGCCAATTTGACAGATGAAGCTTCAACAATATGGCCGCTATCAACTGTCAAAGTTCAGAAGTCCCTATTGGAAGACCCTTTACATGTGGCCTTCTCTCAATCATTTCTGATAACAAAAAAAAAAAATCAAACGAAGAGTAACTCTTGTCAATCGCTGTTTCTTTGGACTGCAAACTAAGTAATAAGGCCCTAACTCAATCCTACTCTAAAGCTCAATCATATGTATACTATATTGAAGGCCATATTCGTTTTAAGCGTATACAACTACTAGCCCGACATCTAAAAACAAAACATCAAGGTGTTATTCATAAATATATCAAGTTGCATGAGTCGAATACATTAAGCCTCCCTTTCCCTTTTAATTTACAAGACATCTACAAAGCACATACGTTTGGGTAATCCAATCGTAATTTAACCCGATTCAACATTTAAATCAAATGCCAATTCCTTACTTGAAATATATATTCTAAATATTCATGATCTCCACGATGCTAACCTATTTCATTTCTTGACAAGGACATGTGTACACTTGCATGCATTCACGAGTATCCATATCCCCCTTTTCGGTGAAAAACCACACGCCACGACGACGACCATGGGCCTAAATCCACATTTAATCTGAATCTGTGTTCTCGGATGTTGTAAGTGCTGCTCTTATCTGCTCAACGAAGATACCCACTAAATTTAAGGATATTTATTAGCAAAGGATATAAAATACATAATTCACTACATGACTCATCAATTATGTAGGCAAAGTGGCAAACCTTTTGCCCACTTTCCACTTGAAGCTTTCTCCGCATTCGCCTTACTGTTATCAGCAAGTATTTAAGATAACATCCTGCCTGACGTTATGCCCAGACGAGTCCACCACATAAAGGGGTTACACTATAATTTGTAGAGCACAACATGCATGATAAATGCTTGTGAGTATGTGTCTAGGCAGCGAACAAATTTTGTGGTCATTTTGGCTTTAAACAACGAATTTATACAATACACACAGATACTCGTATCCACTTGCATAAGATATGTGTATGTTGCTTGTAGGATTTCCCGAAAATATTCTCATTCATTTGTGAACTATGTGTAGCGTGCCCGGATGGGTATGTTAACTAATAAATTATTTACCAGGACTATGATCTCGAAGGGTATAAGGCGAATACATTGGGGGCAGTCTTGTTTCGCTCTACGTGTGAGCACCTCGACAGGATGTGATACTTTCTTTACAACTGTTGGCAGGAAGGAAGAGGACATATTTAGAAGTAGTACATGCTGTACAGTTTTTTTTTTGTTCGTTGCGTTTGTAACAGTATGATGACGGATGACGTACATTTTTTGTTCACTTCGAAAGAATGTAAGAAATGTGGTTCCCAGTGAGCACATCTTAAGTGAAGGCTCGCATAAGACAAATCACGAGGTAGCGTGAAAATAGCCATCCAAGCCATCCAAGAAAGAACCGCGCCAGTTTAAGAAGAAGAATTTTTTGCACAGTCATAGGCAACAGAGGAAAATCTAAGAGCGGCGCTATTTAACCTCTAATCCGTGGGATAAGATGCAAGTGATTATGTGATCCACACGAAATTTCTGTATGACTCATCGATTGTGGTCTTATGGCTCAGGGGTGGGTCATAAGTCCATAATTATTATTGTTCTCACCGATTTTGGACATAAAAAGGAACGTAGCGAAGCGGTGCAATACAAATTCCCAATATTTCAAGGTCTTTCCACTTAGGTGAGTTATAAGTTCACAATTGGTTTGTGGCATTATAACCCACCCTGAGCCGACAAAAACACTTCGGCAGAAGACTCGAACGATGAATACTTTGAAAACAAGTTCCAGGCTTTCAGTGAAATAAGGAAGGTCACTTCCGACAATTTTATCTGAGAAATTGATGGAGTTCACCACCATTTATGGTTAGGGGAAGTCCCGTTCAGCTCTTGGATAATTTGCTTAACTGTTCGAAAGCCAGCAAATTTATAAGCGATCGTGAATGTTGTTTAAAGCTTGTCGCAGTGATTAAATTAGATTAGGATTTGAGGTGGTCCTTAGTCCCTTACCACTGCGGCCGCAAGTGGGCCTATAGTGAGATACCTTCTCTTTAGAGCTCCTCCATGATGTCGGAGTGCGCAATGAAACCAGCGATGTCTTAGCGTGAGCTGGTGGTTATATCTTCCGCCACGAGATTGTATTTACCTTAAAAACGATGACGTGTTCTTATGAGGCAGTTACAGTGACATGGTATGTGGTCTGTTGATTTTTCGTCCTTCTTGCACATCCTACACGTGTTGTCTTGTGCTATTCCCATAGTCATGAGATGTTTTTCAATCCGGCATTGTCCGGTTAGAAACACTGTGATGATTCGAATCTGACTTCTTGTTAGTTGTAGAAGTTGTTTCGTTCTTTTTTAGGAAGAGGTTGGTATAAAAGCTTTGGCTTGTCTGTAATGTTGTCCAGTAATGTTGTGCTTTGTCTTTTAACTAATTATTTATACAGCCTTTAGCTGTACTAATTGGGACTTGTCACAGTGAACTGGGAACTGTTTTCCCGAAATCGGCAGAGATTGAAGGTGGCAGTGTTTCAGACGTAACTTGTTTACAGAAAGACAGTCCATGAAAAGTTCTCTGATAGTCAATGCCAATGACTCATTTCCTTAGCCTTGTTCGCATTAAAAAAAAAAAAAAAGTATGTCACGAGCATAGTTCGTCACAGGACAAATATTAAATATTTCCCCCGCCTTGAAGGATAAAATAAAAGCACACACATGTCTATTTTAAACTCTTATAAGATAACATGTGGTATAAGTCTATGGCACCAACAGGAACAAACTGAAAATAACGCAAATACGAGAAAAAAAACTGTAAGAATACGAAAGGAGTACAGTTACACCTTCTGGAAAGTACAACAAAACTAGTGAAGACAAAAAAAAAACTTCACATGTGCTATGAAAATTCCACGACAAGAAAGGAAACTCCTGCTCCTTCTTCTTCGTCTTTTCTTGCTTTTTTTTTTTGAATTTTCCTCATGAAAATATTTGAAGAAAACTTTCATATTTGCCTTCTTCTCTCCGTTTATCTTGGTCGTTATTATTTTTATTGATTTTGCGGCAGAGGTTTAAGGGTGCTTGCCAGTGGTTTTGACAAGCATATGTCGAATTTTATTTTTAGTGTTTTAACTTTTTAGCAGAATCGACACTTGGGGCTATGAAATAACTTATCATACGTACAAGACTAACTTCTGAAGCTGCTCGAGAGTTTGGCATGTCTTACATAAAATTGTGTGTGTGTGGGGTGCTGTTGTGTTTTTTTTTTTGTAAAAACATATTCAGAATGGGATGTGTGACCACGATACGGGGGGGAAAGAGTTTTATAAGCTTAACCTCGTTAACTTTTGAAAATTTTCCAAGAATTTTTAGGAAGAAATAATTGGGTGTGCTCGTGGAATCACTCCTCTACCAACCATCAAACGTAAGCTGAAGTTCTGGGAAATGTTTCACGTGAAGGACTGCGTGACGCAAGAAATTGTGATAATTCTACCATAAGTCACAATTTTACGTTCAGGATCAAAATTTGTAATTCTTTTCTTCATAGTCATTGCAGGTGAAGGTTTTCTTCAATTTTGAAGTGAAATATCTTCAGGAAATCTGGGAGCACAACGGACGTTTTTTGTTGGCTTATCTGCAGGAGTTGAGAATGATATTATAAGTTAGGGCAATCGATAAACACTTTTTGTAACATATCCATGGGCATGCTAACTAGAAGGGTTTTTGAGCAACCGGATCATATCCACACTAAAATCATGCAGTGACAATTTGGAAACAGCCGTATAACCAAATCCGTAAACAGAGGCCTCTGTTATGGCTCCTGGACATCAACAATATTCTGACGGAGTTTGATTATATTGGAGTCATTTAATATGAGGGATGTTCGCCTCAGTGATAAATTACAGAAAGAGCTCTGATTAAGCTTAGCGAGTGGCCAACAAATTGTAGACTCGAGACTAATGCTATTACGCAAAATACGTAGGTTTAAGTTTCCACGTCTCGACCTGGATGAAGTGAAGATAGCCATATCTAAGTTGAAGTCCAACAAATCTGCTGGAGCAGATGGCCTGACTGCCGAGCTTTCAATACGGCAGGCGATGACTTGGTAAGGAGCATACACAAACTCATCTGTAAAATATGGTCGGAAGTAAGTATGCCCGATGAATGGAACCTTAGCATTATTTGTCCGATGCTCAAGAAAGGAGACCCTCTGAACTGCGCCAAATACAGAGGTATAAGTCTTAGTCTACAAGATCCTATCTGCAGTATTGTGTGAACGTCTGAAGCCGTTCGTCAACAACCTGATTGGTCTATATCAGTGTGGCTTTAGGCCAGGAAAGTCCACCATCAACCAATTATTCACATTACGGTAAATCTTGGAAAAAATCAAGAAGCTCCAAATCGATACGCACCATCTATTCATCGATTTTAAGTCCCCGTATGACAGCATCTATAGCGACGAGCTATACAGAGCAATGTCTTGTTTTAGCATCCCTGCCAAACTCGTCCGTTTGTGCAGGAAGACGATGGAGAATGCACGCTGCTCCATCAAGGTCGGTAAAGAACTAACCAAGGCTTTTGATGACAAAAAAAGATTTAGACAAGGCGATGCGCTGTCATACGACTTTTTTTTATCATAATTCTTGAAAGAATAGTGCAAAACTCACGCGCCAACACAAGAGGCACAATCTTTCAAAAGTCCCTCCAATTAGTCCCATATGCCGATGATATTGACATAATCGGAAGAAAGCAGCGTGCTGTCAATGGCGCTTTCGCGAATATTGAGACGGAAGCGACAAAGATGGGTTTAACGGTAAATAAGGGGAAAGCCCAAGTATATGCTGTCAAGAAAAAAGGACACTCAACACCGACGTCTCGGACAGAACGTCTCCCCTTTACAGCGACATTGACTTGGCTAGAAGAGTGAAGGTCCAACGACTGAGGTGGCTGGGTCATGTAGTCTGATGCTTCGGCCTGAAAAATCTTCGAATACGCCCCCAAGGGACAGCGCAGTAGGGGAAGACCGCGACTCAGGTGGCACACGCAAGTTGAAGGGGACCTCAATCAACTTAGCGTGCGAAACTGGAGGCAGCTAGCTAAAGATCCAGCTGGCTGGAGACGCTTGTTGGTTGAGGCCCAAGTCCACCCCGGACTGCAGCGCCACCTTAAGTAAGTAAGTAAGCTTCCACGTCTTTACAACCAAACGCTTCTTCTATCACCATGTGCAAGGTATCTAGGCGTATTCATTGATCCCAAGCGCAACTGGAAATTGAATAAAGAACACAGGGTAAGCTACTTCTGTAGCTAAACTTTTGTTAAAATCCGAAGAGGACTCCAACCTAAGATGGTTCTTTGGATGTACACTGGTGACCCGCCTTTAGTAAAGCCTACAACATTACAAAACTAAACAAAGTTCAGATAACAGCTGGGATCGGAACCACAAGGTCGACCGAAGTACTGCCACTGAAACCTTGTTTCGTGAAGTGCAATAAGACTCAGAGAATCTGAGTCCGGAAAAATATTTGGTCATAGCAACGCTTATGATTTGCTGACCTCGACCATAACTGACAACACACAACCTTAACTTAAATTCAATAGAAATATCGAACTCCACTCTAAGAACAGGTAGACATACTCGAAATTGCTCGAAGAGATGACACTAGTGAGCAACAGGGAACATTGCATCCATATATACGAGGCTGAAACCTGTCGGCTTACAATTAGCTGAACACAATATAAATAGGGTTAGTGGTCATCATGTTCAAAAATAGAAAACGTAACATCACCTCCAAGCGGGCTATAAAGTATCAAGGAGTTCAAAGACCCTCCTTCAAAAAGCATCTAACTTATGCTAGTGGAAAAGTTGCAAAAATGGGGAAAACGCATTCAAGATGAATCCAAATAATGCTGGATCGAGTATCAAAAGTTAAAAAAATAACCCTGCCTCTCTCGTTACCGATATGGATGTCATGACCCATCTCTCAAGTCTTTCCTAATGAATTTCAATTTTTTCAATTTTCCAAGCTAACTTTCATTCCCCAAACGAGGTTAATAGTTAGACATCCTATCGGGTGCGCCAATCAGTAGTCGTAGAGCATGTTAAACATGGTGTGAGTCTCCTTCCTATTCTCGGTCTGTAATAAGAACATCGAACTCGATGTCGATTTGACACACGATAGGTGTGGAAAAAAGTTATTAGCAAGATTGCTGTATCAGGCGGGCTTCGCGTGGTACTACACCCTTGTCTATATAGAAACCCAAGCACAAAGCATTTCGCTGTTCGTCATAACAATTGCTGTGGAGCAAACCAACAGTATAGCTTGGAAATGTTTAAAGGTACCTTAAGAGCTTGACTCTCTCGTAAAACAGTTGTGAATAACTTTCTACTTTCTTTAAGTTCGCCTTATTTTATCGGCGGTCGCTGTCCTTGGGCTCAGTGTCGTTATCGGTGAGGAATGCTTATACCAAATGGAGCTGTGGGCTAGTGAAGATCCAACAAAGTTCTACTACTGTAACCCGTATACAAATCAATCAGCACTCGGAGATTGTGTTCCTGAAACAGGATTTGTTAGGAATGCCAGTATTACGGGCTGTGTTCCATGGGTAGACTGGGATGATGCTTGCGTCGATAAGGTTGATGTAGCGACCATCACTTGTGAAGGCGAAACCTTTGTGCAACCTCATGGAGCTGTTAATCCGGAAGTGTTCTATTTGTGTGTTGAACAGAATGCTACGGCAGTTCCATTATTCTGTCCACAGGGTAGAGCGTTTTATGCAAAGAACAAATATTTGGGCTGTTTTCCATGGGCCATGTGGAGAAATTTAACAGGGTGTTTGGAATGATAACTAATAAAGAGATATGCAATGTGATACGATATATTTATGTGTTTGGTTCAGGGAAGTGTGCTTTCCGGCGATAGTTAAGGTAAGGCTTAGCTTAGACGACTATTAAGAGTTAAAAAGTGGGCACCAAGATCGGTCGTTCAAAGTGGAGTAGTTCTCGAAATGACATCATTATATTTGGAACAAAGGTAATCTTATTCTTAAGGAGGCAACGACAGGGCTCAAAGATGCAGAATGAGGCAAAATTTAAAAAGGAGAGTGCCTTCGGTAGCACAGTCAGTCAAAAGGTACAACCTACGCTGTACCGCGGAAGAGTCGGAGATTTTGTTTCTTATTCCGGAATGTCCAGATCAACAGAGCACAAACCACTTGAATAATCATCATCATCTTGCGATCCATGACAGACATGTCCCTAACATCTTCGTAGCAACAAACGTGGACTTGAATCCCTTTGCAGTTCTGGTCAAACTTTGAATGAAATTTTCCATAATACATCCAAAATGCATCAGGAATGCAGCCTCTGATGTAATAAGTTTCTATCAATCATCATAGCAAAAGTTATGGTTTGATGACGACTGCCGATTGAAGGCTTTAGAGCGATACTAGAACGGAAGACTTCTACGAGCTCTACGAGTAAAAAAGAGAGCAGGAGTTGGTAGACAGAGATTAGCGCGGGAAAGCCTGTGAACGTATATATTTCCGATTGAATAGATTGCTCCTTGCTACTTCTAATAATAGACAATTCAAGCGCTTTAAGATCAGCTTTACTGTCAGAAAGGATGAATATTCGTAACAATAAGATGTTATGCATAATCATCGCATAATGATGATGGCAAAGACCTCTGCCTGGGCTATGATGTGTTTGCCCAAGCTTATTAAGAAATTATTACAAGGATGTATACAGCTATTGTCAGGCCTATCCTTACCTACGGTTGCCTAATCTGGTGGCCTGCAGCAGAGAAAACAACAAATCTCAGGGTACTTACCACTGACGCTATAAGAACTACCCCAACTGCAGCCCTAGAAACTTTTGTCGCCCTGATTCCATTAGACCTCTACTGAACCGTGAACTTTCAATGAAGCTAGTCAAGCCTATTAAAGCTCAAAATCCTTACCGCGAATCATAACGTAACACTCTGGTGGATCCCGGGACATAAAGGCTTCCACGGGAACGAAATAGCGGATGAATTAGCCAGGAAGGGCTCAGAACAGGACCTATCACTGGTCGATCATTCACTTCTGCCCACCTAGTTCTCGTCAAATCAAGCATTGCACTACACTTTCATAGATAAGCTGATGAGAGATGGAGTGCACTCTTATCATGCTGCATCTCCAGGAAACTCTTCGGGGCACATTCTTGCGCTAAAGAGAGCAAACTTAGCTCTCTTCACAGGCCACAACTTACTGACCTTAGAAGAATGCGTTTAAGTACAGAAGAATAATGCAGAGAACACAACCCACTTCCTATGCGAATGTCCCAGCCTATACAGAACAAGGAAGACGGCTCTCAGTGAATACCACTTCAACGACCTGGGCGAACTGTCCAAAAAACCACCAAAAGCAATTCTAAAATTCACGACAAATTCAGGATGGTTCAAGGAGGCCGAACGTTCGTAGCTGCACTCATCCAGATCCTTCCACTCTTTCTTGTCTTTTCAGAATTGACATTCCACGTCAGAGGAACGCATGGATCCGTTTGAGATCCGAGTGAAGGCTGCATCCACCTCTTTAACCTACCTACCTACCTACAAGGTGATTCTCCCAGTTTCTGTCTCCATTTGGTGTCTGTCAAGGACGAATGTGGATTGCTGGAGTCTGTATGGGGGTGAAATGATATTAAAGATAGAGGTTGGAATATTGAGCAAGTAGCCTGACATGCAGTATCCGGGTGGACGTTTAATTCGTTCTTGTTTTCTTAAGATGGTGATTTCGTTAGTTTTGGTCTACGAGACCATACTGGTATACAGAAGTTCTACTTAGAACCCCGGACCGATGTCGAAAGGAGGGAAAAGAACTAATGTAAACGCAATAATTTAACTCGAAGAGAAGACAACTCCAAGCAACAGTTCGATGGAAACTATTCTAGTGGTTCTCGAAAGCATAGCAAACCCCAATCGGCTTTGACATTCTCGACTTGACTTCTTAATCATTTAATCAATGCAATAGCTTGTCAGCTAAGTTAATTGCCAAATCAAAAGGTGACTTAACAAATCTTTTTAAAATTAATATCCGGCAGGTTTGTAACCATGCTCACATGCTCACGTGATTTGTTGAAAAAAAAAAACACGGACTCTTTGAACTTTATAAAGATTAATTAGCAATGTTGTGTATTTGATGAAAAGCTTCCTTAACACGGAGATAAGTATTTCTTTATCTCAAAGGAAAAGTATTTAGTGTTCGACGAAAATTAGTAAAAGACATAAAGACTTTCAATTTACCAGAAATAGTTTGTATGATACCCTATGTTATCAAACTGTATGCTCGGCAAGAGATAAGCCCTTTCAAATTGTATCCTTATAGGCTAAGCAAGAAACCTACAATATGGTTTGACTAGCCCTTCTTCATAGGCTTCATCTGTTTTGTTCTTTTTTTTTGACACTTTGCTACTGTTAAGGGCCGCCTCTCTTGTCCTTAATCGTCCGATTCAACTGTCCTCGTTTCTCCTTGCATCTAGAGTGTTCCTTTTCAGATCAATTCCAACTGTTTTCAACCGCCGGTCCTTATCTTTTCTTAGGGCATCTGGCATTTTCATCGCTTTTTTTTAACTTCGCAACGTGGTTTGGTCTTCTTCTGTAATTTGTCATCTATTGGCGTAAGTTGAAGGCTTTCTCTAACATTTTTATGCCGCCCAGCATTCTGCACTGTACTGTACTGACTGCTATACTCTCATGGTAAAATGGGTAACCTCACCCACAATTCTACCTGCAGTTTTGACTTAAGTGGTGCATCCACATCCTGTATAAGGACATCAAACATACGTTTTTTTAGACACTCTGTCGAACTTCTTTTCTTCTCCGCGCAGTTTGCATGGCATCTTTGGAAATACTCACGCTGAACAAGTGATCAGCATCCTCACAATATACTGGCGATGGCTCACCTAAAACAAAAAATAGACTACATACGGCCGATCTCTGCAGGTGGCCACGAAAGAGGACACGACTGCTGTAGTAGAACCAAGAAACCAAAGTTGGAGGATAGATGTATGAGATACTGATGGCATCAGGAAGTTCGACAGAAATACTGTGAATTATAAGCAACAATACCAATAATTTTCCCCAGCACCCTCAAAGCAAAGACCTGTTCTTTTTTTGAGCCACCTTCATGTCCTCAATGCCATCGTTGATAATTGACATTGGAATTACCAATTTGACCATTCAGGTCCCCACAAATAAGTATTAACTCTTCGGCTGAGAGGTCTTGTATAATGTAGTAGAGCTGTTCCAAATTTGTACTGATTTTCTTCTCAAGCCTTCTTAAGGCTAAAATTCGAAAAATTCCTAAAAACTAAGGACTATCAACTGCTAACGACCAGATCGACATGAAGACTTATAGTAGGACATGTCACAGATGATTTTCAAGAACTGTAGCCATTATTTCTCTGTGTCATGTCACGGTGTTGAGTCAAATATACCCTATGAGATTGGCTAGACAAATCACCATCAATTACAACACAATTAAGATTATTCTTCATACGGTGCTAATAATCAAAACTCGAATAGAATCTGGACTATATATTCCTCAATCATAATTGGGACTAAGTCAGTTTATTACGGTATTTTCAAGCCTTTGATACAATAATGGGTAAGCCTTTCGCCTATCAATCCAATTCAGATTTAATACATTTCCACTTACTTCCAGTTCCAATGAAAACTGTCGTTATATTTGTCATTTTCGTTGTGGGATTCACTGCCGGTCAGTCTTTCGATGAACCCACAACAGCATACGACACCCCGCCTTTTACTACGACCGGTGCGCCTTTTACTACGCCCAGCACGCCTTTTACTACGACCGGCGCACCTTTTACTACACCCAGCACGCCTTTTACTACGACCGGCGCGCCTTTTACTACGCCCAGCACGCCTCTTATAACGACCACGACTGGGTCTCCATCTGATTGTGTTTACAGCGACGAACTTTGGGCCGATGTTAATCCAAACTTATACTACTTCTGTGATCCATTAAACAATCGCGCTGTCCAGCTACAATGCCCCACCGGACGTGGTTTCTTAAGAAATGGCACGCTCTCAGGATGTGTTCCATTCGAACAGTGGCCGGCAACGTGTGTCACCCAGGTGCCGACTGTCCCGTCTTGCACTGGCAACAACGTAAATCAACCATCAGTCGCAACGAATCCAAATCAATTCTATTTGTGCCTCGCCGCAGGAGAAACTCCCGTCATTCTACAATGCAACAACGGAAAGGGTTTCTTGTCAAACAACGAAGCCTTGGGTTGCGTCGATTGGGCTGAATGGAGGAAACTTAAAAATTGTAACATTGTTTGAACGAAATAAATTCAATTTAAGAGCATAAGACGATTGTGTAGATCGATTTATTGCACAACACACTTAGTAGGGACAATTTTCAGACCAAACACTCCAAGGCTGGCAGCCGTCATTCGCACCACTGGCGATAAATGCTGATCCCTCGGGACATTCTAAGACTTGTGGTAGACCAATTCCTTGACAAATCCAAAACCAATTGGGCTGAACATTTGGAAATTTAGTCATCTGCTGATCGGCCGTACAAGCTGGTGCACCATCTTTGCTGGTACAATCCCACAATACCCACGGTACACATCCTGTCAATGTTCCGTTCTTAATATATCCACTTCCTATTGGACAATTGAATACCATTGGAGTGTAGGGATCATGGCATGTATAGTAAGTTAGTGGATTATCCAACGGATAGGTATAGCCAACTTCTGCTGCATTGCAGTTTAGACCGGGGTATTCCGAAACTTGTGCGTAACAAAGAATTGCCAAACAGACAACGACGAGTGTTGTCAACACGATTAAACCTTAAACAAGGAAAAAGGTCACTGGATTTATTGAATTCAAATTTATTTTATCAACTTACGGCACATTACTTTCGAGGTTTGTTAATTTAAATGAAATAAATAGAAATCCAATAAGACGTGGTCTTTTATAAAATTTTCCATAAATTTATCTCAAAATGACCGTCCTCTGATAATCCTATCTTAATCTTCACAAAAAAAAAATGATAACTTTAATTGATTTTCCAAATAGTGATATAAAATTTCAAAAGTAATAATAGCTTAATCAAGCCTTGAGAAGTCTTAGGAATTTTACTACGTAAAAAAGTTGCGACTTATCTGATCGAATGTGTCATAATTCTGAGATGTGCTTCCATTTTGAAATGTCTACGGATTTCGTTAAATCAAAAGTCAATTAAGCACTTAAAATGCTAATTCATGGTGATGAGTTAAAATTAAATGATAAGCCTGATAACCAGACTTGTGGGGCTATTTTTGGCAGTTTATTGACTGTTTTGAGAAAAAAAAAACTGACCGATGGGGTTTTGATAATGTCGATAGCGCGTTGCTATTCTAATGTCGGGGATTTTTCCTCCCGTCATAAGTAGAAATATGGAAGGAGCCATGGATAAAGTTAGCACTTGGGCTACAAGTGCACCGATGCTTTTTACCACTGAAACCAAAATGCCTCCATGGCTTAATGGATAATTACTTTTCCTTTCCCCAAGCGCAATGTATTTAAGAATTATCCTCGACCCAAGGCTTTGCTGAAGACTTAACATAGAAAAACGATTTAGAAAAGGAGGTATGCGTGGCTTAAAACTATTGCCAAAAAGTTGGACCTTTAAGCAAAGATGATCATATGGATGTACACTGCTTCGGTATGTTCTACTCTCACTTACAGGTCTGTAGCTGGTAGAGCCCAAAGCATCAAGAAATTTAACAGAGTCCAAGGAACAGCGAGAAAGGTACTAAGACTGCCATGTGGTCATGTCCGACCGACACCTATTACCTCTCGATCTACTTGCCAGAAATGTTGCATCGTCAAATCGAGCCCTGTGAGCACAGCAACAACTTGGATTCCGTATGAAGGGGTCTGGTAGCACCCGTTACAGACTTCATCGCACCCAAACTCAACTTGATAAGGGACTTCACTGTAAGCTTCTCTTCCAGAGAGAAGTGGAAGTATAAATAAGTGATTAAAAACTATTTTAGAGCTATCATCAGCCAAGAATCTTCGCAGAAGTACTACACATATTTAAACTAGACTTTCAGAATTATTCAGCGTCTTGCAGGGGAGACGCTAACAATATGGGACTCATGCCGAAACATTTAACAAAACACAAAACAACAACCAAACCAAACACAGCTACCTTTCGTGATACTAAAGACGCTATCAAGACCTCATCCTCTTAATCGGTAGTACAGCGCAGAAAGGCGCTCGGTCTTATTCTCTTCTTTGGGGTTCTGGTCACAGAAAGTAAGAGGGAATTAGTGAGCTGGTTTTTCTTTTATAATTAGCGCGCTAAAGGGATTGAGAATACCCTTAAACTAGAGCACGGGCATTAGGGAAATTAAAGGAGAGACAAAGGAGGTACCGATGCACGTTGGCTTCAAATGCTTTAAATAGTAGTATTATAGTAGTTAGGCGAGGATTAACCCTTCATAGATTCATAGAGAAACAAGTTCACATTCTCACTTTTAAAGGCAAATGCCAGTAAATAGTTGAATTCTTAAACCAGGGCTGTAGCGTTCGGTACAAGCTCCTTGTCGGCCAATCTTAGTTCCTACCTATATATACCCTTCAATGCAAAATTCACCTTATATGGGTATCGGGGCATAGAGACATTCCAAGAAACGGCAGGGTTGATGAACTCGAACAGAGAGGGCACAACTCTACCGGAAAAGGGGAATTGAATCATGCCTCTCGCCATCTGCAAATTGCTACTAAAAAGAAACGCCATCAAGATCGCCAATCACAGATGGACAGTGGGTAACATCTGTCTTATCACCAAGCAGATTTGGCCACAGCTGAATCTCAAACGTTCTCACTGTCTCATCAGACGGAAAAGACTGTTGATAAGCACCTTAGTAGGTGTCATTATGTGGACACTGCACCATCGGCAAGCACGCCTATAGGCTAGGACTCCTTTACAATGTCTTTTACAGAAGCAGCATGGATGAGAAGGAAGAGGGACGATTCTTCACCTTCTTTGTACATATCCAGCCCTCTCAACTCGAAGAAGAACACAACCTAACTGAACTGGCTGACATCAGCATAGATAGACTCCAGCGCCTCATAGCAAGCTCTGGCTGGTTCTGCGGGTAGTACTTCTGGTGAAGTACAGATTCATGTGGTAACACGAAGGACCTTATTTTGTCTAAGTGATCTTGCAACCTGCAGCCTTTCACTCCTATCTAACGTAACCTAACCTTCAATACACATTGCCGAAGTTGGAAATGATATTTGATAGGTAGGCATGCCCCTACAGTGGGCAGTGTCCCGTCCAACAGAAGCTGCAGGAAGAATAGTATTCGATGCATCTACCGAAGGCTGTACAGAAAAAACCCTTCAGGAGCTCGACATTTACAAAAAAAAAAAAGGAACTTTGAGTGTGGGTCTTAATGGTCTTGCACATAGTGTGGAGCAGGAGAGGTTCACACTGATAAGACTGCCCACAGTATACCCAACAGATTTCGGTAAGGACATGTCACTTCTCGTTCTACAGCGCCTAGCTGGTACAAAAATCAATCAACAATTGAAGATTGCAACTATGCAAACTCCTCACTCTCTTCGTTATGTGTCATCTTTCAACATGGCTGACGTAATTTATTGGGACAGGAAATGAAAGATTTGATTGTTTTCCAGTTTCAAGTGTTTCACTTCAAATTATGACAACCTTCTCATTGGCATTGATTCCGATATCAATGTCAATTGAATCAGAAGGTATACGGTTTTTTTTTCAAGAAGCCAAATGATAATAAGATAACGACGACATGCTCATTTGGATAACATTGTGTCACCCCTCCCAAGTTGAACACGTTTTAGTGTGTACACTGATCAAGAAATTAATTATAGAAACGATAACCAGCAGATGCGTCAAAAAGAATTTTTTGCATTTTTTTTTTCAATGATAATAAACGTTGATAGCTTCGCCTAGGAATACCTCATTGAAGTCACAGATGTGTGAAAATGTAACTATCACTATTACCCATCCCTGTAGCTCGTCACTTCCTGCCGTCAAATTGAATTTTTCTTTTTTTTTAAATGAATTCATAACCACCATAGCCAATGGGGGCAATTCTGGTTAAATGAATCCATTCTCCATCCCTTCTATCTGCGTTCCATCTCGCATATCATTTGGAAAATGTGAATATTCTGCAGGATATACAGTAAAGCCTTACAAAGGTAGTTTTCTTTTTTTTCAGCTAAAAAAGGTTTAAATTTGCATTTAAATTGTATCCTTTTGTGGGCACACCCCACCCACACATATTTGAATCCTTCTCAGTTCTGCAAGTGATAACAAAGAATTGCTATAATTTTATTCACCGCATGAGATAAACGCGGGGGGTGCTTCTCCCGAGGACATCTCTTTGAATTGGTAATAGTTTATTTTACCGCTCAAAGGTGATTTCAATCTTTAATGGGAATCCATTGAAAGACGATAGATAGTCTTAGCTTTAGGGGGAAAAAAGGAAATCACGTTTGAATCGATCACAGTTTATCCGTTAAAAAAAAAAAGTCAGTAACTAGTGTTTTTTTTTGCGACCGGAAATTAAAATGATAACCGAACTTAGAACGAATGTATTTTAAGGTGTAAATAATTGTATAACGTGGAGTGTAACGCAATTTGGTTGAATGTCATTAAGCAACGATGATAGCAGAACAGACTGCTAAACAGCTGAGACTTACTGAATAATGATAACCTCAAGGAACCTCAACCTGTGTACGTCACCTAAGTCGCGGTTTTCCCCAACTGCGCCGTCCCTGCAGGGTGGACCGCAATTTGGTTGAATGTCATTTTGGCAAGTTAAGGTGACGACAGAACAGACAACTAAATAGCTGAGACTAACTTTTTTATGATAACCTCAAGGGACCTCAACTTGTGTCTTCCTCTACAGCGCCATCCCTCTAGGATGGACCGCAATTTGGTTGAATGTCATTTTGACAAGCAAAGGTGACGGCAGAACAGACAACTAAACAGCTGATACTTCCTTATGATAACCTCAACGTTGGTTGAGGTCGCTTGCCACTTGTGTGCATCACCTAAGTCGCGATCTTCCTCTATTGCTCCGTCTTTCCGAACTCAAAAACTCTTCAGGCGGACTGCAGATGCGTATTCGCTCTACATATCCCAGCCAACTTAGTCTGGACTCTTCTGACTAAGCCGATGTCTCTGAACAACCCATACGGTTCGTTGTTTGATCGCTTTCGAACGATTTTTCTCTCAAAACAACAGAGAGCGACCCCATCCATTGATGTCCATGCCTCCGTGCTATAAAGCAGGCCTTGTACAGAGTCACTATGGTTGTGTAAGAGAGAGTTCTGCTACTCAATTGCCTTCCTTCCGAGCCCAAAACAAACAACAAAAAAAAAACAGTGATTGGCGAGAGCTTTCCTGTGTATGATCTCAGTTGCCTGAGTTGATAGTGGAGCCCAAGTAGACAAAGTCCCTTATATCTATCTAGGTTGACGTTCTCTCCAAAACGTCGATGTTAGGTGTCCTTTTTTGTTGACAGCATGTAGATATTTCGTTTTGCCCTCGTTCACTGATAAACCCATCTTCGACGCTTCCGTCTTAATACTCACGAAAGCGCTAGTGACATCACGCTACGGTCTTCCGATTAAACATGGAATTTTAAAAGGTTGTTGTTTTTTATAATTCACTAGCGCTAAAGGGATTTTGAATAGCCTTATGATGCTATTCACATAGCGCTAGTGTTGGTGTAGTGATTTTGAAACTCAGATGGTTTGAGGTTTCAGTCTTTTTACTCCGAGGGTGGGTGTCCAGAATGACTGGGGAGAATTATTGGTACTGTTGCCATTGCTTATCATGCACAGTATTTCTTTCGAAAATCCTGATGTCATTTTTGCCTCTGGTGTTGACGTTTAAGATCTCCAAAATGTTAAAGAAATCGAATGACAACGCGTCCTCTTGTCTAACTCCTTTTTTGACATCGATGATCTCAGTGAGGGCTTCACCGATCTTGATGGAGCAGCGCACATTCTTCACCGTCATCCCGCAACAGACAGATGAGTTTGGTAGGGATGCCAAAGCTAGGCATTGCTCTGTATAGCTTGTCTCTAAAAATGCTATCACATACGGCCTTAGGTTAGGTTGAAGTGGTTGCCAGCTATTGCCAGCACACTTAGACCAGTGATAGATCCATTGTGATCACATGCGGTCTTAAATTCCATAAAAAGCTGGTTGATGTCGATTTGGACTTCTTGAACTAGTGTGATCCTTTTTTCGATTGTGAAATGTGGACTCTCCTGGTCAATCAATTTGTTGACGAAAGACTTCAGGCGTTCACACGTTGTGGCATTTTAAATCGTGTATGCATTACTGACGAGACTAGTGTCCCTTTAGTTAAGGGGATTTCCTTGCTCGTACTTATGTTACCATTATTTCTAAAGAAGAACATAACGAGTTCATAAATTATCATCTAACAAATAACTTCCATTTGTCAAAAGTAAAAACGAAGAAGGATACTACGACTACATAAGAAGTTCAACACGACAAATTGCCACTTAATGGCATTATGTAAATTTGAAAGTGCAGCACACAATAAATTTAACAGAAAAAATTCGTAAGTGTCTTCCCTGTGAATTGTGTAAGTTCACCGGGGCACAAAACGCACACACAATAGATCTTCAGAGAATGTTTCTGAATATGAGACAACAAAAAGATAAAAAAAAAGGAAACTTCAACTAGAAAAGAAAACCAAAAAAAAAAAAAAAATAAGGAAGAAACCATTCAAGTCAGGGACTCTTTTAGAGAGTCTGCAAGTAGATAAGTTCCTTGTTTCTCGAAGGAATATCCCCCATCCTCGTATACAATGAATGTTGACGACTATGATAACGATGATTGTGACACAGACTGATGCATCAACGAGAGACAAATGCATACGGTTGAGTCATAACAAATTTGCATGTAACGGTGATGGATATAGTCAGTCATGGCGTCGGAATACTATCCAACTATGTGCGATTGTGATTCCCTCAGGCATACAGAACTGATGTAAATCCATGAGTTTTTTTTTTTTTTTTGCAAGGATGTCTTCGTTTTGCTTCTTTTCATATTTTTAACGAACACATGGTGAGGAAGTACATTCTTTTTTTTAAGTAGTTTTGTTGAGGATATAACTCTTATTTATTTATGAAAGGAAGTCAAATGAGGAAGAGGTTCTCTAATTATTTTATTGTGAGAGTCTTTATGAATTTCGAGAAAGTCAAATTGACTTGGAAAGGTAATGTAGTTTGCAAGTGTGCCTTTGCAATGAGTGCTTTGTGTTTCGATTTCCAGTTGCAAATTAGCTTCTTTCCAAAATAGCACATTGAACCAGCGTCCTATGTTGGTATTTGGCCACACTTTTCTTAGACCGCAGTAAGTGTTTGTTTCGGTTGATGGAAGTCTTTAAAAGCCTACTGTCGGACTTCTATTTCTAAGCCTTACAACGTGAATGTAGATTGATCTACAAAGCTCTGTTTATCCGCATCACTACTAGTCGTAAGCATTTAAAACCAATGTGCGTCGGAATCTCCTTCGTCTCGTGTCTAATTTTTCGAATGCCCATGTCATCAACCCTTAAGTGCGCACTAATTATAAATAAAAGGACCAATGATGACCGTGGAGATTGCCGATCGTCTTTTATAGAGATGGTGGAGCAGTACAATATTCACTTTTGTTGGGTGCCAGGGCTCTCAACAGATTGCACACCAGCGCCGTAATAGGTATCATCACGGGATACTGTCCTATAGGTTAGCATGCACCAAGGTTGAGAGTACATTCAAGCGATTTCTTTCGAAACTATTCCTCACCTTCTTGGTAGCTGCCCAGCTCTCTTCCGCAAAAGAAGCATCCTACTATAACGAATTAGGCGATCAGATAACCTCCTAGGCTTCATCAGAAGTTCTAATTGGTTTAATGAGTAAATAAAGCGAATGCAGAGGATGTGGTGACCCAGATGCTGAGGAGGACACATCCCACCTCCTATGCGAATGCTCAAGCCTTAGCAGAAACAGCAAGACAACCCTTGGAGAGCACTTCTTCAATGACCTGGGCGAACTGTCAAGCAAGCCACCGAGAACCATCCTAAAATTCTTTCGGCACTCGGGTTGGTTCCGGGAGGCCAACTAATAAAAATAATAATCTGAGTTCTATTTTTTTTAAGTATACTACACCACATCGGGGAACACAATGGATCCATTGAGATCCGAGTGCGGCTGTTCATAAGTGCAACCATCCCTACAACCTAACCTAAGGTGAATGCCTCCAAAATCCTATCATTAGTTTAAGTGCGCTAGTTTTAGCTGGCAGCCACTTCAACCTAACCTAACCTAACTTATGGCCTAGGTTTTTGCCATTTTTTTCAAATTTTCAAGCTGTGTCCCGAGTCATATCGGAGGCTCAACAGAAATGGTATCATACTTTCCTTGGATACAGAATTAAACTTGAGTATAAACTGATTCCTTTCCTGTAAACGCCATTGCTTATCCCATCTCGAGAATTTTTCTAGCTGCCACCTATTAGTAGAAGGATGAATGATTCAGTGATAAATATCCTTCACTCCTTCCATCAATCTCGTCTGCTTAATACCAGTAGGCACTACTAGACAAATTGAAAGGGGTCAAGCTTCATACCAAGAAATTGTCACCACAAAAGACTCTGCATTTGTCAACTCTACATCCCTGGACAGTTGCCAACAAAATTCAAAAGCTCTTCCACCTTCAAATCCAATGCAATCCCTCAAGAGTAATTAGCGATTATCAAAACGAAAAGTGAATCACCAGTTCAGTTCCTGACACCACCATCCGAAGTTCTACTTTCCAGTGGATCCTAAAGTAGAAATTTCCTTCGTCTTCGCCAAAAAGTCCAATGATTTATTACACATCATCCCCAGTTCTTTCCCACGCTCCCCTGTTGTACTAAAAGATTAGAAAACTCCATTCACCTGGGGTTGCATGATACATTGACCGACACTGGAATGAGGATATAAAAAACAAAAACTTTTCCGCCCTTGTGCAAGCGTGGAGGTTGTAGTAAATCTTAAAGCAATCTACGATATGAACTTTTTTTTTTCAAGGGCACTGTAGTCTCTTACATGATTCGCGTATAGTCTTAGGCGCGTAAGGAATTGAAAAATCACTTCCATTGCATATTTTAGGGGCTACTACTACTTGTACTACTTTTGTTGCATAATTTTAGGTTCTCTACTCTCATTTTGTTTTAATTTTTCGGGTAAATTTTGTAAATTCTAGTTTTTGTCGTCGAAAAAGGATCGGAAATACTCTTTTTTTGAAGTTTTTTTCATCAATTTAAGATAGAAAATATCATTGCGGGACATTTTCAGGATTTATGTGGGAAGAAAAATCTTTTATTGTTGTAAATGGGTAAATTCTAAATGCGTTAAATGTGAGAAATCCCTCCGATCTTATGACATCATTAATCATCGCCTTTAAGGACACGATAGTAAGCTTCATTTTAGACAGTTTGGTTGCACACAAATTTGTCTTGCGGCATTGAGAAGCTTTAACATAGAGTGGCGTCGTGGTGGTAGATACTTAGTTTCTGTCGATGGAAGCCAGCCCACATAGATCCATCCACCTGATGTTTTTATTTTTATTCTCCGTTCTTTTTATTTATAGAGTGCACAAGAACAGGAACAGGAACAGGGACCTTCGTCGTTGTGCAAAGGGTGCAACATTTTATACACAGTTACTCGTATCTCATGGTACAAGGTAAGGTAACATTTGTAATGCTAAACACGTAATTTCTGTGGTAAATTGCGATATTAAATCTTCTCGCTTGAATGTCTGTTGTCTTTGGGGCTTGGTATCGTTCCAGTGGATGGTAGATTGGTGGATGCTGGTGCTTGTGAGGTGACTCCAATAATTCTCTTCTGTTCTCTAAGGAGAGTCATTTGTTGACTTTTAAATTGAATGGGATCGTAAGCAAAAACAGGTCTTTAGGGTGTATAAATACATCCCCGGGTAGGTGGTGTTAATTTGACAGGATATCTGAGATTGAAATGTGGAGCTGATGTTAATACATAATTTTGTGCTAAGACTGTTGTTATTTTGAATTTCAAGGGGCGCCTATGTGAAAGATGATTTGGTATTGAATCCAAAATCGATTTATTTCTATACGGGGATGACTCAAAAGCCGGAGTCGAGTTGTAAGATTGAATCTTCTCTGTGAGTTTTAACATCAATATGTCCCTTCACCTTCCAGATTATTGCAGCATTTTCCAGACAGAGATTAGGGCGAAATGAGGTCCTGACCTAACTAAAGTGAAATGTAATATCCGAAAGTGTTATTTCTAGAACCGCTCTTGAATACCACATGATTATGAACTTCTAAGGATGGGTTCGGTGTGCAATATGATGCAATCCCAATGGTACAAACCGTTTTAGGCGTCCTCATAGAACGCCTTGAACTTCAATACAATGACTACTGTCAAAGCTGTAGGGACGAAGAGGAAATAATATACGTACGACTCTTGCTGTACGACTGTTCCGCACTACTTGCTGTACTCTCGGTTATAGCTTCTTCTATGGTCTGAAAGACCTTCATATCGCTGATTTCAGAAAACTTTTGAGATTCCTTGAAACTGATTTATACATAAGCTGACTATGTATTGGTTTCCAGAACTCAAAGTCCGTAAGGTGGCATTCTATCCCTCCTTCTATGATGTATGGTGGTTGACTGTCTGCTGAAAACTCTAGTTCTAACGTCTACATTCAGGCATATGCGGATGAAGTTGCAGTAGTTTCTGTCGGACCGTGTCTAGAAACTGTTTGTATAAACTAACAGAGGGCCGTAGACACAACTGGCGAATGGTGCAGTAGAAATGACCTTTCGGCCAGTCCTCTTAAAACTGAGGTTGTTCTTTTCAGAAAAATGATGAAATCCCTGATGCGATTGCTATAGGCAAGGATCAAAGGCAGACCGGAATCTGCTGAGGGTCTTCCTCGGTTAGGGCTTCTATTGATGATTTGGTCTCTAACGAACTCAATTGTGCGTGGTACGACTCTCCGGGATACAAGTGAACTACAAACGTCTCCCAGACGTCTGTAGGAATTCAGCGGCACATTTGCGGTCACTCAGTACAAAAGATTGCAGATGATGGCATCCAGACGAGACACTTCAGTCTTACCAAGCATTAAGGCTTAAATAACATTACAGTCTGCGACACGTGTGACAAAGGTGACGATACTGTGAAAAATTTCCTTTGAAAGTGTCCTGCAGATGAAAGATCGGTCTTCGATCTTCGGTCCCCGATATCTGAATTGGGAGTTTTTCTGATTTATTTAGGCACTTAAGAGGGGAAGTTACCTATCCGTACCCGCTTACATTCCTGACGAGTTTTGAAGCCTGAAATTTTTGGTAAGCATTACGGGTAACGAAACTAAACGAGGGAGTACATATCCGGGTTTTACTGTAAGTCTACTTTAGTTAAAGCTGATGGAAGTTAGGAGTCTTTTCTTGTTAGAGATCGATTGCTTCAGTTTTACGAGCTCTCTTAACATTTAAGATCTTTTCGGGTACTCCCCTCTTCCTAACTCTTCAGGCCGTCATGCAAAAGGGTTCTTCTCCATCCCTAACCAATGCGACTGATATTTGCAAGCTCATGGTATCATTATAAATTCCACTTAAAAAATACTGACCAACTTGGATCACAAAACAAAACCCAAAATATGTCCTAAAGTTCAGTTAAGTCTTTTGAAGACCTGACTCAATTTGATTACCCTTATATTGTTGAGAAATTCAGTTAATAAAACCATGATCACACGTAATAAAATCATTTCGACATCATTCCACATCAACGAACCAGCGCAACAGAAATCCCAACAAAACTTATTCCAAGAATCCCATCTCCATCATTCCGAAGCTAATAAAGATCTTCAGTACAAATAGAAGAGAAATATTTCCTGCAAGGACATCGGAATCTTATTAAGGTGTATGATTCAATTTATCCACGAAGCAAAGCATAGGGAAGGCAGGCAACTCGTGTCCTTTGTACCAGTACAACCAATAAGTATGGTATCATGAAGAAACTCGAGCATGTTATCCTGTATTTTGTATTCTTTTTCTTGTTAAGGAAAATTCTGGAGATTTTTTTGATTTTTTTTTTTTTTTGCTCTCATTTCTGGACCGACGATGGTGAAGACCGTTGACTGCAGTGTAGATCCCATGTATGAAAATTTCAAACTTCTTCCAAAGGCCCCATCCCTCTGAAAATATATTAAATTTTCAGAACGACAACGCCGCCGCCAACAACGACTGACATGGGATGGCTACTTTGATCTTGGACGAACGCACAGCAATGGTGGTGAAGTCAAGGGCAAATAACATAACGTCCTTGCAAAACTGATTCCTCATTCCTTTTCTCCGTATGCTTCTAGTGCCGAGTTTTAAAATTCTTCAAGCGTAAGGAGAAGCCAACATTTGATTTGGCCATTCTTTGAAGTACACTCTTGGATCTGTAATGTCGTAAATTTTACCCGTCCTTTCAGGCCTTCCCGTGAGAAGAGAAGAAAAAATTGAAAGGAATTCGCATAAATTCACGCACACTGCATAAATAGACGGGGAATTGAGCCTAAATTTGCAGATATGAAGTAGGAATGGGCGTATTGATGAGTGCCTGGCCTAGTGCTAGGATTGCGTAGAGGTTATGTAAAATATCCTTGGACCATATATCAGTTACCCTTGTAAATTATTTGACCTTTTTAGGGATTTTCTCTCGCCCACATTCAATGTGAAATGTGTGTACGTGTGCGGGCGGGTTGACGTGTAGTAAGGGATGATTGTGTAAGCAACCCAATTTGATCTTCTGTTTATTTCCGAAAGGACCATTTAGAGGATAACGAATGGGGTCATATAAAATAACTTTTTTTTTTTTTTTGTAGAAGGTGAATTGAGGAAATTTGTATCCTTTCCTTTTGGGTTACTTTTCTTTTTCCTGTCTACGGATGCCTGTGCGTGTGTGTGTGTGTGTGATGTTTATTGAAAGCGACAGGTTAACGCTCTTCTTGAAGATGAATTTTTGATTGCACAAAAGAGATAAAAACGAATAGGAAGTGAGAAGTCGGGTCCAAGTAGTTTGAATTTATTAGAAAAGATTACGATTTAGCTTTTGTTTGTACCGGATATGGATTTGTGATTTCAAATTTGTCCTCACAAAAGGATGTGATTGCTATTGAAGTGGATTTTATCATCCTAAATTGGTATAGAGTATTAGGATAACTATTAAGGGATCAGTTGAACCTTTAGAAGAGTTCCTGCAATTTGGAGAAGCTAGTTGTTTTGTTTAGTAAAATTTCAGCACGCACATCGGTGACAGCTCGCTTTGTTTTGGCAATGACGTCATCGTAAAACAAGTAGTTGCACAGACACTCACAAGATTGTGACTTGTGAGTTTCGTAAAATCCGTTCAAGAATGATGTTGAAGAAGGTCACATGAGAACGCGTCGTTTTGCCTCAATTCTTTTTTTTTACATCGAAGGTCTCGGTGACAGCTTTGTCGACTTTGATGGAACAGCAAATTGGCAGTGATGCCAAAACTAGGCAACGGTCTGTATAGCTCGCTTCTATAAAAGCTGTCATAGGTGGCCTTAGGTTAGATTAGTTACATGGGCTGGAGAAAAGGAACTGCCTCTATCCCACACTCAGGTATGCCACACCCATTGTGACACCCATAGGGGGAAATCTTACCCTACCCGCTTAAAGTTGTTCAGGTCGTTTACCGGTATGTCAGATAATTCCCCGAGATCCGGGAAGAAGTGAATCTGTGTCTAAAGTGGTACAGGCCAAGACAGAGCTAAAGGAAATGGGTTGTATCCTCATAAAATTCCTCGTCACCGCAGCACCTACACAAGTCTTCTTCCGTAATACGGAGCTTCTTCGTTTCGTCTTATTTTCTCTTATAGGTATCATCACCGCCTGGGATTGAACACGGATGACCTATGCAGGGGATGTGGTGACGAAGAAGTAAATGAGAACACTCCACACTTTCCTTGCCACTGTCCAGCGCTCTGCTAAATAAGATTCAAAACCCTAAGAAGACACTTCTCTCAGGATCTACAAGAACTATCCGACAAGTCCGTGGTCGACATACACGGATTGATCCGCGCCTCGGACTGGCTCGACAGAACATAGGCTTATGGTTGCAAGTAAGGGGGGCTTTATCCCCTAGGGTACCACCATGGGTCTACATTGACCTAAGTGTGACGGAGAAAGGACTTTTTTCCCGTCGACCCTATTACCTAACCTAACCTTCTTCGTTTGGTACCGCAGAGTGTTGTGTCCCGCAATCACACCTATAAGGGTGGAAAGGGATTTTCAATCTTTTTGTATAATTCTGTCGGTCCTTGCTTTGTCAAATATGGGCCTTAGCTTCCTTGTGATGACATAGGTGTCCAGAGAAGATCATCTGTTGTTTGCATTTCTTAGAGCTTTATTCCATTCAATGAGCAAGGCGGGATGTTCACGACTTGTTCCAGACTTAATGCCGAACCACTTCTTGCTAGTTCGTCAGCTTTTTCGTTCCCTGGTATGATACATATATCGATAAAGAGATATTGGGTGTTGATATGGACTTCCGGAGTTTTCTCCAGGATTTGTCAAAGTGTGAACATTGTGTCGATTGTGGATATTCTCGCCCTAAAACTGTACTAATAGGTGAAAATCAGTTGGTTATCGATAGGTTGCAGGCATTTACTGATGCCTTTGTAGTTGTCGCACTTAAGAAGGTCTCCTTTCATGTGTGTCGGGCAAACGGTATTGAGATTCCATTCCTCAGCATATAGACGTCTGATTAAATTTCAGGAAAAAGTGTTTACTCACTACAAAGTCTTGTCTAGCTGCTTTGAATAGCTCGGCTAGTAGGTGACCTTGTTGGATACTGATATTGCCACTCTGTTCCGATTAGGTGGATGAAAGTTTCATCAAATTTGTTCTGCTTGATAGCGGGATTTTCATCTACGTGGCAGTCTGTAGTTTTCCGTATTCTAGCCCAGACTGTGACTCTTTTAGAAAGTTTTTTTTTATTATTCACTAGTGCTTAAGGGGTTACGAATACCCTAATGATGCTATTCACACAGCGCTAGTGTTGGTGTAGTGATTTTGAAACTCAGATGGTATTAGGTTTCAGTCTTTTTGCTCCGAGGGTGGTGTCCAGAATGACTGGGGAGAATTATTGGTACTGTTGCCATTGCTTATAATTCACAGTATTTCTTTCGAACATTCCGGTATCATTAGTACGGTCAACACTTTCAAGCCATATGAGCTCCCTACTGCCAGTGTTATACCTATGCCATCTTCATCTCTACAGGCTTTTGTGAGAGCTTTGTTCCTTGTTGATGTTCGTAATACTTTCATATATTGCTTCTGGAACGGATTTTATTCGTCTTTTCTTCTGCTTTTGGAGAAGCTGATCGGTACAGGAATACATGCATTTTAAAGACCAGCAGTTACTTTCGAACATTGACTTCAGGATTTGCACCAACAAATTAAGAAAATGGAAGATGCAAACGTATGCTGACAAGGTTTCTCTTGTAGGACATATGCAAGATGAAAGGTTGTTTCGATTCATTTGTGCATACTTCCCTCAAAACTTTTTCTCTTGTAGGCCATGCATTTCGACTCGCTATGTGTAGACAAGCACGTCAATTGTCACTTATTTCCATTTTCCAGTTTAAATAATGTTTGTGAGTATTTATATGTTTTTAAAACTTAATAGCTTCGATTTACGTTGACTTCTGTGGAACCAATTACTGACGTAATCAAAGGAATTTCCATTCATTCGTACGTCTGTCCCCCTTATAGTAACAATAGCATATAATTTATTTAAAACCGATCATTTAAAATGCACTAAGGGAATTGTAATCCCAAGACAAATCTCAATCAATTAACCAAATGCACTTAACGTTAAATCCTTGGACAAATATTCAACAATTCAAAGCCAACCCTAGATGTATCCAAGTCAATTGAATTCAGTTCGACTAATCCCCGCAATTGAAAATTCCAACGTTGTTGAATCCCTAAAATGCAACAGTTACAAATATCCCCTGAGACTCGTTCATTTATCAAGAAATACAATAAATTCTCCCACGTGCCACTAATTCCTCGAGGAGCACAAGAATTACCGGCAACCAGCCAGCATTTGTATTCATTCAATCTCCTACAACGTGCCCATAAATAAAACCCCATCGCCTATTTGGTGAACTGGGGGACGACGACGACTACCTCCTTCTGTTTTATATTAATTAAAATGAAGCACTCTTGTCCATATGCGCAGAAGGGGGAGGTAGAAACCCTTCAATCAGCAGAGGCCAATCTTCCCCACCTCACGCGTCCACATCCACAATGATCATCGTGGAGATGTTCCATTATCTGAATGACTAATTTATTGAGCCCTGGTCATTGCTTTTCAGCCGAAATCAATTCGGATAAATGCCAGTCACTCGTTGGGAGAGGATGACTAGTTGCCCACCTCATGGTGTCGGTAGGCAGGGACTAAACTCATCAATTTGCTTGCTATCATCAGCCATTCCAAGGAAATCCATCAGCGGATGAGACCAAAGGAATGTGGAACACGAAAAAAAAAATATCATTTCTTTGCTTTCATTGAATTTATTCAATTCCGTTTGTTCGGATGAAGGACGCAGGATACCGGGAGGACTTCGAAAAGAAAATCAGCCAATCAATCATCCAATCACGTTGCTACCGTGAGCCACCTACCCTGAGAAGGAAAAGTGAATTTCAACTTACCGTCCCTTAGCTTACCATCCCCCTAGTAGTACATAAGTGAATTGTGCTTTTCTATTGAGGCCGAATTGCAGCAGCAGCAAGCACCTTAGAGTGTTACGAAGGGACGACTAGAGTAGTAGCTTTTGCTCGTTCTTGTTAAACTTCAATCTCATTGAATCCAATTGGAAATTGAAAGAGAAATTGTCTTCCTGTCTTTCCTGCCTTGGAAACACACTACTTATATCCACCGAAGGAATATGGAACAGGGAAAGAGAAATTACGTGGCAGTTAGGTTGTCCTCAGTTTGGTGATTGATCTTCAGCAGGCGGATGCTGTCGAATTTGATTGTCTACTTCGTATACATCGAATCGAAGAGAGTTTGATTTCGGGATTCACTACGTAGACTTGTCAATGGTGGCGCGCAACAAATAGGCAAAGAACGAACGTCTCTTCATTGGTAATCTGTTTCGTGCCGATGACATTTTTCATGTAAATCAGATCCTTCAAGGACTTAAATTGATGTTGGCTCATGGCATGACATTGCGATTGGAAAAGGATTTGTGGATGACTTTGCTTGAAATTGTTGTGGGTGTGTGTGAATGTGAATTTGTGCCGGATATGGCGCTATTTTGTGAGTAACGGTAATTTATTTGAAGATTTACTTCCTTTTTCATTTTAAAAAT
Source organism: Criorhina ranunculi (assembly GCA_951813785.1). NCBI lineage: Eukaryota > Metazoa > Arthropoda > Insecta > Diptera > Syrphidae > Criorhina > Criorhina ranunculi. The sequence goes on from OX638381.1 coordinate 17,138,114, forward strand.
GAATGATTGAAGGGTTTGGTGTTTTTTTTTTTTGTAAGGATCGTCCTTAACTTTGAGAGGTAGATGAATGGAAGGTAATTTATTTGTAAGAAAGCTATGCAATAGCAAGACGATTAACTTCAGAAAAGATTTTCTGTGTCTCGAAACCAATTTTTTTTTTAAAGAAGTTTCTGGTGGCAGAAGTGGAAAGTAATGCACTTACAGAGAATTTCGATTGCTTACTTTTGGCATCAATATCAGTCTTCTTTACTAATCGAGGAGGAAACAGTTGAAGGAGGGAATGCATTATGCACCATAATGGACGTGTCGGACTCCAAGTGACTAAACTCTCCTCCTTTTTGCATTAGTTTAGGGTGGTGACACAATAAAGCCTATCGGGCTCTGCTACTGCTTTTTGATTTATTCACTGAATATAAGTGATGCTAACGCACAATAAAATTCGTTAGAAACCGCAGTGCAAAGGGCTGTGAACAACCATTCCGAACACAATAATACACCTGATGCTTTCTGGTGGCGATTTTCTATATTTGGGTAAATGACAACGCCCAGATACCTAGTGCTGAACGATGGTATACTTGGCTGAACCTTCAGTCTGTGGGTGAATAGCATTAGTTCTGTTTTGCTCGGATTACCATTGTTGCGGTCACTTTTACCCCAACAAAGACCACCCCTCACGTCCACGTTACTTTGTTGTGACCTTGGCATCCAAAATTCCATGAGAGTGGAGGGCAGCCATGGTCCATTCCTCTGGTATCTTAGAGGAACAACCATTAGCAGGTCGCAAAGAAAGAAGAGACGGAAGGTCCCCAGAGTTGAGAACAGACGGTCTCTATAATAAAGAAGAGACGGACGGTCACGCAAAGAGAGAGAGGAGACGAACGTTCTCAGAAATGCCCAAATAAAACCAACACTTCAAACGCCGAGAAGAGACGGAGGGTCTATATTTATTTCAGAAATGTGCGAACTAGCACGCTGCGCAAGAGTCCACCGGAGGTAGTTTCGCGAGGTAGAAACTGCTTCCTTTGTCCCAACGGGTGGACGCAGTATGGAAGATAATGTCGTGGCGGAATCTGCCTTGCCACCTGAAAGAACCGCGGTGAAATGTTGGAAGAATGCCCAGACTGCTAGGAAAAAATCGATCGCTCGCTTGCATGAGTAAAAAGAAAGCGGCGAAAGGGTCTGAACGCAACCACTGCTAGACTCATCTACATGACTCAACAAGTATGAACCCACAGCAGGGGTTCAAAAACGGTGGCACCCTTCAGCAAACTAGCGGAGTGCTGTACATAAAGCCGTGATTGAGGCCCGTTGTGAGGCTAACGGGTCGAGCGGGACGAAGAAGGGACTTGGAAAATACATAATGAAGCTAGAAGAAAAAGAGCAAACGAGCCAGCGCCAGCGAGTGATCGATTTTTATAAAAAACAAAGTTGTGTATTAAAAGATTCCGGTAGGCTCTTGTACCGTAGTATCCCGAGAGAGTATGGGACGAGCGACCGTTCGCTTGAATGTTCGGGACTTGCCGATAGTGGGCTTATCCACGGCGATATTGTAAGTTTTCCAACCAACAATTATCCGAAAATAAATAAATCAGCCGTCGCTCCCACGGAGCATTGAAGTGTCGTTGGTTTTCTTGGGAAGTGTGATTCCGAGGTTTCCCAATCCCTCTAGAAAGATTGGGTGGCGCCCTGGAAAAAGAAAGAAAAGTTAAAACCAAGCAACCCATTGCTAGCGCCATTAGCGCAACACAGTGAACCCATCCCAGCTGAGTAGTCGGCGCAGGCAGCACCCAACAGGCTGCAGTTGCACTGAATGGGTTAGATCCCGCACGAGACAATTGTCATTCGGAAAAAAAAAGGTGCAACACCATGAAGTCCATAACTTTTAGTCCAGAGCAGTCGTAATGATTTCACTTTTTAATGAGGGAAACGTTCTATTCATTGACTAATATACTCCCCTACGTCCAGCTTAAGGAGAGAATCATGAATAGCTTCACAGACGTTAGTTTAAACGCTTTTTCAATTATTCTTTGCAAAAAATTGGCGTCAGCCACGAGTAAAATGCCTTCCCGGTCAGAGGATTTAAACGAAACAAAGCTATTTATAGTCCAATGAATCTTTTCTTCGGAGATAGTGGTTTTAAATTTGTCCCAGGAAGTTATTTGTGCCCAGTGTGAACCGACATACCCTGATAAGTATGTAGTCATTAAAGCTTTAGAGTTTTGACTCAATGATTTGACGGAACTTTGCCAAACTCAAGGTGGAAGGCCTATTCTACTGGGAAAATGGTTTCGGGTCTGGTGTAATAAAACCTGAGGAACGTAGAATCCTTAAGACACAACATACCATGCCTCCTTGCACTATCTCGAAGACTAAGTTGAACAGACTTCCACTAAGAGAAACGATTAGAAATTCGTATGCAGCTGTTTTCAAAAGTTGGTGGTTGTTGCCCTCGGCTAATGCACGGGCACTCTTTCTCAATCTTATTGCACCCGTAAATTCGAGGTTATTGCCTCTCCTTAGATAACACGAAAACCTATCTTTCCCTAATTCTCCAGTAAGACACACATAAACACCACCCCAAATGACATCCTCTTCCAAACTAATATCATTAATTCTCAACCCCTCCCTTCCTTCCGACTTCCATTACCAAATTCCACTTAAAATCATTTGTAATTATGATTGGGATCGAAGGAGAAAAACTCTAAAAATACAAAGACACCCTCTTCTGAAAGGATTATGAAGCCATATATCACTAGGATGCCATACCACTACAAAGTGATTTGAATCATTAAAAATGAATGCCACGTGGTATTAGCGTTTCCATTCATAACTGCCAGAGCCAGAGAGCACCCTAAAAAAAATAAAAATTACTTCGTAAAAATCAAAAACCACTTAAATCATCTCCAGACACCACAGTTCCCCATCATTCAATGTCCTCCTCGAACAGATGCCAGGTATCACGATCGAAGTGAAAAAGCAAAAAAATATTATAAGTGGCTTTTCCCTATCTGCGGCAACCACTTCTAGGTCCCCGGTCTCCTGCAACTCGATTCTCATTTTTATGACACACGAGCCCTGGGATTCATTGAAATAAAACATGCCACTGCCTCGCGGCCCTCATTACCTTTAATTAAAGTTACGTCTCCTGACGTTTGATGTCTCATAATGGAAAAAGTTTTCCGGGGGAAAATGGCTCCACCGGGGCATAGCCCTCGAACATAGAATGTGTCACAGGAGTGTATATTTTTTGTAAGGATTTTTGCTCCCCAGATTCACCTCATTATCATTAGTGCACAAATCAAGACATCAGGCTGAGCTGTTCCTCCCCGAAAATCCCTCGCCAGAGGGATGACTATTAAGTGCTTCTGGGCACAATTCACTGACGTGATTCAATTAGAGAGCACAAAAGATGGATTCACTCATAAGTTTCGTTGCCAGGTGAATGGATCAGTGCTCCCTTTGCATGGGAGCATCGCCATGGTCCTTATCCCGACTGGGAGAATAATGTTTAATGTCTTTCTGATTGTCAGGAACTAAGCTGGGAGTAAGAGCCATTCCGCAGGTCATCTGCAAAACGGGCAGCATCCGCATAAACTCCGTTGTGGACGGCCACGAGAATTTTTTTTTGTTTTTCAACTTCTATTTCCGGAGCACACTCTGCGTGTGGAAGTAACCACAATAATTTTGGTTCTCTCGCAGCTTACATTTTTGGTGATGTTGGCCATGGCCACTGGGTTGCTTCTTTTCTTTCGTGTAGGGTATTCTGCTTTATCGCATAACCATTATAAGCGGCGCACACGAACAGTGCTTATGAAGTCGTAAATATCCGGTTCTTGGGAATTCTGCTGCTGTGCTGCACTCTGGTGTGGTTTATCCACTTGAAAATTGCAGATAATAGAGGAAAGCGTGCTTGGACTGTATCCTCCTGCTTCATGGTATGTATACGAGTACTTTTAGTTAATTTCCTTCTTTTTATCGTTGTTTTCTGTTTTACTTGTACGTTTTATTGCATTTCCGAAGGAAGAGAACAAAAAAAAAATAAATAGGAAAATGTTAATACATTGGCGTCCCGCTGGACGACATCGGAGTTCATGATGTAGTGGGGGATGTAAAGGGCGCTAGTCACAATTAAGATCATTCTTTCTGATGCGCTTCATGAGCATGCCAAAGTGCAACGAATATGGTTGAGTGGTTTACTTTTTTTTTACAGTTTAACTATCCAAAAAGGACTAGGGTTGTAATATTGCTAATACCGTATCAAAAAGAATCAAGAAGGGACCAGTGGAAGGTGGCACTGGATATTGATCATACGACAAAGATGACAACTTTGTCGAGTGGGGAGGAGTCTGAACTAAAGATCCATTTTAGCAATAGGTTAGGTTAGGTTAGCCCACTTAAACCAGTGTAAGGTCCATTGTGAAACCGCATGGATCTGAAGAGATCTCCATACCTACTCGTTAAACCAATTGGAGCTTTTTAAGAAGCAAGAAGGTTGCTGATATCCGTGTTTAACAGGTCGCCTAATTCGTTAAAGAAGAATTCCCCTAAGTGGAGTCTTCTTCGACGGGAGAGAGCTGGACAGTTACAAAGAAGGTGGCGGATAGTTTTCTCCTCCTCTTCGTCCATGCAGCTTCTACAGAAGTCGCTCGAATGGAAGACAAGCCTTGTTGCATGCTTGCCTATAGACAGTGTCCTGTGATGACTGTTGAGAGAAATTAAATTCTAAGAGCGTTTCAGATCCAGCCGTGGCCAAATCGGCTTTGTCGTTAGACACGTTTTACCATTTGTCCACCTAGAATTTGTTTTCTCGATACCATCAAGCTGGAGTTTATGTTTACATGTAACGATCGGTATACGGTATACCCAGGGCGTCTCATTCTGTGAGCACTTTAGCAATAGTTTGCAAAGTTGTTATTAAGGACACATATGAGAGTAAAGGACTGCAAGACAAGGCTCACCGTCTCTGGGTACCTGGTCGCTACGACAGTGAACTTCCAAAGGGAAAACAAACTTTGCACAAGTGCTTAGTCTAAGCCATGCTCTTTCTCTTTCCCTCGCTCTCCTCATTCTTCAGATCCAGGATTGGCCAGATTTGTCTCGATTTGTACTGGATCTGGGGGGCATCTTTCAGTGACTTCATTTAGAAGCCTGCGGAAGTGCTTTACCAACTTGGATTGTACTATCGGTGATTCCAAGGCTTGTCTCGCCGCCTGACTATCTACATGTAGTACACAAACACTATCCTTTATCGCGTTAATTGTAAATCAAGCCCAGACGGTTAACTCCTATGGTTTTGCAGTAAACCGCGGCTGCTTCTTAGACTTTTTTTTGTTGTCTTTTTGGTTCTTCCAGTCACTTCTGTCAGGGATTCTGTTAGTCAATCTCCTGTCAAATACCAGCATCGGAGTCATGTGACATTGCCTACAAAAGTCAAGGACATTCTGCACTTAGAAATCCAAAAATACTAGGCATCAAGAGCATGATTGATGACTTTCCATTGATGAGATATAAATAAAGTCTCACATTCACTGGCTGAACATGAGAAACCACTTGAATATCCTCCCTGGACATCTAAAAATAATAATTACACATTCTCATATAAACAGGACATTAAACAATCACACAAAACAGTTTAAAATTTATCATAAATCTCAAGTATTTAGCAATCACACTTGATGGCGCCAAGTATTTGTGCAATCAAAACTGAAAACCTCATGACCACACAAACTGTAAACATAAACAAAACTACTCATAACGGAGAATGAAATTGTATCCTTTCCTTATCCGGGTTGAGTCCTCACACTCAACAAATCTACACGAACAACCCTTGACCGCAGGCATCTCTACAATTTACTCTAATAGCAGTTCAACCAAACACACACACACTCAATGGCATTGTAATTGACACAGAAATGTCCTGAAAGTTAATTTTCTAAATAACCAACCTCTTCCCCTCCCTCTCTATTGTTTTGTGTTTCATTTATTTTATACTTCTTGTACCTTTGAGCTCGACTCGGCTCATCGTCGTCGTCCTTGATCATCGTAAAGATTGTGTGCAGACATACATATGTAGGACAGAGGAGCCTTGGGTGAATTTCTCCGGGGGATTTCCTTGAAACATGCTGAGCGCAACTATCCAGGAAGCTAACATTCACTTAGAATCTGTAATTGCTGAAATTACGACGTGGAAGTTATCCTGCTGGCAGACCGATGTGGGTCAGATCATAAATAAACACATGTGTACTTCTTGTCCAACGTATGCTTCTAGTTTATGCTTAGCCGGAGAGTGTTGGACACACATCCTCGTACAGAAAGGAATGTTTCTTCTTTTTTTTTTTTCGAGTGCAGTACTTGACGTCGTCGGTCCTTTTTTTTTTGGAAATCCAACGTATGGCTGGTGAACTCGTAATAAATAATTTTTTCTGGGTATTTTGAACGAAAATACGATTTTTTTTTAACGTGACGAGGGAAAGGGGATGAATTTGTTCTTGTGTTTCGTCGTGTATTATTTCTGACATCTTGACAAGTCGAAGCACTATTAATGGATCGGCTGCGAGCTGCTTTGCCGCAAGACAGAAGGTACAAACAGAAGCCTGTGTGCTCCTGGATGGCCTCCCTTTCCTTTGGTTTTTACAATTTAAATTTGACGTTAAGTTGACAGCTTTCGAATTTATCTATTTGTACTGTGGGGACATCTTTTCGTTGAAGTTGGCTAGGGGAGTCTAATTCTAAGAATATTGTCGGTTTCTCTTATTTTTTTTGGAAACAAATTTTTAAAGGACAATATTGGATGTGATAATCTGGTTCTAAAATAAGAAACAAATTTTAGGGGAAGCATTTATCTATGATTTAGGGTGCAAGACAATTAATTTTTTTTTAATGACAGTCTTAGATTACTAGGTGCTGGGTGTACTAGGTAAATCATCTTGTAAGCTATGAATGTAATTACATACTTGTGACTATGACAACGAGTTTAATTTTAGAATTGAAAGCGAAAAGGCGAACTCAAGAGATGTGGTACGTGACTCTATGCTGATGGTTGTTTGAATCGAAAATTCCAAAACTGAAATAGAAAAGTTTGTCTAGTAAAAGTTTGAGAGATGGAGCGCACCCTCATCATACAGAACCAGGAAGACGGCCCTTGGCGAATATTGTTTAGAGAAAATAATTCCGGAAATATGCGAATACCACGATTTTTTTTAGTCCAGATAAGACGTCCTTAATCGCCTGGAATACACTGCAAGACTAAGGGTTACAGATGGTCAAGAGGGTAAAACTTGAATCTAAACTATGAGCCATGGACAGGAAATGAAAATGTGGTGGAGAGTGGGATTGTTTAGGAAGGTAGGTTGCGCAGGGAGTGTCTCAGAGAGGATAGGTCAAAGATATGAGGGATCTTATTTGCGTTACTTAGTATTCTTGTTAGGGGAGGCGAAGCAGAGAGAGTGATCGTAAACGGTGGGGGTTAGTGTTAAGAGAGATCTATTGGAGAAGAGTAAGTAAGTAAGTAAGTGTTGAGAAGATAAGACCAGTCTATGGTTCCAGTCAATAACGAATAGTAATATCAGCCACAACACGGCGTGTGTTTAAACACTGGAGGCCTAATAATTTGAGTCGGTTCTCGTAGGGGGGTAGATTAAAGGGGTGATCCCAGCCCAAACCACACAAAGCAAAGCGTATAAAACGACGTTGAACAGCTTCGATTCTCGGAGTGTGGACTTGATGGTAGGGTATCCAGACCTGACAGGCATAGTCAAGGAGCGGTCTGACGAAAGTCATGTATAGGGATTTGGTGACGAAAATTCTTTCGACCAGCGTCTAACAAAGCCGAGTGCTGAGTAAGCTCTGCTAATTATGCTGTCAATGTGAGAACTGAAGTTAAGTTCAGTGTCACAGGTGATGCCCAGATCGCGGATTGAGGTTACAGTGGAGACCAGCTCATCAATACATATAATAAAACAGTAGAACCCGGTGTGTCTGTACATACAAGAAAATGTAATAAAAAAGAAAGGGGGTGACTAAAGAAGAGTAATGGAACACAAATCAGCGATTTTTAGAATTCTTTTCTGTCTGTCTGTCCGTTTGTTTGTTAGCGCACATCTCCGAAACTAATAAACCGATTTTCATGTTGTTTTCACAGGTGGACTGAGCATGATTTAGAGCAGCATATAGGTTTTGTTTTATTAAAATCGGATGTCGGAAAAAAATTTATCGTCTTTGAAGATTTTTGGAATTTACTTTTGTATGTTAGAGGCGTCACGAACGATTGTTTTAAAGAAAGAAAAAAAAAAAACAGAAAACTTTGGTTACAATCCACGCGTTCCGGATAACCAAAAAGCGTGCGAAGCCGCGGGTGGCCTGCTAGTTATTAATAAAGTAAGTCCTTTGAGGTAGGAGAAGGCGCTTTCGAGAGTAAATGATCGATTGGCACTTTTTCATACTGAGCTCTAAGAATTTTTTTCTTGCACCAGATGAAGAACGTGAAGCCTGAAGCGAAAAGGAATCGGCAGTGCATGAAATTTGTTTAGAAATCCTCATATCATCTGCATATGTATATTTCAAGGTAAGAATGCGTAATGACAAGCTCTACATCGTTTAAAGTCAGTACGAAGATCAGAGGTCCTAAATGGCTACCCTGTGGATTTGATTGGATTTGAAGTACAAGATCTAAAAATAACTCTTTATCAAATGCTTTACTGAAATCAGTAGCCACGACATCAACTTCTTTACCACCCTCTAAGGCACCCAGTGTGTTTGAAATAAATTCAATAAGGTTAGTGGTTGTAGATCTGCCTTTTAGGAATCCATGCTGCTTAGGGAAGAAATTTGATCTGCAGTGAAAGAAGGGTAAGTCATAGACAATGCTCTCAAAGAGCTTAGGTATGCATGAGAGTTTAGCAATAGGTCTAGAGTTGGAAATGTCGCTTTGTTAGCTTTTCTTAAAGATAGGGATGATAAATAAATCAGCTGGGGGAAGACTCCACGCGCAATTGATAGCTGGAAAAGAATGGAAAGAGGCTGGGCTAATTAACGCACGCATTTTTTTAAAACTATAGCGGGAAGACCATCTGGGCCGTTTGAGGCGTCGCCTTGAAGAAGATTAATCTTGTCAACCACTGATGACGTTGTTATGTTGATGGCAGTTAGGGAGGTTTGAGTGCAGCCGTTCATGTAACTGAAGAAGTTAAGATCGGGTTCGATGGTGTCGTTCGAGAACGCTTGGCTGAAGAAATCTGCAAAGAGGTTTGCTAATATTTAAGGATCGGCAGACAAACAGTTTGAGAATTTTAAAGTAGAGGGGTGGTCGTCAGATTTCAGAGATCTGGATCTTAGAAATACTTGCCATAGATGGGCCAAGACCATACAGACAAGGATCAATTACCCAATAGATTATAGTTAAAGATCGTCAGCTACGGTACCCTTCTTGGATTATGTTGCTTACTACATGACAGGGGAGTTTTGTCAGTACAGTCTCACAGGATTCGCCCCTTGGCAACCTCATAAATTTTTTGTATCACAAAAGTCAATTTTAGACCATGAGTTGTTCGACTTTACAGCGGACCGTCAATATCACAAGTAACACGGGTTGGGATCTTAACCTCAAACCTTCTGTTAAGCTTTTTTGTCTATCTAGCTTTGATCGACGTGATTGCATGGCTTAGTTCTTTACGACTCTTGGAAAGATGCCGTGGAGCAGATGGTGGTAATTTTCATTGAAGTTGTTAAAACTTGTTGGTTGCGAGATAGACTTCAGATTTTGCCTCTGATTCTCCTACTTTCAAGCATCCGGCAGAGTTCGCCATCAGATATCGTCCTTTTAAGTAGCACGGCTTCGCTTTTCTCTATGGAACCCAAAGTTTGGTTGTGGATACTGGAACCAATCCACTATTTCTGGTGGCTCCGCGGATCATTTTTCATTTTATGCTACTGGAGTTGGACCTCTTTAAAGGTTAAGGGAGAGTCTATACACAAAGATAGTGGCAATTTTTTCAGTTATCCTTTGAGTTTTGAGTCACCTCCAATGTGCTTCTGCATAAAAAATAATTCCAGCCACTCTTCATCTTCTGTATTGTGCTAATTCTACACCTAATAAGATTGGAAAACCCAACACACCATGTGTCAACTAAAGAGAGTGCTCAATTCCAATTTGGCAGATGTACAAAGCTAACACCACCAGGCAACTGCATCAACATCAGCTAACTATTGAAACCATCAACACACAGAAGAATGAATCTGTCAACAAATAAATCCACTGAACCACTTAATCTGCATATCTGGGTGCATCGGGCTTCAAAGCTGTCGCTGTAACCGATGCAATGGATGCTTTCGAAAAAAAAAAATCACAAAACAAAGTTGGAAACCGACAAACTTCTTTCCAAAAAATCACGACAAACCCCTCCAACCCTTTTTCATATGCTCGTAGCTGTTGCACGAAAGTTCTGATCTGCCACCACCATATCCTTGCAGGTTAGTGTATTCGTTTTTGTATCGTCTCTCAGATTCCATGACGCTTGGATTTTTTCGGAAGCACTCCCGAAATTACTAGTAGCGGGTGTCACATTGTTCGGTTTTATATCCTTTTTCTTGGGTTTCCTGATTTTTATTTTTATTTTTTCGCCAATCCTAGGTGGTTCATTCAAAAATTTTGTTACTGTGTGCTGGCACGTAAATTACCTGGAAAGTACGTGACGACAAAATAGGATTCGTGGGTTTTTGTACCGTCGAGCAGTACCAAATGACCGTATCCTGTTTTGTTTTTGGGGGAAAACTCTGCTAGAAGGTACACATATGTACGCCTGATGAACGTACGAGACTGTTGTTTTTCTTTTTTTGTAGTTTTCTTTGTCCTTTCGGGTTATATGTTGAAATCACGTATTTAACAGACGAAACGTGTGTGATAGGAATCGTTAGCAGGTGAAGGTCCTTTTGCTAATCCAACTCGAACCGAGCACGTTCGATTTTCGGTGCAAACATTATTTTTCAATTAAACGAATGAGATGCGGATTTGTAAAATAAAATTCATTGAATTAGGAAACAGGACGATTGTATTTACTTAAGGACTTCACAGGATAGCGTAAATTTTATTTAATTGTTGTGGATTCGGGTAAAGGTTCTAAAAAGGGTTTTATATTTTTATTTTAAAGCAAGTACGTGATGGTCGGTGGTTGGATATTAAATTTTAATTGCCAATTTTGGGTTAACCTCTTTTGAAGAGGGTAGTGCCCAGTGGTATGTAATTAAAGGGAACTCTTAATGAGTTTGGCTATCTTTTTACTCAAACCTGTGACCAATTATACCTTGAGATTCCTGTGTATATCGATGATCTCTCCACTCCACAAAGTCCCTAACTACGTCGAAGTTATTATTTGTCGAGGGGTTGTCGGTAGAGTGCGTCATTTTTTGTTCACTCTGGTCGTCTACTACCTTCGAGCATGCTCCAATTGTGCGCGGGTGGGGAAACATCAACTAACTACCTAGTATTGGTGGTCATAGGGCAGGTATCACTGCAATCTGTGATGATCGAGACCGAGACAAACTCAAAACGTAAGAGGTGGTCGGCATCTCGAACAACTTTTTGTCTATGTTGCCATAGGGCTTCTTGATCTTCTTGAGAAGTCGAGGCACACACACGTTCAGAAAAGGTTCTGGTGATCTCTTGCGATCACAACCGTCTGATAACCACACCCTTACTCAGGCTATAACAAGGTGGTGGTCCAAATAAATCATGGGAATGGTGTGCTCGCTTCGACAACGTTTCGCTACTCTTCCAATCATGCAGGCAACGTCCTTCCCAGCTTAAAAATCGTAAAGCACAAGTTTAACGTTGTACCTTAGTGCATTGCTCGTCTGTTATGCCATGGAGCTCGAAGAATCTGTCAGTGAGGTCATTTTATTCGCATCTAAGTAAGAGCTGTTTCTGTTGTTAGTAGACATCCTCAGATCTACTGCAACGGAAGGGAAGCTATATCACTGATCAGCACTCATGTATTCTTTACACCCAGCCTTCTCCACAGCTCCTTACACCTTCAAGTCCAAAAACGGAACACCAATCAATTTCAACTGAAAATCACAAATTAATCGTCGCAGAATGATTACCTTTTCTGGATGGAACCACACTTGAATTTCCGGAACCCGAAAATAGATGCTTAAACGCCACAGGCAAATGCCAATATTTGGATTTCAATACCCGAGTGCCATCAGGAAATTTCGCACTCTTCACTCATCCAATTGCCAAATGCACAAGACGACAGTGAAGGGTTTGGGCAAACCACTTACATTATTTGCCAACCCCTCTCCGGTGATGTGAAGCCACCCAAAGTGGATTACAATCGATTCCCACGCTCCTCTGTACGACCAACTCGGGACACACACTAGAATACTCATTCAATTGGATTGACAGCTCTTGTGTACTATTCACCGAGAGCGGTTTTTGGCACAAACTTCAGGAGATAGAAACTTTAAAAAAAAAAATCACAAATCCTTTGCAATGGATTTACTCATGAGATAGTTGCAGCAAAATATTCGTCCTTCCTCTCATCGCTAATGAATAAGTTATCAACATTTCCCACATGAACAGCGGAAACCCATTTGGATCTTACCTCAGAGCGCGTCGGAAAAAGGAGATACAATTTGCATTATCCTCTCAAGCTTGTGTGGGTGGAGTGCACACTGTAAATTCAAATTCGAAACGTTTTGCACACACATCCCTGTCGCTGAACCAGTTCAGTCCATCACATTTCCATTCCGGTTGTGGAAAGGATGTGTCAGACGACCAGAACCACGACAATACCCAAGCGTCATGATTATTGTTGTTTTTATTACATTTGGGCAACATAGCTGACGTCCTGTACAACTGTGGTGGCTCGATGTAAAGTTTTCAATTGAAATATGATGGAGGGGGGACGGTCTGTCGGTTGCCTGTTGGCTCGTCAGAATTTTAATGGTTAATTTGTACAGTATCGCCGTTAGGAGTAATTTAGACAACGCGACGGGGACAATGAATTAAAGTACGACCCCACTCCACCCATGTGCAGGATTCATTAAAAAGTGCCCAACGGTTATAATGTTTATTTACGCTTGCAAATGAGATGGGGTGCGGGGCCGCTTGAAAGTTGAAATTGCTAATAAATAGTGAATACCGTTGCGAGAATATTGTATTTGTTTGGGGAATTATTTCAAAATGGTTTCGTTCATTACGAGAGAGAGAGTGTGTGTGTGATAAGATCACATGCCATTAGCATGTTTTACACACGAGATGATTATCAGCGATATTGACGTTGAATTTATCGGGACATCGGGCTTTTTATGACGGGGATTACGTTCATTATATCGCTTTGTCAAACAAATTGGTTCAATAATTGCTGGTTAATAAATTAACAGCAATTAATAACGTCGCAAAACAACACAGACATACATATGTACAAGTCATTTGATAGGCGCTTATCAGTGTGAACAACGACTTATTGGTAGTGGATGCATTAATGGTTGATTTAAAGTTAAACAAAGAATGCAGTCGTTGATAAGGCTCAAAAAAGGGGTTCAATTAAGTACGGGACAGGGTTGGTGGACAGGTGTGGCTTCCTTAAGTAAAGTCTGTGGAAGATCACTATCGGTAATTGCCACAAGAAGACTTGGGAAAGGAGGTCCCTTCTCCGTCACACTTAGGTCAATGTAGACCCATTGTGATACCCTAGGCGTCTCAGCCCCCTTACTAGGAACCATTAGCCTATGTTCTGTCGAGCCATGTATGTCCCTTACTGGACCCTAGAAATGGTTCAGCCACCAACTGAGCTCTCCTCGTGCATACGCCGTCCACTACTTCCTGGAGTACAAAAGAGTAGCAGAGCTCCTTCATTACTTTCCAACACATTCAGAATCTTGGAAGAGAAGGTGCTGTCCTTTAGTTTGTAACGTAACACTCCGGTGGATCCCGGGACACAAAGGTATCCACGGGAATGAAATGGCGGATAAATTATACAGAAAGGGCTCAGAACAGGACCTATCATTGGTCGACCACTCAGTTCTGCCCCCCCTAGCTCTCGTCAAATCTAGCATTACACTCGACTTCCAAACACAAGCTGATGAGAGATGGAGCACACTCTCATCATGCCGCATCTCCAGGAGACTCTTCGGGGCACATTCTTGCGCTAAACAGATCAAACTTAGCTCTCTTCACAGGGATCAGCATAGGCCACAACCTACTGGCGGCCCACCTTAGAAGAATGCGTTTAAGTACAGACGAATTATGCGGAGGCTGCGGTAATACGGACGCAGAAGAGAACACAACCCACTTCCTATGCGAATGTCGCAGCCTATATAGAACAAGGAAGACGACCCTCGGTGAATACCACTTCAACGACCTGGGCGAACTGTCCAACAAGCCACCAAAAGCAATTCTAAAATTGACGACGTATTCAGGATGGTTCGGGAAGGCCGAACGTTCGTAACTGCACTCACCCAGACCTTTCCCCTCTTTTCAGAATGGACATTCCACGTCAGAGGAGTACAATGGACCCGGTAGAGATCCGAGTAAAGGCTAAATCACGCGATGCAACCCATCTCTTCAACCTACCTACCTACTTAGTTCCTTAGGTGGCGCTTGAGTTCGGGAAGGCTTGTTGCTGTGCCCCAAGTAACAAGCGTGCCTCCCCAGTAAGTCCAGTCCTTACCTAACTGCCTTCAGTTGCGTACCTCAAGTTGATTATGGTCCCCTTCCATGTGTGCACGCCACTAAAAGCGAGGTCTTCCACTTCTGAGTTGTCCCTCCAGGTTAGCTTAGAAGACTCTGCGGACCGGACTGTTGGTGCCCACTCGCTTTACCTGATCTTAAACGTCCAATCCGCAGTTGGACATCGATGTCGATATGCAGCTCATACAATTCTTCGATGAATCTTCTGTCCGAAAACAAACCGGGCCGAATATCTTACGAAAGATTTGTCCCCTATTATGATCAAAAATACCCTTATTCGCCTACGCTAGAGTCCATGCTTCAGTGTCACAAAGTAGGACTGGGATGAATAGGGTATTGTTCAGAATATTCTTAGCTATACGAGGTATGACCTTACTACTTAATTTCGTTCTAAGCCCAAAGAAACAGGCTTGAGGATGTTGCCAGTTTGTGTCGGATACTTGTGGTGTCCAGATGCAAGCAGCATAGTTAAGCAAGGATCATCCGATGGTTTATTACAAGTCTTAATGGACGTTGTGAGACCTGCGGCATTATGCAATCGAACTGCTATAACACATCCTTCCACAGAAGGTCTACGATATAAAATTTTACTCCATAGTAATCCTTAACGACTTATTTACTTCAATCGAACACCATCAGCGGAATTTTCCAAATGTTTACACATTTGGTGGATGTTTTCCTCATCCACTATCTACCAGACAACGATTCTCTTGGCGTCACACACTTGAAAAATCTGTACAAACTTTTCGTGGAAAATGTTTTCAAATAAATTTCCCAACGCGCTTACAAGTGTAATTAATTAGTTTTCAATTAGTTTCCCTTTCATTAATTATTTTCGAGTTTGCAAAAACAACACTCATTCGCATCCACACAACGTTCACTCCTGTCAGGACTTCACTTGAGTTCGTGGACAATTTGTCAGGAAAAGCCATTATGGGAGCGACTCTCTGAAATAAAAAGTAACCATTCCAATGGGACAAATATCATTTCATTCATTTTCATTTTCATGTCTCCAAGTGTCCTGCCTTCCAGTGCTTACTCCTTTATTGTACCCTATAGCCACGATTCTTCCTCGCTGGTAATATTACATTTTGAGTGGTTAAATTTAATTCAGCCAAGTGTGGCGGCACAAAGAGGAGAACGAGGAGGAAGAGCACTGAAGTAAAAACAGTAAAAACACCAATAGGTCCTTCCTTCCGGTCCTTGTGACAACAACAAATATTAAATAAATTAATTGGATTAATTTTAATTAGCGAAACAAACACACACACAGTTATAGCTACACCCATTTATCGTCTCGGCGCGTGGTTGCAGTTATTCTTATCTGTGACATGGGATCCTTGTTCCCACACTCACATCGGATTCATCGGTTTAATTAAAGAAGCGCGGTACGTACTTCTGATTTATGTAGCCGCCGCCGTGATGGAGTTTTGATTGAACGGAAGAGACAGCTTTTATTAACTTTTAATGATCATGCTGAAGGCCTTTGTTTGGCAAGGAATTAAGGTCTGCCACCCCCAAAACCGACACGTACACACGCACACTTGGTAGACTCTGAAAGTTTTTCCCCCCACGCAGGGTTTCACTAATTTTCAATTTTACCGACGATTTCCAAAGTTGATGCTGGGCAGGTGAGGGGCTTAAACTTCAAAGTCGAAAACTTCTTACACATCTTCGTCCTTTTCGGTGGTTATATGAGGATGTGTGTGTGTGTGCCATTACTTTGGGCATGCTTCGGTATGTTCTGACTTTGGATTAAGTTGAGAACGGTTAAGGGTGCCCTTTTCGCATTTGGTACGAGGCAGGTTAAATGGATATATACGTGTGACTGTGTGTGTGTGTGTTCTTGTGCGTGTACGTGCGGTGAGATACAACACAATTGCTGATGAATTAATTCACCATGCAGTTGGTGCTTATGAAGGGATTTTAGTTGGAGTTGATACCATGGAACAAGCAGACATTTTGTCATCATCGAGGGGGATGAAGATGATGGGGGGATGGTTCTCAATTATTTCGGCATTTTACCTTTACCAGGCAATGAAAGATCATGGGGCCAATCATAAGGTTGAAGGTGAACAGGATTTCAAGTGAATTGATAAGTTTCGAGGAGACTTTGGTTGTTACCCAGCCCTGGATGCAATTAGTTGGGGATTTTTCTTTTATGAGAATGTAATAGGACGAAGGAATTTGATAAATGTGAAATTTGTCCGGGGATCTGGGATGCAGCATGAGAAAGTTTCTTTGGAATTTTTTTCATGTTCTCTAATAGGTTTTACAAAAAGTCGGACTAAACTTTTCGGTAATTCTAGACAAAATTTTGATGCGGAGTAGGTATTTTGAGTCATGTACTGGACTGACGATGCACAATGTATTTAGAAGTACACCCTACCACCCTTCTTCAAGAGTTGAAGAGTAATTTTGCAATCGGCAGAAGATTCTTGAGATTTTGCCTCTAAAAATCCAGAAAATCAGAGGAAAGTTTATTTGGACATTCATAGATTCCGACAGTCAGCGTCATGATCAGCAAGCTCCGCGATATATCGATTTAGGCCACCTCAGACAAGGCATCAAGCTCATGGCATACACTAACTAAATATCGCAATCGCTGATGTGTACAGTGATTTCCACTTACACTGAGCGATCCAGAGGATTGAAAACACGCGGCTATCAGTGCGTTGGGGAAGATCGCGAAGATAGAAGAACCTCTGAAAGGGCAGTGGGTTTACAAATTCTACGAGCAGGATAAGAGATAGCTTATTTGTCTAGTTAAGGATGACAGTACCGTCGGCACCAACTAGAATTTGAAAAACAAGGAAGTCCACTGTCGACTATCGACAGCCAAGCAGAGGCAGACACTAATACGAGCCTCAACGAGTTTCTGTCAAACGGGTACGGAAGCGGAAACTCTCATCTCTTTTGTTTTTTTTTTATATGGTTAGCGCGCGCTTAAGGGATGATGACTACCCTCAAACTAGACACTGGAGCACGGGCATTAGGGAAATTAGATGACAGACGAAGGCGGTACCGATGCACGTTGGCTTCAAATGCTTGTGGGTTGTAGGGATGAGGGAACACAGAGCTATGTAGATCATTCCATATTCGTGTGGTACGGCTAAAGAAAGAATCTCTATACGACGTACTGTCCGAAAGTAGGCTTGAGGGTAAACTGATGCGCAGCTTCCACCAGACATCACACTGAGGCATCTAGCATCACCTTTAGTCGTATTTGTATTTTGCTGTCTTCAACGAAAGTCTGATCAAAGTTGAACTCGATTAGCATTAGCTATCACGGCTTTCGGCTTTGGGTTCGATTGAATGTCGAGCCCCGGTGAACACCAGCATTCATTGAGAACGAAGTAAAAATGCAAGATTCAGAATAGAACTTGTCCGGCCCTGAACCTACGTTAGGTTTGCAGGTATCTTCGGTAAGGGATTCTATCGATGGTTGGGTTTCTAGCAAACACAACTGTAGATGGCATGACTCTCCAGGATGCGGGCAGACTAAACATATCCTTCCCGGCATCTGTAAGAATTTCGTGGCACTCTTGCTGTCTCTCAGCAGAAAAGACTGCAGATAACTTATTGGCGTTATAACGGGACATATCTCCTTTGCCAAACATCTCAACGTGTTAGGTTTAAGTGACACCACTGTCTGTGACGCTTGTGGAGAGGGCGATGACACTGCTGAACATTTCCTATGCGATTGTCCTGCCTTTGCTCATATCAGGAAGTCGATTTTTGGGGTTGGTGTTATGAGTGCTGGTAACCTAAGCTCCTTATCACTGAAGCTCTTACTTGACTTTCTTAGAAACACGAAGAAAACACAGTTAAAGGGTTGTATCTGCTGGTGGTATAATGGACCTGTTCTTGTGTCTAAGTGCTCCAATGTGGTGTTCCCGACAGAAAAAAGGGAAAAAAGGAAGTGCCTCCATCTAATACAACGTGAACTGGGCGATTACTTACAATTTTTAAGTAAAAAAGTGTGCATTTACGAACTTGGATGAACTTCCTCGTCTCTGCAGCTTCTACAGAAATCGTTGGAAGGAACACCCATTCTGATAGCATGCCGTAAGGGCTCCTATTATAATTCTAATAAGTTTCCTGTTCACGGACAGAAGTCTTCCCGTTCTCTTCAGATCCAGGTTAGGCCAGATCTGCTTCGACAGAAGACAAGCATTGATATTATTCCACCTGCTGTTGGCTATTCTTCTAGCTTCGCTATCAAGGCGGGTTGGAGAATGAAAAAAACGTACAAATCTGAAGCTGGCTGGAGACGCTTGTCATAGGTCAACAAGAAAAGTTTATAAGAATTCGACTAGGAACTGAGAGACAAAGACAATAGACGAAAGCAGCAGTGGATTGGAACCACAACCGAGCACCAGACCAGATCTAATAGAAGAAAACATACACGACTGTTAATGGCCACCACCAGTTTTCAAACTATTAATTAAAATCAGAACTACAACGACATAAACGTCTCGTTTTAATCGCACACCCAATTATGGCTCCGATTCAATTCGGTCCCTATAAGACTTCTTTTTTATTTTTTTATTTTTTAATTTAATACACTCCCACATAAGCGAACATGAGATTTTATTTCCATGACACAATAAACTCCCGAAAAATCACACATCAAAGCATCAGTAGAACGATGACGACCCATCATCGAACTACATCTGTCTTTCCATTTAAGCTATAAATCCATCACAAACGCAATAGCCTACAGGGCAAGACAGATATAGTCTGACGACATTTTCCACTCATCCGCTCATCCTTATCCTCGGGTAGCACCAGCTCCCTTTGACGGAATAACTAAATCAAATCACGAAACTGATCTCTTTCCATGCGGAGTGGTGGATTAGAAAACACTGTGTAGTCTTGCCCGCGGGTCAGTTCACTCCGAAGCGACCACAGATGACACTTTGGCAACGCGCTACGATAAACTGTCGTCGCTTGGAACCACTTTGGTGTGATTTTCCAAATGGAATTCATATTTTTTTTTTTTTTTTTATTCAAAATCTTCTCTCCAAATGCGTCTCGTCACTGGCAAAGACTTAACAATTAGTTAGCACCTAGCTCACGTAGCACACGTATTTGCATATGATTAGGATTTCAGTCAGCCTCAATGGAGTAGTTCTTGGCCAAAGCCATCACAAGACCGTGACACTTCCAAATCTAGACGTTGATTGTTCTTGCCCCAGTCCAACGCAAAAAAAAAAGAAGAATCTGTCCAATTGCCCCCAAAAAATCGTTTTAGTCCGATGAACTTCTACGGGACCTACAAAAAAAAAAAGAAAATTCGAAGGCGCTTAGGGTAATCATTCTTCGGATCTGTTTTTATTGTAACTTTCTTGTGGGTATGTTATATCATCCCACACAGACAAGGGGGGGGGGGGGAGTATCTACAAGTTGAATCGAATCATCACATACAAACACAAAACAGATATCGGCTTAGAACTTCTCAGTGTTAAGTGACGAAAAGTTTGACGAGAACCAAGAACTTTTACGTTCGTTTTTTTTTTTCAGTCCGGAAATATGTCACACAGAAACTTTTCAGGACCTTAGTCGATCGATAAGTTGATTATCCAACTTTTTGTGTTCAAATAAATCCCCATATGTGATAGCGGGAATAATAATTGCGGGCTTATTTATTGGCGCACAAATGTGTTGTGAAGTTTGTTTTGATGTCATTTATAGCCGATATGGGACGTGAATAATTGGGGATGATAAAAGTTCATGCGACGTACTGTAAGTTCGCATAACAAAAAAAATTGAAAAAATTGTCAGATCAGAATTGCTGATTTAATTTTATGGGACGTCAGATCTGCTTTTATAACTTATTTTGGGAGAAAACTTATTAGATTAGATGGGAATCATAAAGAAGATGACTTACGCAGACCTGTAGTAGAAAACCTTAAGCGAAAGCCGTTATTTTTTGTCCGTACGTCAAACTAAAGAAATGCCATTTGGATCCCTGGACCACGCTGGAGCACTCAGACGCAAAAACAGGTCCATTGTTCTTCCAGCAGGTACAACCATTTTACTGTGTTTTTTCGTCTTTCTAAGAAAGTCGAGTAAGTGCTCATGACAAGGAGCTCAGGCTACCAGTACTCATCACATCAGTCCCAAAAATCTGCCACCTGATACGAGCAAAGGCAGGACAATCACATAAGAAATGTTTCGCAGTGTCGTCGCTCTCTCCACAAGCGTCACAGACACTTAAACCTAAAACGTTAAGATGTTTGGCAAAGGAGAAATGTCCCGTAATAACGCCAATAAGTTGTCTGCAGTCTTTTCTGCTGAGAGACAGCAAGAATGCCTCGGATTTCTTGGAGACGTCGGGAAGGATCTGTTTAGTCTGCCTGCATCCTGGAGTCATGCCATCTACAGTTGTGTTTGTTAAAACCCAACCATCGATAGAAGCCCTAACCGAAGATGCGGGTCGGAGAAGTTCTCCTCTGAACCTTGCCTGGTAAGCTCATCGGAGACCTCATTTCCAGTAATCCCGCTGTGTCCAGGGACCCAGACTAGTCTTAGCAAATTCAGTCTTCCAACCGAATTCAAACTAGACTTGCATTCTCGAACTATTTTGGATCTAGAAAGAGGATTGGGCAAAGCCTTAAGCGCAGCTTGACTGTCGCTACAGACGCAGATACTGCATCCCCTCCACTGGTTTTTCACAATATAGTTCGCAGTCATAAGTATTGCAAAAATCTCCGCTTGGAAGACAGATGCATAAATACCTAAGGGATAGTGCAGTCTAATGTTGTCGCTCTCCACCAAACGAATGCCTCCTGAATGGGTCCCTGGACACAACATGATATTTCGAGAGATATTGAAACAGACTTCCCCACTTGGTGCCTTTTTATCTCTCTTCCACGACTCATCTCATTCAGAGGTATCATTTGGATTTCTCTGCAATTCTTCCCTGACCACGATGACTCGTGTCAACACTAGCGTTTAAGGGAAAGATATCTATCTCTGGCTTTGAATCTATTAAAAGACAGTGACAGACACTTAGACAGTATAAGTGAAGCTGTCTTTATATGTTCTCTAAATACATCATGTACGTATTTTCTTCTAGAAGACCCATCTTCTGGTACCTAAAGTTTCGCGTGCCCAGTAGATAATGCGACTCCCCACTTGAGAGTTCCTTGGGTCATGGTTAGAACTTCCGGCAGACATTTCAACTCACCACTTTAGCTTGTCTTCATTTTGTAATGCGTTGCCATCTTCTGCTGAATATTTACTCGTAGCCCACTTACCAATCATGTTTTTCACCATTCCCCAACCTAGGCTTAGAACCGAGAAACTCAGAAGCTAATCCCTGCTTCACCAACTTGTCGGCCTTTTCGATTTTTTCGCTTTCTGTGTGTCCTCTAACCTAAACCAGTGTCAAGTTATTTTGAATTGTACAATCATTGAGTCTGCTCCATGCGCTTGATCACTACTTGGGTTGCCAATGAGTTCTAAAAGTTATTTATACCTGAACCTCAGTTATGAAACGTGTACAGCAGTGCCAACATCTCGGTTTGGTTTACTGAGGTTTTTGTCTCTAGACAGAGATTGCTCCTGCTCTACTATCTTTCAAAGATCCATCCAAAAAAATGGTCAAGACATAGCCCGGATTCATCGCTGATAAAAGTTCTTTGGTGCCTTTAGACAACCTATAGACTAATCAAGATCCTTAATGTCGTTTTTCACAAGATCTAGGATCTTTCTGTGTCCATAGACCGTTCTGCACCACTGCCATTTGTTATTTAGTTGCAAGTGAAGTACCCAGGTTGCTTCTATTTTCTGAATAAATAAGTCAAGAGGTGGGAGTCCCAAAATCACTACTATCCCTCATGTTGATGTCGTGCGTATAGCGCCTGCGATTTTGACGCGTGCCAGTTTTTGTGATAATTCCAATTAAGTCCAGTATCCTACCTAAACTCCTTCGGAGACCTTAATTTCCCTAACAAAACTTGCTGCGCATGATTCAAAACCTGGTTTTCGTTGCTCCCGTCTGCGGATAGGGCTTCCTTTTGCTATTGAGTTTCCAGCAAACAACCGTAGATGGCACGACTTTTCAAGAGGAGTGCAGACCAAACGAATACCTTCAAACGCTGGAAAGAAGTCCTTGGCATTCCCTTACTTGAAAAGACTATCACTATGCTTTTGTCAAGCTTATCAACGTGTAAGGCTTAAGTGACGCCACTGTCGACGATGTTTATCAACCAATTTCCTTTGTTCATTACGGTAGGTCGATTTTAAGGTCTGGTGCTGTAGGTACTGATAAACTGAGCTCCTTATCACTGAAGCTCCTACTCACTTAGCTTGGAAAGATGAAGAAAACGCTGTAAGAGGGTTGTACCTGGGTAGCTAATAGCCAGTTAAACAATGATATACACTTCAAAGAGCTAGGACAAGAAAACATGAGGCCTTACAAACTTGAAGAAGTAAGTCAAGCCATACAAATTATAAGGAAGCCAGCTCCAAGCGTCACGCTTGTCAGGAAACTAAGCAGCAGTAGAAAAATTGGGTTGTATTCCTGGTATCCTGCCTGCCGTGCTGACGTGGTTATTATTTTTCGAAAAGTCTTCCACCAATATGGACGTTTCTTGGAGGTTGAAGTCTCTTGAATTTGTCGTTTGTATTCGCCAGAGACATCATTTTTTTCTGCAACTACAGTTAAACCCGGATAACTGCCTGGTGAACATTTTTATCTATTTTGGGCGCGTAAGCGAATGAGGTAGCTATCCGAACCCGCTTAATGCATAGAAAATACATGAACCTTATATTTTCGGGCACTTAAGCGAAGCACTTAACCGGGTTTTAGTGTGTATATGAACCTATGTAACAAGACCGTTCAATGGTAATGAGAAAGCGGCCAAAATCAGTGAGATTTCAGTCTTCCAAGTTGTCATGAGTAAAGACGCACTTCCTAAGCTTATGTCCGGAGAGTTGAGGCAACTGCAAGAAAGTCTAGCTGGCTTATCTTCGTTAAATATCCCATACTCCGAGTTGTCTATTGGGGTAGCGTTTCGAAAAACCATGGTGGGAATTCAGGTCAACAAGGGGAAAGCGGTCGCCGTCTATGTGTGTTTGAAGGCTCATGTACATTTCATGTTATTGCGAAGCCTTGCTATTCAAGGAAATCGCCATAAGTTGCTCGGAATTCACTGCATTATGAATAAGAAAAGCGAGGTTTGGATGTTGTA
Organism: Criorhina ranunculi; assembly: GCA_951813785.1. Taxonomy (NCBI): domain Eukaryota; kingdom Metazoa; phylum Arthropoda; class Insecta; order Diptera; family Syrphidae; genus Criorhina; species Criorhina ranunculi. The sequence goes on from OX638381.1 coordinate 17,162,006, forward strand.
ATTCCCTGGACTAAGAAGCTTCGACTTTGCCATCACGTTGTTTCCTGAATGGCGAAAATTTAGTTGTTGTTTCCGTCCACATACTTGTACATAGTTTGTTAGATCCCTGATTGAAGGTAAAATTGTTGATCCTGTCCCGATTTAATCTGGTGCATTGAACCGATGGTCGTGAGGGCAGTGATCTTTTCAGTCCTATAGTCGACAAACGAGAAAACAGAGAGGACAATTAGAAATTGAGAATGTTTGCATACATAGTCGGCGGCACCTTAAAAATACTACTAACGACCACAACTGCAAATACAATCTCCTTGATCCACCACAAACACCCATTCCATTTAATCAAAACCAAATGGAAAGCTTTTGAAAATCACGAAAACAACATACTCGTCCCCATCAGATGTCCTTTTAATTGCTACTGAAAACTTTCAACCAAATAGCACACACTCTATTGCATGAGTCCTCGCCAGGGGGGAAGGGGTAAAGAAAGAAATTTCCAAAAAGTTTCATCATGTACCACTCAGTGCCGTACTCGGTTAGCAAGGACTTTAATTTTATTTTGTCATCCTCATTAGGAGCATTAGCAAATTTAATTCCCAAACTCTTTGTTCGTTGAGCAATTTAATCTCTCGCATGTGTATCGAAGGATCCACTCCATCACTAACCTAAGAAAAAAAACAAACGCTGTATAAACTTTTGTTTCAGTTTTTTTTGGAAACTTGTAATCCTTAGAGTTTTTACTTTGGACTTTCAAAACACTGTACAGACTGCGCGAGTATCCTGGTTTTCCCTCGTCGATTCAGGGAACGAAAACAAACAGAATGACAGTAGACTGAAAAAAATGCTCCCGAAAAGTTTTTTTTTTTTTTGTTTTGTTTGTACCTCAACTATGCCAATGCCGAGTCTGTTGGGTCCTTTTGTTTATGTTTCGACGGGTCCCCCAAGTGAAGGCAACGGAAAAGTTTCTGTCAACTTTCCGGATATTTAGCTTCTGACAGGATTTAATTTTGCCCCACGAAATCAATAAATTCAGTTTCAATGCAACCGTCATCGTTTTGTCTTCTAGTGCCCTGGCTATGATGGGAATAGTTTTTTTTGGTTTTCAGTCGCTTGCAGGAGGTGGAGCAATGACAAAGGAGGAAGTTTTTCCAGGGATTTCCTTTTATATCCTTTGGAACGGTCTGAAAGTTTCCTTCTTTTTTTTTTGTGCTGTTGAGTGTCAAAGTGTTATCGAGAAGGAAGGACATCATTACTGATGAGAGGGAAACTTCGGATTTTTTTTTTTTTGGTTAAAGGACGAGAAGTATCATTTCTCTTCTTTTTTGTTGGTTTCATTTATTGTTTTCGGGTTGGACTTTGCATTTGAATTTCATTGTGTGTTCGATAAAATGGAAAAGATACTAAAGTTATTGATGTATCTTTTGGAAGAGAGCCTTTAAGGAGCTCAAGGTCATCAATATTGATTGATGACAAATGTATTTGACAAAGGAAAACAGACCTTGTCCCACAACAAGCAGCAAACGGGGACGTTTTTATTGTTAACTAAGGACTTCGTAGTAACTGTAGGAAGGAAGACACCGAAAGCTGCGTGAGATTCATTTTAAGAGTGACAAGTGAATGTTGCTTGTTGATGGTTTGATGCTGTTGAAATGGTCCAGGTTGGGGGTTACGTTGAACTACCAATGGTCCCCACATTTGAGATCACGACCACGAACTATGAATTGAGAGAATGAACGTACGTATACTGCACACTCGTGGTGCAACTCAAAACCTTGAATCTGTCCTCGCCGAAGATATAGCTTCGATCCAAGAGATACGATGGAAACGCTAGATACTACAAAGTGCAACTTAGTGACAGTTTTTCCGTTTTAGAATCGTCTTCCAAGGAAACAAGATTAGCGCGAGAAGTGCCAGAAGAAGAAGGAGAAGCACATCCTGGGTAGAAAGAAAAGGCCATACGCAGTCCCTCAGTTCAAGCATATCGAAGAGTTCCACAACGTAAACAACATCCGGAAGCTCTTTAGAAAATCCAAGTAACTGGCAATAGGTTTCAAGCCTGGAACGCATGTTCTTCGAAAGAATGAAGGGAACCTAGTCAGGGAAGCAGCACTTCTAGCCGTTGCAAGAAGAGCCTCCATCACCACTTAACGAAGAAGTAATACCAGCCTTCAGTTGACTCAGCTATCAAAAAACTGAAAAATTACAAGGCTGCAGGATGTCTACCAACAAAGCCAACATGGAGATGGAATTTTAGTTGGAAGCATGCACAAAGTCATCAATCAAGTATGGGCGTAAGAAACCATGCCCGATGACAGGACTAATGAACGCTCCTATGTTTGACACTAACTATCAAAGCATATCCCTCGCAAACGCAATCCCAGCAAAACTGATGCAACTGTGAGTCGTGACGTTGGAAAACACGTTGTGAATTGTGCTACTAGGATATATGTAGCTCCGCACCTCCTCGGACAAAACGTCACTGCTGACAACAGTAACTTCGAAGTTTTTGAGGATTCGTTTACCTCGGAGTCAACATTAACTCCAGGAATGACACGCTAGTAGAGATTCGACGAAGGCTTACCTTAGGAAACCGCTATTACTTCGGTTTGGTGAAACAAATGGACGATGTGTATGCCAGTCCTGCTATATGATGGTGCCTAATGCAAGATGATAAACAGGAAAGCAGAGCAGATATTGAACGCAATGGATGAGAAGAAACAACCGCGAACTCAATGGGCCGTACCTTTCTTACTTACTTAGGTGGCGTTACAGTTCGGGGTGAACCTGAGCCTCAACCAACAAGCTTCTCCAATTAGTCCGGTCCTTAGCTAACCGCCTCCAATTATGCACTCCAAGTTGGTCGAGGTCCCCTTCTACTTATGCGCGCCACCTTAGGCGAGGTCTTCCTCTACTGCGTTGTCCCTCCGGGTTGGATTCGAAGACTCTTCGGGCCGAAGCGTTGGTGTCCATTCGCTCTACATGTCCTAGCTAATGGGCCGTACCAAGATGTGAAAATAGTCGCACACCAGCTCGGTCATCGAACAAATAAACTATAATGCTCCAGCCAAGGGGGGCACCAATCTATAGCAGATTCCAGAGTGCTTGTGTCTAAAAAAGTGGAAACAGTGTGTCCGGGGTCGAAAAGGATAGATAGCTGCAGTAAGTGAATACATCCACTAAAGGCTTCGGTTCTAAAAGACTGTGTTTTAAGACGATCCATAGTCCAACGTTACAACTTAATTATAAATGCACGTGTTATCTAGAATGTCCAACAATTTATTTAATTAACACGCTCGACTGTTTGCCTTCAACACCTCACTGATTGTTTTTCTCTTGAACCCAAAGGACTTGTTTTTATGTTTTCTAAATGTCAGGTGCTAATACATAAGTCAACCGACATAACGATAACAAAATTTATTATCGCCTAATCTCAAATTGTATGCCCAGTGACAACTCAATCAGGTTTGATCTTTTTTTTTTAGTTTCAAGTCACGTTTCTATCGTCCTCTTGTGTTCATGTGTTGATATCTTTTACCCCTCACAATTTGTTTTACATTTCCTTGTCCAAAATGCAGGTAGAAAGTCATTCGGGGTATTTGTGGGAAAAATCAAACACATTATCTATCTCAAGTAGGATAAAGATTTCCTTTCATCTGTTCAACATGTTGGTTTCGTATTACGTTCCCGATAAAATTAATAAAAAAAAAAATCCTTTCTTTAGAATTTAAGTTTGAATAATTCTGCACACCAATGTTGGCACGAAAAGTATTAAACTACTATCACTCTCGCTTGATACTTTACTGTCAGAGCGCAAATTTTAAGAAAAATCGCTTTGAATCGCAATGCAACGCATGACAACAACCTGCTCTCTGAGTGCACTTGTAGAGGAAAAACTTCTTCCTGTGGGAAGTAAACAAAACAGAAAACCGGCAAATGTGTTCGGTCGACCGGAAAGTTGGAGCAACAATTATAGTGGAATGCTACTGGCGATGGTGGGATAATTTGACGCGGGGAAATTTAATTTGAAAAGTAATTGGGGAAGTTGTCGTCAGGGGAAGTGGCTATGTGTTGCCAATGGGAATGCAATGAATACTTTAAGTACATTTGCATTTAAATCTTGGCGCAAGTCGAAATAATGGGAATCAAGGAGGTCTTGTCGTAGCTGAAGTACAATTAAAACCGCGATGTATGGAATCGGTCACTGAAAAATGGTGCTTGTTTGGTTGGCATATTAGCCTGAGTTAGCTTGCTCAACAGTCGAATGCACTAAGAGCACAGTGACTATTAAGTAAATCATCGATATCAGGTATTTTAGGACTTAAAAGAAGAAAAAGTGAAAAACTCTTCGCTTACCAACCCTTGTTTCGCAAATGCTTTGCCATGCAACGTCAAGGTGGCAAACATCTGATAAAATTTCCTTTTAAGGCCGTCACAGATATTGACAGTTCAATCTAAATAACCGGCAGATACGGCTTCTCATACGCTTTGTAAGAACTTCAAGCCCGATAAGCTTGAGCTCCTTCCTATTGAAAACTCTGAAGAGCTTTCTTAACCTCTATGTGAAGGACACTGTAGACTAAAACCGTCTGGCTTTTATGCGAGGTGTGGCGTGGTTGCGTATGCAAACAATTTGGACATCTTTGTGTCACTGGCAGATACCCTTCGATATGCTTTGAACAAGTTGACTTCTTGAGCAAACAGCTATGGCCCATGTGTCAATCCATCTAAAATTGAGCTGATCCTTTTCGTTCAAGCTAAGTGCCAAATATCAAGGGCTCATTCTAAACAGATGACCGTTGTGAAAAGAAAATATAGCCCAAGGCGCAGTAAGCAGATCCCAAATAGGGCCTTTAGCTGAAAATCATGCTCAGGCTGCGCACTGTAGTCGTAAGACCGATTATCTAAACAGATCCTCCATCCATTAAACATTGTTCTTTGTTGAGTTTCATGCCATTACAACATTCCAGATACCAGTGCGTCAGACAAGGCTCTCTAGGTACAGACAGTAGGAATCTTGACCATGTCATAGTACCCACATATGTATACTCCCTCAAAAGCTAATGATAGATGGCAACATTTTTGACTATTGGAGCAATGCTAGGTATATTTGGCATATCTTCGTTTCAAAGAGCTCGAAAGCGTTTGTTTGGATAAAAATAGACACGCTCCCCAAACTAAGTAGCATCACATCATGCTCTGTGATTAGGCTTTCTGTTCTCTGTGCATTTCCCGCCCTCTCTAGCCCGTGTAATCAACTAAATAATCTAAACACTACCACCGCTCAAAACTGTTACGTGAGGAAAGTTTAATAGTTTTAGCAGTAAACTGGGAGTCCTGACCTATCAAACTTACCAAATAGTACCCCATCGCCAACTAATACCCATGGCAACACTGTTTACCTTCTGTTCAATCTGACGCATGACAAATACCCTCTCGGAGGAGAATCACCAACAGTAGTGCCTAACAAAACACAACCTCCCTCCATATCGTTTCTATGGCACACCATCGCATTCATTACCATTCCCCTTATCCCTCATTCGTCCACCCAACACTTCCACCTTTGTTATGCGTTGTATGACGGTACTCAACACTGAGCCATCAACTTGCGTTGTTCTCCGTCCATGCATCAGTTATCGTCGGGTCGTCGCTGAGAGTGAATGTTGACGTGCGAGACAAGAATCTCTCAGCTGAGAAGAAATTTGTAATCTCATCAACCGGTTTCGTGTTTTTTTTTTTTTATTGTTTTCATTCCTTTATCGCCAAGTGCTCTGTCCCAAGACATTGTCAACACTTGCAAATAATTTAAAAAATTTTAAATTTAAGAAAATTCACTGGAATAACATTCCATTTGCATACGTCACATCAAATGTGTTGATTATAGCTAATTCCCGTAAATTAAAAGCGCGAAAATTCCTCGAAACTTCAACATCAGCTTGGACTTTGTTAGTGCAACTATAACGGGCGAGGAAGTGACTGTGTGAATACGTTAAACATTGAAATCTCGCGTTATTTTGTTTGTCCAGTTGTAAGTGTAAATAGTTGTTTGCCTTGCAAGGGGGGTACAACAGCAACACTGGGGGATAGATTTATTGTTTTTGGCAAGTGTCATGAGATTTTGACCATGTTTCCCGCCATTTAAGAATCCTCAACTTGATCCTGATCCAACGAAATAAATTAATTTCTTTAAATTTAATTCGTAATTAAATGCGGAAATCCCTTATCGCTTTGTAGCACTGCGACCTATAAGAACTGCAAACAAAGATTAGAGTGTGGTCTCTCGAAACCTAATCGCGATTTATTTTTCGTCGCGTTTTTTTTGTTTTTTTTCAGTTGACTCGATCTGTCAAAATCACAAACAAATAACCTCGCATATGCAAAGTTATTAAAAAAAAAAAGCTTTACCCATACGAATAACGATCACCCCAACACCATCAACTCAAGCTCACTACAATCGTTGGAAAGAGAGTAAATTAGCGTGTCTTCTTTCGTTTCCACTCTTTCCCTTTGTTAAGCGTTGTAAGCGCGTGTAGTGCAAGTTCGGTTTGTATATGGATTTGTGGGGTTTCTCTGGGAATTCCTAAACACGCCAATTTGTTTTCTGCATTAACATTTGGATATTTGAGAAAAAAAAAAAAACGGATTTTGGAACACCATCATCAATAAACTGAAACAGGTAAGTCCAACGCTTTTTTCCAGTGTCTCTCTCTTTGCTGCCTCAAGTCTGAGTCATAACTGTGTTTTGTGGTTTTGGCTGTGATCAGTTTGAAGCCGAACTTGCTTGACATAATTTTAGGTGAATAAAATTATTTAATTACTGCCAGCATTTGAGAAATTCACTACAAGACTATGTTTATGCCGGTGGTTAACCATTTTGTGTTGTTAACCGTGTGCGGGGAGGAACACATGACTGAATTGCCAATTAATCACTTACTCAGGTGTCCAATGTAGACACATGTTTCTTGAGCTTTTTCGAATCAAAGTTAAATTGGGACGCAGTTGGACTGTTCTGAGATATCAGAGGGATACATATATTTATTAGAGATGCGGTTTAGCATCTTCCAGGGAACTTCCTTTAAAAGTTCCGACTTTGTCCACTTGACTTGCGATGCAATCGGAGAATACAAGGTTGTTCGAACCAAAATAGCACCTAGACGAGTTGGTGGATTCCTTGAGCGAAGCATTTGTGTCGAAACTGGCTTGTTAGTGTGTATGGGTAAGCCTGCATTTGAACTTATCCTATAAACCTCTCTTAGCAAGGATTTGTTCTCATGAAATTAGGTGTTGTACCTTAAACGGTTTTCGAACCCGAGTGCAGTCAAAATCAAGGTAAAGATTCTGCCCATGATTGGCGAAATAGTTTTTGAAGGATATTGCATCATAAAATATTCCTCTTCCCTGTGTAACTTCTATCCGAAAACGCTTTCTGGCTCTTGATAGAACATACAATGCCTGGACTGAGGTGAAACTAGTTTTTAGAACCAAATCAGGTAAGATCTTACAAACATTTAAAGACAATTCTCAACCGCCTTTTCGAATCAAAGTATTGAAGGAGCATTCAATAAGCCACACCGAGGTACTATTCAAAGAAGTTCGCTACTGCTTTTAGCATAGAATCTAGTCCTCAATGAACTACTTCTGAAGTTAGAGGATGCCGGGGTGGATGGTTGACGGCATCACTATCTCTGTGTCGGACAAGTACCCTCAAACACTGGCAGATATTCTTCAATATGCTCCAAACAAGCTGTTCTCTTGGACAAACAGCTATGGCCTAAATGTCAATCCATCTAGAACGGAGCTGGTCCTTCTCATTAAGAAAACTAAATTCGACTCATTTCACTTCATCTAAGCCTAATGGCAAACCTCTCAGTTTCTCAGACAAGTCCACATCGAAGACTCATTCCAGACAGAAAGCTCCTGTGGAGAGTAAATATTGCCAAACGCGCTTCGAAATCTCATGTAGCCCTCTACTCCCTCTTCCCAGCTGGGACTGACTGTACCTAATACCGTTCCTCTGTGATGACTTAATGGTTTGGTGGCCGTCTTTTAAAAATACGAACTAGGCCAACAGCACGGGTGTGCTGCGAACTTCCCCAATAGCTGCGCACTTATGGCCAATGAAAATGACTTCAAGATGGACAACACCACCTAAGGTCAGCGCGAAGTCCTTGGAATCTAGGTCTCTTTTCAGAAAACCCTTACATTCACCATTTCTTTGGGCGCCCTTATCACTTTAGCGTCTTTTAAGCCAAAGTCACAGCTAACCATCGGACCGCAGCTTGGATGGAGATTAACCCAGTTTCACCTACAGTTGTGTGATTAGATCCTTTATAGCCACCACAGTAAAAATGTAAGGCAGTAGAGGACTGCCGATCTAAAAGACATCGCTAAACAGCACAACGTCTCACACTATTCCAGGGAACTGTGCGACTGACGAACTAGCCAGCTAAGGCTCTCTAGGTACAGACAGTGGGAATCTTGACTAAGTCAAGCGCCTGTGATCTGTTAAAACCAACCACTTGGCCTATCATTGATCCTATGATTACTTACATACTTACTTGAGGTGGCGCTATAGTCCGGGGTGGACCTGGGCCTCAATCAACAAGGGTCTCCCGCCAGCTCGATCTTTAGCTAGCTGCCTCCAGTTTCGCACACTAAGTTGGTTGAGGTCCCCTTCAGCTTGCGTGCGCCACCTGAGTTGCGGTCTTCCACTACTGCGCTGTCCCTCGGGGGCGGATTCGATTCGGACTGGAGCATTTGCGCTCTCGAAAGGGTTAATTCGACAAAAAAAAGAGACAAGCTCCCAAAACTAAGTAACGTCATAACGACATGCTCGGACAAAGTCTGTTAAAATTTCAGCAAAACCTGCACGCACGAAAAAGAGAAAGAAATGGTTTCAGGGTTACATTTGGGTTCCCAACTTGTTTGGTCTAAGTGCACCTCTTCGTCCACTCCAAACAAACTATGTATTGGGTTCCATTGACTCCTTTTTTTTGACAAGCCAAGCCTGGTCGACTGAATATGCATGCATGCCCTCTTTGAATCGAAATTGGTGAGCAGCTTGGTGGCCGGCGTTCCTCCAAAATGATTTTGGGGTAGTATTCGCTTTTGGAAGTCCTGGTCCTGCATGTTGTACATCACTTGTGTATGTTCGCCCTCTCTATTGAGTTCCAGCACCCGTAAACTCACATTAGAAAACAAATGTGATGAACTCACTTGATGCACAGTTGTTGTTACAAATTTAAAGCAAAAACCTAAGCTAAAGACTATAAATTACATTCCTTTAGCTTTCGCAGTTGTAATCAGAAGTTAAGACTAAAATATTCTAAGCAGCAAAGTACTTATGTACCTAATAAAATATTTTTCACAACCAACTTCTTTAGATAATCTCGCTAAATTAACCAGGCGCTACGATTTGCATTCCAGGAAAAAACCCCAACTGAATGCTTTTACTGATAACAAAATTGTAGAGTCAAACGTTATCAAAGTTGCAACGATAGCATAAGTTGTTTACTTTTTGTTTAGGTGGAGCGTATAATATTTAAATTTAACACGATAACAAATTTTAAATCAAGTTTCGTTAAAGACCGGAGCTTGTAGTAGGCACTGAACAATAGTCTTTTTAAAAAAAAGGCCGATTTTTCTATTTGTATAAACGCAACACTGTAGCGTGAACAATTTAATCTACAACGTCACATGTTTTGTATAAAGGTGCAGGATAGACCAAATTTGAATCTTGCTGTCTGTCTAAGAGTTTCTCGCGGCATCAACTCCGAGGGTCTAATCTGTCATGAATAAGCTTCTCAATCTGCTCTGTCGACAATAAAAACTGTGGGCTTTTGGCTCTCTATGAGCTGTCACGCCAAATATTTGAAGTAGTATCTTGTCAGCATTGAATAGAATTGCAAGACTCAAGCATTTTTAGATACTATCCGACAAACATGCTTACTGGCAATGCTATCACTAAACCCTCTTGGGCCTGGACTTAGGTTTATTTTTACGCCAAAGGTTGTCAGTTTAAGTACTAGATAAGGCTCTGACGAATTAGAGGTATGAGAGGTTCGAATCCATAAATTATTTAAGGACTAGTTGGCAACGATCAAAAGACTGTCATGTCCTATTCCAAAGATTGAGGCCTGGAAATCGAGTGAGGGCATAAATTCAAAAGTCTTCTTCTCACGTACGCGGAGGCATTCTAGAACCCCCAGTGTGGCTTCAAACTTGAAATTAAGTTACAGGGATTGAAGGCGGATAATTTGTATAAAAATTAGCAAGTAATGCAGCGTTAGATTCTACAGAGACTGACGAGAAAACTAAGCCTTCTGTGAAATCGAAAAGACCAGCAGCAGGCCCGAGGGAAGATAGCAGGAAATGCCAAGAAATTGAATCAGAGTCACAACCATCTACTTTTTAGGCACCCGAAATCGCCGTACATAAACTTGTGGGACGTTTGCACATCAGCGGCCAGATATCAGGGCTGAGTTATTCGGGGAAACACGGCGCAAGGATAGTAAGGGATGTTCAATACAAGACTTATTACAAGCGTAGGTTGGTAGGTAGAAGTGGTTGAAACTGTTAAACCTGCCAGAGACACAAAAAGCGCGGATGCGCCATTTTGATACCACAACTCACGTATCCTGGGTGTTGATGGGCGTAGCTAAGAGTGTAGTTTTCAAATCCATCCTGTGGAGTCGAAATCTCAGATAGTTCCTTGAAAAAGGGTTTTCCGAGTGCGCACTGCCTAGCTCTGGCTAGTGCTGGGCAGTCACAGAGGAAGTGAAATATGGTTTCCTTTCGTGTGAATTTCCGCAACTGCGGCAGTGGGGGTCGAACGGCATGCCTAACTTGGCAGCGTGTGGACCAATTGGCCAGTGGCCCGTGCTAATTGTCGTCTCGATGTGGTTCCTATTAATGAGGTCACTCGTTCTGCTTCTATTATAGGCGGGCCAAATTAGTCTGGATATGGCACAGGTTGCCAGACTTTGCCACCTAGAGTTGGCAATAGCGAGAAAGTGTTTGAAAATTTTACCCTTGATGAGTCCCATAGGGAAGCAGACTGACTCCGCAGAGGAGACATCCAGGGTAGAACCACATCTGGCTAACGCGTTACAAGCGTATTGGCGATATATTTTGAGCGGTGTGCGTCGATAACCCATTTCGACACATGCCTGGGCTGTATGCGACAGACTATGGTTCCAAGGGATCGGCTTGAGCCTCATCATCCTATCGCAAGTGGCCGTAATCAAGGGAGTCTTCGCCGAGCTCAACACCCACCCTAAGGTGGTGAATTAGGTAGAACTATGCCTGGGCTGTATGCGACAGACTATGGTTCCAAGGGATCGGCTTGAGCCTCATCATCGTATCGCAATTGTCAGTAATCAAGGGAGTCTTCGCCGCGCTCAACACCTACCCTTAGGTGGTGAATTAGATAGAACTATGCCTGTGATGTATGCGACAGACTAGGGTTCCAAGGGCTCGACTTGAGCCTCATCATCATATCGCAAGTGGCCGTAATCAAAGGAGTCTTCACCGGGCTCAACACCCAGACATAGTTCTACCTAATTCACCACCTTAGGGATGACAATTTTTAAAAGTTCTTCCTAAGTGTTTGCCTACGTCATGAGAACAAAGTACATAAGTCTGTCAGTTACCTAATGAAGTGCACCCTTGAAGTACACGATAAGCCGTATCATCTTCACGAAACACAAAGCTTTCCTTTCTTTGAAAGAAGAAACCAATGAAGACACATCATTAAGAAGATTTAAATTTCCATTTAGGAAAAAAAAAAACCGGTGGCGGAAGACACAGGCGCCATACATTTCAAAGCTTGTAATTTTCCTCAATTACATTGCAGTTTGCAGCACCGTCATTAGTGACGACTCATACGAGTATGAACTTGTAGATAAATGCGAACATAGCACTATGCGCAGTTAAATTATACGTAATGGTGCTTTACGAACACTTGTTAATTCAATTAACTATAAGCAACAAGTCAAGAGTTTTATTCAGCTGATATTGCACTTGTTGCACTTGCACTTGCATAAGTTTCTCAACTGCAAGCACAAAAGAAATGTGTACATGATCTTTCTGAAAGCAATCTTGATTGTAGCAAATAAGACTTTTTGTGGGTCAAAGTTTATCAGCTTTGATATTTCCAATGAACACAAGTGGAGATGTTCATTGAATGGGATGCACCTTAAGACTTATTTGAGGGATTTATGTCGCAAATCAAGATGAGTAAATGGTTTTACCATGCCAAACAACTTAATCTCATCAAGACAGACAGACGGCTGGATTAATGACCAGAGGAAGTCTCAGCGGACGTGTGCTATAAACAATTGAATGAGTGGCACCCCAAATAAATGTAAAGAAACGGTTTAATTAATTATCAAAATGGAAGTACTAAAGTTTTTCCCGAATAAATTTATAAATTCCATCAAGCAACGGGAAATGTATGATAATTAATGATTCTTCAATGTTTTATAGTTTTTTAAATGCGTTATATCATTCCATTTCATTGCAAGATGCAACTTTGTATGCAAGCCGGTTCTAGGCAAATCGTGGGATAATTGTAGTTACTATTCCAATACAGCTTCCTGAGAATTCTGAAGAGCTTATGTAAGAGATAGGGAAATCATATCTGAATCTTATCGGGTTCTTAGAATTCCACCGCTATCTGATGTCACACTGCGGTGAGTTCAAAATTCGTCAGAAAATCGCTCGATTATTCAGATCTAACGTTCAGCTGCATACATATTTGTATGTGAGGAAACCTAGAATCTGAGATCACTATAAATGTTTAGGTCGAGCTACATTTCAGGGCCTCAATTTACAAACCTCTTCAATTAGCTAGCAAACACTACTTCTGCGAGCTATTTAAGGCAAGATATTCCTTTGCTGCGGGTAAGATTGAAAGACACTGTGGACGGTACGATGCAAGTTGGTACAGCAATGCCGAAGGTCTCTGAATGAGATCGCTGACAGATGCGATGTCTCCCTGTGCTGAATTTTAGGACACAGGGACGTTCCGGGCAACTGCAGAGCGGATAAACTGGCGAAGGAAGGTGCGGGTCGGACCCTTTCTGAAAATGGAGGGGAACCGCCGGTCTCTTTAGAAAAATAACTAATAGTAGGTGGGGTAACATTAACAGTTAAAGCAATGATAGCCTTCTACGCCCGTAGCAGGATATTCGGAAAAACCTGGGTCCCCAGCCCTAAAATCATCATGTAGCTTTACACGGCAGTAGTAAGGCCTATACTAACGTACGGCAGCCTAATGTGGTGGCAGGCAGTATGCAAAACCACTAACCTTAAACTATTAATAAAGATTCAGAGGGTAGCCTGCATCAGCAACGCGGGAGCATTAAGAACCACCCCCACAGCGGGACTTGAGACAATACTCAACCTCCTCCCGCTTGATTTACTTGTGCACTAATCAGCAGCAAAAAGCGCCCTCCGCATAAGCCAAACTGAACCCAGTCAGTCAGGGCACGCATTGATCCTGCGCAAATTTGTGGGCAGAAATGTGTGCCCAGACTACATGTTGTCTTACTTAAACTTCGATAGACCTTTCTCAACCTGTCTTCCCAGCAGTGATGAATGGCAGGCAAATCAGATACTGCATAACGACACAACAACCTCCGTCTATACGGATGAATCCAAAATGGACATAGTCGGGGAGGAGGAAGAAACAACTGCACACCTTCTTTGCACATGCCCTACTCTATGAAGGCTGAGGAGGAAAACCCTAGGAGAGTACTTCTTCAAAGACCTAGTCAGTCTCAACATTTTTAAAATTAAGAGTTCAGGATAGGGTTCGCACCGATACGGTTACCCAGAACTTATTCTCATTTTTCCTCGATGGAAATTTCACATGTGAGGCTGGTTTCCGGTTCCTTCACGCGGCATCACAATGGGGCTTCGTTCTAGCCTAAGTGGGTCCCTGCTTAGTGGGAACAGACACCCAACCTAACCTAACTAACCTAACATGTGCGCTCTACATAGTCATCACAAACATCCTATGTGCAGGTTCTGATTTAGTAGAGAGAGTGAGAAGGCCTCGTGGCGCTTTAAGACTGGAGACTCACAAAGTCTAATTAACACAAGCTAGGTGTGGGTGTCTTTTTAGCATTTTTGTGCGAAAAGAGTTTAATTAAAACTCATAAAGCCAAGGCTAGCTGGCCCATCTCCAATTCGATGCTTTGACTGGATTTTGGATCGAAAACGTCCTTATGGAGTTACAAGCTCTTCAACGAAGCTAAACTTGAAATCGACGTTTGCTTCAGAAATTTTAGTACTGCTCGTTTCCACGATTATTTCCTTTGATACAAGGCAGCCTGTTTCCCTCCAAGTTTGTTATCGCATGTAGACCATCTGAGAAGTCTGTTTCATGTGGGTAGGTAGAGGTGGAAGTTCGACATGAACCCAAGTAGTCCTAGATGTGCCTTTTTGTTACCACGACTCGTGTGACCAGGTTGGTGATGTGTGTTGATGAGGATGTAAAACAGTCGGTGCCTAGATCCAGAAAGTGGATTAGATCCCATATCCCGATGTCATTGAGGTCGTCGAAGAATGATTGGTAGTGTGCGCAATCTGGCTCCTGCTAGTGCCGAACATTTGTCTTCTCATTATCATTCCTTCTCATTTTCGTTCCCGCAACTGCAGCAGTGGGGGTTGTATGGGACACCAAGTTTGACCGCAAGGTCTCCAATTGGGCAATGCCCCTTGATTCTGGCGATATTTAGGTGGGTTCTGTTTGTTATGTCTTCTGTTTTACTCTTATCGTAGGTCGGCCATATCTTCCTTGATATGGCGCAGTTGGTTAACCCCCTCCATTGGAGATTTGCCTTCTGCAAGAAGTGTGAGTAAATTTGTCCTTTGACCGTCGAGCCGTGTACAGCTGAACACTGCTTGGCCAGTTGATCTGCATGCTCGTTTTCTTCTATATCACTGTGCCCTGGAACCCAGAGCAGTGTAATTTTGAAGCGATAACCCAAGCGGGCTTCATTATCGAACGTAGACAACGAGGATCTGCGAACACACAACCATTTTCAAAGTCCGCTATTATATTCAACAGCTGTGTATGTGTAATTTGGCACGACAGCTCATGGAGAGCCAAGGCCTAGCTTCTCACAACCATTCATGTTGTGCGTGTTATATTCTTCGCACGAATGGAAGGGACCTACAGTTTAATGCCGACTCCGAACGGCGAATTGAGAAGCTTTTCGTGACAGATTGTACTCTTGCAGGTTTGTCATGCCTGCGAAGAGGTGGTGCCGCGAAAAAACTTTTGGTGGTTTTTATTTGAGAATCCAACCTGTGACCACATTCAACAGCTAGATGACGAATAAGTTAGAAGCCTCAATTTGGAGCAAAGTGTTTTAAGTCTTCGTTTTGTAGAGGATTCACCGGTTAGTTGTCCTTCTTGCGAAGACAAAATTGCCTTAGAGACTTCATTTCTAAAGGTAAAAAGTTCTTAGTAAAACACCACGTTATGATGTCAGAGAGATGCTTCTGGCATCGTTAACTCACAAAAAAAAGGACACTTTAGCAGGTTTTTGACAGAAGGTCCCAGATGACGATGGTTAATCCGGGAAAAAGTTATTCCCCCGTTGAATTTTTTTTTAATTGATTAACAACAAGTGTACAATTTTTTTTATTTACTTAAAAATCCCCCAAACATTAATTTATTTTTTTAATTTAATTATTATGAACACAGAGATAAGTCTCAATACAAGTAGGTACATGTATTTGTTTCAATACAAACTAAATAAATACAAATATGCTTTCGAAAAATGATTGTAATGCAAATGTGTTGCATGAAAGTGTGTTGTATGCAAATTATTTCTTTTGATAAGAAATCCCAAAAACTAAAGTGAAAAGGTCGAGAACCTTTAAATTTGGTAAATTTTTTAGTCACAATACAAACAGAAGAATACTTAGAAGTATTTGTTAGCTTTGAAAGCTTTAGAGAGAGTAGCACTATAGATAAGTCGACCTTTTGATATTAACATGATTTGCATAAATTCAAAAAGATTTGAATTAATTTTTTGTTTTGCTTTGTGGACTTTTGCTTGTAGGGGCTTTAATAGAATGAAGCTGAGGCTTAAATTCTGATAATTCCCGACTTAGAATCTATCAAAATTGTTGCCTCTATAGGTATATTTTGGAGACGATTTTTCAGAAGACAAGTACATTTATACAAATTAGAAAGTTAGTTTGAATTTCCCACAAGCATTTTTGAAAGATCCGACGGATTAAGGAAGCTTAGTGTGTTCCAATTTTTCCAGCAAAATAATCTCGCCACCGAAAATCGCAAGTGCGTTCCGAATAAAATTGTGTTGCAACTGCGACTTGGGAATCTCTGCTGGTGAAAATCTCTGATACACGTCTCTGTAATGCAATTTAAAAGTTGTACCTTCCAAAGCTGAAGGTCGTTTCGCTTATTTAAGTTGTAGGAGTCGTTCCATCTCCTGTAGACGCCATCATTGATTTTGGAGTGATAGAAGCAATCTTTTCAAGCTTCCCGGTTAAAATTCTATTCCCAGTCGAGGAACTAGGTACTGATTTCCGCTTACCATTCGAAGGTGGGGTAAAATTAGAAGTTTGTCATCTCACTTAGTTCTATGTAGACCCATGATCGCCAGTACGGTTTTCGTTGGTCCATTGTTGTTTTGATGGCATATCTCCCCAAGAAATTGAACGAATCTCTCCATTACTTTGGTGAGAGTAAAATTGTTGCGCTTGATATTGAAAAGGCGTTTGACAGAGTTTGGCTTGAAACCCTTTTGCCCAAAATGCACACATCGAGGAGCCTCTTCTTTAGTGGATTTGAAATAACCTTTCGAGGCGTTCATTTCGAGTTGTTTTGGATGAATTATATAAATGATGGCTCCACTTTGTCTCCGCCTTCATTTTTATCACTTTTCTGATCACTTGTCTGCAACTTCTAATCCAATTCCTTCATTGATGACCGTAGATTTACTCATATTCGTTCCATTAATCACATTCCTGATCTTCAGACGTAAAAGTGGAATGACAACCCACTAAATTGCGACCTCGGTAGCATAATTGAATGCTTTCAAAACTTAATGCTGTCTTCTGTCACTTTAGCGAAACCCACACCGTCGAAGTTGAAGGATTTTCCATCCTCTGGGACGATCATATTCTCAAAGTCACCAAGAACGCTATAGATTTCCTCAAACGGGGGAAGAAAGACCTTTTCCACTTCTGATCTGGCTGAGCTTGAGAACAGTGTTCATATTTGATTAGGCGCAGCAAAAACTGTCTTGTAGATTTGAAAAACGCCCGTTTAGACTCATAGATGACAGGACCACTGCGCAGTTAATCGTCTTGCTTGAACACCGAACAAATGTTTTCTGTCCCTCATTGTTTTATCGATCTTTCAACAAACAGTGATCTAGCGTCCTCATCCCTACAACCCGCAAACATTAAAAACTAATAAACATCGGTACCTCCTTTGATTTCCTTAATACCTGTGCTCTAGCTTGAAGGTAGTAATAAACCCTCAACTGTGCGCTTATTTAAAAAAAAGATGGACTTTGTAAAGACCTGTTGACCTTTCTTTTGAAAACTAGAAAGGCAAAGCTTTCTTCTGACAAAGTTATATCCAAAAACGACAGAATGTCACTCCTTAAGTACCATGCTCAGCTTACAAAACTACAAAGACTAATCATAAGTGTCTTCATCTAGGATTCTGCAATCCAACAGTCCTTAATCGATTTTAAACAGCTTCTACATCACAAGTCTAGCTCTTACCTATTCTACAAGAAATTTGTTGCAAGGTTGCGCTTCAAACTGTCTTCTGAAGTTCACTGCAGTCCTTCCATTCAACTTCCACATTGACAAGAACACGAATAATTAACGCACGTCCAAAAATATTAATTTCCAATTTAACTTTGCTCGTCCAGCCTTGCCTCCCGTCAGATGTTTAAAAGAAAACATCTACTCTACCTATAAGAGAATTTTTCAAGTCTTCAAATCGAACGCCTGCCACCTCTTGACACCGACACATACGCTTTAATCCTCTTCTCTCAAGAAATAATCGAATAAAATTCCTCCCAAAAGGATCTCCCTTGACATTTCCCCCCACAAAACTCCCTTCTAAATCGATTATTCCTCCAGCAACAAAAAAATACAAGTCTCCATCTTTCCTTAAAATTAAATTCTCCTTATTCATAGCCCATTTTAAGGGTCGTTCGCTGGGGCAAAATTAAATTAAAAAAAATAAAGAAAACCAAAGGAAGTAGGGAAAGAGAAGAAAAAAAAACACACAAAGATGAGTAACGATGTGAAAGTCTCTACTTATGTGCCTACAACACCGTGATAAGCGACAACTTAAGTCAAAGTACGCGTACACGTACGTGAACACACACTCCTGCTGCGCGGGTAGCCGCCTCCCCACGCGATTCCGCTTCCGAAGATAAAGTAAATAGGGAAAAAGCCTTCGTCCTTATTACACCTCCTATCGTCGTATAGCGAAGCACAAGGCATAAGGATGTGGGTACTTCTCAACTCAAAAGTATAAATAATAATTTCGAATTATTTAACTTTGTACGCGCGCTAACTTTTCACGGAATGACGATGGTGTGGCCAGGTTAAATGAAAACTTCCTCCTGACATCCGGTTGGGGGTTAAAGAAAATTTAATTGGCAGCTGGGAAAAGTTCCTTATTTTTTGTAGTTTTCCTCTCCTTTTTCCCATCGCTTCACCCTTTCATCAAAAATTGTCAATGTGTAGAGAAAAGTTTTCGATTCATCCCGAGCGCCACAAACTTTCGCAAGCCTGGAATAGGGCGCCAACCTACGGATGAGTGTTAAATCAAACAGATTGCAATGAATTTATAAATTTTGTGGCACCTGTTGTGACAGGTGGGTGGTGTTAGCGTCGAGGAATGACATTTTCCCCTAAAAGCCTCGCTCTCGCGGGGGGAAGTCAACTTAATTTACGATTGAAACTTGGAAGTAAAAGATTCTGTAAAAAAAAAAATTTTTAAGGACACACCGGCACCGGGAGAATGTGGATCTTTCTAATTTTCTTCTACTGTGGATACATTTTATTGCGATGCCATTTTTATGAGACGAATAAAAATTGAAAGGAATCCTTTTAGGGTAAATTGAAATCGGGAACGGTTTTATCGATTTAGCTACTGTTGCTGGTTGGGGGGAAGTTGTGAGGTAAGTCACTAAAACGCGTCGTAAAATAGGTTTCTTCTACCAGGAGCATGAGTGCTTGTATTCTTCTCTCTGTTTGCAATTGACACTTGTCTGGATGTTTCGGTTTTTATCATGTGCTTACTTTGGAATAAATGTTTTTGATTTTCAAAAAATGTCAACAACGTTGCGAAGGAATATATAAAGCCTTTTCGCTAATAGGAAATCCCGCAGCCTATAGAGATCTTCGCTTGCTCAACGAAAACATTGGCTTGACATACACACAGTATCCATCAACTGCTATAAGCATGGAAACAAATTGCTCCAAAACTTTGTAAACGGCCGATTATTTCATTGGCTAAGACGACTTGATTCTTCTCCCCAAACAAAGCCCCCGGACCTGATGCTATAATTCCCTTGATGCTGCAAAACACCAAGGAGTATGTCATCCCTTGGCTTGCAGATATTTTTTGAGGATGCCTTATGTACCCTGTACCCAAGCCTGGAGAGAAGTCAGAGTTATCTTTATATGCAAAGCATCCACACGAACCCTAAAAATGCCAGGCCCATAGGCCTAACTTTCGCAAGTTGGGTAAAACTAGAAACAGACACGAACTATCTCACTAATCTAAGCAGCGATGACTGTTTAGGCGCAAGGAGATGACTGTGAGCAAACGGAATAAGCAATCACCGAGGTGGCCCGAGAAAAGGCTAAAAAAAACTCTCTTCTAGGACTAATTACCTCTCATTATCACACCCACCAACATCCAGGTTACGTGAGTTGTGGTATCAAAAAGCGCATAAGCGCTACTTGTGGTTCTGGCAGGATAACCAGACAGCGACATCTACCTACCAGACTACCTTCTAGGAAATTCATTCACATTAAGATAGACTTAGCTGATAGGAAGCAGCGTGCCCGGGACCGTGAAGGATGGAAAGCGGCTAAGTTCAGGCTCAGACCCTTCAAGGGTCGCTGCCTTGTTAAGTAAGTTAGTAAGTAAGTAAGAAAGACTAACTTATATGGCGCTTCAGTTTGGGGTCAACTTGAGCCTCAACCAGAAACACTGACAAGCTTCTATAAAAGCTATTTCACCCACATCAGTCATAGGTTGTGACGTAAAGCTCAAAAAAGTCACTGCTCTAGTGGATCCCGGGACACAACTGTATCCACGGGAACGAAATGACGGATGAACTAGCAAAAAAGGGATCAGAACAGAATATTTCAATGGTCGATCAGTCAGTTCTGCCCTAGTAGCACTCGGTTCTAGATTTCCAACTACAAGCTGATGAGAGCTGAAGCGCACGACTATTATGTCGTGTCCTGTACTGAACGGATTATACTCAACCTGTTGGCGGTTTGGCTTAGAAGAGTCCGTTTAAGCACAGATGATATACATATGTATAGTCTACACAGAGGTTGCGGCTATATAGATGCAGACGAGAGCACAGCCCACTTCCTATACAGAACCAGAAAGACAGCCCTCGGCGAATACTGTTTCAATAATCTGGGCAATCTGTCTTAGAAGCTAGCGAAAGCCATTCATACTTTCATAATGAATTCGGAATAGAGCCTCTTACCAGAGGAACACAATGAATTCTTAGACATTCAAGTAAAGGTCTGGGAAGATAAAGGAAAGTAAGGATTTTGTACACAAGACAGAATGAGGACTTAAATGTTGCTAAGCGAAAACTTCTAAGCATGAAGCTAGGAATATGGACATGGAAACTTCAGGTACCATTGGGGAGAAGATAGATCTTCGAGAGGATACTATCAACAGGCTGTGACTAAAGAACGACGGGACAGCTGCACAAATGTAGACTGTATCAGTGTCCGGCACTGGTAAGCAAAAGAAATCATGTTCTTTGCTGCCAATGGATTTGAAATCACGTAGCTAGATATCTTTCATACATATGCCCGCATTAGGACGAGAAATCGCAATTAGGGAAAAACTCCGCAGGACACCTTTGATTATGATAGCTCATGGACCAGAGACGAGGTAAGATCCTGGCGACGTTTAAGTCTTTAGAGAAATACTTTACTTTCTCAATGAGTGTCGACTTTCTGAATTCACTGAGTCTTCTGTTGATTCGCCTTCAGTTCCTCAGGCTTCAAAGTAGACCTACTGAACTTTTCCTAGAAGTTCAGGGACATCTAAGATTCTTGTCACTCTCCATTTTCCTAAGTTCGTTATCTTCAAAGAAATTTCTTGATGACATGACATAAAGGTGGGAGTAGATCTAGTGTCTTCCTTTTGCTTTTTATGAATTACATGGCTTAGATGCCTGTGACCTCCCATTATCTCGAAATGTCCTTAAGCTATAATTGCACATTGGTCATTGTTCAGTAGCAAATGATCTCATAAAAGCTCGTCTTTATCGCCTGCTAATAGCATAACCACACTAGTAACACGGTCGTAAAAAAATAAATAAATGTAACTAAGCTGCCCACTCCAACATATCACTCGACTCACCCTTAAACTTTGTCGAATTTTTTTGTTGCAGGACATGGCATCACAAAACAGTAAACAAAAATTACATAACTCAATGCCACGCTTCTCACCACCTACCTACCCACACTATAAGGCGGCAATATAAATAAATCATAAAAGAAAAGCATTAAACCTGTCTTCGCCCTCGTGAGGATATTTCCTATTTCCATGGCTTGTGTTGGCAAATTCCAACGCATTACCGCTGGACATGTGCAGAAATTTATGACCACTGCAAACACAATGTTAGCGCATATAACCTCCACTCTTCACCTCTGGCCACTTAACGGATTAAAGAAACACTTAAACGGATCGCATTACAAGTTTTATCCCTCCGCCAACCCTTTTCATTCAAAAGGAATGAATTGGAATTTATGAGTTCAGCTGAAGTCCTTATACCTGCAGTTAAATCTTTCGAGAGGCTAACATTCGTCCTTCCACCACCCAACAACAATGAATGGGCAAAATAATGATTTAATGACCGACTCTCAGGGTACCGCTGACGATACAGTTAACGTAACCATCGTCATGTGCTTTTGTTTATCTAGGATATGAACACAAAATGAAAGTGTAAAGACAAAACAGTAGGACGCGTCATTCATCATGGTGTTGGCAAGTTTATCCTTGCAACCCTTTTGCACAACAGACAAGTGCATTCCTTAGTTCCTTTTTGTACTCGGCCAAAGGTAACACGTCGTCGTCGTCGTCGTCTCCAAGTGGTGGAGGGTGTCCAATGCGGAAAAATAACTCGCAAAGGATAACCAACAGAATAGCTGTTTTATTTCAGTTTAATTTCATTTTTAGTATTAAGGATAACAGCACGGAGGATATCCTTAAGTGTTTGTTTTCCTTTTTTATTTTTTTATTTCCTGTTACTGTGAGACAAGGACATCGGTTGTTGGTATTTGGCCAACACTCAGAGAATCGTTTAAGAGTAAGTACAGTTTAAATTGGATAATATGCTAAGCATCCCATTTATTCCAACTCTGGCTTCTGTGAGTGACTGTGTATGGGTGGGTTGGACCGAGAAGTCAAACGCATTGTTGCGGAAAATGGGAAAAACTCCCACGTAACCACGGTTGGCTGGACGAATGACAGACGGGGATACTTTAATTAATTTTGATATTGTCCAAATGGACATTTTGAAAACATGCAATGCTGGGACATGACCACAAATTGCATGGCTCTGATGGCACCGGTTGCGTACGGAATATTTCTAAAAATGTGCTGGTGGTTGTGGAAGGTCGTGAAATTTTGACGAAAAATGCTTTAATTAGCATGACTGATGCATATCCTTGGAAATTAAAGTGGTTAAGGGGTTCCGCTGTTTTCAGCTGCCTTCTCTTGAATTCCAGGGTTGGTTTTGGCCAGGGCGAGGTTTCCTTTACTTTCTCGTCGTATACCTGGATCGCCGAGATCCCTTAGAGAGCCCTGATACTTTCATTGGCGGCTCTCATCATTTGGTGGATCGAACGAATGACTACCCTTAAACTAGAGCACGAGTATTAGGGAAATTAGAGGAGAAACGAAGCTTCAATTATAGTAGAAGGAACATTGTTTGTCCACCAAGGCCACACCATAAGCAAATTTGGATCACCGCCTTAAATACAACGAGCTTCCGACCAAATTGCTTACTCGACAAGCAGCTGGCGCTTTAGAAATAGTTGTGAAGACGTTCAAAACAACCAAAATACAGTCCAAAATAGCCAGCTGCATTCCACCTCTTCAAAATTGTACCTGCAGTACGCATCACGCTTCAAATGCTCATCAGTTTACCCTTATGCCTACTTTCGGAAGTGCTGTTATGTTAGGGACTTCCCTCTTCTGTATTTCCTTATCACTACAATCCTCAAATATTTTAAACCAACTTGCATCTGTATCTCCTCCGTTTTTCCTCTAGTTTTCCCTAATGCCCGGGGCCTCTTTTACTGATAGTTTTTGTTTGATATCCTTGTGGAACGTGATTCGCACTTTGTGATAGCTCACACAAATCTACATGGTCCATCCACCAGTAGCAACCGTTCCAATATGCTTCTCACTATCAGGTACGAACCCTGTCTGTGGTTTCGAGTCCCTTCCGTGGGCTAATTAAGTAGACACTTCCTTACTTTTACGAAAAAGTCGGGACAATAAACGCTAATAACGTCACCTAAATTTCAAACTGTAGAAACAGTCACAATTTTTGTAGAAGTTGCATGGAAGAATAGGAGGAGAAAACTGTTCCCCATCTTCTTTGTAGCTGCCCAGCTCTCTCCCGAAAAGAAGGCTCCACTTAAAAGAATTTTACTTTTAAGACTTAAGCGATCTGGTAAACACAGATGTCGGAAACCTCCTTCGCTTCACCAGGAGCTCCAATTGGTTCAACTAGTAGGTAAGGAGATCTCTCCAGATCCATGTAGTATCACAATGGACATATCTGGTCTAAGTGTGCTACAAACAACCACTATCAGCGTGAAGAGGTCCCTTGCAAGTTGAAGGAAACAGCAAGCGACGGTAGTAGACTATTCAAGATCATCAAAAAGCTGAGAGGTGACCAAAGATACGATCTGGCCAAGAGAACCACTTGAAACTAAGTCGTGAACGAAAAAATGTCTCCATTCTTACCGGTCCTCCTGCTACGCCCATCAACATTCAGGTCACGTGAGTTGTAGTATCAAAACGGCGCATCCGCGCTACTTGTGTCTCTGGCAGGCTTACCAGTTTTTACCACTTCTACCTACCTACCTACCTGCCGGTTTATTCTGCCATTCAGACTAGCTTCAAAGGGCTTGTCCCAGCTACCCAAAGAAATTAAACTATCTCACTCTTGAAATCAAAGTTTCTGGTGAACTTGAACAAGAATATTCTTCAAACCCTTGCCGGTACAAAAAGTGGGCATTGCCTTCCAAAGAAGGAACACAACAGACTACATTTTTCGTTGCAACGTATCTATGGAACGGAATTTTCTTATCACTTCGACCCATCCTTACCTACGCCTCCGTAGTCTGGTGGACCAAAGTCAAGGAAAAATCCACCATCTTAAAGCTACAACGACTTCAAAGATTAGCATGCCTCGGCATCAGCGGGGTCACGCGAACTTGCCCTTGAGGCACTGGTTGGATTTACCCCGCTGCACGTCTTTTTTTTTAAAGTGGCACTACGCAATCCAGTTAACCTCCAGCGCTCTACAGGAATCCAGCCAAGCAGACCTACGGGTCATATGGCGTAGCCATCAATATGTTCACCGATAGTCAAGCAGCGCCCAAAGCACAGACTTCCCATTACTGTAACTCAAAGGCCGTTCGGGGAGTGCTTCAATACTCTCCAAGACCTCTCAAAGGGAAATAGAGCCGCCGAGCCTAACCAATAATAATAATAATAATAATAATCACCTTGACTACTATTGCAGCCAAAGGCCTCAGAAGAAAAGTGGTGGAAAGTTATTGATCAAGTGTAGCAGTTAAGCATGCAATATGTTAATTATTACCGTGATAGGTCATTTCCCAACAACCAGTTCCGGGTAAACCCAAATTATCGACTGTGGCCAAAATTTGATTATTAAAGGTGTGAAGTCTTAAATTATTAACACAGATTTTAAGCCACATCCGTAAGCATAGTCATCTACTTTTTAAGTTCAATTGATCAAAAGATCTTTTGGTTAAATTTTGCATAATGTAGGTTCAAAAAGTTTAAGCAAGGAAACTCACCATCCAATTTCTTATTTCGAAGCCAAAAGTGGAACAATTAAGCAAATCTTTAAACCATCTACATGAACAGAATCCGCATCTTGGTATAATTGACTGGATATATTATTATTATTATTTTTAGAAAGGCTCTGCGACAGACGCATATGGCACTGCGACCTAAAAGATCTATTGTGCCTGGAGCCAATTAGACAAGGATATCCTTTATATTCCTAATGAAGCTGATGATATCTCCAATCAAGGCATTACGAATGTCCTCCGGTGTTAGAAATTCTTTGTGGAGAAAGCGTTTCCTAACCCTGCAGACAGCCACGCATTGACATAGTACGTGTTCGCCTGATTCGTCTTCCTCTAAGCAGAGTCTGGATTCAAATTTCTGAACTATATTCAGTTTATGTAAGTGATATCTGAGGCTGCAATGACCGGTGATGAAGCCGGCAAGTCGTCTGATATCGTTCCTTTTATGGTTGAGATTATTATTAGTGGTTTTGTTCAGGGGTCGGATGGTCCTTTTAGCCTGGATGCTAGGAATGTATCCTAGGTTAAAGCTGATCCTAAATAAATGTACCAGAGATGAAATGAGGTAGTCCAGACTATTCTGGATGAGAGCCGGAAAGACTCCATCACTCCCTGGTGACTTAAAGGATTTAAATGAGAGAGAGACTGGATAAGTAAAGCATCAATCAGCTACTTTGTCAAAACGACATTGGAGGCCCAAAATATGTTATATAAGGACGAAAACCAGTACCAATCTATATACGTCTCTACCACTGTTGGTCACATTTAATCATTCTACTTCAAATCACCTTCTAAGACTTTGACTCTACACCACTGGTAACGATAAAGCGATGTTATTTTCTTAGAAAACTTTATGATTTTTTTCTCCCAAAACCCGGAGTCTTATCAAGGAATGCCAGAAACGCGTAGAAAATATGGGATTTTCCTTTACTTACATACATATGCAAAAAAGTTAACGTCGTCATAAGTAGCGAGATAATCTTCGGTCTCTGTACGAACCAGGGTGCAAGTGTAATTTTTGCTTTCAACTATCAACATTCTGTCCAATGATTGTTTAGTTAGTGCGAGATCTAGTGGGAAACACCCTACCGATCTTAAAGTCACGCACTTTCTTTGGAAGCGTGTTCTATTTCTTAAGCAGTTTTGCGATAACGAATTTATTCGTTAAGTTTATTTTTAAACTTTTAAATGAATTTAATTTTACTTAATCGTTCATAAAAAATTAGAAATTAACTTAATAGCTCTTAGCTGACTGCATTTTGCCTATTAGATACCTTTCGTCAAGGTAGGAGTAGCAAGATTTTTTGTTTTATTTTAAGAACTATGAAAGCATATCTGCAACGCACTTATCGCCACGTATTTCCGGTCCAGCAGATCGACGGTTGACCAAATCTACACACTTGGTGTAGGAAATCTTGAAAAAGTCCGATGAATTTTAAGATTAGATTCATCATTTGTTCATTGACTTCAGAGCCGCGTGTGAATCCTATTCATCGCCTTGAGCTCTACAGGGCACTGGCTGAATTCGAGATCCCGGCATAACTGATCCAGCTGTGCCGCGTGACGCTGAAAAACGCGTGGTGAAATTTGGAAACAGCTCCTCTGAACTTTTTCAAATATGTATCGGATTATATTGTGTTTTGCTCAATGTCGTGCTACAAGAGACAGTGCGTAGGGCAGGTGTTTGCAAGTCAAAGTCGCTAATATTCAGCCGTTTTCTTCGCCGATGAGCCACCAATTGGTTGTGGCTTCTAAGGATACTGACCACCAGTGCTAAGTACGGTCTGTTAAGCGTGAGTGTCACTTTTGTTTTCTTTTTGTTATGAAGGTTATGAAGCCCTGCGGATAGAAGGATCTTTAAATACACTCTATAGACGAGGCATTAAAAGAGGACTTCAGCTTAAGTAACGTACGTGGAGGTTCCGTTGAGAAAGCTGTGACTTAGACTGGAGGCAGTTAGTTATCTAGAGGTGATTCTCTGTAAACGTTCCGATAAATGGATTTTGGGTTTTTAAAAGTCGTTACGGAAGGCATGTTTGAACCATTTGACCCTCATTCTGTACTCACTGATGGTCAACAAAACTTTAAAACCTTGGGAAGTGTTAATGAATCTTCATGGGTCTACCCGAGTTCTATATAATGATGACACGGGCTTATAAGAAAAATTATAAATCTCTGCTTGTTCAGTGACGACTTAAAAATTATGAGGAGCCTCTACCCTACCTGGCAAAGACCAGAAAGTCGAAAGGATGGCCATCTGTTTTCTGTAGAGGTTTCGTTTAGTGCAAAACAGAAACGGACTGCTAGCCTGAAATTCGGGTCGCAGACACCCACTCTAACTTTGTTTGCTGTATGGATGTTCTAAGTTAGGCTACGTTAAGGTTGTTGTCTGCACTTGGATGAATACACACTTACACGAGAAGAGATCCGAAGTGATTACCACAGGGTGTACCAATGTATCACTTGTCGAAGCTTCTCTAATTGAACCAGCTAGAACTATTTTCGAAGACATGACCAGACCACCCAGACAGCGTCATAGAGGGCATATTATATTCTAATGCGGGCAATGTGTCACGTTTCGTATCACCTCCGGCTAAACTGTTGACCCAAAAAAAACTATCCAGTTCTTCCCTCTTCAATTCTCAAATTAAGTAATGCGGTTCCTAATCGCTACAACGCTTGTCCTATCAAATCAGGTCATCCATTATGCTAAGCCCTGACACTTGTATCTAACTCATTTGAATAGAATTATCGTAATAACCAAACACAAACACACACGCATTTAAAGTCCATAAACAACCGTCTTATCCACTATTTGTCCTCCTTAACAATTCAAGAAGAATGAAAAAAAAAAAAAAAAAAACCTGTCCTATTAGGAACCCTCCAAATTGAGCCCTTAATCCCACCACCACCACCACCACCACAACCGCCACCCAAGACGTCTGTCAAATAGCCCTGTTCAAACAATACAACAAAACAAATCAATAAAGATACCACGATATCGAAGGGTGTCCATAAAAAATTGTGGACAAATCCTTTGGGCCATAATCGTTAGGATCAAAATCCATTCGATGGGAGACAGTGGAAATCTCATAATTAACATGTTTTCCAAACAACACTTGAACCACACGATCTGTAAAATTAAGATACATTCGTACACGTGCACACCAGGCCGATATCCTTTTCTTCTTCATGGCCATTCAATTTGATGTTGAAGGTTTCACTGTCGCCGGACCGCAGGCTACTTTTTTTTCTCCTTCAACGTATCATGTTTCATATCTCTCACTCCTTAGACACTTTCACTTCGGTGGATACCTTTCCAACGAGCAAGGAATAGAATGTCCTCCCGGGAGACCTTTTATGAGCGTGAGCGGTTCTTTCTTTTCTATTTGACTTTGAAAGGATAACTGAAGAAGAAAAAAAGAAAATTGTATTTGATTATGCCATTCGAGGTCCTTGTTTACTTTTCCCATCGGATCCGCCGCTCCGTGTCGTCGTTCGTCGTCGTCTATTTCTGGCAACCAATCCAATCTTTTTTTTTTTGTTGTTAGCTCTTCGAAATGTGTTCCTCATGATGGAGCAACAATACGGGACTGATGAAGCCACATCGCCATGAAAATGAAATGTCGTCGCATCATTAAATGAAAGGCAAACCTAACAAGGGAGACGTGGAACACCTGAGGAGGATGTAATTACATCCACAACAATTTAATGTTCCTAAGGAAGCAGAGCATTTGTCGCTTCTTTTTTGTGAATGTGTGTGTGTGCCTGTTTGGGGTTCGTTTTCGCGTAGGCGAATGAATCTTTCTGGAGGTGCAGGAATTTTCAAAAAAAAAAAGAGTTTCAAACTCGCTCTTTGCATTCTTATTCAAAAGATAAGAACTCCGGGAATTTACAGCCCAAGAAAAGCGGAACAAAAAAAGGGAGAACAACGAGAACAATAAGATGATCAGATAGCGCGCAAATGGGTATTCGAGCTGAGAGAATTCATTAGAGCACTATTTTCGTTTGCACTTTGTTTTACAGTTTTTTGTTTGTTCTTTTGATTCTTTCACAGGTGTTGTTGCGTTGAGTGATTCGAAAAATACGTGGGATGGCACAACCAAAGGACGGTGTGTGGTTTCGGTTTAGTACGTGGTTATGTTGTGTTTATTTGGAAAGTTGTTTGGTTTTTGGGTTGATTTGCAACCGAAACGTTTAATGCTTTCAGTTTTCGGTTTTTGTTTGTGTTGTCTTTGAGTATCTAAGTACTCTTGGTGTAGTGCCCGAGGGTAGACATTAAAGGCCTTTTTTTCTGGTGATAAATCGAGTGTATGATGGTGAGATTTTTAAATTTGTTTTGAATTGTATTCAATCTAGATTAGAATCAAATTAGTTTTCTTATCACAAGAAATTGGATAAAATTTGATAGTCCTTTGAAAACGGGGCGAATGTGACAACATAAAGACTTTTTTTATTTTATTGCCAAACACACCTTGCAGCGGCAACATTAATGCTTATGCATTCATCGTGTATGTCATAAATATAAGGTGGCAGTTAAGGGGTTTAACTTTTATTTCGCTTGGAAATTGGTTGTCCTTTGAAATATCCGCCAGAAATGTTTTATGTTCATTTTTATGGATCAAGAACATATGTATGTAGGCATGTTTGTTTAATGTAAATATTCAAAATGTACGTTCATAAATATAAACGAAGCATATGCGGCAAAGCTAACACGACTGAACAACGTCTTGCCGTTTAATTTGGTTTTATTTGAATTCAGCTTAATGAATTTAACTTTTTCGAACTGAGAAGAGAAATTTTCAAGTAAAACTGGGTAAACCTGTATCGACGCTACCTT
Organism: Criorhina ranunculi; assembly: GCA_951813785.1. NCBI lineage: Eukaryota > Metazoa > Arthropoda > Insecta > Diptera > Syrphidae > Criorhina > Criorhina ranunculi. The sequence continues at coordinate 17,192,199 of OX638381.1, forward strand.
TCAAACACCAACTACTTCATGAAATCTGCCTTGCAAGATTTCCCCTCCGGTACCTACAGAATCAATGACTGAGCTAGGTCGTCTCATTCACCAGAAAAAAAAAACTGAAACTAAGCATTATTACCTACAGAGCACAGAGACACGCAAAAGGTATTTGCATGCAAGAATCTAGAGAAGTTTGGCTCACTACATCAGGACAAGCATGTTCAAAATTGCTTTTCCCGGTACCGTCACAAAGAAAGTCAAATTTCATTGTGAACCTCGATAGGAGTTACCTTAGGGCATTAATTGGGCTTTTCAACGGTTACTGCCGCCTAAACAAGCACCTACATCGCATGAATCTTACAACAGATTCAAGCTGTAGACTCTGCCTTAAGAGTGAGGAGACCTCTCTTCACATCCTAACGGAATACCCAGCTCTCTTTCAACTCAAAAAAAGAATACCAGGCGGCGAATTTGTCTCTACTGAACATCCACCCAGAGAAGTTAATTAACTTCCTGATATCTTCTGGAGTACAACAATTCATTCAGGAACATTAGGGAAGGCACAATAGGATTCGTTAGAAACCGCAGTGCCGAGGGCTGTTAACAAAAATAATAATTGTACAAACTACAAAGCCAACTACCTCAACAGCATGAAAACGGAAATAGATAAGCTTGGATAGGAATAACAGGACCTATGAGATCATCAACCAAACAGGACTAGGAAAAAAGGTTAAATCTCCAACTATAGGCAGCATTCCGACTTAAAAAATCGCATTTCAGCACAACGCATTGACTTAATCCTTTTTCGACATCGAAGGTCTCGGTGAGGGCTCTACCAACCTCCAAGGAGATGCCGAAGTCAAACATTGCTCTGTATACCTCGTCTCTATCAACGCTGCCCTTAAATCGATGTAAAGCTGGTGGGTATCGATTTGAAATTCCTGGGTTTTCTCCAAGATCTGTCAAAGTGTGAATATTTGGATGGTGCTGGACTTTCGCTCACATATTACAGCAAATAAGTTATTGTAAGCGAGGTTGAAGTAACGTATGCCTCTGCAGTTGGCTTAGTTTAGTAGAGGGTCTCCTTTCGTGAGGATCGAGCATCGGGCAAACATTGATTAGTTTCCTTTCGTAGGGCATGCTTTCCTTTGACTATTATTTGCAGATGAGTTGGTGTATGCCACTTACCAAGCCATCTCTCGCTGATTTAAATAGCTCAGCAACTTATGTGGACTTAAGTTTAGATATAGTTAGGTTTACTTCATCCAGGTCGGGTGGAAGGAAATATTGGCTTCCATCACCCACACTGAATGGTTCATTTTGCCTGACAAAGGAATTTTGATAGTTGTCGCTGTTAAACAGTTTGCAGCGTTTTTCTACATCTGTTCCCTTACTCGTCATTGCATGCTTCGATTTGGGGTTTGTTGCCTTGAACTTGTAACATTTCCGAACTTGATTCCTGCAGTAGTTTCTCTCTACTTCCTCGATCACGCGCTTCTCAGACCTCTTCCTCCATTCGTCCCTTGCCTTCTGTTCATCTAGCTTCCGATCAGCTCTATTTGTCTAGCTATAAACTGATATACCTCCTGAACTCACTTTACTTTTTTTAAAGTGGCCCTACAGTCTAGGGTGGATCTGGTCTTCAGCCAACAAGCGTCTCTATCCACCTCGATCTTTAGCTAGCTACCACCAGTTTCACACGCTAAGTTGGTTGAGGTCCCCGCTTCGACTTGCATGCGTCACCTGAGTCACGGTCTCCCTTTACTGCGCTGTCCCTCGGGGGTGGATTCGAAGATTTTTCAGACCGGAGAATTGGTCTCCATCAGCTCTACATGACCCAACTACCTCAGTCGTTGGACTTTCGCTTTTCTTGCTATGTCGATGTCGCTGTATCGCCTTCTCCTCTCACCTGAAGAATTTTCCTCTCAAATCAGCCAAAAGCAATCTCATCCATTTGTGATAAAGTCGAGGATGACGATCTGTCCGAGACGTTGGTGTTGGGTCTCCTTGTTGATAGTATAAACATGATCTTGCCCTCATTGACCATAAGACTTCTACACTCAACGCTATCAAAATCCCTTCAAATGGAAGAACACTTAAAGCAAAGGGTGGCGATTCGACAACTTCGGCAACCAGCCAGCTTGTAAAGTTAGAGTTACAGGGTATCTTCTTTTGTCTAACGATAAACATAATTTCCCTATCCATTTTCACTTGCGAGCAGTTGAGATTAAAGGGCGTTTCATCTTTTCGTGACGTTTATTTCTCAAATTTAAAACCCCGTCGACGTAGTTCTACATTAACAATTCGATGTACATGCGGCAGGTTCATTTCGGCCACACCTAATACCAAAGCCTTAGTAAACGACAAACCTTTGTTTTGGGCTTACTTTAGATTTTATAGGTAAAACAATTCGTTGGCACGTGAAACTAAGAATTTTATCCCGATGCCACATGTACCCACGTCTGTATATTTCATTTGCAAACCAAATTAACCCACCATTGTCTATAATTGCAAACAAATTGTTTTATTTATACGATTCTCTAGAAACACCCCATTGTTGTTCTCTTGGTAAAATATTCTTTGCATTTAATTTCAATCGGAGATACGTAGAAAGCTCTCCCTCTCTCAGATCGATTCCTCATAAATACATAATCACCGATTGGATTTAATTTTCTGTAAAGCGTGTTTATTCCTACAAACCGGTTAATTTATTTATTTTCATTTAAATTTTAATTTTATTTAAAAAATTCCAAATCACACGTCTTTCCAATTTGTCCAAGTCACGTTGAAGTTAAATATCAATAAGCTGTTGGCATCTCCCCAAAAGTTGGACGGCTTGAAAACAGTTTGAACAACAATTGCGAAACTCAGCTTTGTTTACCTTTAAAACTTGTAAATACCAAAGTATAGATACACAGATACAGAAATCTCTGATGAAAGCTTGTTTTTATTTCACACGCTACCATGTGTTCCATGCGAGAGAAACTTATACGCCATTGACTTTTGTGGCATTCATATCGATCGATTTGTATCTGTATTGGTCAAGTGTGGTTGTGTATCTGTGATGGTTTAAGATGTTTCAGAATAATTAAGATTTGTTGACCAACAAAAGCGTGATATATCTACACGCAAAAATTTGAACGCACCTAGCCTCAATAGTTTCTTTGTATCTAGAGTTAGTCCTCCCCTCACTAAACCATCCGATGGTCTCTTTAATTTACTTCCACTTCACACAGATACATATAAACACACATTGTGTACTTGAAGTTATTTTGCAATATATGTTGAACTGTCTGTCTGTCTGGCTTATAAAACATTTCGTTTCTCTTTTGTACATTGCCTCGGGCGGACACATGGCTAGATTGTGACTGTATAGACCTGTAATTATCTGTTGGATACAAAAATTAATCACGTAACTGGATGAGTGTAAGTTGACAAGGTAATAATTGAAAAAACAACAAAGACGCTAGGAGTGACGTTCGTTACTACACTGCAAGACTGTTCGTCTACTTTTGTTAGTCGTCACGTAGGGCTTTACAAAAGTAACGTGATTTTGTTTATATTTTTTTTAACATCCAAACACTTGACGGTAAAGAAAAACCCGGGAAAGTTAACAAAAGTCCACTTGACAGTCGTGACTGTTTGATGTGGCTGTCTAGGACCGATGCGTTGATGCACTGATGCACCCATGCCATGGTATGTAGTACATACGTGTTCTAACCCTTTTTTTGGACACACAGCGACAGCCCACGTTCGGCAGTTAAAAAAAAAAAAACACAACAATCTTTCGTTGGTATCTGGCACTAATCTCTCTGCCCACACTACATGCGAGAGTTGTTTATTTGTTCCTTTCTTTCTAAATCTTTTGGATGTATCTTAAAGTGTGTTGACCCAAATATATGCCAGCAGCGGCAGCTTAAAGAATTCAGGTGAACACACAACTTCAATCGGATTCCACATATCTTTTCGGATTTAAGAGAGAAAAAAAGTATCTAAACTCCCCAGGAGATCTTACATTGGCGTTACGTCTCGCTGAGCACACTTCCTTGTGGAAAAACAAACACACAAAACAAGGCATAAGAGTGTCTCTACACGAAGCCGGCGAGGTAGGAGGAGTGAATTTACAAGTTCTTCTCGGGAACCTCTCCACGTTGGGCTACTTAAATGTGCAGTGGCACCTATGTTACATTAGTTCGTTGACCTTAGCCGTTGGCCAGTCGACAGCAGCAGCTTCAACAACTTTGGCGCCTTTTAACTTCAGATATTAGTTAATGACCAGAGACGTCTTTTATTTTCCAGGCACGCCTAATGCATTTTCATAATACATGCTCCAAGCTTTGGTTGACCTTTCCATATGCAATGCTGTGGGCGGGTTAGGCTATAAAAGTGATTTAACCATCTCATACCTCTGGAATTCTATTCGTCGAATTAAAGTGCGGTTAATGGACGTGTGTTTCCTGATTGCTTCTGCCTGATGAATGACATGGGAGTAAGAGAATGGAAAGAAAGGCTTAAAGTGTCATAAATCTCCTGCCACCATGTCATTGCCATTTGAAATGAGATGCACTTGATGGTGGTAGTGTTGTCTTTCTTTCTGGTTTTGTTCAGTCTGAAGTGGATACGTGTAAAGGTAAATGATGAATGAAGTACGCAATAGAATGCGGCAGTAGACTGTGCTTGGGTGCCGTGTCTTACACCGCGACAGTGGCTTATGGCTTTTGGAGACATAGGCTTACTTCGTTTGGACGATAGGTTTCCTCATTTGGAATTGGATTATGAAATGGAATTGGATAAGGTATCTCAGATTAAGTGCGGTTTTGACAGCCACTTATTGATGTAATAAACGTGTCACGACATAATGAATTGACCATTTCGTAGGGGGAAATTCGTCTTAGACCATTGAGACTTGTTGAGAAGGTTCCCCTTATTTAGTTTGAAAATTGAATGCAAGTCAAATATGGTGTCAACTGGGATTTGTTTGTAATTGCTTTAGTGACGAACTTCTTATAAGATTCGATAGACTTAACTTCCGCCAGTCCTGGTGTTTCGAAGCTCTATCCTAGTTATCATTTAGAATTTTACTGTGGAATTTGAACATCAACCAATGTCTCTAGTGATAGCTAGGCTGCGTTTAAGCCATTGCTTACCCCTTGCCCACTTCCATAAAGTTCGTGAATGCAAGAGCTCTCCGAATTATGTCGGAAGATTAAATTCAACAACTTTTGGCTGGATCTCAGGTCATACTGCGATCTCAGGAAAATAGATTTCTGATGAGATTGATTGCCAAGGCTTAGATTAGATTAGATTCATAAGTGAGGCGGGCACTTGTCCCTTATCACTGCAGCTACATGTGATATCCTCTATTTAAAAGCCCCTCCATGATTCCGGAGTGAGTGATAAAACCGGCGATGTCTTTGGGTGAGCTGGTGGTGATATCTTCCGCCATAAGGTAGTGGCTACCTAGAAAACTATGTCGTGTTTTTGTGAGACAGTTTGCAAAGGCTTAGAAGAAGACTTTTCAGGACCAGAACCTGCTTTGGATCTTCCTGAATCTTAGGTTAGGGTTAACAGTGCCAATTGAGTTTATCACGAACACAATTGTGTGTGGCATGACTCTTCGTATCCTACAAAAGAATGAACCAATTGTGTCTGAGTGCTCTAGCGTGGTGTTTACCGCTCTTCCTTCCTGCTTATCAGCAACAGCTTTGTGTTACATGCAGTCCTAGTCAAGCTATCATTTCCTCTTCGTCTTCGTTGCGTTCATTACCCATTCTGGAGTCCTGGCATTGGTCACCAGCTACAACGACTGCGCCCTCTAGGTCTCTTACACTGTCTTCCAAGCGGAACTCAATCGCATTTCACTTACATGAATCCACTTCCTCCTATTCTTAACGGGAATCGTTCTTGTGCTTGAAATCCAGATGGCGGCTGTACCAAGAGTATTCGCAAAATAACCAGGCCCATGTTTATTTTGAATTTATTCTTTTATGATAAACGTGTCAACCTTTTCATTGTCAGCTGCCACTTCTCTGAAGGTTTCCCTAGAGCGGTGTTATTGTACTTTCGAGTGCTTCTCTAAACACATGATAGGAGCCTAATTCAGCAAATTGAACCGCTTGCCGTTTGCACACTTGACTGTCTTTTTTTTTCTTTCGCCTCACTTCATGCAAAGCTCTTGGATTCTGCTCCAAAATACTTCAAGCACTTTGGAACCATTACTCTAGGACACATTAGTTCCAGTCATTCCAAGAAGAATAGATTCTTTACTCATGCATCGTGAACTGTAGAGAGTTCTGCCTTACAGTGGTCTTGCTTAGTTTGTCCTCTCACTTTGAGAAAAGCCTATAAATCCCCGTGAACTGCTTTAAAGACTTGGTGTCGGAACTGAATACCAATTCAACTGTAAAGCTTATCGTTTGCAATTTAATTTCATGCTGAACAACACAACTATATGAATATGTACAGATTTGCATCCGCCCCTCTGAGGGTATCTAATGAACTATGAATACAATTTATGAAATAAATAATCCCAATGGAATTGTGTTTTTATACACAATTGCTCTGAAGGAATCAGAAAAACAATCAGAGCGAGTGCCAACTCGCGTTGTTATGCCGCATAATAGGTACCTACAGTACGGTACTTACGCACCGAGTATAGAGCAGTGAATAAGGCACTTCATCAATACATTTACAACATTTGCCAAATGCCGCCATCAATTACAATGAAATGCAAACAAAAACCGCACACATCAACTGGTAAAATATGAAATAGCAGCAGCAGCACACGCATACACAGAGAATTCGAATGATTTGCTGAACAAAACAAAGCGCTACCCCCGATAAAAACGCCAAGTCAACAACAATAACGGAGATTAAAAACAAATGCGGTATAAAACAATTACCTAACTGCAGTCAGCTTTGCAATCTTACTCAACCGCACGGATGGAGAAAACAGCATCCATCCCTATGTAGGAGTATATGTGTTTGGTTTGGGTAACAGCAATCTTTTGAGCACCCCCCTCCCACCCATTGTACATTGCTAAGTGGCACTCCTGGTCTCCTCTCGGAACGCATTTGTTTATTGCTTTGCCAATACCGCTAGTACTCATTTCGTTGCCGTTGTTGCCATTATTCCATAAGCACAAGTTGTCATCGGCACTTTATGCTCGTGTATCTATCTATCTATGTATGTAATCTATTAGTAGCAAATAATGTTCACCCTGCTGTTGCTTTTGCCGCACAAGATGCTTTCAATTTTTGATTAATAATGGCGTTCAGCCAGTGCTACGCCCCTGATATCGGAGGCAATATCTTCCTTTTTGTTGTTCGTATACCAAGCACACAGAACAGCAAGTGTGTGTCAAACACACACACATCTGCTCTACATACGTGCAGCCATTTGCTTTTCATAATTCCATTTAATAACATCATAGACATATCCCTGGTGATGCATCCTTTTGCTGTGGACTCTGTGGAACTATAATGTGTTCTGTACTTTCCCTACGTATAGTTGTATATAAAAGGGTTCGTTTGTTCGATTGTTTGTTAAAGTTTTAGTATCTGCAACATGGCACTCGTATTATCACCCATTCTGTTATCCATGGGATAAATGGTGGATACTTAAATTTATCCACATAGTATCCTTTAGCTTTATAATGGCCATAAACAGGGTGTGTCCAAAAATGAAGATTCAAATTTAGATAAGTTAGGCGAACACCACAAGATTATTTTTTTAGTTTTTCTTCTCGGCAAAGGTTAATTCTTTTAAAGGCGACCATAAGACTTTTTAAGACCGATACATTCCTAAATTTAAAGCAGGTTACTGAAAAACATCGACAAACTGTGTAACGTGCGGTTTGTTGAGAGGACTCTTCGTCTTAACCTTGCTTAAACTCCCCAAATGATCATGGATTTTCCAAAGCCGTGGAAGGGTATTGTTGGAACCCGATAAAGTTCTGGAATGCTTGACCATTTCAACAGGAAATGTTGTAAAATTGGCAAGGTTTTGGTGGTTAGACACGTTTTAAAGTTGTTGAAAAAGTTTTAGGATTTTAATGACTTCTGTCAATCTTTTCATGATTTCGCAATTCTGCAAAAGGCTAACTACGAGTGTGTTAAGTCTTGTAAACATGTCACAAGATAGAAGTCCTTCACGATGTTGAGACGTGCATGGTGCAGTAATTTGTAAGTGGATGCCGTCTTGTAATCATCTTGAGGATCACTCTCATCTTAATATGGTTCATCTACAAACGATCTTGGTATGGTTTTTGGTAAACATTCAGCAAATGTGGGACCAAGTGCCAAGTTTTCATGAAGGATATCTTGTACACGTTGAATTGAAATATGTACAATGTCTGCAACTTTTGTGATCTTAACCCGGCGGTCTTCTAATACGACATTTGGTTGACCATATTTCTCGCAATCACCTCAATACCACGACCTAAGCATTCTTCATCAAACACGAATGTTCGGCCACGCTTGGTGATAGCCATCAAATGAGCTTGGTCCCTATAACCCGCATGCAACTGTGCCCTTATCCAACAATGGGGGTCATACTGCTTCAAGTGTTGATCGTACTTGGTAATGATAATGACATCGGGATGTTCGAAAGAAATACTGTGAATTATAAACAATGGCAACAATACCAATAGTTCGCTCCAGTTATTCTGGACACCAACCTCGAAACAAAAGACTGGAACCTAATACGACAAGCAGGATGGTAAGTTAATACATACCCCTACACAATGGAATGGAGATGTGCTTTCAGAATAGTTCTAATCGTATTTGAGAGTAAGACAAGCTTACAAGCTCAAGCTTACTAGTATCTACTGTCGTCAGTAAGGATACATACACTGGCCCGAAGGCAAGTCCTAAGACAAAAGAATATCTACATCTTAAAGTGTTGCACATGCTCACGTGAACCCTTTCTCTGTCGCCATTCGTTTATTATTTTCTTTGCATTTTATTGTGGATTAAAGCAAAACAAAGATTGAAAAAGAAACGTCAAAAAAGAATCAAACAGTCCTCTCTCTGGACAAACGACTTGACAACAGTTTGACAGACATTTGTTGTTTAACAATTCAATGAAAGGATATTCCTAAGCTTTATGTCCCTACAACTTCCTCCAGTCTATTTATTTATTGAACACCCTGTTAATATAGTAAACCTTATTTAGAGATAGAGAAATGAAAGTTCAATATATTTTCCAGGACATTGTTATGTGCTTAAACTTGACTACGACTATCGTCCTGGCTTCTATGTTAACGATACTATCGTTACACTACAAACTCGTATATTAATTTTTTTTTTTTGTCAACTCATCGATAAGTAGCAGCCATTAATAATGAGTGTTGTGTTGATCGATTAAAGTATCTACAAGAAGCAAATTGAGTCGTAAAGTGTGGTTGACACCTGCATCAGTAGAATCCGAAAGAGTATACCTACATCTACATGTATACATACGAGTATATGAACATAGAGAAAACGTATCACACATAAAGCGAACAGATGAATTTTGTGGGAGTGACAGTGCAGTCCAATAAATTGAAGCTTAATTCGAAAGGGAATAGAATTTATCAGAGAAAGTGGGATAGGACAGCAATGAGAGAAGTAGACAACAAACAAGTAGGGGAAGGGTAAGAGAGAATTTGTAATGTAATTTAAGGATAATTGAAGTGAATAGTCAACGACACAACGACACAATGAACTACAGTGTCATGTTGTAAATTTTGCTGATTATAAATTGAATATTAAAGGATAAGACAGGGATTCTGATTTAATTATTCAAATCTTAAACTAAGGCAAGCTTCAATGTTGTCATCAATTCAAATACTTGTGTACTAACTTTGTTTTTCTTTTTTTTTCTTTGCAGGTATGTACCTAGATACATGACAAGGCCATAAGGGTAAGAAAAGAAGAACAAAACGTCTTCTACTACATGTAATAATTCGGGATAACCTAGGTTAAGTAAGGTTAGTTGGATGCTCTTTGAGACAGTAGGTCACACTTAAACCGGGTTCATTGCGATTTAGCACCCAGTTTTGGTTGTGAATGTTGGGGTGAGAAGGAGCTTTGCAATTTGAACCATTTGTGCTGCAAAGTGTAGGCTAAAGTCTCAGTCTTCCCTCCTGGGGGTCCTTGTGAAATGCCTTTTATCAAAATTGAGAACCGAACTGAACTGATTTTTTCAAATTCTGGCAGTCCAACTTTCCAATGAGATATCTTCTCTTAATTTGGGGCCATGAATTTTGGGGCCATGAATTTGACGTTTATGTAGATGCAGAATAATGCTGTACACCCTAGACTAGAAGGCCACTAAACTTTTGTATACTTATGTGGGTGTTTTTTTTTTTTTTTTGTTAACTGGTGGACCATCAGAGCCGGAGGCCTCGTTTCAGTTTTTTTTTAAAGCTGAGCTAACCCGTTCTATACTGAAAGAGGACTTCCCTTCTTATATTATCATTCTCTCCCTTCCTAATACCCATTAAGTACCTGCTAAAAGTTAAACTTAAAAGCATGTACTATTCCCTACCCTGCAGTGACCTATTTCCCTTCACTTTATCGAAGAGACTGCGAACCAGTCTTGATATCCTTGAACTAAGAGACAGCGTATACTGTTCTTCTCTTCTGGCTCGATACTCTTTCCTTGCTGCCATCGTTTAGCAGCATTTATTGGTGTGCATTGGCATCTAGATTCTAATCTGGTTCCAAAGATTGCTAGCGTTTACGGAGAGACTTGCTAAGGCTTCCAACGTTGAAATTCTTTTTCTGAGCGGTTCGCAACTTCTTCTCGTTAGAAAGTGATACTCTAAGTTTGACTGCAAAAAGAAAAGGGTCCGTGTCAACGTTTAATCCTTCAAAATGTTAAATACGTGTCCTGTATCAGTTAACATTTGATCAATTTGACCATTTGCCAGGTTGTTTTGTTGATTCGTAGCCTCTGAGACCTAGTGCTACTTATCACGTTATTAGGAACTGTTGCAAAATCGATCAGTCAGAAGCCAGAAGTTGTTGTCAGCTTATGCAGACTAAACTTGCCGATGATGTTTTAAGGATTAAAGTCTCCGAGTAAGATATTTACATGATGAAACTCTTCCTTGATAGAGTCTTCAGCTTCGTCGGCAAGGCCATGTGCACATACTATACTGATGTTCCAAAATGTTGCCCTGTTGCGGATCATAGCCAGGTGATCGCTTATCGGCTTGAAATCACTTAGCACTGCCTGTAGCCGAATTCCAACTATGAATCTGCATTTTAACACGTGTGGTCTTTTGTGACAGCTGTACTAAATTTTCCCTTTCTGACATATTTGATCCTATTTGCCTTGTACCGTACGAAATCAGATTCAAGGTTTTGAAAAGCACCAGGGATGTTCAGTGTACGGACATTCCAGGTTGATAGTCCGTGGACGTTCCGTGTAGTGATCTTCAATAATGAGATTCATAGGTATCCAAGGCTAGTGCCTTTCGAAGCAACACCCAATCTGAAGGAATTGGGAATTGAGACGGGATTTCGGTTAGCCTAATGTCAGAAACTCACTTCGGGGGTTGGTCAATTCGTCACTGATTCTTTTCCAAGACCCTGACCAATTCTTAGAAATTCTTATCAGCCTGATCTCCAAGTATGTCAAAGTCCAGTTAAGCTGCTATTTCTGTTCTGAAAGTTATTGACGTCACCGTGGATAACATCAAGGGAATTCTTCTAATGTCGGGTTTATAGTGCGACTGTCATATTTTTGTCACTTAGTCAACACTCGGTCTTATAAGTTTAGGACGTTGAGCCTAGGTGGACAGCAACCAGTGTCAGATATACAATCGATGTATAGTCCCAGTTACAATTCTCTATATGGCCAGCTTGACGACAGTAAGTGCGTAGGTAGACCATTTCTACAGCATCCAACAACGAAAGGATTTGTTTTATTTAAAAATGCGTTCCTAATAGGACATATCAAATGTTAGAATAATTTCTCCCTCTAACACGCCTCCATCCTTTTTATTCTTTAATTTATCATGTCAGGTTATGTGCCTAACCCTTATCTTATCTAGACAAAGCTCCTTTTATCCCCAGCCTTCAACGTCCTTTAATTCCTCCCAAAAGAAAAAAAAATAAAAAAATGTGTGAGAATAATTTCAATGAAATCCATATCAACAAAGGCAGATACCGTCTCTAAAATTAATGTGATGCCTTTGCACTCGAAGAATATACTTTTTCCATCCCATCCCCGAACCCCATATCTACATATGTATGCATGTAGATAAATAAAAAAGCCCAAAACTCTAATCCTTTCATAATTCGAGAGAAAAATATTGAAAATATAAAAACCATACACACACACACGCAAAAGAAAAAAAAATCATAATTTTCCCGAAAATCCTTGATGACCAAAACCCGTTCTCTGAAAAAAAAAAAAAAAAAAACAGGACAACATTCAATTTTATTCATAAGCTTTTATCCGAGAGCCCCACATAAAAATGTGCCAAACAGACTCATATGAGAATTTATCCTGGCTACCTGGTGGTTTTGGTCGGTTTTTGTGGACTTAAAATAACTCTGCAGGACGATGTAGGGAACTGTGTATAATACACACACACATTGCGGTATGAATTCACGTGTGTATAAATGAAGAGATTTCATTGAACAAAAGGAAGGACGACTATGAAGTGAATAAGCTTTGGTAGAATTTGAGGCAGGATATCATTTTCTGAGAACTTGAATAGTCCGTTAAGCCGTTTCGACTTTAGCCTGTAGTTGTATTTGTATACATAGCTGCTAAGGACGTGATATGAACTGACTAAATATAAAATTGAATGAAAGGAAGTAATTTTTTTTTTTTAGAAATAAGGATGCGAAAGGTCTGCAGTGCGAATTTATTTTAATTGATCAAAAAAGGTTTATACTTAGTTACTTTTCAGGCCAACGACCTTTGGAGGGTCTAAGCCTGAACTAATGGCGCTTCCCATCCTTCACGGTCCAGGGCACGCTGCTTCCAGTTTATTAGATCGAGGTTTCTGCCGACAGAATCCCGTAAATGGACAATCTTCTCTAAAAGGTATCATCACCGGGCATAATATGCTTAACTACAATGCAAAAAGACTGGGATTGAACACGGTGACATATGCAGGGGACGTGGTGACGAAGAGGTAGATGAGGACACTCCATACTTTCTTTGCCACTGTCCAGAGTTCTGCCAAGTAAGATTCAAGACCCTAGGAAGACACTTCTTTCAGGAACTAGAAGAACTGTCCGACAAGTCTGTGGTCGGCATACACAGATTTATCCGCGCCTCGGACTGACTCGATAGAACATAGGCTTATGGTTCCTATCCTAGTATCACAATGGGTCTACATTGACCTAAGTGTGACGGAGAAAGGACTTCCTTTCCCTGTCAACCCTATAACCTAACCTAACCGAAGGTTCGGTCTTCCTTTTTCTTCGTGAACCAACCAGGTGGCTGGGATTCAAAGATTCTCTTAACTGGAGCATTCTCGTCCATTTGCTCGATGTGCCCGAGCCAGTACAGTCGACGGATTTTTACCTTCCGGACTACATCCACATCTTTAAACAGCTCGTAGAATTCGCGTTTATATCTTCTCCTCCATTCGCCCTCTTCGCAAACAGAACCAAATATTCGACTTAGAATTTCGAAGGATCTACTCCGCTATCTTACTAATCGTCCAGCATTCAGCTCCATGAAGCAAGATTGGCAAGATCAGGGTTTTGTAGAGCATGATTTTGGACCTCCGAATTAAGAGTTTTGGACCCTAGTTGTTTGGATAAACCGAAGTAGCAGCGGTTGTCTATGGTTATCCTTCGTCGAATCGCCACTAGGGTGTCATTTGTGGAGTCTATCCCAAAAAGGCTGCGAATAAAAGAAGAGTTATGTGCATGTCCACATCTGGGATTTTATAGAATTGAAAATATGATTCCAACCTTGAAAAAACGAATAAAGGATGATTTAATGAGTTCAAACATAGGAGTGGAAACAAGTATTTCGATGTGGAACTGCGCCTTTCAAGCCAGCTCAATCCTTAGTAAGCTGCTTCCAATTTCCAATTGGGTTTGATTCGAAGACTCTCCATGCCTTAATCTTCGCCTCCACAATCCATCAAAACAAACGATTGAATTGTTGTCTTCAATCGACCAAGTGTTTCTTCTTCTGCCTTGGACAATGTCCATCCTTCTGTTCCGTAAAGCCAGGACTGTGATGATTGGGGTGTTGTACAATCTTTGCTAAGTTGCTCCTGAGAGGACCTTATCAATCAACTGCCTACTTCGCCCTAGGAAACAGCGATTGGTAAGAGATAATCTGCGTTTTTTCTAAATGCTGGTGTCATTGCCTGAGCAAATAGAGGAGACAAGCATTCTGTTCGAGATATTGTTGTTGGGTGTCCTTTTTTTGTTGACTGCATGTACCTTCTTTGGCCGTAGAACCCATCTTCACCACTTTCCTCTCAATACCACGAATGCTCCCAGTAATGTTAATATCGTCAGCATATACACGGACTTTTGAAGGATTATGCTTCTGGTGTTCTTTAAAGGACTATGTTAAATTAATCGCATCATGTCGCCTTGTCTAAGTCATTTTTTGACATCGAAAGTCTCGGTGGTCTTTATCCACTTTGATGGAACAGCGAATGTACTCCGTAGTCACTCTACACAATCCCTATCTCAATCGGACTTGAAACCGTCTACAACGGACTTTATCAAAAACGAGCCCATAAAATATGATCATTCCAAAAAAAATTACAATTTGACGTCATCCGCACTCCTCCTTTGGTCAAGCACAAGAGCTCTTCAAAACCTTCATTTGGTGTACAGTACCTCAGTATCATCGTCAAAGCACAGCAGGATAAATTGAACAGGACCACCATGGTACCCAACGTCCTACGTCAATATCACAAACCAAAGTGTTTTTAACTTATTCACTTAAATGATGATGGACAATCATAATTTACGTAATTTTGTAAATGACTCTCTTACGCCCTCCCGGACCGATGCGGTCAAAAAATCTAGATGACGTCGTTTCAATTCCTTTTTATCCAAAGGACAGTCTTCTGCCGGGGACATATGCCACAGGAAGAGAAGAAAAAAAAAATAAATAAACATATTCTGACATGAACAGTAGAAGGTCTCCCACTGAGTGTCCTTTTATTTTACAAATAACCGGAAAACAGGATACCACGACGATACACAAAATATTGTCATTCCTGATCTGAAGTTCAAAGAACACACACATACACACTTCTATAGGATAAATCACAAAGTTTATCATTGAGAAAGACTGTGTGTCCGTGTGTGTATTCATTCAACGACCGTCTAGACAAAATGTTTTACGAATTTCAGGTCAATTCAATATCCTTTACTTTTCGGCCACAAGGACGACAATGACAACGACTGCGATAGAGCAGGGAGTGAATGTAAACAGAAATATCGACGAAGCACACAAGCAACCGGTAGGAAATGGTAAAAATTGCTAAGAGAGAACAATACCATTTCTTGGGTCATTTGTTTGGCTCATTGGAAGGACCCCAGTGTGGCGGTCTTTATCCTCCCTTAGGGATTTAATCAGAAAGTTAATATTCCGATGTCCTTTTTTTTTTTTTTCAACACACTGTGTGGGACCGTTTTCAAAGTCATTGATTGGTCTTTGCCTGCTTCCTTTGGCATAGGGCCCCAAGGGTCAAAGCCAATGGAACACCATAACTGTCGAATCGAGTCAAATTGGATATATCAAAGTTTCAAAGTGGATTCGAGAAAGGACGATACGATGTCTTCCCTCTGTGGACCATCCATCAAACGTGCTACTGGAAATTGTTTTGGTAAAAGGGACATTTTTATAGCCAACAAAATATAAGTAGGATGGTCGACAGACTAGTTTGCTCTCACCCTCTCACCCATAAGGACGCTATGCATTATTAAGTCGAAATGTATTCCTAATCCACCTACCCATTCTCGAGAAGTGGGGTTGTTTTCTTCTTTTTTTTTCCGTCCAAATCACTGTTAAATCTATTGATTGGCCATTTTGAAAGCCGGTTTTATAGCACCAGCGTCCACACTGTTTGAGCTTTTCCCTCTGGATCCTGTGTTTATTGGAATTTTATGGGCCATTTCCTCCTTCGGACAGAAGAGATTGAGTTATTTATTGGTAAAAGGTGGTGGTTTGGGTTGCAGACCACATTTGCCGTTTTTTTTTTTTTTTTTTTTAACAACTCGATTGTCCTTCTGATTAAGTTGAAACGAAAAGAGACAAGAAAAATTAATTGCAAGTTGAGACAGTGTGTTTCCTTCCAACCACCATACGCCACAGTCGTTGACAAAAGTGGTTAGGATCACAAAAAAAAAAAAAAAAAAACAGTGCATCAGGATTGTAAATTAATGCTCTGTCTTCTAACATAAGTAGCGTCACGAGATGAGCTCATTTGACCTGACAGTTGCCTCGTTCTGTGGCGATTAATAGTGTCCGGGGTGTTGATGATCCTGGTCTACTTGGATTCCCCGCTGGTCACTAACCAGCACACATGATAGTCGCCCTTAATATTTGTCCCAACGAAAAACCATTGCCATTTCTTTGCGCGTTGATTTGACATTTAATAATTGAGAAGGCGAGTGGAAACTGAGATTAATGATGGTCTTGTCTTTTGTGTGTATGTGTGTGTGTGGATCAAATATCACTTGCAGAGCACTGGAACGGTCAGAGAATGGTCGAGATTAACGACCCTTGGAGTCATTTATTATTGTTGGTCATTATTTTACGCTGAATTGCTTTTTAGTTTTAATTATCTAATGCAATTTCCGAACAGGGGCGACATGGAAATCATAAATCATTTTTGAAATGAATTTGTGAAAGCGGAACCGTTTAGTTTTTCTTTTTTTGTAATCGGTGTACGAGAAGCAAGTTAGAAACAAAAGTTTTATAACCGTCAATTGGCATTTAAAAGGTTTGAAAGATCCCATGATACGTTTTGAAAAAGATATCTTCTCAGGCAAAGCCGAAAGACACCTCTGAGGAGCTGCTTACCCATCGGGCAGAGACCAAAAAAACAGTGCTTGTGGATGAACGGTTAACTGTTTCGGGAAAGACGAAATCCCTACAGTAGTGTTTTGCTTCCTTCGAGCAATGGCGAGGCATTCTTACAAAGACAGCACTCAGTTTGTCGAAATGACTTCTTTTCTGACTTCTCTGGGGTTTATGAACTTTTTTTTTTGTTTGATTGACGGAGTCCAGTTCCATTTTGAGTGGTGTTTCCATAGCTAGTGTATAATCCACAGGGGGTGGCCCTATAAATGTTGATTTGGCTCCCTGTATGACGAGCTTATCGGCAATTACATTGCTTTCAATGTCCTTGTGCCCGAGCACCCAATAGATGGAAATTTGGTCAATAGCTTGAGGGTATTTATACAACTCCAGGCAAGCTTTGGTTGAAAAGATGCTAGCTCAGAGAAATGGAATTAATCGGACTTGTGAAGTTGGTGGAAGCTTTCGTCTGCCTTAAATAATAGAACCGCATCCAAAAATGTAAACCAAAATGTTCATTGTGATACCAGGTAGAGTACCGGACTACTAACACTAAAACCTCACGTGTTAAATTCCCTTTCCTGCTTACGGAAAGGTACTGTGGGTAGCCATAGTGGTGTGAACGCCTTCCTGCTTCACATTATGTGCATAGCAAGCACTACTCAGACAATGTTCTTTATTTTGTAAATATCGAGCTTGCTAGGTCGCTAAATCTTCATAGAAGTACTCTCCGAGGGTTTTCGATTTTAGACAGGTAAGGGCAGAGTAGGTGCGTAGAACGTGGGTTACTATAGGTTACTCTTCCTCGTTTGTACAGCTTCTGCAGAAATCATTAGAGGGTACATCCATTCTAGTGGCTGCTTGCCTATCAAGCCCTATGAGGACTCCTTATTTAGTGATCATACACTTCCTATTAATAGACATAAGACTTCCTCTGCTCTTTAGATCCACTTGCTATTTGCCATTCTTCTAGCTTCAGTAGCAAGGTTAAACGTGGTAAAACTTAATCGATTCTAAAGAAGCAGACGGCTGCTATCTATTTTCAGAAAGATTGTTCCTTGCCCCTTCCTTTGCCATCTCATCCGCTCTGCAGTTGCCTGGAACTGGGCAAAGGAAAACGTCGTATTTGTCAGCGATCTTATTTAGAGAGATTACTTTATCGCTTTTATCGCTGCCTGACTATGTATTTAGTCTGCAATTGCATACATCGTACTCTTCCGTAGAGAAGTTTGGTGAACTAAAGTCGACGTCGAGCATCACACTTTCGGTCTTGAGCTCCTCCATATGGACACGCGAGAGAGTATCAGGGACCACGTTTTGGACACCTTTACTATATTCGATCGTAAAGTTGAAGCACTGAAGTTTCAGGCTCCATCCAGCCGAAAGGCCAGACAGATCCTTCTGTGTCATCAGTCACTTCAGACTTGCATGATCTGTGATTATAGTAAAAGGTAGTCCTTTCACGTAGGCCCTGAATTTCTTCATTCAAGCTCCGTCACGCTATAATTCCGCTGAGCGGCATTAAGCTTCTGGGACATGAATGCTATAGGTCGCTCGTTTTTCTCCGCGTCCATCTGGAAAAGCACACTTCCTACACTCGAAGGCGACGTATGTAGAAGTGTTTCGTGAAGTTGGGATTTATTAAGATTGGTGCGGTCACCAAAGCCGTCTTTAATTTGTTAAACACGTTAAGCGCATCGTCTTCCACTGGAAATGTCTGCCCCTTTTGTAAGCAGTTAGTCATGGGAGCGGCCAGGTTGGCAAAGTTCGAAATAAATCGCCTATATCATCCAGCCATTCCCAGGAACCAACAGAGCTGTATGGGTGTCTTCAGAACCGGAAATTCCTCTACCGCCGAAACCTTGTCTGGGTCAGTTCGTAAGCAGCATCACCGACGAAGTATTCCAAATACTTAATTTCCTTATAGCAGAACTGGCTCTTCTCTACGTTAATGGTCAGACGCGCTTCCCTCAAACATCTTGCCACCTCTTCCAGCAACTTGATGTGACACTCGAAGTCTGGAGAACAAACCAAGAGGTCATCGAGGTAGACAAAGACATGCCCTTTCAACCGAGAGAGATTAGGATTAATGGAAAGTCAAGCTGCAGCTTTCCGGACCACAGTTCCATTCTATTGCTGTCTAAGTCTGTTCATGAACTAATTTACTTGAGTAAGGTTCAAAAAGTCTAGGCCTTTCTTGTCTTTTAAGAACTCTAACGCCAGTCACTATCAACATCTTCATCCGCTTCACTCTTGTAGTAACATACTTTTTAGATGCAAATTTCTAGGAGCCCTCACTTGTATCAACTCAATTCTGATTTATTGCAATACATCGTCCCACACTTCAGTGAATGCACTCCTACTTGACTTGAATTCTTAAAGAGTCTTCCTACCCCCTAACGTTTCGGAGACATCTATCGAAATCAAATACTCATCCGTATTTGTGTTGTAAAAGCCCATGCAGGTACTGCATGCATCAGTTTACTTTCTCTACACGAAATCTTTCCAATCATTGAACACACTCACCATGCAGTGTCTTGCCTTTGATTGCAATCAATATGCAAATCCTATTCCAAATAGTAGGCCAATGGAATCTAATTCTGATACTCAATCCTGGAATAACAATAATTATCTCACAACTTGTTGCCTGTAAGGGTTCTTCTTACAAAAAATTTGCATGCAACAAAGTGTATATAACAAGCTTGTTAATACAAATGAAAGGACATCACTTACAAAAGCAACACGTTCTTATCGTACTCAATCTTTTATTTAAAAAAAAAAATGCATCCCTCCAGTAGAAGCAGTTATGCACCCTAAAGCTACTTCTCCTAACCTAACACCGCCCATCTGATAACCCACTTCATTAGAACTTCAAACAATGACACCATCCCGAAGCATTCCATAGACATACACGATTTCAATTAGATCGCATGGCTAGCAACCCATTTTGACACATTGCAAGTCAATTGAGCAGATTCATCCGAAAGATTTCGAACATTCATGTACACTTCAGCACTTTCTTATCGACTCTATCATCTGTTGACCTATTCCCAAAGAGAAGCAGAAGCAGTCCTGTTTAAAGAAGAAAAAAAGGAAGAGATGAGGCATTTCCATTTGAATGAGCTTTCAGATTGCAATTGCAGATTACTCGGACGACATCTCTCAACTACGTCAACAGTAATGAATAACTGGACTGGCTTCAATGACATGAAAAACGGCAACTCATCTGCAGTTTATGTCCTGCAGAGAGACTTTTAATAAATCTCACATTTCTCTGCCTAAAGGGATATCAGCACCAATGACGAAGCAGAACAAGATATCCTTCCAAAGTTTTTGCCAAACAAAATGCCAGATATAATTGTCGTTTCCGGTTAAGAAGTCCTTTGTGTAAGCGAATCGAAAACCTGTCTGTCATCCATTGAAGAACCCATTTAAAGTTTTCTTCATCTCCCCTTACAACAAAAAGGACTAAAGATTTTTGGTTCGTTGTATTTTCATCTCATTCAAAGGAGAATCCTTTTTCTTTTTTAATTCTTCTCCTTTTATCTGGCGTCCTTTTGTTCTTTTTTTTTTTTTTTGTGAATGAAAGAAATGCAATCCCCACTTGATCTTTTGTTATTACAACGGTCGCTGGTATCCTTCAGAAACTGGCAAATCCCTGTCATACTCGTACATACATATATCAGAAAATTTGATTTAGAACAAAAAAAAATTCCAAATCTGTCCCGTGTTCTCACAACACTTTCAGATGTCATATGGGGAGGGGGAGACCTCCAAGTTTTACGCGCGATGTAGTGTGTGAAATTGAAAATTTCTCACAAATCCTTTGCCAGGATATGTAAACAGAACGACGACGACGATTGGCACAGTCAAGAGGATATAATATTGAATTGTGGCTTTGATTTTGTGGCACATCCAGTGGCTTGAGGAGAGCATTTCGAAACGAGTTCACTTGGAAGCGAGTATTTTTTGGGGGATGAATGGAGTTCGTCGAGGCGGACAAAAACCCAGTTTAAGTTAAAACAAGTGAATCCAAAATGAAATCGATTGAAATAAGTGAGATGAATTGATCCGAATTAATGGGTAAGGAATGGCTGCTTGGAAAACCTGGTTAACTAGGCGAAATAGGTAAACTGGAGTAAGTTAAATTTGGGGTAAACGGATGATCGGATAAGGAGAGTTTGGGTAAATTGTTGATTCCAGGTAACCAAGTGGGTTAGATAAAGTTCGAGAAAAGAAAAAATTGTTCAAACAAAGGCTAGTTGAGTTAGCCTGTATGGGGTTTAATTTGTGGAAAACTTTTAGGAAATTCCTGAAACTGGACAAACTTTGCGTTGATTTTAAGAAGAGCATTTTAGAAGTTCACAGGGAGGAGCACTTTTTTTTTTTTTTTGAAGCAAGAGCACAGTGTGGACTTATGCACATGGACTGGGTGGTTGTTTTAACTTTATTTTCTACAATGAAGATGATGGAAGAATCGAAATCCCATCAAAGGACACAAAATTTCTATCAACACGCATCGATTCTGGAACGAAACAGATAGGGAACAAGTGATTGTATGTAATAAATAAAGGATTTTTCAATAGGGAGACATAACAATTTTGTATTTCAATACAAACGCACCCTTAAACTTTTTTTATGAGCTGTCGACGTCAGAATGTCAGTCAAGGTTTGTGCATGGTGAAGTTCATGAACGAGCAACGTTTGGAAGTTATTAAAAATGACTACCGAAATTCTGAGTCGGTGGTCGCAACTTCAAGAGCGCTTACTCCTATTGTCAGTCGTAATATTCGTCCCACACGATAGGCTTTGCATGTTATAGTGGATAAATTCGAGTCAACATATTCACAATTGAATATTCCTGTGCCAGTGAGATAACGCACCGGTCAAAGTACCGAAAATATCGCAGCCATTAGTGCTTCAGTTCAAAATGAGCCAAATCAGTCGATTCCACGTCGTTCACAAGAATTGGGAATCCTCTCAGTCCACATTGTGGCGAATTTTGCGTAAAGATCTTGGCCTACATCCTTACAAAATCAAATTAACTCGAGAACTGAAGCTTCTTAATCATTTGAAGCGCCGAAACTTCTCCGATTGGGCACTGCAAAAGTTTGAAGAAAATCATGAATTTCATCGAAAAATCAACTTCAGCCATGTTGCTCATTTTAGGCTTAATGGCTTTGTCAATAAGCAAAATATAGTAGAATCGAGATATAGCGACGATCAAGGGACCGGCGACATTAAGTCGTTCTAACCGGACGACGCCCAAACCGAACCGAAAGTATTAACTTTTTTATTGTACTCGTATACAAACCTAATATGTTGTTGTGTCTACGTCGCTAAAATCGGTAAGTCGTTATAAGTCGTGTAGTCGCGAAGTCGTAGTAAACGGATTCTACTGTATGCGTTATTGGGCTGCAACAAACCCACATGTCCTTCAAGAGACTCCATTGCATCCACAAAAACTGACCGTGTTGTGTGGATTTCATGCCGAAAGTGTGATTGGACCGTAGTTTTTCGTCGATGAAAATCATCGCCATGTTACGGTCAATGGAGTTCGCTATCGTGCCATGTTGGAAGACTATTTTTGGCCTGAACTGGATGGACCTGACATCAGTGATATGTGCCACTTGCCACACAGATGGTCAAACATTTGTTCTGTTGAAGGCGAAGCTCAGTAACCGTGTAATCTTACGAAATTGTCCGGTCTAATGGCCACCCCGCTCAGGCAATTTAACGCCGTTGGATTTCTTTGTATGGGATTACGTTAAGACGTTGATTTACGCCAACAAGTCGACATCGTTAGACGAGCTCAGAATCAATATCGGAATTGCCAACGTTCCGGCCGATATGTGTGAAAGAGTGGTGGAAAATTGGCTCCAAAGAATCGATCGCTGGAAACGTGCTCGTAGTGGTCATATGAACAAGATCGAATTCCATACTAAAATTTAACATGTATACTTAATCGGGAACAAATTTCAGTCCGATATCTCAATTAATCTGTAATTTATTCAAATCCAAATTGTTATGTCCTTATTGAAAAACCCCTTTACCTCCAAATACGACTTCAAAAAGGCCGGTTCCACTTTGATCCCATCTAGGGAAGATTGAGAATTTGATGACTTATTTTACAGATGTATCATAGACAGAGACATATGTAGCTTGAAACAGCCCCACAACATGAATGGTTTCGAAAAGTTAGGCTCTCTATTTGTATTTGAAACACCTTAAATCAAAGAACATGTCAAACTCTTAGGTCTTTCTCGCTTTTCACGAAATCTTTGCCGTAGAACAGAGCAACATGAATCATTAAATGCAAGAAGCTACCTCAATTGGAAATAGGCTGTCGAGCTGTCATCAAGGCTTTCGAGTTTGGTCTAGTCAAAGAAAATTTTCTCAGTCAGTGCCGAGAATCACTCAACGCGAAGGAAACGAAAGAGCTGATGAACTAGGAAGGCAAAGATTAAAATTGATTACTCTTATGAAACCTACATAAGCGGTGGAGTAGAGACATATGTACTAACAATAAGGCCTTTCGTAACATTTGTAACCAGTCTTGAACAAAAAAAGAACGAAGAGCCTCCTCTCAACAGACTAAACATCTGATACAGTAACACCCGGCTAACCAAATAGTTAAGGCTTCAAAAATGTTAAGCAATGTAAATGGGCACGGATAGGTAACTTACCCTCTTAAGAACCCAAATAAATCAGAAAAACTCTCAAGACAGCTATCCGGGGAGCACTGTAACTGCAAGTTGTAGTTGCTATATTGAGCTTCTACAGACGAAGAATAGCGAAAGTCTATAAGGCACTTGGGGTTAATTGTCTCACGCAAATCTTAAAAAATCTAAACGTTCTTTCAAGTAGGTGGTGCCTTTTTAGATCACCCGAGTGAAGTTTACTAACAGTAGAAGGCTGTCTTCTCTAGCTAACCTTACCGGAAAAACGGTGTGAAAATGAATAACTAACTTTGACAAGTTAGCCATCTTGGCATCAATCAATTGCATGTCACTTCTTTCCCAAGTTCTGCAAGGTAGCTCGTCGTAAATGGAATTCGTTCTATTCATCAAGAAATAGTGTTTCAAGCCTCTTAAAGCAAAGATAAAGGGCCCCGCAACCTCAAGAATGGAACAATATCTGGACATCATTCTGAAGTTCAAGTTAAAGCTGGAAACACTTACTCTGAAAACTGTATCAACGGATCATACGTGAGAGCATTCCAAGTAACGATTTTAAGCAAGATTAAGACCGCAGTCTGCCTTTGAATACGCAGTTGGATTGGCGGTTCCGAAGTTCGCGGTTAATGATATACGCCATCAAAGTGGCGATAGAAGGCAGAAGATGCTAAACACTTTTCTCCCGCCACATCCTGGAAGTGTTTCAACTCTCATAAACAGCAGCGTCCATCATGAAGATAATGGGAACGATTGTGCTAGAAAAGAAATGGATAGCAACTAGAACTGATCTCTTCTCCACAAAGAAATGCTGAGACCGCATGACTGTGGAAAACAATAACAATAACTAGGTGCATCTGGAATTATAGCGTGAAAAATGCCAGTCGTACAAAACTCCAACAAATTCATCCGAAGATACCCTTTGCTTCCTTCCGATGGCAGTAAGTATTAACAAAAGCTTGTGACAGTCCTGCAACATCTCTGAAACTTAGTTAACACTTTAGTTCAGTCATCCAAATGAAAGCAGTCCTCTCGTGTTCCTAAATTAGCTGATTAAAAGTGAAAAAAACATTCCAGAACTTTCCATTCCATTCCGAAACAGTTCTCAAAAGCGATTAAAAGAAAACAAAAAACTCTTAAACGCCCTTAGGCTAAACAAAAGGACCGCTCGCGACAAACATTTATAATCCCTTTCACCCTTAAATAATCCGCGCCACTTAAAAAGCGAATAAGCGCAAAATTTATGATACTCATTAATTAAATCATTGGCATTAAATTACAGTTAAAAAGCGGCATTCCCCGTGACAAAACTTTTCATTAATCCTTCGACCCCCGAAAGCAGTTAACACTCCATAGCCATTCCAGTCATGGAAGCCTTCCTTTCACGCGGGCGTAGATACAATTTTCACTTTGAAACAGATCAGGACATTATTAAGTGTTAAAAAGATAAACAGAAATTTCCCTTAAATGCCTTTTTCATTGCCACCCCCTCTCCCCCTTCCAGGAAAATTCAAAATCGACGAAAGGTAAACAAAAGAAAATTAAAGGAAAATCAACGAACGATAAACAACGAGAGGCTATAAAAAAGCGAAAAAAAAAACAACAAACAAACGAGAGAAGGTCCTTCCCGGGAACGTATTCAAATGTATAAATTGGATTAGGATCCAAACGCGTCGCAAAGGTGCGAATCGAATAAATCACTATGGCACAAAGCAGCGTGACGCGTACACAAATCGGATGTTCAACAAATGTGACAAAAGTTCCTTCGAAGTCCTGCGGCACAAAGATCGTTAATTAATTCAAAAAAAATCACATAAAGCCTGTCATTAGAAACCGATACTCCTGCAAACAATATCAATCGGCAATAAATTCAATTGACGGCTATGCCGCTGCGGGTTGGTCCTTGAAGGACCGTAATTAGAATTTTACAATGATAATTCCCGAGAATTATGTCGCTAATCCTTTTCTCAAAGCTCGGAATTATTATTATACACTTCCCTAGCTGCCGGGTGAAGTAAATCCTTACGAACGATTTGAATTCATTAAAGACACACAAAGGACTAGATAGAGACAGAGGGGGTAGAATTAGAAAGTAAAAGAGAAAAGAAAGAAAACAAGAAATTATGTTTCATCACGATTCTGAGAATTAATTCCACCACGGGCAAAAAGGCGCACAAACGAACAATTATCCTTCTGCCGCAACATTTGAATGCTAAATCGCTCCAATTAAAAGGCACAAGGATTCTTTTCCCCAAAGCCAAAAGTCCCGCAAACCGTGCAAGAGAATAGAACAATCGTTATCATCGAGGATATTACGAGGTAATAATCGATTGTACTGAATGAGAGCAGGACTTTCCGCGAGACGACCGAGGAGGACGACGACGACGGTGGTTATCTTATCTTGTACAAGCAGCAAGGATTATTGCACAAAGAGTGAGACAGAGAGGGGGGATGAAACTTTTTGTTCCTTTTGCGTAACCCTTGGGAGTGTTTTCACATTTCTATTTTTTTTTTTTTTTTTGTATACTTGAGCCAGCCACAAGGAAGAACATTGCAAAAGGCGGATGGATATAAATAGAAAAGGAAGAATAAATCATTGGATTTCCATCGCAATTAACGAAACGCTATCCTCTCGGGGGTCGATTGTCGAACGGACAGCGGATGGATGATAGATACGAATAGATGGGTGGACGGCTGATGGAGGAGAAAGAAAAGAAACCAAAGGAATCTACAAAAGATGGCAATGGATGGAGAGATGGATGCCACGATGTCGATGAAAAAGTCATTGGGAGAGGTTTTCGATTAAGAGTGTAATTTCAATTACCATGACGACCTAAGCGGGCGCCTAGAAAGGAATTCTCCTGTGGATTTTATCCGTATCCTTATGAAACGAACTTGGAGGATTGATGTTTTTTTTTTTTTCTCTGTCCATTTCCAATGGGATAGTGGGTGGAGTTCTTTGTTTTTAATGAATTTTAAATGATTTTGAAGTTTCAACGAAAGAAGGTGTGCTAATGGGATGTGAGACAGAAAAGTATTCAAGGACTTTGGTCGGAAAAGAAGCTGGGTCGAGCTAATAGCTTTTTAATTCAATCATTGGATGATATTCTTGCGGTCAATGGGTCTTGGGGGCTTTTGGCCTATGACCAGGATGCCATACAATCTTCAATGTTTCAATGGGTCCTTTGTTGAAGTGTTAAGGTTAGGGAAAGACCAGAGAAAGTCTATTGTGATACCACTAACTACTTGCAGGTTACTTGCTTCTGATAAAGCAACGAATGCTACCGATGTCAATGTCCGAAAGGAACTCTCAGGTGAAGCAGTTTTCTTTTGGACAAGACTAGATAGATTCAAAGAAAAAGGATGATTCTTTTTTTTCCTGAGTTTCGTCCTTAAAACAGAGGTCAGCCTTTTAACATGTGAACTTCTTGGACAATGGTCCGTGAGAACACCGTTGAAGGAACTGATTTTTAATCTTTAAAGTACCGGCAGTCCATTGGAGCTTGTTTAATCTTACTTACTTACTTAAGGTGGCGCTACAGTCCGGGGTGGACCTGGGCCTCAACCAACAAGCGTCTCCAGCCAGCTCGATCTTTAGCTAGCTGCCTCCAGTTTCGCACGCTAAGTTGGTTGAGTTCCCCTTCAACTTGCGTGCGCCACCTGAATCGCCGTCTTCCTCTACTGCGCTGTCCCTCGGGGGCGGATTCGAAGATTTTTCGGACCGGAGCATTGGTGTCCATCCGCTCTACATGACCGAGCCAACTCAGTCGTTGGACCTTCAGCTTGTTTGATCTAACTAAGGCTTAATTTGTTTGAATACTTGGCATGTCTTGCCATGTCTCCATCTGTTGTTGGCTTTACTGACAGCATTCAGCTTAAGTACGTGTCTGCGCTGAATGTAGCGATGGGCATACTTAAGTGCTGCTTCTCTGGCAAAATGCTGAGCTCTTCAGTCTTCCTTGAATGTCTCGGTGGTCAACTGGGTGCCTAATGAACATTGAATTGCTCTGTCATCCCCGCGACAGATGAGCGGCAATCTTCAACGACCTTACAGTCGTAAGTGGCGTAAGGAGCGATTTAAAAAGTGTCGTGGACAACAACGAATCTTAGATTTCAGCTGTTTCTTACGCACTTTCGGAGAGCTTTACATTTTTTAGTAACCTTTTCGTTGAAGCCGATGAAGGTTCGGAACCATCCATCAAAATGTGTCTATACTCCATTCCTGGCTTGAATGCAAGGAAAGACTACTTAAACATTTTACCGCGGCCGAGGTTCTGGTGTCATAGCATAAGACGGTTGGATAAGTGTCGCACAAATATATACTTTAAGACTATAGACAAGCCTCCCCGTCTAAGATCGTAGATTCCTTTGATGGATATCAGGAGGAGGTGAGTTTAGTAGTGCCTCTAGAACAGAGGCAAAGGCGTACTCAAGAAATCAGCCGTGCAGATGATTCAGGCAGGCCATTCTTTGGAGTTGTTCCCAACGGACAATTCCATATTTACATAAGTGAAAGCCCCTTCCACGAAAAAACTGACACATATGAGAGGTTCAAAGGTGATAAGCCCTAAATCCTTGTCTTGCTAAACCCTTGCCCTTTTATGCAAGAAAAGTGGTATCTTCGACTGGACATGATTTAACCAAAAACGATGATCACTTCCAAATTCCTGGTTTCATTAAAGATCAGCATGGTGACAACCTTTAGCATTGTCTAAGGCAAACCAGTCGTGATCGTCCTTCTCCTTTTCCAATCCAATTACAAACGATCGGTCCACTTTGAACATTTAATCACTGCAATCCAATGAACTTCATCCTTGCCCTCATATCACTTTCCACTTAGTATCCTTTTCCGCTACTTCATCAATTTTCTATTTTCATTTATCCTTCCATTCCGGTCTTACCCGATGTGATAGTGTCACATCATTTAGAGTTACTTAAAAGTGAAACTGTCTTCGCCGTCGTACACACAGTTAACTTGAAGTGGAAGCATTCAGAGATGTCCGTGTCATCTTCACACACAAATTCAATGTAAAAAGGATATGAGAAGATTGCTTGGTTTCACTATTTGAAATTTCATTGCCAGTTAAGTATGAATAGAGAGATGAATCCTTTAACCACTCACACACACACACACATAGTCGTACACAAGGCAATATTACTAAATTGAGTTTTTATACTATTTGCTCCCCGTCGTCCTTCCTCCTATAAATGTTTCGCATTATTGCCACTTGATAGTGTTATTGTCGTTTATACTGTGGTGCATGTGTGCGGTATGTATACTGTCATCAAATCTAATAAATCTATGTATTTGTGTGGCCGCTCCTTTCTCATTGTTATTCAAAAGTTCTCACAGGCTATGTGATTAACTTTAATACTCTTATCCTGTTTCATTCGAAGAGTTTATTCATTTTGGGAAGGATTTTCCACAGAAAGATTGAATAAGGATAGAAAAAATAAAAAAAAAAAAATATTCCGGATACAACTTTTGCCTTCCTCTTGAGTTAGCTAAAGCTGTGTTTTGCTGTTTTTGTATGTGGAAGGATATAGCCTCAGTTTGACTTAAGAGAGGAATGCTCTCTCTCATTCTGGTCATTGAATGTTGGATAAGGGTGGGTGGATAGTGTCTAGATAGATTTGCTAAACTCGTACTTATGGAGAATAAATTGCGGATGTTAAACTTTTCAATTGAATTCATAAAATAGTTTCAAAATAAAATAGATGAAGTGTTGTTTCGAGTTGTTTGTTGAGAGGGAATTTTATTGCAGATATTTCATCAAAGGACGAGTGAATGTTTATGTACATGTTTGTTGTTGTTTTTTTCTTATTCCTCCTTTTATTGTATGGTGTTGGGTTTTCTTTATTTGGACATTTGTAGGGCGTTTGTTATAATGAGTTTTTAAGAAAGTTTCCTCGAGAGGTTGGTTAAAGTTTGAAAGGTGTGACTAGGTAATTGCTGTTTTGGATTTTCAATGAAAAGTGCTGAAGTGTAAAATTAAACAAGTCAAGTAGGAGTCGAAGCAGAGGTAATTTTGTTGAATTCTTGTGTCATTTACCAACAAAGTTTCTAACAATCTCTCCATGAAATTTACTTACTGACTTATTGCTTTTTTGGAGGGTGGATCTGGTTTACTCCCACGCCTTGTTGATAGAGACTTTGCCCTCTACGCACTGATATAGATTTCTCTAAGGGAAGTTTCCCATTTCCTAAAAGGTCATATCTTTTAAGATATACCTACGTTGGTGCTGTTAATTCGAGCTACTAAAGGACAATTTCACTCCTTTAATTCAGAAAAAGTTGGGTTTGCTCAAGCCCGTCTAATCAAGACACATCTATAGGTCAAGAAAGAACTACAGAACGACCCACTTGAAGGTCCTTCCAGAATCCCTATCAAGAATCCTTGATAGAACTTCTACTGAGTCTTGATATAGAATTTTGTAAATATCGAGCTCAGCTAGGTCGGTTAGGTCTTCATAGAAGTACTTCTTCTCAGGTTAGATGTCGCAGGACTAATGTTTTCTCCTCCTCCTATCTAAAGCTTCTGCAGAAATCATTGGCATGCCTGCCTACATATCAAGCAATGCCCCTACTCCTACTCCTACTACAAAGCTAATACTTCAGATCTAGGTGCGGCCAACAATGTCTCGACGAAAGACAGATACTAATACTATTCCTCCTGCTGTTTGCAATTCTTCTGGCCTCACTATCAAGGCGATATTTAACCAAATTTTACAGAAACAGACGGTTCATCTCTATTTCCAGAAAGGTTCTGACTTACTTGTAACGTCTCTATGTCCTAGAACCCAGCAAAGAGAAACGTTGCATCTGTCAGGGACCAGAAGATGTCTAAAAGTTAAGGAACTTCTCTGGGTAAATGGCAGCAAGCTGTTCCATTGGGACAACTTCACCGTCAAGAATTCTCTTTCAGAGTTGAAAGAGTGCTGGACATTCCGTCAGGATGTGTAGAAAGGTCCCTTCACTCTCAAGGCAGAGTCTAGCCTTGGCTGAGATGACAGGAGAATCAAGCATTTCCGGTTGGTATTCATTCAAAGCGACTCTGGGTAGCTTACAAAGACTTTGGTAAAAACTGCAGGGACAAAGAAGAAATAGAATCTGGTCTATACCAGCTTCGCGAGTGTCCTACCTAAGGTAATAGAAGAATGCAATCACTTCGACGATCTTGAAGGCTTTCTTCCTGTAGTTGTAACCCAGCGAAAGAAAGAAACAAGCAATGGTGGGGTTCGATTGAGCAGGCGTATTGTAATGCACGAAAAGGAAAAGTGTGTGTTAGAAGGGGTGGGACGAGAGAGAGCGAGAGAACATAGGTTAGTGGGTGTCCAGCTACAGAAACCCATTTTGTCTAAGAAAGACATTACAAACTCCATATCGTTACCACGTAAATGGATTGAACATAGCCCCTACTCTGTCTTGCGATGGTAAAGTTCAGATCATTCGAAATTGGACATTTTAAATGGGTAATTCGAAACGCAATTCATAAAATCCATACAAAATGTCGGCTTTCGAAAGATCCGAACTTTAGAATCGCAACACAGGGTAGGGGCCCAGTTCTTTTTTGTCTTCGCATTGACGACTTCGATAATCACTTCTACTTCTTGTACTCCTCCACTAAACTGAGCGCAGTTCTAACTAATCCCAGACGAAATGAAACCACTTTTCCAACATTTTAGCAAATTTCCGAAAATGAATTCCTGTCTGTACGTGTGTTTGTTTTCAGTTAACTCAAAAACTAATTCATCGATTTTCTTGAAGCAAAATTTGTCAAAAAGCCAACATTTTTAACTAAGTTTTGCACTTTGTTATGTTACGGTATAGTATTAGAAAAAAAATTCAAAAACCAATAACTAAGAGGATTCTTACAAATTCTTTGATTTAGAAGATTAAAATTTCCCATCTAATATCCAAACCTCTTCTACTCATATGTTCGACTACTTTTTTTTATCGTTTCGGGTCTTCTCGTATTCTTAATAAAACTTATGTTCATTACCGTAACTTAAATGGTGCCTTATGGTGGGTTACTTGGCCCTCAAACGAACTGCCTACTAAAGAATCCAAATTGTTAACTGCCTTTAGCAGCAGCTTACCTCTTTCAAAACAATACAAACAACGATATATTATGTGTGTATGTACAAACAAACTGACCGACCCTCATTGGTGTGAAAATAAAAAATTTACTGCCCAGCCCAGCACAGCAAAGCAACACGTTTCGGTGACAGAAATTCCTTAAAACTGAAAAATTATTGTTCCAATACAAAATCACAAAGTAAACCATAAAACCAGCTTGACAGAGAAATTCCTTCTCGACCTACTTCAAATGTCAAGCTCTCCCCCCTCTCGAATGACTTATTGTTTAGCCAAGCATACGCCGCAACCCTTTCCTAGTCCCACAATCCGTTTGACCGTCTTAAGTGCAAAACTAAGTACAATTTCTCTACAGCATTTTCCTTCCTTCCTTCCTTTTGGCTTTCACCTTGTAAAGTGGCAAAGAAAATTTCCTGAAATTAATTCAATCCCCCTTTGTTCCAGGCTTCCGCAGGGTTCACGTAACAGAGGTGCTGCTACTGATGGAGGCTGGAACGATGTAGAATGCCAACATATAATAATTATTGTTCCAAGTACCCAAACAGAAGTTTACTGGCTGAGAAAATATTTATTGCCACTTAGGGACGATAAGCACGCACGCACACACACACACACACATACATGGATGGGGCACACATAAACAGTGCAATTTTCAACACAACCCCCCCCCCATTGCGCGAGAGAGAATATGAAGAAAATTACCTGTTTTTCTGGTTGCGTTCCAAAGAGGTGTAAATATTTCACAGAACGTTTACGGTGCGCGTTTGTATCTTCACGTTTCATTTAACTCGCGTAAAAGTGGTCGCAGCACCCTGAAAATTGGGGTTGCACCCATCTTGTGACATTTAAGCTGCGATTTTTCTCTTCAAACCGAACCCTCCCTAACAGTAGAGCAATCATGTCGTTTGCAATTTCATACTCTGCGGTGTGGAGGTTTACATTTTTGTTCACATGGATTGTAAAGGGGATGTAGTGGTATCGACAGGATTTATGAAGTCAAGATTTTGATCTGAAACAGTGGCAGAAAGTCTGAGGCCCTTATTGTCAGCCTTCCTTGATAGAGGTGTGAATATTGCTGGTGTCAATCAATGCAAAACAAGGGCTGCAAAGGAAGAGTATCAAGCTAGAAGAAGTGAGGAGAAGAAATCAGTCTCCCTGCGGAAGGATAAAGAAAAATCCCGCTACAGAAACAACACCCGGATGTTGTTTAAGAAAGCCCAGCAACTGATAGCTGACTTCAAGCCCAATACGGCGAAGGCCATATCCGAGATCCACGAAATGCTGAAAAATACGTGAATTGGAAACAGCTCTTCTGGGCATTTTCAAAGATGAACCGAATTTCGACGAAGAGACTTCTTTAACCTCATCCTGGAACAAATGTTTAAGTTTGCCGGGCAGGTGGTGATGCGGAAGGCACTTTCGGTCCAGTTGTTGCATTGCGCAGATATCGACATCATCGATCGCTTCCAACGTGCCGCTATAGAGGCTTTAACGCGAGAAACAAGCGAAACGAGTTGACCTTGAAGTAAAGAAAGACAAAATCAACCTTATAACTGCTCTGGACTTGTGACCTGCCAGTTCTAGACCTGATGCTTACAGTCATAGCTTCATCTGACTGCAGTTTTTGAAGACTTGTTCTAGTGATTTTCCTACAACGTCCAATCTGTTCACTCCGTTCTCCTTGCTTCCTTCAGGACCAAGTTCGGAATCTCGTCAATTCCTGGTGTCTGTTGCTGTTTATTGATACCGCGGCTCCTACGACTTCCTGAGTTGTGACTCAGCTGTTCCTCGCGGTGTAGTTGCCTATTCATGACTATTTGGTACGTACCTCCCCATAAGTTGTGTGGAAGATCCTCCCTGAGTGCCTGAAAAGATTAGCTCTTTCTTACCAGCTTACGGAGATGCATTCTCTTCTCCTGGAATTTGTTCTGGTAAAACGTCAGAACTCAGAATCTTCTATACATCTATCTTTGGCTCGTAGTTTGGAGATGTCATCGTTGCAACAATACACAGATGTTCTCCCGTTTTCTTTCCCCTTTGCGTGGTATAGCTGGGTCGCATCCACCGTATAAGGATCTTCTCTCTCTTCTTTGGCTTGTTCTTCTACTGTGCGAAATTAGAACTCGAACCGATCTATGTATGAGCATGTGACTACGACCTAGATGTAGACTTAATTTTTTTTTTTTTTTTCTCTCCTACCACCCCCATTCCATCACCCACTTTGGTGGCATCTGGAGTCATCTCCAAGTGAATTTGAAATTTGAGATACGAGCAAAGAAAACGCGTTTGCCAGATTATATATGTAAGAGGGCTTGAGGGTTGACTGTTGTGCATCCATAACTCATAGCAACCCTCAATTTTTTTTTAAGTAATTTACCGTATGAAGAACTTTTTGAAATATTTTCATCGCAGATTTCTTTTTTTTTCCGCCCATGAAATTTTAGAAGACTTTTATTTTGTTGTGGTATTCGAGAGTGTGGTTAAAGTTTATCGGGAATTTTTCTTACGGGTTGATGGAAACGATTGAATTTATTGAAATTTTTTTTCTTGTGAGGAAAAAAGATAACTTTATGTACACGCCTTAAAGTGGGATTTCTGCGAAAAAAAATATTAAATTTGTTTTGATTATACGCTTTGGTGTGACATTGGGGTTATTTTGTTATTCAATGGAATGACAGTCAAATTAATCTGTGGTTGGGGTGGAAAAAATTATTTTTTTTTATTGAATAGTTGCTTACATATTTACATATTTATATAATGAAATACTATTTCTATTTCAGGAGATTTTTGGAAATAAACCGGATGCTGATTTGGATATTAATCTTTGGTAAGTGAATTTGTGAATTTAAAAAATAATATTTCAACTCCACAGGCCTTCTGTGGAATATAGTCTTAGAACCCTGTGCCTAATTGCAACTTGTTGCATTATTATCGTATATTCCCCTGCCAACCTTGTCTTAAAAGATACATATGTACGTTGTTTCAAACTTGTTGATTCACCGTATAGTCTTCAGACCAGAGATTCACCAGAGATTGAACATAGTCCAGCGAAATGCTATAAATCACATGATTTTGAAGGCCACAGTCTCGCTGAACTTTGAAACTTTTGCTTCAAAGTTTCACGCGTTATATGGCACGTAGCGTGGTGTTACTGAAACCACATGTTAGTCAAGTCTATCCCATGTAAACAGAACCAAACAAATACTTGTTGGCTTCACCCTGATACCTCTCGTCGTTGTTACTGTCAAAAATCTCCAAAAATCTGTGACATTTTGGATAAACAAAGGAGCTTTTGTCACACATTAAATGTCAAACACAGTCGTCAAGAAAATGAGAACTACAGTAATACCCGGATACGTACTCCCTCGCTAAGCTGCATTACCCGCATTGCTAACCAAAAATGTGAGGCTTCAAAACTTGTCACGAATGTAAGCGGGTACGGAGAGGTAACTTCCCCTCTTAAAAGCCTAAATAAATCAGAAAAACTCGCAAGGCAGCTATCCGGGGAGCACTGTACAACCAAGCTGTTCAAATATGGCTACAATCGATTGTCAAAGATCTGCAATTTCCGTTGTAAATTCCATTTGGTGCATCACTTCTACGGTAACAAAAACAAATTCATTTGGAAATTCCAAATTGAATTCATTGGAAATAGCCGCACTTTATAATGTAACTGTAACAATGTCAAAAGTCATAACTCTACGATTAATTTGCCTCACAGGTTGCATCATTTAACCGATTTAAATCGCACATTGTCAAGGTTGACTTAAGGGATACAAGTATTTCATTGCGATGCATTCGAGTGTCAGTTCATTTAGACATTTTGTGGATCGAGGTTGCACAGGCAAACGGGACTGTTTTCGAAAAGTGAGTTAAAAGTGAACGCGGATTTGACTTGGAAAAGTTTTATATTTTCTGAACATCATCGGTGGGAATCAATTTGTGAAGCTTGAATTTTATGCATTTTAATGGTAAACAAATTGTAGACCGTCGCGAAAAAACAAACAAAATAACTCCATCTGATTGACGATTCGAATTGCGCGACCTTTGAGAGCTGACAGGAATTCAAGACTAAAAGCGACAAAAGTGACATAAAGTTCAGATTTACCTGAATGCAAGGTCCACAACATCTTTTGTGTTTCAACTGATCGCGGTTGGTAGCATCCCTGACTTGCTGTACTAATTTTATCAGAATTTTGTAAGGTAGAGTGTTGACGATCCAGCCCTGAGGTATTCCTTCGTCCTTCGTGTAATTGACCTTCTCTGCATTTTGCTTACTAAAAAACCAACGCACGTAGAATATTCCCCTATTCCACTCATACTGAGGTAACTTTTACATCCCTTCCATTCATTCGTATCGAAATAAATAATTTATTTACTTAATTAAAAAAAATAAATAAAAATGCATTGTCCTTATCCCATCACATTGAAAAAAAAGGCATTGGAACAACCAACCAACAGTCAATACTTGATACCATTAATTTTACCCTCCAGCAGGAGAGCATAACATAAATACGTTTTGTTTTCGGATAATTTAATCCGATTTTCATTTACTTTGAGTTTCCACATCCTTCCTGCATATGAGTATCCTTATGGCTGCATACTTAGTCCTTGTCCAATCAGTGCTTTAAAAAACAAAACAAGCCCAGCAGCCACACATTCAC
Source organism: Criorhina ranunculi (assembly GCA_951813785.1). NCBI lineage: Eukaryota > Metazoa > Arthropoda > Insecta > Diptera > Syrphidae > Criorhina > Criorhina ranunculi. Next base: position 17,228,634 of record OX638381.1, read on the forward strand.
CCGTAGATTCATTAATCAAAGTTCGATGAATGGTAGTGATAATTAAAATAAAAAAAATTTTAAAATATAATTTAAACATAAATGAAATGAAACACAAACAACACTGCGGCAAGAGCACGGAAGAACCCGACAGACGCCTGCGGCACCGGGGCTTTGTACAGTGATTATAGGAAAACAGCTCGCGCAGGACATTCAATTATCGAGAGAATTTATCGCAAACGAATTTAATAAGTTTTGTGCAAATATTTTGTCGATAAAATTAACGGAAAAGTGTGGAATAAATATTATATCCCGGGTTGTTGAATAATTGCTGTTTTTTTTTTTTTTTTTGTGAGCGCAATTGAAAGAGGGAGAGGAAAACTCATCAGTGTCCTTTGCCGTAAATGATTTAAATAAATAACCTCCAGGCATAGCTGTTGGCATCAACCAGGGTTGGGTGGGTAAACATTTCAAATAAATTTGATAATTGTATCGAAATTGTGTTGAATTCAATTGGCATGCAGCGCGGAATATTTTAATAAACACGCGTAATTGGGAGATTTAGGATGTTTGCCTGGGTAATTTGGTTGTTTCAATTAAGAGTGTTGGTCGCTAAACAAATGAGTTGATGGTCAATTGATTCGGAATTCTAGTTACTGATTGTTTAAGGGAAATTTAATTTCAAAACATTTCCGGTGTTTCTTGCGTGGTGTTGGCAATGACGGCCGCGACATTGAGAAATTCTCTTAAGAAAAATTTCATCCTTCTTGATTGACGGACACTCGGTTTGTAAGACCAAGCGTCCTGTCATCCAAAATTGCTCGAATTTTGCGGTTTTGATTTGAAAACCTTTTGCACGAACCATTTTAGTAGCCGAGGTGTCTCTGTACATCAACACAACATAGGGGGCCAAATGGACGACGAAGAAGCTGTCTCTTATCCAGCTTTCTGCGCCATCAGACCTCGAAAGGATCACTGATTTGTGGAACGTCAAACCACTTCAAAGCTGAAGCCTTCAACATTCACTTTTTGTCCTAAACGATGTACAGATGCTCATCTGTACTTATTTTGCTTGTTCTTTTTCTTAAGCTCTTTTGGAACTTTCCTTGTTAACTTCTGCCGACCGCAGTACCTTCTCCTAGTTTCCTAGATTCTGATTTAATTTCACAGATCATTGGGGCTCCGGATTAGAGATCTCGGAAACTGGCCATCATTTTGTTCCTCCAATGCAAGGTATTAAAGAGCCAAAGCTTAGCTGGAGATAGGCAAGGTTAGGCATAGCTTACACCGCCTACAGTAAAACCTACAGCAAGAGTTGGATTTTTAACCAAAGATGATCTCATCAATATGTGACAACTTGGTCTTCCTCCAAGTTGTCGAAGTAATCGGTTCCAAAATGAAGCTTTCTTCTTTGGAACAAAACTAGATAGGTACAGAGCAAGTCGAAGAGATTTTATTTCTCCTCTACCTCCCTGCAACACAATGGGACAGTGACTAGTAAGAACACCTATTACGATGCGAATTAACGACCTTAAAAGCAAGATCAGACATTGAGATCAATTAAGATTTAGTTTGAGCCAAGCTCTCTGAAGGTAAGACATATTCTGCCAGTCCACTTTGTTTGGTTTGATTTATTGATCGCGTCGTTTAAAGTAGTGTCACGTTTGGTCAGTCTTAACAATTTTCTTGAATGTCTCTACCAAGTACCCAGCACAGGTGAATTTTAAATTGTTCTGTCATCCCGAAAACCTGAATCGATGTGATCGTTACTGAACCCAAGGACTCGATAGCAGCCTATCGGTCAAAATGCTGATGTCATTTTAGGGTACTACATTGTATCTTATCCATGATAAGGCTTCATTCATCCAAGTTCCTCAATTTTGGATCTGTTGGTGTATCGCCTTCCCATTCTTCTCTAGAGTTACGTCTGCAAATGAATGTTCAACTTAGGCAGTGTATAAATGGTCGCCATGGTTCAGTTTCTCGCTGCACCACCATGGAATGAGAGGGTGGTTTGTTTCGGATATCTCTCTGAAAACGATCGAAACATATACAGGATGTAGTCGGTGTTTTCCCAAATGAATTGTTCATCTTGAACGAATTGGAAGGACGTTTCGAAGCATAGTGGTTATGCATAGTAACCCATATCACATGGTGTATATTTAAAAGGTTGTTGTCCAATGTCCATCTAGATGGAAACTGTCAACATTGACTAATCAGAGTCATGAATTGCCAGTCAAATTGTTACCATGTCTGTCCTATACTCGTTTAACTACGATTCTTTTACTCAACCTTCCCTCCAATCAATTCCAACTTTGCCTTGACAAACCCCCATTACAATTGTTATGCAGCTTTAAAATTTCCCTCTGTATAATCAAATATTTACTGAAGAAATGTCACTTAATAATTAATGAGATGAAAACGAATACATATTGACTTTTGAAATTTGAAATCGAAACACAGTTTTGGGTTTCAAAGTGGCACTCGACATTAAGAATTCATTGCTCGCTGTCTGCCACCGCCAATGCCAATGGATTCCAAATCATTGTTTCTATTTTGTATCGTCTTTTTGTATCTTTAATTGAAATAAGTAAATGAAATACGATACGGATGACATTGTTATTTTTTTGGATTTCTAAAGCATGCTCAAACAAATTTGAGAACTTGTGAAGTGAAGGCGGAAGAAAATATAAACTTTTCTTTGTTGATGCCTTATTGAAGCAATCATCATCTTTTGTGTATAAACTAAGTTGTCAAAGTATGCATGAAGGCTCTTAAACCAGAAGTAGACTCTGGTATATACTTTGTCTGCGAATCCAGAAATATGAGTTCATATATGTATCTAATAGGCTAGCTAAAGTGACCTGCTCGCACAGGCTAACCTGAGCACTTAACAATGCCAGTTGTAGGGAAAAGATATGCAGGCGTGATTATTCAATAAAATTTCATTCTCTTCGAGCAGGAACTCTGACAGATTTTGCTGCAGACGGTAGACCGGTCGTTCAAAATCTATCTGCTCATACCGGGCAGTAACATAGGAAACCTGTATTATGTACCTCGATATCAGAATCACTAATACGTTCACAGTATTTTGAGCCCAATTTGCTTCTGTTCAACTCCTTTCTCACTGCCTCTATTGTCACTACAGCCCTTTGAAACCCAAACGATAACTGAGTGTTTAACAAATATCCGCCTCGACTCTGCTTACAAATAGTCATTCCTTGGATGAAAATTTTCATCACTTTTTTGCATAATTGCAGCGGTATTTAGCGAGTTACATCTCTGATATTTTCTTTTAGTGCATAAATTGTTGGTAGAGCATTGACGAAAACTTTATCTTTAACATAGCCCCAAAGGAAGAAGCTTAACGGTGTTAAATCGCACTATCTCGGCAGCCAATTGTAGTCTCTATTTCGAGAAATCACACGTTCAGGAAAATTTTCACGCAATAGAGCCATTGTTTCACCAGCTGTATGGCATGTGGTGCCGTCCTTCTTGAAATAAACATCGTTCACGTCCATAGCATCAATTTTCGGCAAAAAAAAGTTAGTCAGCATCGTTTGGTAATGCCATCCATTCACTGAGACTCATTCACTAGGAATAATTTTGTGTAAAAAATCAGATCCTGTTCATTCAATTCTAAAGTCAACTGAACCTTGTATGTAAGCCAAAAAATGCGATACAAAGTGGTTGCAGATTCCTGTGATCGTCTCGAAATGGACACACATGTGTTTTGAATCACACTATCAGCTTCGGCGGCGACATTTTCAGTTGACCTTGCCGGACGAACTGGAGTTGGAGTCTTTTCATTACTAACCTGTCCCAGAACGTTTTTGTAGTGAACTTTCACTATTTCAACACGTTGTTGCGAGTATGTATCGATCCATATTTAATAACCTTCTAGTTTTTACTTATCAAGAGTCATCGCAATGATACTTGAATGTTGAATGTTGCTGAACTGTACATTATGATTTTTATTTTTTTCTTAGCTCGCGACCCCCCTACATTTCGCGACCCACACTTTGAAAAACACTTGTCTAAGTTAACCTAGTTTGAGGTAATTCAGTGGTTTGTCCCTTTGATGAAGATTGTAGTTTGTCAACATTTCCAGCTGCAAGAACACAACTTGGAGTCATTGGGGAATAATCGGAGTTAAAAATATCATTTCCATCAAGGTATGGATTAACTTGATGTCCCGCAGGGTTCAGTCTACTCTCCTGGCCTATTTAAGTGACTAAAAAGATAAATTTTAGAAAGAAAAGGCTAGGAGAGTACACTTAACCCTGCGGGACATCAACTTAAGTTCCATCTGTGAAGGAAAAGTTTCTATTTCCTTTCCCCATTATTAAATCTCTTACCATTTGGCATAAGCAACAAGACGAATATCCCCAATTTATTATAGGGAAGGGAAATTGTACGAAAAAAAAAACAGTTTCAACAGAAGTATAGTCTATTAGTAGGTTTACAATTTTCAACAACAACAACAAATTAAAAAAAAAAAACCAAACAATTACACAGCGGATCTGTCAAATTTACAAAGGAAATTTCGCCTTTTATTTGTTCATTGTCCCTCTTCTTTCGGGATCATTAATAATTCATAAGGCCTGGTACGGGGACACTCGCAAAAGAGTACAGAAATACTTGCAGGATTAACGTGTTTGAGAAAAAATATCATAAGTCATCATCATCATTGTTGTCATCATCGTCGTTATCATCCTCAACAACTCTACAAACATGGTTGGGCCCAACAACACCAAACAAAAAGGGACCTCTTCCAGGAGAAACTCAGTTACACACGAACTGTGTGCAAAATCGATAATTTATTTTTAGCAAAAGGAGATACAATTTAAAAAAAAAAAATCCAACGCTCTTTGGTGGTGCACACAACACAATTTTATTTTACAGAAAAAAAAAAAAAAAAACAAAATGAATCCCAATCCGCTTAGGGCCTAAATGTTAACTTTTCCATTCCAGTGGGGGACATTTGGGGATTGTAAGTCTGATTGTTGTTTGGGTAAAAGTTTGTTTGTGCCAGGGTAAATCTTTTTAAGCGAATTGAATGATTTATGTACGCTTTGGGGTGAAAGTTTATTTTTTTTTGTGAAGTTTTTACGAGCGCGAATAAATTTCCCAATTAGAAGTGTCAATTTCAATTTCATTAATTGAGTGTATTTTTTTTCAGCGTTGAATTTATGAATTTGACAGTTCAACATAATCACAATTCATTGTCAATTAATTTTTGATGAAAAACTGTAGTCGGTTCACAAATGAACAAGATAGTCAGGTATTAGAGGACTATTCCGGGACTGAATCAAGTTGAAAGTGGTTAATAATGAGCGTAACGATCTCAAGACCCATGCTTCGAATTCGACATGCGCAAATAGATGGCATTCTTTGCTTCAAGTTGGTTTGGATCTAGATCGGGTTTTGCTGTATCGCGGACCTGTCATATTCTTGTGGAGTTTAAGACATCAAAAGCTGTTACACAGAGCCTTAAATTTGATGAGTTTTTTTGGCTTTTCTGCTTGCTTTGAGTATAGAGCAATTGGAGCCCTATTTTGCTTCATATCTAACCTGAGTCTCAAATAACTCGTACTGTTCAAGAGACTTAGGATAGAACTCTTGAGTTTTAAAGGTGTGATGCTTCTTCTTCTTTTTGTCGGGGTATTGGAACACCAGCAACTACCAGCAGGTACAGCCTTTTTATTATGTTTTTAGAGAAAGACGAGGAAGAGCTTCCCAGCACTCACTCATTTGGTCAAGCTACCGCCCCAAAAGTCTCTTTTTTTTCTGTCGGGGTGTTGTATTACCACACTTTAGCACTCAGACAAAGAAAAAAGGTCCATTTTACTACCAGCAGGTACAACACTTTAACAATGTTTTCTTTGTCTTTCTAATAAAGTCGAGTAAGAGTTTCAGTGATAAGGAACCAGCACTCATCACATCGGGCCCAAAAATGTCCCACCTGATACGAGCAAAGGCAGGACAAACACATCGGAGGAATCAAAAGTCATACAGTTGTGTTTGCTAGAAACCAAACCGTCAATAGAAGCGCTTACAGAAGACGTGGGTAAACCTAACAAGTTCAGAACCGGAGTAGTTCTCCTCCTAACCTTGTCTAGCAAACTCATTTGAAATCTCATTTCTGAGACTTCTTCGGTGTATGTCTTGGGACCCAGACAAGACCTAGCAAAGTAGGTCTTTCAACCGAATTCAAATAAGTCCTACATTCTCAAATTATTTTGGATTGAGGCCTTAAGCAGAGTCTGGGTTTCGCTACACTTGTTTATAGGTTGCAGCCATTAGTATTGCATAAGACGAACATACCTACATATATACGAATACCAAGGGAAAATTGCCGAAATCCGGTGCGTGTTCGTAAGAGTTGCTTCCAAACTGTAAGCTGTCTCGCCATACAGCTGGATAAGTTTAGAATTCAGCCTGTAGAGCAGAAGACGGTAAATGCTAAGATGTGCGGCTTTGAATTCGCTAAAAAGCTGGTAAGTCTCGACTTAAAATCCAATAAAATCGACTAAAACACAATCTAACAGATTAGAAACCACAATAGTGTTGCAGAAAGGCTCTAGCCGTTCGCACATGTACATATTTAGTATCTAACCACGGAGTCTATATTGCTCTGGTTTTCAACCCTCCAACTTCAGTCATAATATCAGATTTTGATGCTTGAGATTGCTAGGTGTCTGAACTTTGGTCTTATCATTGACAAGGCACACAAATTGATATCCTCACGTCTGCATCAAGCAGACTAATCACTCGCAAAGTCAGCTTTTAGGCGATGCACTCCCTCCTATAACCAGGTAGCTTAGGTCTTATATAAGTGACATTTCAGAAACTTACTTCTCCAGCACCGGCAATCCTACTAAGAGTTAACAACTTTAAATACTGCTCACGTTTATTCTAGCGGTGATGAGGCTTAACTAGAGTCAACAGGAACGTTTTGTTCTTATTGTTAGGTAGATGCTTTTTCTCTTTCCGACAAATCGTCCTTCGTATACAAGCTCTTACTCTCACTTTTATCCAATGCCTGGGGAGATACCATTTCAATCTCCTTGTAGGCTCCTTATTAGCAGTGTGCTTCCTTTTCATACTTCGTGGCAGAATCAATTAACCATTTCGATGACGAAATAAAGTTTTAAATAAAATATGTAACAAAAAAACAACAGACAACGGCCAAAGGATCATGGAGAGTCACCTTAATGTATTTAAAAATCAATTTTCATCATTGCAAGCAATGAAAACTGCACAACACAAATTTTATTTTTCCTCATGAATAAATTTTCCGCTTCATACTGTTGCTTTACTTGCCGGCGACGACCCACCTCCAAACGAACTGTCCAACAGTGGCAGCGATCCAAATTTTATACCACACAACGTCCACCTGTTTTACACGGTGTGACGCTTGTCTGATTCTGAAGGACAACCAACAACATTGGTCCAACCATGTAGTGTTATGATATTATTTTTACTTTAACCCAGTGCACTCTGTTCCAGGACGAGACGGGACACACACACGAAGCATGACTGCGGGCAGCCTGGATATGCAAACTTTATGCAATTTTAAGTTTAACATTCATCGAATAAATGTGTTTTCGGTATAAAAGGAGAACATTTACACTAATAGAACGGAGAAAAATCCTTTTTTGTTTTTTTTTTTCTGAACCACAGCAGCCTTCTTTGGATGGGTTGTGTCAGTGGTGGTATATGGAATGGATCCTTACGCAAAACGTTATTCATCGCATGGATTCGACAGAGCACGTTCGGTAGTCCCCACACATGCTCAAAAGGACACGAAATTGCAATTTTCGCTCCGTTGTGTCCTTGTAAATGAAATACAAAACAAATCCAAATGAAATGGTAAACAAAAAGGATGCGACCACCGACGACGACGAGTAGCGACTGATACGATTACTGCGCGGACGAGGAAATGGTGTTTTTTTTTTCTCTTATTTCCTGAAACGGATATTATTTTGGTGGGATATCACCAAGCTTTTTGTTTTGAAAATAAACTAGGAAAGGAACTGTTTGTCTGTATGTGTATAGTTTTTGTTGATAATTTCTACAGCTCACTGAACCGATGCTGAATGGGACACAGTTTGGTCTAATGTGTGACTATCAGCTCTCTGTTCACAGGCAAATGAGTCCTTTTAACATTTTAGAGTTTCATGTGTGTATTTGTAAATTTCCTTTAAGATTCGTGGGACGATGTCGAAGCCCGTACCCGTTTTACTTTGAATTTTTTCATTCACTTACTCGAAGAATCTTTCCTTTGAAACAGTCGAGGACGAACCAGAGGCAATTACTTATTCACTCTCAAGTCTCGGTATTGAAGCCTCGATTGGCGCTTTCATATGTCAGTAACTTACAAAAAAGGCCTATAACCTCTAAGCTGGGCGATGCTACAATTCGGAGACTGGATCTCAAACGTTCCCACTGTCTCATCAGACGGGTGGGTGTCATTACGGGACACTGCACCATCGGCAAGCATGCCTATAAGCTAGGCCTCCTTTACAACGACTTCTGCAGAAACTGCATGGATGAGGAGGAGGAGAAGACGATTCTCCACCTTCTTTGTACATGCCCGGCCCTTTCAGCTCGAAGAAGAGTATACTTAAGAGCCAGCTTCTTCAACAACCTAAGTGAACCGGCTGACATCAACATAGGCAGTCTCCAGCGCTTCATAGTAAGCTTCGGCTGGTTCTGCAGGTAGTATTTCTGGTAACACAAAGGACCTTTTCTGGTCTAAGTGACCTACCTAACCTTACCTTACAGTCAAGGGCATCTACATTTATCTTATTCTTCGACTGCCATAGAGCTGAACTAGGATGATCAAGATGACAAAGACCTTGCCTTAGTCACATTTATTGTGCATAAGGAAGGCCCTCCCACTCTATATCTTCGCTGGTTTCGTTATCCGGCCTTTATAGCAAAGCCTGCTTACACAAAAAGTTCCAAAGTACCTCAAACTTGAAGCTGCATACTTTATAAAGACGTACTCTCCAAGTCGTATTCCTTTCTTTATCTATTCCTGCAGGTTTCTGTTTAAACAGTCTTTTAAAAGCGTAAACCTATACAAGGAGGGTTGCACTAAGGAACAAAGAGACTCTGACCACTTTACAGCAACGTCAGAACCGACTTTGTGACCCTTCTCGTCAAGTTTACAATAAAAAGTTGAAAAGATTTCAACTGACCCCTGCACAATGGTCCTGCCAAGTGCTTTAAACATACCTCCGTCATGTTCACATTCCCTATATTGACCGATGAGTTTCCTCTGTAGCTTCAAGGATATAAGAATGTTCTCCTCGTACCATATTCCAGTTGCATTCCTTTTAAGCTTACATCCTTATACCCCTGTTGGGACAAAGGCAAATATAATCTTTTGACTTTTGATGAAAGGCAGTACATCGAAACACACACTAGTGGGATGCTGAGCTCCATATGAGGCTTAAGCTCAATTTCGTTGCTGAATGGACGAATCCGAGTATTCGTCCTTTGATTTGTTTACAACAAACAGACATTGCAGCGGGCGGCAAACAAAATACAACAACAACTAACGGAATGAGAGTCCTCACCAACTGCGCTGCACGTCTCCTTTTTCCTTTTTTTGGTAATACTAGCTGCAACTGGAGATTCTTTTATCCCTGCATTGCGTGTGGTTAAGGGATGCACAGTGCAATTAAATTTCTTGATTTTTGCAGCCCCAACCTATGGATATAGAAATATTTCTGTTTGCAATTTCTGAACACGTTGCTTGGAAAAGCAATCCTTGCTGGAAAGAATTCCCACTCAGGTGCGGCTCCATTAATTCTACTACCACCCGACACACACGTAAAAGGATATCCGGACATGGGTTTGGTTATTTCCTATTCGTTTTTTTTGTGCCTCTTTCGTTGTCATTAAGGCTTGCTTGCATCTCTTTCAGTTTACTCAGGGTGCAGCAATTCCTGTGTCAACATGTGAAAAAATATTGCTTCCTCCAGTTTCTTTTGTGTGTTTCCCTTTGCTCACAATAAATTGTATCCTTTTTCCCTTTTTTTGCAGATTTACTCTTCGTCACATTATCAGATCGGGAATAGTGTGAATCTGAGGATACATTCATTTAGCGTGTGTATGGTAAGTTAATTAATTTTCCTTTCCCTTGTGAGATAGGATTTCCTTTTGCTCCTCCCAAACCCCCTTTTGTGTGCAAAACAAGCGCAATTATAATTGCCTCCGACATCAAGCTCACAGCAATCATCTTATAATGCCACAAGTATGGAACGCAATAGGGAACAGGAACACTGAAGTAGCACTAGCTGATAATGATGTTGAGGCACTTAATTGACTCGTTTATCCCAACCCCGTCTAATGGGTGCAACATTTGAGGAAATGCCTTAAAGTCATTTGCCATTGAGTAGATTATTTGTATGCTTTTCAATTATACTCTTGTGTGTGCGTTGTACGGTCGCTTTTCGGATTGAAATACCGGTTGCGTGTGTGAAAATATTGAAGTGATGGTGTCGTGCTTCGGTCGAAGTCCTTTGAAGAGGTGCTGATGGACAATGAGGCGAAGAAGATTTAAATGAGTTTAGCCAACAACGATGTAATGGACAAAGGGAGACACTGTTTTCCTTTGAAGTTGAAGTGGGTGGTCCTTTTTTTTTTGAATTTTTTTTACAACGAAGTCTTTCATGTTACATCGAAGCTTAGGATCTTAAAGGCTTAATGTGAGATCCGGACGGACTTGGTTCTTACAGTTTGCCACTCGATTGTGGTACGTCTCACACGGCACGTGCATAAGATGGTGCGTTCAACGACCTCTTCGAGTGCAATCTTCTAGAGTGTTGTAGGTAAATCGATAATTGTGCCATGGGTTGCGCGAAAAGTTGCCTACAGATTGTCTGACCGTCTGCATAGGCAAAGACCCGGGCCGTAAGCGCTAACTACGCATCTTGCAAAGCACTTAGTCCCATGAAAACGCAGAAGAATAATTCTCCATTGTAGGCCTGTAGAGCAACCTTTATGTCACGTCTTCAGATCTTGAATCTATCCATCTAGGAACGCTTCAAAATTATCGCAATTCAGTACCAAATTGAAGAAGAAATTTGCCAATGGTAGCCAGTGACCGTATAAAAGTTTGATAAACATTCCCCTCCTTCAATCGTGAGGAAGGGTTTCGGTATCCCAACCTTTTCGCCGTTGATGATGCCCTGCTTGCAGCTTTTTTGTGAAGCCAGTTTATTTTACGCTGGACTTCCCTCATCTTGATCCAGTACTTAGACTCAAGCTGGTTTCTATCTTCTGCATGGGTGGCTACAACGCTTCTGGTCTTCGATCTGCCCTCAGATGTTTAAAGACAACTTTGTCCAATGGCTTCCTTTTAATTGTTGACAACACTTGCTACTCCAGACACGATATTGTTAATTGTTTCTACTTCTTAGGCAAGGTGGTCGCTTACTTTTGGTGGGGTAGATGCTCGAAGGGTTGTCTTCCAGTTGTTTCAAACATATTATGTACAAAAGAGGATGTTACTTGCTATAAGTGATGATCTCCTTTCATTCAAATGTCAAGCCGTTGTTAAGGAGAGTAAAACAGTGTTACGCATTGATGATGGGAATTCACTAAGCCTGAGTATGTCAAGTTTAAGAAATCTAGTATCTTGAGGACATTTTTTGCACAGAAAATACCCCAGTTAGAAGGCAAAAGGACGTCAACGTGTGATCATACATTGTCCGAGGCACGATAAATACTTTGAAGCCACACAATATTTTCGGAAAGGTCTTAATGTACGATCCCCTCTAGTCAGACCCGAACCATGAGGAATGACACTACGAATTGGGTTGTCGCATTACTTATCCAACTCAACAGCCGACCAATCATGTAGAATCTATTTACACAATCCACTCTTGAGCCAATTTTGAACGCCTTCATAGATGAACACAACACACAGCGGTGAAAAGACAAAAGTCCTTCTTTGTAATGTTTACTCTGATTTCACAGAAACCTCCTGGTTGAAGCTACATTCTTTCGAAACAAGGACAATATACGAGTGGTACTTGCACACAATCCAAAACAAGAATGAAATATCCTTTTCCCAAACAAACTTATTAAGCCTACACATACATAGATCTTCTGTGTCTTCTTCGTCGCCATTTGTGCACCCTAAGGACTTGAGCATGCAAAAAAGCGGAACACCACTCACAATGCATTATTAATATCCTCCAATAAAAACGGGGGGGGGGAGCAGCACACATAACACAAACAAAGGACGAACGGAAGGAGAAAACTTTTTACAAAAGTCTTCACTTTTTTGTGCCTGCAGCTATGTAAACCCTTGATTACATCATGTTACAGCTCAACAATGTCACTTGTGATTTGCTGGCCTCGTTTTACCCTTTTGTAGTATTATCCTTGCCCCTCTTTTTCCATTTTATTTGTTCTGTCCTGAACCTATGCGCGACTGGAACGTTCATAAAGTGAAAGCCACCCTACTTGCCTTGGGGGTGTGTTAAAATTTTTTTGGGTCGCAATTTTAATTATTCTACATTATGAGCGGCTTAGAGTTGGTAATGAGTTTGAAATGTTTTTTTAAACAAAAAAAAAAGGAAATCTGTATATAAACAATTATTGCGGTACTTTTACAAGGACAATATTGTAAGGGAGGGACATCCGGTCAACTTTAAAAATATTTTGTTCTGTTTGTTTACATCTCATTTCAATATGAGTCCGGTAGTTGTACAACTATCTTCTTCGTCCTGCAAAACTCCTTGTGCCACCCAACACATTTGTGCTGTTTGTTTAGTTTTCAAAAGTTTTCTCATTAAGTGAATATTTTTCGAGTTATCCCGACTCTAATTGTGGACATTACTTTGAGTTTATCTTATCGTAGGGTGGTGCGACAAGGATTGGTATTTTTTATTTTTTTTTTTTTTCTCTCTGCCAACGTTATCCTAATTCCATCGCGTACATCATAACACCGTATTAAAAATGGATTCATTACTTCAACAGCCAGCCGTTTTGAATAGCATCGTTGTGGCACGCAATGGTAATATAGCCTTGGAAGCACGCACATGTGGCATTCCAGAGGAGAACAATAAAGGATTCGTATCCTTGGCATTGTATTGTACGTTTTTATGAATATTTTGTGTGAACAATAGCTTAAGCAAATTTATTGGGGTTATAGACATGAACACCTTTCGTTTTATCGGGTGGTGTATGTAATTAGATTTAATGACGAAGGACTATGTAGTTAAGGCTGATGAGTTGAATTGGAACTTAAATGTGTTAAACTTTAACAAAAACGAAATAAGGTTGAATACTATCATTTGTAGAAGTCGTCAAAAGGAATTTTGTCATAAGAAGTCTGTTTACTCTGTACATTCATATGTCCTTTTATTTCTATGGGCAAAAATAGAAATACAGAAGAACAGAGACGAGAAAAACATTGTTTACCGACGGTCCTACATTTCCTACAGTTCGGATGGAACCTTGAGTTTTTCGCAAGTAAACAATTGGTTTCTTTTATAGTTAATATATGCTCACTGATCGGCATTGTAATAAAATATCGCTCACATCAGATAGGATAAACTTAGTTATAAAACAACTCAAGCCCAATCAAAATAGTTTCACCCGATCCCGAGTTATAAACGATCATACAGACAGACAGAAGTTGTATTTGTTTAAAAAGTGTTGATGTTGCGTTGGATATAGATTCGAGCCTGAAAAACAACCAAAACCCATCTTCGCAGGCATGATAAACCCACAAGAGTAATAAAAAAAACTTCTCAATCCGCCGTTCGGCGCTATCTTATCCGCTAGAAAGACATCTATTGGAACTGTGACTGCATCATCTAACGTCGGGCAAAACTCATGATGCGCACTGTTAAGGTGCACATTCGCGGCATATTGACAGCATTTTATGACTGGAAGCCTTTGTCTTTATAGATCCAGCCCCTACTGGAGCTTCATATAGAGAGTCACCTTCGATCGTGCCTGAGTTCTCCTAAGTTAGATTCGCTACATAGGTTCGAATTTTCTTAGTTTGAAAGGTTCTAGTATCCCTGATAAGTACGATTTACTACTTGCTGTGGACAACGTCACTTTGCCCTTGGAATTGTCCTCGTTTCTTGCTTGCAGGTTCCGTTCTTATAAAACCCACCGACCACCGTTTCCTATGCACACAACCCCAAATGATTGAGAACCATGAAATTCCAACACAGATCCATTTTTTGGTAAAGCATTCCTTTTTTTCAATTCCATCAATCTAAACTCACTATGAGTTGCATGGACGTTGAGTCCCTGTTCCATGCATCTCTGATCACTGTTTGATGGTTTGATGGCCTATTAAAATACTTCTTCTCATCACCAAACCCTCTCCAGGCAGACACCTGCTTCGTCTCTACCATTCATCATAAATCCACTCGTGAAAATAGTCTTCTTATCAGAATTCTACATCCCTTGATCACAAGGATTCAAAAGTTATTATCACTTTCATCTTCTAATGTGTGTAAGCAAGCACCAATACCCAAACTTAACTCCCGCTCACCATCGATTCTCTCGAATCAGCACATTTCGCTGCAAAATTACTATTAAAATTCAATCTGATCGAATGGTTGCGGTATAACAGTTTGCATTCCACCACAATGCTATTCCATCAAGCTTCCGCCAAAGAGTCCTTTAATCTATCCCCCACCCTCGATGTACCACAAAGAGATCGATTTATCTTGCAGAGTAATTTCACACCAAACTCATTGTCATCATTTTTTCTGATAATTACGCCAATTTTTCACTGCGAAATAAATGGCAACCACCAACCGCTAGGACTCGAGGTCCTTAAAGCCGTTCGCAAATAAAAACGTAATTAATTGTATGCTACATGAAAAATGTTGGAATGTTGCAGCAGAATGGTACCAGCAAACTTCACTGCATTGTTGACACCTATCGGTGGGTTGAGGGGGTTGCGGGGTGGACGAAGGACTATAGCAAACGAGCGAAAAAAAATGAAGAAATACAACAGCAACAACGGAGTGGCGCGTCAACCTCATTCATCTTTGTTTAAAAGAGGAGTGTCATCCGTTGCCGCCTGTATGGACAAACGAGCGGACAAATTGCACGAACCCATACACCCCCCCACGTTGCATTCGTAGCACCGGCGACAGCTCTGGGAGCAGCAATTAAAAACCGATTAGACTTAATTATTTCGACCCGCATATGCGATTCTACAACGGCAGTGCCATGTCAGCTCCTCTCGAGCCCCGAAGCTTTTTATATCCTGACGAAATTTTCGCTGCGATACACATGGCAAATCAATGCAATGCAACCCTCAAGGCATGCACTACACCGGCGACGACGCTGCCACGCTATTTCAATTATATTCACATGACGACCCGCATCCAGGGCCCTATGCGGGTTCGTCGATGCAAGCTGTACGCAGTCCTAATTTCCATTTACACTCATAAATTCATATCAAGGTATTCAAATCTTTCAGGGTGCGCTTTGCCACCCTTCAATTTGCAACGAACACGAAGGGCGTCATTCCGGAATGGGTTGCGTGGCATGCAAATGTGCATTTTAGCGCATTCCGCGGCTGGCAATAGTACACCCTTTGCTGATTGAGAAATTAAATGTTTGTCATGTGGGGAGGGGGGGGCGACAAACTCATCCCCGCATCACCCTTTCGATCGACAAGGCTTTACGACTAAGTTGTAGTTTGTTAACCCCCCCTCTAATGATTGCTACAAGGCAATAAAACACAAATTGAGCGTAAATTTATAGGCATGCACGGTATGTATGGTATGTAATACGGTAGCTATGGGTTGGGGATGTTTGGCACAAGAATCACAAACGGGTTGGGCAGCAGACGTGAAAAAAAAAATAAAAAATTAAGACATTAAGAATGGCCAAATGGCATGTTATTGTCTATGGGGGCGAATGGTGTGCTATTCGTAACCAAACTGGGGTTGGGTTTGCCTAGTTATAGGTTGATGTTACCAGCAATTCATTCCCGCCCTCTGGTAAGTACGCTCGACTGGCCTAAGGCAGAAATTATTGAGGGTAGTTGCTTATTTTGGTTGCTATTGTTACTGGTGGGTATGAGGCTGGCTAAGAGAGTTTTTCGTCGGAGGTCAGTGTTTTATAATTTAAGCTGCTTGACTTATTAAAGTTGGTTTTTGTGTTTCCGATTTTCCGATTCAATGAACCCATTGTGTTGAATCGTGTGGAACGATGGTGTTGACGAAACAAAGGCAATTGGACAAACAAGATGTAAGTGGGTGCTGTTATGATATTCTACTTTGAGTTTCAAAAAGGTTTTAAAGGACATTGTATTGGGTTTTATTTGGCCATAGACTGGGGAAATGATTTGATTTGAGTCGTTCCATTTTAGAAAGGTGCACACAGTTATACATATGACTTCCCAGAAGTCGGCATTGTACATCTCCTTTCATTTTGACAGCTTTGTTACATTTTATCCTACTTCCTACTAATATTATAAAAGTGAAACGTTGTCCGTTTGTTTGTTTGTTCCTCTGTAACAGGAAAACTACGGAACCAATCAACTTCAAATTTTGCACAAAGAGTGGCTGTACCTCGGGTCACAGTATAGGCTACTTTTGGTTATTAAAGTGTAACTTCGCAAATTATAGGTGGGCGAAGCTGCGGGTAGAAGCTAGTTTAAAATAAATCGTACATTTGTTTGAAATAAACTCGGGACCATTGATCAGATTTCAAGAATTCTTTCGATTTTTTATAGCCTCTACATCAGCCACTAAAATAGGCTATGAATTAGAGCGCTATCTTTCGGTTGTACAGTGAAGGAATGATTGAACAGAATGTATTCTTACTTGTCATAGGAAAGAGAGGATATTTTTGTCGACACCATTTCCGATAACAGATTCAAAGTTATCGACTTTTGGCGAGAGAAAACGTGAATGTCTACTGATCAATCAACCATCAATCAGATTGATTGTATCGCGATCAACAGAACGCACTCTTTCAATATAATGGAGTCGCGAGCATCGATTTGGACCACTACTCTGTTGTAGCTGTGGATGTCCCGAACACCGCAAATACTGTGAGGAAGTCGGACGGCTACAATCGCAAGAGATCTCCAGAGCCTTTTCCGATTGATTGTCCCTTAATCCCTCAAAAGGTCAGAGATGCCACTTTTCCAAAATTTGCCTTAGAGTGAATACTTGGTCTAAACTCAATCTGCCTTGCCAAATAGTGAGCTACAGTGGCACTACCAGTGCAATGAGAACAACACCCACAGCGGGACTCGAGGCCATTCTAAACCTACTACCGCAAGATATCTTTATACAACAATCAGCAGCCATTAGTGCCTCAAGAATAAGCCAATCCGACGGCTGGAAGTCAAATACAGTGGGTCACACCACGATCCTCCAGAAATATTTAGGTTATACGCCTATCACTGACTACACAACGCCGTACCTAGACTTCGAAAGACCATTTTTAAGGCCCTCTGCTTGGAACAGTGAAGAATGGAAAAGTGGCCAAGTACCCAATATGCAATCAATAGCCGTCTACACCGACGAATCTAAATTAGACATTTGCGTTGGTGCAGGAATCTTCTCCGAACCACTGGGAATTAGAAAATCTATCCGCCTTCCGAACCACAGCAGTGTTTTCCAAGCGGAGGTCTTAGCAGTGTCAACAGCCGCCTGTGAGACTGCGATTAAGGCAATACCGCGCCATCACTTGTGCCATCACAATGAAGTTATGGCCTGGCTAGGACCGCCAGACTTATACACAAAGATAGAAAATGACTCTCTAACCTTGTAGGTGTGATTACGGGTCCTAAGTCCTGTGGTACCATATGAACAGACTCCGATTTACAAAATAAGTCCTATGTAGAGGCTGCGGAGACGAGGAAATTCATGAAGACACAATCGACTTCCTCTGTCACTGCTCCGGCCTTTACCATCTAAGACACAAATTCCTCGGGCAACATTTCTTCCGGGATCTCGAGGAACTATCTGACAAACCGGTGAACGACCTGAACAGCTTTATTAAATCCACAGGATGGTTTGTACCACTGAAGCAGTCAGTAGCTACTAGAACACTTTTCATGCGGGTAGCGTTTAAGAGTAAGACTTCCCCTATCGGTAGCTCAATGGATTTCAGAGACCTTCTTCTGTACCGACAGTTAACATAGACTTAGGGATGCCAGGCATGAGTGTAGATGTATAAATCAGGGAGCCTTTGGTAATTATGTATGGTTTACCGGTTTCCGTTTACAAATGCAATAACACTGGCAGCGTCTTCCAAAAAAATACGAATCTTTGCACCACAAATACCTCATCATATTCCCAGAGTCCAACAGTCTTGACAACTCAAGTGAGCTTCATAAAACAAATCTTTAGTCTGATTGATGAGAAACGGATCGGCTTTGTCTAGATGGCCTCTGTGCAGCAATCTTTCCTAGAGTTCTATTAAAACTGCTCGTTATTCTGAAATGTCGACGTTGTTTCAGTTTTCCTTAACATCTTGACGTACAAAACTGATGTTCTAGACCCTCTCCCTAGTCTTCACATTTGAACAAGGACTACGACATCCCTATATCAGATTTCGCGCTGAGACATTGACTACTGACAAATTGTGTTTAATGACAATTGTAGGTAGCCTCAAGCCACGGGACTCCATCCCCTTCCATTCATATAAACAATCTTTCAACTTCATAACAATCTGCACAAGGCACGTTGTTAAGGAAAATGATCAAATAACTCCATGTGAAGTGCTTAATGAATCCCATCCTTACCTAAATCTATCACCATACACATATCCCATTCACTTTTATCCTTGGGATAAGAGGCACACACAAAAAAAAAACCATTACAAGCACACAAACCTGATGGACCGTGCCGTATGCTTGAATCCTTGGGGCATCTTTTCTAATAATCACTTGATACCGAAATCTTTTGTGTAATAACGTTGTGGCCCGCAACCCAACTCCGCAAGATCACAACTGTCATATAATAAAGAATCTTCCAACTGAGCTATTCCTTTCCGTTGTCGCTCGGTGGGGTTTTATCCACAAAAAGGATGCGTGTGTAGGCCGCTGCTGTTGCGTGCCAGTTACTTATTACTTTTTATCTAAAAATACACATTTTTTGTTTCCTTTTCTAAAATTTACGCATATTAACTGTGGCGCACAATTCGAGGATTCATACGCACTTGTTCATACATGTGAGCGCTGAAGGATATTCAAAAGGAGGACGCTCCAAAAAAAATAATTGGGTGCCAGGAAAACATTTTCGTTTTGCTCTCCTCCTTTCGTTATACTTTATGAATAAGTTCAAATTTTTCCACCAACAGAAATAATTGTATGTCAAAGAACGGAACGGGGGGCAGGCAGGCAGGCGATAAGTTGGGCGCATGTGGCTGCCTGAGGGCGGACCAATATGGCCCTTTCTTGGCACTGAATTAATTTCCAATCGAATGAATAGCTTCGAACGTTTATTTCCCGAGAAATTGTGAATTTATGAATTTGATTGCTTCCGATGTGGTTTTGATTACGGTACGAAAACTTTTATGAACTTTTATTGCTAATATAAGGGCTTGAGATATGTTCTATTTTTTTTTGTTATTGGCTCTTGGTATTGGCACATTATGAAAAATGGATGAAAGTTGAGGAAGGAGGGGTCGATAGGCTATGAGGCATGGACTTGAGTTTACGGTTTATTGGAAAAGGGAGATTTAAATTTAGATTACTTCTAGGAAAGTTTTGTAATCAGAAATTTTGATTCGAATTTCATTTTGAATTTTTCCACAATTGTATCTCAATTTTTAGCAACAGCATTCACGGCAAGAATATCAAACTTTTGGATTGAGGTATCGGAAATATTATAAAGGGTGACCAGAGATAGCAATGATACTTTTTTCCAGTTGTTATGTTTCAGCAGCTGTCAAAGTTACGAATGACAGCCAGCTGTCAAAATATTCCGTAAGGTTTGCCATTTCAGCATGCGTCGTTTCACCGTTGCCGAACGTGCGGAAATTATTAAAATTCCGGCTTAAAATATGCAACGTGAATTTCGTCATGAGATCGGTCGTCATCATGGCTTAAGTGTGCAGGCAATTCGTCGCACAGTGAAACATTTTGAGCGTGAGTACCCTCTTTTGAACGATAAGCCACCAACCAGACAGAGATTGGTGCGGAATGAAGAAGTAGCGGCCAGTATCGAAGAAGACCCAAAAATATCGATTCGGCGCCGATCAGCTGAATTGGGCATCGCCAGAAAGTCTATCTAAGATCTGTATAAGAATGTGCTGACGCAAGAATTGAAGCTAGATGACCATGGACAACGCCATGAGTTCGTTAGTTGGGCGCTGGAAATGTTGGCCGGGGATCCGAATTTTGCCCAAAAAATCATTTTCTCGGATGAGGTTCATTTTTGGCTCAGCGGTTATGTCCACAAGCAAAATTTCCCTTATTGGAGCGAACACAATCCACAAATGTTCAACCAAGCATCGATGCATCCACAAAAATTGACTTTTTGGTGCGGTTTATGGCATGACGACATCATCGGACCTTATTTCTTTCGAAATGAGGAAGGAGACACCATTACCGATGTCGATGTTACCGACTTTCTGTTGCCAGAACTCGACAACATCGATATATTCGAGCTGTAGTTCCAACGAGACGACGCTACATGCCATACAAGCGACGACGCAACGCTCGAAGTTGTGAAGGAGAAATTTGGCGATTGGCTCATCTCACGGCGATCATTCATCAATTGGCCGCCGCCGCGATCATGCGACTTTACACCACTCGATTATTTTCTCTGGGGCTACGTCAAGTCCTTAGTCTACGCTAACAAGCCAACTACTTTGGACGAGCTCGAGACCAACATTCGAGACATTATTGCCGTACATATTGGACCGAGTCATCAGAAATTGGACCGACCGCTTGAAGCACTGGCAGCGAAAGCGAAGCTATTCCACCCATAATGGCACGGTCTTACACCGTTGTTGTTTTATTTAAATCGTTGTTATCTGGTCACCCTATGCATACCACCCTTTATGACCACAAGTGGGCCCATTGTGATATCTTCTTCTTTAGAGGACCTCCATGATGCCGGAGAGAGCTGGTGGGTGTATCTTCCGCCATGAGGTAGTAGTAACCTAGGAAACGATGACATGTTATTATGAGACAGTTGCAGTGACACAATATGTATTCTGCTGATTCTACGTCCTCGTTGCACATCCCTTGTGCTATTCCCAAAGTCATGAGATGGTTCTTAACCTGACAGTGTCCGATTAGAAAGCCTGTGACAATCCAATTCTGACTTCTCGTTAGTTGTAGAAGTTGTTTCGTTTTTTTTTTTTGGGAAGAGATTGGTCTGTTGCCTTCCATTTCTGTCCAGTAATGTTGCCAATTTTTTATACAGCTTTTTGCTGATGGTGTTAGGTTCTACTTTAGAAGCGAAGCTGCCTTTATGTGTCCGCCTCATGGATCCTGAGGCGACTTTTCTGCCTACGCCAAGTCTTCCCAAATTGGCTTGATTCCTCGGATAACCAAGTCGTTTACTTTGCGGGCAACAGATTCCATTGCATCGCGTACTTTGGCTATGTAATTGTCATTTTTCCAAAGTGCATAGTCAACCCACTGCCTTTTACAATGTCGAATGGGGGTTCCTTAAGGTTCTTGTCCCATTCATTATGTGATTCGGCCAGAAAATTCTTGAAATAATTTGGAGACACCGATTCACAGACGTTTGCAATTTCTTCGTAATAATGGTTTTGTGCTGCACGAATTCAACATTTCATCGGAACCGTGGTAGGTCGATGTTTAACTTGAGAGCATTGCTTTGTCATATCTTGGATAGCATTCCAAAAGCTGGTTTGACTTGACCAATTCTGACAATATCTTGTTCGGTTCCACTATCGGTCGAGACAATACAACCAAGATATTGGAAGCTCTTTAGTCTTCAGCCCTACGACGTGTATGTCGTCGTTGGTTGTCGTTTTATGGAGATCCATAATTCTATAGGATACGTCGTTAGCGTAGTCCAGATGTTTTAGGTTAGACGTAGGTAAGACACTTCGTTTTCCGTTGTCCAAGCAGAGCGAAGCCGACCAATAATTACCATCAAAACTAATGTTGGCTCCACTTTGAATCTCGAACAGTTTTTTAGGACGTCGAATAAAGCCATGATTATCGTAAAATGTGTACCAACATTCGACTGACAAGATGCGGTTTATGAGACCCAGCCGCGGTACACATACATATGTCATTCTTTTCTATTCATGAAGCTTCAACCTTTTATCCTACGAGTAGGAACTATCAATGTAGAGTCAACAAAGAAAGTTTCAAGTCGGTACCAAATGTCAGAGTTCTGCCTACCGAGTTCTAATACAAAATTTGACTTCTTTTGAGAATATTATTCCCCGTCTATTTACAGATACCGCCCTCTAAATCCAAGAAATTCTAGCGAGCTATTGTTAGAAATAAACACATACAGTCACCCAACACCTTCGAATAGTTAGATTTCCTCAAAACGGCTCCTAATTCTTTAGGTCATTTCAAGGTTTCAAGGTTTGTCCTAGGCTGTGGTCAAACACTTCTTTGCAAAAGAGGGATAGTCTCACTAGCTTATCTTGACCCTCCTCCAATCATCACAGAGGTTCCGAGGAGTTTTTAAATACATTCTAGTCCTGTTTCCTCAGTTGTACAACTGAAAAAAACATATCTTAAGACTCTTGTACCCTCCGTACCCCTAAATCGTATTTTTGCCTATCAATTGGCTAAAATCTTTCCCCATTATGCTTGCATGATTTGGAAAATTAAATTTACATAATTCCACAGGATGACATGCAAATATTTATATACCCACTCTATGGTAATTGTAAATATGGAACAAATCTTCTGGGAATCACTTCAAATTAATCCTTCCAAGGGGAGCCATGCCATTCAGGGGTAAAATCTTATGAACCTTTCGCCCATTTACATTCGAAAGCAGGTCCGAGAGCTTGATTCATTCAAAAATTCATGCGGCTGTTGAACAAACATAACACAAGAATTATCACACCAAGAAACCACTGTTTGGGATTAAAGTGATTTCCATAAGGAACACACAGATATCCGGACAATCATCATCATCATCATCAACATCCATAGCGGGGGAGGGGAGGGGGGGTAAAGAAAACTACAACATCATCATCATCAACATATCTAATGTAATTTCCTTTGCTTTAACTTTAAGAGATTACAGAAACTTCAACGACGACGTTCCGCATTGGAATATGCAAAGTTTCTCCCACAATCCTGGCTGTAATTTTGAACTTAGGTCCTTCGCCCATCCTTGACGACGGCCTATTAGCTCTCTTTGTGGAAATTTGGCATGGCACCATCGATATGAGCATCCCCAGGATGCCTATGCCACACACAAACAAAGTACAGACACTTTTGGGGATAGGTACACAGAAGAAGGACTTCTCTTGTAAATATGTCCGCATGTAGTTATCCTTGTTAATTTGATTCGCAACAAATCCTTTGTGATACACTTGCTGTTGCAATAGCCGAACAAGCTTTTGTGCTCCCTTCTTAGCGAAAGTTATAAGGTTCGCTTATGCTAATATGCAAGGGGAGAGTCACACACATGTGAATGTACATCCTGCGGTTAGTAAGGGTTCCAAGCGATAGAAATGATTTCATGGTGAATGCATTGTATGGCCTTGGTCAGTTCAGTTTGGTATACATATATGTATTTATTCATAAGATCTCCACAGGAGACTGCTTTACAGAAGGCCCTTAGCATTCGGAGCGAATGTTCGAATGAATGAATGAATCATTTTGCTTGTGTGATCCAATTAAATGCAAAAGATTTGCCTTGTAT
This sequence comes from Criorhina ranunculi, assembly GCA_951813785.1. NCBI lineage: Eukaryota > Metazoa > Arthropoda > Insecta > Diptera > Syrphidae > Criorhina > Criorhina ranunculi. The sequence goes on from OX638381.1 coordinate 17,252,465, forward strand.
GTGTGTCCTTGCAGCACTGGTTTACCGAATCCCCTCTGTGCCTTGTGTTCTTAGTTACACTGGGTGTCGTATACGTACGTTTGTTTTTGACGACTGATTTGGTGTTGGTCTAGGCTACACATTGAAGCTGATATTTTCCTTCATCAATTGGATTTACTTCTGGAATAAATCCTTTTTGGAATTTCCTCATTTCCCCATTGGCAGCCAGCACGTGTACGTTGTCGGTCTGGAAAGTTTTGTGTGTAAATTTACTTCTGTTGCTCACTTGCTTAAGGTTTCATTTGCTGATGAAGTTTTGAATTTTCGGTCAACACTCCGGATTTCGGATTTTGGGGACAGAAGGACTGACATTTGAATTTTTCCATGATTGGTATTTGTCCTTTTCTGTGTATGGAATTTGATGAATACTGGGAATCCTTTCGAAATTATTGAATAAAATTTAAAATGCTTCAGGGACAGCAATCCAATTTTGAGGGTACGAACCCTTACACGTGCATATATGGATTTTAAGTTTAAATATAAGTAAGCGAGAGCATTCACTGGAGGACAAAAGAAAAAACAGGTTTTCATCACGGAAAAGTTTTTCATAAAATCTAAGGCTGTTCCCGCCGCCTTCATTGGACGTCCATAATTATGTAAAAGGCGTGATCAAGAGTGCCCAGTAGAACGTAGAAGTCCTTTGAACTTCTTAATTACCGTCCAACAAAGCAAAGTAAAACACGTGCTTATCAGTTTAACTTTATAAAGCATTACAGTCCCTGACTTGGAGCAGGACCTCATCCATGCCCTGTCGATTGCCTCTCGTTGCCTATGAATGCATGCGCCTAGTTCGTTCTCTGTGTACTTCCTCTGAAACAGATTGGAAGACAACATTGGAGTTTATAAAATCCACACGGCCTTGCCATTTGGGCGCTGGATCTGGAGGATATTCCTCTCGAAGACTATACCGTGCTGCTATCGGACATAGACTAGGACTTGGATGAAACTTTTCTTGAACAGGACCTTACTACTGAAACAACGGTCAACAGTTGTAATTTTCTGTCGGATCTCCACACTGATGTCGAATAACTCACAAAAAAGGGGACTACAATGGACCAATTGGCAACCTGGTACTGGCTCAGTCCTTGAAACAAAACATTATTGCTTTCATTGATAGTCTGAGCATCTCCTACCGCCTCCCAGATTAGTGTAGCTTATTTCAAGCTGAAATAAAAGTGTGTCATGGATTTAAGTCCGTGAAATCGTAAACATTCACTTTAAATGTCGCTCTACCTGGCAGGCCACAGAGACATTTTAAGAAACTGTAAAGCTGACAAGGTCACTAGGCACGGAACAAGGCTATGCCGGTACGAAAAACCCGTGTATGTATATCTCTTTCAAACTGCGAAAAGCAAACCACAGTTTGGAAGAATATACGATGTACTAAATCTTCACACAGATTTGGACAAGGCTACATCAGAAACGGTTTTATAAGTTGGGCCTACTAAAGCGATCACAGAAAGGCTCTTTTGAAGAGATCACGCGGAGGAAGAGATTACCCTTTGCTCACAACAATGCTTGCCTAATCCTAGGCTCTTCACTCCGGTCCCTGAGTAGAATTAGATAAGTGATAGTTTCTGTAGTACCACAGTGGATCCTTTCTAGTCTAAGTGTCCCTATAACTAGGTCCAGATAGCCACTCAAACATAGACCTTACATTCTCCAAGACTGTCAATATCTCTCCAATTTCATCATCTCTCACAACATCCCATCTACCCAACCACCACTTGATACAAAATCCGAAAAATCAACAACAACCCCCCCACCAACACACACTTGTTAAACTTAGACAATATTTACTAGTTAAACCAATACCACATTGCAAACGCCCACATAATTGACTAACATCCAATTAGTGTAACCTCTGTGTAAATTGCATTTCCAATTACGCCACATAAGTCGAATCTCTACAAGGAACTGGTACTCCCTTCCGACGCGATAATCGAAAAGATTATTTAATTCCATAAACCCCCAACATAAACCACCACCCATTGGCAGCAGGAGCAGAACTACCATCATCATCATCGTTACCAGGGATTAATGTGTCATTAGCCTGTGTAAAGTATCCATATGTGTCGCACACATTCATTATCATCTGTGGTTAATGTTATTATCTTGAGCATCCGCATCTTGTGCTCTGAGATTCGTTGTCGATGCCAATAACATTAAACACACACACACACAAATACACTCGGAGACACCACGCTCACGCTGGAGAACACATTTACTTAAGGCTTCAATCAAGCGAGACGCTTCTGCCGATATCACCGCCTCGACATACTCTCCATCTCCCGGAGGTACCTCAACCAACTTGTTCTTTGATCTAATTCCCAATCGTATCGAATTACAATGTGAACAACCCGACCGAAGGAGGAACTGACATAGAAAATGCTAGTATAGCTCGTGAAATCCAAACTCAATCCAAAGCCAGGTATGATTTAAGGGATATTAAACCGAATTTGCCTGCAATTGTCTCCCGGCTTCCAGAGGGTCCCACCAACCTGTAGACGCTGTAATTACTCCGCTTATTCATGGTTTGCTCCCGAACCAATAATTCAGGTAAGACACTCCGATTTACGAATTCACAAACGCAAACAACATTGGTAGACTGTGGGTACACTCTCCAAGGGATTCACAGATACATACAACTACACCAATGGAGCGAGTATATTTCACAACTTTTCTGTGTCGTTCGGTGGCATTGTGTTTATTTGTTTGTGCATTTGCATTTTTGATCATGTGTGAATGGGAGTGGAAATGCGATATTATTTTTCATTTTAGATTGGATTTGGATTTCCGTCATGGCAGCGGATGCTGCTGTAGTTGATACTACACACAGACAGCTCTCGACTAGAAGACAATTCTCACAGTCACAGAACGATGCGAATACCGTGTACCTGAACCTGGATATATGTTTTGTTTTGTCTGGTGTTTGCACTTTATTCGGGGGGTTTGTTGCAATGTTAGAGTGGTGGAGATGCAAAATGGATGGCAGTTCATGTCGTTTGCCATCCGTGGTAATAATTAATGGAATTTGGCCTTTTTGGGGGGTCCAGTGACAAACATACGAATTTTTGAGTCGGTTCCGTTGTGATAATAATTCGTTCACACCATTAATTCATATTTATTGCGGTTTTGCATCGATAAAATATTGAGACAGATGCACTTTTTCTTTTTGCACATGATTTATAGAAGTTTCCAAATGGTGGACACTGGTGCTGAGGTTTATCAATTAAATTTATGCTGACATCGTGTCAGTATATGTTGGTTGATTGTGCTCTTGAATAGTTGGAGGTTGAAAGCTTTTGGATTTATGTCACCCAGGAGCGAGTTTCTAAAATTTATCAAAACATCAAGTATAACTCAGTTAAGACTAATTTTACGATGTTCCATGTAGTCGTCGACACCAAGAAGATACACAGTCTCCTTTGGTCCATTTGAAGCTGTGATGCAATTTTCTTCGCAGTGAAGTCGCTTTCCCCTTACTTACATGCTTTGCTTATCATGAAGCTACTGTCTGAGGTTTTGTATTTAACGGGGAATCATCCGAACACTACACGCATGTCGACCTGATTGTGTACCAAGACAAGATTTCAAAACCTTTTCAAAGCGTAGAAGACTTGCAAAGTTGAGCTCGATCAGCTCGCGAGATTCTTGTTTAAGGGCCTAAGCCAGTGACGAAATCCACTAACATTCTCAAGTCACGTCGCTACCATCATTGATTCATTCAGCAGTTTTTTAATGTCGACCTGGATTCAGTTTGTGCCAGTAACCGCAGTGCTGAAGACATAGCAGGTCAGTCATTTCATGATTGTAGACTGACGAAAAGCAGCCTGTAGAAGCTTGAAAGCCAGTTAAAACAATCGCTGAGTCTTTCCTGACGAGAGCATTAGCTCTTTCATTTCCCTTAATCCCTGGACACGCAGCGTAACTGAGTTACATTGTTTAGCTGAAAGGGCTGAAAGGGCCCTCCTATTTTGGAGGCAATCATTACAGCAGAACAGGCCTTGATGGCTGATTAGCTATTAGCTGAGAAGATGTATAAGGTCTTAGTCATCTTTCTCCTGCTATCTGAATGCTCTTTGTCGATGGCGCTGAACAACGTTTACAGTTCGTCTCATCTCATCCACTCAAATTTATGTATGCAGATGTAACCATAGCTCCACCGAAAAGTATTTCTCTTAGAACAACCGAGGGAAACTTAATCCCTTCTTGACAAACTCCATGCCTCTGCTCCATAGAGTAGGACTAAGATGATTACGACCTTGTATAGAGTCACTTTGGTTGTTCGACTTTGCTCGTGATATCAAAAGTATCGCGGATTTCCTACAGAGACCCGAGAGTATTCATTTCGTTTTTCTGCATTCTGGACATTCATGCCACCTTCGACTGTGTTCAGTAGATGCTCGTTGAGGACGACCCCGGTCTTCTCTGCCTGAATACCACTGTCCAGGAGTGTCTTCACAAGGTAGACTGTTTTAAAGGACCGTACGTATGTAAGTCTTTCAAGTAACATTTGTCTGTAAAAATAACCCCCTTTCACTTCATCTCGCTATGTGCTCCCCTCTACACCTATTCCCATCCTTCGCAGTCAATTGCTGTTCAACTGCCGATGCAAATTCTTTGTGAAATATTAAATCCTATCCAGTGCTTTGCTCTCTGGATCATCAAACGCTCTTTGCTATTGTCCCGTTCCTAACAATAAAATGGACAAAAGAAAAACACAGTTATTTAAGTTTTAATTTTGTGCTTCGCCAGTCGACCGTTAATATCAGCATCCGAATGTCCCAGATCTACGCTTTGTCGCCAACCATTGTCCATTTTGTTCTAAAAAACCACAAGTACTACTACAGCTACTGCTCTTCTGCTTTTGTCTTAACTATAAATGAGCGGGAGCACCCCTGCTCCACCACAGTTAAGGGCAAACAAAAAAGTACATGAAATCACTGTTATATACTGTGTTACCGTTAAAACAAAAAAAAAAAAATTAGGAAAGCATATCATTTTACTGTTCGTTACGCTGAAGAGTTCTTTTATCATATTCCCTCGCCTCAGCCATATCGTTCACCATCGCCCTCATCGTGTCGGTGTCCTTCTCTTGGTTTCTACTTTTGTTTCTTCGCCCTTTTTATGCATAACTGTCACACAGAAATAAATCAAGTGTATAGAAGAAGGAACGAGGAAATGTTACTGCCACTGCAGTCATAAATTCTGCGCATAAGTATCTGCCATGGTAATAGGGATGAATGTAACGAACGAGTGTGTGGTGGAATTTTGTTCATTTGCGGTGGTGGCGGGGTGTGGAATTCTGTTGTTTGTTCCGTTTTGTTTTTGACGGAAATGAGAACATAAGGGCGCATTTGTATATGGACCTTTTCGTGTTTTTTTTTTTTTTTTTTTTCATCAGAATTGGCAGCATTGTCTTAGGTTAACTTCTTTCGAAAGTAATTTGCTGCCAGGATTTATGAGAATAAATGAGATTCTGAGGAAATTTTATTTTGTCATTGTTGGTGGATAAAAAAAAATGGTTGATGGTGGACGGAGGGCGGAGGGCAGAGGGGGTCAACTCAAAGGAATAGTAGATTCCAGAGAACACTTGTCACACGTGAACTTCGAAAGAAAAACAACAACAAGACACTTCAATTAAAATAGCTCAAGGGTTGGGACATAAGGGTACTCCCTGATCCACCTCAAGTTGAATTATTTCGGGTCTTTTCAATATTCATTGGCAGGGAATCATTCCACTTCTATCAGGTGTTAATGTGGTCGGGGCAACAGGATCTAACAAGGAAATGTAGTATAGCGTTGAAAGTTGGCTTGTTTTAGAATTGCCTTGTAAAGCAATGTTCATAATTCAACAGAATTTTACAAAAAGGTCTACAATGTTGTATAGGAGTAGACTTTGTGGTTTGAATCAGTATCCGACAAGGCTGTATACAATCTTCACTGATATTTCTAGGGCCTCGCAGTGCCCGTCGTGGGTAAATTACTATGTTTCATCCTCTGCAATGTTTTGGGTACATGTCCATGGAAGTAAGAAAAAACCCCGCTAGAATTAGCATACGTTACGACACGTTCAGTGTGGGTTATTTCGATGATAAAAACAATAAATTCCTAAAAACTTCGAGACCCATCTTTACGGATGTTAAAAGTGCTCATTAGTAGTCTATAGACACGATGGAATGTGCCAAAAAAAAGCGTCATCAAAATAGTTTACATTCTTAAATTAGTTGAATGACAATTTATTTTGAAAATCCGCAAATGAAGTCATAAAGTTAGTTTGCTTAGAATTTAAGTTTTTGCAGCCTTAACCTAGTTTATTCCAATCGCCTCCATTCTTCGCTTCTTCTTCTTTTTCTAAGCAAAACAAAGAGGCTACTAGAACAAAAGACGGTTTTATGTGTCAATAATGCTCGAGATCGAGCATTATGAGATGCAACAGGCAACAAAGAATCACCATAGTTATCTCATGACCAGCATAGACAAAAGCAAACATAAGCAATTGGATGGAGGGAGGGGAAACCCTCTATATTGCAGCGAAATAACTTGATTACCCACTGCAGTGAAGTTCTTGGCTCTCGTCAAGCATACTACTCTATGCTCATCGGTGCATTGCAATATAATTATTTTTACCTTGCTCCAGACATCAATTACTTGGTTAGAAAAACGTTCTTTCCATTCAACAGATACATCATCGTTCCACTAACCCGTTTCAATATTTTTTCATGGGAATCTTGAAGCAACATCATCTTTGATTGCAGTTAAAGAAAAAACACTTGTTTCACACCCCCAAGCAGTAGTTAATGACGAAACATTAAAAACCGACACCAAATGAGTCATAAATCCTCAGGAAACGACTGTACAGATTACACGTGACTTAAGGTGCTACATGCTGTACAAGTGGAAAAGTCATTGCGGCTAACGATGCGGGAGAATTGTTAATTAAAAAAAAAAGTAGAAAATGTATAAAATTAATTTAGATTTTCTCCCCTCAAAAAAACCAACGCCAGGACTGTGGTCTGGAGGATGAAGTGTTTTAGTTGCCCGATTACACTGGTAAAATGGCCAACTAAATGCATCAGTGATTCTAAAACCAACTCGACGGTGAATAATTCGAAAGATAAATAGATTCAATTAAAAAAAAAGAAAACATTTTATGTTCATTTTCCCGTCACTTTTTCAACAACCGTTTGCATAGAAATTCAAAAATAAAAACGCACATCAAAAGAATTCGTGACGTTGATGTAGATGTATGTACATATGCGTGATAAGGTGTTAAATACAAAAGAATGCACAACGAGTATGAATATGCAAATGGGTCGTTCACATTGTGGAGAGGGAGAGTAATGCAAGAGTGCTGGTCTGAAGTGCTCTAATTCGCACTTTGCACATGTCAAATGATTTCCGACCGGGAAAGTTTCAAAAGAAACGAGACGACAGGAAAATATGAATTGTGATGGTTTTTGCACAGTATGGTCGAACAATGGAATGCTTTTTTTGGAATGGAATTGGCATATATTACTTCACCTCTTTTATTGAGGAACTTGAGGTTCACTGTGGTTGAAGTATAATGATGCTGTGCTTTGGAAAAGTAGAAGTGTACCCACCTACATTACTTTTGTAAAAAAGGGTGTCTCAACAAGGGAAACAAAATCAACATTTATTCTAGCATTTGTAAACACAACTAAGAATCTGCTTTTCCATCTGTCGATTCTAGAGGAAGTCTGTGCCGCGTGACTGACATCAGGGAAGAGTTTCGAAAACGATTGCTAGGGGAAATTTGTATGTTATGTCTCAACTTTCGACCCGGGTGGAGGGTTTCTGCCTGAGACATGACGACGTTCCATCCTATTCAATTCCGCGCAAGCTGTTTCCAGATGTCAAGACAAAGACCTGGTCCTTCCAACGAAGATTCGGTTTTCCTCATCGTTTCGAACCTGGGGGCTGTGATTCAAAATTCATCTTGGCTGTCCATTTACTCGATGCGTAAGAGTTTTTCGACTTTTTGGACTACATCGACATTTTGAAGCAGTTCATGAAGTTCGCGGTTCTGTCTTTCTCTCCATACGGGACCAAATAGTTCAAGAAGAATTTTTCTCTACTTTCCTGTTTATGGTCTAGAACTCGGTACCATATAGCAAAACTGATCAGTGTTTTGTAGAGCAACCATTTGTTTCGCCACACCAAAGTAGTACCGGCTTCCCAGAGTAAGTCTTCGTCGTCTCATTTGAATTAATTTTGTCAACAGTGCCGTCTGGTACTAGGCAGTGGACAGATGCTGCAATAGTACTGAGTTTCAACTTAAATTTCAATGGTTTTTTTCCCAGGATTTGCCTTAGAGTTAAGATTTGGTCTATCCTGGATCTGCCGAACCGGAAGCCACTTTGATACGTGTCAATTAAAATGCTGCAGAAAGGCTTGAGTTCTTAGAACTTCTTTCAAAACATGGGATCGCTTTTTTTTTTTGAAGATAGGACATCTAGAGCTGATAGTCCAGTCATCGGGCATGCTTTCGTCGGTCCATACTTCTTTGTTGACTGGAGGTAGGCTATCTTCTTGCCATATTAGTCTCTCATCATGATGCCAACTACTGGAAGTGCTGCTGAAACACTTGTATATCAGTGACTGGGTTCCGTTTACTATTTCGAAGAGTCATCGCCTTCCTTTAGAGCTGTTGAATACTCATTCTCTCTCTCAGCTCTTCGATATTATTGAGCTGGGAGACTGCTTATGTCCTTTTTTTCTATGGAGGATCTTCTTCTGGATTGCTACGCTTCCCTTGTTGCATTTGTTTTGCGCCGCATCTTTCGTTGGTGTGCATTTTTGTTCGATTCGAGTTTTATAACCTTTAAAGATTGTTACAGCACTTGAACCTCATTCCTGTGGTAGCTTGTTTCTATTTTCTCGATCATGTTCTTCTTCTTTTTCCTTCTAAGAAGCTGGTGCTCGTCTCTACTCTTCTACTCACACAGCTCCTGACCAGCTCTATTCCTACTACTCAGTTTCAATCTGGCATGTGTGCCTCCTGTTTTGCTGACACTCGATGAGTTGTTATGGTGGCCAGAAGAAACCCAATACATCAGAGGCCTCCCTCTTACTGACAGACTAGTCCTATTTTCATATTTTCTATTAGGAAAAGGACTCCAAATTCAATTATTTAAATTGCTTTCACACTTTCACCTTGAGAGTCGTCGTCTACATCTGTTTATTTCCCAAGTAGTCCTTTAACTCACTTTTCACTATTATTCTTCAGTTTCCTCCAATTCGTTGTCATATCCATCATTGTCTACACAGGACGATTCCCATTTTCATATACAAATTAAGTCCTCTCATCAGTCTATGCCTGCGTGCAGTCAATGTTTGAACATCATCTTATGACAAATTTTCCAAATTAAGTTTACAAGTTTTCTCGTTGGACATGGCGCTGATAATGAATGAAAATCTGATAAAACACAACCAAGGACGAACACAGACAAGAACAGAGGACAATTTTCAATTTATCATTCTAACAATCGGTCCTCATTCAGACCATCCAGACAGCCAGCCATCTAGAGTAACGTGCAGTAAAATTATCAAATTTTGCATTTATAGAATAATTCACTTAGGAACGTGGAAGTCCTTGTTGACACTCCCGTCGGAGACCAGAGGACTGGCCAGACTCTAGAAAGTTCATTAATTCAACTCGTGTCCGAGACAAAGTTTAACATTAAAGCGACAAAGAGAAAGCATCCGAGGAGAAAGAAATAGAGACGCTTTATGTTTTGCGTACGTTTTATAATTTAGTTATAACTCGAGGCGATAGTCCTATATAAGTTTACTTTGCTGTGGTAGTGTGGGTTCTTTTCCAATATGATTGAAAACTAAACGTGCACTGCAGACAATTCCAATTAAAGTTTCACCTTTGCAGCTGCACCAAAGTACTTATGGCTACTGGAGGACTAAAGAATTTTTTTTTTCTATTTTCCAAAGGATATTCTTAATTAAGACTTTTCCCCATAGAACGCAAGAACTTTTCTGAGCAAAGGAAATCCACAAGAGCGTAGGACAAGATATGTTTCTTGAAAAGTTCTTTTCGGCTCCTTGGTTCTTTTCTTTGGCTTGAAATATTTCACAGGACATTCTTCCGAGTGGGTTGGCACAGAAATGAATTCCATGCCAGGATGGTGGATGGGGAGATGGAGATGGTTTCATCTCCGTTTTTTACATATTCATAGTTGAAGGATGATGAAGACAGAAAAGCAGAGGGAATTAGGCAGCGGAGTGAAGCTAGAAAAGTCCTTCGCGCCATTGAAATAAATTAAATTTAATCAGAAATGCAAAGGAATTGCTTATGAAAGGAGGAAATTTCTCATTCAATTACCCAAAAGTGTGTGTGTTGCATAGTGAAAGGGGGAGTGAGCCAAGTCGTCGTGTAGAGTACAAGGAACAGGATGACTCGAGTGGTAGTAAATGGACGATAGTAATGGAAAGGATGAAAAGAATTTGAGAAGAGGGCACTAAGCATAGTGTAAGGGAAATTCGAGTTCAAATTGCATATTCCTTGATGTGGTTTTGCGTTGTGGGTATTGGGGGGGGGGATAGCGAAAACTTATCCCGAAATAGTTCCAAGTTCAAGACTAGATATATATTTTATTTTTTTTACTTTGTCTTCCGCACACATTCAGTGTTCAATCATGTTGAAACAGAGCAAGGGAAAGAGGAATTCCTTTTGTTGTGAGAGATTTCCGCCTTGAGATTCATCGAGTTAGATTGTTTTCATTTAGAGTTAGTTTAATTGATTCAAAGTTTCAAACTCATGTTGATGGAGAATAGAAATTCTTGGTTTTCTATTTTCTTCTTCAACAACTTGTGAGGTCAATTAAGTTTAGGTACTTCAAAGATAGTATTGGCACTGGAGGACATGCATCGCTTTATTGCATTGACAATTTTTTTCATTAGGTCAAAGCAGAAATGAACAAACTATAGAGACAGTCTTGTAAGGGTCCAAAGAAATAGTTGGAAAAGTTTCTTAATCAAGGAACGTTTGAAAATCTGTAGATTATTACAAATCCAAATCTTTTAGGAGTTACTTTTATTTGAAATATTATAGGTGGGCTTGTTTCTTCAGTAGACGAACTCGCGTCTCTGGGAAGTCACTTCACTATCGTCTTAGCCAGAGAGTCCCAGTACGTAGGGGCAAAAATGAAAACGAGGTAGCCGATGATACAGAGCTTGCCTTGCCGGTTCAATTTAAAGCTTTTAACTGAATCAGGCAATCTCTCTAAGCAAAGATGAAGTAGGCTACACAACTCTGGCATTTCCAAAACAATTTAGCCCTCATATGTGTAGGTAGAACCAAAAAAGAACAAACGACCCACTCATCAGAACCTGCACAGACATTGGACAAATCGTCATAACCTGTACGGAAGATTGAGCAACTCCTTCTCTCTCTCAAGAAAAAGAAAAATCCTGACATCCATGTCTTTTTAGCGTCCTAAGGCTGGATTTGAAGTTAGTAGCTCACTCACAACAGTATTTTTGGTCAATAAGTCAGGATTGTATATTGTTCCTAGCAAGCCTATCATTTTGTTTAAGTCACTCAAAGTCCAAGGTGGGGTTAATCCTTTTGTAAGCAGTAAGCTTTTTTGTGAGTTTGCAGAATTCTAAACGCTTATTATTAACGAGAAAAGAGTTTAGAGCTTAAAATGGTGCTATTTAACAAACCTCAGGAGAACGATGACTTGAAAAGAAGCATGCACCAAATCTTCTGCAAAATATGTTCAACTTTGGGCCACGAAAGTCCTCCAATGACCAAATATTCACATTCTGACTAATCTTTGGAAAAATCCAGGAATTTCAAACTGACACCTACCACCTCTATATCAATTTTAAGGCCGCGTTTGATAGCATTTACAAGAAAAAGTTATCCAAACTTAAGCTTAGCTTTGGCATATTCCTGGAGGATGCTTGCTGCATTGATTCTGGTCGGTAAAAACTTCACCGAGGCCTTTGATGTTTAAAAAGGATTTAGATAAAGCATCACACATCTCTTCAACATCGTTTTTTGGAAAAATGGTGCAGATTTGAAACGCCAACACCAGAGGCGGTATCTTTCAAAAGGTTGTGCTATTACTCCCATACGCTGACGTGATGTCAGTAATGCATTCGTGTGAGTTTTGAGATGGAAGCGACGAATATAGGTTTAACGATCAACGAGGACAAGAAAGGTCAACCAAAACGAATGTGTCAGACTTAACTTCATCATAGGGCGATATAACTTTGAGGTTGATAGAGTCTTTATCTGCCTACTTTCCGCAATTAACTTGGACAACGACGGTGAAATGAAATTCAGAATAACTTTTGTAAATTGCTGTTTAAGGAGTAGAAAGAAGTGAAGAAACAAAACCCTCCTCATACCAGTCCTGGACCTCTACTCTGTATTGCGATTCTAAAGTTCGGATCGTTCGGAATCGCAAATTTTGTATAGGCAATGTGAAACGCAATTCATAAAATCCATACAAAATTTCCGTTATCGAACGATCCGAACTTTAGTATCACAATACAGAGTAGGGGCCCTGCACTGTGACACAGAGGCATGGACTTTATCAAGCGTTTATGACGGTGCCCTCCGTTGTTTTGTCATTCAACGAATTATTAAAAAAGTGAAACAGGACACGTCTTCAATTTGACTAAGTTGACATGCACAATTGAAAAGGGACCTCAATCTGAATCAGAACCACTTCGGACTGTAGCGCCATCATAACCTCCGATGAAGAGCGGTTTGAGATATTTGCATGTCGAAACAAATATTGTTTATTCAGATGACCTTGTAGACGCCCTGCATGAAGGCGGTGGACTCATCACCGCAAAGTGTTAAGTGCATATTTTCCAACTTTCGTCCACAAAGGCAATACCTCAACATGGTCGCACGTCTAGAAATCTTTAGACTCTAAAAGTGAGTCTAAACGAAACGATGCCACTAAAAACCAATGGTGCTCACTCATATATAAGACTTGCATTTGGGTGTTGAATATCATTGAAATTAAAGACCTAAGACCTTATTTCTCTTTTGAAAGTACCACCGCTGTCAATGAATTCATTGCTGAAGCCATTTGAATCCTAAACTCATTGCAAATTCCCTCAATCATTACACAAAATATAGGTCAACCACAAACGCTACTAATAACCCTAACCTGGGATTTCCTCAATCCTTTATCCACTTTCATTCAAAACTAAACCATAACTTTTGAATACCTCTCTATTTCATAACATAACTTTTAAATATCTCCATTTATTTATAATTGCAGGCCATTCATTCGTTGCACCAACAAAAACTAAACCACACGGACCATTTGGAAAAAGCATGAATAAAATCCAATGAAAAGGAGAACTTCACACAAAAGGTAAGCCTCATCAAGTTTCTCTCAGCAATTTATTCTTTTGCAAATGAATACATTCTACAACAACACGACGGATTTTTCCATTTCCCAAACGAAACCAAACACCATATCCGGTTGTTCATTAGAGCATGATGTTATATATATACGACTACGCTCCGCGAAATTCGATTTCCTAATTTTTTTTCATTTTCCGGTGATGGTTCCATAAAAAAAAAAAAAATTAAAAAACCTAACCCCACTTGATGCACTTTCACCATTCAGGCCAAAAACCGTTTAACCAAAAGCAATTTTTGTCTAAATGCATTCAAAAAAAATAAAAGGAAATTAATGTGAGACTCAGCACACATGTGTTGCATGTTCAAATCCGCGCAACGAATAGATGTATCCCATATCCTGTTCTCTAACAAGAATTTGCAACCAAAAAATGTACAAATGGTATGACAAAAAAAAAACGCACAGTTTCCTCGGCGGAAGTAGCTCTTCTGTTGCAGAACATATCACATTCCGGTAAAATGTCGAAAATAAAATTAAATTTACGCCTCCGTGCGTCGCATGTAACTCTATGTGCTCGCTTTTCAAAATGCTTCAAATAATATTAATTTTTGTCGTCTACAATGTCAGCTTTATTCGTATCCTTTCTCTGTGTGGCATTTCATATTGCTCCAACATCCGGCGTTGGCATGTGCGGTGCATTCGAAATTATCTCTCGTGTTACAAACGTGAGGGTGGAGGATACTAGTGGCAAAGCGCCGCGCCATATTTAGTTTTGATGGAACCTACACATAACCACACACTCACACATGTATATGTAATTAAACCGTTGTTGGTCTAGATAGATGGAAATGGAAAAACCCTTCTCACAAGGATTCAAATCATTAAAAACATGGCATTGTGTGTTTTGGGTTTAACTGCAATTTTGCACACACAAATGTTTTAAACCGTCTCTCTTTCTCTCTTCCTTCGTGGCACTCCTCAGGATGCGTCTACATACTCGCTTTCGGTATCATTCTGCTCTCGAAGGATCCATCTGCATTTTAACAGTTTCTTTCGTTCTCTATTTCATAATAATTTTCGTGAATTTTAATTATTCCAGCTAGCACTGGCTGATGTATGTTGTGTGTTGCCACTTCTGCTTGTTTGCCGAAACAAGAGGAAGACTCTAATTGGATTGCATTGTGTTTGTTAATTTAATTTGTACATTATATGCAAAGTTAATTCTACAGAGTACACAACTTGGATCCTTTTTTTTTTTTTGTATACACATCATCTCTGTAACAATGCTTAAATGAAGAGCAATCCTTACACAAGTTAAAATATGAAATTCTCGTGTGAGTAATTGTTTTACAAAAATTAATTATTAATTGTTTGAGTGAATTTGAAACTTATTGTGGTGTAGACTGGATTAACTTAAGAGTTTCACTATGGTATCAGATAATTAATCTGCATTTACAGCTCACATTTGAAAGGTTGTCCGGATCTTGGAATTCAAATATACAATAGGTTCCTCCAATAGTTTGATTGCTGAAGTTAAATCGGTGCTTCGCTGAGTGAAACACATTCGAGCGGTTACAATTTTGATGACACAGTAGTTTTTTTTACGTCCTTCCACTCCTCAATCATTCTTGACTTATTGGCATAAACGAGTGACTTGTCATAACCCCACAAAAAAAATCGAAAAGTGTCAAATGCCACGATATTGGCGATCAGAATTCGCATTCAGTGAAGCTGAACTCTTAATAAATTCCCAGCGCACCAGTCAGAAACGTCTGATAGGGCGCCCTACTTGAGTTCACACATATTGCTTCCATACTTGCGGCCAATTATGATAGCATCAGAGTAACCAACAGCGTGGAATAGTCGTAGGTTGCTAAATTTTAAGAGAAGGCCATCTACATACAAGCAAAACCAACAAGAAACCACCTTGCAGGCAGTCTTTTGCCGTCTATGTCTCCAGTGAGACCCCCGACTGTCCGGTTTTCAAACATCGCTCTGACCCAGGTTAGGTTAGCGGGCTGATGAGAATGGTTACATCCTTATCATCCTAGGTCCATGTGGACCCATTGTGGTACCCATGATTTGTTTCCTACCGTGGTATTATCTTCTTGTTTCTAGCCATCCGGACGCAATTTTGACGGTGATCCTTGAGAATTTGCCCAGAGTTTTGTTTCTGAGTTGACAGAAGAAATGGGCCGTGTCCTCATGAGCCTCTTCGTCACCGCATCCTCTGCAGATGTCATCGTCGTTCAGATGTAAATTTTTCATGAGATATCTTAGCATGTTGTGGCCTGTTAGGAGCTTGTTCCCAGCTAATGGTTGGATAATGGATTCGGTCAGTCCCTGTCCATGAGCTCGTACCGCTTGGCAGTATCGGGTGCCCAAAAAGTCTATGGTTGTGTTTCCGAAGCCCCATGAGTCAATTTTGCAGCACTACCTGCCATCTTCTTCCAGACATACTGCTCCTTGATTTTCTAAGTTCAGCTTATCGGTCTCTATTGTATTTGGTATTGTGCTTTTGGGCATTTTTGTACTTTGTACGCCCTGTAACGAAGGTTAGGTTAGGTTAGATAATAGGGTTGTCGGGAAAGGAAGTCCTATCTCCGCCACGCTTAAGTCAATGTGGACCCATTGTGATACCCTAAGGGATTCACCCTTACTAGGAACCATTAGCCTATGTTCTATCGAGCCAGTCCGAGGTGCGGATAAATCTGTGTATGTCGACCACAGACTTGCCGGATAGTTCTTCTAGGTCCTGAAAAAAGTAGGGTTTTTAATCCTAGGGTTTTGAATCTTATTTGGCAGAGCGCTGAACAATGGCAGAGAAAGTGTGGAGTGTCCTCATCTACTTCTTCGTCGCCACATTCCCTGCATAGGTCACGCCTTGTAACGAAACTTAAATCTACTTTAACATAGCACTTAAACGGGGCTTTCCAGCAATAAACTCAATGCTTTATCTATAACGTGCAATATAAGGCGCGTCCGTTGCCAAATCTAGTACATTTTTGCGACGTTACAAGCTCCATCAAATTCGACCGATATATGATGATTTATATACATAGCTCTAGTTGTGGAATTTCTTCCTCTGTCTAACGCTATATAAATCATCTCTCCATCCATTTCCATTCGTGAGTAATTGAAATAAAAGGAAGTTTCACTTTTTCGTGACGTTCTATTCTCAAACTAGACCAATCCGAAGGAAAACGTACATATTTCTACATCAAAACATTCCCAAACTCGACTTACTTTCAACTTAACTTTAATTTTCAACGTTTTGCCAGTCTTAAAATAAAACATGTGTGCGTTCACCTAATGTCATGAAAAATGTCAACAAATTGTCAATAGCCAGTTAGAAAAATTTGACAGTTGGAGTTCGTTTTTTTGTCAGTTTGATTTGGGTTTAGGAATTTCACAAATATTCTAAATGTATTGATGAATTTCGAATAATAAAAGCAAATTTTCTAAATCAGAGCCACGTTTTTGATTACTTGAACCTACGTTTGACAGTTTTCTTTTTTTTAAATCCATTTAAATGAACATACCTACATAAATTCATGCCTACACATATGCATACTTATGTACCTATATGTTTACAATAAAAATGTTTCTTCATCATATTTGACAATATTATAAGGAATTCATGTCAAAAATGTAAACAGGCTTTTAGATTTTAAATTAAATTTGTTGCGTCACTGTCAACAAAAAAAAAAACAACATTCGTCCCCCTCCACTACATTTCAAATCCATTCAATGTTCAGTTATAAATCAACATTCAACTGAAAATAAATTTAATATCATTCCACCTACACAAAGACAAGTGTTGATACACATTATTAAAGGATAACGAGCAAACAAAATATATGAAGTAGGCAGCAATACCTCCTCTACCGTTTGCTCATCGACCACCCTCCCCGATGGCAGAATTGACTTAACAATGACAATAAATTTCATTTGACATCGGAGAGAATTTATGTTTTGTCATACATCTTAAATAACGACAAAATGTCTGTCAAACGCATTCACGCACGTACGATTCAAAAATGTCACACACAGAGGCAAGTATCCTTCGGCGATGATATTAAATGTGGAATGTGTGCGCACATTTATAATAACCTCTCCAATAGGATTAATCCTTTTTTTTTATGTCTTGCCACCCATTTCCACCGGAAAAACGTTGTCATCCATTTTGAATTTTACCCCCCCAAAAAAAAAAGAAAAACATTTAGCCGTAGGACTACTCATGTCACAATGTTGTCCTGCACATATTTGTGTTACGGAAGCACACACTTCCTGATCAGATATTGAGCAAAGTTAAAATGTTATGGTACATGATATGGCTCTTCACTGATGTCTCTTACAGATACATTTCCGGTTGTCAGACAAGTGAATCGATAAAAAATAAATAAATTGGCAGCATTGGTGCATGAAATATGCCAAAACAGCTTTACAGGGTACAGGTTACCACAGCTTATGTTTGAATTATTATATTAACCGTGACATCTACAGTCACGTCCAATTTATCATACTTACACTGCCAAAAGTGTGCAATAATCTACAGGCCTTTTCACACACGCATTCATACATAGAGACCAATCGGTTGAATTGGGCTCATTAAAGTCAGTTGCAAAATTTTATAGTAAATTACCGTTGCCCTCCCTATTCCAACGGGCAATTACGTCGAGCAACCTTTACACCAACCCACTCAAGGCGAGATTAATGTTCCACGCCCCCGAAATTTCTAACACACAGAGACTGACTACAGGCCAACAAAAAAAAAAAAGAAGTGAGTAAGTGTCCTGGAACGAGGATCATCCTTTACCGCTAACGCTGCTACTATGCCTCGGCTTTGGCGAATTATTTCACCGGAAATTCAATTTATGTGCTATGCCCGACCGGGTGTGTCTGTAAAAGTGTCCGAGAACGCTCGCGCTGTCTATCTACGAGTGTACAGAGCCCGATGACCCTTTGGGTCAATAAATCCACGTTTGAATTGCTGATTTGGTGCACAGGGCTTTATTTATAGTCAGTGCGATGGTTTTACTTCGTTTGTGTTTGTTTTTTTTTTTTTCCCCGACGCAAACAGGATGTGTACACTGTACACACTATTTGTGCAATACGACCGAAATTGACAGAGCAAATTATCACTGAATTACAACGTTTTGCGAATTCACTGGTCCGATTCATCGTCGATTATCAGTGTGTGGAAGAACGATGTGGACGCGATTTTTCGTGCTGAAATGCCCAAGGATACGAGCGGTTTGAATATAGTGTGTTCGTTACTATTTGTGGTGTTAAATGAAATTTTGCAACGCTTTGCATTTTCAAAAACGTTGAAATGGTACACAGATACTTCCGGTGGTCAATTATTTCTGTGGTTGGCGGAAGAACATAGAGGAAAGGGTTGTGATGCGTGATAGCGGTAATATTAACGCATGATAAGTTCAAAGCACCAAGCGTGTGGGGGGATTTATTCATAGTTTGCTTATGTATGATGACCATGTCAAGTCGTTTATAAATCAGAATGTGATTTTATGGACTCTGCAGATATTTGTGCACCATAAAATGTTAAAGGATAATGGGTATTTAAGTTATTTTTGATAGAATATATGCCTCTTTCAATATCTTTGGATTCCAGGAGGAGGGGAGGTGTAAAATGGCACTAGATAGCCTTAAAGTAAATTAATTTTAATTTCTTGTTTAATGCTAAGGATGTGCTAGCGGAATTCAGAGGATCAGGCACCAGTAAGAGTTATTTCTACTCTGCTAATCAACTTCTTCTTACTATTAGTTAGTTTCTTTTAGAAAACTTTTGACCAATCAGCGTGCTTTGGGGATTAACCCACATAAAGCGAGGCTAGTGTGTGCTTCACAAACAAGAGAAAGCGAGTATTACCGCAGTTGAAAGTTCCGCCTATCAAGGGAATAGCATTCAGTATTTCGAGATTCGAGGGCAAGATGCAATACTGGGTGGACTTGAGCCTTGACAAACAAGCGCTCCCAGCCAACTCGATCTTCAGCTAGTTTCCTCAAGTTTCGCACACTGAGTCGATTGAGGTCCCTTGCCATTTGTGCGTGCCACTTGAATCGTAGTCTTCCTAAATGCGCCATCCCTCCGGGGTGGATTCGAAGGTTATCTATGCCACAACGCTGATGTTCATCCGCTCTACAAGTGCCATCCATCTTATTCGTTGTATCTGGACTCTTTTGACTAGGCCCATGTCGCTAAACATTCCATACAGTTCGTCGTTATACCTTCTTCTACACTTCTTCTTCTTTACGGGACCTTCCATATCCTCAGCACTTCTACCACCATATTCCCTTCATCTTTTCTGCAAGTTTCGGATCGGATTTTATGGCCTCGCTATTTTCTCGTTAGCTAGCTTTTCTCTTTCTCTCTCCCCCTTTTCTTTTGTTTTCTTTCTGAGAAACCAACATTCGTATCTTCCCTTCTGCTTGTAGAGTCCATCGAACAGTTCTGGTCCTTCTATCCAATTTCACTTTGTATGCTTCCTGTTTTGGGGCATGTGCGTACTGGCACTCGTTGTCGCAACATCTGTTTCGGAGTGGCACCACTGAGGGCTTTTTGGCAATGCTGCACCTGGTCTTCAGTACCTTTAATGCGGCGTTGGACCTCTTGATAGATTAAGGGACACTCGTTGAAGAAAGATTTCAGAGATCTCTTGCTGTTAAATGATCATTGTTTTGCCACTTGTCTTCTGCCAATTTATTTGTATATGAGAAAGTTAAATAGACCCTTGCTAGGGTTATTCATGCATACTTCCCGAATCTCACAATCTAGTCTTTTGCAACAAACATACGCATTGAATGACTAGATACCAATCTCCGCTTTGATTAATATCAGACCTTGCACATCAATCTAACGACTTCTGTGACAGGGCTAATTGCCTACATGCTTAACCTTAATTACCAAACTGCCTGCTTCCATTGAAATTTAAAATTTGATTTCCACCCCAGTTTCTGCTATCCATAAGCAATTCCCAGCTCGTTCAAAATAATGTGCAAGCAGTTCCAAAAACTAATTAACGCATTTTAATTTCTTAAGCGCTTCTCGACCCACTGCAGTTTTACTCCTTTGCCTTTCCATGGCCGAGTGCCTTCCATCATGCCGTTACGCTTTGATACTCTCGACTTACTCCGTCCACTCGGTCATGTCATATCAAATTTAGTAAGCGAAAGGCAAGACCAAAACCATTATGTAAAGCAAAAACAAAAAACAACACTACAACCCAACATACTCGTATTTATGTATCTTTCATCATTTTATTGTTACTGCCTCGGTGGAAATGGTTACAAGCCCCCACCCTTTGGCACCAACTCCATTTTCACTTGTTACGAAGCCAACACACTCGTCCGTTTCAATTGCAGACAAATGCGATCGAATGAAACTCAGCATCCGAATCTGAATCCGACCCCAAGTCGATGGTATCGAGTGTCGAGCTGCAACTCGAAGCTTCAAATTGTTTTTACGAGTACATCTCTCCTGGTACAGGTACCCACTGTGCTGCACTTCTCTCTATTGTACCTTCGTTTTTCTTTTTTTTTAATTTTTACTTTTATGTCACGGTTCGGTACGTAAAGCAGTTGAAAACGAGAAAAAAAAATGCTTTTGCTTTTCTTGCCGCACCAGAGAATGATAAATATAAATCCTGCAGATAAACAGCAGCAATTGGCCTGCGTTCCATTGACCGAAGATTATCTCCAGATCTAGAACTGAACAAAGTGGCTCGCATGGAATATCTTAATTAAGATAATTTGCACAATAGGCGGCTGGCCTGCCAACATGGTGCCTACGAACTCAATTTCCTCACATTATGCATGACCACTTCAGTGCAAAACATTAATTTCCCGATGTTGCTCCTGTCTCCGCCATGCTGTTGCTTTTCTTCTCCACGGGAATCTCACTTGTTTGACTGAATAAATTAAAAAAAAAAAAAAAAAAAAACCCTCCTCACTTTGCAACAAATGAGACAAAAGAGAATCAAGTTGAATGTGCAGGAAGGAGCATTAAAAGGGAAGAAGCGCCCTTCCGTTATTTTTTTATTTTCCTTTTATGCATTTTTTGTCTCTTTCAGTGATAACTTGCAGCGGGTACAAGTGTTGCCAATGAGCTTTAGTTAGAACTTTATTCATTAAATTTTGACGTCCAGAATTTTATTCGTTCAATTGTAGGTACTTACCACACCGAACTTCTTAGAGCATTACAGATTACAGTGAGAATGGTGAAAGAAACTCAAGAGCAGGAGGAGGAGTACAAATACATTCCAACGTTAGCTTACTGTTTTACCGCTTCTTCTACAAACAATGCTCCAGCGATGTCAGTTGTTTTAACCGTGAAGGTTATAATTCACTTAAAAGTTGAGTGGAATGAAAGAAATCCCGTCTCATAACTTCGTCCTTCCCGAAAGGAAAATTTGCTCAACGCAGCTCGGTATTGTGAGTGGTTGGCGTTTGCATTCAATTCTGATCGCGATTCCACTGATGTCGGGCGCAAACCGAGTTTCGTGCTACAGTTGCATTCTACCCCTTCAATATTTCACCCGGAGTACACGTCGAATGTATGTCATCAATTTACTCCCTTATAAAGGGTTTCTTTCCTAAGCCGTACAACGCGAATGTGGAATGTTCTTCATAGATCAGTGGTTCCCAATCAAAGTACATCGATGTCTTCTTCGTCTCTTCTCCAATTTTTCTAATGTCCGTGGTCTAGTTTAAGGATGGTCATAAACCGTTTAGCGCCATTAGACCATTTATCGTCTTAAAACATCCACAAACAAACCAGAGATTGAGAGTATTCCTCAAAAGGTCTAAAATTTACAAAAACAGAGATCTGTTTCAAAGTAGGTTTTGACGAGCAACGCCATCCTCAAAATTCTTCGAACGACCCTCTTACACAGCCCCAAAATCATTTCTGGTTCACTTATGTGATGGCTTCTCATAACCCCTGTTATGCTTGCTCTTCTTACAAGATGTTCCCCATTTCCGCAGTCTGTCACCTTAGATACAAGACTCTGCTTCGTTCGTTATTGGGATTGGGTTGCATCTCCAAGTTTGTTCTCAAATGTGGTAAATACCACAACTTCTACGCGCTTCTTCCAGAGAAGTTAACTCTATCTTATGTTATACCTACGCTTGAACTGCTGATGTGGATTGTCGCGTCAATAGAATCCTGAATCCTACGCAAAGCAATCCACATTTATGTTGATGTACAATCCGTTTAGGCAGACCAAGCTACGAGATTGTTTCTGATCCAACTAGTAAGTATGCAATTTCACAGCAAAAAGTAGGAAAAATGGAAAGGGATATTATTTAGAGAAATTCAGACGCTAACGTGATATTTATTTCTCTTAAAAACCAACCGGCTAGAGTCTGGTCGTATTTCCTTGAAAACGCAGGTTATTGCCTACTGCCAGTCTAAGAAATTTCCAAGGTTATCCCAATCCTGGTGCCATCATCAACTCTGAGTTCAGTATAATGTAAGTATTTTCAAAAACTCTGCGGTTAATCTGAGCTCTAGATCCACTTGACGGAACAAAATATTCCGTCTCCTTAAACGACTTATATTTCATTCTTACATCCACAACTACGCATTTAAGCTTTAAAAAAATACTTAACCGCTAATTAGTTGACATTTCACTACTTCTTCCTTTTTCTAAAGCAAAGGCACCACCGGCTCTCCACTAATTTTTCCCCTACTACTAGCGGTAGTTCATCTGTGACAGCAGTGGATGAAAAACCGAACGCAAACATTCAACGGAGTATATGCTGCTTTATAACTTCCTTTTTCCATTTTCTATATCTTTTGTCCAAACAATGGTTGCCTTTCACTACCACTAGGTTGCTTGCACAATTCTATGCTTTGTCTTCCGTACTTTTTTTGTCAAAAAAAAAGGAAGTTCCTGCTTCTTGAGAAGACATAGATATAATGGCTGCCATTGTTAAGTGACGTCTATTCCAATCCCAATCCGACTGTCCGTTGCAACCATAAGTACAACTTGCTTTGGTTCTCTCCTATCCTCACACAGTAAATTTACTTAGAGCAACCATCGTCAGTGATAGTCAACAAATGAATTCGCTATGCCAAGGAAATGCATCCTCAAAGGATGGCTTCCACAGACAGCTGAGTTCAGCCCGGACAGCATCAATGCCAGTAGCCGACATCATTAGGTTCAAAGAACTAGAACTAATTCCAGAAGTCGTACAGATTAACGACTGTGAATCGAACGACATGCGGATAAATGGCTTGCTTTGGCTTGCTGCTACCAACTTAAGGATAAAAAATAAAAATAAAAAAACGAGTGAAACTCAAGAACTAGATTTGTATCTTGAAATTGTTTACACCAACAATCTCTGCAACCATAAACGTACGCTGTAATGATACCATAATACTGTGCTGTTGCTTGCGTTGCGCGGCGGCAGCGTCAATTTAATTTCTTGTATTCCCTTATAGAGTCTGTCAGTCTTGTTGTCGTCCTCTTGTTATCGTTTCGTTTTAGATGTTCTCCGCTTTTTCATTTCAAATGCATGGTTCTTGGTTTTATACGAATCGGAAAAAAGAAAAGAAAGCGAATGCCAAGTCCGGAGTCCTAGTCGATCTGTCATTATGTCATGTTTTAGATGACATTTAGTTCCTACACGTTCTACTGTCATATATGGATTGGAGTTATTTTTCGTGTCATTGCCAGACGATGGCTTTTGTGATTTGTCAAAGAACTGGATTCAAGGCTTATAATGGAAGGGAGTTATAAAAACGTCTATGAACTCAAAAAAGGCTTGGACAAGTTCAGTGGTCCCTTATAAAGATTCGATTGATATCATTGAATGTCATTAGTTTATGAATTGCAATGACTTGCAATTAAATGGGTTTTTGGAGTCAATAAGAGCATTTTGAATCCATTAATGGCGGATTTATGCGAATGCATAATTGACTGTGGCTTTAACTGATGAAGGGTACATGTAAGCCCCATCTGCAGGGAATATTTGCAAACAGGGATAAGCAATGTGGTTGGAAATATAATAAGTGGATCCCGAAAGCTGAAAACTTTTTGTCGGACTTAAACCATGAAATATTTATTGATAGCTGTCACGTAAGTATAAAGGGTTTCACACACCGCCGCGATTGCGATAACTATCGCCGTAGCGATAAACAACTAATCACACCAGCGTGATAGCGATAGTTAGCGATGGAAGTCGTCTGCACAGTTTTTGTCAGTTTTAGTTCTCCAAAAGTTTTCATCAATCTTTTAAAAATGAGTACCTCATGACGAAGAAGAAGAAATGTTATTGTTGCTTGCTTTTGCGGACAAAGAAGATAACTGTTAACTTACCACTTTCCCCCAACTCCAAACCAATTGCACTTCAGACCTTATCCTTTTTCCTAACGTTTTTATAGTCCAAATCATACAAAATAAGATGTTTTTTTACACACGAAATTAATTTTTCCACATCCACCATTGCGCGATAAAACGATGAAATGCTACATGCAGCGATAGACACATTCAATCGCAACCTCTCGCGACAATCGCCATTGTATATCGAACTCGGTGTGCATGAACAAGCTTGGATACACGTGTTGCGATAGATCGCCATCGCTATCGTTATCGCAATCGCTATCGCCATCGCGGCGGTGTGTGAAAGCCTTAAAGAGTAAAGTTCTCACTCGAATCCATTGTGTTCCCCTAGCGCATAATGTACTGTTTGAAAGAGAGACAAAGTTGACGTCTACATAAGACGTCTGCCTGTACTTAAGCGCCTTCTGGCCGCCAATAGGTTGTGGCTTCTGATAATCCCTATGAAGTTCAGTGCTATGTTAGATTGGAAATTCTCTGTCGCCTGGATCACGCTACCGTAGTTCGAAAGGCTTATTGACCGGGACGGTGCATAGAAGGTGGGTAACTATTTCTTCTTCCCATTCTAGTGTTCTAGAGCCTACCTATCTAGCTATGCCCCATGAGTACTCCTACTTTTGGTAATAGACAGATGTTTACCTATTCTCTTTAGATCTAGGTTAGGGCAGATCTTCTTCGACGTTGGTCATTCTTCTGGCTTTAGTATCAAGGCAAAACTTTATACTTTGTTTTCAGAAAGATTCTGACTTGCCCCTTCCTATGCCAGCCCTGTCTCCTCTTGATTTCTCGAAGTCTTGTAATTTCGGTTTGGAATACACTGCACTGATTCATCTATACAGTCGTCGTCTGGTAATCCATAAGGGACTGAAGACCCCTTGCAGGCTCATAGCCATGCGACAGGAATAAAGGGCAACAGAGGCATTCCTGGCATAGTCCTGTGAATTCAGTTTCTGACCGAGTTTTGTTTGTCAAGGATGACCCGCAAGAACCTGACATGTTCTACGAATAGAAATTCCGTGCCATTCAGCTTTATAGGGGCGATGTATGATTATGAACAGAATCAGTTCGGTCTTACCAATCCACTCAACTAGTTCTTTTAGAGCTGATTCTGATTTAGGTTTCTTATTGTATGAGGAAACTTCCTTCCGCAATGGCGGCATAACACCGTAAACCTTTTTTCGCAATTCGTTTACTACTATGACTGTGACCCATTGAGCTGCTAATTATTCAAAATTTCATATGTTCCCAATTGAATTAACATCTGGAAACCAGGCAGGCCATGTGGGCACATCATGAAAACAATCTTTCAAAACATGAAATACCATCTGAGGGACATGTTTTCTTCGAAAAGCGGAAGCATAATGTAGCCTTTTATTCGAATTCGAGTCATGGCACCACTCATACGACGAATATGAGAAACAGAGGCTCACAGAATGCTTCACAGTCGTTTTTTGTTTTTTCTCCGTTTCATCCAGAAACAGAGAAAAATAAAAATACGTTTATATTATTGTTTCAAACAATATTTCGTCAGCTATTTACCCCTTCTACACCTTTTCATGACCAAACTTCAAAGCAAACAAATCCTTTTCTGTTTCGAACGTTTTCGTCTTAAAAATTGGCACTTTGCTTCCCGAAATATTGGCATTTTGTGGCCTTCGACGTAAGCCCTCCGTGTCGCTGAAGTTTTCTCTTCATCTTCCCTACTTTCTTTTACTTTCAAAGGTTCAAAGCTATCATCTCTAGACGATGATTTTATAGGTTTTGTCCTGTGCTACTTTATCAATAAACCATGATTCAATCTTCAAGTGTAAATAAATTCTTTCCAGTTATCCAACCCTAATCAGAATACGTCTTCTGATCGCGATACTAGACTTCTTAAGAGTTTAAAAGGCATGCGATCGACAAAGTTTATTACAGTCTCTTACAATCCTTTGACCTTAAACTTCCTTGTAGTACAACCTTGATGTTTTCGCATTCTTAACATGCTCATTCGTATCTTGGTCACATTCAGGATCAGGAATATTGAGTTTTGAGAACTGTATGCCAACTAAAATGGTGTTTTGCCCTGCAGACAAAGTCTGTTTCCATGGTCATCGTAGATCAGATATTAGTGACCGTGAGGAAGCCATTATTATTTATTATTATTATGATGTCGGAAGGGTTGCTCACAGCCCTTGGCACTGCCTTTCCTATTGTTTCTTAGATGAACTGTTTTGACCTCAAGGAAGTTAATGAACTTCTCTGGGTGGATGGCAGCAAGTTGTTCCGTAGCGAAGACTTCGTCGTCGAGAATTTATAGCAGTTGTGAACAAGCTTGCCTTGGGGTGTTGAGCCAGACTTCCCTAGATTCTTGCATGCATGAGGAAGCTAAGGTACATTTGAATATTTGAGTTCCAGAAATAACCAAATAAGTTGTCACACGGCATTGGAAAGAAAGATTTTCTTGTCTGGGGCACTGTTTTCCATTCGTTCGATGTGTCCCAGCCAATTAAGACGACGTGATTTAGATCATCGAGTTCGGGGTTGTGTTGTCTCTTCTATTCGCTCTTTTGATCAAGTATTTTTCCTTTCGAAGAAACCCAGTATATTCTTTGTTTTCCTGCTTATCGTCCACCACTCACCGCTATACAGCTGAACTGGCAGAATCAGTATTCTAAAGAGCGTTATCTTTATATTTCGTGTTTTGATGAACCGAACTTTCGTCGAAGTCGTGGATTTGATATTTACTTCGAGGTATGTGAAGTCCTTTCCTAATTCGAAGTTAGATCTGTCTATTGTGACATTTTGTCCTAGGCGCTTGACATCTATCTGCATTGTTTGTTGACAACATGTACTTGGTTCTGTCCTTATTCATTTCCTTATAACTCATTTCGATGCAAGGCTTAAACACGGATCATAAGTATAAAAATGTCCAAATCGCCCAAAAAATATACCACAAAATACTAAAGAGACCGGCGAGTTGACCTTAAGTAGAAAGGAACGACTGGCAGAGCGATATGTGAGCAGCGTGTTTATTTTTTATTTTTTATAATTCACTAATGCTAAAGGGATTATGAATACCCTTATGATGCTATTCACACAGCGCTAGTGTTGGTGTAGTGATTTGAAAACGCAGCTGATGTTAGGTTTCTATCTTTGCTCCGAGGGTGGTGTCCAGAATGACTGGGGAGAATTATTGGTACTGTTGCCGTTGCTTAAAATTCACAGTATTTCTTTCGAACATCATCTGAAAAAATGGCAGGGAATACCGCAAAATTGACTCATGTGGCCTCGGAGCCCCAGCCATAAACTTCTCATCCACCCAATATCGCCGTGCTGCAAAAGTTTTTAGACATATGTATACCAGCAACCCACCAGATAATTGGACCGAGTGGATTGGGACAAAAATGCGGAGTAGATGCTGATACAAGAGTCCTTGAGTATGAGGCTTATTAATCAACTATTCGTTCGAACATGATTGTGAAATGTTCTACAAGCCCTGGTTCAATCTATACTTTTGAGCTTCATCATCGCATCGCAAATGGCCATGTTCCGCTTGTCACCAGGTGCTCATAACCCAGACGTAAAGTTTTTTTTTGATTGTCCTCCATGTTAGCTAAACTTTTCTAGTCTTTGCGGAAAATTTGCTGAAACCACCCTCCCATCTTTGACCTCCTCTAATGCTTTTAGAGAAAGTTCTATTATAAACAAAAACAAATCTTACATAAGCAAGTACTAAATATTTAATAGTCCCGTCAATTCTATCTTAAATTGACGACTTAAATTGAGTTTAACTCGGAAAAGTGAAAACCATCTGAAAAATAATTATTTTTTCTTAGATAATAAACTACGTACCTCCCACACTTTCATTTTGCTTCTTCTTCGTCTTCTTCTTCTTTTTTCTTCTCCCCCCCCTCCAGCAGGAAAAGTATAAGTCAACTTCAGAAATTTTCCCATTCGGAGAGTAATCAACTCCTCGTCACCCCTTCTTCGGGCGCCTCCTCAAATACAAAAAAGTAATTATTTCCAAGATTAACTGACAAGACAAGATGTCGCATTCTGTTCGTTCGCATTGTTATTTTTCGGCTTATTTACCAAAGCAAGATAAATTTCTTTCAATTTTTTTCTTTTTTCTCTGTTCCCGCACTTGTTTTTCACTTTTCCTTTTCAATTTTCCTAACTGACACTCTGGTATGAGTATCGGATGCGAGTTGCTTCTGCATACACAGACTGAAGGAACTCCTGGTGTAGTGTGGTGTTGACACAAACGTCTGTTTGTCTGGTCCGTCCGCTTATCAGATTTCTTTCATATTTTTTGTTTTCCCTTTTCCTTTTTCGTTTCCTGTTTCAAATGTGAAGCAACAGAGCAAAGGAAATGGGAAATAATGTCGCCTTCGTTTGGTCGGTGTTTCATCTTTCATCTTTGAGGATACTTTTCCCTTCTTGTTTTCTGTTCCCATACCTTTTGTGCTTTCTAATTAAAATAATTTTTCCTGTGAAAATTAGGGGGAACAAAAAAAAAAAGAACAGAGAAAAGTCGCGAAGGACAGGAATTATTTGACACAGAAATCCATGCAGAATGTCGACGAATGGAATTAAAAATTGTTTCCCATTTCGTGGAATGTCCTTTGGTTTACCAGTGAAGCAGGGAGAGTGATTCAGAAGTTTTAACAATTTTTCAATTTCACCAATGACAACCGGAGGTGGATGCGATTTTTCAATCTCTAACCACACACTAGCTTTGTAAAGTTAACGAGGATTCCTTTTTTTTTTTGTTCGTCCTTGTAATCTATATGGACAGACACGGCAAAATTCGAATCAGCGACTCATGCAATCATTTTGATGTAGGTAAGGTGCCCCTTTGTTTCTGGAGTTTCAAAAAGGAATACAACAGTAATTGCGGTTCCTGGCAGGAACGGTCCTAGTTGAGTGGGAAGCTCTTTTACGTGATGCACATGTGTGTTAGTTAGGGGTGATTTATTGATTTTTAATTTGTGAAAATTTTAATTGACTACGCGGTAGTACCTACACATTTTGTGGACGCGGATGCGAAAGGTATCGTGTATGTTATTTGGTGGTAGTTGTAGGTTTCTGTAAGGTCATTTGGGTTGATTAGATTTTAGGAAGCCTAATGAACGTAGACAAAGTTTTCACAATCAACGGAGAACAGCGCGAGCATACTTTTCCTTTGACATGGTTTTGTTTTACGAAGTATGTGTACCACACACATGTTTCTGATGAAAGTTTTAAGTTTTAAAGCGAAATACTAAACAACTAAAGAAGCCTAGTGTCTCAGCCGTTGGCAATGAGATTCAGAGTGAACTGTCCGGATAGTCCTTTAGAGAGTAGCTCTTCAAGGGGTAAAGCATATACTTTATGACGTAAAACTCTTAAAGTTCGCACAATACGCTGGATAGGATCTTTTATGTGACATTTGTGACAGGGATATGCCTCAGTAGTTCTTACAAGACATAAGATCACCTTTTTTATAGATTGAGCTAATAGTCCAAACATCTGCATGGCATGGTTGATGATTTGATGGATACAATCTACCAGAACCCCACCTTCATGTTTAAAAAGCTTTGCTGGTACACCATAAGAGCCAACGGCTTTGTTGTTTTTCACCTTTTTTGCAAGATATGCGAACCCTTTTAATACTTGGAGGAAGATTTCTTCTTCATTGGCTTTACGAGTGTTCTCTTTTTGCCCTATTCCTCTCTCAACATTACGTCCGTTCAGCAACTGCTTTCTGATTCCCGGTGCTTTGATCACTAGGGTTTGGTCACTTTTTCGAAGAAGCTGCTTGAAGCCAGCTGGAAGTTGCTTGACTTTTCTATAAAACTGCCAGATGCTCTTCTTCCTATCACCCAATCTACGACTTCCTTGATCTGGAAGACTTCATTATGCGCTTTTCATTCTAAACAGAATCTTCTTCTCCTGCCTTCTTCTGATTCGATGCTCTTCCGGTGTTGCCCTGCTTCTCATGCCTTGAAATCGACTTCCGCACATACGATTAGCATGTGGTTGATTTGGTTAGCAGTTCGACCACTCGGAGCACCAGGTTAGTTAAAGGATAGCTTCGCGTGCGCGAATGGAAAGAATCTATAGTTTTCACTGCCGAAGTTTGCAAACGAAGTTTCTCTTGGAATTTTTAATCCCATTGTGGCTAGCAAGCTACCAAGCATTATTTTAAAAGAACTTCCTTATAGTCAAGGACGTCTTCTTAATAAGTGAATAGATCACAGCTTAAGTCGTGAAGCAAAGGAGATAAAACTGAGTTCAATGCAAACTCAAGTCTTTTGGAGAATTTCAAGGATGAAAATGCGCAGGCGGTATTAACGACTCTACCACCGATTATGAAGAAGAGTGATTGATTGAACAGCTCTATACATTGTAATGTTTATTATTCATTTGATTAACCTTTTCAATTCATACCGAGACTTACTGTCTTCAAAGGATACATTTTTCGTAACCCCATCAAAAATCGTTAAGACGTATCAATAAATCAGTGTTAAGAAAGATTTTCCCAGAAGTGGTTGCCTTTTCTAAAGATATTCCACTGTCATCCCCCACCATAAAACATTGACAACCAATTTCGAACTCGCGTTTTGAGGACAACACGATCCTTATCAGCCATTTTTCTTATCCAAACACTGCTTTAAAAGTAAATCAGTAAGGGGAACAGATAGAGTGCCAATACCTACAAACCCTCAGTTCAAAAAGCATCATTATACGAGGTTGTTGTGTATACCTTACATCTTCATTGCACACTATACGTTGTTGTGTATACCTTACATCTTCATTGCACACTGCCACTTTTCACTTCGTTCAAACAAATTCCACTAAATCTTCCAAAAATTCCTTTCACGTTGTGAACATTTTCCTAAAACACCAAAATGCTTTCGGATCCTTAAACACGAAATGTAACTTAATGTGTGCAAAAAGTAATAAATTTATTTCCAGCAACTGACCTGTAATCCCCCTTATCCCAGCTCTATGTCCATTCTATCTTGCAAAGTGCTGATCCAGCTCTATCGCCACTGAGATAGAACAAACGAAACATTCAATTTGTAGTAACTTATAATAAGCTCAATTGCACAACGTGCTACTTGAAGGTTTTACTAAAATTCTCTTCCTCCTTCTATCGCTAAGCAAAGGAGATCCCCCCCATATCTTCCTGACACATACTCCATTGCTCCGCTCTATTTCATTTTACTCAATCCCTTCGACTTTTGTTCAATTAAGACCATTAACACGGAAATTACAATTTCCTTAGCTAACACAAAAAGTAACACACTGCACACATTACTAACGTTCCTTGTCCTCCAGGACACTGTGCTGGTGGATAAAACTTAATATTCAGAGGCAGGAATAATAGCAGCACAAGTGGTAGAGGTACACCAGCTTTCGTAGATATTGAAAGCAGATATTAGCACAGTGAATCCATTTCTTGGAATTAACAAGGAACAGAAAATCAGGATACACTTGAACTGCTTGCAGTCACCACCTTCCTTCGTCTTTTCTGTTGGGATTTTCCATTTTTAATCTACAAACACATACATATATGTCGTTGTGTCTGCACGATATGCCTGCGTTAAGAAAAAAGGGGATATGAAGTTTCCATTTCATTTGGTTCAGCGATCCTTGCTGCTCTGGCATCGTCGTCGTTCTCGTTGAAAAATTCAAAAGTTATCAAAATAGGATCACCGTGTACGGCGTACGTTAAGTGAATTGGAATTAGTTTGTTTCCAATGGGGTTCTTGCTGCAGTCCTCCCCATCCTTACATACAGTTTCTTGCATTTTTGCCTTCTGGTGTCATTAAACCATGCACACATGCATACGAGAACGTAGCTTTGATTTCTTTCAGCCAAAGACGACAACTCCCGTCTGAAACAGTCGGAATCGACTACACGAGTATAGTGCTCATTTCGAGGTCCCATCTGCTGTGATCTTCGGTAATGGTTTCAATCCCATTTCGCCAAGAATTGTACATTTGCAAGTGCACACACACAGAGGAGATGCCTTGCGCTGCAAGGCTTTGCCCAGCAACGGCACTGCACTGCAAATGATTATTTGCTCTATTTCGTCGGGTATTTTCTTTTCTCATTTCAGTTTCGTTGCCTTTGTTTGTTGCAGGAAAACTTCTTAGGTTTTCTTAACGAGGAGTTTTCAATTTGGTACTTAGAGGAAATGTTTTGCCCCCGTTGGATGTGCACTGGATGTAGAGGTAAATTGTAGAATTTTCCCAGTTCGTCGATGATTTTAAAGTTTGTTTAGAGAATTGAGAATTTTCTCGGTCATGCGGATGGATTGCTTTTGAAATCGATGTTTGCCGGAGGGGAAAGTATCAAAACTGAAAGAGGAACACGGAGGGTAAAGTTTTGATTCAAACCATGATTTTCCTATTTAGGTATTTTGCTTTGTTTTCGGTTTTATTAGAACAGAAACAGTCGTGAATAAATCTTGAAAGTTTAGTTACCATAAGTATTTCAGAACCACGATGAAACTGTTTGTCTAGTTACGATAAAAGACTTGAAACAGAGTATGTAAGGCCAACTAGTCACTTTAAGCGAGGAATATCTTTCACTCATTGACATCGATGAAGTGATTCATACACATGCCGCATCGATATTTGACTTACCAACGTTATTAGGTTGACCTACAAACTTAGAGTCCAAATTCGTCTCACTGACCCTCACATTGAACCCTTTTCCACTTGAGATAGTCACCGGAAAAAAATCTAAATAGGCGCTTCAGGAATAGAAGTAACATTTTCGGCTGCAGTTCATGCGAAAAAGTAATTGGAACCCACTCTTTGAAAAGAGCTATTACTGTCATCTCCGAAAAGTGTTGACCTTTTTTTTTGAAGGAATCCAATCGAAACATAGTCAGGACGATGAATCAACACAAGCTTCACAGACTTGTCCAGTCTCTTGTGACCGACAGAACCCTCAAGGTGGAGTTTAATGTCAACAACCAAAGGGGCGGGCGTGGTGTAGAAGTTAGCGTAATCGATTGTCACACTGAAGCTTCCAGGCTCAACTCATGGTGTCAAAAGTCTCTTAACTGTGAAAAGCTGACGTCAACTCTACTGAGAACTGATAGTAGCGTGGTTATATGGCTGAAAGAAATTATCGGAGCAAAAACTGAAGCCCAGTACTCCCTGAGTTTCAAAAACCGACTACATCAGCACAAGAACTGTGTGAATAACATCATTCATAAGAGTACTCATTTTGATAACCTCTTTAGCGCGATTGAATTGTAAAAAATAATACAAAATGTCAAGGTTCCGGTCCATCCAATTCTTCACCGGAACTGATAGACTGAAAAATTATGCATTTTTCTATTCCGCTTTAAGACTTTCAACAGCCCGGACGTAGGAGGAGGTAAGATAAAGTCACACGGCGCTAGAACCGAAGAATAATGTGCTGGGCGAATTTCATTGATGCCCGAGAGCGCAAGTAAGTTGTTGTTTTCTTCAGCAGTGTGCGCAGGCGCATTGTCGTGGTGCAAAAAGTAGCGTTGCAGTTCCTCTTTTTGTCGGTGTCCTAGCAAATTTTAAAAAACTTGTTGTAAGTAAGTTTCAGTACACCAATTAGCAGTGACTGTCTGACCAGTATTAAGCGGGATGACGGTGACCATTTTCGCCCTGGTGAAGGACATCGACATCATAACTATTGTCGCTAACTTTTGTTGTTTGGCCTTTACTGGAGGATTCGCACCTTCTGGGCTCCATACCATGGACTGCTGTTCAAATGCAAGTACTTGTAAAACCAAGATTAATCACTTGTAACGATCTTATTGAAGCAGCTTGACTCTCCATTTTCAAACTTATCCAGGAAATATTGAGCAAAACGAACACGAGCCTCTTTTTGCTCGCCATTCGACATTTTTAGAACCTATCGAGCTGACTTCGTCGAATATTTCAGGTGATGATTTTAAATTCGTGACACAGCCCAGTTCATCCGCTATCGTCTCGTGTGTTATCCTGGCATCTTCGCAAATTTTAGCCTTCAACAGGGCCGCAGTTGTATCGTCGGTCGAGGATTTGGGCCGACCTTCACGAGATTCCTCTTCCACAGAAAAATGGCCAGTCTGGAATCTTCGAAACCACTTTAAAATAGTAACAAGAGATCGTGCATTTATTCCGTATGCATTTTGGCATTCGTGCAGAATTTTGACTGGCGTGAGTTAACGTCGAAATCCGAAGAGAATTGCAAAACTAATTTCAATCGGGCTTGCGTCACTAATTTTTCTCTTTCTATTCTATTGTTCTAAAATTTGGAAATAAATATTCTAAGATTACAAGCTACAGAAATTGATCCTTTTTTTCAAAAACTACTTAATTGGCACCAACTAAGCGAACTTTTGTTAGTCCCTACGTATGTGAACTCATAAAAACATGTTTTGTTTTAAGTACTTATATTTATTAAAAATCACAATTAAAGCTCAAAAATACAGGAGTGGCAAAATACTTTTTTCTTTTTTTTTTGTTTAAATGTGTTTATTCTGTTGTGACTTCCTCTTGTTCTCCATGCATTTCCCTCCGCCCATGTAGTTACATATGTTTGTATGTATATATGTCAGTTATTATCATATAGGAATTTATTAAATAATTATATTTTTCCAATTTGTCTTTGGTTTCAATTCAACACTCTGCTGTCAATTCAACTATATCTCCTGGTTGGAACTTAGCACTACAGTAACATATCATCGTCACTATCGGTAAACTGACCATTTTGATCAAGAAGCAAGTTTGCTTCCTCATTTGACTCCACCTGGAAGAAGAGAGAAAATTTAAAACAACCACCCATAGGAGGGAATAAATGAAACTCACCCTTGAATACCTCACGGCCGATGAGCTTCTTCGGAATATTCTCCACACTCGGTCTCTACGTTCCTGGGTACGCAACAGAACTGCCAGGCATAAGGCTACGCACAATACAGAGATGACTATCACTAGAATCGCTGAAATTTTAAAGGAAATTGGAAAAACAAAAACTTTAAAAAAAAATGTCCATTGTAACATCTCACTTGTAAGGGATCCGGAATTTTTCGCCACAGAATCTGGAATCATTGTTGATGCTGTGGGAGCTGCTGTGGTGCCGGCAGCAGGTGCACTCGATTTTGGAATTTCCAATCCCAAAAACTTACAAATCTCTGGCGTACGTTGAGTGTAGATCAAGTTACAGTGGCTACCCTGTGAAATAGAAAAAAAAAACGAAATGAAAGCCTTAAGCCAGCATTTTATGAATTTCAATTCGCACACATGTGAAGGACAGACAACGTCAGAAAGGAGAACAAAAACTAAGCTCCTCTGTCTCAAATGGTTCTTACAAATTAAATTTTTAATCTCTCATGCTTTTATAGAGCATGGAAGCAACGGCAACAGACATCACATACGCTCTCAGGTGTTAGACACTTTTAATCCTTTACGAGAACAGAAGAAGGGATAAAATATACCCAACCACACAAACACACAGCATAAGACTTATCCGACAAAAGAAAGAATCTGGGGATGCTGTCGTTTTTTTTTTTTTTTTTTAATTCTTGTTTCTTTGAAACCATATCCTCGCGGATGCTATCATAAGCCGCTTAAGTGGAAAAACTTTGATCTAAGAAAGGGAAGCGAAACAACTGCTATACATTTAACCAGAAGGACCAAATCGAAAAATCCTTATTTTCTACGTTAAAATGAAAATTCAATTTACGGGAATGAAAATGTTTTTTTTTTTTTTCTTCGAGATTACGAAGCAGTATAAATCGGTTGTTTTTTGTTTTAATTTTTTTTTTGTATTTTCCTTTTCGGACACAAAGAATGTGGAAAAATTTCGAAGGATAACCAACCAGTTGCCTCCCACATAAAAGCGAACGAGCAAAAATCGTCCTTTAAGGCATATACAGTGAAAGGAAATCTTTTACATTTGCGAAACAGAGGGAGACCAATACTTGTACAAGAAATTTAGTAATTTTTTTATGAGCCAGAAGATGGCTGATTCTGACGTCGTTTCGAAGATACTTTTATGAGGTTTCTTGGTGCGTGGAAGATAAGATTAACCGCATGAGATACATAAGTTGGATATAAAGGAAAAAAAATACGTATATGTTCTCTTTGAAAAAATATAGAATGAAATTAAAATATAAAAATGTAAATGTGTGGAACAAATGTGTGCTTAAGGTCCTTATGACTTTGCCTGCGGCAATGAGCTGTCTAATTGAAAAAAAAGAGTAAAGGCTGCATGTAATACAAGGGTAGTTCGAAAAAACGTTTACCCTCAACCTAAAGATAGTGTTACTCTTCAAAACTATTCTAGCCCTACAATTGTATATACTTTACACCCCTGAAAGATTTCAACCATTTTGGGCGTTCATTTGTTGTTTGTATCATTGGTCCCATCATTTCGTTCCTGGGTATCAAAACCGAGTTGGACATAGTTTATAGAGACTCTGCTCAACGCTTCATTGATTCGATGGACTCACAAAAATGTCTCGATGAATTCTGTTTCATAAATCTTATCTCCCTCTTGAGGGGCTTTACACCCTCTTTCGTGGTGAACCAGTCGATGAAGGGGCTTAAGCGAAAAATTCATAAACAGTAGCTCGAACTGATAGACCATACACAGTATTCACCAGATCTGTCCCTCTGCGACTTTCTGCTTCCTAAGCTAAATGTTTAGCCCAGAGGACAGAGATATTAATTGAACGAGTAAGTCATACCAATTTTGTAGAGCAAGTCACCACCTACAATTTGGACGGGTTAAGGATAAGGAGGTTAGGGAAGTTTAGTTTGGGCGGCTGTCCCCACTAAGCAAGTATACCGCGTGTAGAAACCGGAAAAACCAGCCTCAGAAACCTCACATGCGGAATTTCCTATAGGATAAAAGGAGTATAAGCTCTGGGTAACCGTATCAGTATAAACCCTATACTGTGCCGCACTAAGTGCAGAACCAATTAGACCCAGATACAAAACTCTTAATCCTAAAGATGTCTGGCTAGGTCGTTAAGGTCGTTGAAGAAGTACTCTCCTAGTGTTTTCCTCCTCAACCTTGAAAGAGCAGGGCACGTAGTACGTGGTTTTCGTGCAACGTACACAGGTGTGCATTCGTTTCTTCTTCCTCCACGTCTCTACAGCTTCTACAGAATTCGTTAATAGGTACACCCATTCTAAAGGTATACCTGCCAATTAGACAATGCCCCGTAAGGGCTTCAATTATAATTCTTATAAGTTTCCTGTTCACGGACAAAAGTCTTCCTGTTCTCTTCAGATCCAGGTTAGGCCAGATCTGTTTCGACAGAAGACAAGTGTTGATATGATTCCACCTGCTATTAGCTATTCTTCTAGCAAGGGTGCGGCTTTGTGGATACGAAGAATAAGGAGACTGAAGCATAAAAAAAAACTGACAGCATCGACAACC
The DNA here is from genome assembly GCA_951813785.1 of Criorhina ranunculi. Classification (NCBI taxonomy): domain Eukaryota; kingdom Metazoa; phylum Arthropoda; class Insecta; order Diptera; family Syrphidae; genus Criorhina; species Criorhina ranunculi. The sequence goes on from OX638381.1 coordinate 17,290,638, forward strand.
ATTCAGACACTGTCCACCCTGCATTATCGACTAATAACGATACACAGATGACAATGCTGTATCTGTAATAACAACGTTAAGAATGTTTCGGAATTAAGTGGATTTTGTATAAATTGGATTATCTCAAGCTCAAGTGAATTAGTTTCATCAAAACTTAATTGCACGTATATACAGCTACGAAACTGGCAATTCTATCGCATTAACATCTTTCTGCCAGTTAATGATGAAAACAGAAACGCCTCCATTTGTTTTAACTATTATGGTTACGTCCATTGAAACATTGAAAATATGTTTTCTTGAAAATGAAAATAAAGACTCCTTCGGGAACAAATTGAAGCTATTCCACAAAATGGTCGTGTTTTCATTTCTCGAGTTCATCGTCATCTCTTAACGCTTAGTCTCGCTTTAAGCTGTAAACCCAATATTTACTTTTTCACAATTCTCCCTAGGAACTCCTCGTTCCCACTAAAAGTCGAAAAGCAAATTATTAAAACTGTCCTCCCCTCTCCTTGAAAAATATCGTTTGGAACAGCAATTAAATTGCTTCCTTAAAACACAGTTTGCAATTAAATCGCAGAGACGACTTCTTACTGTGAAAGGAGGAAGCAAAAGGAACCCTTTGAATAAAACCAGCTTTTCGTCAATGCCTCACCTAACAAGGATGCTATTTTCAACTGCTCGTACAGTCACCTCTTTTGGGAGTGTATGCTCTCCGTCACAATACACCAAACATCCATTTTGTTGTGCGCCTTAGCAACAACATCTGATGATGCACATCGTGAGTGATTTTAATTTAAAATTTAATAACAACCATGAAATACAGGGCGTCTTCTATCTCTTCTTTGCCTTGGCAGACAGATCTTCTTCCATTCATCATCCTTGTTTGTCGAAAATGAATTTCATTTTAAAATCTGATTTAAAAAATTAAATAGATTTCAAACGAAGTCACAATGTAAATATGATGTGTACCAAGACGAAAATGGATGTGAAGACTCCCGGTGCTAACAAGACGTTGTCTGATGAAGTCACGCGAACTGTGACACAAGTTTTATTAGCACAAAAATAACAGATGAAGCCGAAGGAGATATGTCCCGGTGTACCTTTTATGAATTGAAAATTTGATTTTGCCTTTGATGTGGACTTGTTTGAAGATGAGAAAATGTAAATTTTATTTGCAATATTCAATTTGTTAAAAGTAAAATATTTGAATATTCAGTCAGGGAGGTGGGATTGTCTAGGACCGAGAGGTTCACCCAACATTTAAGGAACTCTTACTTGAATCTAAGAAATTGTGTTTAAGTTCTGCAAAGTAGCTCTGCATATGGATTTAAGTGCAAATTTAATGGAAATATTCAACAAAATTTCAAGACTAGACACAGTAGGGTGTTCAAAAACAGTTGTCGTACGTTCAATTTGAAATTATGACGGTTTAGTGTCATTAGCTGTGTTTTTTTGATAGCTGTATACCCAGCCCAGTACAATTTTACACACAAAGCAATAACAACACACCAAATGGCGATAACTTTCCCATCAGCAGCAAGTGAGGATAGATCTACATAAATTGACCACCAGAGCGCAAAAAATCTCATAAATTAGCTTTTAGCCGATCGTATTTGTTGCTTTTCCTCGGTGTTGACATTTAAAAACTGTCAAATAAAGAAAAAAAATTCAAGCCGCAAACCAATTGGTTGCTGCGGCTGCTACTGAGTATGAATCGGTTTTTTGACTGAAGTGAGTAGGTATAGTTCTCAAAAAAAACACGGCTATTGTCAAAAATTAAGACTTTTTGGAATATGTCACACTAAACCTAAGATAAGACTGTTTGGAACAAAATCTGAAGTAATGCCAAATATTTGCACAAATTTTATGAAAACGTCAAACGTTTAATTAACGTCAAATATTTCGAACGCATTCACTTTTCCGAAAGAGAAGGTTAAAAATTTGCCCTTTTACCCTTCAATCGTTCTAATCTTCATAGTCGCGTCGCGAACTCCTCTGAAATTTCTTGCCAAAGTTGTAAAATTGGCAGTCCATGCCTAACGATTTCGACGTGGCAGATTCACGATCACAAAACTTTGATAACTTGTAGGGGGGTATTATGTACCAACCTCATTCGGATCCCAAAGGATCCATTGTATTCCCCGGTTGGGAATACTTGAAATTGCAGAACAAAGGGATTAATTGTGATGAGTCTACCTCAACCATCCCGACTTCAGAAGGAATTTTAGGATGGTTTTCGCTGGCTTTTTGGACAATTCTCTCAAGTCGTTAAAGAAGTAATCTCCGAGAATTGTCTTTTTCAGCTGAGATTTGGGCATTCGCATTGAAAATGAAATGTATTCTCCTCTGTAAGATCCACTATAGTCAAATGGACCATCTTAACAAGCGACAAATAACATCTTTTGAGTGCGATGATTTGCTTTATTTTCCATTTGTTTAGTTCTGTTCAGAGTAACCTTGAGGTGCGAGTACACTCCATCTCGAGTTCTTGGAATTTCAGTGTGATACTGAACCTTTAACTCTCTAGTCGTGGCAGGACGGAGTTATCGACTATTATCTGATTCATTTCAGATCTTGCATCTAGCCTTCTCATTTTCATCGATGGCCCAATCCTATAGGGGCTCGGGCCCCTAATGAATGTAACTTCATGGTTTGTACTAAGAAACTTGAGCTCGTCATAGCAGCTTTCAACTCTTTTGGATATAATGGCTTCAATGGCGGTTTGACTATCTACATATATGTAGATGTCAATGCTCTTTCTTCGGAGTCTGTTAGGATAGTTCTTTTTAACTTTAATGTTTACTTTTCTTCTTTTTTTTTCAAGTGGGTGATCTGAAATTTCTTTGGTAAATATTATTCAATAAAAGTCATTTCTCAAAACAAAATCAATAAAAAATGATTAAACAGAAATCATAAATATTAAAGGCGGATAATTATTGTATTTTTAGTCGTCTGCCACTGATGGTGAATAGAGAATTCTGATATGAATTTAAATCAATTGAATTGTTTGTTCAATGTCTATCTCTACAACTGGGTGTCTGTCTGTTCATTGTACATCTGTGAGCTTGAACTCAGTGCAAAGAGGCCATAAGGGGTCATCAATGCCAAACAAGTGTATAGCTAGATACATTCATAAATATTTAATAACTCTCTCTCTCTCTCATTGATATGTGCATTCAATTATAAAATTGATTTCAATTAGCAAATAATACAATTATCGTATAGCATATCATCGATTTGTTTTTATGAAATATTTTACAACTGTATGTATGCCTATGGTGTTGGGGGGAGGGGAAAAACCCTCGTCTATCACACTGACTAATTATGAACTTTACAGCCATTCTGAAAAGTATTGAATTTCAAATGGAATTTCCGCTTGAAATTAACGGTAATATGTTAAGGGTCAAATGTGTATGTATGATATTTACACTTTAGACAGATGTGGTAGGTTTGTCTAACCGGTGTTTTAGGCGGTCTGGCTTAAAACCTAATTAGCGTTAATGACGCGTCATTTTAAAACCACAACTCACATAGACCGGTTTTGAAGATGTCAATTTCGGCAATTTATGCAAAAGTAGGAGATTAGCATTATCGCTATCGTTTTCCATAAGACCTCCTAAAAAAGCTGTTGAACAAGAGTTTGCCTAGTACACAGTGTCTGACACTCCTTGGCAAGGTTTCAATGAGTTTAAACTAGAATTTTAGCTTAACGTGTCTCTACACTCATATGTGTTTCAAGTGACGTTTTGAATAAAGCCTTTTCCACTAGATAGCTTTAAAATTCTCATCCTAGTGGCAACCAGGACCAGAAATGTTTTTGCTTAACTTTTGATTACCAACATTATCAACTTTAACCTCGTGCGGAAGTTTCGATGTATTGAAAGTGCAATTTGCAATGCAATGCAACCTGGTAACATAGTTTGACAAAAGAACTGTTCTATAAAGAAAAGTAGAACCAGATCTACAATCTACCAACTGTATACGAACATCCTTCTAAAACTTTGTAGATGTAAAAAAATGCCAAAATGAGGAAATAAAAGACTTATCAGTTCATTCGCGTCCTTTTTATAAGCCCATGTTCCTCACATGGGACATCCACCGACATCCTCTTTCCACACACTCATCATGAACAAATTTATGTATAAATATTTACATTTTGCGGCTTCCAATTGATCCAAAGTGAAATAGTTAATTTTATAGATTCACCACACAACGGAATTCCCAATCAAATTTAATTAATCAATCGAGTTCCCTCCCTGACCACTGAAAAATTATTCAAACTCCAAAAAAAAAAAAAACCGTTAAATGCATTGAAATCGAAAAGTTAATTTCAATTCAATGGACGCTCACCTTACAGGATAATTTAACAACTTGCCGCCAAGCAAAATTAAATTTTTAATAGCATCCGCCTGCCATGTCCCCACATGCAGTCGGCTGCCCAGCCTCAATCTGAATCTCGTTTTAAACAAGTTAAATATTTGCAATTACGAAAAAAAAAGGATAAACAACAACAAAAAATTATAAAGGCGCCTGTTTCCCACTTCCATGAGGGCAAACATCCGCAGTAGGAATCGCCCCCCAAGGCGTTGTTGGCCGGCTGTTCGGTTGTTTTGGGAAATTTTTCCTGGAAAATTCCAACACCAAACAACACGAGTCGGAAGAGAAATATTTTTTTATTCCCTCAGTCCGGGAAACGTTTTAAATCGGACGGGGGTTCCCCCATATTAGGGAACCATTCCATGGTTTGTACCTCCCGTACTGGTGCCTGTAGGGTTTCCGAACGTCAGACTTACGTACAAAAAGGATAATGCTATTATATTTCAGACAATGGCATGTGTGCACATTTATGGTGAGAAAAGGAAAATTATATTTCTCCGAATGAGAATCAGGTATGAGCAAGCACTTCACACAACAGGTGAACACACAATGGTGGTAGCGAAGCAGTAAGGATATAACACATATCCTTTCTGTTTGTGCACTTTCAAGCGAATGAACTTTTTCACCACCACTACGAGTACACGCGCTTGTCATCCAACAGAATGGAAAAAAACTTCATTTCCGCATCCATTGTTTGGCAGCCAAACAAAAAAAAAAATCATCGTCTCCTTACCAGATACATACTCCAGCTCCAGCTGATGTGTGGTTATGGAACTTTATCCTTTTGACGATGCACAACCAGTTTTTACCTTAATCATATGTGGTGTCTGTGTCTCTGTCTATGTATGCTGACAGAGTGGGTGGAGATGCAATAAATTATTTAGACTTCAACAGACTGCGACGACTTCCGACGCATGTGGGGGAACACAACATAAAGGATAATCAACAGGAAATGGCGGCATGAAATTATGTTTTGCCAGCTCATTTTGTATCTTTACCATTTAGGCGGGCATGCCTCTACAAACTTGGCCGAATGAAAGTTCTATTAATTATTTAAGAGTTGTTGTTGGGGGGCCCTCATGGTACATGGACAAAACCAAAAACTCCTAATATCCTTTTTTTTTGTAGGATGGCAAGATGCTCGGATACTTTGATACCCTCCGATCATTAAATCCGGAAGGAGGATGCTGTTCGGAAAATGTATGGCAATCAAGTTTTTAGTAGACGGAAAAGTTTTGCTCCTTCTCTTGCTTCTTGTCGGTGTGGTGGTGGCAGCTATAATAATTAATGCGAACGTCGGTTATGGAAGCTTTTAGCAATTACACCAATGAAGAGTTTTAATTGGAGGGATTTCTGTTCTGTTTTTCTCTTACTCCTCTCTCTCGCTCATTCTCTGTCTTGTTCCAATGGTAGACATTTCAGTTAATTATAATTGAGAGCTTAGATTTTATGGGTGAGGATGTAGAAATAGTATAATTATGTTGTAGCCTATAGCGAGGATACGATACATATCTTTAGGACGGAAATACTTCAAAAAAAAAAAGTTCGTCTAGTCTTGCGATGAGGTATTTGGTGAATTCAGATGAGACGGTTTTATTTTTAGCGACATGTGCAATTACTTTTCTTTTTGATAAGGTCATGAGAAAGTTCATGAATCAGTGGGGTATGGAATGTCAGAGGCAGAGGCAGTTTACTTGTTGACATTTTTAGACACATTAAAGAATTCGCAACCCTTCCACATGAAATTTTGAGGGAATAATTAATAATGAAGTACTGGGATTGATATGCAATCGCTCCACGTTACCGCAACAAAGTAAATCTGAAATTTCGTTTGTAGAAATCCCACCGAAGTGTTTCCCTTGTACTTAGCCTGTGATTTGTCCAGCCAAGCTTTTGCTTCAATAAAAATTATAATGTTTTGATATTGGAACAAAGTTTAAAGGCTCTCTAAGGTGAAGTTAACACCGTCGGGACGAAAAATCATGACTGCTGGTTTTCACTTTACTCTAAAGAGCGACTTGTTTCAGCTGCACCAAGGCTTTCTCTAGCAAGCCTGGCTCTGCCTTGATATAATGCTTTATTAACCATCTATTGATGTTAAAAGGCAAATCTATCAAAGTTATCTTCCGTTTAAAAAGACGTTCGGAGAACCTTGAATGTGGAATATCCTTTGAATCAAATCTTATAGATATACCATCTAAGGCAACTAACTGCTGTGTAGATTTACACTCAACTTTCCATGTGTAAAAGACTGTCGCCAGCCTCGGAGCCGGGTACGGAATAAAGTTGAATTTGTACGGATGGTTGAAGTGCTCGAGTCTTTATGAAAAGCTTTACCATTTAACTGCACTTTCTCTAAGGCATATATGAGTAAGTCTTCTAAAGGAAGTCGGAAAGAATCGCCAAGTGATCCAATGGTCTGCTTGCCAGGTTTTTCTATCGAGCGTTATTGATTTACTTTACTACGCGTTGCTTCTTTTTTTTGACAAAGATATGCAGAAAAATAAATCTTATAAATATATCTTAAAACCGCCTTAAAGCAAGAACGCAAAGCCCCCGCAATATCGACGCATACTAACCTTTGTTGTTGCATCTTTGAGATTGTCATTTTCTCTTTGACATTGGTCCACAATCTTACAGAAGCATAGGTGGTAATATGCCTAACTATCAAAGTTGGCTGTAAACTCCGGGCATTGCATTTAACATGGAAGTTCCAGTTTAGGTTTTTTTTAGAACAGTTCCCAAATATTTCACTTCATCTGAGAATCCTATCGGTGTATCATTGAGACACTGCCCCAGAGATCTATGTTGTTTTCTTCTTCTAATACTTCAAGGACTACCACCACTAGTTCAAAATAAATAGAATTCCTTTCCATAAGTTGAGTCAATGAACTCAAGTCCATCTTAACCACCATCATTAACCAAGTGAATGTCACAATAAAGCCTGACTCCACAGTTAGTGTATGAAACAATCTAAATATCCAATTTCCAACACTAATCACAGTCTCTTTTGTGATTTGGCACTGGCAAGTGGCTATATATATAAATAACACTTTCACTAGTTATTTTTTCTTTTATTTTTTTGTAGACAATTATGTGCTTTAATGAGGCTTACAAGTGAATTGTAATGGTAACAGTGCCTACATCATTAAAATCAACACATGAAGCATTTCTCTTACCATCATTCCGGTTGACATTAAATTCACTTACCTTCCGACTTCTGTGTCTAGGTAAAAATTGCTTAGAGAAAGAAAATAAATGCAAATAATTTGTACAACAATGGTTTTTTTTTTACAATTTTCCCCATCTCTTGCTACATTTACCATTGTCATTGCGCGGAAAGACAGATGAATTTAAAACGATAAAGAGGTAGGAGTAATAAAATGAATCCTGGTTCCCAAAGAGTCGGAAAGTCAGAAAATTGCAAACCTTTCAATCTAATTCGTAAGCAGATACTTTTTGTGAGTTGAGCACGAAAGGCGGCTTTAAAAGTCGACTGCAAACAGTAAACTTACAGTCCTCTCTGTCGCCAGACAAACACAGTAAGATGCGTGAAACCAACCCCAACTTTGTAATTACATTTCGCTCTTAAAATCCCAATGTGTAATTCCATTATGTCGTAATTAATGTTTTCGAAAGTTTAATGTAGTAAAAACGAAAAAAGAGCTGTTGGAATCGGTTCGGTTGAGATAGTTCCCCGTTGCCACTTGAGTGCAGGCAGCAAAACTTCTAGTTGCAAATTCAATTTTTGGAAGGATGATGTGCATCCATTCCACCCATACACACACATTGCCCTATGTGTGAGCTCATGTTTTCACGGTCGCAGGCAAATAGCAAAAGGAAAAAAACTTCCACACAACAATAAGGGGAGCAAACAATTTAGGGAGTGGTGTAGCATTAAAGTTTATTCCTTAAGAAAATAACCACCGCAAAAGCTGTGCAGCAGCAGCACTGCCAACATCCTTTGAGATGTTGTGCAATAACAGAAGTTGTAGCAAAAGTTCCTTAACCAGTTTTTTTTTGTTTTGTTACCATCCCTGGCTTTAGATTTGAATAGAAAAGCCTGGTCGTGCTGGTGGTGGTGATTCCGTGGTAGTACTTGGAAATGATGGTTTCTTGTGAGGGTGATGAATTTTGGTCTTTGCGGTTTCAGAATAAACTTTACGAAATACATTTTCTATCACAGAAAGTGTTTAAAAAGTTTTCTTTAAGGCAAACGCATAGGGACGAGGGATTTGGAATTTATTCGTTCAGTCATATGGTGTCTTTTTATTTAAAGATTTAGGTTAAGGAGAAATAAAGTTACTGGTCTGTGTTGTGGCTTGACCGAAGGCTTTTGACGACAATCTTTGTTTTTTTCCATTTTTTCTATGCAAGGGTTTTGAGAATTGTAATCTTATAAGGTCTTTGAATAAGAAATTGTATCTACTATCTATTTAGTCAAAGGAAAACGGTTTTAGTTAAATAGGAAAGACACAGGATGATGTCTGACGAATGTCAAAGTTGATGCAACGAGAAAACCAGGTAAGCTTGGTAGTTTCTATAAGGCGACCATGTTTGGCAAGCATACTCGAGGAGGAACCTAACAAGTGAATCCGAGAATTCATTTGACCACCGTCTGAAATGCAGAGTTGAAAGGTGTTTGGAGACTAGTGATGACAGGAAAGAGACTACGGTTTGACTCCCTACAAGTTATAAGTTCACGAAAACCTGACGAGGGTAAACTATTTCACAGTCGTGTAGAGTAGTTAAAAAACAACCTCCTATATTGAACCGTGCTCGTTTGCAGAGACTTCTTTTTTCCTCAGAAGCTGATGTATTTGTGTGAAATTAAGAAGAGTATTTAAAGTTAAATCAAGTCTGTAATCTTTGTCAAGGTAACATAGAGACCAATTAAGAGTTCCAAAGAACGAATTGAGGTCGCTCCTATCGGTATTCCCGAACTACCAAGCCAAAATACTCTTCTCGGTCGAACTGTTGGTAGAAAAGTAGGCACTTTCCCTGCAAATTTGTCAGCTAGTTCTGAGATGAGGACTTGAATATTTTGCTGCTAACCAAAATCCTTAAAGTCTGCCATAACTTTCAGTTGAGTGCTTTAAATGTTGCCTAAAATGGCTGCCGGTGACAAAGTCTTTGCGCTTATCATTGAAAAGAGAACTCATCGAACTTACTAACATAACTCCGAAAAGAGTTAATTGTTGGTATAAACACGTGTTCATAAAGTAAACATGTACCGCCTAAAGGGCTTATATATCTAATTTTCTTTAAAATATCTCAACTTTGACTTTCAAATCAACTTTTACATCATCTTCACTACATATGTACCTACCTACACATTCTCAATTATGTACTTTCTCAACCACAAAGTTTTCCCCGAGCTTAATTGACTTCCTGAGCAAAAGAAAATGTTGAAAAAGTTTCGCTCACTGAAAAATCCTTAAATGAAAATTCATTGCGCAAATAATTATCCTTAGAATATTCTTGCAAATTAAAATTGTTTATCGGTTATTACAAGGACGTCAACAAAAAAAAAGAAAAAAAAAAAGGAAAATTCCCTCATTACCAAGCTTTCGCTGTAAGTATATAGATATTTTTTTTCTCCTCTTTTTCGTTGCCTTCCTGTTCTTATTACGTTGGCCATATTTCCTGTGATAATTAGACCGTAATTTACTTTGTTTCTGTTTCTGTTTAAAATTTAACCGCGCGACCAAAATAAGAAAATGGTATATAATTTTTGACCGAACCTTGGGGTCCTTTTTTTAGTCTTAATTATTTTTCTGTTCTGCCCTCTGTGCCGTAATGAAGAAACAAAACAAATTGCCAATTTCAGGGAAAGAAATTAACTTGAACCTTTTTTTTTTTTTTTGTTCAGTGAAACTAAATATAATTTTTTTTTTTTAAATAAATCTCTACATCCCCAGTTTATCCTGTAATAATCCACGTGAAGCACCAATTTGAAAATTCATTTTGTATTCGCCCTCGCGGCTCATGAATATTATTAAAGCTGTTACACAGTCTCCCCCCCCCGCTCACTGTTTTGCATTTGTAAAAGCGGTCATTTTAGCGGTCCTACCACCTTTTTTCCGAGGCATTTAAGCCAATTGAAATATCATATTTGAAAACATAGTAATTTGAGTATGTTTTTGGCTGATTTCATTGCATATCTCATCCATAATTTGCTATGAATTTCAAAACAATCTGCCACAAAATGTGAATATGGATATCAGAGAAAATAAAAATTAAAATATGTGCGCATTATTAATGCCCGACTATGTGGGGGTTTTACTATGAATTTTTTATACTTTAATTAAGAGTTATATTAATTGGGCTTTTATTTCATCGCACCGCGGTGGTGGAGTGACGGTAAGTGATTTCGAATGCGGAACGAAATTAATTGGAAATTTTATGCAACAAAATAAAGTAAATAAGTCCTGTTGATTATGCTAGAGCAGGCATGAGTACTTTGCGCTATTTACACTCTACGTAGCGTGAAAAACGAGGCGAAAAAAAAGAACGATGCTGGAGTGAATAGGCGTGTTCAAGAGTCGCACTTTGACTGGTTGGTTTTTGCTTTGAAGGACAGAAGTCTGTGATAAGGTGCACTATTTTCTACTGGGACTGCTTGCTTATACAAGGAATATCATCAGAAATTCTTCTTTTTTTTTCTAAGGACATTCATTACAAAAGAAGCAACAAAAAGAAAAGAGTTTTCTTTGCATTTAATTGACAGGTAGGATGATGTCGTGCTGCAGGATAAATTCGTAGTATTTGCATTTAAATTGGTTGAATTGAAGGAAAGATACGGATACATAGCATAGTTTTCTTTTCTTATTTGTTTTTCATGTTCCAGTGGACCGGTTTCGTGTCTTTCATGCAAAGAAATGTAGGTCATACTTAAGAAGGGTAATAGTTTGCGGACCAAATGCCCTTGGGAATAAGCATTTATGATGGCAACAGAATCTGGATCAAGAGATGCCAAAACCAACAGATTAAGAGATTTCTCAGTGTGACAGATTTCGAAGACCATCTTACATAAAAAAAATAATGGACTGTTGTGAAAATTTACTCATATTATCTCGCAGATTTCCCTTCTTGCAAAGGTAACGTGATGATCAGTCGTTCATTCCATTGTTTTGAGAAGCGTTCTTATATTTGACGACGGCTGCAAAATTTAGCTTCACAATCTAAACGCTCCCAGGACGCTCAAGCCTTCGCATGAAAGGTCAAATTTTTCAGCAGTCATTGTTTTGTAAAAGAGTTCTAAGAACGCGCTGGGTTGGAACCAACCGTATTGAGATATCTCTGAAGGTACCACAGCTTAAAAGCTAGTAAGTCTTCGAAGAAGTGACTGCCAAGTCAAGGCGGGACACATGCAAAACAGGTGCTAAACAGATTCGATTTCTTCGTTGTCTCTCCAGCTTCACTTAAGTTGTTGTGAGGTAAGCTGAGCTACTTCGCGTAAATACCAAAAACTCAGTGCCCAGTAAAGACGAGAAAAATGACTTCTGCACTTCTACGACTGGCTGTAATCAAAGAAAGAGCCTTCTTCTTATCGAGGACCGCCCAAAGTGTTCTAAAATTTTAAAATAAGTAGGTATTGCTGATTGCGATTTGTACAAAGGGATGGATCTACTTCTGACCTCGCAAGTTCATCAGCCCTTTCTTCAACAAAAAGGAACGACAAGGATGAGATACATTTTTGACCGTATAATCGAGTCGATATCCTTTTTAAAATCCCTTAATACTTAATGCACCGTCTTGAGAAATTATCCAATTATTTTCCAGCAGTTGCCATACCGTGAACATTTGTTCACTCATAGATCGATTTCTCTGGAATCCACATTGGTAGCCTCCAATAATCCCCGCGTACGGAGTGAGTTAAGCTCATAAAGTCTTAATAAGTCTTTAATACAATTTTCAAATATTTAATTAGATAACAGCCCATGCCTGTGCCGAATAATCCTTCAAATCAATACACTTTACGACAAAAAAAATTAATTCTAATTGCTTTTATAGGAACACTTTTCAGTTGAAATTTTCTTCTGAACTTCCCCAATTTCCCCCCCTTAAAACTCAAATACCAAAGGCAGATGGGAAGGCTGTTAATTCATTAAGAATCCATTAAAATTCATCGAAAACAATGGAGAATCTGTCCAAAAAACTTTTTATTATCCATCAAAAGTTTGCACAACTCGTGCAACGTTTTGTGTTTTTCACCACACCACCTCCTTCTTCGTTCGTTCGTTCGTTCGCCATTTAATTTTCCATTAATGGCCAAAACAGTTGAAATAAAAAAAAAAATATAATTTCATTAGTTGTAAGTAAAATAAGAACAATCGAGTTCTTCCAGTTTTAATTACAAGTTTCATTTTGCATTTTATTATCAACTGTCAGTTGGAATTTAATTTACCCCACAACCATTGGCCGTCTATTGGATAGACAATAAAAAATTACAGAGACACAGGAGTAGAAAAAAACAAAAAGGACATTTACATTTACCCTCTGTGCACATGTTAATGGTCCACTTAAATAATAATTTTTAATTGCCATTAATTATTATTTTACCATTATCCTGGTTACGTTCTATATTTCCTGTCGTTTTTTTACTTTATGAGCTTTCCTAGACCCGCTTTCCAGTGTCTGGAACAATTCATCTTCATTTTATCCCCAACTGGGATGGGTGTTCTTGTGTTCTTTGCTTGGAGCAAAGCGCTGTCTTGTATGCTTTGTGGAATTGCGCCGGGGACACCGGCTATAGACGAAAGATGTAAAAAGAACTTCTGCTCTCGGTTCAGTGTTATTATTTCACATTTTTAATGGACAATAAAATGGGGTTTTGTGGTGTAATACCTTGTCGTTCCATTTTTATATGCCAATAAGAGGAGATTTCTACTTCGGTCTTTTTATTTATTTGTGCATTTTTATTTTATTTGTCTTCGTTCTCCTGCTGGTTCCACCTGGAGGATGTTTTGTTGCATCTTTTGTATTCAGTGCAGGGAACAACAAGTATCTGTGTGTGTTTTGTCTTTTCACATAAAAGAGAAGTAAGCTCCTCTGTCTTTCTAAGCCCTTTTCAGGAAACTTGTGTAATAATATGGGTGTTAAATGTGTGGAGTTTTTTTTCCCCCCTGAATTTTGTGGGCACTTTCCCGAAGTAATTTTCAGTTAACTATTGGCTTTGGGACAAAATGTAATTTCAAATATTTTTTTTTAACGAGGAAAAGTCCTTAGAAAAGTCCTTTTTGATGACCATGGTTTACATTCTTGACGAGGGAAAAATAGAATAATATTACAAAAGCTTTATTGTTTATGTCTTTTTAATTTTGTGTTGAATAATCATGTTATTTAAGTCTAGCATATTGAAGACTCCAATAAGTGGTCTACACATGCACGAACTATACCGAAAGTGGTCAAAGTTTTAAAGTAATGCCTTAAGCGCAGCGTAGTTGTCGATACGGACATAGATACTCCGTTCTACCTGTTGCTTTCAATAACAAGAAAGCATAAGTTTCCGCTTGGAAAACGAATGCATTTTTGCCTAATGAATAGTGAAGCTTAAAGTTATCGCCTTCCACGAAGACGCCAGAACCAAGAAATGCGATCAAAGCTAGTCCTGAATGCTAAGAAAAGCAATTTTTAAATTTGCAGCAGCTGAAGTTCCGGTGTCATTGCTTTAGACGATATATCCGTGGGAACAGAGTCATAGGACAAGTGTCACGCAAGATCATCAAAACTCAAGTATGGATAATACTATACCAGAAACTACCCGTGATATCGACGTTAATCTGCAGATACCGGCGTGCCCATATCTATGATTCCCTACCAGATGACTGAAAGTCTCCGCTTTCGTCTCAGGAAACGTATCTTGATTTAGCTGGTGAAACTCCTGGTTTTTTCTTCTTTCTTCTTCGGGGGCATATACTTAGTGTCATATGGAAGAACTGATAGGATAATAACCACACTGTGGTGCAATTTCTGGAAATTTTTCTAGTCGATTTGTCCAAGTTCGAATCAGCTTGTATTTTAATAAATCGCGTCATGTTTTCCAGCAACGTTTATCTCAGCAGATTTGGGCAGTCACACAACAAGTGTTAAATGGTCTCTATCTCTTCTGTATTTTAAGACCTCCACCAGTAAGTCTGAAACACTTATTCGGATGAAAATTCTTTTGATATTCAAAGCTAATAAGCTGGTCCTTTCTTTATTCAATTGCGACAATAGACTGTGACATATGACGCACTTGCCTCTGAAGATCGAGACGCAGTTGATCAATATCGCCAGTCAATTAGATCATTCGCAGCCAAGTCAGTGAAAGCAAGGGCAGTCAAAGACTAATGTGTCACAGCAACATTCCGGCAAACTGTGGGCTGATGAATTAGCTAGATAAGGTCCCCTTAGTGCAAATAGTAAGCATGTCGCCAACAACGTCAACGTGCTTATATCTTATACCAAATGCGTGACTCACGCCGATTCTGTGATTGAAAAACTAAAAAAAGGCAAAGTAGAAGCACTGTTAGCTAACTATGACCAGTCCCAGTCCTAAATACATGTGTGAGTACATATGCGAGTTTATATATCGAAACAGATCATTTCGGAGAAAGGCAAGTACTCAGCACTCACCACATCAGCCCCAAAAATCTGCCACCTGATACAAGAGGCAGAACCATCACAAAAAAAAGTGTTTTACAGTGTCGGCCCCCTCTTCACAAGCGTCATAGACATTGCTGTCACTTAAGCCTAACACGTTGAGTTTTTCGGCAAAAGCTTAGTGACTCGTTATAACGCCAAAAGTTGTCTGCGTCAGAAGTCGGCAAGTATCGATTTGATCTGCCTGCATTTTTGGAGAGTTATGCGCGAGCCGCAATGGAAGATCTAACCGAAGATGTGGGCAAACCTAACAAAGGCTCAGGAGCAGAGAAGATCTTCTCTGAATCTTGCCCTTAAACAAACTCATCCGTGATCTTATTTCCTGTAACCCTGTTATTTGTTGGGTTCCAGACAAGACTTAGCAGATTTAGTCGTTCAGCCGAATTCAAACTTGTTCTGAATTCTCGAACTACTAAGACGCTGTCTTCGTCTTGTAGAGGTGCCACGATTAATCCTCGCTTTGAAAATTTTTAAATTTTCTTCACCACTTAGATATCCTGCAATAAGCTTCAAAACTCAAATACAAAGCGATCAGTGATGTTAAGTTCAAATCAGCTTTATTGCCTTCCTACTTCAAACACGAGTGCCTTTTGAAACTTATAAAATGTTCCTTCCAGTGTAATTTATAAATGAAGAATTAAGTTGTGTCTTTTAAAATTTCGAATAGAAAGGTCAAGTCAAAATGCCCACTTACAGCCTTCTGTTTTCCAAATGAAACACTAAACATAATCCCAGGATTTCGTTCAAATCGATTCATTTGTGCTTGCACGTGACACTCCAAAAACAAACAGACACCATGGACTTCAACTAGATTTATGCTAATATTATTCACATTTTAAGCCTCCCTCAATGCAAAAAACAATGTATCTGTCTAGGTCTACTGCTTAAATACAAATTGTTCTTACAGCTTCTTCACTTATTCAAGACACTTTTTAGCAAAAGCCCTCCATTTGCCAATGCTTATTGTTTGCAATTTGCATTTATTATTCATCCCTCGACGACTTTTCCTTTCGTTATTATTATTCACAGAGAAAAACAGACAAACAATTCAAAAATATCATTCCCATTAGAATTGAAATAATAACAAAAGCCAGTGTAAAGGCAAAACCACTCCAAAAAGGATCCATCCGCCACAAACACCGCCCAATAACAATCCGATTAATCCAAAGAGAAACGCAAAAAAAAAAAAAGTTTCACAATTGTTTCTCTTCGTTTTGCCTCTTTCTTTTATCCAATTACAAAATAAAAATAAACACAATAAAAAAAAATGTATATATACATACACCAGAGTTTCCGAATCCCAATTGGCTATTAAACCCCCTTAAAACAGGAACTGCCTCAGAAAGAAAAAAAAAGTCTGCCCGCCGCCGGAACCTGTTTAGGCATAAATATTCAATTAGTCCGGCATTAAATCAAATCAACCGAGAAACAGAAAGAATACTCCACAACAAAAGGAACGAGTCGGGAATATTAAAACGAGAAATGACTTAAAATAAGTTGAAATAAAAGAATTTCCTTAATTAATTGTATAAAAAGGATGCCTGTCCAGTTTGCTTCCTGAAAAAAAGAACAGAAGATTCGAAAATAAAAACCTTTCCTAAAATGTTGACTATAAAACTTCAATTGAATGGAGTTAACATTAATTAGGTAGACAGCGGCGCAACCACATTGTAGTCCATTAAATGGAAACCACTTGGAAAAATGAATTTCACTATGGCAATACAATTTTATTATTAATTTTCAACAAGAGCCCAACCAACGATATATCCTTCCGATAGAAGAGCACATCTGCCCACACACACATTTGTTGTTACTGATTTGATCCTGTGGTCGTTGATGGTTGACTGGTCAGAGTGCAACATAACGTTGCAACAATTGGTTCAATTGTCGAGACCGGTGGTGAATTTCGTTGACCATGGTCTTAATTTCACACAAAACGTTACGTTTCGTTAAGTTTTCCTACACAGGACATGCAATTGACATTAATAGTTTTTTTGTTTTTTTTTTTCTCTTTAGATTGAAGCACTGAATTACACTACATATTCGGAAAAAGGAGGATTAGAGAACTTTCCAAAATGACTAAGGACCACTGCACCAGCAGTAGTCTGCTGTCCATCATTCTTCTTCTCCTGACAATTGTCCAATTAACAACAACCATGAGCTCATCGGCACAGCTCAGTTTTACAATGAAAATACGCGAAGACTGTCAAGAATTGTCCAGTACATCAGAATGTCACTGTTCACCGGCAGTAACCGATTATGAAATTTCCTGTCCCGGTCAGGGAATCGATCCTAAGATCAGGATTCGTATACGCCAGAATCAATATGTACAAATCGATTGTATTCACTTGGATCCAACCGAATTTAATCTCCTGCCAAACATGAGCATTGGTAATAATCCATTGGTACAGATTCGTCAGTGTCCACTGCCACCATTGCAACCGATTCAGAGTATTTTGCAAAGGTTGGGAATCACTCATGTAAACACTTTGTTCTTTGAAAGCGGAGATCTGAGTGGTCCGCTTTTACGCCTTCATTTTCGAGGCCTTCACGACCTCGGTCGACTGAGACTGAGTTCGAATGGCCTCTCCACACTGCCAGAGGATGTGTTTGCTGACCTCAAGAATCTAACATGGTTAAATCTTCGTTCGAATAAAGTGAAATTGCCTCAGAATATATTTTCCTCGCTAGAAAATCTGAACTTTCTCGAATTGGGTCATAACAATCTACAAGATCTTCCACCTGGCATCTTTCGTAATCAAAAGAAACTCACTCTTCTGAATCTCTGGAGCAACAATTTGACAGATCTGAGGAAGGAATCCTTCGAGGGAGTGTCATCGAAAACTGAACTCGATCTGAGTGGGAATAACATTGTAACCCTACGTCCAGATGTTTTCTCTCTGATAAAGAATCTAGCAGACGTCAATCTCAATGGAAACTACTTTAAATCCCTACCCGTGGGGTTGTTTGCTGAAAATAAGAATCTCACCGTATTCCGTTTGAATAACAATCGAGTGCCATTGAAGGAACTACCAGCGGGATTACTATCTAATTTACCATTTCTTCGAGAAGTTCGTCTAGGTTGTGATTTGGAGAACATTCCTGCGGATGTCTTTGCCAATTCGACGCAAATACGAAATATTACGATTTCTGGAAACGCCCTAACTGAGCTGCCATTGATGCTCTTCGCCGACCAAGTAGAGCTAATTGACTTGGATCTCAGTTATAATAAGCTGGTTGCATTCCCCGACAGCATATTCCAGAATACAAGGAATTTAATTGTCCTGCGACTGTCGTATAATCAATTGGAAAACGTTTCAAGGTAAGTACACGGTCAGAGTCATAGATTTCTCTAATCAATTCTCTCTATTTAGTGAAATATTTGCTAGCCTAGCAAACTTGGAAATTCTTTACATGGACAACAACAACCTGATGAGCATTGATTCCGCAGCTTTCAGTCAAACCCAAAAGCTAAGCTACATCAACATGGAGAACAACCAGATAAGACTTCTTGAATCGTTCGATAACTTTTTGAAACCTGAATATCAAACCGATTTGAGCTCGCCGTTTAAGGATTTAAGAGAACTTAAAACACTAAATCTAAGAAACAACTCGATCAGCAACATCTTCCAAGATTGGAAGCTGAATAACTTGAAGCTACAAACTCTAGATCTGAGTTATAACAACATAACCTCGGTCAATGAAAACGATCTGCTGTACCTAAGTAGACGAATCTCTGTTAATTTGACTCACAATGCCATCCGCACGATAAACTTCGTTGGAATAGACTATCTAGACCTTGATACAGAAAATCAAAAGATTAATGTAGCCTTTGGTCATAATCCACTTTTCTGCGACTGTGAATTGTTGTTCCTGGTACAATTCTTGAGGGGGCACGTTGGAGTGCAACTAAAGGACGCTCTTCAAATCAACGTCGACGATCTTCAATGTAACGATCCGGAAAACTTGCAAGGTCGCTTTGTAACTCAATTATCTCCGAAGGAACTCCTATGTCCACTTGACTATGAGTCTACCTCTAAGAAATTATGTCCAGTTGGATGCACATGTTGGGTGCGATCATTCGATGGTATATTGATCGCAAACTGCTCGAATGCAAATTTCACTACGATTCCAACGCTGCCCAGTCTACAATCGATACGTTTGAATGGAACTGAGTTGTATGTCGAAAACAATAGCATAGCAAGGTTACCACGTGCCTCAACACCTGGATACGAGGACGTGATTCAACTCTATGCGGCCAATAACAGCCTTACTGCGATTTCAGTTGAAAATCTGCCTAAGCGTATTAACCTCTTGGACGTGTCACACAATAAACTACAGGGCCTTAACAATACTGCTTTGAAAGCCTTAAATGAAAGCCGAACCATATACTCTTTAGCCTTAGGCCATAATCCATGGCAATGTGACTGCGCATCGCAAAATCTATTAAAATTCGTCCAATCAAACTTCAAGCTCGTTCGAGATCTAAACGTAATGCAATGTGTGAGTGGAGAAAAATTCCAAGAACTAACTCTCGGCGACATCTGCCCGGTGAAACAAGGCCTGATAATTGCAATGTGTGTGCTTATTGCCGTGATTAGCCTCTGTTTGGGTACATTTGCAGCGTTATACTACAAATATCAGCAAGAAATTAAGGTCTGGCTGTATGCCCACAACATGTGTCTGTGGTTTGTGACGGAGGAAGAGCTCGACAAGGATAAGAAATACGATGCGTTTATCTCGTATTCCCACATAGATGAGGACTTTATCACAGATTACCTAATTCCAGAGTTGGAAAATGGTCCGACACCTTTCAAACTTTGCCTTCACACCCGCGATTGGGTTATAGGAGAGTTCATCCCAAATCAAATCGTACGATCAGTGGATGATTCCCGACGAACGATTGTTGTTCTCTCGCCGAATTTCATTGAATCCATCTGGGCCCGCATGGAATTCCGAGCTGCTCACACAGCTGCCTTGAATGAGGGAAGAGCAAGAGTAATTGTCATTATCTTCGGCGACATTGGCAACATCGATACTTTAGACCCCGAATTGAAGGCATACCTTCAGATGAACACCTATGTCAAATGGGGTGATCCATGGTTCTGGAATAAACTACGCTACGCTATGCCACATCCGTCAAATAATCTTTCAGGACTTGTTAAAACTGCCCTCAAAAGCTCAACAGATGATAAATTGGAACTCATCAAGCCATCACCGGTTACTCCACCACTCACTACCCCACCAGCTGAACAAGCCGGCAAGAACCCACTGTTGACACACATAAATGGCGTTTCACACTCCCCAATGGGCGACGGCAGTGTCACCCAACCTTACTATTTAAATGGAAAACTTCCCAATGGACACAATGGACACATCAATGGCGCCTTCATTATCAACACAAATGCCAAGCAAAGTGATGTATAGGCCAGACAAAAATTCGGACCTTACCATCTAGAGTTGTGAAAGTTCTCCGAAAAAAGTTCACCGACAAATAAAATGAGAAACACACACAATAAAATGGACACAAACTATCTTTATCCTTGATGTGCATTATTTACAAAAAAAAACAAATGGATCCCTTACTCCTTAA
Organism: Criorhina ranunculi; assembly: GCA_951813785.1. Taxonomy (NCBI): domain Eukaryota; kingdom Metazoa; phylum Arthropoda; class Insecta; order Diptera; family Syrphidae; genus Criorhina; species Criorhina ranunculi. The sequence continues at coordinate 17,311,255 of OX638381.1, forward strand.
GTGCTCCAAGAAGCATAACTTTATGAGACTCCTAGACGCTTCAGAAACAAATTAGCATCGCATTATCAATAAGAATGAACATGAGCCCTTTATTGGTACCGTGACGATTGATATATGAAAATATTTTAAATTTAATATTTTTTTTTAAACTTTGTGTAAGTCTCAAATAGAAATCTTATTTTTAAGGACTGACGCTCAAATATTTACTGTTTTTTCTTTCATTTTCCTAAATGCTTAGTTTAAAAATTTTAGTTATAATCTTTTGTATGTAAAATTTAAAATATATACCTACTTTTATTTTTGTTTTATTAGATTAAGATCATCATGCGAATCTCATGAATAAATGAATAAAAATAAAAATATATCTAAACCTAAATAATAAGAAAAAGAAATAATTAAATAAAATATTTCTATACGCGCGTAGTTTAATCGAAATTAAATCTCGAACTAAAAGGACATGAATGTATATGAAATTTTATTTTGCATATATTTTTTTTATGTATTTTTGAGAATTTTAATTTTATTTTAGCTATAAATATATTACAGATACAGTTGTGGGATATTTTAGTTCGATAATATCTTAGTTGTAAGTTTAAATAAAAAAATGTAAAACATGATGGTAATGAGAAGGAGAAAAGTAAAAATGGCCTTTTTTATATCGAATATTAGTGAATACGTTTTCTTGTAAATAAATAATTTAAAGACTAAATAAAATGAATAAGATTAGAGAATATGAAAATATTTGTGTTTATCATTTTATTAACGCCTTTAACTGGAGACGAGACCAAAAATACGAGCGCCTAAGATAGGTCGAGTTCATAATTGTAAAAATACCGCAGCCGTCCAGATTTTGCGTTCATAAATGTAAAAAAGACTGCATTACCATTGCAGCTTTTCGGCATCACTTGTGTTCATAAATGTAAAACTGCTGTCAAAGTTGTGCATTCCCTGTATAGGTTTTTCTTTTGCTGCCGAGCTACAAAGAATTGTTTTTGTTGGCAAACTTCTTCCTGTTCTTCAATTTTCTTTAAGTTTATTTTATCAAGTTTTCAAAACTGTAAGTAATTTCGTTATTGATCGTAAAATTACTTACATACATATGTATAAATCCTATTACTATTGAATAATATTTTATATAGGGAAGAATCCGAGCAAAATAACTGGTCTATCGCCGAAGTCAAACTTTTGGTAACGGTTCGACTTTGCATGGAAAGCGAATTTTTGGCTGGCAAGAGGAAAAAGGCTATACTTTGGGGCAAAGTTTTGGCCGAAGTCAAACGAATTTCAACCATTTTTCCCCACAGAAAATCGGATATCAGTAAAAAAATTCAACATGTAATCATATCCTGCAACCGAATAAAGAAGAGGAACAGAGAAAATAAGCGCAGCTCAAGTCAGAAAACAACAACCTTCCAAGTTACACAAAAATATTAAACTTCCGTCACTTTTTGACAGGACACTTTTAAATTCACATTTATGAACTCAGTTTTCGCCAATGCATAGCTGCCGCATGAATGCAACAAAGAAGTTGTACAGCAGATTTGCAGCAATTTGTTTACAATTATGAACACGACAATAGTCTGAGACTTCAATCCTCAATATGCCACCACAAACCCAAACGACGATTGTGTGGGCCATCACAAGGAAGGTAGAACAAATCACTTGAGCACTGTCAAGAGAAATGTGACAAGCGCATCAACAAGGGTTATGTTAGGTTAATGTAATGCACCAACCTTGGAGTCCATTGTTACCATTCTTTGCTATCCTGAGAACCTTAAAAGTGAAACCGCCGTATTAGAATCAACCGAACTGAGATAAATCTCTAAAAGTCTCCCAGCTCTCTCTATTACCAACTCTAGGCGGAAAAGTTAAGCAACCTGTGCCATATCCAGACAGTTTTGGCCTACCTACAATAAAAACAGGCCGAATGACCTGATCAATAGGAACCGCATCGAGACAGCAAGAATCACAGCAATTAGCACGGGCCACTGGCCGATAGGTCAAAACGCTGCCAAGCTAGGAATCCCGTTCAACCCCCACTTTTACAGTTGCGACAATTCACACGAAAAGGAAACGTTATTCCACTTTCTCTGTGACTGCCCGGCACTTGCCAGAGCCAGACAGCGCACTCTCGAAAAACCGTTTTTCAAGGAACTTTCTGAGATTTCGCATATACAATTCAGCAACATTATCAATTTTCTCAACTCCACAGGATGGACATAAAAACATGATACGCCCATCAACATCCAGGTCACGTAAGTTGTGGTATCAAAACGGAGCATCCACGCTACTTGTGTCTCTGGCAGGTTCACCAGTTTCAACCGCTTCTACCTACCTACCTCCCAGCTCAATATTATGTAAGTTTTTCACTTTATCAAAGAAGTGACGACCAAGAGTTTTCATTCTCGCAAAACAGATTCGATTTGGAAGACTTATCTTCTTCAGATGGTTCCTAAAATTTCCGTGTTCTATGGACAACGCTACAATTTCTACATTGGTGAAGTCTGCATATTGTTACACTTTCTCACCTTCTCAGTTTATTTGTAACCAAGCTTTCAATATCGTTCACCATTCCTCTACCTAGAGCAATAAATGGTTCAAGACCCAGAAACTTAGAGGTTTACTCCTGCTTCTGCTGGGGGTTAACCCAAGACAGTGTCGTCATTTTGAATTAAAAAGTCATTGCCAATATTGTCTGCTCGATTTACTTGATTACTGCATGGTTGTCCAATGCGATTAAAATATTTCCACAGCGCACTTGACCTTCATGCACGGTAGTCCAACACGTGTAGCAGTGCCAACATCTTGGCATTTTGTCCACAAACGAAAGGATACTTGCTTCAGCTCTAGCATCTATGGATTATGGATCCGCCTGTAAAGATGGTTAAATCTGCTAATCCTCTATGTGGAAGCAATCCATAAAAAAAAAGCGGTATGTGGTAACCCTAACTATTTCCTTACCTACCAACGTCCTTTGGCATATAAAGGTCCCTAATCACAATATCCATGATCTTTTCTACGTTCATAGATCCTGTGCCGAGCCAGTGCCTTTTGGCATCTCAGTTCAATCGAAGTATCGTGATTGCTTCCTATGATTCCAATACATCTCAGACGGTGTAATTGTTGTTCTATATTGTGAAGCCCGTAGACTCACCTGAACACCGAAAAAAACTTTCCTGTCTCTTACTGTTTCACAGAAATAGCAAATTACATTCCACCCCTTTGACGATTAACCAGCAACAAGCGTCATGCTTCGAATGCTTGTCAGTTCAGTCTTAACTCCTCTTTTGGACGTGCAGCACTATTACTAAACCCTTGAAGCATCGGTAACTCCTTCTTCTCTTCTCTAATTTCTCTAATACCTGGGATCTAATTTTAGGGAAGTCATAGCGATAATTATATAGCCTCTGTTAACAAAGTGTCTGAGATTATGGGTGATGGTAAAAGCTTAAAGTTGTCTTTCTATTTCATCGGTTCCGTTGGGATATTGTCATAGTAGGCCGACATAAAAGTTTTGTATTTGAGCACTGACATTTTAAACATCTGCCACCTAGACTGCTTTTATTTTTTTAAATATTAAGTACTTTCGACTTAGAATTTAAGAAGCTCCTTCCAAATGAATAACATCCAAAGGACCCTCTTATCAAGAAAAATTTCATCTCCCAACCAACTTCTTAATTCATCAGATTAACGTCGCGATAAGAAAATTAACCTGTATTTTCTCGACGACTTAACACTCTGATCCTCTTTGAGGGCACTTAACATTCACAACCGCTTTTCGACTTTGACTCCTGCTACCTAGGCAATGTGCCACCATCATCTCCAGAGACAAATTACACTCTGTGAAGCAACTTAAAAGCCACTTTACAAGTGTTCGTTATTTATTCGAAAGTGTTGAGAGGAGTTTTATCAAAATTTTCAAATATAACGAAACGTATTACACGAAAAAATGCATACACACAAAAAGACTGTAAATTGCGAAACTTTTCCACCTGCTCTACCGCCCACTTCCGCACAACTACTAACAAATAAAGAATACCTTCAATTTTGTGTAATTTATAAAATGGCATATCCACAAGTAGTTGCTTTGAAATGTTTTCTTTTTTTTTCGCTCCTTTGCTTAGAGCGACTTTGGGAGAGGGTTACAAGACAGGCGGCGGCGTTAGAGAATAAGGAAACTTTAGCAATAAAAAAAAAAAAAAAAAACTTCGTCGTGGAAGGCACGATGCACGAAGGGAAAAATTATATTTTCCAAGTTTTCCACTTTAAAAGTTGTCTATGCTAGCTTCTTCTCATTTTCGAATTGACGACTGCAAAGCGGCAGAACTACCAGCAACAGGAAAGCAGAGTGAGGGTGAGGGTAACTTTGGCCTTCAGACCACATGAATGGCATCAGGTGATAAAGGAGGCTATGGAATGTATTTGAGGGAAGAATAGACTACTGGTGTTGTACCGACGTACTCTCATATATTTCACCACAATGAGGATACAAGTATGAATAAAGTCCAATCGTTGTGTCCTCCCTATTGAGGGGAACCGTCAACTACCCACTTCGTATATTTTCTGAATGACTAAGGGATGAATCGCTAATTTCGTAAATGGTCTTGTTCTGTCGTTTTATCACTCTCGCTCTGTGGGCTCCCCTGCTGGTTGTGGAAAGTCGTTGGCAAGAAATGATTTCTTATTTTGTATTCGCCTGCCGCAGCAATATCCTGTCGTGACTATTGGCACTTTGACGAAGAGAGAAGGCAACTTATTCCGCCGCATGGCAAGTGCAAAGGACTCAACTTCTGTGTGAGTGAAAAGTTATTTGGTATTCATTCACCAGACGGAATGACTGTAATTAAGTGAAAATTATGATTTCCTCCTATTAAAATGGAGGAGTACCTACCATCAAGCAGTCTGCTCTCGGTTAGACACTGATACTGACTGTCTTAAATTTCAACAGGAGGAGCAGTAAAGTAAAGCTTTTTTTTTATGGTGGTAGTTAGGATGTCCTGATTGTTTGCTGCTTTCTTTTGGTTTTTGTTGCGCTGGTTGATAAGAATGAAGTTGAAATTTATGACTTCAAAAGTTAAGACAGCAGCGTTTGGTTGAGACAAGAAAGAGGAGTAATAAGAGGGAAAGAGGGAAAGAAATATCTGATAAGAGGTACCTGGGTAAAGTGGCGGTACTCGAGCAAAGCAAATCAATTTGTGGCTGAAGAAATCAGCAATATGCATATGAAATGAATTTGGAAGGACTTAGGTCTAGAAGATCTATATTCAGGCAAGGCGAAGAGCTATCGTGCGATTTCTTTAACATCGCTCTTGCAAGAATTATGCAGAACTCAAACGGTAACACGATTAGTGCAATCCTTCAAAAGTCTGTGCACAAGCAAACGCTGAAGATATTGAGAACACTGCGTAATGTCGACAGCGCATTAATGAGTGTTGAAGCTAAAGCGGAGAAAACGGTCAACACAAGATAAATGCTGTCAACATACAAGGACACCCAATACCGACGTCACAGACAGAATGTGGCCATGGTGTAGTGGTTGCATCATCGCTTGTCACGCTGAAGGTTCCAGGTTCGAATCCCGAAGTCAAAAAAAAAAACACGATCAACTGCGAAAAAACAAAAAGCTGACGTCAACTCTACTGCATAGGCAAAAGACTGGCAGAAGGGTGGTCATATGGCTTGAAAGTGGTGATCGTACTAATGACATCGGGATATTCGAAAGAAAGACTGCGAATTATAAGCAATGGCAACAGTACCAATAATTCTCCCCAGTCATTCTGGACACCACCCTCGGAGCAAAGATAGAAACCTAACATCAGCTGCGTTTTCAAATCACTACACCAACACTAGCGCTGTGTTAATAGCATCATAAGGGTATTCATAACCCCTTTAGCGCTAGTGAATTATAAAAAAAAATATGTCACCTTACAAACCTAGATAGATATAACTTTGTATAGTTACAGACTTTGTTTACCTAGACTCCACGATCAAACAAAGGATAACTCTTGCCAATTGATGTTTGGTTCGGACTAAGAAGACAATTGCAATTGCAGAGTAGCAAATCCCTCTCTTGAACAACTAAAGTAACTTTATACATGATCATTCATGTCCTGCAGAAGCATGAACTTCGATGAACGAGGTCGGCCTGGGTTGTTTTGAGAGGAATCGGACCCGAAGAATCCACGGCGCAGTAAAAAGAGTCAAGCGGGCATTGAACCTCGACAAATCACCTCCGGAAAACGTTTATATTCGGCTTCCTTCAGAAAGTGAACTACAGATAGAGTTAGGTAGTTTGTTACCCGCATCAAGGAGAATGTGGGCAAACTAAAATAATTGATCGACTAAACAGAACTCGAGGAGGCTTCGCCACTGTGCAGCCAAACTAAGTCTCCCTAACAACACAAACTGCCATAGTCGCAGGAATGAGAAGCATCAATTTAAAATTTCTGGATCAGATGAGTTCTAAGTCGATGAAAGCCTTAAGAACCTAGAGCCACTGAAGAGGGTTACTCTTATTGTTGACAAACAATTTAAGATAGAGAAGACTTATGCAGTTGGCACAGTTAAAAAGGTGTCCTTTCTTGAAATTCCATTCATCACATCTATCTTACAGACGAGTTTTCGTATCCAATCATCTCCATCTGCTTGGTATCCTGTTAGATACTTTCTAAGTCCTCCTATCCAAGTCGCGACCAATGGGGAAGTGTAAAGAAAAATTTAACCTGCTCGTTATAAAGTTCACCTCTCCTCTGTTCCGAAGGACGTAACTGAAACGCGTAAAAGGCCAACAAACTCGTAACGGACGGATCCAAAAACAGACCAAAGGTGTCCCTTTGACAACTTTTAAAACTGCAATCAACAAACTAATTCAACAGGATTTCAAAAAAATACTAGACTAATCTAAAAACATGAGTAGTGCCGACGATTTAAGTGCAATGTCCTGTTATTCTGCAAAAGCACACGTAGGCGTATACGTAATTTTTTTTTTAATTTTTTATTTTTTTTTTATTTCTCACAGGCAAACAGAATTTTAATAAATTCCATTAAATAAAATTGGTCTAAATGGCCAGACCACTTTGGGAACGATTTTCTCGCAATTACAACTTATGCTCATTGTTATGCTGGAACACAATTCGCTCTTCGCGTGGTATCCGATTCCCGATTCGTTGCTTCTTTTTTTTTTTCGCTCCATTTAAAGTCCATTCATACGCATTACGTGTCGGTGGGCAAGTTGTTGATGAAAATAAATGAATGCCTTAAATGAGGATTTGTATATATTGCCGACCACGAAAGCGTCAGCCGTGGGCGATCGCGCGCCGTTTCTGGCTGGTAAAAGCTGCCACGCGCATAAATTAAAACTCATTACAATAAACTTGGCATTGTTTGCGAAAGGGGGATGAAAACCACCAACAAAATGGGCCGAGTGTGGGACGCTTGCAAGAATATTCAAGGATATGGGCTGGTGAAACATTGATACACTTTAAGGTCCCCGTTAATTAAATTATGGAAAACGGAAATGAACACAGTCCGCTTCATGTTATTCTACATGTTGTGATAGTCCTTGCAGGCAATGAACTGTTGTGATACGCACCCAGTATAAGGCGTCGCGGAGAACATGTGAATCGGGCAGGAACCCAAAACCCGAAATTGGATGCAAACGTTAATTGCTACTCTAAGTGCGGTCGGTATGGAGCACTGTAGCCAAGTTGTATTAACAGAACCTGCTGGTTGTAGTGTTTGGCTGGGGTAAATTAAGTTTTGGGGCTAAATTGTTAGTTAAGCAACATGAGTCGCTGGTACTCCTGCTGCTGCTGCTATTGCCGTTGCTGCGTTCATAAAAGAGGCATGAAATGAAGGAGGACATTGTGCCAAAGATGGTGGTTGTAGCTGTGATGAAGCACACATCTGTTTTCATTCAATTAATTCCCTCTCGGAGGGTGTTAGGTGTCTTTAATTGGGGATGTTATTAGTTCAATATAAAATTACTGCTTCAACAGAGCGATAGTTAAAGTAAGGTCCTGGCAGGCAACCGGGTTAAATAGTGAATAGTTATGCGCCAGCAGGCAATGGCTAATGTTGCAAAGTCTAATTGAAGACCAAAGCTCCGGTAAACAACTTCGAATTGAATTATACTCTGTGGGCAATTGGAATTAATTGTGGAGACAATGTGTTCTGTTAGCTTCAAATGGCAGCACCTGATCTTAAAAACAATGATAATGATGGTAATTAGTTTTGTGCTGTTAGAGATATGTGATGCTTGATGGCACCTTAATGGATAAACAAGGGGGTTTAGGTTAATGGCTATTCGGGAAAGTGACTTAGAAATTGAAGTTGTATAAGTTGACTGAGATTTACTAATTCACATTACTCTGTTCGAATGTCATTCAAGGGTAAGAATCATTATAAAACAATTGAAACGGCAGATTTATTGTTTACATCATTCACTTGATGAATTGCTTATTTTACTTCACTATAGATGGCGTCTCAATCTACGATCGATTGAGTGAAGATGATTTCAACAAAACATTCTAAAATCTTGTGAGAGAAGAGACTATGCCACACAATGGCTACGGTAATCCTACAAACAAATAACTTACTTAATCCTACAATTTCCTGTAATTGACAGTCATTTAGAATGAGACAAGGAATTTTCAGGACTTAAACCTGCATCTGCGTCAAATGATAAAGCAGAGTCCCCCCGTTAACAGTGTCCAACTCGGCTTTAATTTATTTACAGCACGGCATTAGAAAAAATCTATCTAGCTTTCTGCTTCAAGAATCGCGGATTGTTGTCACGCGAATAGGTCAAGGAAACTCTACTTAAATTTACAATTGACCTCTCATTAGCGCCCACATGTTGGCAGTAACTCTAACCTTACCTATAGACCATTCAAAATGTTACCACAACAACTGCTCACAATTACTCTCCTCCGTCAGACATTAATCTTGCTAACGAATTACCTAAAGGTTTTGCCAACTTGGATCCTTTAAAAGAAAAAAAAAAAACAATTTCATACCAAATTGATTCGATTTAAAAAGTTCAGCAACATGAACACGGTTTAAATCTTTTACAGATACTCGTACTAACTTTCTGAACCCTTAATTCACTTTGTTCTTTTTTTTTACAAGGTCCCTTCAGGGAATAATCAATATTTCAAATTTTTTTTTTTAACATCAAAACACCACCCTAGCAAATAAAGTCGAAGTAGAGTTGAACAAAATCGAAACACTAAAAGAAAAATAAATCTTAAATTTACAAAAAGAAAAAAAGGAAATCCATATTCAGGACACGTGTTACCGTTGAAGTTTTTTTTTTTTTACCCACCGACAATAAGTTACTTCTTTCCAAGAAAGAAACAAAAACTCAGAACGTCCGCCCTTATGCATAGATCACGTTCTTAATCTTAGAATCAAAGATGTCCTTTGGACGTTTCTGTAGGACATTTAAACAATCAATTAAGTAATTGAAATACTAGAAGGCTACAATAGAAAAAACTTAACTAAATTTAACAATTTAAGAATCTCCCAGATTGAACCAATGACCCAGTACACTTTTTCATTCCATGTGCAAGGACACACAGTTAAACTTCATTTTTATACCAAACGAATGTTTTACCAACGTTTAAGAACAACAACAAGAAGGAACAAGAAAGTATGAAAGTTCTCCCCGAAGGCAGGAGAAATAAAAATGCGCTTTGTTTTATCCTGTTTCTTTTATGCTTTGCATTTTTCCTTGCACAGTACCAGGATCTGAAACACAAAGAAGAGAAGGAGATCTAAATACAAAAAAACAAAAAAACTGAAACCAACAACGGGGTTGAGGTTGTAATACACCCTTAGGGGAGCGAAAATCATATTAGGTTGGGTCGGAAGAAAACTCATCTCTACAAGGATAACAAAGGATGGTGGTTTTTCCCTTTTTCCTATTCTTTTCTTGTCTTTTTTTGATTTTTTTTTTTTTTTTACTCGGTCTACTTGACAGTGCTGTCTCTACTTTGGCATTGTTCCCTTGTTTTTTCTTTGCTGTGTGCTTTCCACAATATGAGGAGCAAGAACACATGTACCATTATCCTTTTATTTCATCGGTTCAGCTTCCTTTCTTTTCTTTATTTCTCTACATGCACACATACGAGCAGTCGAAGCAGGTTTCCTTTTTTTTCTCCCTTTTCTCCTAAACCATTTAATGGGATGCTTTATATCGTTACAAAAAGGAGCATCCAAATGAGAGGAGCACAAAAAAAAATAAAGAAACCAACACAAATGGTGTGCGCGTCGCACAACACCTCATTATGCTAAAGGGGTTTGCACACTTTTTTTTCGCCTGCTATAAGAAATAAGGACGAAAAACATACATACACTCTTCCCACACGCATCAATGGGACATGAGTGGAAGTGTAACTAAAATGAGAAGGATATAAGTACTTACATCACTTGATGAGGAAGTATCTTCAGTCTCGCCACATACAAGTCGAAGTTCAACATTCACTGATCCTGTAGAAGGAGAAAAAAAAAAGATTAGGTGAATAAAAGAATAACGATATAACAGCACGTTGTTCGGATAAGAACAATGTGTCAGTTTTTGTGGGTTTAAAAAAAAAAAGAAGTTATACCTAAGCGAGGAGAACATGCACATATTGGAAGGATTAAAAGTTGTGACATTTAGTTTAGACAACGTTGTTGTCCTTGCCAAAATGAAGTGGTTTCAAACATTCGTTCTTCATCTCTCTCTCTTCTACGATGATATAAAGTTTTTCTTTCGTTTGTTGCGCTTTTTGAAATGTCGTGGCAAAGATACTGTCAAATGTGTGCGAACGAATTTGGAGAAGGAAGAGACCTTGTTGATGCTTAAAGGATTGTTTTGTGTGAAATGAATTGGACCTAAGCAAATGAAATTGTTGTCAGATACATATTACGTGATACACATACACATTTGAATTAAGTTTATTTTGGGGGAAAAGTTTTTTGACATTTAAAAGTGACATTTTGACATTTATATGGGAAAGTTGATATGACACTTTCATTACCATCAGTCTAAAGCTCTTATATTGTACGTTTCTCTTTATGATTTAAAACAGTTCTGCTGTAAGGAGATGTGACAGATAATACAAGGACATGGTTTAATCCTTTTCAATCCGTGCGTGCGACAGGGTTATAAAAAAAAAAAGTTTTCTACATGATTTGCAGACAGTGGAAGCTAGTAAGTTTCTATTGAAATTGGTGAATATTTTTAGATGTGGCAACCAATCGGTGGTTAAACTGTTTGAAGTTTCATTTCTAAAATGTGATAAGTAGCGCTCACCTACCCGAATTGAGATGCTGACATCGATTTAACCGATCCCTCTTTCTAGGGGTGTCTTTTATTCCTTTACCACGTAAGAAAGACTTAGTTGTGAGAGAGATTCTGTCAACCTCTAGATCCCCTCATTTAAAACGACCCGGAACGTCCACGGACTATGAATTGAAATTATGCACGAGGAATGTACGTATACTGTACTGTTTACACCCCTAATGCTGCTCAAAAAATTGACTCTCCTCGCACTTTGATCAAGCCTGAATGGCTTCAAAGACTTTCTTGCCTTGATATTACAAAAGCTATACGTACTGTGAGACAGGGCAACTTAAGAGGCTATTGGACTTACGCCATGTGTAAAACTAGATTACAAATCGTCGGTAAGTACAGATTTAAAAAATACTTTAACAGGAAGCCTGAACAACTCTTGGATTAAACTGGCTTGTACATGTGGCACAATAGACCTTCTCGTTCGTTGTGCCCTGGTCATTGACTCAAGGTTATGAAAAAAAAAATCTTGTGAACAATGCTGAGCTTTAATTCATCGGAAATATTTTGCACACATTGAATTTCTGGTCACGAACAGTAAGTAAACCTTTTTTCTATTTCATTCCAAGAAAGAACTTAGATTATTGTAATCACCTCGTTTTATACACTCGTTATGTTTTTTTATTCTTTTTTTTTTTGTAGAAACTTTCACCATAAATGTTTAAGAGGTTTTAAAACGTCTGTTTTTCTTTTTATGTCCAAATGGCGAAAAAAAAAAGTCTTTTGCAATCCCTCATCCTGCCAAGAAAACCATTTGAATTGGCAATTCTCCCAATGCGCTTATTATTACCTCCCGTTGCACAATAAGCCGGCTTGAGGACTCCACCCAAGAATATGCCATAATAAAGATAAGACTAAAAAGCAGCAAAGAAAACACACAAAAAAAACAAAAAACAGGGATAATGGGAAGAAAAAAGGTTTCGCCAATGCGGTCTATGAATTTTTAATGCGGCGAAAAACACTAATGTATTTTTATTTGCATGAAAACTTAAAAGCCTTACGTTGCAGTGATCGAATACCTATGTATATACACACGTTTAATCACAGTCGAATGTGGTGGAATAATTTTTTTCGATTGTGCAATAAATTTACGACAAAATAACAACACCCAGACTCGTCCACTATATCGTATAAAACAGGGTTATCATGCTTCATTTGCATTAATTTATGCAGGAAGCGGAAGTTGGAAAACCATGGTGCGAAGGACATGAGACTGTGTATAATTGTCAAGTTTTATCGCTCCCATTAGGACATGAATGCGCCCAGAAACAAGGGATGACTGAAAATGTTTTATGTGCCATTACCAGCAATAAAATAAAAAATATTAATTCAGTTTTTTTTTTATTAATTACAGGTCAGGGAAAGCCATGAAAAGATTTTGACTTTTAGCGTTTCACGTCAAGTTTTATCCATCCTTGCAATATTATCTCAAGACATTGAGATAAGCTCTTTCAGTTAGTTTGGAGTGGTCCTCTTGAAACAAGGTACATTGTCGCAGTGTGGAGGCTTAAGTAAGACTGATTATTATTTCTACCAAACCTATCCTCAACTTCTTCTCTTCCTTGGGCTGGATAAATCGTGTTACAAGTGTGATTCTAAACATGCCGAGAATCAACCAGGCTTAGAGCCCAATTAAAATAGCGAAGTCGTTAAGGGTGTCATTTCGAACTGCTATTCGTGAATTTTTGCCGTTTCCTGTTTCTTCATTTCAGGAGTGTGTTAGATCCCAGGACTAAATCGACTCGTTTCGCTGAAATCGCTTCAACAGCGCCTTGGAACGCTTCACTAGAATGTCGTTTTAGTCCAAAGTGAGCAAGCGCAGCACCCAACGCGGAGACAACTTCCGTATGTTCATTCTTCCATCCATCTTCCATCATTCTATCTCATACACACAGCCTCTGCCATCTTTCTTATCTTAATTTGACGGTCATCCAGTAGCATTATTTTTTCGACATTATAAGTGGACATCGCAGTTGCTGACCGTCCCGAACGATCATCGTCAACCAACTGGATACGACCACTATTAATTTTACCTAACAATCTTTTCACAGTCGCAAATGATTTGCGATGCCCCTCTCAAAAAGTCGTCCCTTTAAACCACAATCTGAATTTATTTGAGTCAAAAGAAAATATGTTAAGTCTTCAGTCTCTGGGATAGTTCCCTACCACTTCATTTTTAGCATTTGTCCAATCAATGACTTTCAAATATCGCTTTCAACAAAAAAGCGAAAACCATCAGCCATTCCAAATCAATTAAGAACGAAAAAATACAAAGAAAAAAAAAACGGCTGTCATCCCGCCTAATCCTAGCTAGCCACTTTCAACCCACACTCACCATCGATTCCGCATGGTCCTGCGGCACTAAAGAACACTTTGACTGTGCTTTGTGAATAATCAGTTAACGCTTTGCGGTGGTCATCACCGCAGACATCGATGGTAAATTCCGTCCGTCCTCGAATCTGTAAATAGAGAGACAGAGAGGGTATGTACATACACCGGAGTTAAGTTGAATTCCTGTTGGTTTAAGGCCTAAGTAATAAACTGAGGATGGGATGAGATGGGTTGGAATGGAATGTATCGGGATTTTGTGGTTACAATGATCACCATTGAATTGGGGATAATAGTTTCCGTTGCCACAATATTGTAGCAGTTACAGTGTGCAACTTTGCTTTTGGTTTGAATTCTAGTGGTTGGCAGAATGACAATGCCATTCCACCACCATCATCAGCATTGATTTTGGATTATTTATAAAATACTTGGTTTGGTCTAGCAATTAACTTTACCTTAATTTTGCCGTTATCCGTGAAGCTGGCACTTCGCACGCTATAGCGTTCATTCAGTTGCTCATTAATTATTTCACAGGTATTGACGTTGAATTCACACAAATGCGCGGGACAAATAACATTGGTAGGCCATACAAATTGGTAATGACAATCGTTGATTATAGATTCCAGAACTGGGGTACCCTGTCAAAAAAAGGAAGCAAGCACACAGAAGCGTGCAAGTTTAAATTAATAAATATTTGATGACATATTCCAAATAAATTGCTGCGATGACAGTGTCATTTTGACTTCAAACCACATTGCGAGCTGTGGTCGTCGTCGAGTGGATAGCCTGAATTTTTGTTGTTAATTTGGAAAATTTTCCGCTAATGAATTTGTGGCAGTTATTGCAAGATTTGCCTTTTAAAAATCATCGCAACTTTTAATTTGCTGACGGATATTTTTGGGGTACTTACTCTGCCCGCACGAACATCACATGTAAATTGGATGGTCGATGACAATTGGGTTGATTTATCAGCTGGACATGGACTGCCACGATAGTATTTTAGTTCGGCGCTAGTTGCATTTATTCGCGTGAGAGAAACATCTGGATAACCGAGGCTCTAAAAGTAAAGAGATTAAATTTAGATTTGTGGTGCTTAAACATTTGTAACAAGAAAGATAGTAAACATACATTTTTTTTCGAAAACTATAAATGAATGAGGTTAAGGCTCCTTAATGACGGGAATTACTCAATAATTACTGACCCTACGTTGGATTGGAACAGTGTCAGGTTTATAAAAGTTATATAAACATGTATTGTCTAGATATTAGATAGCATTCCCAGAGCAGTTTTTGCTTTACCGTGCGTCATAGATAGAAAAAGCAGTCGACTTTGACGACTCCTGCTAAGCAATGTTTTTTTTTTTTTAAACGTTTGGGTTCCATGATTAGGTAGGAGGGTTGACGGGGAAGGAAGTCCTTTCCCCGTCACACTTAGGTGTTGCTTTTGGGGTTGCAGCCCTCTTGCTAGGAACCATAAGCCTAAGCTTTATAAAACCAGCCCGCAGCGCTGATAAATCTGTATATATCAAGCACCGACTTGCTGGACAGTTCTTCAAGATCCTGGAAAAAGTGCCTTCCTAGGATTTTAAATCTAGTATGGCAGAGAAAGTGTGGTGTGTCCTCGTCTACTTCCTCGTCACCGCTTCCCCTGCATAGGTCGTCTGTGTTCAATCCCTGTCTTCTTGCATGAAAGTTTAGCATGATATGCCCTGTGATGATACCTACTAGGGAAGATAGGGATTTTTTATTCATTTGTAAGATTCTTTCGGTTTTCTGTTTATTGTAGAATGGCCATAGTTTTCTGGTTATGACACAGGAGCTGAGCGCATTCCATCTATTGTTAGCAGTTCTTTTAAATTTGCTCCCAATTTCTTGTTTTAGGATACAAGGTGGAATTTTGCCGGTGGTATCTGCCTGATCGGGGTCTAATGTGGATCCTTTCCTTGCCAGCTCATCAGCTGTCTCGTTTCCAGGCACCCCCTTGTGGCCGGGGACCCAGCAGAGTCTTACTTTGTGCTGCTTGCCAAGAACCCGTAGCTCTTCGCGACAGCGAATGAGTTGGGTTCCAAAAGCTTGCAACCTTTATTATCGGTTTCCATAATTCTTTCTGAAGACAGTCAGATACCATCAGGGTAGTTCAGATGTTTCAAATGAGACGTCATTGTCTATTGAAATTTGTCAAAGCTACCTACACAACCTACCACTCAAATTTGATAAAACTCTCCCGTTCAACTCCTTTGAAAGGGCATTTAAGGTCACAATTCCCCCACGGGAGAATTGGCATAAATTCCTCAAATTCGTTAATAAACAGATTCACATCTATACAGACGGCTCTAAAACCAATGAAGGTGTGGGCTGCGGCTTACACTCACACAAACTTAACATTAACCAGGCTTTTCGCCTCCCTGATCACTGTAGTATTTTCCAAGCAGAAATAATGGCGATAAAGGCAGCTTTATCATGGCTGAAGTGGAACATTGTATCTTCCAAGGATATCTGTATCTTCAGCGACAGCCAAGCAGCTTTGAAATCCCTATCAAATGTCACTCACAACTCTCTGACGGTCCTCGACTGCCTATCTTCTCTTAGAGAGATGACTGGGCAGTTTAATATTCACCTATGTTGGGTGCCTGCACATAGTGACATCCCTGGTAACTGCAAAGCCGACGAACTTGCCAGATCTGGTACGACCCTAGAGATTACCTCTCATACCAAAGGCCTGGGTATACCTAACGGTACAGTGAAACTAATTATCACTCAAAATATAACTAGAGAAACTAACTCCAGGTGGAAAGGCGTTCATACGTGTCATTCCACCAGACTTATATGGCCTGAAATTGACGACCATAAGTCAAGGGAGATCATCACCCTCAACAAAACACAAATCCGCACCATTATTGGTGGCATTACAGGCCACTGCCTACTAGGACAACACGCCAGGAGACTAGGGCCTCTATACAACGATTTCTGTAGAAGCTGTAGGGATGAGGAGGAGGAGGAAAGCACCACCCACCTTGCCATGTCCAGCGCTCTCCCACAGCAGAAGAAGATTTCTTGGGCATTATCAATTCAATGACAATAGTGACCTAAGTCAAATCCCCCTAAGGAAGATCCTCTCATTCATCAATAACTCCAAATGGTTTTACGGGTAGAACTCTCCTTCAGGGAATTCTATAGGCAACACAACGGGCTCTGAGCCTAAGTGAGTCCCATGGGACGCCTATCCACCTAACCTAAGACAACACTTAGCACCTTCGTGTGTTGCCTCAATAAAAGTTATGAGTTTTTTTCTGAAATGCAAGGCCAACTAAGTAAAATCTCAATTCGTACTCTCAACCGCTTCTGCAAGACACATTTTGTCTTAACCCGGTTTAATTTGCTATTGCAAGCCTTCGTTCGTTCCTAATCCATCATCCCTTTACGTTCTGGTTACACCTTCGTATTCTGGCATCCAACTGAGGCCAACTTTATTGTGATTTGCAAGAAAGTTCAGTTGTCTTTTACATACACTTCCACACCAATGATGTTTTCGACGCGGGGTTTATTATAACGCTTAGGACCGCTATACTATCCGAGCAGATATCGATTTGACTTCCTTAGATGTGGAGTGCGATGGGCAGTACCATTTCTATCAGTATGGCATCTAAGGCTCCCTCCAAAAAAGGAACTATGTGTGAAAGTCTGACCATCTCTTCAAATAGATATAACGCTGTAGTAAGGACGAAGCATTCATTTTCATTAACATTACACTGGCAAACTCTGCGCTAAGACAATGTTTAATACAATTTAACGAAATCCAAATACACGTACATATGTACATAATCCATCATCATCAATAAATCAAAAAGAATTCACTTCCTGTTTTGTAAACACAGACAAAAGTATCGCTAAAAGCAAACACAAGATGTTTCTTTCTACCATCATCTTTGTAGTCGGCGACATTTTCATCTCCCCGATCAAAATCCAATAAATTTCCAATTTTCTTGGTTTATTTCTATAAAAATAAAAAATAGAAATAAGATACAACAGTACGATCCTACACAGTTCACATCTAAATCATAGCTCATCCCAACAAGCATCGTATCTTTTTTTTCCAAAAAAAAAATCAATATAAGAAATGATTTTGGTCAACCACAGGCAATACCTCCTAAAAGCAAATCCCTTCCACAAATCCTTCCATTTTAACGCTAACCCCCTATTTATCCATTGCAAGCGAGTACAGAGCCATATCTTCCAAATTGCGGTTCGTCGTTCATCCTGGACAAATACCACACACATTCAACAACATCGGCTTACTTTACTCACTCTCTTTTCCATTGGATTGAATTTATTTTCTAGTCCTGAGAGAATATCCTCCAAATATTAAGCACCATCCAAACCCACATTGTGTGGTGGTCATATCAATGGATAGGAATCTTTAGAATATTCCTTTGTCCATTGCTTTTACTGTGTGTGTGTGTGTGTTCGTAGGCCAGGAGTATATTTGCTCTTAACCGTTAAGATTGAGTAAGAATATGTTGATCCTTGGGATAATAAACAAAAGGAAAGAGGGCGGCGATTTATAAACTATGGCATTAAGTAAGATGCTTTAATATGGATTATGAGACAGCAAAGGACAAAGATCTGTTGGGATATATACTGTTGACAATCGAATTAGGAAATGCGGTCTCGAATGGGATGGGAATAGAAGCTTCTTAAATCAGCTGATTTACGATTTTTTTACTACCATATTATTATGGTAGTGTGTGTTGTAGCTGAGAGTATTTGCTACTTGAAGATCCTTACGGAATAAAATATGAAACAACAACCTGTGTCCCATAATCTGTGATGATTCGGCATTTGGTAGTATAAAGTGTGAAATAAATGTACGAGTATTTAAGAAAATTAAAGCAAAAGAAAAGGATCATAAATGCAGGGTGTGTCGCGCCACGCTAGAGAACTCGCGATGCACCGTGTAGTTTGGGAACAGAACCTCCGAATTATTCCAAACATGCACCGCATTTCGGCAAGAAGATGCGCTCTCGTGTGACTTCTTTAGTCTTGTGCTGGAGCAGATAGTGCGAAAGGTCGGCGTAAACACAGAAGGCACTATATTTAACAAATCCATCCAGCTGCTGGGATACGCAGACGATATCGACATTATCGCCCGTTCCCAGCGTGCCATTATTGAAGCTTTTACGGCAATAGAAGAACAAGCCCAACGAGTTGGTCTCACGATTAACGAGGATAAAACAAAGTACATGGTGCCTACCAAAAACCGATCCGTCGAACACCGTCTAGGGAAAAACCTAACAATTGACAGCTATAATTTTGAGGTAGTGAAGGAGTTTATCTACCTCGGGGCAAATATAAACCCCACAAATGACACCTTAGTGGAGATTCAACGAAGGATTATCTTAGGCAACCGCTGCTACTTCGGTTTGTCCAAACAACTAGGATCCAAACTCCTAACTCGAAGGTCCAAAATCATGCTCTACAAAACCCTAATCTTGCCAGTCTAGCTTTATGGAGCTGAATGCTGGACGATAAGTAAGACAGCGAAGCAGATCTTGGGATGCTTCGAAAGAAAAATTCTACGTCGAATATTTGGTCCTGTCTGCGAGGAGGGTGAATGGAGGAGAACATATAACCGCAATCTCTACGAGCTGTACAAAGATGTGGATGTAGTCCGGAAGGCAAAAATCTGTCGACTGCAATGGCTCGGCCACATCGAGCGAATGGACCAGTTAAGAGAATCTTTGAATCACAGCCACCTGGTTCACGAAGAAAAGGAAGACCGAACCTGCGGTTTAAAGATCAGGCAATCGCGGACGCCAGAAACCTTGGTCTAGTAAACTGGAAGCAACGTGCCCGGGACCGTGAAGGATGGAAAGCGGCATTAGTTCAGGATCAGACCCTACAAGGGTGGCTGGCCTGATAAGTAAGTTCAGGAAAAATTCTGTAGTTGGTTGCCAAGGACGGCAGTTAAATCTGCTTGCACTGCACTCATCAGATACCAAAGGGAAGGCTGAGTTGGGATGATTAGAGAACCACTCGTGGCAACATCATTCTCAAAATGATATCACTGGACCTACAATTTTATTTTTCTTTTTTTTTTTTGGGAATGAAAGCGGTGTGTAGACTAAAGAAAAACAGACGAAAGAGAGTCCCAGAGAGGGGGTCAAATTGGAACACGAGCAGCACTGGAGCTGATTAGTACTTAGATAATGAAACTAAATACTTAAACACCACAGTTTTGGTAAAATTGACGACTGTAATCCGAAGTGGCTTATTGAAGTTAAGGGCATCTGCAGTAACTCAGGGTACACTGAAAGTTTGGAATCACTGAAAAAATATTCTGAACAGAATTTCCAAATGGAACCCAGTTTTTCTTAGTTGATTTCCGTTTCAGAATTGTTGGTAACGAAATCTCAGACACCTTAACGAAAATAATCCATCCCTCCCTGCAGAATGATGAGGGGTATTATCACAGGAAATAATACATATAGGCATCATGTCATCTTGTATCGAAAAGAACGGCACGACCTGGCCTGTCCGAGAATAAGACTGTTTGAGAATGTACTCAATTCAATGTCTTTCGCTGGGCGAAATTCAGAGATTCGTCAAGATTACAAAGAAATTGGACTTGACATCCCTTCGTTTCGGAAAACAAGTATGTACAATGAACGATTATCGTATCTGATTGCTTGGGGTAAACTAACTTTTAACCCACCCACATACACTTTTTTTCATTTCACTTCAACACCTACCACTTTCGAAGCTAAAAATTGGGGCAGAAATAATGCCCCCTCACTGCCAAATAAGCATTTTAGATCATGATGTCGGTTATATTCACCACGTTGAGGTATTAAGCAAAAGTATACTGGCCAATAGATGAACGAAGGGTATGGTGCCCCCCCGATCTAAAGCACCTTTTCCCATCCACTGCTTTAAGGAATCAATACACTTAATTGTAGCAAACCTGAGTTAAACAAAGTACCTAACCTACTCCCTCACACGATTTAAAGTTTAAAACAATTCGTCTCAAATATTCTAACTGAAAGAAATGCAACATCAAAATCTTTCATGAACACCCTTAAAGCTTTCTTCCGCTCGATACCCCTCGCTTCCAACCGAACCGAATGAGTAAAACTCAAAAAGCAAATATGTACAATAAAATCGATAACATCGGAGTGCATAGAACCTTGCCTCCGATGCTTAACCGGAAGAACAAGCCGGTTTTGGTTAGAAACTCCCCATACATGACACATGGGTGGATTTAAGTGTTTCAAATGATTTGATTCCTAACTGAGAACCCCAAGTCAATACGTACCTGCACGGGAAATTACTATTGAACACATTTTACACTTCATTCGCCGCCGATGGCGGAAGTTTCGCCATGCCCTTCCATTTCGATACGAAGGATTCGTTCATTGAAGATTCAGCACATCAATTGCATCGAAAATGCCGAAAAGACTGAGTATTGGTGAATAACACTAGCACGAAGACCTTGCGTCGCAGTTCTGTGCACTTTCATCTTCGAAATTGCCACAATTTAAGTTGGTACCGCTGCTCTAAATGCATGTAAAATTCATTCATTTCCTGCGAGATGCACCCTCGAAAGCGATTTTTACGATTTTCACAGCATATAGATACACCGAGAAAAGATTTTATGCAGCCATGGAGTGTGTGCAGCTGAAGTGGATACACACTGTGCCTGGTATATTGCTGGTGGTTGGGTAGCTCATGAAATATTCACTGGTACGTGGATGTTTTATGAAATCAAAATCTCCTGCAAGTTTTTAATACCCATACAGAAGAAGCATACACAAATGCGAATGAGGACTGGATTGCATGTGCTGTACATAAATTGAAGACTGCCACACATGGCCGCAATAACCACGAAGCGTTGGAGTCAAATGTTAAGCATAGTATGAGAAATAAGCTGCCTCAATATCTGCCATAATGACGTATGGATGGAAGTATATTGGAAAAAATAAAATAACTGGTTAGGAATACATATTCCCTATCAGAAACTCGTCGTCCTAAGCTTATTAAATCGTTTCTTAACCCAATGTGAATGACAAGACTGAACCAGAAATTAATATTTAAACTCTGCATACCCGAGTCCTTATAGGACTATGGGCAATAACGTGCTTGGCATTCGTCGGATCTTTGGTTTTATTACTTTTTAACTTGATATTAGAGAATAAAGAAGAACTTCACTGATTTGTCTACAGAAACGACAAGGACAAGAAAGGAAAATGGATTAAAACTCAATCCTTCCATTGGAAAAGAAGCAAACAAACATCAAGGACAATAACTTGCAGCCTCAGCGGAATTATACATCCTCCGGCAAATTATAATAGGACATTTAGGACGTAACACTTGACACCATCGTAGTTAAAAGTAACAACAGCGCACTCGAAGCATGATCTCACATGAATTAGATGAAGTGAAAGCTATACTATACTTCAAGAATCGAGCTATGATGATCCGCAAAGTACCTATGCGATCAGAGGATGCAAAAACCTGTTTGTTCTTTTTGCGCAAATGAGTTCAGAGTCCACCGCGGCGAAATAATATATCCAACTTCTGAACTGTTACTTATTCGAAATTAGAATGTTTCAATATTTACTCCTTCGTCCTAAGGCCCATACTTACGTATGCATGCCTTGTCTGGTGGCCAGCCGCAGTAAAAACTACAAACCTGAGCATCCTTACGAAGATTCAGAGACTGGTTTGCGTAAGAACCACGGGTGCAATCAGAGCAACACCGACTGCAGCCCTCGAGATGTTGCTGGGATTAATACCTGTGGATCTTTACACAAAGGAAGTGGCCGCGAAAACTGCACTTCGCCTACAACAACTCAACCTTTAGAAAAAAGGTCTGATAGGTCATCTAGCAATCACCAAGTGGGTAAATATTGAAGCCAAAACTGACTATTTACCACCGATCCCGGAATTCAGCCTAAACCTCGAACTCAGAATTCCCTCCAGAGAGAGCTGAACAGAAGGAGAGGTCTTTAACCCCAACCATATATCCATCTTCACGGACGGGTCAAAAATGGATGCGGGTGTAGGATCAAGGATCTATGCACAGGAGCCAAACATAGCTCGGTCGATAAGACTTCCAAACCACAGCAGTGTGTTCCAGGCGGAAGTTCTAGCAATCGCCGAAGCCTCGAGAGAACTATCTCAACAGGCACTCCTAAGAAGCTACATTGATAGTCAAGCAGTCATCAAAGCCATCACATCCACAACGATTAGATCCAAAATAGTGAAACGCTAGCACGACGAGTTCAAGGCACTCAACACCAATCACAACGTCACACTCATCTGGATCAGGAGACACTCGGGCATCCATGGAAATGAAAAGGCGGACAAGCTAGCAAAAATGGGTTCTGATATGGATCTAACAATGGCCGATGACTCAATCTAACCCCCACCTAAACTTAAAAAGTCCAGCATAAGAGAGATGGACTTCACTTACAACATGCCGCACCTCAAGAATACTTTGGACAAAACTTAAAAAGACAAAAACGAAAGAAATTATCGCACTCAACAGAAGTCACCTATCACTTCTCACATGTATTATAACAGTTCATAACCTGCTAGCGGTCCACCTAAAAAGAATGCGTTTAATCACAACAGATCTATGCAGAGGTTGTAGCGACATATACGCAGAGGAGGACACATTCCACCTCCTATGCGAATGTTCTAGCCTCAGCAGAAACAGGAAGACAACCCTCGGAGAACATTTCTTCAATGATCTAAGCGAATTGTCGGACAAGCCACCGAGAGCCATTCTAAAATTCTTTCGGAACTCGAGATGGTTTAGGGAGACCAATTGAAAATATATGTTCATTTATGTTAGGTACCCCACACCACACCGGGGAACACAATGGATCCGTTGAGATCCGAGTGAGGCTGTACTTAAGTGCAGCCACCCCTACAACCTAACCTAACCTTCTCATTCCTCCGCCATTTAAAAGATGCTCAATCTCGATCCTATCGCCAACAAGATCTCGTACGGCATGTTGATGAAGCTTAAGCCCCCTGTAATAAGCGCGGCTCGTATGTTTGTCTATTATTATCGTCCAAGTTGAGTTTTGAGTAATCGCTGAGATCTCTTTCCAGATTTCTGTTTGACCTTTATAGTATTATCATGTTCTTTCCAACTTCGAGTAAGACGTTAAAGCTTCATTTCTGCCCTAGGGTAGAATAGTTTCCCTTCTAATGGAATCTATTACACACTTTAAATGCTTCTGTTTTTTATCTATCGTTTATCGTTTATCTTTTGCTTTTAAAGCTCGTGAGCAGTACTCGTTCTGTACATTGCCTCTCCATTGCAGAACTGACATTACTGCATGTACTTACCCGTACTCTCTATTAAAGCAGAAGTTTCGTTTTAATGACCAGAGGAATTCCAACATATCAATTACAATATTCTTGATGACTGGCTATTATGCAGCTCGCCTTTCGCACTGAATGCTGGTGGCATTGATTGTAAGAAGTTACGAGGTTCTCTTGTGATTTTGATTCGTCGACGATAGTTTGCTAAGTCAATTTGGGTGAGTCCGTTGTCAAAAGTAATGTGGTGCAAGCTCTACAACACTTTAAGGTGACGCCAATGAGCTGAAAGGTATCTATTATAGCATGTGTGTTGCAAAAGAAGTCTCCACCAACATATGCGCTTGTTGAATGAATTAAAAGTCAAACAAATTCCTCCAATCCATCACAAATACTAAACACATCCGTAAATTAAAAAAAATAAATGCTTAACCACAAACCTGTTCATCCTCTGGAGTTGTTTGTCCCATCACAGCCATGCAGGCAGCCGAACCACCAGGACATCCCAATCCGAATTTCGATACCAACGGTCTGCACACATTCAAATAGAACTGAAAGAAGGATGAGATAAAAGAAAATAATGAAAACCCACAGATACAACGATTGAATAATGTCAAAAATATTTAGCTCGAGAGGCATAGAAAATGCAATCAAGTCACACGTACCTTCATTGATTTGCCGACTTTCGATGGAGGAATTGACGGACTAACTTTTGCCTCATAGTTATCCGTTGTACTTATCAGGGGTGTCAAGTCCATGTCATGTCCATCAGAATCTGCCTCCCCGTCCATCATGGAACCCGTCGATCCGTACCCCCTAGTTTTGCATGTAATCTGATTTTGACATGCCAATTTCGTCTGATAGTGAATCAGTAGTTGACAATTGGAATTTTCAATTATTTTCGGGCCAATCGATGATGATGCCGCATCACCAGCAGTCTGGCTAGTGCCATCTTTTGAGGTTGAGTCTGTGCCACTGGCCGCACAGACAAATTCAATTTTCGTTGACCAGAATGTTGTGGTCGCTGTTTTATCCCTTGGCTTCATTTGACATGATGCACCGTTTTCGTAGAGTAAATACGGTGAGCCAGTTTGATTAAAACGCAAATTTGAATTGGTATTGCCGAGTGTAGTTGATTGGCCATTGATGCTCTCGCATGCACCTGTACGAACGAAACGAAAAAGGAGGAATGAACAAACAAGATAAAAAAAACTATTGATTATGAGAAATAATTGTTGTTAAGTCGATTCATTTGTGTGTTTGGTTGGTTTGGGCAGTTGAATTCAGCAATTGGGATCAGTAGAATGTCTGTTAAGGCCAATACGATATGGGGACTTCATTCAAACCGTATAGACACAAATCAAATCGACCACTACGATGAATGAATAGCGACCTGTGTTCGCAATTGCGAACCAAACATTTTAGATACATCCAACCAAGCGTGAGTCATTTGTATGTTGATGCAATGAAAATAGGATCAGACAATCGAGAGCAAGATAATGTACAACTTATGACAGGTATTCAGTATTTATGAGGCATTTCATGCATACAGTAGCATTCAGAAGAATTGTCTGCATATGGATTTGCACATAAGTAATTCATCTACTATCTTTCAAAACACAATGTTCTGCATTCCAAATCTAAGTTTTGAAAACTTTAAAACCATAAAACCTCAGAATGAATTCATCTTCAACGACGTCGAAGTCAAGTATAATTCCCTAGTCTTAACCAGAAGAAGACTAAGCTACCTTAGCAAACTTTTCACACAAAAAATTGTAGCTATTTCGTTCGGAATAATTTTTAATGAACATGTTTCGTGGACTTTAAGTGGGTGTTCCCATTTTCAACATCAAAGAAAGATTTTCCCTCTTTCCCACCCTCACATTTATGTATGGATATATACACCAGTAAAATACGATGTGCGAATAAAATGTAATAAAATAGTCGTATACCAAACCCGGAACCATTCCACTCTTCCATTTGTATGAGGAGCAAGAATAAAAAAAATGCGATTGATGGTACAAAATTGCCAACTTATTGGCTTTTTTTTACAGTTCAATGGTTATTGCATGCAATGGGTGGCGAAAATATGAACAATGGGTCGAGACTTCATACACTGACAGCATCCAAAGTCCCGACTCCTGCCATATAAAATAGCATGATTGAAGGAAAAATCAAAATCTTCTCCAAACCAAGAACCAACTGGCAACTAGCACACACATTTCATTTAATATCATTGCACATAACTTCGATTGAAAATCCCATAAATATTTTGGTCGGTATACGAAATTGTTGAAACGTGTTCAGAATTTACAATCTCAAATATAGAACCCGAAAAAAATAAAGAAAAATAAAAATAAAATTAAATAACACGGTCTCACACCTAAACAAACGTATATACTATACATATAACCCTATACTGTATCCAGCCTCGTATGTCGGTCGGTGTGAGATAAACGAATTCGATGTCGATTAACCTAAATTGGGATTAAATTTTTAGAAAACCAATTTTTCCCTCCAGTAAATGTGTGTGCATCAACATCCAACACGGAATTGGGGGAAAAAAAAAATTAAATCGGAAAAAATACTTGTGTATGGCATTCATTTAAAAAGTTTATTGCAGCTACCCTCGTTGTGGTGGTTTGCAGATTTCTCACGAATTGGCAATTGGAAAAACTGTTTAAACGATACCATCGAATTCGACGGTAGTGGCGGGAGTTTTTGCCCCAGAATGGAACAATATATACCAACCAGCAAAAAAGGTTGTTAAATGTCAAATATACCCACGCATGACAGTGAACCGTGAAATACGAGTAGTGAATATGATTTTTCACATTTATTTCAATTTAATGGTATCCTTTGTGAAAAGGTGGCGCATGACGTACTAAAAAATCATCATCAGAAAATGCACTTGTTGAAGATAACACCCTCCAAACGACTCATCTCCGTAATACAAAATCGAGTGCTTATTCGAAATATGTACGTAAGTCCTGACTGACTCATCATCGTCGAGCCTAAACGGCTAACTCTAGAAAGTTGAAATTTGGATAGTTGTTTCCTTTTGTGACGCAATCAACCACTATGGAAGGATTTTTTTTGGATTTTTGCTCCAAAAGGGGAGGAAAAAATGTATATTGGAATTTAGAATTGAAATTTGGTAAGTAAATAAAGACAAACGTGTTTCACCGTTTTTCAAAATTATAATTACGGGCCAAGATACAAGGTGTTAAAGTTTGCAAATAAAAGGATAAGTCTTGACTGACTGACTGACTGACCGCCAGATCTAAACGGCTAATGCCCTATACAAGGTGTTTAAGTTTGCGGATAAAAGACAAGTCCTAACTGACT
Organism: Criorhina ranunculi; assembly: GCA_951813785.1. NCBI lineage: Eukaryota > Metazoa > Arthropoda > Insecta > Diptera > Syrphidae > Criorhina > Criorhina ranunculi. Next base: position 17,338,600 of record OX638381.1, read on the forward strand.
GACTCATCATCGTCGGGCTTAAACGGCTTATGCTAGAAAGTTGAAATTTGGACAGTAGTTTCCTTTTGTGACGAAGACAACCATTATTTTTTGAATTTAAGCTCCAAACGGGGAGTAACAGGGTGTTTAAGTTTGTATGGAAATAAAAATTTAAATAGGAATTACGAATTGCAATTTGGTGGGTATTCTACAACAAAAATAAAGAAACACGTGTCTCACCGTTTTTCAAAATTTTAACTACGGGCCAGGATATAGACTGTTAAAGTTTGCAGACATATACAAGGTGGCGCAAAATAAATCACCCTATCGGAAGATGTTATAATTTTTGCAAATGGCGTCGTACGTCAACTATATTTTACATTTGTGAACTAGACAACTGTAGTATACAAATAGACAAGCAATGGAGCGCTATACTCCGCAAAAGCGTGGAATAATTGTGTAGAATTTTTTGACCAATAACCAGTCGGTGGTGTTAGCGCAGCGTGAATTTCGACGTCGATTTCCTAATCGTGTCGTGCCAACTTGGCAAACATTCCGGCGCTTAGCTACTCGACTCGAACAGACTGGAACCACAAGAGACCATGCAAAACGTGGCCGCCACCGGACTGGTCGTCCAGCCGAGAATATCGTCAATTAGCAAAATCTTCGTTTCTGGGGCACTGAAAATCCGCTTGTGATGCGAGCCACAATGGATATTGTGAAGGAAGCGTTTCCTGGTAGCGTAAACTCCCGTTTTGGGGATTTGGCATGGCCAGCAAGATCGCCCGATTTAACCATCCAAGACTTCTTTCTTTGGGGCTACTTGAAGTGGCGGGTTTATGCCAACAAGCCTCAGGCAATCGCAGCCCTTAAGGAAAATATTCGACAGGAATGCGAACAGTTATCACCGGAAATCTTGCGGAAAGTCATGGAAAATGCGATAAAACGGGCACAAATGTGTTTCAACACTGGCGGCAGCCACTTGACGGATATCACCTTTTCCACTTAACAGAAAAAATTTTAAGGGTCCAAATAAAGATTTCCACCACTCAAAATCTTTTTTTTATGCAGCAAAAAAGTTATTCAAAAACAAAATTGAATGATTAATTTTGCGCCACCTTGTATGTAGTATGCGAAACCGTAGTTGGAATCGTGTTCGTGTGTTGTTTTTGTTTTGCCGAGTTGCGCAAGGGTAGTTATTTCATTTTGTTTCTTTTTGTCGTATTCTTCTGTGGATATACTACGTAGTTTATTTACAATGCATTTGCAGTTCGTGGTAATTCAACGGGGTACGGTTGTATACCTACGATGATTTGGTTGGATGGATCTTTAAGTATGGATCTGTGGAACTACTGACCCGATTTCAAAAATTCAATATTGGAATGGTGACACATTTTGCTAAGTTCCTAGGGACAGACGATTTCTGGCGACTTAGTATAAAATTTAGTATGTATTTAACGCATGCGAAGCCGCGAGTGGACTGCTAAGTTTCTAAATATATGTACCTAGATACATAATAGGAAAAACTACCTCCGACAGTAATTGTTTTTTTAACTTCAGAATTCAGAAGTCAACCATCGGCTATGAATGCTTTTAATTATTTTTTTAAATTTTATACTGAATGGTTTTGTGAACACGCCATAAACGTTACGTTTAACAATAGAGCGACATGATCTTATCCGCCTATTCCGTTCCGGTATATCGAACTTCTCAAGTCTGGATTTAAGTTGCTTTCCAGTCTTCCAGCACCACCCCAGACTTTCTAAAGTTGTTATTTGCTTAACCGCATTTGCACTTATAGCTATCTTTGTCCATGTTTAAAAAAACTTATTTATTTACTTATAATAGCATTACAGTCCGGGTCTCAACAAACAAAAGTGTCCAATCAACTCGATCGTTAGCTAACTGTTGTACAGTTTCATACGCCATGTTGGTTGATGTCCCTTTCCACTAGCGCGCGTCACCTGAATCGCGAGATTTTTCTCTTTTGCACTATCCCTCTGAGCTGAATTCGAAGATTCTCCGCACCAGAGTGCTACTCTACATTTTCCAGTCATCTTAGTCGTTATATCTGAACTTCTTTGACTGATGTCGATGAGGTTTTTTTGCCGTGATTGATGAAGCGGCGCGCATTCTCCATACGGCAAATACAGACGTGTTAACGAGTTTGGCATTGCTCTATATAGCTCGTCTCTACAAATGCTATCATACGCAGCCTTAAAATCGATAACAAAGTGGTGGGTATGGGTTTGAAAATCGTGAGTTGCCTATGAATATTTGGTCGGTGGTTGACTTTTCTTACCCAAAGCCACACTGATAGGCCACATTAGGTGAATAACATAAATATATGTAGCAGTTAAGATTTTGTAAGCGATGTTTTGGAGAGGGTCGTCTTTCTTAAGAATTGGACTAACGATGATGAGGTCCCATTCATAAAAGTTCCATTAAGACTTCTATGTGCTATAAGCAACTTTCGATTATAGACTCTCGAGCCATATGAGACACATGTATGTCAAAAGACAAAGCTAAATACGAGAAAGTCTTACCCTATTGATAGGAAAAGATTAAGCCCATTGCCGCTTTAAGACCTTTCTAATACACCAAGGCATGCTAAGGAAAAAATAATACTATTGCACAAAATAATGGAATTGCACCAGCTGTCTACGATCTACAGCCTAAAAATTAACTTCAGAACCCTGCTAATGATTCTGAACATAGACCGTCCCAAATAAATTAAATTAAAGGGAACTTTTTAAGCCCTAACTCTAGTCTAAAGTATTCAAACTGAATATCAGCTTTTGTTTGTGATAACTAAAGCACTGAAAAGTGACTCTTTGCTAACGAAAAACGTTTTTGTTGTACCCCGCAAACATGGTTTAAAGTCATCGAAAGCTGATCTTTAAACACAAAATATAAACAATCAACATAAACTCACCAGCGTGATCCAAGCACGGAGTACCACCATCAGAGCACACTCCAAAAGTATAAGTTTTATCATCTACTTTCAGATTGTATGCCTTATTTTTTAGACTGTTCATGTTATACCTATAAGACGAAATAAATAAATTTAAAGGCAATTCAACAAGAACTTCAGTTTTAAACTCACTTGAAACCAGTTATTGGATCAATAGCCACACAAGGCTCAATTGAATTACAAGCCTTCGAGTTTAACCAAGAGAACTCATAATTACAGCCCTTTCGTCCCATAAAGTCCGGTCGTCCCGACTGAAAAGAAGATATATTAGAAACATTAACATCATACCATAAAACTATCTACAAACCTCAATATCTTGATCGCAATGAAAGTAGATAGTCGAAGTATAGTTATGTGTGGTATTGCAAGCAGTATCGGAATTGTGGCGAATAAGAAGCTGGCTATCTTCGACCACTGGATTGGCTTCCACCGTACCGTAATTAAAAAACCTAAAAAAAAAATAATTACTTTTCTTCTCTTCTACATTAGATTAATCTACACTCTTTACATCTTTTTGTAATCAGAAGAGTGCATATCGATGAGGCAAACACTACTTCCTGGGGGGCACATAGCCGCTTCTGCATAAAGAATCGGTTTACACACATTCATTACAAACATCGATCCGTTTCTGTCCGATGTCCTTAAAATAAAATCAATCAATATTATACGCAATACCTTCACAATGTTTTTACCTATAGTTGTAATCACTCAAACCCAGTAAATTGTACGCATAGCCTGTTGAAGGATCCTTAGCCGTGCAATTATTCCGCTTAACTGCTTCCGGTTCGGGGAGACATGCTTTCGGGGTCTCCAGCAGTATATAAAAGGAACATTCACTCTCAGCCTAACACGCAAGATATTAGAACTTATAGAAACATTCATCAAATCGCAATCAACTTACATAGGGAGTAACCTGCGCTGGAAACTTATCCAATGTGTAATCACAACCTAAAATCACATGCAACTGATAGTAAGTGTCGTGTTTACATTTCGAGCCATTCAAAAATGTAAAGAACATCTTGCCATTTCTGTATGTTAACTGGTGTCGAGTTCCTTAAAGAATTAAATTAAATTTTGTTGTTAGATGTTTACAATCTTTAAGACAGAACTCAATTGTATAGACGCTCGCTTACCCAAAACGTATTCTTTTGTGCCTCGTTTCATGCAGGCAGCAACCTGACTCTGACCATCACATGTTTTTGTTAGATTACCACATATATTGAAATCAAAGATGTCATCCCGATTGCTAGTTGCGGTAAGGGCTAAATCCGAGTGCAATGATGTGAAATTAAAAGTGTAATTGTAGATGGGTTCAATGAGATGGCATTCGTCGTTGGTAAATTCCTAGTTTTGCGTGAGTTAGTAGAAGAAAGATATGATTGAAGTAAGAAATTGCATTTGAAACATTCTGCTTTAGCTGTAAACGGATTATTGCAAGCGAGTTACAGTAAAAAAGATAAAATAATATCATAACTGCACGGCTGAACAGTTCTTATTGCCGACTGCGAACGGCGGATTAAGAAGCTTTTCTATGTCAGATTATTCTTTTGAAGATTTGTTACTGTCTGTCTAGAGGTGGTGCCGTGAAAAACTGTTTAGTTGTCTGGTAGCAGTCCAACACACTAAGGTACGGCGACCACTGTTATCAGTTCACATTTTAAAATATGTACCTACAGTGGCAAACTTTTTTTAATTAATGATTCATCGACCAAACGAAACATCTCTATACATATGTATGTACATGTATGTACACCGATAGACAAGCCCTTGCCCTTGCTTCAACAACCATTTCCTCCAAGTTGGTGGAGGAGTGTCGAAATGAACACGCAAAGTTAGCTAATCAATCCTCGATAATCTTAATCTGGGTACCAGGCGATGTCAGATATCACACCGCAACTCAGTTGACGCACGCTAGTGAAAAAGGACCTCAGCCAGCTTGGCGTGTGAAACTAGAGGCAACTAGCTAAAGATCGAGCCAACTGGAAACGCTTATTGGTTGAGGTCAGGTCGACCCCAAACTGTTTCACCATCATAAGTAAGTAGTCTCTTTCCACAATGGTACCTCAAACACTAGCCTTTCAATGTTGTAACCACTGAGCTAAGGCGACTAAGTGTCAGACCATAGACATAAATGAGAATAAGAAGGCCGACGAACTAGCTTGACTATACTTTATCGGAAAATGGATAAATTCAACTAGAGCTGCCAAGAAAAGCCTATTTTCAAACTGACAGAATCCTAGAAAGAATCGGACATGCTAGATAGCTGTCACATCCAGAAACATGTGGCCTACATGTCACCTAAAGAAAACAAATTAACTTTTCAATCGAAGTCGTATAGATACACCCCGCTCCGTGGCGATGATCACATTTCACTGGTTTGATCTATGAGCTCGTACAGCCAAAAACTCACGGCCACTAACATTGCAAGTGTGCAAGACTAGCTCAACCAAGGCACTACACATTAGATAAGCTTGTTTTCAACAACTATGATCAACTTTTCGGTGCAAAATAATAAATTATATAAAATCCACAGGTTGGATATAAAAGTAGCAACAGCACCATCCCAACATCCCAGCAATTCCGGTAACATAATGGGGCACTACAACGCTAAAATGGTCTCAGACGACCTGAAACCGCCATAAACATAAAAATAAACATGACTAAGATGTTTCTACTTAACAATGGTCGAATCGATAAACAAAGTATTTCCTAAAGCAGTGCGCATTAAGAAAGCAACAATCAAAGACTGAAATATACTGATAAAAAATGATAACAAATCAATATGTAATTTATAACCTCTACGTTCTTTTCTGAGACTCACTGTAAGCAAATGTCAAACCAAAATTAAGCGCTAAAACTGCTTAATGAAAACCAATAAACAAACTGGACAAACTCCTTGAACCTTTATTTAATTAAATTAAGCAAAATAAAACTCGAAATTAATAAACAAAAATTAAAACAATTTTATTACAATTCATGCTTTTTACAAATCCAATAAACAAACAAAAGACCCCCCAAATCACTGCACTACATTACCAACTGTCAGAAACATATGACAGCAAGAATATGAGAAAAACAAAAACAAGCTCCCCAAAGTAAAAAAAGGAAAACAAACACAACAAAAAAAAAGAGGAAAAGGTAAATTGATTAAAACAAAAGCAATAAAATGAAAATATTTACCCAAGGGTCCACAGATGCAACGCAATTACCAATAAAAAGAAAACTTAGAACTAAAACAAATTTCCACACCCTGCTGGTCATAGTCGCAAAGACTTTGTTTTTACAGCAGCAAAAACACTTTTTATCACAATTTATAATTAATATTTAAGGATTTTAGTTTCACAACACTTTAACAATGCACAACGTTATGTATTAATCATCAATTTGTTATCTTTCGAAGCGATTATAGCGTATGATTTAGCTAAAATTAGACCGCGGCGATCGACAACGATAATTATTGCAACTTCAACCTGTCAACTGAAGAACGTACGTTTGTTTTATTTGCCTCCGTAACCCTGTGGGTGGTTGCATGCAGGTTAATAGGTTTGTTTGTTTTGATAAAAAAAAAGCACGAAATGAGTCCTCTTAATGGGTAAAGATTTCTTAGGAGCTTTCTACTGATCCATTATTTATTAGCCTACAATTATTAATTACTGAGATTTAAGCGTTTAAAATGTGGCATATTTTCGACACATCCGTGGTCACGATGTCAAAAATTTTTTTAAAAGTCTTACTCCGAATCTTAAAACGTAAAATTCTGAATAAAAAGCTAATAACACCCGTACAAATTAATGTTTCTCTACAATTTAAATGTAGAAATATGTCGCGATTCACAACATAACACATTTCTCGCATTTGCTTGTATGATATATCCACATTAAATATTTGATTACACAGTTTATATATACTAATTACTGACTAAGCACAAACATGTTTGACATATGACCTACAATCTAATACTTTTTTCACGTAAATTTCCACATTTGACAAGATTATTGAAAGGTCTATTAGAAATATATAGTGCAATTGGGAATTCTGGATTACTCATATATTTTCTTTACAGTATCTTTCGGAACTTACCCTATTTTTACGACTTTCACTGAACGTACTCTTCAGGCAAAATAGCAAATGTCATTCAACCTGATGTGTATGAGTGCCCCACGAAGTAAACTAACTCCCATTTTGGACAACAAATCGTTTGGAAACCTGTTACGTGTTTTACTTACCAATCTTCTCCTCTCAAAAGAACACATTTTACGAAATGGCCTCCGCAACTGAGCTTGATCCATCTCTGAAGCAAGCCTTAAATTTTCTTCATTCTACAAATCCTCAATCGGCTGAAGATATTCGTAATTGCTTGGATGAAATAATAAAACAGCGATATGGTAGCTCAAAAATGTTGGCCAATACAATTAGTAGAAAGCATCTCGATGAAGAACCCCAGGCACCAGGAGCCATAGCTATTCCAATAGAAGTGGAAGACCTTACACTTACAGAGTCACCAAAAACAATTTCCGATTCGCCAAACACAATCGCTGAATCCGATGACATGGGAGGTGCCCTAACAATTTCTGAAGAAGTAGAGGATTTAAAGGAATTTGGTGATCTCAAGTGTGTTGTTTGTGGTGAGATGATAGTGACCGCAACGAATCGACTTATAGAGTGTTCAAAATGCGGATCACTATACCATCAAATGTGTCACAAACCAAACATCACAGACGAAGAAGCTGACGAACAAGAATTATCATGGACATGTACAAATTGTCAAACTAAGACTGTATTAACAAAAGTCGCCCTCGATGAATCTACATTGTCGGTGAAAGCTAAATCCTCGTCAGCGTCTTCATCCAGATCATCATCGTCTTCTACATCGTCGTCACCATACTATCGGCAGGAGCATTCTTCATCATCATCCAGTAAGCACAATATTAAAGCCAGTTCATCCTCAAAGTCTGCTTCCTCAAAAGAAACTGCCGCATCAGCAGCAAAATCGAATACTTCGTCTTCATCTGTGATTACACCAAGCATCAATGTCATTAGTGCCGATAAGACTTCTTATTCAAGTAAAAAGTCATCATCGCATTCAAGTGGTAGTGGGAGCAGTAAATCGAAGTCGAAGCACCACGAAGGAAGCAGCAGTAGTAGTGGCGGTAGCAGTAAAAGAAAATCTAGCAAATAAGTTGATTTATTTGAATAAAGTTACGTCTTTCATAAAAACTGCGTGAGTTGTTTAATTGGGTTGACGGACGAGTACATTATGGCCTCCCTTTCAATAAGGCTTTGTTTTCTTTCTCCTATTCCTGCGATTTAACTTATCACAGTGTAAGGCGAGGATCGTGCATATCCGCTTTACAAGACCCAGCCACCTTAGTCGTTGAACCTTCACTGTTGCTAAGTCACTATCGCGATACAGTTCGTCATTGTATCTCCTTCTCCACACATTGTCTATGGAGACAAGACCGGAAATCACCCGAAGAATGTTTCTCTCAAAACAGCCAAGAGCAACGTCTCCCACTTTCGGCTAAGTCCATGCCTCTCCGTCTTGTATACAGCCCATTCTCCAGGAACATAAAGTAGGACTAGAATGGTAAAGATATGACTTCTGTTTCGGACCTTAATACTTTGCCGCCTTGTCAGCCCAAAGAAACAACGATTGACAAGTTAAGCGTAAGTAAACAAAGTCCTTTTATAAACTGATAACAGTAAATTGTAACGTAAATTTATTTTGTCTTGCTTTAAAACATAAACCACCAAATACAAAATGTTTCCAATGATTATACGATTATATAAAGAAAAAGTAACTGCGACATAGGAATGAAATCAACAAAGGCATAGCCCCTTCGAAATAGTATAAAGAAAGTAACAAATACAATAATGCGGGTGGTCATTTGGAGTTCTTTGACCGTGGTGTCGATGCTTTCTTTTCTGGCGAACTGAAATCCGTGTTGACCTTCCTCACTTCCACTCTGGCCCTAAGCGAATCTGAACTTCGGTTCATCGAAGGCGATTTTGCTATTCGCACTTCGGCCTTTTTCTTTCGTTTTACATTCACTATAACATTAGCGTCCATGCTAACGTCTATATCAAAATTAAATTCATAAGTTTTCTTACTTCCCGGATTGGGCGTGATATTATCATTGATGATAGTTTTACCTGGTTTTCGAGAACTGCCTGGTGTTCCCGATATGTGCTTATTGATTGATACTACCGGACTAAAATTAATTTTCGCCGAAGCGGGAGTTCTTAGAGATGAAGGTGAATTTCGTAGTGTACGCATCGGCGAGGTCTTGAGTTTCTTCATCGGCGATTCTCTGAGCATTGCTTTGGGTGCTCTTTTGGGCGGGTCTTTACGCTTTACGGGCGAATTGTGATTTTTCCTTATGGGTTTAGATTTTGGTGGGGTTTCTGTTTCAAATATACCATCACTATCTGACTCATCTTCGTCCGCATCGGATGTTGGTTCCGGTTTTGCCTTGAGCTTTGCCTTAAAGTTGGATGTTGACTTTATTTTAAAATCCAAGTCCCCTGAATTGGAGACCTTTAATGCTTTCAATCCAGATTGGAACATTTTTCGACATTTATCGTAATCTGGTGTCTCATTGTACTTTAATGTGGCCACATATTTCATAAACTCTAAAATTGGATCTAGAATGGAGAAATTATGAATACGAATATAGTTACCAACTAACAAAACCTACTTGGCACTCCTTTGGGGTAGAGTTTCTTCAAGTTTCCGCTGACATCAGCCATAAACTCTTCTTTTGATTTCTGTACCTTTAGTGAAACCTTAAGCAAATTCTCTTTTTCCCAAGGCAGCATCACCCCGGACCAATCAATTATATTGTATCCGAGAATTTCAAAGTCTCCTCGCATTGTAGCCACACCAAGATGTGCATCTCTTGACGTATACTCAATGGTGCCATTGTGCATTTTCTTGGGATCTGGTTTGAAATCTTTCTGGGTGTAGTGACTCGCTAGACCAAAGTCTACTAGATACGCTTGGGCGGCACCACCTTTTCCATATCCTAGCAGAATGTTTGCGCCTTTCAAATCGGCATGTACATATGCCCTTCCATGAATATACTCGTAAACATCTAACATCTGTAAAGCGAGGCGATAGACAGTGTGTTCTGGGATTTTCCTTCCATTTTCCAAGAAGAACTTCCAAATATCAGTGCCGTATCGAGGCATCACAACAAAACGATGTTTCTGATTGTTGATATCATGAGAACCACTGCCTACCAAGTAGGGCATTCCAAAAGATTTGAGACCATGGCTCTTCTGAAATTTAGTGATATCTTCCAAGCGAGCATTACGCATGTAAAAGTGCATTTCTACAAAAAGAGTACCATTCCCATGGGGTTCCTAAAAATAGCAAGAATTAGGACTATTTTTGGAAAAAAAAGTTATTGATTTATTTGCTTACAATTTTCACAACGTACTCATAGTCGGATGCCTTTTTTGCTGGACTAGATGCCTTACAGGCCGAGTAAAGTCGGCCGAAGCCTCCCATGCCAATGGTGGGTCCGATTTTCCATGCTGTCTTGGATATATCTGTAATGATTTCACCCTCGGCAATGGGTTCCGGCATAGCATGGTCATTTTTTTTCTTTGCGGCTGGCTTTCTCTTAATCACTGGCAAACTTGGAGCGCCTGTTTTTGGCTTCACCACGCGAGGCATCTATGCGTTTTTTAAGTTCTAGTTTGAATTTAAACTCGCTCTTTGAATTAAAGGCATCAACTTTTTACGTTAACAACTATTTATGTTGATCTAACGTTTTTTTGTTCTTTGTTGAATTCAGAGATAATTTATGTCTTGTAAAATATAAATACTATGGACTTATCTCTGGTTAAATTGATTTGGATTTAAACGCGCCTTTAGGTATTCCTTGGCATTTGAAGTATGTTTTCGTTTTAGTCCGTGTGCTAGAAAAGGATGGTTGTATGTATATATTCGTTTAAATTTAAAGATGATACAAAAAAATGATGCCAGGCTCCAATAGGAAATGATTTTATTATACCACTAACTGAAATGTTTTATTAAAGCACGAAAAATCCAGAAAAAAAATTGTGTTTCTTTCAATTATGGTTTATCTTGCGGTTTCTTATGTGCCCTTTTCTATGCTACTTTCATTTTGTTTCCTTTTGAATTTCTCCTTCCATCTACTATTCTTTGAAAATGTAATGGCTATTTTTTTTTTTTTATTAAAGAAAACGTGTTCTAGAGTAAAGTGTTTTCAATAGAAAACAACGGCTCCAGTAGTAGAGAACGGATGAACAGTCACCGGTGTAGACACGAGTATTGGCAGAAATGTCCCAGTGGATAGCTATAGCCCTGTGTTAGTAAGAGACTTTTGTTACTTTGGTTTTGCTATTCCTTCTGACAACAATGTCTAAGAATAATTCTTGTCAATAACTGTTTCTTTAAACAGCGAAGCCATCAGAGTAGTAAGGCCCTTCCCATTAACAACCGATAATACTATATAAATCCCTTATCTTCACGCTGAAACACGGACTCTATAGAAAGCGGATGGAGATATCGTTGGCCGTTTTGAATAAGCAATTTTTCGTAATTTGTTACCTTATAAACCTCTACAGTCCGGTGTGGACCTGGACGTCTCCAGCCAGCTTGGTCGTTGGCTAGCTCTAATTATTTCCATTTAATTTAATGGAGATTTAATTCAATTTATAGTTTTTGTTCTAAATGTCTTGTTATTATTCTATTTTCGTTTATTCTCGCCAAATTTGGCATCACTCAAATTTCAACATAACGAAACATCATTTGGCGGCCAGGCCAGGCCAGTAGCCTCCTCGTTCGATTACAATCGTGGCGTCTCTCTCCAAGTCATTTATAAAAAAAAGTCGTGCCGTAAAGAACGTCGATTGTTTTCTCTGCAGCAAATTCATTCCAATTTGAGAAGTGAACTATATTTTGTATTGCTCTTTTAATTTCAATTTCGACTACAAGTTTCAAAAATGGTAATTAGAGCAATTCCTCTTTTCATTTGTGTAAAAGTCAGACGATTGCAAAAGTAAATTCTCAGTTCCAGCTAAAGAATTAAAAAGAGAAAAAAAAGTCTAAAACCAATTTCCCCTTGTGAACTTAACCTAAACACACATTTCTTTCTGTTCTTTTTTTTTTTTTTTTTCCTTTTCGCTATGCTCGCAACAACCATCGCTGACGATGTGACGGAAATGAACAACACAACAGGCAGGAGGAAAAGCTGGTAAAGATTCTGGAAAAGCCAAAGCGAAGGCAGTCTCTCGATCTGCAAGAGCAGGACTTCAGGTAATTTCTTGGAAAATATTGAATCGATTTGTCCACCAGTGGCCGATAACAGGCGAGTTACTTTTGGCGCCTTTTTGCTTTTCGCTAGAAATGATAACATGCTGCCTCCATTCCCCCAACTCCGAACTAATTGACTTTTTTATCATTATCTTTATACCTAGTTTCCCGTGGGCCGAATCCATAGGCACTTGAAGAGTAGAACTACAAGCCATGGACGCGTTGGTGCTACCGCTGCTGTTTACTCTGCTGCTATCCTAGAATATTTAACTGCTGAGGTAAGTTTACTTATTTTCTTTTTAATAAATAACAGTTGTTAATTAGGGAGTTTTTTGAATTTTCCGCCAAACGTAGTTTTGGCGCGCATTACTTTTCAAAAATTTCCTGAACATTGCTTGTTTGTGTTTGTTTTGTATTTGTGTGCGTGTGCGTTGCCTCGGTTATGTTGATAAATGTTTTTTTTTTGTGGCGTCGCGCCGCCATTTTATATTAGAAAAGTGCATTAGATTTTTGATTTAAACTATTCGTTTACGTTTGATTCTGTTTGGGAAAGTGTGAAGGGAGAATGATAGGAAGAAGCTTTTTGTGAGTTGTATGGCGCAATAGTGTGAAATGTTAGAAGATGATGTAACTAGATGTAAAGTTTCAAACTGATGCTACATCCGAAATGAAGCAACCGTTGAGGGATGATTGATCTTTTTCAAAGGGATTTTCGTTTGATGTGAGTTAGAATAATAGTTTTCAGAACAGATAGATATGATTTTTATAATATTTAGTGCACAAGTGATAATGCAAAACTGATGTGGCGGTTTTAAATTGTTTGAGGTGGGAACTAATGGTGCACTATAATTATATGTAATTTTGAATCTTGTTTGCTGATAATTTTTCTGAACGTAGTACGATCATTATTTATGTATATACACTTTCTTTACCTTGATATTAGATTCGTTTTTCATTTTGCTATGAATAAACATATGTAGGGATAGCAATTCCGAGCAGAATGAGCATTAAGGCGGTGCTGCTAAACTAGCAGCATGTATTCAAATTGTAGGGTTTGATGTACCTACATATGTGTAGTATTAATAAAACAACTTCTACTGGCTCAACGTCTAACTGAAGAAGATATCAACACGTATCGTACAAATCAAAACATTTCTGTTGACAGGCAATCAATAACGAAAACGTTTCAAATTTTGTAACCTATAAAGTGAGTCATTGCATCGAAACATTTTTACGTCAGTCTCGTATTTCTATCTTATAAAAATGTCGAAACGGAAACAAATTGACCTGCGTATATCATGTATAATATTCAGGGAACTCACTCGTACAAGGAGCAGAACAATTTCAAACAAAAGTAGACTGGAGTAATTGCGAGTTTCTTCCTCAAAATAGGTCAATTCACCCTCAAATCGCCAATTTATTGTAAACCGTAAGAGCGTGTTCTATAACAATTTGTAACAAATAGCTAAAGCTAAATAAAAAAAAATCAAATCAATTCGGAACATAAAAGAATACCAATGTGAGTTTTTATGTTTAAAAAAAGAAATGCTCCTTTTGTTTATGCCTAAGCACTCACTATAATTTAGTTACGAGTACATATTTTTAAACATTCGAACTAGTTTTGCTTTGCAGAACCTATTTAGAGCATATACCTAATTTGTTCACATTGGAACGTATCGTTTGAGGTACAATGTTCTTGGTGTCGTTTGTGTTCATCTTTTATAATAGAAAAATTGAAAATAGGCTTTACTAAAATGTTTAAGTAAACAAAAACTTGTCTTTTTCGTGTTTATAATCAATTTTTGACAGTTCATTTTGTTAATACTTTTTTTTTTTATCTCATAATCTCACCACTTTTCAGTTAGAATAATTGTATGCAAAGTATGATAGTGCACTTATACACAATAATATTAACTATTATTGCAAAAATAACACTAAATTATAACAATTATGAAATTCGCATACTAGAATGTTAAAATCATAGACGCGAATATTCAACACGATTTGCAATACATACTTTACGAGCATGAACAGCTGATGTTTTTTTTTAATTTACCTCATATGGGGAAATTGAAATGTCATAATCCTGGCGCGCAATTTTTAAAATTTAATAAGTTGCTAGCTTAGTTATTAAACAGAATAATTAGTACGTAGAAAAATTATGTCTCAATTAACGAGGGATGTAATTACACAAAAAGCTCTTAAAATAAACCCATATTCAATTTGAATGGTATTTACTGCATTAGCCGAAGAAAAGATATGCCAAAATGAGAGAAATCCACCGCGTCCTTTTCAAATGGGCCATGTAAATTGTTCTTGCTTTTGCTCACACGTATTCACATACACGCGATTTCAACGAAGAAAAGAAAATATATGGCTTTACAACTACAACAATGTAAACAAAAGGGCGTCTCGGGGCTAAGAGGGCGGAGGTTGAAACATCCCTATATTACTCGATTTCTGGTCGCAGCTTTCTACGAGCTGTTGCGCCAAATACATATTTTATTTCTTAAAGACTACATCATACATTTTAACATTTGGAAAAATACCTGAAGAACTCGGCGAATTGACGTAAGGGTAGTTACAAAGAACGACCCTTATCCACATATTCATATGTACATATGTTACAACGTTTTATTGGAAGATCGATACGTGGCGGTGTAGAATAAACATACCGAATAATCCACTGCGTATCAACCGTATGTGTCCAAATAAGATACTTGTTAAGTTTGGTTGGTAAGTGTCCTCCGACAACAGCCCTCAAAATTAGCTCAATCATCATTTTTAATCTGATAATGCTAAAATCAGTCGTACTACTTGAGATTATTTTACAGAGTGAGTCAAATTATTAAGCATGCATAATCTCGAAATTGCATCTATGATTTGAAAAATGTTTGATATTCCACAATGACTTATGCGCCATAATACACAGTCATTGGGTATGCCGTCCAATTGCTTAATTTTTGAAATGATTCAATTAATTCCTTAATTTTACATAGTCTTTTGGGGGAAACACTTATGTATGCCGACTTCATGAGAAGCATATGTACAGCCGTTAGATCGTAACAGCACTGTGTCATTATTAGAAAATTTTGAAGTTTCTCCTCCTCTGCTGTGCAGTGAAGTTATGTCCAAGAAAAGTTCACGGGAAAATGGAAAGATATTTCCTTATGAAATTAACCTGTACAATAGTGCTGTTGCCTACAGTGAAATCTCCTAGGTCTAGGTGAAGGTGAATCTTCAACAAAAATCATTAGGGATGTAGATTTAAAGAGGATATGTCAAACTAAATTCTGACAAATCAGTCCTTGATGTAAATCTGTCTTTCAGACGAATCCTCTGTAGGCAACAGGTTGTCATCTCTTCTGACAACCAGGCAGCTTTGAAGGTTCTGAGTCCATACTTACGGACTTGCTCACTAGACACTCATTATTCAACTTCCATCTCAACAAGCTGGTCATAAGTCCCTTTGGACATGTGTCGACTTCGTTTGGAAGACCAACAGACAGGTGTGCATATTTGGTGTTAATGTCCCACCGTAGTTCAAAACAAACAAAAGCGCCGACAGAAAGTTCATTACCCCAGCCACAGTCAACCATTCATCCGCACGTTGTTATTCCTCCATGATCCCAATTTTGCTCCGGATCTCGACATTCTTCACTTGTAGGAGAACTTTGCTGGAAACAAAATATCTTTTGATTCACAGTACTTTTCTGGTCTCCGTCAGGATAGGTAAAAGACCCCCTCAAATGCTCCAATTCTAGTATTTCAGGATGGCATTCCATTAAATTAATGTTTGTATTTAAAAAGCTATTACACATTTTGTTTCTTTTTTTACAAATTAAATTTTATTTACAAGTATTAATCATAAATATTTCTTTAACTTTCAGGTACTTGAATTGGCTGGTAATGCATCAAAAGATTTAAAAGTAAAACGTATCACCCCACGTCATTTACAATTGGCCATTCGTGGAGACGAAGAATTGGACAGTCTGATCAAAGCCACTATTGCCGGCGGTGGTGTCATTCCACATATTCACAAATCATTGATCGGAAAAAAGGGAGGTCCTGAATAATCAATCCAAACAATTGATTATTTAAATATTTTTTTAAATTGTTTATATTTGCTCACGAAATTAAATCTAAAGTGACTTAGTAATTGTGTCTGACAAACTAAACTAGTTAGTAAAACAAAAAAAGAAAAAAACTTAGTAGAAATTGAAATTACGCGGATTTTTGTGCAATAAAAATAACTAATTCCTCCCACTCTATACAGCAGTGGGATGTACAATAGTTTAACAATAAAAACTTGCGGTCTATTGTTTCCATTTCATCTGAACCGGCTACAATAGTTTAGTTCCGTAGTACTCACTGTAGTGTGTAGAAAGAAATTAAATTTGTTTCTTTATTTTTATTTTGCAGTTTTAATTATCAACATTTTCCTTTCTTTTTTTCGCTTTTACAGGAAGACAATGTTCAAGATTCTCAGAGGAAAAATACTGTCATTCTGTCCCAAGGGTATTAAAGTTAATTTCCGTATTGTTATGATAAAACTAACGTACTTTTAATAATTAAATAATATTTTACATAAATATTTTTTATTTCTAATGAAAAAAAAAAAACGACCACAATCACTTCTTTTTTTAAAAAAACGATTGAATAAATAAATAAATTTAAATGTAATTTTTTTGTTTGGAAAACTTGTGTTTTTCTTTTCCCCTCTAGTCGATAACAAAAAAGGAGGAATTGTAGTTCTTTCGGTTTTAAATGTGAAAAAAAGGCAAGGGGCGAACCGAACCGCAGGAAATACTTGAAGGAAATCGCAATGAGATAGAAAATTAATGAATATGTACATAATTCTAAAACAAAGAATTATGTACAAATATTTGGCGCGACTGCTCTTAGAAAGCCAGGTCCTGCCCTCTCGCAAGCATTCATCTTTTGTGTGTTATATTTTGCGCACGAATGAAAGAGACCGGGAAAGCCACAAAATCCCGAAATGAGGTCGTAAAAAATTTTTAAAAATCCCGGAGCACAAAATCCCGGAAACAGCGCTAACATTTCGGGATTTTTTTTTTCCAAAATTTTTTTTTATTTTTTTAAAGGTAAAAAAACGATTTTATGTTTTATAAAAGAAACATAACATTTGGGTTCCAAAGTTGTTTGAAGTGCCTATTATTTAAGTGTACCAAGCAATTGATTTCAATTTAATATTTCGTTAATAAACATACGGTAAATATTTTTTTCCTTTGCTAGCATCTTTCCCTTGATTTAAAACATCAGCAACCAAAATTATTTTAAAGGAAAAAAATGTCAGCTGTAAAATTACATCAAAGAGGCGAAAATGGTCACTCGAAAAAGTGAGAATCACGGAGAGGTAACTTTTTGTCGATTCTCATGCATTCGAGTGATCTTCTTTCTGCAAAAAATATTATGTTTACTTTATCAACAATACAAGAATAAAATCTCGAAATTTTGTGCAATTATTTCTGTCAAAAATTGCGCGATTTCTGACAGAAATAATTGCACAGGATTTTGTAATCGGGATTGTGTGCACGGGATTTCGTGGGTAACCCAAGAGACCTATAGTTTTATTGCCGACTCCGAACGGCGGATTGAGAAGCTTTTTCTTGACAGATTATGCCTTTAGGGGTTTGTCATTGCCTGCCAAAAACTTTTTCTTGGCTTTCTTGCTGAGGTGTGAACCCCTGTGTGTCCTCTCGCTTAGTTAGCAGTCCAATGCGCTCACCACTACACTACGCCTGCAGTGATACGTTTCGGAATTAACTTTTTGTCGCATCTGATGCACAAAAATCATCAATAAAAGTGTCTGATTTGCATAGGAAAGGCGTAACGTTTCTGAATTCACCCAACATTAGTCTTTAAGCAAATGTAATGGGCAATCAGAAGACAGATTTTTCGCCAAATATTTAAATCGGAAACGAACCTTTAAACACTCCAATGTTCTAATCTTTTCATCACAATTCTAAACAAACGTCGCGGTTAACAGTCGTGATCGTCTGAAGCCTGTTTGCAAGTAGATGGACTATAAACCAAATCTTCGCACGGGAAGGACCAAGGACTTGCAACCTTTTCATCGACTTCAAAGGTATGATGGCATTCATCACCTGAAGCTACTCTACAAGATGATGACTGAATTCAGGGTTCTGACACAACTAATCCAGCCGTATCTAGTATCGCTGGAGGACACGCAATGCAGTGCGTTATTTGAAGGCAGCTTTTCCGACCTTTTACAAACCAACACCGGATTTCGGCAAGGAGACGTAATATCACGTGGTTTCTTTAATCTGTTGTTGATAGTGGTTAGGGCGTGTGTTAACACAGAAGGGATTTTCTTTGATGTATCCGCCCAGCTGCTGGGTTACGCAGACGACATTGACATCATCAATCACTCTCTTTGTGCTGAACGATTAGCAGAAAAGCAGAACATATATTGAGGACTTTCGAACGAAAAATTCTTTGTCCAATACATAATTGGCCTGATATTGATGGAGGGCAAAATAGAACCAGGAACTCTACAAGCTGTATCGAAATGAGGATGTAGTCCAAAGTCAAGATACGACAACTACATTGGGCCGCATCGAGCAAATGGACAAAAGTTCTCCAGC
Organism: Criorhina ranunculi; assembly: GCA_951813785.1. Lineage (NCBI taxonomy): Eukaryota > Metazoa > Arthropoda > Insecta > Diptera > Syrphidae > Criorhina > Criorhina ranunculi. The sequence goes on from OX638381.1 coordinate 17,357,468, forward strand.
CAAGAGTATTTGAAGACTACTTTCAGGTGCTCAAAAGATCAAACTACTACCACCCCTATCATTCAATCCGCCGGGGGGAACGATCCACCGAAATTTCTGATTCGGTATCATTCAATCCGTACGAAGGGAATCGTCCACTTATCGGTAATGTGAATCACTTTTCACGTGATCATTCAAAACGAACGGATCGAATCTCTCCATACAAAGTTTGACATTTCAAATCCGCAGGAAATTCATTGCGGATTGGTGTTGTGTTGCATTTTGGGTGGAAAATTTATCTGAAAATGTATGTTCTTTCTAGGACAAATCAATTATTTAGGTGTATTAAATTGAATATGCTTTTATTGTCCTTAATTAACACTTCCAACACAATTAAAGACTGCCTTACTCAAACAAAAATTGTTTATGAAACTGAAATTCAAATTGATTTCATAGAAATTATAAACTACAACGAAATCTTTTAACTTTAACTTTTAACTTGGCGTCTGATAGCTCCATAATGTCGTCACTGAATGCCCGTGAATATGCACGAGAAGTTCGCCTATTTAAGATATTTCTTCGTTTTCAAAAACAGAGCAATGCTATCCACTGTCTTTTAATGTAATTTTATTTAGTTTTTATCAGCAGCTGTTTATAATCGCCGTCAACTATGACAGAACAGTCGGTTTTGAAAAAGAAAAATCGTAGTCGGTAAAACAGTGCATCCGGCGGATTGAATGATCAGCCTCAAGGTGAACGCGGATCGAATAAGTGAAGTGAATCTCAGATCCGTTGGATTGAATGATAGGGGTGAATAGTTAGGAAGAGTCACCCCTATCATTCAATCCGCCGGGGGGAACGATCCACCAAAATATCAACTTCAGGTTCATTCAATCCGTTCGAAGGGAATCGTCCACTTGTCGGTAATGTGAATGACTTTTCACGTGATCATTCAAAACGAACGGATCGAATCTCTCCATACAAAGTTTGACATTTCTCATCCGCAGGAAATTCATTGCGGATTGGTGTTGTGCTGCATTTTGGGTGGAAATTTTATCTGAAAATGTATGTTTTTTCTAGGACAAATCAATTATTTAGGTGTATTAAATAAAGTATTTGTTTTTATTGTCCTTAATCAACACTTCCAACACATAATTAAAGGCTGCCTTATTAAAACAAAAATTGTTAATGAAACTGAAATTCAAATTGATTTCATAGAAATTATAAACTTCAACGAAATCGTTTAACTAATTTGGCGTCTGTTAGCTCCATAATGTCGTCACTGGATGCCCGTAAATATGCACGAGATGTTCGCCTATTTGAAGATATTTCTTCGTTTTCAAAAAACAGCAATGCTATCCACTGTCTTTAAATTTAATTTTATTTTGTTTTTATCAGCAGCTGTTTCTAATCGCCGTCAACTATGACAGAACAGTCATAGTCGGTAGTCGGTAAAACAGTGCATCCGGCGGATTGAATGATCATCCTCAAGGTGAACGCGGATCGAATAAGTGAAGTGAATCTCAGATCCGTCGGATTGAATGATAGGGGTGAGTAAGTGTCGCATGCGTGCGAAGTCAACGCCTCGATAGTCGCGTTCTAAACATAACTACCCAAAGTCCCATTTCCATAAGGAAATAAACTCTTACAGTCGGGATGTTTCCACCCCTTTGTTCCTTCTTTCATCGGTAAGCTTTCAGAACTCAAATCGTGTTTTTGACCTCTAGAGCGATGTCAGAAATGAGTAATCGACCATTGTTTGGATTAGCTTTTAGCATGTCCTTGACATCAAATCGGTATTTTTATTGGTATCGATGCCTCTGCCCAACCCAACCCAACAGGATAAAACTTTAAATTTGTTATTTTTTCTATAGCTGTCCCAATTCTTTCCCAAAGGCGATAGCTAGATGTGTAGGTATTATAGTTCTGATTTTAAGGCGTCGATGCTCAACTAACTTACCTTAAAAATGAATGCAAAGAAGAACCCAATCAAATATAAATTGTATTTAGAATTAGTAGTGATTTTTTTACAATTATAAAATTACAAACTTAATTTTATAAAGAAATGGCGAGCATTCCGCTTTGGTTGATAGTTAAAAATTAAGGAAAGATTTTGTATCTTTTGTTCGTGTTATTTGCTTGTTTCTTCTTTTTTTTAAACTTATAACTTAAACATAGAAAAATGTTGTGATTATTTCGTTAGCCCAACAGGTGAGGGATATTTTTTTGAATGTGATCACACCTTTCGTTGAGTTCGTCCTGAAAAAAAAATTGAAAATGATTAATTGGTACAAAGTCTTAAAACTTTTATTGAATTTGTACCTCTTCCAACTCCAAGCAATTACCCCATTCGATTAATGTCACTCTGTGATCGTTATTTTGATCGCAAGATTCCAAGAATGGTGCAATACAATGTTCTAAGCTAACAAGTGGTGCACGTATGGGGAACAGCTCGTGCCGAGACACTGAACGATCGGTATCACCATCCAAATCACACCACTTCCAGACCGCAGCATTGGCCCAACGACGTGTCATATTGGTTTCGGCTTCCATTTCCATTTGCATGTAATGTTCGGTTAGTTCGTCACGTTCAGCCAAGTCACGCATGACGTTGAAAAGCCAGTCCCGCATACGACGTGGGAAGTCCTTCTTTTCTTCCTCGGAGCAGCCCTTTAGGAAGGAGAAAACCATAAGTCTGATATCTCAACTCTTTGGTATAAAATAAATAAGGACATACTGGTAACTCTTGGCAAGCGCCATAGTAGTCGATATGTAAATGGCTGTTAGCTGGACTCTGGCAGCGTGGATCCTTTGTGTCACAGAAGCACCTTTGTTGATAAACCGAGCAATCAGATGGCCAAGTAACGTTCTTGTTAGTGCACACATGGCGACGGGTGTCGATTTCCTCAGGACATTCCTGAATGCAAATGCATTCAGCGTCCTCACCGGTACTCTGGCATACGCGTCCAGCGCCGCAGTGCATTTTTTCACATGGATCAACTAACCAACGTCAAGTTATGTAAGTGGAGCTTGTAAGAAATTTATAAGTTAACTTACTCTCCAGAACTGGACTCAGGACATTATTCTGTTCTGCGGCAATTTTAGAAGCCAATTCATTTTCACGATCAAGGTCTTTTGACTGTAACCATCTTAATCAATATTCGTTCTTTGTTCATTTGTGATTCTAACTTACCAACATCTTCGCTTCCAATTCTAGCTTTTCCAACAGTTTTTCGTCGCTGGCATCGAGATCGTCTAAGTCCATATCGGCCAACTCTGGATACTCCTCAGATTTGACCTACGTATGTAAAGTTGCTTGTTAAAAATAAACACGTAGCAGTCTAAATGACGTAACAAACCTGAGAGTTAAGGACAACAAGGCCCAAAAGTAGCAGCAAGCTCCACTTCATGATGGTGCCTGAAACAAAAATCAAATTCAAATGAAAATATCTTTAGATTTGGTTTCTTGGTGAATTCTTCTGAAAGCGGAAAATGAATTGTGATAAGAAATGTCGCAAATGTGTGACCTCGTCTTATCGTTGCGTACTGTTTGAGGGCCGACAGGAACTAATCTTTGTTCCATTTTATGTGTGTGTATGTTTCCGTGAATTTTATTTTAAGAATAGAGGTCAGGATTTTGAAACAGAATTGAAGCTTTCTCTAAATCTTCGAATAAATTTAAACCTGTCCACCCGGTACTGGTTCTATTTGGAAATGAATAGAGAGACTGGCACAAGCTTAAGAAGCAAAGGAATCTAAGGTCTCTGAACAAAAAGTATATTATGACTCATAGTACAAGTCAACAGAAATACCCAGTTTCAGCTTAACAGAAGAGCTCCTGTTTCATACTTTATCATCGTTATGATACCTTGAACTTTAATAGATGAAATGCTTCCGCATTTAGACGCCAATATTGGATAATTTCTTGGCAAACGCCTTTATCAATAAAATATTCGATCTGAGAGCTTGTGTTCTCATTGTTGTGCCTTTTCCCTTCTCACAGTTTGTGCAGACGGGACCGAAAATCTGCAGGAGTAGGGTAGAAAAGGACTTAAGTGATAGAGCCTTGTGTGGTCACTTTAGTTCGTTGAAAGAACACTTTTATACGCAACTACCTTTTAAGCCTTAAAAAACAACGACTTGTAACAGTAATTTTCTTAGTTTTCAACGCTGAGTGTTATTGTTTGAGTTAAAAGCGGAGCTAGGATGACTACCTTCCTTACTACCTCAAACTACCTCAAAGTTATATCTGTCTCGATTGAGGATTTGACCTCGTTGATTATCTTCGCCGCTTTCGTCTTAATACTGACGCATGCGCTACTGACATCACCCTGTGTACGTTCTCCCGATTAGGTCAATAACGTCGGCGAATGTGAGTAAGGTTGGCTTTCATTTTCCGAATTAAAGTGTTCATTTGTTGTCGTCGTTAAAAAGTCGCTATCTACTACTCAAATTCCTTATTCCAGGTTTCTGTTCTATTCTTTTAGCCTTGACATGTTCGTTCTGCTGTTATACAACTTTCTAACATTATTTCTGTAGGAATAGAATGTCTTCTGCTCGAAGACTTTACTCTTTCAGCTGCAACAAGGTAGTGCTCCGGGTCTTAATCTCGGAAGATTCAAACATCTAAACTACTGAAAACGATCGACTTTAAAGTCTTTCCAGTACGTTTATTTTTACATGTTTGCAATAGTTTAGACGTTTTTATTACACAGACAAGCTTGATGTTCCTATTGTATTTAAATCCCACGGTGCCAAGGTATATCAAAATACCAGTGTACTGTAAGGCTCTTGAACTCCCAAAGCGCGGCATTACAATGCCATTTCATCAGAAATGCGATATCTAGGTATACCCCTCTCGGCTACTGATTTACTAGATGCAACCAGTTGGACAAACCTCAGATGGTCCAATTGTACCAAGTGCCAGACTACTAAGCAGATTTGGTCCAAGCTGGATTTGAAACACTTTAAGAGCTTTATATTGCTTAGCAGACTGGGTTGGGTACCCTAGCCCCAAAATCAAAAACCCCAAACTAAAATCCCCAAACCAAAATCTCCAAAACCAAAGTCCCCATATTGGGAATCTGTATTGCACCGCTACTCTGGTCCTTTTATGTCCAAAATCGTTTAGAAGCACAGGTTTTTGTTATATTCCGTGTTATGGCCTTATATCGCTTTCGCCAAGCAAGTAATAGAGCAGAAAAGCGGAGTGGTAATCGCAGGACAGTTTGGAGACTTGTCTTTGGGGATTTTTCAAAAGTTGGGGATTGTGGGTTTTGGTATTTTGCGATTGGGTATTATGTAGGTATCCCTAGCAGACTGCATATCCACGCTTTGGACAGAGAGAATGAGGAGATTATCCTCAACCTTCTTTCTACATATCCTGCACTCTCGATCAAAAGAAAGCCCCATTTGGAAGAATTCTTCATCAACACCTTCTGCGATTTGGCATAATGACATAAATGTCAACTGTCGCACGAGAGGAGGTTAACAAAGCTCAATTGGCCCTGTTTTGGTCTAAATATGCTAGGGCTAGCGCGTTCTGACAAACACAATAATCTTACCTAATCTAATACAAGGTGTGTTTTTTTGGTATCCCATATGGGATTGGCGAAAAAAACGACATCGGGGACTAATAATGTCATCACAAAAAAATTGGCAGCACTGCGTATGGATTGACATTTCAACTCAACAGCTGTGAGATAGACAACCAAAACAAAAGCTAAATAAAATCTCAGCAGCCCCAATTCCTCACTTCTTGACCACTTTTTACGTATGCTAACAATAAATGTAGATTTATCGAATTATTTTGCATATTGCATTTCTGCTTTTACGGACTTTCTGTCTTGCTCAGCCATATTTTCATAACAACGAATCGCTCGACTGACATCAACGCACGTCAGTTGTCACGTTTCCATAGAAACTCTAGTCTGGTAGCACCGTTTTTATCTGGGATAAAGTTAAGCCCAGAAAATTTTGTGGTCTTAGCTAATGCTATGTGGGACAAGTTGTTGTTGCATTTAACACGCAAATTGCTTATCCTCAAATAGAAGAACATTTTATTCTTCGAAGTTACGATTCTAGCTAAGACAATAAAACTCTCAATCAACCCCAAGCATATGAATATGAACCATACAGACATGCAGACTGAAAAAGTAAAAAGGTACAAACAAAACGTAACACATTTCTCTTCCACAACGTGACTACATATATTCATAAACCAGATTTTGTTTATTTTTCACTTCTATTTTTATCTCAAAGGAAATAACGAACCGCTGGTAAATAAATATCCTACAGATGTGGAAGTCTTGATGGTCATACATATCTCTCAAGAGATGTAAATACACAGCACATTTTCCGCTCCAAATTTTATTCATTTATGATTCGAAATTTTGTTGTCCAATGCGATACAGAAACATGTACCTATGTACGTACGTACGTACACTTAAATTTAAGAATGCATTGAAAATACATACATATGTACATACTAGGTTTGTATCTTTGCAAAATTTTAATTTCAAAATTTAAATCAAAACTCTTGAACTTAAAGTCTGACTAACGAAACAGAGCTTGAGTTGTGTGAAAGACCGCTCTTTCTCTTGAATTTTAAGAACAGTCATGCATAAGATCCAGACCGTGTAGGAATACAATGACTAAGATGGTTAGACATGCACACCAGTGCTCCAATCTAGAGAATCATCGAATGCACCCCAGAGCGACTGTATAAGAGGAATCTAGAGCAACTACAGGAGAGAGGCTTAATAGTTTCCAACAACTGAGTACAAGTAAGCAGAGCTAAAATATGTAGATTGCGTGTGCCTAAAATTTGGCTCCTCTTTAAGTGAAGAGCGGGATTATATGTACATGTACATCCGTGAACGAATTCAGTTTCGCTAATGCTTGACCCAAACTGAAAGGAGAAGCCTACAAGACCGGTAAGAGCCATTTTCGGACATTTTGACGAAGTCACTCTCTGCCACAAAATTGACTCAGGAGGCCTCGGAGACATAGGTATAGATTTCTAGGGCACACAACATTGCAGCATAAGCCTTTAGACAAATATAAGTACATATACATACCAGCAACCGTTGGATCAACAAGGTGTAGTAGATTCCTATACAAAGGACGTTGAAAACGACGCATATTACAAACACACTCCGCGTTATTAGTCAACAACCCTCCCCGACTTGTATGCGATATGGGCGACAGACTTCGGAAGTGGCCGTGTATCACATTCATCACCTAGACGGGGTTCTACCTACTTGAATGCTCCCGTCGCTTTTTTTTTTTCATAAGCTGAGCATAAATAGGTGTTTTTCACATGAAAGACGAGAAAGTATACCTACACCGCAGTAGTTGTACGGCTTTACACCTTGCTTTCCTTAAAAAGAGTGTATCTATGACACTTTGAATAGCATCGTGAATACACATATACTCATATTGTATAGCGAAGATTCGGTGGAGCTTCGATGTAAATGAAGGACTTCATCCGGATAGAATTCCATGAAAACAAAATGAGATTCCCATGGCATGTTGGATGTACGCATATCTATAACCAGCATCAAAGTTTAGTAGGATGTAGAATCTTCTCAATGTCAACTGTTAATTCTAGATTTATTCGAGTGCACATTTTTCCTAACGCTTCTCTCTTACACAGTTGCATTTATTTCAATTGACTGTAACGATTAAACACGGTATGTTCTCAATCATAACGCTAGGAATGCACTATATGCATCCACCCACGGCACTGACGTTCATATCAATTACCCTTCATAAGAATAGTGCACAGCGATATTTTGTTGGCATCAGGTTATGAAATCAGAAGATTCAAATGCATCGTGGTATGACAAACTGTTGCTTACTGGACTTGTAACAAGTGTCAAGCCACATGCTAGTTTTTATAAACGATACAAAAGATGGCGATGTCCGACAATTAAACGGAAGTTTACGTCTGCGATAAGGCTCGACAAAGTGTCACAAAGGCCTCTGACTGCGATTACGGGGTTTATTTACTTTTTTTTTATAGAATTTTGCTTGTTTCATTTAAGAAGAGAGATATGAGCTTTTCCTCGCTTATGGTGTCATGGTTGAAATAAAAAAAAATTTTTTTTAAAGTGTTGTGACTTACATATGAGATATGTTTTGCGGTAGTAAATCGGAGGCGATAATATTCTTTGGAATTACAAAATGTAGTGTAATATGTATGTCATTGCTAAAAAAAAAAATACATATGTATATAAAAATAAATAAGCAATGCAATTTAGTCTTATAAAACACCCAAGTCAATAAACGTATAGAAAAGAACGATCGACAAAAGGCGAACTGCTTCACTTAGCAACTGATAAGAGCACTATGTCGCATAAAGGGGGTATTGAAGCAAAGTCAAACTTAGAGTTAGTGATGTAATGATTTCACTGGTCAGTTTTCGGATCGTCTGTTTAAAAAAAGGAATGGCGAATTTCCAGAAATGGTAAATTTACCATCCCTTCAGAACTATGCTCTATCGTAACCACTGTGGAAGATTTGATTGCCAAAATTTATTCTAAAATTGCCCACATCCACATAAAAGTGTTGGACCCCTAAAAATGACCAAGCTACTGCCATCAATGCCGAGTGACATAGTGGCCAAGCAGAAATCACAAAGGGTTCCAAACGTTAGATTGGCACTTACGCCTAAAGAAATAAACGTTTAATATTCAGCTTATTTGTGTCAAGAGTTTTCTTGGACAGGACGTAAGACGCGACGTCTATTAAGAGCCTTGTTCACTTAAACCTTATAGTAAAGGACTGTAGTATATTTTAAGTATCTTTGGTCATATTCCTAGTCTTAAATAAACTTTTTCCATAACTTTTTTTTTTTTATAATTCACTAGCGGTAGAGGGGTTATGAATACCTTTATTGCTATTCACACAGCGCTAATGTTGGTGTAGTGATTTTGAAAACTCAAATGGTATTAGGTTTCGGTATTTTTGCTCCGAGGGTGGAGGTCCGAGTTAGGCGGCATGGTATACCGCAATCCCTGTTCTCTGGACTTGACCTCTTGCGACTTATGTTTGATTATTTACTTAAAAATGTTGCTCAGCCCTTGACAAACCTTGATTTTCTAAAAGGATTTTAAATTTACTGGACCAAGTAGATGCATATCTATGTACCAACGTGACAAAATGACAACACTGACCTAGCTTACCTAGAGCTAAGATTACTATCATTAATCATTATGTCATGGAGGGTGTCAATCTTAGACCTAGGATTGTTTACTTTTGTATAGAAATGATGAAATCACCATTTAGATTGCAATTCATTGTAAGCGTGTGTTCTAAATTGATTACAATCACCATTCAATTGATGTCACTGTTCTAAAACAATTCCATTCTAACCCGACAACACTCAACTTGATTCATTTCATACCCCAAATTAATTTCTATTTGAAACGCAAACACAGTTCAGCCATCCGAAATTGCCCTTGTAGAATGCATTCCATTTCATTTGTTATTTCCATTAATTGAGTGTGGGTTAATAACATACCAATGTCGATGGTTTATGTAATTCTCCATCTGGTATTGAAATTTTCTGGACTCGTATGAGTTTGAAGGTTTCCTGGTCGAAACTATAAATTGAAATGAATAGCATAAGTGACATGTTGATAGATCTTTCATTTTAGCATCAACTCGGATTTAATTCAGACACATAAATGTATGAGTATCTCTCAAGATTTACATACATACTTATCAACACTAGTCACGCACAATCAACTAAAAAATAGGTCATAGGCTATCATTTCAAAAGATTATGCATAAGGACGGTCGCCAAAAATTGAGTCCTAATAGTTATTTTGATCGAAAACTCTTGCCTTTTATACCTAGTTATTTATTTTTTTGATTTTGCATATTTTAGAATGAATCATTTAAAAAAAATTAAACGTTCACTTCAAGCGTTGTCCAAAGTTTAATTTGTAAATTTGATCTAAAATACTCCATGTGCCTCCAAGTATCAAATTGCGTTCTGAAGTGTATTGCATACCTCTTCGCAAATGGTTTCCTAATTCATTATTAATTTGTTGAAATAAACAATTTTGCAAACTTCAGCATTATAATGTCGGGTGAACTCTTTGAACTCTAATTTTCTTGCGTATATAGACAATAATGGCTTATTGAGGAGATACAAGCAGATGTCATTGATCTATTTGTAGAATGAACGTAATTGGACCACGAAATAAAAATGTTTGTTTCAATAAAAATTAATTAAAAGTTTAAAGTGCTGGTATATTCTTTGTCTTTAGAATATGTTTTTTTTTTTTAAAGCTTTTGGGGAAGCACCCACAGGTTTTCGCAAACCAACTTTTTTCTACAAACATATGGTCAACTCTGGGTATCTAGCACCTCGACTGGAGATAGGATTTTGACCTCTGTGGAAGGTTGTTGATAGCAGCTAAAGAGAGAAAGAGGGGGAGGAGCAGAAGGGTGATGGTATCAACGGTGTCATCTACAGTTCAAGTTAGGCTGTACTACTTAGTGATAACCTTACTTTGGCTGCTCTGACATATTTAAAGCTTAGGTCGAATCTGCTCCGGAACGTCACTATAGCAAGCACACGGTTTCGTCATCTCAATATTCACAAGCGGTTCCCTGAACATTAAACGATCAATCAAATTTAATACATTGCGATAGAAGCCGGGCACGCCTCTAATATTCTACGTGTTCCGAACCTTCCTAGTTGCCAACATCGATTCAAATTACTATCTCGTTGCAGCCAAGGTAAGAATGTGGATATGCCAAACACCACAGTAAAGAAGAATTACTGTGAGAAGATGAATCCTCGACAGGCTGTAATCGCAGGAAAGCGCCAATTACTTTACCGAATGCGTATCGCGAAATCTTTTAACCGCTCCTATGCCGCCAGCATCAAGTCACAAGAAACGCCGCAATTGATATGCTGAGTTTCACTTAACTTTCACCAAGTGTATCTTCGAAATTCAACTCTTTGTAAAGAATCGGTAACGGCTTCACCAATACCTTTGATGTCAAAAAAAGATTTATAAACGCCAACTTCAGAGGCGCGATCTTTAAAAACTCCGTGCACATGCCGACGTTATTGACATTATTGGCGGAACTCAATGAGCTGTCACTGGTGCGTTCGCGAGTATTAAGACAAAAGTACCCTTTATGGGTTTTAACGGGGAACGAGGGCAAAGTTAAGTATTTACTGTCAACTGGAAGAGACACCCAATATTGACGACTCCGACAGAACCTCACAGAGGACAGTTATAACTTCGAGGTAGTAAGGGACTTAGTCTACCCACCCCTGCTTCTGTTGTAAAATAAACGCTAAATAACGCCTCATGCATTATTGATCAAAAATTCGAACGAGTACAAAACTTTTGGGTGGAAAACGTAAGTAACAATGGATCGGTCATATGCTCTGGAATGACAAAGTATGTAACTACCCAAGCCATGCTATAAATCACCCTATTCAAAATAGAAGAGGAGTGGGTCACATCCGGGGCTCAAAAAGCATCCCATTTGGAATTTTGTTGCCAAAAAAAAATACATTTTATTGGATTGATGAGCCTTTATGGTTGTGATACTTTCTAAGCCTTCAAAGATATCCAGTGAAGGCAACAATGTCAGTTGCAATGATGGATTTGTATAGCCAAATTCTTTTGCCACTAAAGTGGATTAACGTTAACGATGTCAGAAACCAAACACAATTATGTGTGCGAAAGTCTTTAAACGTTGGGTTTCCATTAACTAATCCGATTAGAAAGGTATCAATGTCTATTCAAAGGAAATGGAAGGACCGACTGGTACTTTACTACCGTAAATGAAAAGTGTTGTTCCATATCACGTCTCTAGAATACAGATGAACTCTGTATATCATTCGTGTATGTAGTAAATATCTATGTACTTACTTGTACTATATTATTTTCTGTGTATGTTCGTGTATATCGATGGAAATACGCATCGTGAACCATAATTAGAAATTGCATGTTTTAAATGCGCAATGTTGAATATCGTTTTTTGAGATGAACTGGAACAAAAACGCCAAAGAAATCAAAGTCCATAGACTCTTTTATAAACTATCAGGAGCTCATTGCCATCAATATACATACATATGTGCATATGTATTCACATTCATATCTCATTTTGATTTAAAAAAAAATTAAGAAATATCGGCATCCTATTAAATTTAACAGGATGCCGCAGGCAGTACTAACCTAGACAAAGGGAACATTTCAACAGAAAAAGTACAACGATGAACTAATGCTTCAGGTCATAATCTACACACTTCATATGGCACTAGTGAGTAAATAAATTCAATTCCAGGAAAATTCTTTCCACACTTACTCTTTTCCTTCGTCTCTAGGACCAAACCAACACACAACAACAACAGATCCGCAGCCGATTTAAAAATAAAACAAAAATCCTCTTGAAAAATTGAATTAATCACCCCAAGTTAGACACGATCACTAAACGACTTCGCTTCTCGGCGCGCACTGAGTCAACTGAGTTGAATTGAGCTCCAGATCGACAGCGAAGCACACAGTGCCTGTTTGCTGGAACAGCATGAATTTCTAATCGAAAAAAAAAACTTTACTCATAACGTCACCGCTTGTGCAGAAAATAGCAACAAAGACGGGAGAAAAAAAAAACAAGCTCCAGCAGAGCACTCCCTACAGGCTCTGGAAACGTGAGAGTTGATAGCAGGTTTCCGTTGATGCAATGATTCTAAAACTGATGCATGCTCTCCTCTTTCATTGCCCATCTGTTTGTGGTCGGAAACCAAAAACTCGCTGAAAGATGAAAGTATGATCTTCTTTTTATATATGTACGTACTTGCCTTGGTATATTATTTTGTGTGATCTCCTTTCGCTGAAATTTGCAGTGCTCTTTGTACATACATATGTTTATATAGAACATGCACAAAGCATAAACAAAAGCGAAGGCAAATGGTACTTCCACTGGATTTTGTGTGTTTGTATCTTCGATGTAAAAAAGTTTCGTTTCGAGAAATTAAAGTACAATCATGCAAATAACTTGAAGCCGAAGATAAAATAAGTCTCCCTGTGCAGAATCCTATCAATATTATGACCAAGATAAATGAAGAATGCTATTCAAAACCGCACCAGAATGAGGTCATATGTAGATCAGTTCGTGAATCTTCGTTAAGATTGCACATTTTATGTAAGGACAGATTGGTTCCAAGCCTGCAAAGACGAGGAAAGTTACATAAGTAGTTGAGCCGCAGTTGGTGCCAAAAAAAAACTACTTTTGCAAACTGTAGAATTCAAGCTCCGCTTTCAAGCGGAATGAACAATTAAAGCTAGGTACATATATCTCGACTTAAGTCTAACAAAATTGCTGGAGCTGACGGACCAGATTCCGAGCGGAAGATGTAAAGAGTGTGCACCATCTTATCAATTGTTGTATACTGTATGCAGTTTATGAAATATAAATCTCTCTCTCCCACTACTGTTTGTCAAGTGGGAACTTAGTGCTTAAAGGGTATGCCTCGATTGGATTATGTTTAGCCAAGAAAACACAGAGCATTGCTCCCTTAGCTGCATTTATAGCTTCTTATGGAGAGCTGAGCCCCTACTCTGTATTTCGATTCTAAAGATCGGATCGTTCGACAGCGGAAATTCTGTATGGATTTTAGGAATTGCGCTTCAAATTGCCCATACAAAATTTCCGCTTTCGAACGATCTGAACTTTAGAATCGCAACACAGAGTAGGGGCAATACATGATCAATATGCAGCCTGCTCTATCCTCCTAGCCTTGACATGTTCGCTTTGCTCTAATACACCTTTCGAATACTATTTCCGCAAGAACATCTCTCTAACGCTTTTGTAAAAGTCGTCACTCGTCACTCACGAGTCATGAGCCAGCTCCCGTCCGCTAAGTGAATGAATACAAAAATACGGATTTGTAATTTTTTTGTATGTAAGTTTTATTTTTAGTTAATAAAAACAAAAAAGACGAACTAAACAAAATAAGGTACGTATATATAATATATATATATTTATTTTTTGACCGTATAAGTTTTCTTTTCTTTTTTTTACTTCAAACTGAATTTTCAAAAATTATTGTGTATGCGTTTGTTCGTTTTTTTCTAATTGGGATAAATTGGAAAAAGGTTGAGTTACAGTGGTAAAAAAAAAACGAACAAAAAACAAATAACGAGGAAAAAACTTTTGAATTACAAAATATTTTAAAAAATAATTTCTCACTGCACACAGGTGCGAGTATATTTCACTTTTTTTTGTTTGTTCTGTGATTTCAATAATCCATGAAAATAGAAGGGCGGGCGGCACTTTTTTTTTTTTAATTTTTATTGTATTTTTTCTTTACAAATTGAGTTGTACGTTTTTTTTTTAAGTTTTTTTCTTCTTTTTGTTTATATGAAAATGTTTATCTTTTTTAAATTATTTTTTTCTTTTTCTATTATAATTAGTTCTTACATATAAACTTAAATGTAATTTTAGTACATAATCTTACTTTAAGACTAAAATTGTTTTCCTTATTTTTGTGTTTGCTTTTTTTTTGTATTTTTTTTTTATTTGTTTAGAACATTTAAAGCGTTGAGAAATAAATTCAATAACTTTATTTTCTTTAGTCGAAATTCTATGAAATTGAATTTTTTGAATATTGCGAGCGCATGTTGTGATAAGAAAAAAGATTTCAAATATTTCCTGAATTATGAAACAAAGCGAAGTTGGAAATTAATACATTTTTTATTATTAATAAAAAACAGTTTGCAGTTTTTGGCACTAGGTATAGTAAGAGAACTAATAAATTGCTTTATTTTAATTAGGCACGGATTAAATTAGAAAATACATAATTGAATTGAAATTTGTGTTTTCTTTTATTAAACAATGCAATGTGATTTTATACAAATTAATTGAATTTAGCTTGAGGATATACATAGGTACATAGAAAAGCGGTTTAGTGTAATACTTTTAATTTGAGTGGTTAACTCTGCACATTGTAGTTGTTGAATGAAATGTGGACCAAATTCTACAACAAATGTTAATTAGGTATTTATTTGTTATTTTCAATAATCAGGAAACCAAACCAATCCAAAAAAAACTATATCAGATCGGTTTTTATTTATTTTTTAAACTGAGCTTGTTTTAGGACCTCTGAGTATGTAGAAATTGAGACCGTTTGTGAATACAAATTTTGAGAAAAATATACTAAACAAAAGGAATACTCAAGCGCACACATTTACAGATGTAGTAGATAAGAATTTATTGTTTGGCTGTAGACCTTCAACTCAACCATAAATATAGCTTTAACAAAAAATTTCTTGATGTTCACAATCAAACTTTAAGTAGTGATACTTCATTGAATATTGATGGCAAGGACCTTGACTTCTGTTTCCCTGACAACCTGCAGGTTTGATATGAGCCAAATAATTCACATTTTGCCGTTTTTAAATGACGAAAAGCCGGTAAAGAAAACGATAATACCCGGAGTATTAATCCTTTATAAGAACATCCACTGTGAGTCTCGTCTGAATGGGGCCATTGAAGTGAAGTAGAAGTCGACATGGTATTATTTCATTGAGATTGTTATAAATTTACAAACAATTTTCAGATATTATTGGATGGGTGAGTTTAGTTAAGAAAAGTCATTCACAAGGAATCCTAGAACTAATTGCAGTTTGATCTAGAATCGCGTAAAAAAAATCAAAACAGATTCTGGCTCAAATCCTTATGAAAAAAGAAAAACTTCGACTCAGAAGTCGAACCGAAACGATTTTCGTTGTCGTTTATTGTGTCAGTGATTTTCTTCAATGTGTCGACTTTGAATCGGTATTCTGAAACCGTTAAGACATCCTACGGAAAAAAAAAACAACAAGAACACCTTATTTGAAAGTTATGTCATAACTGACGACGGAAATCCATATACTAAACATTTAATTGCAGAAATATGTAGGTACATGAAGAACTCGAGCTCTTTTTTGTTTCACACATTTTTAAACTTGATATCGCTCTTACCATCTCACCAAGGCCTAGCTTCTGTAAACGAGGGATTGAGGACGTTTATTATTACCTGCTGAGAGGTGACCCCTCGAAAAACTTGCTTGTTTTGCTGAAGCTCGAGCAAACCCTCGTCGTACTTTGCACAGATTTCTTTGTCGCATTGTGTTTCTCAGTGTAAGGCTGTGATATTCACCACAATAAAAACTTCCTGGGGTACAATTTGCAAATTTTGTCGCGCGATTATCTTGTAGAAAAAATGGAACACACCGTTCTATAAGAGTGTGCATTCAAAGACAATTTATTTGCAATGAGATGGAACAAACCCTTTATGGTAACTAAGTGTTAATTCAGTAACGCATCATTGGCATCATGATGCTCATGATGCTTTGCAAAATGTTCATTAATGCAAACTATTGGCATCACTTTCAACGTCAAGTGTTCATTTTTACAAATTTTATCAAACTGATGCGCAAACATAACGAAAAAAAGCATCACAGAAATACCTGATGCGCAGCTGATTCGCCGGCCAAAAAGGAAGAAAAATATCGGAAGAGAAAGAAAATTAAGTACAAACATGTGCTTTTGAAAGAAAAATTTATAAATTTTTGTTGAATTCTTACTTTTTTCACAGGACATTTAATTTTCTTGACATTAAAATGTTTGATGTAAACAATGCGTTCTAAAATGCAATCGTCATATTCAATCAGCAACGCATCAGCATAAACTGTGCAAATAAGCAGTGATGCCGCATCTCTGCGCAAATGTTTGACGTTTCTGAATTAACACTAAATTATCGCCACGATTAAAGAACCGTAAGTGCACGTATAGCCCTCCTGGTGTACATAGATATATGATCCTTTTTGCATTGCTAGTCGTGTCGCAAGAAAAATGGGACAAATCACAGCACAGCTGAAATCGTAAGGCCTTATCTAGCGTACACGAAAGCGCCGATTAACCGTGATAGCTGAAGTAGAACTGAGTTTTTTTTTAATGTGATCAACGGGGTTGTGTGCGCCCCATTCCCGAAGCGGAATGTTTGCACCAAAAAATTCCTTCATTGAAAAAATTTGTTTATAAATACAAACGGTCTCACAGTAAAATCTGAATCCTGTTCTTAAATTAAATTAATTTCTCAGTCGGTTTCCAAACAAACTAACTTATTTGCCCAGAACATAAAATTGGGAATACTAAAACCTAACTACCCGAGACAAAGTTAAGTTGAAGTCATTCCTCTCTAGTTTTTTTTTTTTTTTTCTAAGTCTAATGTCACAATAAAACCGAGTTCCTGAATATAGGAATTTTGTGTTGATACGTGTGCTCTCAAACTATAATGGGGATAACGTATATAGCAGTCCATCACTTAAGTATTAAAATCACTGCGCACACCTATCGACAAGCACCATAATGACTCTTTCTCTCTCGAATATCCATTCAACATTAAACCGACCAAAAGAAAAAAAAAATTTTTTACTTTTCAAGTTTCTTATTCTCTTCATCAAATTTTCGAATCTTAAAGTCCTGAACAAAAATAACATAAAAAAATGATTTTTTTAACCACAAGAATAGTAATAAAAAGGGAAAACGAAATAAATAAAAATGTTGTGCTTAGTTACAAAATACAAATTTAAAAAAAAAGGTCTGCCAATCATGTTTTCTCTAAAAAAAAAAAAAAAAATTAAGTGGACAGTCTCAGCATAGTTAGGATATATGTACGTATGTATAAAAACAGAAAATATTTAATTCTATTTCCTACGGGTAGGTTAGAATTTTAAAACTTTGTTTCTGTCGACTTTGTAATTGCTTTTATTGTTTTCGTTAATATATTACTTTATAACTATTTTTTGTTTTGTTTCTTTTTTTAATTAAATTGATTTTCTAGATTATTATTTTTATTTTTTTTTTCTTTATTCTCTCTGACACACTCACACTTTCTTTCTTTTTGTCCTCGGTTTAATCTTTTCTTTCAAATTTATTTAATTATTTATTCTCTTCATTTTATATAAATAAACTTTTATCGAAGAAAAGTTCTAGATTTACATATAATTTATAACTTAACTTTCACTTCCTTTAGATAGACTATGGTACTAAATTACGTTTTCAAGTTTGTTTGCATTTTTTTTTTTTGTTTTGTTTAATTCATTATTTGAAAGAGAACTATTTATAGTTGCAATTTATTTATTTATTTTTTTTTGCATTTTTCACTTTTTTACATTTTTTTGCGTGTTGTTTTCTTCTATAAGTTTTCTTTTTGTTTTGTTTTGTAAATGTTTTTATTTTTAATGTATATATAAACGTACGAACAATAAAGTTTACAAGTCTTTATTTTGCTTTTTTTATTGCGTTTTTTTCTCAGTGTTTTTCTCTTTTTTTTAGTTTTTTTTTAAAGTTTTTTTTTGTTGAAATTATTTTATTTTTTCTTTTAAATGTTTTGATAAATTAAAAATTACAAAAAAAAAAAGAAATAATATTATTTAGTTTAAAATAGAAAATAATAAAAATGATGACCGCAATTCATTGTTTTTTTTTTTCTCTAATATTTTTTTTTAAAGACCAAACTTGCTTCTTAATTGTTGTTTTCGTTTTTTTTTTTTTTTTTTTAAATAAAATTATTATTTAATTTTTTAGTTTTATTGATCTTATAAAGATTAATGTGTGTAGATGAAGATTAATGGTTAGCGTCGGTTGTAACTGGTACCACCGCCGCCTGTGTTGGAGCCAGAGTTTCCATTGTTGCCACGTGACTGGGGTCCACTGCCAGGTGGGCCTCTACTGTCGTTGCGATTGAAACCACCTCCCATGCGTGGGCCACCACTTGAACCTCGAGAGAGGCTGTTGTTACCGGGATTGCCACGCATCATACCGCCAGTGTTAGAGAGCGAACGATTTGGACCCATGTTGGGTCGTTGTGAGTTGCCCATATTGTTGCCATTTCCGCCGTTGTTGCCCGACATATTGTTGGATTGACGTGGGGGCAGGTCATTGGGATTGCGCAAACGGGGCTTCTTTTCTTCGACATTAAGTTTTTGACCATCGGGAGAGTTTTCGGGGTAGTAAAGCGGCTGAAATGGAAAACAGTATTTTATTAAAGTTCTGCATTACTTCCGATTGTGTGCTTTAAGGCTCATTAAAAGTCAGTGATAAAGAAATAGAGCGTTCAAAGGAGAGATCTTAATAATGCTTATAGGCAGAATCTTGACAATTGCATAAGAGAACAGCACGTAACATATAGCTTCTGCACTATACGTCTCAACAGTGCTGTACATTCTCTTGAAATATCTAGTCAAATTATCGGACTAAGCCAGAAGGGAACTATTCTGGAATATTAAAACTAGGCCCTGACCAGCCTCCTACTACCTACCTAACGGAGATCAGAAAAGCATGCGACTTAAAAGATATTTTGTGTGAAACAAAGTCCTCTTACAGCTGAAGAATTTAAAGAGCATTCTTTAAATTACATAACACATTGTTTACATTCATTAAACGAATCGTTTTACACGTCTTAGACCCTACCAAATTTGACTTTAAGTGACAAGGTATAACGTGCATTTATCTATATTTTCATTTTACTTACGCAATTTGACAAACAATTCTCAACAGATTGTGGATCCTGGTATGTGATGAAACCATAATTCTGTGGATTACGAATTCCGGGAACTTTTGCAACAGGCTTCGAATGAATTCTCAAATCCATAACAGGACCGAAACGACTAAACAAAGCCTTTAATTCTTCCTCGGTAGCGTGGTGGGGTACATTACCCAAGAAAAGTTGATTACTATCGCTGAATTGTTGAGTGTTGGTATTGCCTGGTCGCCTCTGTTCAAAATCTAAGTTAAAGAAAAATCAAAAATTAATGAAACACAAAACTAATCAATACAATAATAATATTCTAAGAAGAGTATAGAATGAAACCATTTTATAGCTGACTGATGAGAGTAATCAGATCAATTCGACATACGTGCAATCAAATCTACATGCATACGAATAAAATCGTGGCTTGCCTTTTACATTTTTTTCAAATTAGCTTAACCACTTTTGATCATCTGATTTATTCGTTGATACAAATCAAATTGAACAACGTTCTGGAAAGACCAGCTCGATAGGCAGTTACGTGAACTAATAGTAAAGCGAAAAGTGTTCAATATGTTATACAAAGGCTAAACATTTAGCATACAATCAAAATCGTATCTTCTGTATTGTGAGAGTGACTAAAGCATTTTGCCGAAAATCTCAGTATCTTCTTTCTTAATAGACATACCTTTATTAATTCTCGTTGTGTTCGTCCTTTGGGGTAATGGAGCCGGTCCACTGCCACCCGTTTGCATGTTATTATCAATCATACGGGAATCATTCTTATAAACAGACGATGACGCAGACAACGACTGTTGTTGGGACTGTTGATTAATGTTCATTTGATTTTGATTAACTGGAGGCAGAGGCACATATCCACTACTAGGTAAAGATGGATTGATATTGGCGGTGGATTTGAACAGGTTAGCATACGTCTTGGGTTCATTCTGGTTGGATTTGGGTGCTAAAAAAAATAAAACTCATTTAAGCAAAATTTTGACATAAACTTGTTTTAAGATTACCAACCTTCATATTTCTCCTGATGCATCTGTTGTTGGTCATCAATGTATTCCTGACTCCCGGCCTGGTCACTATAATTGCCAATGTCGTCATCCTTCATGTTTAAACCACCACCACTAATGTTGGTGTTTCCCATAATTCCCGAATCAATCTGTTGAATGTTGGGTACAGGACCAGCTCCTTGGGGTACAACTGGCATGGCTTGACCCATAACGGGTAATGGTGGCGAATGAGCCGATTGAGTTGGCAAACTTGGCATTTGAGCCACGACCTGAGGTATTGTGCCGGCAGCTACAACCGTGACCTGAGTTGGTTGCTGAGGGAGAACTTGTGGTGGAACAACAGACACCACCGTAGGAGCCACATTCGGCTGTACTGGTGGTGGCATTTGCTGCTGTAATGGTTGCTGGGGCACAGGTTGCTGCTGTTGCTGAACCGTTTGCTGTTGCATAGTTGTTGCCAATAAATCTTCGTGCACAACCCCACCGTTCAGTTGGGTTTGCTGAGCAGCTGCTGGAGCGGGAAATTGAGCTAACGAGACAGTCTGCGTAATAACTGGCACAGGGCGTGGGGCGCCTGCTACAACGGTCTGTGGCATTGAGTAATAGATTGCCTGTTGTTGGCCCTGAGGCTGAGCCACTACGACCTGTTGTTGTTGAGGTGCTGGCTGCTGCGGTGGTGGTACTTGTTGCACAGCATTCGTTTCGGTGACACCGCCCAAATTATTGGTCGGCGCAACCTGTGGCTGCTGCTGCTCAATATCATGCTCCTCATCATTCTCAGAACGACTTTCACCATCATTTTCCTCGTCCGAGTACATGTCCTGATAACGGAAGATATCGTTGTGCACGTAGTACTTTTTGGGCGATTGCGCTGCCAATACAAAGGTTTGGGTGAAACGCCTCATTGGCTGACCATCATTAGAAAGTTCTCCGGTCACCTGAACGACAACACCATTACCCAAAGTTGCCTGAGCGTCAACTTGACTAATCTTCGCATGACAATCACGGAAATTCAATTGTTGGATTCGATTGTGAATGTTCTTCTGTCCAATCACTAAAGTCGATTCACCATGAATGAAACTGGAGTTGTTGTTGTAAAAGCGGTGCAAATGACTTGGCGCCTTATTCAACAGGGTGTAGTATTGTCGAACGAATTCTCGTCCTACGGATTGTGGAGACGGTTGTTGTTCCTCCATTACCATTTCTTCCACGATAGGGCGTGAGCGTGCTTTCGTTTTCTTATAGAAATAAAAATTGGAGTTTGGAGTTGTTTTGCAATATTGCTGTTTGGTGTTATTCGTGGTAGGTTTCCTAATACTAGATGTGTTTTAATTAAGAGTTGCTTATTGCGAAGAAACGAAGAAATTCTAAAAAGAGAAAACAAAAATCATTCGATGTATTTCATATGCAAGTCATAGTTAAATAATTTTTTATTTTTTTTTTAAAGTGAGTTTCACAGCAAATCGATAAAGAAATAGTAACAAATCTTCTATGTCAAGCAAGGTAGATATGTAGGTGTTCCTAATGGGAATCAGTTGTCTTGATTTCAACATGATGGGAATCATGGAAGAACCATTGGGATCGTCCTTACGGATAAACAGTTTACCATAGCTGAGGAAAAAAATCCCATACCCAAGCGATTTTGTTTGCTACGAATTATGGCAGGATATTCGCACAAAATATGCACAGCAGTCGCTTTTTGGAAGGTGTTTTTCGAGGTTTTGGAAAACCACGCTGGAGCACTCAGACACAAAAAAAAAGTCAATTGTACTACCAGCAGAGATGCAACCCTTTTAATGTGCTTTCAGTGATAAGGACCTTAGTCTTCCAAGCCAAGTCTCCACATGCCCGAAGGACTTATTCCCTGTTTGTTGAGACCGTAGTTAAGCGAAGAAGTTCGAAAAAGCATCACATTTCGTTTGTGCAAGAACTTACCGCTTCAGAGGTTTATGAACTTTTTAGCTTGTCGTAACACTGCTGTCAACTCTTTGTTCATTAATTTTTTTTCAGTCTATGCATTTCGCAATAACAGCGCAGTCAACGCATGCTCCTTTAAATGGAATCAATGTGAAACGAGCCTTTAAATTAACATTTTGGAGTGCAATAGGCTCTAGAAGCTCGATGGCCTTGTTGTTTATAGCGTTTTAGAACTGATTCGTATTAGTAGGAGGTTTGGCCCTTATCCCATAGCAGACTTAACTCAACTTCATTTGGTTTTTGCATTTCCACATGACAAGTGTACATAAATAAACCAAAAGCTCTGACAGTTAATAACAACTTATCTATAAAAAAAATTAACAAAGAAAGTTCCAGTGATAGTGCGGTGAAATAAAAACAGCTGTCAGAGGTGATTTTACGTAAAATACTTTTTTAAGGGAACCCCCGCCTTAGATAATACATTTCTTAATTAATAAGAATGGTATTAATTATAAATTCTTGTCGCGTTTGTATATGAAAACATGGAAAATAAAATTTATAACTTTTTGGAGTCAGATGCATAGGATGATTTAGCACCTACAAGCTACACAATCTTTTTTTAGAATATTATTTATTGCTGAAGTCAAGAAAGCAAAAGAAACAATGTACAAACATATGAATATATCAAACGCACAATGAAGTCATGTTTATCTGCACGTAATTTTAGACGGAACGATATCGAATGCATATCTTTGAGAACACACTAAAAGTTATGCAACGCTGTCTGTCGCACACCTATGCTGCAATTAATTTTTAGAAAATTACGGCATGCTCTGATGTTGTCATACTTTTTATCAGGTAAATTTCCCCCAGTGTTAAGCGAGTTAGTAAATTATGCGCTGCTACTACTGAGGAACTAGGTCAATGGGAGAAGCCTGTGGGTTTACACCTCATAAGCAGAGGCCCCTATTGTGAGTGTCGATAGCTGATCGATGAACGACATTTATCGATCATCGATTGTAGATTTTGGTATTGTGTATTTTGATTGTGATCGACATTTATCGATTTGACAGTCGCTTGTTGTCGATCAGAAATTTCTGGTCGATGGTTTGTTTTCGAGAAAAGTGGAAGAGTTTTGTGCGTATGAAATGTAAGTAATTTTAGTAAAAATAAAATATTTATATTAAGGAAAATAAAAATATATGAATTAAAATTCTATCGATTGAGTTATACAATGCCATGGTTCAAATCAATCGACACAATCGACAATTGTCGTGGCGATTGCTGATCGACACTCACAATAAGGGCCAGAGATCGTAATGTTCAATAAGAAAAGGTTAATCCCACTACAGGCAAGATATCTGTGCGTAGTATCAAGTTACAAGCTGAGGTGGAAGGATGCGATATTCATACAAATGTGCTTTCACTATATACGCCGTATACAGTGGTTGTCAGGCCCATTTAAAGACAAGGATTAATTGTATAGTGAAAGACTCTTGACGGCTATTTTCTCAGCTTAAGCAAGACAAAGACAGGCTTCAGTCGTTTACGACATTCGACCTTACCTCTAATTTTACACGGATGGCGAAATATTGGTGAACCGACTACTTGCCTATTACAGGATTCCTGATAAAAACGAACTAAGCTGCTACAAGAAATGGAAAAAGAAGATCAACACAGGAACTAGTGTCTTCTTGGAGATTCTAGATATCAACTATTCATTAAGTCAGAAATGACTGGTATTTTTTATAATTCACTCGCGCTCAGGAGGCTATGAGTACCCTTATGATGTTATTCACACAGCGCGTGTTTGTGTTGTGGTTTTTTGAAACTCAGGTGGTGTTAGATATCAGTCTTGACTTCAAGGGTAGTGTCCAGAATAACTGGAGAGAATTTCCGGTGTTGTCATTGCTTTATAATGCAAAATATTTTTTTCCTACTTCCCGATGTCAGTACTATCAACTCTTCAAGCCATATGACCACCTTGCCAGTGTAGTACAGTTGACAGACTTTGTTGTCATCAGTAGTTGAACTTGGAACCCTTAGCGATGGTGCTTACCACTACTCCACGGCAAACATAAGTTGTGGTCACGGCGCTTGTCGAAGCGGCAACAATTTTCAATAATATGATACAATTGGGGAGATGAGGAAATACATTTTTGTTTATAACAGCTACCAAATGACAGCTGTTGTGTAGAATAATGCAAACGTTGTGAGACTAAAGCTATCTCATCGACTTAAGGTTACCTTGCTGTACTATCTGCAGAGAGAATAAGGAGTTTCCAATATCATAAAGCTGGGCATCGCCAGCAGAATCGGCAAAGAAAAGTTAGCGTTTGTCTTATGGCCAATTATGTAGTAGTAGAAGTCATAAAATCCACTAGGAGAAACAGGAAATAACAAAAAGATTAAACGATGGGAAATTAGAATGGAAAATTGAAAACTTTCAAGTCTAGTCAGAAGAGCAGAGCCTACAACTGTGTTTCGTTTTACTTCACATCACTGAAATGACCATGTAACAAATAAATGCACGATAAAAGCGTGAAATTCTGTCAATAAATTTATATTAAATTTTTACTTTTTAGTGTAGGTAGCTGCAGTTATTATGCAATTACAGGATGAAAGAAATTAATTAAAAACAAAAACGATTCTTAACAAAGGAAACACGTGGTAATTGAGCGACAGGTGTAAGGAATAGGAATGTGTACAATGAAGGATTTATGTCTGGCGCACTATTAAGAAATTAATCAACAATGCTTTGTTGATTCGACGTTTGGAGTCGATTGCATATTTAAATAAATCATTTATATTGTTGATGAAACAAAATAACACTACCAGATATACCTATATTTGCGAATCTCCATTTATAAAATAACGAATTAATTCCCTAATTTTCAATAAACAAACTAAAAGAAAAACAAAACTATTTTCTGCATACACCTCCGCCCTTTTATGGATTAATGTCACCTGCAGAGCGAAAAGAACAAAGAACCCCCCCAACATGGAGCTCAATGAATGCAAAATTCTTTACGGAAAGCCAGCCATGTGCAGTTTTTTTCTTTCAACTTTCGCCATTATTCTGACAAAAATTCACCCAAATTATGCAAAGAAAATTTATTTAAATAATGAAAAATAAATAATTTTTCGCACCATGAGGGGAAAATTCGCCGCCTTTTAAGCTGCTACCACACGGCTGGCAACTCAACACGCTGCCAAACTACCGTTCATATTGCCATCTCCTTCTCGCCTCATCTGCATAATAAACAATACCAACAATTTTCGGCATTTTTAAATGGTTTTTCATCAAAATAATTCAAATACTAATTAATAATGATAAAATTCAACAAAACAAACCGGAATGAATTGTTTAATTACCTAACTTTTAACCAAATTCGCAACAACAATAATCTGAGTGCAAGCGGGAGCACACAATATCCCTCATGGCGTCGTCTGTGGCGGATTAAAAGCACAGATTTTGCACGACAGGCGACGAGAAAAAAAAAAAAACTCACCGACAAAATCTAGAACTTTTCCAGCTAAATCTCACATTTTCACGTACCATTCGATAAAGGTAAGCAATTTATCATGCAGATGCAGTAAACCTTTCACTTTTCAGCGTAACAAATCTCCGCAACACAAGCAATTTTTAAAGGTTAAAACACAATCAAGACGAAAAACCATTAAATGAAAGAAAAAAAAAACCCCCCCTCAATGAGGTTACATTACCAAAAAGAAAAATAAACTTTTATAAAGACACCACGCATTCTTACCTTTTCCAGTCAGAGATGGCGAAAAAAAAGAATTCGTCGGCTAAACGTTTTTTTCTTTTCTTCAGCTTGGTTATTATCACTAAATGTTGCGGCAAGGCTCTCGATGGATGATGATGGATTTGCAGTGTAAAAAATACTCTTTCTCTCTCTCGTCTTTCTCTAATTAAATTTTCTTGTTTCTTTTTTTTTTATTTCTAAACAAATGATCACAGATTTTAGATTAAGTTGAGGGTTGTATTTTTATCTTTATGCTTTTTTTATTTGTGTATTATTTACTTGTTAAGTTTCGGTTTTTTTTTTTTTTTTGTTGTTGTGTGGAAAGAAAAAAGTGCGAAAAATTGCAATTTAATTGTATTTTGTTGAGAGAAGTTCTATTCTTCTTTCTTATTTTTACTTCAGCAGAGTGTAGAGAAGAAGAACAACGATGATTTTCTTTCTAACCAGACATATCCGTTGATGGATGATGGAATAGTGGAGTGCGAAAGACGAAATTCTATGTTTTTGTCGATGATACTGGTGTATGTTTGTCTCTTTTGTTATGGCGGTTAATTGTACTTGAGCGAGTGAGGCGGGGTGAAATGCAATGAATAATTTCTGCACAACTGAATGTGATGGCTATATGCTGCGGTAGGTTCTATTTTGACGCCGGTAGAAAAAATAATATTGTGAGCTGCGCAATAAAATGGCGCCATCGAATGGATGGTATAAAACATCGCATTGCTGGAAGTGCCAGTATTTAATTTTTAAGAATTAATTTTGAAGTCTAGGTTGCACTTAGAGCATATATTTTGATGGTTATGTGTATATTCAAGAGCCAAATACCCAGTTAAGATAGCATAATTATGTTGAATATATACATTTTGGAATAAAATATCTTACAAACCAACAAATTTGTCCTTCATAAGAATTTTTTGTATGCTTGGTTAATATAAAGATCCGAAATTTTCTAACGAACATGTTTAGAATTTCTATTGAAACAAATATGTTTTACAAGGCGAGATCCTACCCCGTTTACATGCAGAATCAAACGATTGGATTCGATCTGCGTTTTCCCTTCCACCAAATTCAAATGGAATTCAGTTTGACACAAGCTACTTGTGGAATATTCGTATAGCAAAAAATTTACCCTCATTCGCCATTGTAGTAGTATGACGTCAAATAATTAACGAGTGCCTCCATCCATCCGTATTTTTCTTTTAAAATTGTCTTAATTTAACTTTTGGTAAAGAAGTAACAATGGAACCAGACTTCGAAACGTCGTCTTCTGGCAATACCGCCGAAAAGTAATTACGGTAAAGCCGGATTTCATTGCTCTCTGACGTCACTACACCGTTTACATGAGGATCGAATTCAAGTGGATTGAATCTCAATCTGAGTTTTTGCTTCCACCAAATTTAGAAAGCAAATTCCACGAGAATTCAGTTTGACACTAGCTCCTTTTGTCGTTGTGTTAGCTACGCCAAAAAATGTACTTTCATCCGCCAATGTTGTAGTATGACGTAGACCAAGAATTTAAATAAGTGTTTCCAAGAGCATTTTTCTTTGAAAATTGTCATCATTTATTTATCAGTAAAGAAATAGAAATGGAAAGACTTCGAAACGTTGTCTTCTGGCAATACTGTCGAAAGATAATTACGGTAAAACCGGATTTCATTGCTCTCTGACGTCACTGCCAGAAAAAATGCCCTCCACTTTCTTAAGCTGTCAAACTCGATTTTCAATCTGCATTTACATGCATAAATTGAATTCAATCGCACAAATTTCTGCACTCGAATCGAGTAATCTGATTGAATTCGATCTGGGTATACATGATGGTTTTTTAGGACTCAATTCGAGTTCCATCCTCATGTAAACGGGGGACACAAATAGATCTCAATTCGAATTCTAATCGCCATGCAAAAGTGGTTAAAGCCAAAGTCGTGCTTCAACCATTCATGCAGCCCGTGTTTTATTATCTGCACGAAAGGAAGGAACCTATTGTTTTAATTATCTACTTTGAATAGCTGATTGAGAAGCTTTAGAAAAAGTATATTCATTAAGGTTTTTCATTCCCTGCAAAGAGTTAGTGCCGTCATAAAACTATTACATAGTTATTTGGCTTATATTCGAATCTGTTTCAGATCGCCTTGCAGTCCATTGTTTCAAGCACAGAGCCACGCCGGTCACATAGCATACATTTCGCGGGAAATCAAATGGGGTGAATCTGAACCTCTACCAATAAGCTTCTCCAGGTCCGTACCTTACTGCTTCCAGGTTTGCATTCCAAGTTTTGTTAAGGTCCCTTCCTACCAGTGAGTCTCCTCCTCCAAATCCCGTCAATGCATAGGGGCCGAATGCGTTATAAAGAATTGTTTGCTACCTTCGTTTGAGTCGATGAGTTAGCGCCATAGAGTAGGTCTGGATAATAAAACTCTTAAATATACTGATGACAGCTTTTAGTTTTGCTTATGATTTCAATATCATTTAGGCACGCAAGTAGTCACAGACTTTTGAAAGATTGTGCCTTTGGTGTTGGTGTTTAGGTTCTGCACAACTTACTTATTAAATCAACATGTTCAAAAAGGCAAAAAAAAAAGTGCAAGCGCATCCTTATTCACCATTGATAATTAGACCATTCCGCCAAAAATGACACGCCGCTACCATTTTGTTTTTCTATTCATCACACTTTCACCAAGAACTTTTTCGCATCGCGTCTCTTCCGGCCATTACTGCAGTCATCATCGCGTGAAAGCGAGTGAAGTTTTTTTTCGTATAAATTTTATATTAAATTTATCAAATAAATTTAAGAGAACTAGTTATTAATTTCTAAGTTAAGCCCTTAAATAAATAAACACAATACAATGGCCGATAATAAAAATAACGATTGTGAAATGAATGGTGAAGATTTCTCGCAAGATGTTAGCACCAATGACCAACAGAATCAAGAAGAAAATGGTGCCGGTACAAATGGCAACTCCGCCGAATCCCATGGACGAGATGACGACAGGTTAATACTGAAAATTCTCTTTCTTTTTTTCTTCCTATCATTTTAAACTAAAATTAAAATTAACTTTCAAATATATTTCATTTATTCTGTTACGTAAAATGCAAATATAACCTAATGTGTACAACTGTACGATGAGAAGTTGAAAAGACGAAAAAAAAAAATCGATAATTTCGCGCCACCATTTTCTTTTTCCCCCTCGAAATTTTTGTTTGCTAAGTTAACCTATTTCAAAGTGATTTTCCTAATCCAAAATCATCTGCCCATAATTCTGGTTGAAATGTTTTCAAAGTTTTTCCATTTTTCTGTTCCCGCTACGTTGTGTCCAAAATCGTCTTTAGTTTCGCTTAAAAAAATTTCACTTTTTGTTGTGGTTAACAAAGAAATTTAAAATGAAAAAAATTGTCTCGTGAATGCTAAAAATTTTTCTGTTCTCAATGTCAAAATGGCGGGTACTGCGACGGAACTCTACGTATTGTCAATTTCCAAAAAAAAAACACCGGCTTCTTTGGTCGCCGCTTCCCCCCACACAGTGCCGGCATATTAAGTGGAGTTTGATGAAAATTTCCTTTTATTTATTTATTTTTGCAGTCTACCTACATATGTATGTAATTATCTATAAATTTAAGGGACGTCCTTTTTATTTATTTATTTTTTTTTTCTAAGCAAAATTTCACGAAGTTTATCCGAATTTTATTTGTTGGACCTGTTTTTGTGTATATTCATTAACTTTTTGTGTTTGTATTGCTTTACTTGAATTTCGGACGGATGTGGCTGTGGCGTTACTGAGAAGTTAGTATGTAATTTCGAGTCTCGACGTGTATGAATTAAAGTATTTTTTTTTTATTTAATTTTCTGTTGATATTTTTAAACAAATTAAAAAAACAATAAACATTTATTTATTGTTGTACGTGTACAACAACCGGTTTTAGTAATATAGAAAGAAAGTGGTACAATGATTGGATTTGTTGGCGGGAGTTCTTGAAAGTTCAAACAACTTTGATAAGTAAATAATGATGGTGCAGAGATGACGTAATGTGGGGTGGTTCGTTAAAATGTGTGAAGTATTTATAGATTTTGTGTGAATCAGTAGACAGGTAAAATGGCTTCTATGCTGAGTGCTAATGCTAATTTGATTTTAGTTTAATAACCTTTTGAAGATTCCACGGCGTATGTGTACTAATTTATGGGATTCGGAGTGCTGCTTTCGGTATAAAAAGGACCTAGGCTTCCTATTCCTATACCTATGGTTTGTAAAATTAATGGGTAACGAAATTAATTTGCAATTTCTACTGCGCTCCTAGCATAATATTGAATTATTTGGTATATTTTTGTAGAGCAAATATGGCTTCGAATGAGATCATAGGTGGTACACATGTGCATGTGTATGTCATTTTAGTCATTTTTCTAAGAATACATATTTAAAAACACCTGGTTGGTTAATTGTTTGAATATTTCTGTCTTAGTTTAATAATTTACTCAAACCCTGTCCACCTTCGGTATGTTAGGTACATACGGTCTTTAATTAATCAAGACGACTAACACTGATAGCAAATTAAAGTAAATTGAAGTGGATAAAATGAAAATGAAGACGAGACAATTGCCGGAAATTGGTGTCTATGCGTCTCTTCTAGCAACATTTGCAAATCTGCTGGTATACCTAGATGTCATCTCACCCATAGTTTTGAAAAGGTGTTTTTCTACTCTGGTGGTCCCAGTGCGTCTGTTTATATTTGTTCTAATTTTCTGGTTTCTATCCGACTAGCAGTCCACTCGCGGCTTCGCACGCGTTAAATACATACTTAGGTTTATACTAAGTCGCTAGAAATCGTCTGTCCCCATGGAACCTTTAAAGATAAAAGGTAGCAAAATGCGTCACCATTCTAATATTGAATTTTTGAAGTCGGTTCAGTAGTCTCATAGATACTTCAAGAGCCATTCAACCAAATCATCGTACAAACCCGTTCCCCGTTGAATTACCACGAACCGCGAATGCATTGTAAATAAACTACTTAGTATATCCATAGAAGCAAGAATACGACCAAAGAAAAATAAATGGAAAAACTACCCTTGCGCAACTCGGCAAAACAAAAACAACACGATTACGAACCGATGTGCCGATGGCTACGGTTCCATATACTATAAATCTGCCATTTACTCTGTATCTTGGCCCGTATTTATAATTTTGAAAAACTGTGAAACACGTTTCTTTATTTTTGTTTTAGAATTTACTTACCAAATTTCAATTCTTAATTCCAATTAAAATTTTTTTGTTTCCATAAAAATTTGAACACCCTGTATCTCCCCTTTTGTAGCAAAAATTAAAAAATGTTTCCATAGTGGTTGTTTACGCTACAAAATTAAAATACTATCCATATTTAGACTTGCTAGCGTTAAGGTAAGATTAGACTGCTTGCCAAGTTGCCAATTGAATGACCACAGGCGAATGACCAAATTATCTGTCAAATGAAAATGCCAATGTTGTCAATGTTCTATATTACATAATGTGACCAAAATGACCAAATTTGCCACTGGTCATTCAAGGCATTTTGTTATATGTATTTTTGAAAGTGAATTGTGGTAACGCTGTATGTGTCAAAAGACACAACAGAAATAAAACAAAGCAGATAACAAAAAGACAAACTATTAATTTCCACTGAACTGAACAATCAAATAATAAAAAAACAATAAAAACCAAGAAACACGAACAAAAGCACAACAACTGCAACAACGAATACCGATGGCAATTGAATTATTAAATGCCAGAAACGTCATCACCAAATTTCAATGAATGGTAAATGGTCATTACGCTGGCATTCGTACTAATTATCCGATTACACTACTTGCCATTTGGGAGATTTTATCTGTCAAAACAAGTGTAGCAATTTATGGTCAAAAGGTCATTTGGGAAATGCCCATTACACTGCATGACCTTATTTTGCCAGGAGAACTGTCAGAAATGGTCATTCAATTGCCAACTTGGCAAGCAGTCTAATCTTACCTTTAGCCGTTTAGGCTCGGCGATTATGAGTCAATCAGAACTTACTGCTTTATATATATAGATTAGATAGAAAACTGCTTTTCTCTATTTCGTCCGTAAGTTCCTTCATGCCAAGATCAAAGAAGAGGTGATTGATCGCGTCTAAAATGTTTTGAATTACGAAACCTTAATGGTGCGCAGTGTCGGAGGAAGAGATCCCCTCGTGGTTGGATAGTATGGGTACATGTGGCATCAAGCTTGTGTTTCCCAAAGCTTAGTTTTATCTTCGATTTGCTCATTTTCGTAAATGATCTCTTCCCCGTAACTTCCATGATATTATTCTTTGGGTTTGATATTTGTTCTGAGATTCTTACCCCAGTTCTCAGCGGAGTCGGGAACGGTAACGCCAGTGGAATTCTTAAATTCGAAAGCCTAATGTTGTCTTGTCTTTTATCTTTAAAACGAAACCTGAATGCTCAGCCATGATTCATGATTAGAACATGCATCACCAAGACTACAAAACTTTTTTTTTTTTATCGCAAGTCTTAAATTCTAAGTTTTATCACATTCCCAATGCTGTTGCTCTTGCTCTGTATGAATTTGGTCGTACAATGGGTATCAAGATATCAAAGACGGTATAACTTATCAGATGTACGTTCTCATACGCAGCTTTATATTTAATATTCTTCAGTATGTCGAGGTAGCAAATAGTGCTGTGCTGAGATTCAAATCATCGGGACATACCTTAGAGTTACTTAGGTATGTGTAGATGCATACTTCCTACCACATAAAGTTCAAATCTTACAGCGTTTGAGTCAGGGATTTGTGATATATCAATTACTTATGCACATGTTTAATGTTAAATTGGGGCTTGTTTCTGGGTTTACCCAATTGACTTTCTGGGACTTCAGTATTTAACCAATTTAGGTCGTCTCTTAACAAGCTACTTTTGATAGGTTCTTAAATTTGAAAGCATACAAAGCAGCTTCCTTGACAATAAATAAAGGTGGTTTGATAACGAAATCTTCTAACTATAGAATGAGAATAATTATAGTGCGCATAGTTTTTGTGGGATAAGAAAGCAGCGCTTGCACTCGCCGGGTAGAGCTAATTACATTTTACGTCATCTTCTTGCGCCTTCATTTTGATTGATTGTATAGTTTACATCGAATACGGACATAAAAACTCTAGTTGTAAATAAAAAAAGAAGAAAATATTTTGTAAAAGATTTTTTATTATTTCTTAGGTATTTCATTAGTCAGTAAATATAAAAGAAAATTGAATTGTAATAATTATGTGTTGTGTTATATTTAATAAATAATGTTTTGTAACAAAGTTCAAAATAAATCAGATTCGTAAAAGTACACTGTTGTTTTAATTTGCCTTGTGTTGCCTTGCCCAGGTCTTATACGCCGTATTCATTAAGATTAAACCATAATATTTATACATATATATTTATATAGTGTCCTTTTTTTTTTTTTATTAAACAAAATAAATATACTCAAATCCAATCATTAAAACCGCTCGCAATCAATCAAGTGTGTCTAAAGTTATTGAAATATCCAAGTAAAGAGGAACTCTTAACAAAAAACGAAAACAGTACCCGGGGTAAATTAAGTTTTTCAATTACATAATTTTAAATAGTTTATTTTTCTTAAATTAATTTTGCCTTGTGTTTTGTTTTAGACTTTATTTTAATTTACTTAGTGTTAAAAGCGGAGAAATTAAACAAATTTGAATTAAATACAGGATCTACTTTGGATACAATTTGATGCCAACCTACTACTACATACTTCTCTTCTCTTCCTACACAACACGATCTAAACTCGAGATATAAACTCAAAAGTAAAATAGAACAAAAAAAAAAAAACTTTAAATGAAAT
This sequence comes from Criorhina ranunculi, assembly GCA_951813785.1. Taxonomy (NCBI): domain Eukaryota; kingdom Metazoa; phylum Arthropoda; class Insecta; order Diptera; family Syrphidae; genus Criorhina; species Criorhina ranunculi. Next base: position 17,391,557 of record OX638381.1, read on the forward strand.
TTTTGAAACGGATAAACACCCCGGACCTCTCGCGGATGATTTACACACTTTTTTGCAATTACAAGAAAAGAAAATTATAATCCGAGTATTTAAAAAAAAAAAATCAAATCACTTGAAGTTAAATTTTGAAAAAAAAGAGTAAATACCAAAATTCGGGCAATTTTGATCGATGGCGATGACGAGATGAATGTGAAACATTTTTAATTTCAAATCAAATTGCTTAGGGAATCCTGTTGTGTATAGAGCGAACTAACCTTGTTCCTCTCCGGCAGGTATGAGTGAGAAAATGAAAGCTCTCAGAGAGTCGTGGGAGAGACCACCACCGACCCTACCTACCACTACCACTACCACTACTACTACTGCTACTGCTACTGCTACCACCAATGATTCCTACTCTAGCTAGATCAGTGTGGAGATCCAACGCAACGGAAGTGGCAGAAATACAAAAAGAGAGTGAGAGAGAGAGAAAGAGACGATGCGATGGTATTTATTAAACACAAAACAAAATAAAATATATAAAATACAAAGTCAGAAATTGGATATTAATAAATAAAAAAAAATAAATACACTGATCAAACTATAAACTCTTAATAGTATATTCATATATTCTCTATAATTGTAACTTGAAAATTCCGTTAAAGTAAAGCTTTGTGTTGTTGCCTTTTATACATTTATTGGAAAAGAAATACTACTACTTCTACTACTACTACTTGAAAACTTTGAAACTATAATGAGATATCATCTTTGAAATTCTTTGGCCATTGTTGTGTTTTTTTTTACTATAAAGAAAGAACAAAATTTTTCAAATTGAAATTCATTCTTGTTGTAGCTTTTATTCCACTATTCGAAATATATATACTTGTACTTGATTTTTTTTCTTATAGTAGAGATTGATTGATTCTTTATTGATATTGTCCTTTTGTCACTAGTGGAGAAGAAAAATATATATAGAGATAACTTTGCTTAAACACACATTTGCAAAACAAAAAACAATGAAAAATGGAAATTTTTTCTTAACGTAACGTAGTAGATTTTTCCAAATATACTTGAACGTTTTTTTTTCCTTTGCAAAAAGTAAGAAAATAAGTTAATTGTAAAAAAAAAAGAAAAGATAAAATTAAATAAATTTTTTTTTTACAAAAATATACCCTATAATGAAAAAAACTTAAAAGTCATTCCTCCCACGGAAGGAAACAATTCTAAAATACTAATTTGTTTGTTTAAATTTTTTCAGAAAACTATTTGTTGGCGGCCTTAGCTGGGAAACCACAGAAAGTAAGTTGGAACAGTTTTTTTTATTTATTTTTTTTTATCGACATAGAACATGCCCAGACAAGACAAGTTAATAGAAACTTCTTGGACAAACAAATTGCGGCCTAAAGGAAGTTTTACCGCCGCTTTGTATTGTACTGAAATACATAATCTCTGTCACACGGAGACTGGTTTAAATGCGGCGGTGGTTTCACTGCGAAGTTGGAACGCGATGTTATGCCAAAAACAATCGACTGGGGAACCAGTCCTGTACTTTCTACCTTGTATTGCGTTATATTACAGCGAAAATTGTTTCTAGTACGTGTTGTCCAGCATTCGCTGGACTGATTCTAATCAGATCTAAGTTTAATGTCGACAAATTAAACAAAAAAAAAAAAACCGGCATGATCTGATCGTACGTTTTTTCGTTCTCCAGATATCGAGAGCGAAAAAAATTGTCACACGCACATACAGATATCACTTCGAAATGCAATTGATTTCTATTGTATCGTACTATGAATCTCAGTTCAAATCTCGAATTTATTTGTTTTTTCTGATTGCAATACTTCCCGCGACGTTAAAAACGCTGTCGCGAGCCTCAATTGTCGCACCTTCAACAACGGAGATGGTCTTTTTCACCAAGAAAACGAAAATGTCACTTATCCCATCCCAAGCTTAAGGGTACACTACTAAGAATTTTTTTAACATAAGCTTTTTTTTTGTGGAGAATAAATATTGCCGGAACATAGCAATTTGTTCGTGCAAAAAAAAAGTAGTATGCACCAGGTGGGGAATCATACAGGCTAAATTCCAACATGCAGGACTGCAAAGTTAAACGTTCCCAAACGGCAATAGCTTACGGTAATGCAATGTATAACGTTTCAAAACGCCTTGGGAATGTATCTACTGCGTAAATAAAAGCAAACAGCGCATCGTGAACTTATGTGATGCAAATGTCCGCCAAAATGGAAGCGTGATCTCCAGATTCGTAAGAATCTACGCTTTAAATATGTTACATCTATTGCCTGTGGGCGTTTATTGTATGCAACATGCCATTGAAGCTTCCCTAAGGCTACACATTGATAGTGTGAGTAAAATGACTTTACCATAGGCTACAAACACAAAATACCGGATAGAAGCGACGATGTCGTGCTGGCATTGCTTCTTGCTGCGCACATGTACACATGTATCTTGCCATGTCTGGCAGGTTCCATTACTTTTAACAAAACTGGTTTTCTCATAATAAAAATGATTTTAATTTTTTTTTTTGCAGAGGAACTTCGTGAACACTTTGGTCACTATGGTGAGATAGAGAGTATCAATGTTAAAACAGATCCACAAACCGGCCGTTCAAGGGGATTTGCCTTTATTGTTTATACTTCGGCTGATGCAATTGACAAGGTCATCGCTGTAAGCGATCACATTATCAATAACAAAAAAGTTGACCCCAAGAAGGCCAAGGCCCGACATGGAAAAATCTTTGTCGGTGGTCTTACCCCCGAGATCAGCGATGACGAAATCAAAGCATATTTCAGTCAGTTTGGCAATGTAAGTTTAAAAAAAAAACACCAGTCAACTAGGTAGATTTTGTATTACATATTAACTTTTTTATTTATTTTTATTTTTGTAGATTGTTGATGTTGAAATGCCATTCGATAAGCAAAAGTCACAACGCAAAGGATTCTGCTTTATTACATTCGATTCGGAGCAAGTGGTTAACGAATTGTTGAAGACACCAAAGCAAAAGATCTCAGGCAAGGAGGTCGATGTTAAGAGAGCGACACCAAAACCTGAGAATCAGCAAATGGGAGCTATGCGAGGAGGACGCGGTGGCGGTCCACGCGGTGGTGGTCGCAACGCCTACCGTCTAGGTAATTTAATTAATCTTTAATATTTTGTGGAATATAATTTCAAAAAGACATTTGAAAATTATTTTTGTTCATTTGTATGCAGTCAACGTTTTCTTTTATTAATGTTCATTTAAAACGTGAGATTTAAATTACACAAGAGTGGTTGGAGTGTATTTATAAATAACTCGTGCTTTACGAGTTGGTCAGCTTCTTCTATTGTTGTACAGTGGTCTTGAATCGGTTCCAATCATTCCTCCTAATATTTAACTAAGGGTTTCATCCTTAATTTCCTTTTGATTCTCTTCTTTGCCCTAACCTTAATGTGTTTACATATTGATCAGAGCGCGATATTCTTACGAGGCTTATTTAGAGTTTATTTGATATAGCTCTTATAAATGCATGCCGCACGCCCTATACGGGACTGACATTTAATTGTGACATTCTTTCGTTAGCTTGTCCTAGCTAAATGCGGACTATTTCAGTTAGTTAGTTCAGTCGCAAGTTTATTATAATACATTGAGTTACTTTGGCTTGGTACGAGTAGAGGGACCTACAGTTTTCCTTTCGGACTCTGAACCGCAGATTGAAGAGGGTTTTCATGCTAAACTTGGTTTGTCATTGCCTACACCAGGAGGAGCTGTTGGGAAAAACGTTGGTTGTGTTTTTGTGTGCCAAAGTTCAGTTAAGGGGTAATTAATCAGTAGAAGAAGCAACTAATAACATTGGTTGAGTCTACCAAAAGGTGCAAGAGTTAGGTCTGTTTGAGATTTTAATGCAAGTAAGAATCTGATTGGTATGAGTTGTTGATTTTTCTATTCTTTTCTTTCAAAGTTTTTGTTTTTTAAAAATATGTTTCGCCTGCATCTGCAATTTGGTCATATCATTATCGTATATAAAAAAGATAAAATACGGCTACAGATTAGTTCTTTAAAAAATATATATATATATTTACGTTACAATTTGTGGAAAGCGATTAAAAAAAGATTCATACAGAAATTACGGTCCTGAAGACTGCTTTTTTTTAATGAGAGTCGCCAGAAGTGAACAACTTTTGTGATGACGCATAATTTTGAAGGTCCAAAATAAAATGGTTGATGAACCGGCAAGGAAGAATTCAGCTCTAGAATCATTTCATACTGACAAACGAATAACAGTCCAGCTTTGCAAGCGTCAGGGAGAAACAGGAAATAGGACTTTACACTGAAAACGACATCTGGAACCTTTAAAACAGATGTATAGAGCGTTATAAGGGACAAGATCAAATCTGACTCGAAAAGAAATAAAATTTCCTTTTTCAAGTACAAAGTAATTGTACCGTGGCTTAATTGTTAGTGCGTTGGAATGCTAAGCGAGAGACACAGGTTCGATGCTCAAAACCACCAAACGTTTTTTCGCGGCACCACCTTGTCACAGGCATGATAAACCTACAAATGTATAATTTGTTATGAAAAAGCTTCTCAGTTCGCTGTTCGGAGTCGGCATTAAAATTGTACGTCCCTTCCATTCGTGCGGAGAATATAACACGCACAACATAAATGGTTGTGAAAAGGTAGGCCTTGACTCCCTATGAGCTGTAGCGCCAAATATTCATACAAACTTGAATTTTACAGGTCTGGATACACCCACTCTTTTCTGTCACAAAAGTTTTTCCTCTGAAGAAGACATTTATTTCAAGATATAAACGAACTTTCCGGAATGTCCGCATATAAATTATAGGACTTCGGGAAGATTGGGAAAGAAAATAAAGGGTGGTTAAGTTTTAAGGGCCGATGTTGATTTTGAATAAAACTCAAATTATTTAGGAAATTATTGTCATTTATTTTTATTATGATAATATTGGTATGGTTCAATTATGTATAGAACAAAATATCGGCCAAATGGCCGCCGCGACCTCGGCGGCACATCTCCATCCGATGGTCCAAATTTTCGATGACGCTGAGGCATAATTGAGGTTTTATGCCGTTAATGTGCCGAATTATCTCATCCTTAAGCTCTTGAATTGTTGCTGGCTTATCGACGTACACCTTTTCTTTCAAATAACCCCAAAGAAAGAAGTCCAACGGTGTCAAATCGCATGATCGTGGCGGCCAATTAACATCGCCACGACGTGAGATAACACGGCCATTGAATTTCTCCCGCAAGAGCCATTGTTTCGTTAGCTGTGTGGCAAGTGGCACCGTCCTGTTGAAACCCCATATCGTCCAGTTCGTTATGATCTCACGATAGCGAACACCATTCACAGTAACTGCCTGACCGGCTTCATTTTGGAAAAAATACGGCCCGATGATGCCGCCAGCCCATAAACCGCACCAAACAGTCACTCTTTGTGGGTGCATTGGTTTTTCGACAATCACTCTTGGATTATCATTCGCCCAAATGCGGAAATTCTGCTTATTGACGAATCCACTGAGGTGAAAATGTGCCTCTTCACTGAATATGATTTTCTTCGAAAATTGATCTTCCACTGTTGCCATTTTCATAATAAGCCTGAATAACTTTAACGCGTTGCTCGATTGTGTATCTTTCCATGGTTCAAATTGAGTTAGTCTGAAATTGAGAAATGTCAAATGAAATTCAGAAAAAAACTTGACGTTTAGGTGTGGTTTACATTCAACATCGGCCCTTAAAATTTAACCACCCTTTAGATTAAAGGCTCCGTCTAAAATAGAGCGTTTTACTGCCAGGGTTGTATTATACGTTGTTGTGTAAGAATACAGATTCTTCATTCTTGACACGACGTTGAAGTGGCTTGACATTTTGCCAAAGAAAATGAATGCCTAGTGGTTTTGTATACATTGCTGACCGCTTTTTGTTTGACGTCGACCTACGCGGGGTTTAAAACACGATGGTAAAGTGCGGAGCCTGGAGTAGGAAACAATTGTTTCGATTGCCTGTTACGATCCTGTTGTAGCTACCCAACCGTAAACAATAATTTTTACATATATATTTCCTAAATAAAATTCTACTGGTTTTTACTAGATAGCTCTTAAGGGACAGAGAAAAGCGACCTAATAAAACCGGAGTGCTCCAATTCAAACTGACCTTTTGTAATTTTAAAAATTGTGCTCTGTATGTAAGTAAATATTTTTTTAAATACCTAAAGCCTCTGCAACTGGAATCCTTCAAATTAATCATAAAATATGTTATTACACTTGGGCACCTGTCAAAAAGAATCTTCAATTCGAACAGAATCAACTTGATTGAAAGAGAATGTCTTCAGTATTTTGGGAAACACGGTATACATACATATCCAATTAGTCACTTAAAGACTTATATTCGGTCGTCCTGTGAAATATACAGATTATTTTCTGAGATGTACAACACGAGCTTAGAATGCTTTACCACACTCCGTCTTTCTTTCTGATTACAATACACAAACATTCAAAACCAATGTACATCAGGACCTCTTGTTGCCTCCTCCAGTTTCCTTACACAGGAAACATAATCCTTTTAGCACATGTACTTCTAGTAAATTTTTAAACAATATCATAGCATGCGGTGGAAGGGACCATTGCACTTGAACCCATAATCATTGCCCGCTGTAAAGATGTTGTTTAAATAGTTAAAAAAAGAAGAAAATATAGTTTGTTGACTGCTGCAAACAATTTTTACTTTGAAATTATATTTTATAACTTTTTATTCATAAATGAAAAAATATGAAAAATCTTTTAACGTTAGCCTCGAATTCTTATTCCTCTGAAGGTTATCCCCATCAATGGTCTGGTCAAGGCGCTTACCCAGCATACGGTTACAGCGGTGGCTATGATGCCAGTCCCAGTTATGATTACTACAGCGGTGGCTATTACAACGGTTACGACTATGGCTATGGTAAATACACTCAACAAAGTACCAATCCCCAATCTACTTCTAATAATTATTATAATAATACATCATACCACAAAAATAATAGCTATCATCACTAATCAAAGTAAAAACTATAAGAATACTGTACAAAACGCCAACCACTACTACAGCAGTAATTTAAACAAGCAAAGATTTCAAACTAGGCAAAACAACACCTTTAATTACAACAATAGATCAAGACCAAATAATTATAACCACAGACAACAACAACAACAACCAATACAACCACAATTACAACAACAACAACAATTACAATATGATGAAAACAATTTTCAATAGTTTCTCGTTTCCTCTATAAACAAACAAAAAAAAAAAATACGAATAATCGATATTTTTTCACTTGCACCTTTTTTTTCCAATTTGCGATTCGATTTCGATAATATTCAGACCTAAAGTAGTCCTCTACCTCCACCCCTCCCTGACAAAACGATAAACTATATAATCAAACAACAAGAAAATACATTTTTATTTTTATAGATTTACTCAATATTTTAATTTTTTTATTTTTTTTTAATTTTTACTTTGTGTAACTACTTTTTTTCTAAATGTTATACACACACAAGATGTAAGCAAAACATTAGATAATTTTGTATTTTAAATAATAATAGTGTATGACTGACGAAGAGTGTGTTGACTTTATATATATAAAATAAATACAAATCCGTAAAGAAAAGAGAATATTTGCAAAAAAAAAAACAATTTTACCTCACCCCAAGACAAAATCTAAACAAAAATTGCATGTACATGCATTCGTAACACCTTAAACCGAAAAAAAAAAACGTACACACCCAATTAAAAACACAACACACAACGCATACTCGTATGTAGAAATATACCTCAAGTATAATAATGCAACAGTTAAACCTGCAAAACAAGCAATTTTTTTTATAAACTGTGCCAAAAACTACTATAGAGAAGTTTATCTTGAAATAAAACACAATGTTCAGACAAATTGAACACACAACTCTCCTTTTTTTTTACGCGCATGCTTCTGCTTATAGTTTTTGAATGTTAAAACAACAAGTAAATTTCCTTCTCACGAGCTAAAATTGAGTATCTCGTGTCGTCGTTTTGTTGTCTCCCGGCTAATAATAAGAAAAGTTATACATTTCAAGATCAACTTTATCTCATAAGTCAACTTGTGCCTTTATATACAAAAAAAAACTAAAACAAAAAAAGAAAAAAGAAGGAGAAAAAAACCCCCTAACACACATCATGTATGTATGTGTATTAAAATATGACTGTATTTAGTCAAGCCCATAGAAGAGCTTATTATATATACACACACCTATATATGATATAATATAGAGCTATATGCATATATTTTCGTATGCAATATTTATATTTATATATATATATATATACATATATATATTTTTATTTTAAACATACTATTTTTATATAGTATAAGGAATAGAGACCAGGGTGCTGTTGCTTTTGCACAGTCTACACCTTGTCGTCGTCGTAAAAGAGAATCCAATCAGTTGTGCGCGCCCTCTGCTCACTGGTTACTTCTTTTATTTGCACGCATTTGTTCAGATTTTTTTTTTTTTTACAAATTTATACACAAACACCATACGTGTGTTGTGAGAAGAAGAATTTGTCTGTCTTTTTCTCTCGTCGCTATATGTTGTTTGCTCTAAAGCGTCTGCCTTGCGGGAGCGCGCTACAACAAGACCAATCATTAAATTACTAAATTTTAAACTCTTTAATTCGCAGTTTCATATAATATGTAATTATAAAAACACACTTCGTCAAAGATTATTTCTTAATTTTTTTTTTTGCAAACTTTTCGTAGCTCACATACACGTAATACAATTATTATTAAAAAAAAAAGAAAAAAAAAAAACAAAAACAACTTATATATAAAGTGAAAAAAAAAAATACATTTTTTTGGCTGCATGTTTCTCAATGTTAATATTTCCTTTATAATTATATATATACAAATTTATTTTTTTTTTAACGTATTTTCAAAGTCTTTTCCCATATATTCTATTACATTATTATTTTTTTTTAATTATAAATATTAACATAGCAACGGTAATTATACATATATATAAAGAAAAAAGAAAACATTTTTTTTTTAAACTTTGAATATATGTAATTTATATATATATATTTTTTTTAATTTTGTGATACCGAGTTTTCTAATGTTTCGCCTCACTCTGAATGATTTTTTTTATTATTTTTTTTTTTCAACATTTTGTTTTGTATTTTTTTATATCTCTACTTTGATTTAGTTTTGCAAGCAAAATTTTATTCGGATGTTGATATTATAGAGATGTATAAAAACTTTTTTCGTTGATAATTTTTCGTTACAAAAAAAAAAAAAGCGAAGAGCGAAGAAATTGAAAATTTAGTAACACTTGGGCGTTTTTTTTTTTTTCTCAAATAATCAGTAGTAGTATATAGTAATTTCAAGAAATCAATTCCTATAACTTTTTTTTTTTGTTTTCTTATAAACATTATTCTACCTTCCGCGAGAGGTGAGGTGAGACATTACAAGTATAAAATTGCCAACGCAAAAGTTGTGGAAAATAAGGTAAATAAAAAATTTCAATATATGTGGAAATGCATTGTGAAACATGAGAATTATTTCTATATTTCTTTTGTAAAACCAAAATTACTAAAAACAATTTTTATAAAAATCAAATTCAAATATATATAAACGATAATGATGGTTAGAGACAAGCAAAAAATAAAACATAATTAAAATGGATTTGCTTTTGGTTAGTTAAAAAAAAAAAAAAAACGAAAGAAAAAATAATAATAAAACAAAATGGAACGACAAAGTAATGAAAGTTAAAAACAGAAAATTATATAAAAAAACAAACTTTATAACAATGGTTATGTTCTTTATCTAAAAAAGAAGAAAACAAAGAAACAGCAAATAAAAGAATCAAAACAACAATGTGTTTCTCATATATTTTTTATTTACCGTGTTTTCCAACGATGGAGGAGAGAGTTAGTCATCCGCTTTTGTAGTATATTCAATTTATTTAGTTTTTTTTTTGTTTTTAAGTTACTTCTCAATGATTTAGTACTTGCAGTTGTGTACATTTTCGCATTTAATTTTTTATTTTTTTTTTTAAGTTTTCGCCTTCTTTTCTCTGCACTTATTTTGCCTTAATTTTAGTTGTTTTTAATTTCTGGTTATGTTTAAAATCACGAGTGAGAGACAGAGAGAGAGAGAGAAAGTTTGATTACCGACTTTAATGGCTCGCAGATTAAAGAGAAAATAGGAGTTTTATATTAACTTTCGGTGCGTTATTTTATTTATTTATTGATGTAGAGTAGTTAAGAAATTTGGGGCATTCACAACTTTTATAGCAAAGCAGAAACTGAGAAAGCACCCCTGGCCCTATGTGGAAAACAAATATTTTGTTTTGTATATGCATTCGTTTATTTGCGTTTAAAATTAACGAAAAGTAACATAAATTATTTTAATTCTTTTTATATGCAATAAGGAAAAAAAAAACAGGTGGTACATATAATGAACCACCGACGCTGCTGTGTTGTCGGCCGAGGATGGCAGTGGCATAGTGGGCTGAATATGCTTAAATATAAAAAAAAGAAAATGTGATATTTCCTCTCTTACGTTTTTAAAAGAAGATAAAGACGATGTTCATTCGAGGTTGGTCAGTCCATTTCACTGCAGAAAATTGGCGACAACCCATAAATTCACAGTACGCTGTTTGCTTTTGCGTGCGCAGTAAATACATTTGGAATGCCATGCAATGTAACGTTGTTCTAGATTGCATTTTAGAACACTAGACGTTGATGTTTTGGAATTTATCTTTGATAATAATCTCAAAATCTGCCAAAGGGCAAATAAGAGCTTTTGTTGTACCCTTTACCGGGGCTATCATCAATGGCCTTTATATTTCGTTCACCATTTTTTTCACAAATGACTATGATGCTCTAACATACAATGCATACATAGTTTGTTTGCTGATTTGACACTCATTTTGGGTAAAAATGCATGCATTTGATTTCAACTGAATGTCATGAATCCGTTGCAACAGTGTTGAAAGATCGGTGGTCAACAATGCATCAATACGTACATTCTGACTGCATCAAGACGTATGTAATTTATATCGAGAATTTGTGCTCAATATTATGGGGATGTGGTGAGAGACGCTATTCATTGAAAAGAAGAATATTAGGGTGCGCGCTATTATTACCCTTACTTCTATTCCGTTTCCAAAATGTAGTACAGTAATCATCCCTTTGGTGTTAAAGAAATCTTGATTAAGGCACATGCAATTGCAAGCAAAGATATTTGTAATCTGAACAACCACTCTTTGTTTTTGAACATGAGCTTTGATTCGTATAGTTTTATATTTTTTGTTTTGATATTTTTGCCCTTATTTGCACTTTTTTCATCTCGAGAGGAATGTTCTTTGTAAATTAATTGTCAGGTCGCATTTTACTTAAGATTAAGTTGTGGGAAAATTTGGAAACAATTCACGTTTAGGAACAACTGGTCCATTCAACAGCTAAAAACTATGGCAATTATATAACATTCTCTGCAGGGTTTTGTGGTTCGATCCAGTTTTAAATATGACGTAAGAAAAATAGGTGATTGTGTTCCGAAGGTTTTGATCACATGTTCAGGTTATAAAGGTCTTTCGGCGGCTATGTCAACAAGTATAAGGATGTCGATTAGACTTCGCAATTTGGTAGAATTGTGTACTAAAATCATCACATTCAAAGGCTTACTATAGAAAAGAAATACGTATACAATAATTCGACTTAATAAATGTGTCGTTCGATAGAAGATGCCAGCAATAGAGGTGGTCGTTTTCTTGAGTTGATTATCAACACTTTACTCATTTTCGTAGTTACCTTCTGAACAAACTAAGTTAATTTTTGAGTTGTAGTTTGATTTAAGCTGTGGTCTTATACATATTACTGTCTTGTTTGAGTTGTATTCTCAAAAGGGTTTAAATTCGATCGATAAGTTGCTGAGGTTAAACAATGTTTTTCTTTTCGGTAAGTTAAGTTAAACGCTACTCCTTTGATTGCAATGAATGGCTATGAATGAATTTAATGTAAGTAAGTCTTGTGTTGGCATTAAGATTTTAAGACAAAAGGCATTTCTTATGATGTTAAGCAGCTAAATTCAACACTTGATAATTAAACGCGATTTTAATAGTAAAGTTTAAAAACATTTTTGTAGCCCATACCTACATACATATGCGCATAAGTACTTATGTATGTAAACCTCCAACGAATTTCTGTGATAAATTTTACTTTCAATCTCTCTCTCTCTCTTTCTAATTTTGTAAAAAAAATATTATATTAAAAATACTAAGCATAATTTAAAATAATAATAATAATTGCCCTCAAGTCCACCACCCAAGTCGATTTTTAAAAAAAGAAAACGTATATAGAACTTACTAGTCTCATACTTGCTGATAATTACATTTTTTTCCTTCTCTTTATATAAGTAAAGTAATTTTTTTTAAATTAAAATGCTAAATAATTAAAAACCATTGTGTTGTGATAAATTTAATGTTCAGACTACGGCTATGGAGGTTTTGACGGTGGCTACGGTAGCGGATACGGTAGCGGCGGTGGTCGACCTGGTGGACCACGAGGCGGTGCCAAAGGTACTACACACAATTTAACTTGTTCTTTTTCCATAAAAAAAAATACAAAACAATGTCGGTTCCTTTTTTTTTCTTTGTTCAATCATACAAAATAATAATTTCGAGTTGTTTTGAGTGATCTATATGTAGAGTAATATTTTTTCTTGATGTGTGCACCACCTAATGCGTATTTGAATTCTAATTCGGATGTAGTGTTTAATTAAAAATAATAATCGAAACGAAAATTTAAAATTTCTCTAAAAGCGAAACAAAGTCGGGTGGTGTTCAATGTTATTTGATTTATATATATATTTTTTTTAAATTAATAGAAGTGTAGTCCCTCCCCTCGCATGATGTCTGTGTAGTAGAAGATAGAAAGGATTTCATATTTCTGTATTATTTTTTATTTTTAAAATATGAAACGTGTGTTTTTTAAGCGTGATTGGTGAAGGAGGAAATGCACAGTGGTCTTTACTTGGAATCTAGAAAAAGATGCAATAAGTGCGACATATTTGTTGAACCGCATTAGTTACTATGTACATACAGAAGTCGTTATCAGAAAATAGTAATTTTTTTTTAAAGTAGCAAAATTCTTACAAATAATCGTTGCGTAAACGTTGATAATTTTAAGTTTTCGTAAGTTAATAGTTACTGAACAAGTGAGATCAAGGTATGAAGACGGATACAAAAGCAGTCTAGTATCATTACAAAGCTTGGATAGGTTAAGGTTACTCAGTAGCATCATAGGGGCTGGAAGGCTGGGTTCGCGCAATTCATGTTCTATTACTGAATCCACAGATTGTTTCTCCATTTCTATCTTTTCGAAGAGTAGTTACATTGGTTTCTGCTGGTTTATCGTTCTATGGAGTGAGGACGACTCCCTTTCCCAGTCGGTTCATAGACATATGGTTGATATCTACAATACAGAGCTTAATTTGTTCAAGGATACTTGAACTTTGTATTTTAAATCGCCTTTTATTTTGCAAAAGTTGGGTTTGGTTCATGTAGCAAAAGATTAACACGCTGTTTCCATCAAATGAGCAACAAAAGTGATACCACACAACGCAACTAAAACGCTTCGCCACAAACACAATTGCATTCTTGATTTACGTTTTTGCACAAATAATCTTTGAAGATTCTTCAATAAAGTCTTTCGTCTATATCTTTCCATCCACTTTTGATTAGCAAATATCGAAATGTAAAGCCTTTACCCTCATTTCAACTTCTCCACTCGACCCTATCAACTGTCTTGTCTTATTTCTGCTGGGATCTTCATCCTTAACTAAAGTACGGTCTTTTTATGCATTGCGAGGGTCTACCTTAGATTCAGTGCGTTCCACTTAGGATAGTTGTTTAGCCTATCTTGACTCGTACTTCGTTGCAGGTGATCGGGATATTTTAGTGTTGTCCTCAATTTCTTTTATAATGGTTTTCTGGGTAATTTATCTCCTGTTTTCCACTGGAAGTCTCAAACAACAATTATTGTCAAAGAGGTAAGTTGTGATGTAGATCCAAACCGATAATTAAAATCAAACATTTTGTTTTATTTTTTATTTTTGTACTTCTATAGGTGCTCGATTCCACCAATTAGTACGAGTATAATGTTGGCATTTTAATTGTTCTTGGCTTATTGGCCTACACGAGCGATTTGACATAACCCCCCTACAGTAACAAGTCTAACTGTGTCAAATTGTAAGTTCCAATTGATGTCACCATATCGCGAGGTTATTGTTTCGCGTGCTGTCTTGTTGCAACAACATTTCAGTGAAGTCCATATCAAGCAAACGGGATAAAAGGAAATTAGGAATCACGTGTGCAATGGCCACTTTAAGACGTCGTGCGGGTTGGTGTTCCCCTCCCCCAAATTCAGTAATTTTGTTTATTGACAAAAGCCATGTGTGGTTAAATGATGCGTTAAGGATGATTTGTTTGCCAAAATTGGGGTAGTTTTGGGCTTTTATGCCCCTACGTTACTAGATCTTATACGCGTGGAGATCTTAGTCTTTGCTCAATGTTCTTCAGATGAATGACAGCGAAAAGCCCAGTTCTTGCAAACGTCGGAGAATTGAGAAATTTGGCCGAGCATTACGATAATGCACAGGCGGTGGTTAGTCTACCAAAAAACACGTTTGGAATTTTTCATCAATACGCTTGTTAGTGGCTTCAGTTGGAGGAACATTGATGTTAATCACGAAACGTTTATAGAATACTAATTTTAGTAATTAATTCTTCCAATAATGATTTGCCGAACCTTGCTGATGACTTTGTCAAGAAATCACATGAAAATGTTTGCAAACAACCGATGGGTACAATCAAAGATCTATCGCCCCTATTGACAATCCTTCTTTATATATTTTTCAGCAAAGTAATCAATGGGCCCGTTCACTATTCCGGGCAAATGGAATTATTTTCTGTCAAACCCAGCGAACGCGGAAAATTGACTAACAAACAAGTCAACGTCAGATTTGAAATAAATTTCAAACTTGCATATTTACTTTCTATTCTCACATTGAAGTTATTTGTGAATTGTGATTGTGGTGCGCTAATATTTGAGAAAATTTCAGAAAAAAAGATTTTAATAAATAAAAATGGACACTGAAAATGTCTTGTTATTGTTTCTTCTGTCTCCTCAACATCATATGTTACACCATCACAAGATATTTTGTATTGCATTTTAATTTAATTTCCAATAAATTTGAAATTTGAGATAATTTGATGAAAGTTCAACAATTCAGTGAAAATATATTTCAAGAAATTTTTTTGCTAAGAATCCAGTCCTATACCTCACAAAAACTGACTAAATCCTTAGTCAATTTTCAAACTCTCGGCCAATCAGAACGCGTAGATTGCAAATAATTCCATTTGCCCGGAATAGTGAACGGGCCCAATGACAACTGGTGCTCCTACATTAGATAAAGCTGGTTTGACTAAATGGTATTGGGGAACTCAAAGAAATATTTATGTAGACTACAGAGACTAAATAATCCGCCGGATATTAATTTTTTCCGTATTTTAGAATGAAGGAAGACCTTTCTTCATTAATTGATTTCAGTTGATTTTTTTTTATTTATTTATATAAAGTCATAATTTTTGAGTCCAAAACAATTAAGAAGTTTGACCGCCGCTATTTCACCAATTTTGCTTAAAATCACACTGCAAAATTAGAACAATATGATTTCCTGCTCATATGTCCAATATTTATTTCAAGATTATTTCGATTTATCTGCTTGCTGTAACTAAAGTTTAGTAGTAGCAATTTAAATTAAGTTTTGTATTCCTTCACTAACGATGTGGTAAAAAAAAAAATTAAATTCAGGCAATATTCTATTTTATCAATATTTCATTATTAATTTATATTTAGTATCGTATAACTCAAGGTATAGACAAACGACCGGATTGTTCTACATCATATATTTCTTATGTCATTATCAGGTTCCTATCCGACAGGCAAACAAAGGGGGACTGGTCGTCAACCAAGGCATCAGCCTTACTAAAGTAAAGTAATCGTATTGCCGTATTTTATAGTTTGTTGTGGTAAGTTATTCATTAAAGTCTGATTTACACTTTTGCAGGGTTAACAATTTGTTTTTCTTTATTTATTTGCAGCGTATTTTTTTTTTTTTTTTTAATAATAATACACCATTTCACCATTTCATACAAAGAAAAAAGAAAACAATGATCAACCAATTACAACATAAACCAACAGTTGCGCTTCATTCATCTTCTTCCATTCACCATTCCATTTGTTATGAAATAGGAAACGAATTAACTAAGAAAATACAAAAAAAAACATACTTATATGTAATCAAAAGGAAATAGACATACAAAAAATCTGAAAAAGGAAGATGCCAACCAACCACCAAGAAAACCTTACTATAGAAGAGACAAAATAAAAAAAATATATATAAAGAAAATAAATTAACGCAGAATCATCGGGGTATTACCAATAGAAAGCTAAAAATACCACAAAAAAAAAAAACAAAATATAACATAATACATATGTCTAGTAATATTTATATAGGGGAACACAATTTTTTCCGTACCAGGATGAGGGAGGTTAACTATTTTTTTTTTCTTTCGTAATTTGTAATTTGTTCTGCAGGAAGGAAGTGAACAAAAAAAAAAAAACTAAAGAAAACCTTAGAGTAGAAGGTGTTTTTCCTTCTATAGATTAAAAAAACATTACTAATAAAGTAAAAACAAAAATCCATGAAAGAAATTCTTTATTCTTAAACTTTGCTTAAAAAAAAATTCTGATATTTAGTTATTAATTTTAACAGTAATACATAGAATTGTATGTATATCTTAAAAAAATAAAAAAAAAATGTACAAAAAAGTAAAACTAAAAAAAAAACATAAAATTTTGTTGTTTATCTAAGTGTGTACTATATATGAAGATATTTTGACCAGAGCGTGTATAGTTATTAAACAAAAAACAAAAAAGAAGAGAAACAGTAAACAAATCAAATTTTGCAAATAAGATTTTCTATATTATTCGAAAACAATAATAATTAAGTTTATACGTTTCCTTAATTGCATTAAACACTTCTTTCTACACACTCTCTGTAAATTACTGACTGACAAGAAAAAATAACAAAACATCTGAAAAATCAAGTAAATTTTTTTTTGAATTAGTCTAAAAAAAAACGCGGAAGAACGAGATGATTAATATTTACATGAAAGTTTATATATATTTACATTAAATAATAAATAAGTAATGGAGATTTAAAACAAAGAAACACATAGAGCATACATTTAACAAACATACACAGCAGGCACACAGTCATTTAAAAGGATTACTTAATTAGTTATTTTTTTCTAAATGAAACTTTTTTAGAAAGTGAAACAAGATTTTTTTTTTTTGTCTTAATTATTATTCCTTTTTTTTCAGTACAGTCAATTATGGAAATCAAATCTCTTTTTTTTAAATTAATTATAATTATTTGTAGTGTAATAAATTTAATTTTTGATAAACATTTCAAAAATGAACTTGTGTTGTTTGATTTTATTTAAAAAAAAAAAAAACAGTATACAGTGCAACCTCGATATACATAACAAAACTGGAGGGAGTTAGAAAATATTCGTTATACGTTATACCAAGTAATTTGTTACAATGAGGTTTGTTATATAGAGGTTAGGTTACTCTACGATTCGTTTTAACAAGGTTCTCGTTTACCTACCTAATGATTTTTCGTTTCTCTGCGACGGTTAAGGAACACTGTTTTCGTTTCCCAGCCATTGCAGCTTTAAAACTAGCAACGGTGACAAACAGCAGTGTTTACATTACTTAGCATAATACAACAATGATTGCCTTACGAAAAATTTAACGTATCTGAACCTATCGAGACATGAATTATTGTGGAATTGAGTGTGAATAATTGATAGGATACGTTATGTAAAAGATGTGTGTGACTCGCTAAATAGAGGTAAATAATGCATTCTATTTATATTCTGCAATGGATGAAAGGCTATAAAGAGGTTTTTTATTTCGCATATGGACAGTTCTAGGAGATTTTGAAGAATTTGTTAAATCGAGGAAATCGTTATATTGAGGTTCGTTACATTGAGGTTACACTGTATTATCATTTAGTTACAGTCTGTTCAACAAAAAATGGTAAACGCACCCATTCGTTTGCTTATTTCCACTCTTATGGAGAATCTTTGAAAAACTATTAATGGATCAATTAGAGAGGTTTCCAAAGATGGTATGCGGATCTTCCTTGACGAGGCCAAAAGACTTCTAAATAAATTACAGAACTTCCTTCCTCTAGATTTCTATTCAATAATAGAGTTACGCCTCACACAAAGTAGTCCAATTACAGAGTCGACATGGCTTTGTGCGCTGGCGTAGAACCCTAACTGTAACGCCTTCCTTCACATGCAAAAGTAGTACTTATATCGGAGATTTTCGTGGGTCACACTGTGAATTAGTCACTCAGACATTTCAAGGTCCTTTGCAGTTAACTTCATCGTAGTTCCAGGATGGGGATGGAGAATGCTCGCTGCTGCATCAAGGTCGGAGAGACTTCACAGAGATCTTTGATGTCAAAAAAGGATATAGACGAGATGACACGCTTTAATGCGAGTTTAACGCCATACTCTAATGGATTCTGCGAAACTTTCATTAGGGGTACACTTTCTAGATTCTGTTCTACCACATGCGTACCATATGCCGATATTATTGGCAGTAAATAGCAAACTGTCAGGAGTATTGACGCAGCAGAGGCTAAAATGAGATTAGCAAAATCAAGTTTTTGCTGTCAACATCAACGAATCGGATAGAATATGGACAACGAGGTAATAAGGGACTTTGTCTACCTTGGTTCTGCTATTACTTTTGGCAACAAAATCTCAAGAGGAATCTCTTGAAATCGTTGTGTCCGTAAGCTAAGAAGTCAACTGAGTAATAAGTGCGCAACAGGTTACCCCCGAACTGTAGTCCCACTTAATTAAATTCATCGAAACGAGGTTTGTATTTCTTCCAAATTCATCCGTCTTTGTAGGATGACTATGGAGAACATTTGCTAGTCCATTTGTAATGCAATTTCACTGGGATATTGGTGACGCATTTCAACCTTAGAATTACGTCAAACTCAATCTCTTTCACTAGGTTAGTTTCTATTAGAAACTTTTAAATCTTTAGTCAGTGATTTTTTTAAAATGTTCAAGACATTTTTTTTGTTTCGTTACATAATTTTGTATATCGTTCTCCAGGCTTAGCTACGGAAATCCATTAAAATTAAACAATTTAGTTACATATTTTTATGGACTACATATATATTGGATTTGAAATCACATTACAGTAACAACGTTATCAAAAGTTTCGTTTTACTTGTCCAGTTTCATAGAGAATATTCAAGACATCAAGGAATGCTCTATAATTGAACTCAATGCGCAGCCCTTCGAAATAGGTGTTTTATAAGAAGAAATCGTTGATAAATACTTTGTCTAAAAAACTTACCCCTTTCATTTCCAAAGCATTTGCAAACCACCTCAAACTCTCGACTGCTGATCATATTGTGCATATCTCGAACGGTCAGTGCACGGAGGAACTGATTCTGTGTGACAGTACCACAATTTTCTTTATCGAAATCTTTAAACAAGGATTGCAGGTTTGAAATTTGATCAGGTTTCCTTGCGAGTTTTTGCAGAGCCTTCGACGCTATAGTTCGTTCGTCAAAGTTGAGGAAACATTGTACACAATCAACACAAGGGAAGTGTTTCAAAGGAGTTGGTATCTTTTCATCGGTTTGACCCTGTATGAACATCTCATCAATAGCTTTGCAGAAATCACGATACCGAACAGTACAGGCACGATAACTCGATCGGAATCTATCTTGCGGTAAGTAAGAAGTCATAAGAATACACTAAATGAATAAGACTTACACATCACAGATCATATCGACTTCGGGAACTGTAAGCTTGATCTTTGCATTATCCAAGCTACGTCGGAAGTCTTGCTCAAGAATTTGATTTTCTCGGTGATGGTCATAGTCCACAAAGAAGTCAATAAGTTTCACACTATTGACAGTGGCTTGTTTCTTAGCATTGGCAAGCGCATTGATTACGTCTTGTTCTGTTCTCTTGCTCTTCTTAAGGCAAGGTTCTTGTGGTTTTGAAACCTCTTTTAGTGCTGTTGGTTCTTTTAACTTAAAGGAAGTAATATTATTGAAAACATTGAAACAGTAGGCTAACTATCTTACTTTTGGAATGGCATATTCAGCTGGATCGACGTCCTCAAGAAACTTCATATAATTAAAACCCATATCATTGGCGTAACGATTCTTAAGAGCTTCAAACTCAGCTTCAGAAATAAGAATACTGTTACTTAAGAAAACTTGGTAAGCTTGCTTCGGTTGAATATGACCCTTATTTAGCCTAAATAATGGAATTTCATAAAGCTGTAATCAGGTTAAAACAAAGTTTTACATACTTATCAAAGTTTTTGAAAAACGGGTGCAAATAAATTCTCCTTGCAGTGATTCGCTTTTGAGTTCTTACGATAGCTTCTTCGCAGAGATCACGAATTGAAGCATTTTCTTCTTGCCAGTCCTTTTGTCCCGTTGGTGGCAATGTTTTAATATACTGCAGAGGTGAATGTACTGGTAGCTGCGGCTGTTTTTCAAGATTTTTCTCCGTAAAAACTAGAAACAGAATTTCGAGTATCCTTTTGAAAAACAGATAACAAAATTACCTCTGTCGATTTCATCGATAAAAATTTTCCATTTGATACGACGAGGATCAATGTGATCTGCATATCTTTCACAAATCAGTTCAATCTCCCTCTGACTTAGTTTTAGACGATTTACACCGGATATGCCGACATTATCCAAACCACGAAGAAACTGATTTTTCGTTATTATTCCCGTGCGGAGAAGATCGAATGTTTCTAGAAATTCTGTAATACGTATACGGTTTGTATACACATAACGTTGGATTCGAAATATCGCATTGCAAACAGCATCTGGTCTCTCGCGTAGCTCAAAGGTTTGTCCGTGTTTATTTATGCCTTCGGCATTGGGGAATGGCAGTTCTGGAAATTCCAGATCGACCAGTTTTCCAGGGAAATTTACTAACTCCTGTAAGACATTGTAATTGGTGGTACAAATATCATATACGTATTTAAGGCGTCAATTACATCTGTCAAATCCACTAGTCCTTGTTCCTTTAAGTATTTTCTTATTGCATCGATGTGCGCCACAAATGCAACATAATTGACGGTATATGAGTCCTTCATGTAACGCTTTAAGAGCAATAGAAAATCTTTTTCGGAAAGGTGAAGTTTCATGAAATGTAATACTCTAGAAAAATGGGCCACAGTCACAGTACCAATATTAGTGGCCACCTTTTGAAAACAAAAGAAAAATAAATATTGTCTGGTAAAAGTATTATTTTTCGTGTTGGTTTCAAGAATGCAAATGGGTGTGCAGTTCAATTGGTCAAAGAATAAAGAGAATTTGTTTCGAGGTTCCGGAATAAGGAAGACTTATAAGTTTTATTTACTTTCTTACGTTCTTACGGAGTTGGTTGAGGTCCTTTCTTACTTAGTTTTCCTTTAGTGAGCGGTGCCTCCGGTGTGGATTCGAAGACTCTCCTGGCCGGAGCGCTGGTGTACATTTCTAAATGTCCCAGCCATCTTCGTCGTTGCATCTGGACTTTTCTGACTGAGTCGATAACACTGAACAATCTATACAGTTGGTCGTTCTCCTTCACTCATTGTGTTTGCTGACGGCACCGTAGATCCTTCTAAGGGGTTTTCTCTCAAAACAACATATGACAACTTGACATAATTCATTCCTTTTTTCTACCTTTGATCTCAGTGCTGATATCGTTGACTGAGTTGATAGTGGAGCACAGGTAGACGAAGTCTTTATTTACATCAAAGTTATAATGTTCTACTCTAGACATGGTCGGTGTTTGGTCTTCTTTTTGGTACTTCTTTTGCCCTCCTTGAGCGTTAAATCCATTTTCACAGCTTCCGTTTCAATCCTTTTATATATTTATATTGTTTTCACCGTTATACACTCGGCAGAAATGGTTCTTCCATATCCTCAGTACAAATTTAACATCTTGAACTCCCCTGTTCGATTGAATTGAGTCACTTTAATCAGCCTCTCATCAGGTATCATAAGGCTTCTCATGTCCAGATCTCAGTATCATAATGAGCCTACTTTGGTCAAAGTGTGTCCCTAGCTTTGACTTGTAAGTTAGTTAGTCACATTTTTAAAATAGAAATGGAGAATGTATTAAAGAATTTTTATAAGAGGCCCAGCTTGCATTCTTGAACCAAACAAATTTAAAGCGCTTACCAACTCATAATCCTGAAAGTATGGCAACAATGGTATTGCACTGGTTCTGGCAATTTTAGTCAACAAAATGCAAAGTGTTCGTTTTTCAAGATCAGTTACAAGATTAACATGCATGGGATCAGTATATTCAAGTCCATGTACTATACCAACATTTTTGCTATGATCCTGACCTGGTAGGATAAATTTATTCAAAAACAGTATAACTGCTTATTGTGGAGAAAACTCACCATCCTCGCATATTATTTTGCAGAATTGCTTATAGGCTATCCTTCCATCTCGAATGCGAAAGTAATCAGTTACCTCACGAATTTCGAAATCGGACAAACCAATGACTTTCTTAAATCTGCCCAGAACATTACCAAATTTACATTCTTTTTTTGCGACAAGGAAATAGAAACGTAAAAGGTTGACATTCGGAAATCAATTTAATCCATTAAAGTTACCTGCTATTAATCCATTGTTGTTTGGATCAAATCGCGCTAGTTCATTATTGATGTTGAATCCATGCTTGAATATTGCAGCTTGAATTTTGCGAATAGTTCTCCACACTTCATTTAAACTTACATCCAGCTTTACATTTAATCATTTTATTTTATACAAGAACATTTATTGGTTTTAAACGGTTTGACTTACTCTTTGTTCATCATCCATTTTTAAGAAAAGGCGGTTTAAATTCTTTTATAGTGAATTTTCAAATACTTATTTGTAATTTTTTGTTCAAGGGAAATATTCCCTTTATTGTATTTAAATTTACGAATTTTTTACGATTTTCTTTAGAATGAAGTTTGAATACAAATAAAAAATTAAAAAGAACATAGGGACAGATACGAGTATTTAGATGACTATGAAATATATGTACCTACAGTGTTAGTTTTGAATATCTTAAAATGATATAAGAGGTTTAAAATTGTTGCAAATTGTATTCACTATTGCTTTTGGCACTTGTGAGTAAAATTACCGAAGCAGTCGTTTCTAGCTCAAAATAGATCTTTTGGTAATTTCTAGACGCTCTATTCGAAATCACTAATGTTTTCATCTATGAAAGTTCAAAGTTAAAAACGTTCAACCAAGCGTACATAATTCAATACCGTCAACAATCAGCAGTGATTTGTTAATTTCTTTTTAAATTGTACTTATAAGTCGCCCGACTCATGAAGGTCCCTGCCTGATAAACAGTACTCTTCCATTCATATCGATCTTACGTCAAACCTCCTGATGTCTTTGATTACTTGGTATTTAAAACAGAGATTTGGTCTCCTTTTGTGTCTTGAGCCAGCTGGTGAATTAATAGTTTTTGACTATTTAGACTGCATCTAGATTATGTAGTCATTGTTGGTTTTTTCGGAACCCGAACCTAAGTTGCTCAGCAGTCCAATTTTCTAACCACTAAGCCACGGCGACCATCTGATCAGAGCTTATTTGAATTAGTTTGAAGTATAAAACAAGCAAACGTGTATTAACAGGCAGAGGCAGAATTTATACTCATCTAATTTAAGGTACGATGCACAAGTGGATCATGTCTAAATTTTTAAAAACATGTAAGTATGTATATAGTTTGAACAGTCAAGACAACTTCTTAAAGAACATTTACGTGGCCACATTAAATAATGAAAAACCAATTGCTTAGTAGTTTTGCATAACAAAAATAATTTTTATTTTTTAAACAAAAAAATACCCAATTCTAAACTCTTTTAGTCTTCTTGTAATCGTAGACGATGCTGAGTTAAAAACGCCACATCAAATATCGCTTCTTGATTCAGTAGCTCATGAACTTCGTACTTCATACTCTCCTCATATGCGTACAGTATACTTGTATCATAGAGAACCATCTTGCATTGTGACAGAGCCAGGATACAATTGCGAAGTCGAACAATTACCTTACGATCAGCTCGAGGAATGACTTCGGATAAATTCTGTGTGAAACCACCATCGCCTTCAACTTCCGAATTCAACGTTGGTGATATCCAAATAAATCCATTGTTGCCTAGGATAATTGAGGCACCACATGGTAGGTTGTGAAAATGTGTTTTTCTCCTTTTAATTAACGAGGGAAAAACCTTAACCAGAATACCCTGCGACAGTTTTCCATATTTCAGACTTCTAGTGTACAATGAAAGTGTTCCTTCGTCATAGATGTTTTGTACTTCAGCTGAGATGAGATCGCCTTCTTGTAAGTACTTTCGCATCATTTGTTCATCTTCGGCAGATCGACGTCGCAATTCTCCACCGGGTAAATTCACCGATGATAAAAGAAGAACTGAGTCCAGTCGTGAATTGGTGTCGACTTTCCAACGCCTTTGTTGAACTTCGGTAATTCGAGCGACGACTACATCACCGATTTCTCCAACATATCTACTTTTCAGTGGTTTAATGGAAATCAATTTATTCACTTGTTCCATAACACCGGCAACTGATGCTTTTATGTCTTCTCCTTCTACATAAGTTCCGTGTCCTTTCATAAAGCCTTGCTGGGCGGTTACCACTTCGCCGGGTGTATACAGTCGGGGTATTCGATTTTCATTTTGGGATAGCAATCCCATGTTGACTCGATCAATTGCCAAACGTATGTTTACAGTCGTGGACATTTTAATGAGAGTTTTATTCAAATTATTCCGAAAATTTCTTCAATAAATAGAGGGTACACGACTTTGTTTGCGTAAATGACAGGTTATGGAAAACGAAATGTCAATCGATGTGACTGGTTCACAATTGTTTGCTTGAGAGTTCACTATGGATAACTACTTGAAAGAACAAAAGTTAATGGTCTGCACACACCTTTGTATTACGTTCTCACTAGCTAGAGATTAATGAAAATTTTTCAAATTACATTACATTTGATTCGACAGGAGTTAATCTATAAATGGGATAATGCTTGGTAAGCGAACTAACATTTCCAGAATTTTTCTGTCTTTGTCGATAGCTTGTTTCTGTTTTTGCCTTCGCCAGCAAATTTATTTTAGGATTTTTTTAAAACCTTTAAAGATTTTTTTTGGGCCACTGATGATAGCGCAACTCCTTACCCCCGAAGACTGCTTAAAAGACTTTGCGTCGCATTATTGACCAATTTTTGTCGCCATGTAGTGCCACTCAACGGATAGTCTTGAGATGAAAGACCAGCCTATAAAATGAATAGACAACTCAATCAGTCAGGGTTTACACAGACCTTGATCAATTTATTATTATACACTTTCATTGGAACTTGTGTTCCGTTTAATAACCAAATTTGTTATTTAACGATGTGATTCCATCGCCCGATTGATTTTCCGGCGGAACCCATTTCGAATATTTTTCTGTATCTTCATACTCGTCTTGATCTTCAATGTCAACGTTTTCGCGTTTACCTCTTATCCTCGGTCGTGGACGTCTCTTCTTTGATGATGCCGGGGCTTCGTCATAATTTGAATTTTTCGGAGATTTGGTTGTATCTGTTTGTTCTTCCGCGGGTGATTGCTTTTCATCAACTTGTAATTCTGGCTTAACTTCACTCTTTTCATCATCTTGAGTTATCTTTAATTTTACCTCCTCTGGAATATATGTTGGCCCATAGAGTTTTGCTTGTTTTTCTTTTACTGATTCTTTGTTTATCTCTTGTGGTGCTTTTTTTGCTTCAGAAGTAGAACTCGTTTTACACTCTTCTTCATCATCCTCAAGTTCTTCTTCATCTGATTTAAGTTCCTTCTCAATTGCCTTCTCTTTCACGACTTTTTGAGGTTTCAATGTTTTGAATGAAAATTGATTTCGTTTTCCAATGATGGGAAGCGGTTTAGCTTTCTTGATTGGCTCTGAAGATGATTGAGATTGTGTCGAAGATGTGATGCTTGACAAGTCAATTGGCTCGGCTATTTGTATCAATCTCTTGATTTTTTGATAATTTGCTTGTAATTGCTTCTCTTCGACTCGCAGTCTACGTATGTCGGTTTTATCTAATAGAGTCGACTCATCGGATAGATTTTCCATGAAAGAATCCAAGTCATCGTCTTGTCTTTCCTTGGATTTCTTAACGCGCTTGGAAAGTTCTTGATACTGCGAAATGTTATCCTCCACTTGTTTAATTTTCTCCAAAATTTCTGATTCTTGAGAGAGCTGAGGATAAAAGTAATTTAATTCTACTGTGCAAGCATTTTTAGGATTCCTTACCAAATCGTCATAAGTGAGTGTGACATTAGAGTTATTACCGGATCTCCGCATCTTTTTTCGTTCGACATCTCCAGTACGATCAAAGAAGTCATCATCGTCATCGGAGTTAGCTGCTTGTACTTTCCGTTTCAAGGGTTCTGCGAAAGAAATAAACGTTTTTAATCGATGGTGACGCATCGCAATTACTTTTTTTACTCACCATGATTTGCTTGTCTGAGAACTCCATGTCTGTCGAGAATTCTACATGCTTCAAGTGCACATTGCACTACGCAATCCTTTTTCTTGCCTTTGTGGCACACTTCAGCCACAATTTGTCTACCATTCAAGTCATCTACCGGGAGTTCGATGCGACAGACAAAAGTCCCAATGGACATTTCGTCGCATTTATACTCCAAATCCAGTCCTTCGCGTTCAAAGAACCCACGCAATGTCTTTTTAGGATCGTCAAGGAAGAGCTCTTCATTGTTAGTGCTGGCATATGGATTCACTGAAAGGTCAGTTTCCTCATCAGCATCTTCAGCCATTCCCCAACTGATGCCCTCTTTCTCCCTAGCTTCTGATTGCATTGTAGCGCTTTTCTTCTTTTGTTCATCTGCGTTGACCCGCATTTGTTTAAGTTCAGTGATCGACATCTCTGATTCTGGCTCTTCATCGAACTCGGGTCCTTGAAGGATAAAACTTCGCATACTAGCACCCAGTCTCAGCATGTGACCAACCTTTACACGAATGTAGGCTTTTGGCGGGATCCGCATTTTATTGAGAAATGTTCCATGGGTGCTACCCAAATCATAGATATACCATCCTTCTTCAATTTGTTTTTTATTTTCTGTGGTATCGTCACCTACCAGTTTCGGTCTGTACTGAAATATCGCATGGTATCGAGAGACTGTAGGATGAGCCATTTCGATATCATTTCCTGGTAGACGTCCAAATACCCAGAAGGGTTTCTTTTGCAAGTCTTTCACTTCATCGATTATTTGTCCTGTCTTTAGAACCTCAAACTTGTATTCCACACCTTCTGGTGGACAGCCAGACCATTTTGGCTCTTTGTATGCGCAACTGACTCCAAGTGGAGTAGGTTTTGATGGAGCATTTTCTTCAGGTGGTTTATCTCCAGAAGTATTGGTTTTATCTTCGGTTGTTTTAACTGGAAGTTTTGGTACAGCGTTTGGAACTTTAAATTCCTCCATGTTGTATATAAATAATTAAATATTTATGTCCAATCTGTTCGAACAAGGATGTAAACAAATCACAAAGACCGAAAATGAAAGAAAAAACTGACAATCTTTTGACAGCTGAAATAACAGAGAGAATTGTGCTAATAAAATCCACACAGAGGTGGCGCAGTTTCTAATAGAAAATAAATGGGAGCCATTACTTGCATTGAGATCGGTTATAATTTGAAATGAATTGAAACATTAGGGGTGTTTTTTTGAAACTTAGCTAGCCAGTCGTTCATTTAGACGATCCCCAGCCAGCCATAGCCAGCCGATTTTGTATACCTTCAAGTTGACAACTGTCAAAGTATTAAAGGGTGTTCCGTGTATAAAATAAGTGTGAAAGTAAAATTTAAAACTTTGGAAGTGGGTAAAAATTTTTTATAAATGACTACGTTTACATGAGGATTGAATTCGAATTGAATCCTCAAAAACCAGCATGTATACCCAGATAGAATTCAATAAACTTACTCGATTCGATCACAAAAGTTTGTGCGATTGAATTCAATTTATGTATTTATACCAAGATTGAAAATCGAGTTTGACAGTTTAAAAATGTGGAAAGAATTTTTCTCGCAGTGACGTCAGGGAGCAATAAAATGTGGGTTTTACCCTAATTATCTTTCCACCAGTATTGCCATAAGACAAAGTTCCGAACAAAAATTTAGAAATATAAGTATAAAGAGAGGTAAGCAATAATCACGAAACAGAAAAAATGTCTTACTAAAATTATGTCCATATTAGAAGTAAATGTACTGTCCTTTTCTAATTCAAGAAGAGAGTGGTTTAATTCCATTAAAAAATTAGGCTTATTACATGAGAAGACTTCGAGGGATTTTACGGTCTCGGAAGTATTTCTCGGGAAAAATGTATTCAAAGTTTGAGCATTGCTTAAAATTTAGCCGCAAATTTCAGTTTAAAAAATGTAAAAATGTAAATGTTATATGTAACAATATTACAGAAGGTAAAACCAAAGATTGAAAGGAGAAAAACATCAAACTAAGTGACAACAGAGATAAAGAATATCCTACAAAATTATATGTACGAGTGTGCATGTACCATATCCTTAAGTATTTTTATAAATATAGCACGCAATCGAATGACAAAACAAAATTATTTAGCCTAACACATATGTGAATGCTTCATCTATTTTTTTATAAAATGCTTAAAAAAAGTTATTTAAAAATTAAATGAACGGAACGCCCTGTGCAGTATTGCAAAATAATTTTTCTGATCTTTTGTCTTTCTTTCACTGCCGTCTTTCTATTGCTGTCTATTTCCCTACTATCGCTTTTGGCGCCGCCTACCCATGAGATATCATAAGATTCCTAGCCAGTTGCTGTTCACTGGGGATAATATCAAGAGTTGTAGCCAGCCGGTTGTTGTATTTGTTTTACGTGTGAAATTTGACTTCACTAGCAACTACTGGCTAGCAAGGTTTCAAAAAAACACGACTTTTGATAGAAGTACTAAGCAGGCTTTTATTAAATATGCATAACAGCTTTAACTTGTTAACTGATGATGGCTCAGTGAGTTCTGCTAGTGATATTGTTGACGTATGTTAACTTCTGCACATGCTTTTGAAAGATTATGCCTCCGATCATAATTTGCAGATAAGTTGGTGCATGCTCGGAAGCAGAAAGCTCCCTAGCAGTCTCGATCCTTCTATGCAGCGACGCTCTGTATGACTTCAATTTTGCTGTATGTGCTTGCAGGTATTCTTCGTTGAACTTCCTTGTCTTTGCTGTGTTCAGAATATCCACAGCCGTACCCTAGTTACAACAAGTTAGTGATCCAAGTCAATGTTTTCCCCTCAGAAATTTCGGACATTTATTATACTGTAGGTGTGTCTTGCGTCCATCACAATGTGATTAATCTGGTTGACCGTTTATTGATCGGGAGACTTCCAAATCCGCGTGTGAGTATCGGGATGCTTGAAGCATGTACTTCCGACTTTACAGTAGTCTAAGGCCTCCGTTAGTTGTTCGACTGCACACGGCCTGTTAAGGGACCTAACATTACACGTGCAAAGCGAAAGGTCGTTGCCCTTGTTTCGTTTGCAGGGATAATCAACAGTTGATCCCTTCTTGTCTGAGGCTCGTTGTTTTTTTTTTTTTTCTACAGTTGGGCAGTTGCCTCGACGGCACAATCCCCAAACCTGGAGGGCCAAATCTTCATGAACGGAATCTAATACTAACTGGGTTTGAAAATTCACTACATCAACACTAGCGCTGTGTGAATAGCATCATAAGGGTATTCATAACCCCTTGAGCGGTAATGAATTATAAAATAAAAAAA
This sequence comes from Criorhina ranunculi, assembly GCA_951813785.1. Lineage (NCBI taxonomy): Eukaryota > Metazoa > Arthropoda > Insecta > Diptera > Syrphidae > Criorhina > Criorhina ranunculi. Next base: position 17,421,577 of record OX638381.1, read on the forward strand.
TTCCAAGCACACGGACCTGGATAAACCGGTCCTTTTAGACCTGAACCCCGACTGAGAAGAAGCAGCTCATATAAGGTGTTCACTAAGTATTTCAGCCTAACTGGAATTGTAGACGCCACCGCTGAAGTGTCTTAGTGGAAATATTCTTCCCACCCTCTCTCGTTAGCTCCCAGGGTTTCCCCCTGAAGGTGAGAGTAGGAATTGGTAGACTGACGGTCCCCTCTCGAATGCACATATCTACTCTTCGAATACTCATTTTCTCGGTTTACTGTTACAAATTTAGAGTTTTCATTATTTTCTCTAGGTTATATCCTATATGTGCTTAATTTTAAGTTCCTAAACACACCAAAAGTGCATCAAATATGTAGAAATAGGCCGATGTGTCTTAAAAATGATTTCAGACTTCCATTATGACGGGAAGTTTAAATTCTTAAGAAAAATTGTATTTGTTGACCTTTTTATGCTAGTACAGTCAATAATATGTATTACAAAGCACAAGGACACTACATGTAACTACATAACTAAACTTCAATTAAAATAAATGTTATGGTACATTACGCAACTGTCCACTTCAACAATAATTCTCTTAAATTAATGGACTTGTGAAAGAGTTCTGTCATTCTTGCATAATGCGTACCCAAGAAGAGGTGTGGGAACGCCAAAGGATTTTAATCTCATTCACGAAATACAGAAGCACCATGAAACCTAAATAGTTTTGAAAATCTACAATGTTCGTGCTAATTTTAACGTACCTCCATAGAACCATAAAAACCACAATTTATGACTTATTTAACAAATTAAAAAAAAAAAAAACACATTTGAGGCTATAAAACCTAAATTAAAACAAAAGAACAATTACACACAAAAAAAAAAAGGAAATAACGAGGGTTTCAAATCGATATAATTTATTTTCGGTGTCTTACTCTATTTTGTGGTATGGTCTCGACCATCTTTGCAATGTAAATTGCCTCACAAACTTTTGGGGTGGGTAAGGTTTATTGGAATTTTTTATCACCCCCAACTGCTCCCATTGTATTAAAAAAAAAATATGAACACTTACAAAAACTAATTCTCGTGGCCAATCAAATGGTTCTTGACGTCATTGAATTAAATCGATAGGCGAAAATAATTATATGAATTCACCATGGGGTTTATGGTCTAAACGAAGGACTGTTTCCCCTATTTTTGAATTAATCTGGGGAAATTATGAAGGGGGAGGCTTTCAGTGGATTTTTATGTCAATGGGAGCTTTCATTGTGACCCTTTCAAAGTCTCTGATAACATGTTTTTTTCTCAATATAGTTTATATTTAAGGTACATATGTATATGGATTTTATTTTATGAAAAGTAGGCTAATTAAAATACCAAAACATAATGTTTTAACACTTATGTCCCTGTAGGTTGGGCTGTTTTATCAGCTCAATGTTAAAATCAGAACTAGACGGCTAACTTATAACTCGTATATGGTTTGCAGTATTTATTTATAAATTATTCATTTCTGGTGTAGATTATTTACCATTTTCGTGACTTGAAAAGATTAGAATATTCAGACATATTTTTGAATAATAACATTATTTGAAGGCTGACATAACTCTTATTTTGTTTCAGACGAAGTAATAGTTTAATTGGTATTATTATTTTGAAAGACCGACACATGGAGCTTGGTTTTATAAATTTGAATTTGAGACCACGGAACTGTAAGGATGTTGATATGTTATGATGGCACTGCAGTCTGGAGTGAAAAAGCTAGGCCTCAACACCAAGCAATCTTGAGGTAGCATGGCAAATTGGTACTTGCGTCTCAATACTCACGAACGCAATACTGACATCATGCTGCATTCTCTTGAGTATGGCAATATCATCATGTAACTCTTTCGTTGCCTTGCTTAAATCCGTTTTTACTGTCCTTGATAAAGCAGAGCGCATTCTTCATCATCATTCTTGTACAGACGGACGAGTTTAGCAGGGATGCGAATAGTAGTCCCATTAAAGTCGATAAAAAGGTGATGGGTGTCGATTTGAAATTCCTGAGTTTTCCCCTTGATCTGTCGTAGTGTAAGTATGTGGTCCGGTGGTGAACTTTTCGGTCCTTTCTCTCTCTCTGGGCCAGAGAAAGCTGAGATCTTTTCGATTGCCACTGCAGCGCATATCCTTTTAAGAGTAAAAACATATGCAAACAGCTATCAAGGGCCCTGCTAAATTTTCAGCACTGCGGGCATTAGCATAAACTGAATTCATGCCGATATTCAAAGAGACAGCTTTTCTGTATAGTGCTATGTTCAGGGTATTTTTGGTTACATAAATCAGCAACTAATCTCATCATAAATGGTGGCTTTTATCGGGACATAACGCTGTATAAAGGTTTATTTTCCAACTCTGTTTAGAAATCTGGCAGTTAAAATCTGTTCGCTTACTGCTATAATCAAACTTGGCTTTCTAGCGGGTCTTGTTGGTTTTCCAGAGTGGAATATGGCAGTGTCTTTTCTTGGCCAATGGTACCTCTCGCCCAGTCTCAAGATGTCAATAAAGAACCATGAGAACACGTCATTCGATTTGATTAATTTGGCATTTGGAGACACGTTCGTAGTCCTTATTTGATAGTTGAAGGTTTTATTGTTTCATTTCGTAGGTGAAAATTTCATGAAAGTCCATCGGAATTTCCATTGGCAACACTCTCAATGAAAACGCACTAAAAAGTCACCCCCGTCAAATCGGTTGATCCTTCAATTATAAAGGCCATCCACCTATGACCGCTGAACAGTGAACATATTCCCCTTTGCAAGCACACACACAAACAGAATGCCACTTCTTACCATGTCATTCAACACATCCTCAGGTGAAAGCTATATCTCCCCAATTTGACGTCAGGTGTGTCGTGAAGCTTTTCTATATACAACTCTCCAACGCATGCACCTTTGCACACACCAATAAATTGAATCAAGAGCTTTTTTCCACCCTCAATTCGAACAAAATTTCATTCTCTGTGTATGCGTAAAACAGGATACCATTTCGAAGGTCTAGCACAATTTCAAACTTCGAAAATCGTTGGCATTTCGTCAGTTACAAATTTACCACTGAGCCTGTTAGATCGGTGTGAAAAAAGCTCGCTGCGTGTACAACACTCCGCCGCCGCTATCATCATATTGTCGACATCTCACACTGACCTCCGCCTGTCTCGTGCGCGCTCATTTCTCTCGCTCTGCCATTTGAATTCACCCTCACCCCAACGTTAGCTGAAAAAGGGACTCACGCCTCGTCACCCACAATTTTTAGGGATGATCACATACTGGAAGGGAGAATAACAGCCAATCGACAAAAAAATATTGTGTGCCATTCACTGAGTGGAACTGAATTTGATTTATCTAATTTAACTTTGCTAACTGAAAAGAATATTTGAGGACATCATAAAAAGTGCCAGACTATGATCAGCATTTCCTAAAATTGTTTTTGTTTTGTTTTACGCAATTTTAACCAAAGACTGTTACATAATTTTTGAAATCTCGCGATACCGACGGATTCACATGAAACATTTACTTTGAAACGTAACGAAACGAATTACCTTCCTTTAATGTCGCCGAGGATATTGAATTTACAAAAACCATCTTCAAATCGAATGAATATAACTTCAATTTTCTTGCGAGCACATGTGCGGGCTACGTTTTAAAACGCGAAATAGTCCGTCTCAGAAGACGTCCTTACGCTGGGGCGATAGTTGTTGGTGCGTGTAAACAAGTTCCCACTAAAAGATTTTCAAAAAAACACACACTTTCCTAAACAGTTCTACGAAAACCAAAAAAAAAAAGTGACAAAACTGCAAGAAATATATATTTTGTTACATAAAAAAAAAGTTTGTAAAAATGTCTGTGATGTGTTTTAGTAAAAAGATAAAAAAAATATAAAAAAAAAGTGTTAAATAAAATTAAAAATATATTTATATCACTTTGTGAGTAAAAATAAAATAAAATTCTAAGCGCAGAAATTGAAAAAAGAGCTTTTCCTATTAGGTAAGTCCCTACTAGTGTTAACAACCCCTTATTTTCTTGGCGACTCCCTCCCACCCATCCAAATTTGCAATACCTACTTCCCCTAAAATTAGGGGCAATTGGACAATTTTTTCTGAATGAAAGCGTTTCAATCAAATACTCAAATGCCCAAGTTCGAGCGTCTCAAGAGCTTTAAGTAGTTTATCACTTAACAGTCGAATTGAATAAAGCACATTTATTTGGTATATCCAATATTACGCGAAATTTTGGATCACATGGTTTTAGAGTGCGCGTGGTTCTGTCCTGTAGGGACATAAAAATATCCTCCATATGTATAAGTGATGTCCCGCCGATGAGCACTTTTCGTATGACGTTGTGCGCAGTAACATAAAAGTATTAGAATCCCTGTATTGCCATTTATGTATGTCTGATAAAAGAAAATGGTGTCATCATATTTTGTCCTGCTCTGAAAGGATACAAATTGAATGTATACGTTTCAGCAAATGGAATTAATGGAAGACTTCTATTGTATTGCTATGAAAGATTTGTTAATAATTGATGAATGAGGTTTTCATTGGAAAGAAAAAAAAAATACGGTTTAAAAATAACCTAGCTATGTAAGGAACATTGTTTGAATTTGATGGATGGTATTTGATGAACTTGAGACTTCAATCAAAATCACAAATAAATTGCCACCAATTAGCCATCAGGAGTATGTAGCAATTATTGTGTTAATTCTATAATTTATGGGCTTTGACGTGATTAGAAAGGTCAAAGCAAAGTTAATTGAGATAGGTTTCAAGAATAACATTAAAAATGGGGTTTTCATTTTCTGAAAAGCCTTCCTAGCTTTCATAAGGGCAGACAGCTTTTTTGATTATCTGATCTATAATAGAAACAAGCAAAATGTCAATCCTCTTACTCTTTACCTAAATTGTTAAAGATTGTCAGACAATGTAATGAATGTACGTATTATACAAGTGGTTGTCAACCTTTTTTAGGTACGGAGAGTAAGAATACTGATGTTGCCGTGGCTTATTGCTTTTTTTTTTAGAAGTTCTACTATGCTGCATGTGTTAGCCAACTTAATTCATGAGTTGTTTAACCTTTCAAATAAAGGTGAGAATAATTTCTGTGGATGCAGGACTGCCTTACTGAAAATTTGTAATCTTGTTTTACATAGAGCGACACACTCAGCTTGTTGGCTTTCAGTTACTTGAATCTAAGATGGCAGTGGCCGACTGATAGACTTGTGGAACTTAAGAGTATTCTTCGAATTCTTATGAGCCTGAATCCCAATAGAATTAGCACATGATACTTTCCGCCAATTTTTTTGGGATTGGTTTGAAAGCGGAATCAGAAATCCCGCCGAAGAGTTCAGGTCCTACGGAGGTCTCCAAAGAACCGATGAGCTTGTCATTCTTATCAGAGGTAGTCACCCTGATCAATCTCATGCAAAGTGCATTAAATGAGATATGAAGATGATTGCAATGAGAAGGACTTAGCGTAAATATGAGCGAAACAATTATTATCCCCTTTACCAGAAAGAAGTATCAAAACGACACACCCGCGCTATTTGTGTTTCTGGAAGGACCTTACCAGACAATTACTTCAACCATTTACTAGAAAAATAATAGTAAATCCCATTCCCAAACGAAGTCAAGTATCTTGAAGTAACTTTAGATTTCCTTGCAATCCAAATCTAAAACATATCATTACAAAAGCTACTGCAGCTTTACAAGGTCGTAAGAGGCTTTTTTGAAAACAAGTGGGGTTTACGAACACAACACAAATTATACTTAAGACATACCTCACTGTCATAGTTCCCTGTATCTTCTGTGCATCACTTGCATGGTGGGATACATTTGAATAAATCCCCTTTAAAGTAAAGAATTCGGAGGTTAGTCACGACATGCGCCACTTCATCTCTCGAGAAATTTCACATCAGGCAAAAGTACACTGATTCTTTCGAATCTAACTCTCTGTATTACGAACTTTATGTTGCCTGAAACTAACTTTTTAGACCCTTTCAACTCGCAATGAATGGAACAATTCTAGGCAGGCAGTGAGCTCAATCAATATTTATAGGTTCAGTTCCCTTTTGTGGATTTTGAATTTCAACTCATGCGATCACCAGGAGAAGCTTTCAAATTTGAATCCAAAAAGTTCAATAACCCCTCAAAACAGTAAGAGAAGTCAAGAAATTCATGCGGCAATAACCAAGCTCCTTACGGATCTCTTCACCGGGCATTGCTGATGCAACTGCTTAGTCTTAACAAGTTGAGGATAAGTTCCACGAACGTGTGCCGATTCTGGTTAGAAGACTTAGAAACGACGTATCATATCTAAACCATTTCGGTAGGAGATTGCGCCCCTAAACAGTAAACAACTCATTCGAAATCAAGTTGTAAAAATACCTTGCTCGGCATAAAAGAGCTTTTCGGGTTCTGGCAGGTAGGCAGGAGGCCCCTCAGAGCCTAAGTCTGGTTTCTCAGAGTAAATGTCTTCCGGCTTAGTCCGACAAGATAGCATTTCAATTTGATTAGCAATTCTAGAGAAATATGACATGTCACTGCTTAAATTTGTTTTGCTACACAACCATCAAGAATTCCATGACACAAGTCATCATTTACAGATTACAACGTCACCTTGTGTATTCCTACTTCAATTTGGCGCCAGCACTTGTTGCCACTTTATTTGCAAATGACACTATGACAGCGACTGGTATTGTTGATTTTTACATTCTCAAATCGAGCTTTCAGTTTTGTTGCAACGCTAGGCATGTCTCCAGCGAGCTCGCACCACATTTAATACTCACGATTTACACACTGAAACTCGGCCTGGGGGTGTAGAAGCTCATGATGACATCATTATCACTAGCATTATAAACATAAACAACATCAATAAACAATTGAAAAAGTGCAGACTATACAACAATCTTTGAAAAAATAATAATCCGCTTACACAGCGCATGCGAATCTGATTCCCAGCGTAAATTGTTTTGTTGATATTTTTTTATTTTACAGCGTACTTCGTTTATTATTTTTGTATCAACAAGTTAGTTTTAATTTTGAGTGCATTCATTTAAGTGTCCATTTTTATTTGCATCGCGCCTTTACTGAATTGCATTTCATTCATAATTGTGCGGCTTTAGCGATTATTTTTTTTTAAATAAGATTATAAAAAACATGTTGCGTTTTGAGTGAGTATTATGACGTTAAAACGAACTTAATTTGCAATATGTTATCGCTTATAATCATGTAGATTGTGTGTTAATAGCAATTACGATTATTATTATTTTCTTTAGAATTTTGCGGCAATCTTTAAATAAACACTTCAGTTTATCTATAGGACTGCCATACGAAAAACCTTGGTTTACTTAAGAGTTTACTCAGTAGAGAGTGAGTACAGTGTAGTTTCTACAAATCAAACTATTAAAACGTATTTTCTATCGAATTTCAGATCAATGAAACCTTATACTGAATATAAATGGAAGGGCAGTTCCATGACTCTATGGAGAAAGGTTTTTTTTTGTATCGTGCCAGCTTTTTTATTTGACGCGAAAATGTCAACTCGATCTGTCAAACAATGCATTTTTGGCAAGCATGTAAGCCGATTTCGGGTGTGTTAAAAAAACTAAATCGGTTGTTGCATGTATATGACCTTACTAAGCTTCTGACTTTATCAGTTGACAAGGTACCCCAGCGCGAGGTATTCAAAAATTAGCTTCGACTCATATACACTGTCCTCTTCCCACTTAAAGCTCGATATTTTGTATCCAACGTTGGATAGAACCTTCAACATCAAAAAACTTCAGAAAGTTTTAAAAAACAGCGGGATTATACTCGTACGCAGTCAGATTAAGAGAAACTGAAGGCTGACTGCGAGGTCAGAAGCACACAATTTATCTGAATCCTACCGAATACCAAATTCATCCAGCGTTTTCCAGGCAGGGTTGCTGGTAATCCGGGACTAGTGCCGGAAAACACAATATTCAAACCAAACGTAATTATCTTCAGTAAAAGTTAAGCCGCCACCAATACTGTGAAGGCTAAAATTATCTCGGTGGATTAGTTTGCATAACTGTCCTCCTACAATAGACAGAAATTAAAAAGGGACTTTTGTAGATATTACCAGGTCTGCATCGATTTGCGATGGTGATTGGGCAGCAGGGACCCAACAAAACTTGGTATACTCTCCCACTAACATTACCGAAGTTGTAATAAGAGAAATGGACAGGAAATCATGTCCGGATGTCCGGAACTAGCTTGACTCAAACTTCGCACATTAGGCCAGATTGCAGATTTAATTTGTTTTTTGGAATTCACTTGAGAATCCAGTTACAACACTCCCAAACTTCAGAACCCAGGTCATGTGAGTCGTGGTTTAACAGGAATCATTTTCCATCGTTAAGTTGGAACCCAAATGATGAACTTCTGAACTACATACGTTTAGGAAATCATTGATAAATTCAATGATTAAGCCTTGGGAGAACGTCTTTTGAAAGTTCGTCTAGCTTGAGAAGACTGGAGATGTCTTCGTAAACAATTTTGTTACACAGCGGTTTTGCTAAACCGATCGTCATCGGTGTACATGCTTAAAGGCAAGGATTCTTTTCAAATGATTTTTGACGGAGCTGCAGAGGTGAGGAGGAAAAAGACTCAATCCTTAATTTTCTTTGTAATTGTCTTGTCTAAAAGGAGATTGTTCCACTTGGGAGTTATTTCCTTCGACGAGCTCAGCGATCTGGCAAATATTAATGTCAGTAGCATCCTTCACTTTATTAGAAGCTGCTAATGATCAATTTTGGATAGAACAAAGTAGATCTAATGATATCATAATGATCCTACTTTAGTTTAGGCCACCCTAACCTTACCTAACCTATCACAGGAAATGAAATCTTCGATGTACTTGCTTGTCTAGCAGGTTCAGAGGAGGATTTCCTAGAAACCTGTAAAAGGCCTGGTTGCATTTTTGGTCAGGATTATTAGAGGAAGAATACAGGACATGGCATTACTCTCCAGTATTCAGACAACCAGTGGAAGTTTTGCTGTGCCTTCCTTTTTGGAACTTAGCACTTCTTCACTGCAGAATTCCATTTGACTTTGTGTACGAGAGTTCTAAGATACGTTTTATATGGCTTCTTCATTTGTCCTCTTCCGAGAGGAACTCCCCGATTGTCTCGGCATTGCTTGCTCTTGTTCATAAGATGTGTCCTCGTGTGAGTAATACTTTCAGATCTAATCTGTCACGGTTTGTTTAAGTACTAGGGTTGTGAACGCTTCGAACTAGACATTCCATTATAAATCAATGTACTTATATATATTTTTTATTTCTTAATTTAGTTAATGTACTACGCCTCCACAACTCGGTCCCAGGGTCGTCTATTGTCAACTTAGACAAGAGGATAAAAGTTTTGCCGCACTTTGACTCATATCTATGAGCATTTACTACAAATTAAGAACAAACAAAGGAAAAATCTAGATTAAATAGTAATTAAGGCATTTTTAGAAGTTGTTTACACCGGGTGGCGTATACGTAACTAGTATATTTTTAGGATTCACTTGAACAAAGAGCGTGCCAATACGTAGTTTCATTTTTACAGATGTGATTACGACGGATTTGGATAAAATGGAGGTATGGTCTCTAGTAAATGTACTACATATGTACAAAACTAAGTAAATTAATATGTATCTATACCTATAGACATAAACTTTAATCCTATAATAATAGACTTGACAAAACAAAACAAAAAAAAAAAACGTTATTGTTAATTATCTTGAAAGGCCAAAACTTTCCGTGGACACACAAAGGCTTAAAGAGAAGTACCTAGTATTTTGAAAATTAATTATTTACAAAGTTGTCTCAATTAAGACCTCCCACTGACAGTTCTCAACAAATGACTGAGTTTGTTCAATACCGTTATAAAAAATAAATTGATGCCCTCTAATTAAATGTACATAAGTGAAATTCCATACTACGTCTATGAGTTTTGTATACACAGCCTGTGACATTCAAAGGACTCATTTAATGAACTTTACACGGCAATACATTGGAGGGGGTGAGAGAAAACCCTCTATCTATTGGAGGTGTAAAAGTCAGCGGTTGCATTATGGTTAGAAGCCAATTATCGGACAAAAATAAACATCCTTTCTGTCGGTACACTTGATATTATAGTTAATTCATTTTTTGCGTGTGATTTTTAATTAAAGTCATCCATTGCATATTGCTTTTCAAGAACGTGAACACTTTCATACGATGGCCATAGGTCGTTTTCTATTTTGAATAAATTTATAATTAGTGCGGATGGTGAAAGGCGGAGATGATGGTTTTGATGGCCGGTGAAATGGAATTCCGCTCATTTTTTTTTTTTGTATAGAGAAAGGTCAAAACTGAATGCGCGCTCAATTAAAGTGGTGGTAGCCCGCAGGGTGAAATCCTTTATTCTTAATTAAAAAGGCTGCCTTTTTCAAGTTCCTTTATGTGTGTGTGAAACTAAGTGTAATATGAAGATTTATTCAAGGAGAACGCACCAGAAAACGCACAATTTTTCCACTCTAATTCCAGTAGGTACTCATTGGTAAGGAGCATACTCATTAATTATCTAGAGTTTTTGTATATCCGCTGCCAAGTAAGTACATAAGTATGTTTGAATGCGTTAGAAGTTCGGTTTTATTTTTCTATTTTCTGTTTTTATTCCTTTTTCTGTTTTTGAAAGGTTTATTGGGCCTGTTGTTCTCTACGCGTCTGAGGATGTATATCATGCCAACTTACATCGTATTCGGTATCTGGAAATGAAACTCAGCTAGTCCCGCCTTCTATATATCTGCTGAGCATAATTAGTGCGAGTGTTGCTGAGACTTCTCTTCGATTATTCTGTGCCATCTTCCTCCACTAATTATTTATACAATTTAGTATTTACATAGTTATTATTATTATTTCGGGAGAGCTAATCAGCTCTTGGCACTGCGGTTTCTGGCGAATCCTATTGTGCCTTCCCTATTATTTCTAGATGAATTGTTTCACTCCAGAAGATGTCAAGAAGTTGATGAACTTCTCTTGGTGAATGGCAGCAAGCTGTTCTGTAGAAACGAACTCGCCGCCTAGTATTATTTTTCTGATTTGAAAGAGAGCTGGGCATTCCTTTAGGATGTGAAGAGAGGTCTCCTCACTCTCAAGGCAAAGTCTACAGCTCGGATCTGCTGTAAGGTTCATGCGGTGTAGGTGCTTGTTCAGGCGGCAATGACCGCTGAGAAGTCCAATTAATTCTCTAAGGTTGCTCCTATCGAGGTTCACAATGAAGTTTCATTTTCTTTGTGACGGTACCGGGAATAGCATTTTTGAACATGCTTGTCCTGGTGTATTTACATAGTTCCTTTTCATCTCTCATCCGCGAGGTAAATCAGTTAAAGGTTCCCACCTGATTTCTTTGCAGATCTTTCCTGATCGCTATTTCTATTATCAATACTACCACTCGTTTGAAATATATTTTGGTTATCCTCTAGGTATGAATCCATTGGCTGCCGTTGTTTTAGATTGTGTATAAATGTATTTAAAAATAGTTGAAAAAGTATCATCAAAATGTGTGGCATCACGAGGACTTCTGCAATTGGTATTATTTCTTCAAAATCTACTTAAAACTTTGACAATAATGAAGGAATATAGAGCCCATAATGTGATTTATTCATGTCACACCTTATTCATCATGCTCGATGTCGTTATTCTGGTCATAAAGTGTCGGTAATGTGCCCTACATTACCATCATCGTAAGCATTTCCTGAAACAACTCAATAAATTGCTTATTATATCCGATTCCATTTTGGATGATTTCCGGCACAAATTCATTTTGTATTTTAAATTGTTTTTGGCAAATGTTCAAATGATGTTCATTTTGGCTCTGTATGTTTTGGCACATATTCACATTGATTCACAGTTATTATGCGACGAAAATGCAACTGTTGTATATTTCCTTTGAACATTGATTAGAATTGGAATGTATTTCAATGGATTTTTTTTAATCAGGTGTTGCATTGATTAAAGAAGGCTTCAATTTTAATCAAGAAATGAAATTGAAATTAGTGGTTCTGGATAGAAAACATCTAATGTGTACAATAAAATACTGGGGAAAACGCAGATAAGGGAGGACGGGCTTTTGCAATTACAGACATTCAAATTTAAGGACAAATACTCCATTGTAAGGAAGGGATTACTTTACTTAAGAGACTATTCCTTGACCAACAATGTTAAATGCCCCCCTCTATCATATCACTGATTAATTGAGCGACTGTCTTTAATCTAAAACTCAAGGTTACCAAAAACCACCGGATCTTCCAATTCATAAGCTTGTTTTGAAAGTGTGTGCTCCAGTGACGTTGCTGAAAACCATATCCCCGCCCAAACTCTGCAATGGCACCAGTTTGAAAGTAAAAGCTTTGAAAAGTTATATAAGCGAGGCCACATTATTGATTAGATGTGCAGAGCCAGTGTTCATATCACTTATATCCTAAGGTTAGGTTAGGTTAAAGAAGTAATCAGCATTTACCGGCCGAAGCACTTAAACCAGCAGCAAGTCTATCGTGATACCTCAAGTTCTAGGAGGAACTCCTCCACATAATCGTTGAACCGGTGCGAGCTTTTTCGGCATTTTATTGCGCTGGGTCCCCAAGCATCGAGGTGATTCCGTTTTTTAAAAGAAAGAGAGGGACAGGTTTCTTCATCTTTGCAGCTTCTGCAGAAATCATTTGCGGAGAAGTCCAATCAAGTGGCATGCCTGCTTATAGGGCAATGTCCTGAGATGACACCAATAGTAATTCTGAAAAGTCTTCTATTTGACGTAATCAATCTTTTAGAGCGCTTTTGATCTATTAAAGGCCACGTTATTCTGCTATTTTGGGAGGTAATACCATTTGACCACCTAACATTGGTTCTGCTGATTGTATCCAGCTTTAATGTATGCTAACATGCAGCTAGTAGTACTCCGAGATTCTCTTATCACAAAAAATTTGCATTGTAGTATCAAGCTTGGTGAGCTTATCGGCCTTATAGTTCCCTGGAATGTCTCTGTGTCTCGGTGTTCAGCAGAATAGTATGTTGAATTGCTCTACCATCTCCACGAGACTGTATCCGTACCTAACTATCTGTGAACAATACACTTAGATTCAACTTAGGGGTCTGTTTTGCGATGACAATCAAATAGCTTCAGGGACCGACATTAAGTTCGATCGAGGTGCACTTGGAGGATGACTGCTGTTTACATTGTCAATTCTGTGTTACTTGCTCGAAAGTCAGCTCACTCAGCAGCCAGGTCATTCTAATACAAAAAAAACCCTTGTCTAAAGAAATAAATGTTAAGTGTATAGTTAATTTGTATCAAGACTTTCCTTATACAGGACCTCAAATTTGACGCCTATTTCACACATTTTCACTTTTAATAGAAGTTTGTGCTCTTTCATGAAAATCTTAAAAGTCTCGGGTAAAAGCCAAATTTGTACATTTGTACATATGTACTTATTGGCTGCTTTTTTGTCAAATGCTGACAACAGGTAAAATACATAATGTAATTCCATTTCCTTCAGGAATTAATGATTAATTTTTGTGGAAACAAAAATTGTTATTCTAACTTTCCACATTAAAATAATATTTGACCTTAAAAGCACTCAAAAAGTTAGGATTAACTTTTCCGGTATTCTATAGCGACAACGACTTTATGGTTATTTTCAATTATATAGATATTATAAATTTTACAAAAGGACTTACCCTACAACTTGTTGTATTCAAATTATTCTATCTGTATACGTATCTATAAATGTATACAAGATATTTCTAAAATCCCGCAGAATTTCAACCACAAAAACAACAATAAATAAGGAAATAAACAACACGATTAGCCTTAGAAAAATCCCTCAAGATACAAAAGTATCTTTTCTTGTAGACCGGTAATTGATGGTGTTTTTTTTTTTTTTTTTTTTTTGAAACAAGGGAAGTGTAGGAGCAAACACCGCCGATATCTGTCCTACGCAATCCTCTGGGCTTTTAGAAAAGAGATCCAAATGGATTAGGGAAAATGATAAAATATCCGGCATGTGGTGTCCTTTAGTGCGAATCCATTAAATAACAATGTTCTTCCTTTTTGTATTTGTTTTTTTTTTTTTTAAATATTCTAATTTACAGCTTTTGATGTGCGGTTTTGCGGTGATTCATGTAAATGTATTTCTAAAGTATAAATCAAAAAGAGTATTTATGTATTATCATCCGATTACTTGTTTTACCCTTGTATGTTGTTTGAATTCTTAATTTCTCAAAAGGAAAATCTGAAAAATGTATGTATGTACCCATAGATACATACTTTGCATCCGTAGGACGTAGGTACTTTGAATATTATATCAAATATTAGAATATTCAATGACTTCCGCTTCCCAATTGAGACACCCACAATCACAAGGGGAAAGAACCAAATTAAATTCCAATTTTCCTTAACTTTTCTTCTCATTTGCCGTGCTTGAGGCGTTCACCATGTCCATTCGTAACCTTCATCAGTTTAATTTTCAAATGTCATGACTACGTTTCAACTGTCCTGAGGGTTTTGTTTCTATGATCAAAAGCTGAATGAATTCTAGTGAATAAAATAGTAGAGCATAGTTTTTGATATCCTTATTTCAAAGTGGACGCTGCGATCTTTTTAATTATACGAGTAATACATTCGCTTGGCTGTGCATGCTGGTAACGATTCCATCGCATTACCTTTTGACCTTTTCTATTTAAATTATTTTAAGAGGAAAATTGTTGAATTGAGCTTGTTTAATGTGTTATGTCAAAGGTGGCGATGGTATAGTGGGTAGTTTGTTCGCTTGTGACCGGGTCTGATTCGAGCCCGGTCGGGGAACAGCCATCGAAATGGAAAGATGATACGAATACGAACAAAATCTAAGTTTCTCCACTTCAACCACTACATCAAAAATCGGTTTCTGTCTGGGAGTAATCTGAGCCGAAAACGAGTCTGAGAGCTCTGCTTTGTTCAGACCTATTGTGATACCTCATAGAGTACTGGATACAGCACCAAAAACCTTGCATAATGAATTCCTTTTTCTTCTTAAAGATGATACTGTGGGTAGCCGTTGGTGTAAAACTATTTCCTCCAGGAGCTTCACACTAAGTGGCGATGGTGTAGTGGGAAGTGTGTTCGCTTGTGACCCGACCTGTGCAGGTTCGAGCCACCAAACAACAACCACCAAAAATAACAAGAGAAATGAACAGAACCAGAGTTTCTCAAACCACTACATAAAGAAAGGGACTTCTGTCTGGGAGTACAATGGACCGAAACGAGTTTGAGTGCTCCTGGGATTTGGAAATTCTTTTAACAAAAAAATAGTGCAGAACTATTTAACAAACAATGCCCTTTATTTTGTAAATTAAGCTCAGCTAGGTCACTTAGGTATTTAAAGAAGAACTCCCCGACGACGGTTTTCCTTCTCAGCCTTTATAAGGCAGGTAAGATGCATCGAAAATGGGTTACTGTTTCCTCTTTTTGCTCGACTTTACAGCTTCTGTAGAAATCATTGGAGGGGACACCCATTCTAGTGGTAGACCACCTTTCATGCAGAGCCCCGTGAGGGCTTGTACCTTTTCTATAAATAAACCGAAGTTTTTCCGTTTTCTTCAGATCCTCGTTAGGTCTAAATTGTGTAACGGAGGATAAGTGATGATACCTGCTGTTTGCCTGGACTTTGAGCGAAATTTTATCCATTCTAGAGAAGCAGATGGACGTTCGCTGCTTTGTTAAAGTCGGGAATGACCTGACTGACATCTTTGATGTCTATAGACATCTAGACGTGTTGTCAAGAATGGGTGGAATGGAATTGCCATTGATATAGTGTCTCTATTAGCAAGAAGTTAGGCATTTACAATGAAAGCGGCAGGAAATCGCTACAAATATTCCCTGTGGAGACGCTGGATAAGAGACATCAAGTTGACAAATGCTGTCACAGATCATTACGAACGAACGTGTAAAGTTTTACTACAATGTTGCTCCTGGAGTAAGCTTCTGCGGATATTGGATTGCAATGGTCAAACATCCATGTTAACTTACTTACTTATAAGGCTATTGAAGGATTATATTGTATGTCCCAGCTGCAAAGCAGTTGTTCCCAGTTTATTCTGTTAGTTCAATCTAGCTAAGAATCATTCTTAGAAAAAGTTCCTTCAATTAGGGCGAATAGCCAAAGTCGAGGATTTAAAGTGTTAAGTCCATTATTAATCGTCAGCTTTTTGAACCTCTGGTCTTCGTAACAAATTCATGTTTATTGCCACACAAATAACACTAGCTATGCCATTTTGACATTTTGAATAATAAAGCCCACATCAGTCACTTTGCAAATAAATCTTTGGTCACCTCACCTCTGATTATAAGCCTCACCCAACTTAAGTTACCGAAGTATTCATTAAAATCAAATGCAAATAATCAAATATCCTTTTTGTCATTTTCTCTTCCTTTTTCCAGTGCAGTATCGACAGCAAATATTTAGTATTATAAGTTTATTTCAAAAATAAAATACCGTTGTGACGAGAACCGACCAATAAGTTGCAAAAATGATTAACGTCGCCGGAGTGGTGAGCATTGTGCTCTTTTACTTGCTCATCCTAGCTGTAGGTATCTGGGCCGGACGTAAAAAGGAAGCGGGCAATGATTCCGAAGAGGAAGTTATGCTAGCTGGCAGATCCATAGGATTATTTGTCGGTATATTTACAATGACAGGTGAGTGGAGTACACCAGGAATGGAAAGTGATTTTATTGGTTATGTATTTATGTTCGTTTTCACAGCAACCTGGGTTGGCGGAGGTTACATAAATGGTACAGCTGAAGCTATCTACACGTCAGGATTGGTGTGGTGTCAAGCACCATTCGGTTATGCCTTGAGTTTAGTGTTTGGTAAGTGAAATGGGATGAAATTGTATATTTTCATGAATGTTTCCATATTTAAATCTCTCGCAGGTGGCATCTTTTTTGCGAATCCCATGCGGAAGCAGGGTTACATCACTATGCTTGATCCGTTACAAGATTCATTCGGTGAACGTATGGGTGGATTGCTTTTCTTACCAGCTCTGTGTGGTGAGGTATTTTGGGCTGCCGGCATTCTAGCTGCTTTGGGTAAGTTGAATATTGTATAGGGTGTTCCAATTAAAGAAGAGTGTTTTGTGTGTGAATATGTTTCAAGTGCACACATTTGCCACTAGTGAGTGTTCTGCTGCAGGAATATCATGCTGCATGAATGTGAGACCATAAGAATGGCTGCTATTTGCGATGAACACACGCCTTTTGCGTGGTATTTTTTTTACAGAAACTAGAAAAATTGAGTAGACTGGCGTCTGGTGAACACAGGGGTCATTGTTTTACTGCACTGATCCTTGTTAAGTTTTCCGGTAGAAATTGTACGGAGCCAAGTAAACCCATGTTCTTTACATGTCCATGGTATCAATGCATTTTTTTAAATCTTTTCACTGTGCATAGTCCTGTTGATCTTGAAATGCAGTGACTATTTTAGTCGAAGCTGTTCCTTATTTTTTGACTGCTAGTCTTTCTTTAACATGATCATTGGATCTCTCTTTTAACCAGATAGGGTTGTTCTGCTTTTACTTCATAATGCCAATTCATTCTAAGAATTGACATTTGGCAAAGTTTTTGCTCATGAACAAGCATTTGAGTCTAGCCAGACTTAGTTTTGTATTTCTTCAACTTGATTTGGAGTTAAATATTCAATGACTTGATTAGGTTTACGGTTTAAGAACGCGTAGGTATCGAGGAAAACGAAAAGGCGAACGAATCTTGAATCTTGAACCATTCATTGCTCTAGTCAGAGGAATGGTGAATGGTATGATTGATAAGTGAGCTACGAATCTTAGAAGGTAGAAAAGCCTCACAAATGCAGACAAGCTCGTTGCACCAGGAAGGTAGTTCTAAGTGTGGCGCTAGGAACTCTCGGAGGCATACTAGTGGTGTATACATGACACGTCAACTCAAGGTACCATTTAAAGAAGATGGATCTTCTAAAATATGATACCAGCAGAACATGTCTAGAGGACGAGAAGACGACTGCAAATATATCGTCGAAATCTCCTGCACTGGCTAGCAGAAGAAGTTATATTCGTCAGCCAATGCATTCAAATCCAGAAGATTTGCCAAATATCTTTCAAACAAATGCTTTGTCAACTGGTTGACAAAGAACCGCGGCCGAGTGGAGTTTCAAAAAAATCTGGTGGGCACCTCTGATTGAGACCGAAGAGAGCCCGGCGCGGTGGTTCATTTCGATATATCTCTCAAGTTTTTATTTATTGTCCTTCGCGCTCAAAACCAAGTTGAAAAGATGCATATGAGAGGAGCGACAATAAGCAAGAACAGAACCCCAATTTTCCACTCCAAATCAACTCACTCAATGGAACACCCTGTAACACTGACTATTTTGATTTCAATCTATCATACCCCTGCAATAAAAATGTTAATTCCCAAATCAATAGGTGCCACACTATCTGTCATCATCGATATGGATCATCGAACGTCTGTGGTTCTGTCATCATGCATTGCTGTCTTTTATACGCTCTTTGGTGGCTTATATTCCGTGGCATATACGGATGTAATCCAACTATTTTGCATCTTCATTGGTCTTTGGCTGTGTATACCATTTGCATGGACCAATGATCACGTCAAGAGTCTATCATCAATGGATGTCGATTGGATTGGTTCAGTGGCACCGGAACAGAAATGGTTTTACATAGACTACGGATTGTTATTGGTATTTGGCGGAATTCCATGGCAGGTAAATTAAAATGAAATACAAATATTTTTTTTTCATTATCAAACTTTTTAATTTTCCGTGAAAAAAGGAAAAAAAAAAACACAATTTTTCATGTCATAGTTGTGCAGATGAAAACTCTTTAGAAACCACTTTAGATCTTTTGTTGTATTGTGCATTTCATGGATTCCTTTTGTATTTTTTATCCATGACTTGAAAGTGAATAATGAATTTTACTCATGGCAAAAGTTGGTATTCCACTTACATAAGCATCCCTCGCAGGAAAAACTATATATTTTGTTTTTTCTGTGAAATAAAGTGATGTATTCCGTTTTTCATTTAAGTTTAAGGAGCACTTGAGCCTTTAGGATTTAATTTTTTGTTCAGTTTTGTGTACCATTTCTTACTTTTGTCAAGAGCTTTATTTAACGTTTCAGTAGATAAAAAACAGGTCAGGCTAAATGACGAATTACTGCCTTTCTTACTTCATTGGTTCCTGACCGTAAAGTGTCTCTTATCCATTATCTTCGATCCCAGATACGCTGCTTCTAGTTCTACAGACCGAGTGCTCTGGCATACGCAAACGATTGGCCTTTAAACTGAAAGTTCGATCTTCCTTTTGTCTCCGATCTCGAGGATGAGACACAAAAATCATCCTGGCTAGAACATTGCGGCTCATTTGCTCGATGTAGCCAATACTATATAGTCATTGTATTTTGACGAAATACACATTTTAATATAGATCGTGGTTACATCTTCTCCTCCGTAAGCCATCATTGAAGGTGGCTATATTGTTCTTCAGCTTTTTGATAGCTGCGTCAACCTGTTCTATTCTCGGAGGGGGGGTTATTTCTTCCTTCATTTGAGGTGAAGATCTTCTTATCTCAACACTCTCTCAACATTAGAAAGTGATGCTTTAACACGTCTTCAATTCTCTGTATATCAGTGACTTGGTTCCCATCACTATTTCGAAGAGGCTGAGCTTCGGCCTTAAAGCCTGTTACTTAGTCTTTCTATAGAACTGCTGGATGTTGTTCTTTTTGTGTGATTCTTTGATTTCCTTCAGCTGGGGGACTGTGTATGTCTTTCGGCTCGGCACACTTCAACGCCATAAGGTGTGTATCTACTGTCGTCTCTCTTTCCTGGTATTTGCAAGCATCACACATGGACATAATTTCGGGATGGCTGGTATCCGAAAATTGGACTCGTCTACCCCTTTGGTGATGTTGCAATGCAATACTGCAGCTTTTGTGCGTTGGCGTCAGTGGAAGACGGAAACTTCCTCACTTACTTGCTCTTCATCGTTTCTGTTTTCTCTAGGTGTGCTAAGGCGTTCAACGATAAGTCTCTTTTTCTTTGCCGTTCGCAGCTTTTCTCGTGTGAGCTGTGAATTTAGGTGCTACGACATAATGGTCAGTGTCGTCGTTTAAATTTCATGCATGCCTCGCATCTAATAGCACGTGGTCGATTTGGTTATCGGTTCGACCATCTAGAGATTTTCAGGTTTCTATGTGGATTCAAAGTTTTGGGAACCTAGTGCCACATTACTTCAGTAGTTTAAAAGCTAACTACTGCATCAGAGTTTAAGTCAGACATCGTTGTGTTTATAATTCGTTAGCATCACCCCTGTTACTTTTTAGTGCCATGAGTACAAGTATAGGGATAGTAAAAATATTTAGAAAGGACACTGGACTCACTGTAAGTAATCACAACCACAACCACGAAAAGTCCATCTACGAAGTTGCTTAGTCTCAGAAGCACCATTCAAAACTTTTATAATTTCAAACTTAATTTTTTCAAAAAACCATACAAATTACAATAGCTGAAAATCTTCTCTTCTGCAGGTCTATTTCCAACGAGTATTATCCAGTAAGACTGCTGGTAGAGCACAATTGCTGTCCTATGTCGCCGCATTCGGTTGTATTTTAATGGCCATCCCACCGGTTCTAATTGGAGCCATTGCCAAGGCAACTCGTAAGTACACTTTACTTATTAACAACCAGGTTTTCCTAATTGAAAACATCTCACTCTGCAGCATGGAACGAAACTGACTACAATGGTCCCTATCCACTAACTGTTGACCAGACAAGTATGATCCTTCCTATGGTACTGCAATACTTGACACCTGATTTTGTGTCGTTTTTTGGACTTGGTGCTGTCTCTGCGGCTGTTATGTCCTCAGCCGATTCGTCTGTTCTCTCGGCGTCATCGATGTTCGCCCGCAATGTGTACAAATTGATTTTCCGTCAGAATGCATCCGAAATGGAAATCATTTGGGTTATGCGCATAGCAATTCTGGTCGTTGGTATATTGTCAACCATAATGGCTCTAACGATTCCATCGATTTATGGACTATGGTAGTAAAATAGCCGATAGTTGATAAGAGATGCCACAAGTCAATGAGATTCAATAACTATTTCAGGTCAATGTGCTCCGATTTGGTGTACGTCATCCTATTCCCACAGCTACTAATGGTGGTGCACTTCAAAAAGCACTGCAATACTTATGGAAGCCTAGCAGCCTACTTAATAGCATTCTTTGTGCGATTGTCTGGCGGTGAGCCATTGATGGGTCTGCCTGCCTTTATACACTATCCTGGATATGATGAGGTGAACGAGACGCAACTGTTTCCTTTCCGAACGATGGCTATGATGATGAGTCTGATTACCCTGGTATTTGTATCCTGGTGGACAAAGTACGTATGCAACACATAACCTAATGGTCACATCTCATAAGATGATTCCTTTTAATTTCAGAATGATGTTCGAATCTGGGAAACTTGCACCGAACTATGACTACTTCAAGTGTGTGGTTAACATTCCCGAGGACATTCAAAGAGTGGGTGAACCATCAGAAGCTGGAGAGCAGGTAATGATGTTGAAACCAAGTTGATTTTTCCATGTGTGCTATTTCGATTAGATTTAATTTCCTATTTTATTAAGTTCTACAGTACTTAGTTTAGTTATTTTGTTTTTTTTTTTTTAATTTTTATTTTCGAAATAAAATTTGCTATGTATCATGTCATTATAATTTTGTTAATGGGATGTTGTTAATTCATGTGAATATGAAAAATAAAATTCTAAAAAAAATAAATGGTTCAGTCATATAGTATTCGATTCGAAATCAGTTGTCAGGATGTTATCTGATCCGTGAAATGTGGATTAATTCAAACATCCGGGTGTGTTCGAAATGAAAGTTTAAAGTTCTTGTGCGATTAGTGTGGAACAAATGCATACAAAGCACGGATGGCATTGTTTAGGTAAATTGATTATAAGAATATCATATTGTATAGTTTCGTCCTTTCAAAGAACATTTTTTTTGGCACTACCACTTTGACCTACCTCAAGGCTGAATACTAGGCTGATCACTTTTCATGTAGCTTTCCGTTGTAAATAATTTTTGAATAAAACATTTGAAAATATTTTTGTTGTAAGCATTTATTTGCAAATACGGGATCTTTCAACGACATTTAGCATTTAATACATCTTAGCATAAGTTAGAGTCTGTCCCAAGCACTGAACTTCTGAAGAGATACTATCTTTAAATTCTTAAAAATATTGTCCAGCCGGTTCCTCAAAAATGTGAATTTTCTTCAGCCTCAAAGTACCAATCCATTACACTTACTGCACTTCCTTCCAAGGTCATAGAAACGCTGATAAATCGTTATCTTATGAAATATCTCTATTCGCGGAAACTCCTCGATGAAGGACACTACGGTTTTACGGCAGCAGCAAGTCCACTGATGATTTGATGGCATACCTCACCGAGAAGTGGAACGAATCTCTTCATCATTTTGGAGAAAGTTAGATTTTTGTACTTGATATTGTAAAGGTATTTGACAGAGTTTGGCGCCAAACTATTTTGTCGAAAATATGTGTCAATGTGCGTACCTTTCAGGCAGTTTAATTCAAGTCGTTTTGGATGGTTTCAAGTCTGAAATTTACCAAACAAATGCTAGTGTTCTCAAACGCTCTGCTTTGTCTCCAAATCTCTTGCTAATTTTATAAATGATCTCTTGTCAGCAACTTCTAATTCAATTCATTCCTTGGTTGATGACAATAGCCTCCGTTCCTCATTTATGTCCCCGGCTCAAACTTCCTAATCTTCGGTCATAGAAGAGCAACGTCAATTTATCATAATGAAATATGTTTCAACCGAAAGAGTGTAATTTGATGCCTCCCAAATCCAATACTGTCTATTGTCACTTAAGCGAAACTCAAACTTCGAACCATTATCCGTGAACATTCGTTCGCCAAAAATAATTCACCCCTTGTGATCTGGCTTCAATCTATAAAGTTTTGATTTGCCTAAAGAGGAACGTTCACGTCTGGTCTGGTGCACCAAAAACTGTTCCGCACATTCTAGATCGAATTATAAAACGCGGATTAAGACTACTTGCGGTTGGTTAGCACCTGGCAACAAGTGGAACAGTTTGAATAAATGCAGTCAATCTTGATCACGGCCACTTGCGATGCGATGATGACTCTCAAGTCCAGATTGAATCAGAGTCTATCGTAGACACACATCCGAATGGCTACTAAACGTTCGTCTCAACGGCGTCTTCTGTACCGTGTTGCCCCTAACAACTCAGCCCAGATACCCGGTTGGTCTCTGCTGTACAGTGTACATACGTCTATAACGTCGTGCTGCATGGTGATGTCGAGTGCTCGAGGATGAATTAAGTTTGCGAAATTGTCTGCTTCTGCCAATAAAAAATGTCTCCTTTGGTACACACTGAATCAGCTTGACAAGATAGCTATCTAATACGCTCCACGATGAGACTGATGATGCTACATATTTTGCTTCGCTTCAATTTATTCGAAATAGCCGGTTAAATAAGTCGTTTCGACAATGTTTTATGCTTCTCTGTCAAGAGTGAACCTCTTTTGTTGCCAAATTTAGGAAGAAAGAAGGGGATCGATTGTCTGGTTTTGTTGTTCTCAAATAAAAATAATTTTTTTTTGCCCGACAGCTTGTAGAGTGCCGCAGTCTAGCTTCTCGTAACCATTTATGTTGTGCGATTCGAAGAAGAAAAAATGCAAGAGTCAAATTTAGCTTATTTGAAACCTTTCTGTACAATTCTCTTTACAATCTTTCGGCCACCACTAAGTGCTCAAATAAAAAGTGCCACTTGAAAAATCAGACGAAAGGGCCTTATTGATTCATTCACTAACATTTTTGCATCTTTATGTTTAAAAAAATTAATAATTCCGTAGAGATATAAGTTGTTGTTTAAGTTTTAATTTATTTATTTTTATTTTTTTTAAAATAATACCCAATAGCTGTGCATGAAGTCAGCGTGAAAAAAAAGTTAACAACACACATATACATATAATTATAATTTTGCACATAATACTTAGCTCTCAGTAATGGCGGGTCCATTAGCACGTTCATACGGTGCTGCCACTATGGTAGGTAAAGACGAACGTAATGGACGAATAAATCCAGCACTAGAACCGGACGATGATTTGCCTGTGGTCGAAGCACAGCGTCAATTCCAAAAGTCCACCAGTGGTACCGGTAGTGGCGGAGGTGGTGGACAACCGGGGACAGCTGTGCCAACTGCTGAGCAGGATAATACTGCCTTCTAATAGATGTAAACCTCACACGCTAAATTATATACATATAACTATATATATACAACCAACTAAATACTAAACTCTACTAAAACAAACAAAAAAAAAAGAATATTTTTATAAATATACTCGAATCTATATTTAGTTAAAAATTTATTAATTTTAAGCGTTATATTGTTAAAATAATTTCAAATTAATCTTTTATGTTTCTTATTGGAAAGAAATTAAGTGCTCAGGTATTATCGATTGATAATTGATTGTTTATTTATGTATTAGTACAAATTATTTTCTTATATAGTTTTATTATATTGTTTTTAACAAAATGTTAAGTTTGATTGTATTTATTTATTTTATTGACTAAGCAATGTTAAATAAGCATTAAAATAGAAGAAAAAAACAAACTCTATTTTATAGGAATACTATGAACAAGTATTAAACAGGTACTAATTATTACTATTAATAAATGTAAAGAAATAAAGACATATGTATATCCACAATCCTAGAGACAAAAACAACACGAAATGATGCCATTGCAACTGAACATATCATTGTGAATATTTGCTATAATGTAGTTTATTGTTTCATTAAAACCTGAAAGGTTTACAAACAAAAGAAACAAGAATAGAATATTATAAAATTCTATACACGCAAATATAATGTATAGTACACGACTTGGAATTAATGCATTTGCAAAAAAAAAATAAAAACAATTTATTGTTAGTTTTGAAAACGTTTGTCAATTTGTATGAATTTAATGGAAGTGTATTCTATATAAGTCAAGTAGTTTTTGTCTCCGACTTTATTCGCGTGAAATTCGAAATAAAATCGAAGATACTCTCAAAAGACTATAAACACTCACTGTAGTGAAAAAACGTTTACTAGGCGTCGCATTTTACGTCCTGTTCTAGAAAAGTCCTAACACAAATTAACAAACGTTCATTTCTTTAGGCGCAAGTGCCACGAGAGTACCCTCTTTCTAAAGGACTTTTCTGAATTTTTTTTTTTGGTGCCAGAATGACCGTGACATAGAGTTAACCGTGTAAAAAGTAGTCCTCCCTCAAGTTCACCCCACTTTCCCACTGTCTCATCAGACGGTAAAGACTGCTAATAAGCACCCTAGTCGGTGTCATAACGGGACACTGCACCATTGACAAACACGCCTACACAACGACTTCTGCAGAAGCTGCATGGACGAAAAGGAGGAGGAGTCGATTCTACACCTTCTTTGTACATGCCCGGCCCACTCAGCTCGAAGAAGAGCATACTTAGGAGCCAGCTTCTTTCACAACCTAAGTGAACTGGCTGACATAAACATAGGTAGCCTCCAGCGCTTCATAACAAGCTCCGGCTGGTTCTGCGGGTAGTATTTTTCCGATGAAATACAGATCCATGGGGTAACACAAAGGACCTTATCTGGTCTAAGTGAGGTTGCAATCTGTGGCCTGCCTAACTCCTACCTAACCTAAACAAAGTCCACCCCAGCTAAACTTAATGTCTGCGACTGTGACAAACAATGGAAAAGACTATCATTTACAGAGGTGTCTTGCAAAGTGTGTACAATTTTGGTAGAATATTTTCAAACGACCTTCAAATGTACTGGCGATATAGCATCATATTAGACGGATCATAGCCCTAGAATCAAGAAAAAGAAGGAATCGCTGATAAAGTGCCCAAGTTAGGAGATTTTTACCTGAAAATGATCTTTAAACAAATCTTACTCTGTACTCATATTCACTGCTGATAATTAATATCTAACGAAACGTGGTCAACGACATGCATATCAGGCTGCAGGCTTCCCCCTCAAATCCTATACCTGGATATCACATTTAAGTCCCCCCTTTATTCAATTTCTCATTTAAGTGGAGGCTAGATTAAGTGAACAGAATTGTATTAAATAATTACCTAGGAGCCATGAGGCACAACCATAAAAATTACTTATCCCATCAAAAGGTATCCTACTTAGGTGGCGCTTCGATTCGGGGTGAACCTGAGCCTATCCATAGTATCCATGGATACCAAATGTCTCTCATTTTCAGCCAAAGTGGCGGTCAATACATCATCAATCACTAGCAGAAAGAGAATGGGTGACAGTGACTTAATCCTTATCGCACGAGTTTTAGAGCTGCTCTTTGTGCAGGACGAAACAGTTTACGTTATTGCAAGATCGTTCCTTTACAACAGCAACCATTTAAGACGGAATCTCTCTTTTCATATTCCGAAATCGACGAACATAAAGTATGTACCTGCCGCAGTTTATCTTTGAGCCATTGGTGCAGATTACGGTATCGACGAAGCCAAAAGTTAGATCAGGAATTTTCAGATCAATATCCATGATTTCACTTATCACGGGGGAAACATTCCTGACATCATGATCATCACATCATTCGCGTATGCTACCAGCTTAATCCATTCTCCCTCTAGTCTTACAAGAAATTTGTTCATAATCATTAGCTGTAGGAGAGGGGGATAGGCAATACCGCCCTGTGGTGTCCTCTGTCAAGGAATCATTTCTCAAGCAGAAATTCGTAAATAGTTTCAGTACGGACGTTGTTAAACGCTTCTTCTATGTCTAAGATGGTAGCTAGAGTATACGTATTTTTTTTTTTGTACAGTATTGGTTTTTAGATTGTTCTTACCATCCCGTAGAGATCCATTTTTGTGAATCTTCCCTAAATATATATGTACTACATGTTGTGACTTGGAAAGTGGTGTGCGCTAAGGCTTTTAAAAGAAATCGGGCTGATTGTGCAACCTTATATGTATTTACTGGATCCAAATGAGTGATAAAAGAACTGGTCTCGATTTAAGTTTATCAAGTCAGCTTTGCCTAGGTTTTGCTGTCATTTTTTGATGCATTTTTAAATAAAGTTTTTAAAACTAACAATAATTTGTTTTTCGAATTATCCTTTAGCCTATAAATTTAAGCAAATTAAATGAATTTTGTGTGCAAAGCGAAAAAAATACCAAAATAACTTGATGTTGTTTGAAAAAAAAAAAAAACAAAAAAAAAAACTGCACCAAACATGAAAGTAAATGTTACATCATATTTATGTAGGTACCAAATGAGAATAAGAACAAGGCTACAAAAATCTACAAAAACATATCACTAATTGTGTCCTTCCACAAATAAGCATACAAAAGCATATCATAACTGAAACGAAACATATCATTTTACTGTGTATAGTTATAGAGAATATATTAAATATAATAAATATTGTTATATAAATGAAATTAAATATATATATATATTATATGAATGTAAAAAATATAAAAAAATCTCTAAAAGAGTCAAATATTAAATGTTATAAAAATTAATGAAATTATATATATATATATATATACATATATACATAAAAAAATAAATAAACAACTGAGTAGTACCTATTTAAAAAGAACAAACAAAAAATATGAAAATGAATAAAAATCGTTATGAAATGGCTGCATTATTATATTTATATTTATGAGTCCAGTGAGTTAATTCAATTGAAATATTTAATATTTATTCTAAAATTGTTACCGAGTCTTTATATATACATAATATATTATCCAGAGCGTACTGAATATTTTTTTTTTTAATTTTGTTTTATTTTTTTTAAAAACCATTGACTAAAATAATTCATCCACAAGAAAGAAAAAAAACAAAATATACTGTTCAAGCCTCGGTGTGTTACTGCGTTGTTTTATGAATTTTAATAAAAAAAAAACTAAATTAAAATTGGTGTTGAAAATAATGTTATTTTAATGTGCTAACTGTAAAACAAAAAAAAAATACTCAAAGTATACATATATGTAATTGTAAAAAAAAAGAGAAGAAAACTCATAACCCTCCTATTATCACGAGTTTTTCTATTGTGAAATAGTCAATGTCAAATCTGTAAAAAAATAATGTTGAAAAGATATACATATATGTATGTTTATACTTATTAGTTACAAGCCACCAAATTTATTTATAAATAAAAGAAAAGTCAATTTTCGAATTATTTGCAAATATGTTATAAAAATAAAATTTAGAAAAAAGAGCTGAAAGTGAATAAAGAAAACAAATATTGGTTTCCTTGTTGATAAAAGTGTCCTTTACTGGTTTTAATTTTTTTTACAATAAATTGTAGTAGATCAATTGTTTCTACACTTTTTGTCTCTCGATCTAAACATTGAATACGTTGTAATGGGCGTTGTATTCGGACTCAATGAGTAACCATACTGCACTGCAAAGTCCTACTACAACAGTAATATCCTGGATTGATTTGTAATCGAGATGACGCATATCCAGCTGACTACGTTAGCCCCAAACTAAACTTCAGAAAAATGTACATGTAGCCCTTCCCACCGGAGCACAGTAGAATAATGGTGAAGTGATGAAAGACTTTGAAATAGCAATCTACACCAATGGCTCAAACACGGTATACGGTGTCAGTGCAGATGGTTACATAATACTGACTACAGGACTGACTGGCAATAAGATAGGCTTGCAGGTCGACGAAAACATGATTTTCTTTGTACGATGAGATAATCAAAGCCGTTGATTCAGCATCATATCCTTCAAATTTGTAAAACCTTCCCTGCTTGGGCGATAAGTCAAGGGTCACGCAACAGAGTCACAATGTCACAGAATGAAACGATTGAGATCTACATATACTTTCACCAATTCTATGGTAAGTCATTGGAATACTTACCATGCTGACTCAGGGATATATATTCTTTCCTTCTACAACAAGTGAGAAGGGTTGTTCTTTGAAGTTTTTAAGAATGAACTGTAGCACTATTAAAACGGCGCTTTCAAAATTACAACTGAAAATGATTGCTATGCCGCAAAGCATCTTCAGCTTTACAAGGTCTGAGCATTGACGCTACCTAAACACTGCTTTAACAAAAACTTTTTAATAGTTACCCTGTTAAGGGCGGACTGGGAAAAACACAAACTCTAATCCGTACCATCCGACCTAATTTGGTATAATCACCTTGTGCGAGCTTCTTAGATAGCCTAAGTAAAAACTCGTTCATACTCCGAGCTAAAGTCTTTGCTATCAATCAGTGTAAAATACTCAAGTAAGCCTTCGACATCTTTATCGCCTCAGAGAGTCAATTTGCCCCAAAAGCACTTGACTAGCCTTGACTTACCAAGCGATCTCTGACATAACTATGAACAACGTGGTGAATACTGAATACTGGCAGAAGTTGGAGCTTCAACATAGTTCATTAGACACGAACCCTTTTATGGTGTAAGGAAATTACCCTCCTTTAGACTTCCAAAAGATCTTTGAGTACTAGAATCCGGAGAAGTTTGGCTCAAAAGTTGCTGTTCTCTACAAAGAAAATCTAGTTTCATTATGAATTTCGATAGTCCTATTTGGAATTTTCAAGGGACACTGTTGCTTCATCAAACTCCTACATGAATCTCGGAGCAGATTCAAGCTATAGCCTATGCTTTAAGAGGGAAGAGACCTCTCTACATATCATTATGGAATGTTCAGCACTCTTTCAACTGAGAAGGAAAATTCTTGGTGGTGAAGTTAACCCAGAGGAAAAGTTCGTTGCCATCCATACATGATTTCCTGATAACCCCTCTGCCAAGGGCTGCAAACGGCCCTCCGAAACACATAATTAAACACATTCAATAACTGAAAAGAATATCAGAACTTTTCAGAATGACCTTTATGATTATTTTTCCTATTTTAACAGCTCTATGTGTCTGTCAATACCTACATCAAAATAAGCCTTGAAAGAGAAGTGTTATTATATTCAAATTACATATTTTATTTGCTCTGAATAATTTCGTCAGCATTGAAAGTTATTGAATAGCCATCAAGTCGAACTTTATTTCTTTCGCCCTCAACGATAACTGGCAATTTATGGTTTTATTTACATCTCCAGTAGTGTTCAAATCACAGAGTAGACCTTTCGCCTTTGCAAATTATTCCCGCAGTTTGAGCCACCGGCCTTGTTTTGTAATAACCTTCTTTTCCAAATTGTCGGTTTCATAGCTACCAAGAGGCAAGTTTTGCATTACAAAAGGTTTATTGTGAACCGCACTTCACTATCCTTATTGCTACAAAAAAAAAAGGTAAACCAACAAAATTTAATAGTCACTCTTTCATTCGCGCGAAGCGCCCCCAGATCACTTATTAACTCCTGACCTAGACATTAGTTGAACATAACCAGCAGCAAGCTGGCGAAAACATGAATTAGCAAAATAAATGTATCTCCAAATCGAAACTCTAACCGAAGACCGAAGACGGACGACGTCAAGTCTTAAAACTCAAAAATTAATTGACGCATTCGTCATGCGAAGCGGCAGCAACATATCTCCATCAATTGTGCAACATATCCGAGCACTCAACCATGTGCCCTAGGAAATTGCATAAAAAAGGCATTAGTAGCATGAAAAACAAAAGTGCTGACCTCTTCCGAAGATTTGCGCAAAATTAACCTGATTGCATCGATCTGTATCTCGGCATTCACAATCTGTAAAATAATTAATATTCCAAACGGATACGTGAGTTTCTGACAGAGTTTTGTGTCAATAATACCGATTTCGTAGGAATTCATCACATATTTCTCTCACAAACCGAAACGATTGCAATTCCACAATAGCTTCCGACACGAAACTAAGGTTAGATTGCATCCAGTGCCCAGC
Source organism: Criorhina ranunculi (assembly GCA_951813785.1). NCBI lineage: Eukaryota > Metazoa > Arthropoda > Insecta > Diptera > Syrphidae > Criorhina > Criorhina ranunculi. The sequence continues at coordinate 17,452,553 of OX638381.1, forward strand.
TCTCTGAGCTGGAACAGAACAAAGCGAAACGATAGAAGATTATTAGTTAATCTCGACGATTATAATTACATCAATTATGCCTTTTGATAGCTGTTGACTGCCGATGATGCAGTATCGGTTCCATCAGAAGATGACTTTGCAACGTAACTGACATTGCCCGCCACACAGGGTTGTGCAACCATACATAAATGTTTGTCAATAGCAGATGCAAAATGTGTACTCTTTTAGGGAAAGGCAGGCGCCCCAAATCCATCAACATCACACTCAACACCTGCTGCAGATAAATCACCTTTTTGCATAACGTTGGCGCATCTAGAGCTCTTTCCCTGTCAGGCTTGGTGTCGTCGGTTGGTAAAGCAAATTCCACGCAACACACTGATTCTGCGATAATTTGTGGTGCATCGCCAATTAGTGGTTGCAACTAAGGTGCCTAGCCCGGCCAGACATGTGTTGTCGCAGAATTTCAAAGTCAGCAATAGATACCTTAAAAAACAAAAAAAAAAATTGTTGTGGCAATTTACCAAGATTGGCGGTAACATAGCGCACAGATCGCATTGGGGAATGACAATTAGTTTGACATTGGGGCGCCTTGTGTTTGCCTGGGTTGAACACACCGACTTAAGCGGCGACACGATGCAGTGACAATTACACCTCATTGCATATGATTATTAAATTAACCCATTTTGTAAGCAGTTAGAAGGCAGTTATAGGAGGCACTTGCAAGAAAGTGAAAGTTATTTTTTTTCAGTTGAAATGCAGAAATAGGATTGACGAATGATGTTTTATGCCGTGATTGATGGGAGTTGCAAAGGTGCCGAAATTGCGATCGTTTAAATTCATAGCCATATGAGAAATGTCGAGGGACAAGAGATATAGATGACAAAGTTTGTAAATGACAATTGGCGCTTGTGCCTTTTAGTTGGATTGACATCAGTAATGACTTAAGCGGTGATGTAAGCAATGTTGATTTTAAGGTCAATTGTTTTAGTTCCTTGTTTGCTATAACGATTTTTAAGGGTGTGTGACTCTTCATGGAAGAAAAACAAGGTGCCTAGGTTTTGTAGAAGTTTATAGCTTCACCATCATCTGCGGAAAAAGCTAGAACACAACCCAAAACGACAATGGACCTTGATCTGAGAGTCTGCTCTTGAAATGAACTTTGGTGGAAGCTCAAAAGTTGGAATCTGCTCAGTCATCCTGCTTCGAACGATTGTAGGTCAATTAGTCTTGTTGCTGCTGAAAACACCAGAAAGACGTTCACATTTGCTCCCAAGGGACATCTGGCCAACCCAAGTTGCTTACGTTAAGGGAAGGGACAGCCCTGCAAAAGGTTAAAAGGAACATACCCTTGGATATATGATACAAAAGAGTCCTTAATAATGTGAAACTGAAAGCCATTCATCCGGGTTTAGACTCTATGAGCAAAGACTCGTAGCTCTCAGACAAGGTTTAATAAGCCGATGACTAAGTCATCCTAATAACAGGAAAATTCCTTTTTATCGTTTCGAAACAACTGTAATTGGCTCTAAATATACGTTGGAATGTGGTCAAAATGTCATCAAGCAAAACGGAACTAGTTTTGTTCTGTAAGCAACGGGTGAAACCGTCAGTGAGCTTCCAGTACTAAATGGAACGTAACTCTTAATTTTTAGAAAATGCCAAATACCTTGGTTCCTTGGCTTTTGGCTTGGCTCGAATCTTTTAGGTTCGAAGTGACAAGAAAGTAGGAATGTTCATTTTGAAAACCAAGCAATCGCGGTGGTTAAGACGCTTGACTTAGCAAACTCTTGGACTTCAGCATCTTTTCGACTAGAGTTTGGGGACTAACGGCACTATTTTCTATCTCTTCTCAGTTTTAAGAGAAAATTAAATGGGGCAAACTTGACGCACCCAATCAGCTGTAGGCATAGACATGGTCGGTTTTGAACACACAAACCCGTCTGTCTTCTGTCTCAACATTTCCATAGGCCCATACTGCTGCCGTTCCTGCTAATGGTGATCCATTCCGTGTTGTCGGGTATTCTGTATGGCTGTATGCTTTTCATATACCTCAAACCTGGTCTATTTCTTACAGTGGACTAGTGTTAAGCTCGTTCACTTATCCTCAACCAAATTTGCTTTAAGTATTTGGCCATCTTGAAATCTCAGGTAAAAGCACATCGCGTCTAATTTATTAGACTTTATAAACTCACGTACTGTTCACAGATCTTTTCATCATCTCCACAACCTTCACACCTAAGCCATTGCGAAAACCGTGGTTTTGGAAATTAACAGCAAGGTTACAGAGCTATTCAACTAGCCTAGGGCTGTTGCTTGGAGAAAGTACATACATATGTATGCATGCAGCTGGCAGCTGACTTTTGTTACGAGAAAAAATAATTGAATGTTATTTATTACTTTGCAATGACAGCGAAGGTAATTAAAATCCCACAAGCTTAACTGTAAAAAATTGTATAATCCCAGACTTTATGATGTAACGTCTTAAAAAAAAAAAAAAACTGTTAAACTGCACCGCAAATTATAAGGCAATATAGCCTATGGGCTGCCATCAAGTTAGACCCCGAATTTTGCAGTAAAAAAAAATAAATAAAAATAGTACATACATGATATTTCAATGTTCATGGCTATTACCTAATGTCCGTGGTCTAAATAAAGATGATACCGTATCAAAATAAAATGATAAATGGAAGACCGTATCAAAAGTTCCTTGAAATTAGCCCCTAAGCCGGTCTTAAAATAGTTGGGAAGGCCAAATGACAACTCATCTGCTAAAGTGCTGACTATCATTCAAAGACAGATAAATTGTCCCCCTCCCTTATCGGTAAGAAGACAAACACATCCCTTCTCATCTCGATGACTTCAATGAATTGGCCCGCGCCGGAGCTATATACCAACCGCCATTGCAGTAGAATCATCATAACGAACCGTCATAATACTCACTCTTCGGTGGCGTTATCATTACCATCTGCTTCTGCATCCACTCACTGGAAGCCCCCGCCATGCATACAAGAAATACTCGTCGCCACATGCATTGCAATTGCAGTTCCACACCACGGAAATGCATAAATTTTCGTTTTAAAACAATTTGCTGAAATCTGAGCACGAGATATTTTATGATACCCATTCGAATGGATTTATGCCCAGTCGGTCGGATTTATGAGATTCAGTGGCAACGAATCCCATTCCGCAGCAGTTCTGTGTGTTCATCATGCATGTGCTATCTGATTGATTCAAGATCTCAAGTCAAGCACAAAAGACAGAAGACAGAAGAAAAGAAAAATGCCACACAGTCGAACTGATATGGTATTGGTTGCGGAGGGAATAATGGATGCAACCATTGTTTTCCGAAATCCAAAAGAAAAGATTGTATCTGTGAAATACTTGTGCTATTCCAAGGAAAGCACTTCGTAAATTCATTTTTTATAAACAAATCCAAATGGATTGGGCAATTTGTTTGTTGACACATTAGTGTGGCTGTGTTGGTGATAAGTAGCTGGAGTCATCTTAAAATGTGAACTTGTTCACAGGATAACATTTAGATAGGTTTAAGTCGGGAAGTCCATAAAAAGAAAATTTATTTCATGACCATGGAATGACTGTGATGAATAAACCCAACACAAGTCTGATGATACAAAACGATGGTTACTCAAAAAGGCACCATGTAGGACCGGTAAAGCCATCTCTCGCAACTTAAACGTATTACTACTACTAAAACCAATCCTAACCCTTGAGTATATTTCCGTCGGCAAGTCTCCTGAGACAGCAATTTTAACCAAACGATACACGATTACCAATTGCAGTGCTCCAGTGACCATCATACGCTACGTTTTCAATAGGCATAGCTAGTTCCAATCAAGTCTTGAAATACCACGCTGGAGCACTGAGGCAAAAAATCAGGTCGACTGTTCTACCTTCGTGTTTTTAAAACAGACCTGTGTTCAGTGTAAAGGAGCCTAGCTTACCATATCAATCAATCACCGCCCAAGCCTTATGAACAGTGGTGTTACTTTAGCCTATAACTTTGAGATGTTGGCGAAAGCGTTGTGACCCATTTTTAGGCAATAAGTCCGTAGTAAACGAGGATAAAACTAAGTACATGCTGTCTACCAAAAACCGATCCGTCGAACACCGTCCAGTGAAGGAGTTTATCTACCTCGGGGCTAACATAAACTTCACAAACGACACCCTAGTGGAGATTCAATGAAGGATAACCTTAGGCAACCGCTGCTACTTCAGTTTGTCCAAACAATTAGGTTCTAAACTCCTAACTCGAAGGTCCAAAATTATGCTCTACAAAACCCTTATCTTGCACTTGCCAGTCCTGCTTTATGGAGCTGAATGCTGGACGATAAGTAAGACGTTGGATCAGATCTTGGGATCCTTCGAGGAGGGCGAATGGAGGAGAAGATATAACCGCGAACTCTACGAGCTGTACAAAGATGTGGATGTATTCGTCGACTGCAATGGCTCGGCCACATCGAGCGAATGGACGAGAATGCTCCAGCTAAGAGGATCTTCGAATCCCAGCCACCTGGTTCAGGAAGAAGAGGAAGATCAGGCAATCACGGACGCCAGAAACCTTGGTCTAGTAAACTGGGAGCAGCGTGCCCGGGACCGTAAAGGATGGAAAGCGGCATTAGCTCAGGCTCAGACCCTCCAAGAGTCGCTGGCCTGAAAAGTTAGTAAATAAGTAAGTCCGTGGTCTTTTCTATTGAGAGGCAGCAAGAATGCCGCGGACTTTTTACAGAAGTCGGAAAGCACCCTTTTAGTCTGCCTCATCCTGGGGATTCATGCTACCTACAATTGTGTTTAATAAAAACGCAACCATCTGTAGAAGCCTTAACCGAAAATATGGGCCACCATAGGTTCAGGGCTGGAGAAGTTCTCCTCTAAAACTAGCTTAGTAAGCCCTGTGGTGATCTCTTTTCAGGTAACTTTGCTGTATCCAGGGATCCAGATAAGACTTTGCAGATTCAGTGTTCCAATCGAATTCAAGTTTGTCTGGCACGTGGAATGTTAGATCCCAGCTGTGACACGTGATTTGCAATTTGGAGGAAGCTCTTTTGCCCTTTTTTTGAGCATGCATAGGATTTTCGGTGATTTCCTTATCCTCGTATTGAAACAGACAATGCGCATGACAGGTGTTAACATGAAAGCCAAGACGTCATCATAGAGGCCTTCACGGCAATCGAAGAACATAACAAGTTGCCCATGGGGACGAAATCAAGAAACAAAAAAGAATCTGTCCATCTCTTAGGATAGGACGTCGCTATTGACAACTAAAACTTCGAATTAGTAAAGGAATTTACCTACCTCGGAGTAAACATCAACTCCTAGTTGAGATTCGACGGAAACTTACTCTAGGAAATGCATGCTCTTCAAAAAACGGGCCGAGTGCTGGACGATAAGCAGGAATGCAGAGCAGATACTAATCAAATTTGAGAGAAAAATTCTTCTTCCAGTGTTTGGTCCCGCATGCGAGGAGGGCGAATGGATGAGGAAATACTTTCGCATACTTTATAAGCTATATCAGGAAGTGGGTGTAGTCCAAAGAGCCAAAACACGTCAACTTTATTGGCTCGGCCACATCAAATCACAGCCGGCAGGTTAAAGACGATGAGGAAGATCAAATCTCTGTTGTAACGACCAAGCTATACCAGAGCACTTGGTTTGGAGAAGTGGAAATAGCGTGCCCGGAATAGAAGAGGTTGAAAGGCTGCAGTGTCTTAGACAGATACTATCCAAGAGTCGGGAGCTTGTCGAATTTTCGTTGCATTAAGCCTTATGGGATCCTACACAAAGTTTTACTTCCATTAGAACACGCCTCATGATCGCAAGGACATTGCTTATACCTTTCAACAGTACGGCAACATCTCAATTCCGTTAGTTCCTATGACATTTGATAGTCTTCTTCAGTTTCGCATCCTAACTCTGCTATTCGATTCGAGCAACGCATCACATTCACTTTCATTTTTATTGCCTTATTCAGGTCACCGCCTTAAAAAAAAGTGTCATTCAACTATGCTTTATTTGTCAAGCATTTGTAATACGTAAACATGTTAATTATACGTACATGGCATCACACCAAAGACAATTTCACGGTAATTAACAAAATTAATAGGAAGCTAACTAACTAATTAGTCACTTGCACATATTTTATGTTTAAACGTGCGCCTACTGTTACCATAAGGAAGCTGTAGGCTTTCGTTTTAACCCAACGAAACCCCCAAAAGTTTGAGTAAAAGACCAGTGCTGACATTTTCCACATCTCGTTTATTCATTGGCAGTGGTAGCTTAAATACTTTGTTACAAACATTATTACAATAAAATAATAAAAAAAAAAAAAATATTTATATATAAATTCTTTTCTTAAAAATAAAAGCAAAAAGAGAAAAAAGAAAATTTGAAAAATTCTAAAAATAAGAATTCGCTAAATTTCAGAAGAGAGGAGAGCACAAGTTCACATTCGTTATGAATTTCGAATGCGCATTTGAGTATTGGACTTAATACTGAATGAAGAGAGCGATGAAGGGGATGAAGGAGGAGGCTTCATTCAATGGTAGTTCATAAGGCACTTGTATGGTGAAAACCTTGTTGGCGATCGTCTACTTGCGGTATTTGTAGCCACCATCTGCTGTGTAGCTTTGTTGGATGGTTTCTGGTACGGAATTTGGAGCACCATAGCTTGAGGAGGGTGCCGAGGGGGCGCCGTATGAGCTTGAGGGATGGGATGAGGAGGAGGATGAGGACGATGAGTAGCCGCCGGAGCCGCCGTTAGATGGCGCACCGTAGCTGGAAGAAGGTGCTGAAGGTCCAGAAGGAGCTCCATAGTTGCTAGATGGCGCTGATCCTGAGTTGTAACCGCCGGCTTGACCCTGTGAAGCGTCGTAACTAGAAGATCCGGAAGAGTAACCTGAGGCGGGTCCAGATGCTGGGGCACCATAGCTGGACGATGGTACTGAGGGAGCCGATGGGGCGCCATAAGAAGACGATGGCACTGGTCCTGAAGCGGGAGCTCCATAACTGGAGGATGGTACAGAGGGAGCACCGTAGCTCGAGGCAGGAGGCGATGAAGCAGCTGGCACGCCATAGCTTGAAGATGGTGCTGCTGGTGCTCCGTAACTTGAAGATGGTCCAGATGGAGCGCCATAGCTGGAGGAGGGTGGGGACGATGGGGCACCATAACTTGAGGATGGAGCCGGTGCAGAAGGAGCGCCGTAGCTTGAAGAGGGTTGTGATGGAGCACCGTAGCTTGGTGATGGAGCTGATGGGGCACCATAGCTCGATGAAGGAGCCGATGGAGCGCCATAACTTGACGAAGGTCTGGATGGAGCGGCTGGGGCACCATAGCTAGAAGATGGGGATGGTGCAGATGGTGCGCCGTAGCTGGATGATGGCCTGGATGGACCGGCTGGGGCACCATAGCTAGAAGATGAGGCAGGAGCAGAAGGCGGGCCATAGCTTGATGAAGGTTTTGACGGAGCTGCTGGAGCTCCATAACTCGATGAGGGAGCGCTGTAGCTTGACGAAGAAGATGAAGATGCTGATGAGTATCCACTGTTACCACCATTGGAAGGCGCGCCGTAGCTGGTTGATGGTCCAACTGGTACACCGTAACTAGACGATGGCGGCGATGGAGCTGATGGAGCACCGTAACTGGATGATGGAGCTGATGGTGCGCCATAGCTGGATGATGGACCGCCAGCACTAGGAGCACCATAACTTGAGGATGGAGCTGGAGCAGAAGGAGCTCCGTAGCTGGATGATGGAGCAGCAGCAGATGGTGCACCATAGCTTGATGATGGTCTTGATGGAGCGGCTGGGGCTCCATAGCTTGATGAAGGAGCGCTGTAGCTTGACGAGGAAGATGATGATGAAGATGAAGATGCTGATGCGTATCCACCGCCACCCCCACCGCCACCCCCACCGCCACCCCCACCGCCATTTGAAGGTGCACCATAACTTGTGGATGGTCCTACCGGTGCTCCGTAGCTTGATGATGGAGCAGAAGGAGCACCGTAACTTCCTGATGGTTGTGATGGGGCACCGTAACTTGAAGAGGGAGCACCGTAGCTGGATGAAGGAGCGGGTGCAGAAGGAGCCCCGTACAATGATGATGGTTTTGATGGCGCCGATGGAGCTCCGTAAGAAGATGATGGCCTTGGAGCTGATGGTGCACCATAGTTTGAAGATGGTCGGGATGGTGCTCCATAGCTTGGTGAAGGTTTCGAAGGTGCGCCATATGATGGAGATGGAGCCGATGGAACGCCGTAGCTTGTGGATGGTGGCGATACTTTTGGTGCACCGTAACTGCCCGATGGCGACGATGGCGGTGCTCCATATGAAGATGAGGGCCGCTTTGGTGGTCCGTAGGTGGAAGATGGTCGTTTTGGTGGTCCATAGCTGGAAGAAGGTGCTGATGCAGGTGGGCCATAATTGGACGATGGTTTCTTTGGTGCGCCATAGCTCGGTGATGGACGGCTAGGGGCTCCATAGCTGGAAGATGGCTGTGAAGCCGGGGGAGCACCATAACTTGAAGAAGGTCGACCGTTTCCTCCAGACGGGGCGCCATAACTGCTCGAAGGTCTCGACGGAGCACCATAACTTGAAGAAGGCGCAGATTGTGGGGCACCATATGAGGGCGATGGTCTAGATGGAGCACCATAGCTACCCGATGGCCGAGATGGGGCACCATAACTCTGTGACGGTGCAGCTGGTCCCGAAGGCGGGGGCAGGTAAGAATTCGACGGCGCGTTATACCTCGTTGATGGTCTCTGACCTGAAGTGGGTGGCAGGTAATTATTCGATGGCGATGGAGGCTCACTAAAGACCGTACCCATGCAGAACACAGCGATGCACAGCACCTGCAATAGATATACAAGAAATGCACAACAATGAGGAGGAATTGCAAAATTGCCATGGTAACTTACCGTCGTCGTCAACTTCATCATCCTCATCGCGATTGAACTAGTTTCTCACAGAATTTACAACCTGCAACATAAAAGAAAACCAAGATGAGATCTATTTAGTCCAATTAAGAGCCAACCAACTCCCAGGCGGCAATGCATTGCGTTGCGTAATTCCCTCAGCCACCAGCAATAGTAACAACAAATTTTACGCATGCGTAACCGCGTCGCGTACAATTATTGCGTTATTCAACGCTCCTCGGCCAAAGTTAATTGATTTTTGCTGCTCTACAACACCAATATGCAAAAATCGACTAATCCGAGGAAGATGCGACCGAGGCATGAAGTGAAATTCACTTCCATAGTGGAGCTCTTGCACTCTTCCATTTCATTCCAGCAAAAGCGAAAGTAGGTTCAGAGACACAGAGTGCTTCATCCACGTCTTGCCAGACCCTACATTGTTTTCTATGAACTTGTCTTTATATTCTTCTCCCAGTGCCGGGCTTCCACCAAATTATCTCCCATCTTTCCAGGCGCTTGCGCGAATTCGTGATTGAGTCACCAGTCGTGCTAGGTTCTCTTTCAAAACGAATAATGACACTTTGTTCAGGCGCGAAGATTCGCAATGCTTTCAATTGAAAGTGAAAATGGAAACTTGAAATTCCCTTTTATCGATCGCTTTTGAGCGGATTTCTTGAATGAAATCGAAATTGAATCGTGACACTGGATTTTCTCTCGATCAATAATAGGAATATCGGTTTCACTTTCAGTGTGCGGGAGCACCTAAAGAATAGCCGCCCAATTAAGTTTGTACCGTTTAACGACCCCGAAATCAATGGCATTGGAGAAAATCCATCCGCATTGTGAATTACGAGCCATGTTATGGCATTTTATGGACACGCCAACCGCCACAGTGCCATGAAAAATTTCAATTTTTCTTCTTCTTACCTGCGGTTGATAGATAGATACAACTTGAATCGAAAGTGCAAGCACAAGTGCGAGTACAAGTCTAAGTACTTGGTTCAAGTAAATTTTTATGGCACTTCATGCTGATGCATCTGTTTTTCTTGAGGGCCCCCCCATGACAGTCATAGGAAGTGGGCACCTATTCTTCTTGTCGAAAAGGGTACTCATATGTTTTTTGTGTCGTGTTACTTAATGGGTTCCGATGCATATCTCATGGATGAACACTGGATTTCCGCTTTGTTGCACTAAAGTTTCTTTTCCTCTTAATTACAATTTGCTTTTTTTTTGTACTTTGTAACACAGACAAACACACACTTCCTGTGCCGAATATTTAAACAATGTTGCAATCGGAGTTCATATTTAACTTCAAAAGAAGATTTTCATATCTCTTTGACGAGATATTCGTAAATCTGATTTATATTGTTTTATTCGTGAAGTATTTAGTCGTAATTTTAATCTGTTTTGCATAACTCCCTTTTGTTAGATGTTTGCAACATTTTATGTGCGCAGCAACAAGTTGCTGGATAAACTGCGGTTTTGTGCAAACAAATTGAATGGTTAAAATGATTTTTTTTTTTTAATGAAACGGGTGCGCCTACATTCTGTACAAATTTGCAATTCGCAAATATTAATTCAAATTTTAAATATCTACAAAGGAAACATAAATATTTACTCTGGTTGCGTAAGGTTTGTTTGTATGTGAAAAATGACTGGAAGGTGGTGTTTGTTTTAAGAGCCGCCATAAGTAACAAAATCTATTTGAGACCTTAGTGGCTCTGTATTTTGTGTGACTGCAATTCGATTTGGTTGCAATTTGGGAACCAGAGCTTGAAATGATATCGATTAGTAAATTTATGTACATATGTCTTCACTGATCAGACAGCAGTAGATGTATCGAAATATATTTCATCGATCTACAACTATTCAATGGGGCTGGTTTAGGTTATGATTTAGACAAAGGAAGGTGCATTGTGATATCACTGGATCTAATGCGGTTCTACCGATTTTTGGGCTTATTGAACTTTTGAGTAACTGAAGGCGTCAATGTTTACCAGATTACTGAGATCTTCGAAGAAGTGAGCTCTTAGGTCTTCTTTTGGACAGGGCAGGACAAAAGAACTGGATAAGTTTTGACATTATATGCCATGCTTCTAGCAGAATGCTGACAACAATTCCAATTTCCTGGAATTTCTGTGTGACTAGGCACCCAGCACAGGTGAATACTGAATTGCTCAACTGTCTCCGTAAGAGTTGAATGGCAGTCTTAGATTTCTGTTGGTAGGTTATCTTCAGGACTTGAATGGTTCAAAGCTAAGTATAGCTCAAAAAAGACCGGCGATCGAAATTTGCTTACAAACGCTTAATAAATTTCGAATAACCGTACCAGCATAAATTTGTTTTAGAGGAAAGTCATAATAAGCCTCCACAATCCTTTGAACAATACTACCCTGTGCAGACTTATCTGTAATACAACACGCCAATACGAAAAATATAAGGATGGAGACAGTGTTGCGTTAAAATATAAAGAATTCTAATAAAAGCTGATTTCTTGGTCATGGGAAAGATTACTCATTCTAGGAGCCATGGACTTTTCTTTATAAAGATTCACATACATCTGTAAGCATTCCTTAACCGATTAAGATATTTAAAATGTCATGTAAAAGGTTAAAATAAAAGTTAAAATTGTATATTCTGACCAAGATGTAACAGATTTTAAAGAATTCATCCATGAAAGCCATCAAACTAAAGAATATTTTTCTAAAAGTCAACTTTGTCTTATTAAATTTTTGTACTCAGTATTCAGGGACCAAGATTTGCATGTTAATTTTTAAGTGTTATCAAGGTAAAAAGAGTAGTTTCGACATTAAGTTAGTATGTGAAGAAAGCTGCAATGCATCGCTACAAACTCTGTTAGTCATGAGAAAACATTCTTTAAAGGAACTCCTAGTGCTGATCGATTAAAATGCGACGTGCAATATTCAACATAATACGTGTACAGAAAGTAAAAATCCAGGGAAATATTTTTATAATAATTTTTTCTTTTCTGTGAAATATTGTAACGATTAGTATAATTCGATATGCTAATGCAAACACTTCAAAGTGTATGATGAAATTAGCTGCAACATTGTCTGAGAAGCATTCAGATTCATCATTATGAAATTATTCACGTCAATAATTATAATTATATTTTTTTGATGAGTTTATTCGTAGCCATATAAGTAAAAAAAAAACAAAGCATATGCAATTATATTTTACGCTAGATTGAATCTAGATTCGTATTGAAAGGTACATTTTGGCTTGAAATTGATTTACAATCCATCGAAAAGGTAGGGAATGGCTTAATCCAACAATAGATTATTTTGGTAATCAATTTAACTTAATCGAAACAAAAACAGAAATTACTTTGCCATCTTTCTTAAAATATGTATAATTTGTTTCTGAAAGAAATAATCTTAGGCCTTGATGTTCTTAGGATGAATTTTAATAGATAACCCACATTGGACGTGGTGTTGTTGTGAATCAGAGATCTTCTATTTCAACTGACAGTAAGTGAACAAGTTGTGCTAGAAATTGTTCCAAACTCAAAACTTTTTGGAAAACTTTGTTCAAAAATTCTTTAAAATTAAAGAATAGAGTCTTGCCGATTGGAGGAACTAGTGCGAATGTCGACAAGAAGGGTGAGAAAAATATAAGAAGTACTCTTGATCGAATTAGAGTGCCCACCACATCATATTAAACAAATTTACGTACTCATCCATCTAAAACTACTTGTGAAGAGTTTAATTGTTGTTCTGATATTCCAAGAGACTAAACTTTTGATGTGAAAACATTTATAAGAGTACAGTGTATCAAAGAGTGTGACACTATTTTTGCAACCAATTTTGAAGCACTTTTAGTATGAAATTTCATGTGCAAGTGGTCCTACGTTACAGATAAGTTTAACATTTTTCCCGTTTATCGTTATAAATTGAGATTTTTCAGTTATGTCTTCTAAGTCCTTAGTTATGTCCTAAGGCCTACCCTTGTGCCAAATTTTAAGTTCTTAGGTTATATAAGTGCGTTGGACTGCAAAGCGAGAGAACACAGGTTTGAGCTTCAAACGTTTTTACACGGGACCATCTCTTCGCTGGCATGATAGACCTGCAAGAGTATAATCTGCTATGAAAGAGCTTCTCAATTCACCGTTCGGAGTTGGCATTCCATTCTCAGACTATGTTAAACTATTTTTAGGTTCAAATCGCTGTAATTGAATTTTTGAGAAATAAACATCAAAAATCAAAAATCAATGGTTACGAGAAGCTAGGTCCTGACTCTCTCTTTATGCTGTCCCACCAAATATTTGTATTTAAAATAATAAATAAAATGCAAGGTTACTTCGTTCTTCTTTAAGATGATGTGAATAATACCATGCAAAATTGGCTACTTTGTGTTGTGAAAACTTCCACTTGAATGCAAGTATTTAATTTACGCTATAAGACATTAGCGACACCTATGCACATCCGGAAAGTAAAAGTATTTTAATATTTTAATTTTGAACTTAAAGAGTTGCAAGTTTGACATGCAACTACAACGATGATATGCACTTTTCAAAGTACAATGAATAAAAAGGAAAAAAAAAAAACTCTCTAGTCAGTCAAACAATAGATTTTGTCAAGCTATTGATTACGTTAAACAAAAGACACCGTGCACTTAAAAAAAAATTTCTTCTCCAAAGAAAAATGCATGTAAAATTTAAGACCATAAAAAATGCATTTAATGCGTTAATATGCAAATAATCCATTGAATGTCTCATAAAAAAAGGTACTCAGCCTACGACGATTATATAATAATCGTTTAAGTATTTAAATTTGTATAAAACACAAAACTGGTAAATTTTGTTTATGCCTTTGATTAACTAGATTTAAAAAAATGCAAAATAAGCATACGCAATTCAGAAGCATTTTGAAACAAGTGAATTGGAAAAGTGTTTTTCTGTTAAGACAGGCGTTTTCTTTGATGTAATTCAAATCGTAGTTGAAGGTTTCTTCAAGAATAGAAAGTTTGAAGCCAGATAAACACTCTATGATAGCCGAAGACCGTAGATGCTCTGGCTACATAGCCAGCTTATAATCAAAGTTATAAGTTAGACTTCAAATTTTAATGATAATATCAAAACTCTCCATGAGCAACTCCAGTCTCTTGTTGTTGGATAAATTCATAGCTATGAACGATTTGTTGACACAATTTCAAAAATGTTCAGACAGAAGTCATAACTTTTTGCTCACAAGTCATAAACAGGACAAAATAATGGAAAAGCTAAGCTTAAGCTAATTATCCTTCTAATATTATAAAAGTGAAACGTTTGTTTGTTCCTCTGTAGCACGAAAACTACGGAACCAATCAACTTCAAATTTTGCACATATTTGCACAATTTTGCTACTTTTGGTTATTAAAGTGTAACTTCGCAAATTTTAGGTGGGCGAAGCCGCGGGTATAAAAGCTAGTAAGGCAATATTCATGAATGGACCACTCATTTGAGAGAATGGGTACTTCACGAAGCTGGATTTAAAGATTTTACGTCGGATTTTCGGTCTTTACTATTTACGAGGAGGACGAATGGAGAAAATAATAAAACCGCGACCTCTATGAGCTTTACCAAGATGTGGATGTAGTTCGAAAAATTGAATCAAACATCGACATTGGGTAAAGTGAATGACAAACAATATTCCAGTCATGAGAATCTATGAATAGCAGCTCTTAGATTCAAGACGAACAGGACAAACCAGCAGCAACATGCCTGGGATCAAAGAGGATGGAAAGCGGTGGTGTCTCAGGCAGAAACTTTTCACGGGTAGAGAGTCCTTTCAGTAAAAAAGTACTCTGAAATATACGGTTTTTCCTGACTGTTCCGCCAATTTTAACAACTGAAGTGCTTTGAACAGAATTTCGAAAAATCGTCATAACCAACTCGAAGAACTTTGCACAACCGACATAATTGAAATAATTTTTCGTTTTTTTAAAACAAACAAAGTTGCAAACACGAGGTGCTTTTGTTCTTAATAATTTCACTGTTGCTTTAGTCAAACTCAGTTTCAGTATTGATTGCAGCTCATCAAACATTTTGAATATTTTTTTTCAATTTTGTTCTAAAACAAATAATTGACGAGTTAATTGCAAAAAAATCAAATCTGACTACTATTTGTACATATGAGTACACCACTGTCATGCAATTGCATTTTTTTTTTCACATAATTCAGTTCATTAGTTCACTCAGGATATTGTTCATGTTCATATTGTTCACGTATTCCAAATGCCACTTGATACCTAATTATCCTTTCACTTTGTGTTTAAATAAATTGTTCAATTAAATCAGGGTGTCTGTCTTTTTTAATATTTTCAAATTTTTTTTTATATTTTTTTTGAAGTAACTAACCAGAAATATATTAGATATCCCAAATCCGTCTTTGGTCTTCTCTTTCAAAACAAAAATACGGGGTAGAAGAAAAAAAAAACTAAATACTCTTAGATATGTTTATTCCGATAGTTGAATGCAAACTACATAGGTTACACCGAGCATCGGGCTATTTTATACCGAAATTACATATTTTCCCTACTTTTGTGTTAGAGTACAACGAAAACTTTTAATAATATTTCTCGTTGTTGTTGTGTTTTTGATTTTTTTTGTTGTTTTCTTATTCGATCGGTTGAAGAAAAAAAAAAGAGTTTTTCCATTTGAATGTATCTACTATCACAACAACTTCATACCTCTAAGTTACACAGAGAGAGGAGCTAAATAACTCTACAAAACCTAACATAAAAAAAAAAAACGAAGAAAAACGCTTCTTCAATAACAAACTCACCAATAGATGGAGGGAGAGATACATCTGAAACATATGTGCAGCTTTAGTTTGGAGGGAAAAAAAAGCTTAAGCCTCTTCTTTGAGCCAGAGCGGAAGATGCGCGCAACGTTCACCAATAATCCAGGGGGGTACTTACAGGTACTCGTAGCTGCAGTCTGCAGCAACTCAGTTCCGAATCATAACAATTATTTTTTTTATTTTTTTTGCCTTTTGTTTTGACACACAGAGGGAAAGAGAGAATAAAAACAACACGTGAGTGCGCATCATGATGAAGATGGTATCTAAGAGATAGTTTTACGCGACTTTAATTGGGTAGATGGGTCGCAATGCATTAAGATACTGTGTACTTTTGCTATGGCGGTTAATTAGTTTTTTTTTTTTTTTTTCTTGTAAGCATTATGCATTTGGACTGTCTAGGTGGAAAAAGTTTTAGGATACCTTATGCTTTAGTCTGACTTTTAGAGTCTTTTTTTTATTTGAAACAGTAAGATGTTACTTTGAACCGCTAAGTAAGTCGATTATGCAAATGGATTAATTTTTAAGTGTCATATTACCCATGTTATGTATTTTGTTTGAAATTAAGGAAAATACCGCCATAGTTATGTAAAATAGCTTGAGTACAATGGACACTGTAGTGCTTGAATACAATTGAAGTTAATTTTGTTTAAAACTTTGCTAAGTAGATTTGTTGGCCGGTAAAGTAGGTCTTTCCACAAGGTGGTAATCATTAAATTGTTTGCAAAAAAATTAGACATATTGTAAGTTAAGCTGAGAGAAAAACGTTCAATTTGTTTGAAACTTTAAAATTTAGCGAAAGTTTATTTATAGGAGACTTTTAATCTTAAGAAGGATTAAAAGGTTTTGTACTTTTGGTGTCGATCAAGGCTAAGCTGAGATAGATTACCACTTTGGAGCTTTGTCATGGTAAACCTTCGTTTGATGGATTAATCATACAGTAGAATCGACAGTTTTTTGGTCACGACGTTTTTTTTGGAGTTCGACGGTAAGAAACTGTAATCCACACTGAATTTCAAACTCAACATCAAAATTCCAAGTTGTCAAAAAAGACGAAGAGAGTGCCTGAGCAGAAGTGCCCTTACAATAGTATAACGTATATCCAGTTACAACTAGCTAGATTCAGTATCATACCAATTTGAAGGAGGTAGTGAGTTCGGAGTTAACCGTAGCCCTAACCAACAAGTCTCTCCAGCAGGCTGGAACACTGGTGCCCATTCGTTGTAAATGTCCTAGCTGTCTCAAAAGATTTTAACTATGTCAAGGTAGGTAGGTAGGTAGGTAGAGGTGGCGGTTCGTCAAAAAGAACCCAAGTAGCACTAGGTGTGCCTTTTTGTTACCACGACCCGTGCCCTGGTTGATAATGAGTGTTGATGGATGTGTGTGGACAGTCTAGATCCAACCTGTGGAATTAAGAAAGAGGATTAGATCCCTTATGTCCTTAAGGTCGTCGAAAAATGGTTGTTTTAATGCGCGTAGTCTGGCTCTTGCTAGCGCCGGACATTTGCAGAGGAAGTGGGAGAGAGTTTCTTTCTCGTTTTCGTTGCCGCAACTGCGACAGTGAAGGTTGTAGGGGATACCTAATTTGGCCGCATGGACTCCAATTGGCCAGTGTCCCGTGACTTTAGCCGTTATTCTGGCGATGTCTGCACGAGTTCTATTAATTAGGTCTTTTGTTCTGCTTTTGTCGTAGGTTGGCCATATCTTTCTTGATATGTCACAGTTGGTTAATCCCCTCCATTGGAGGTTGGCCTTCTGTAGGAAGTGTGAGTGGATTTGTGCTTTGACCGCTCCTAGCGGAATAGGGACCATTGCCGCGAGTGAGGCGTGTAGGGCTGAGCCCTGCCTGGCCAGTTCGTCTGCACGCTCGTTTCCTTCTATATCGCTGTGCCCTGGAACCCAGAGTAGCGTTATCCTGAAACGTTCATCTAAGCGGGCAAGCTCATTCCGGCACTCCTGCACTAGTTTGGAGGATATGGTAGCCGAATCAATGGCTTTGATAGCGGCTTGGCTATCCACGAAGATAGTGATGTTTTGTTTGTGCGTTGTGTCACGCCCGAGCTGCATGCAAGCTTCTCGAATTGCAAGTAGAACACGCTAGCAAAATCTGGCAGGCGGTATGATAGTGATATTTTTAGTGATTCCGAGTAGACACCGGCCCCCACACCACAGTCCATCTTTGACCCGTCGGTGTATATGACCGTGTCGAAGTTCTTCACTACTTCGTTTTTCTTCCATTGAGCTCTGGTAGGAAATTCTACCTGGAATTTTTTCTTGAAGTTTAGTTTGGGTGTAATGTAATCTGTTGGAAACGTGACCATGCCATTTGGTAACGAATCCAGGATATTGCTGTGGCCGTAAGGCCTTGCAGTCCAGCATCCAGACTCCCTGAGTCTGACTGCACTGCATAATGCGGTGTCTTTTGTGTGTAGTTCGAGGGGCAGAAGGTGCAACAGTACCGTGAGGGCATCCGTTGGGGCTGACCTCATAGCACCCGTGGTGCCTATACTGGCTGTTCTTTGGAGTCTTTTTAGTTTCGTGAGGTTGTAACCCTTGCTCAAAGCGGGCCACCATACTAGTGATCCGTAAGTGAGAATAGGACGCACTACGGCTGTGTACATCCACAAGGTCATCTTTGGTTGAAGTCCCCACTTCTTTCCAAAGGTTTTACTGCAGGCATAGAAGGCAACACTTGCCTTTCTTACTCTGTGTTCTATGTTATGTTTCCAGTTAAGTTTTGGGTCAAGCATGATACCCAGATACCTAGCGCTGGAGGATAGTGTGAGTGGTTGACCGTTTAGACGGGGAAGGCTAAAATCGGGTATTTTGGTTTTGGTAGTGAATAGCATCAGTTCCGTTTTGCCCGGGTTAACACCGAGGCCGCAGCTTGCAGCCCAGGTGTCAAAGTTGCTATTTCATTCGTGTCTTGCACATGTCGCCTGGTTGTAATTGGGTGGCTCTTGCCAGTACTAGAACCTCTGCATGGAGGATGCTGCTGTGATCTGGGAGTCCTATTGAGCTAACTCCTCGGAGAATAGACCTGCTCTTATACCCATGTCCGGGGAACACAATGGATCCGTTGAGATCCGAGTGAGGCTGTACTTAAGTGCAGCCACCCCTACAACCTAACCTAACCTATACCTATGTCCAATTCTGAGCTATCGGTGTGATTGATTTGAACTTATTAAACATTTTGTAGCTCTCCAACTGCTCTCTGCTTGGATAGACAGACGAGTATTTTGACTGACTAAATCTAGGAACATGTAGATGTCTACAGGCAGTAGATTAAGTATTGCTTCTATCCCCGTTGTTGTTGTTATTATCATCGCACTGGTTATTCAAGTGCGTGCTACTTTCCGACTTTGATCATGGTCCTGAGGCTGACAGTATTGGTGAGAGCGAGCCACCAGACCTGTCTTCCGCATTCCCCATCTGGATCTCACCCTTTTTTCGAAAAATCTGTGACAAGTGTTGAAGGCCACAATTTCCAATTTAGTTTCTGGTATTTCTGGCTTTCAGACAGCTTAAAGGAGATTCCCTCAATGGTCGCTAGCATGGAAACTGGTGTCTTTAAGGCTCTCTGCAATAGTTCACTAACAGTGATTAGAAATCTCCCCGTTGCAAGCATCCCACTATACCTACTTAAGTTTCATCAATAGTTGGTTAACATCTAGAATCCAGAAAAGAGGGGATATAAACCCTCCCTGTGGAGTTCCTCTAGAAGCAAATTACCCGTATCCTGGTATTGACATTTGCCTCTTTAAGTCTCTTTTTAAGTCTCGCTGCTTCTATGGTGCTATCAATATTATTGGAGAAAATTCAAAAGGATTTACGTTCCTTTGATTGATTTTGTATCGTTCTCAGTCCACATTAGTATTGAGTCTTTTGGCAGCATTGAAGGTTTTTCTTAGCTCCTCAGACTGCGTAGGCTTACACTCTTTAACCAAGCCAAACAGATTTAAATTAGAACGAACTTTGTGTTATAAATCAGTGGTTCAAGAGACAAACCAATGCCAAGGAAAAGTCTCAGAGAAATACCCTTGTTTCAAAAGTAAACCAAAAAGTTATAGAATAATAAATGAATGTGGTGTAACTTTAATTTATGCAATATATCACATATCATGTAACACAAAATGAATTCAAATCAACCGAAAGCAATGCATAATCACTCAAAATATCATTTATCACAAGCGTGCTTTGTATAATTGCTGGCACCATGCGGATACTATCATATAAATCATCAACATCATCGCTATTCCCAATTCATCTGCGTCATCTTAAACTGATTAATCTATTCTACTGGTGAGTGAAAAATAATGATCATGATCATGAGCGCATCTTTCATTTAGATTCATGCATGAAAATGAATTTCATGCAAACATTCAATTTTGGGCAACTGTTTGATGGATATAATGAGAAGCGATTAGTTCTTAATTGCGATCTTCAATTGTGGTGTTGATGTTTGAGATTCGTGAGCGATTTTTTTTTTTTTTTTTTTACTAAATGAATGTTATTATTGTTGAGTGTAACTTTTAATTGTTATGAATCTATTTAAGCTGATATAAGAGATAATTTGATGTTTCATTTGTAGCTTTGCACAAAATTGTGACAGACATCACGCGATTGATAGATTACATCAACTTATCCTCGATTTTTGGGGATGCATAACTTAGATTGCCAGCAGCAATTATTGCATTCAAAATAAAGGGAAAGGAAGTTTAATGAAGAATCCATCGTGAATGGTTATGTAACAATAGTGGCTTATAAGAATGAAAGAAACTGTAGTGGGGGTATGTTATCCATGACGAGTTATTCGAAGCTAAAGCGTTCTATTGGTCAATTGTTTGGTTTTTACAAAGCGTAATATAGCAGTGCTGGGTTTAGGTGGAAAAATCAGATTTATCTGAAAATCTGGTGAACAGGGATTATCTCAGAGAAACCAGTTACGGTACGTTTGGCTTAAAGAGGACAGTATCGGATACTGAACGGTCCTTTACACGTCTTTCTACTAATTAGTAGCATTGGTACACATATTTTTCTATATTCCCGGTGGTACTGGCAAGAACCCTTTTATTAACTTGCTCTTGAAGTTGAAGAAGTAAACATGAAATCGGTTTTACTGTCGCGCCCCCTGAGATCGCTGCTACAAACTGCACACTCTGCCTTAAAGCTTCCTCTCAAGCTAGATACTTATAGGTAATAATTCCAAGCAAGTGTTACGATATATGTACGATATACGAAGCTTATTATTTGGGATGAGAGCACTATGACGCATAAAGGGGGTAAAGAAGCTCCAAAAAGAACCCTTCAAGACATTAAGGATAACAATAAGGTGATGGGTGAAGTCGCAGTGTTGTTCTCAGGCGATTTTTGTCAAACATTACCAGTGGTGCCTGGAGAAACAGGAGCAAATGAAGGTCATACATGTTTTAAAACTTAAACTCACCAAAAGTATGAGACTCAATCTAAGGGGTGATGTTTTCGCTGGTCACTCTTCTTAACTCTTCTGGTGAGCAACGCACGATTGAGCATTGTGGAAGATAAATTGCGGCTAACTAATGAAGATCTCTCTAAAGGTTGCGGTTATGAGGAAGAACTTAAGGATACGAGCAACTTTCTTTGGGTATCACAAATGGGTTCACATTGACCCGAATCTAATGTGGTGAAATACTTCTCTCACCTCCCCAAAACCCATCCATCTTTCGTAACCTAATTTTTTTTTTTTTTTTAAAGCTTGGTTATCATTTCTTTCTTCCACCCGCCAGGGGAGATCCCAATCTTTCAAGCCTTTTATATAAGAAAGTCTGTCAAAACTGTCGTAAGACCTTTGAGGAAATCGCAAAGAAGTCATTAAGTTCTGCCACCTTTTACTTTTTGCTTGCTTTTGTTGTGTCTATCATTTCTTCTTGACTATGGAGAGCAATATACACTCCAAATCTGGAGCCCAGTTTACGTTGGCATTAGGATATAGTCTCAAACTTAAAGGTTTTAAAAATGTTGATGCAACCTGTGACATAATAGTACTTCTGCACTTCAATCCGTTTTCTATGGACAACATTGAGAGCATTCTCCATCTCTATACTAGAGACCAGTGTTGCTCCATGTTCATCGGGGCGGTGCTACTGATTATCCTAGATCCCTGTGCAAGATGGTCTCTAAACTGTTTCTTTTTATGATGTAATTTGTCTTTTGGTGTTATACATAACTCTTTGCTGTTTGAACGTCTGTAGTACGATTATGGATACAACCTTCCACAACGTGGCGAATGCGATTCATTTCAATGTCAGCTTCTCGTCTTTTGATGAATTTGGTTGGAACTTCTTCACTGGATAAGTCTTCTGCTTCACCTTCCCCAATAAATAGCGATCGTAAGCATGAGATGTTATATGAACCAAAGTTCAGGAGTGTTTTCTTAGCTTGCAAAGTCTTTAATGTAGTTCTTCACACTCCCTATAAGAAATAGTTAATATTAAGCCTAATTACGTCACAAGCTTAAGGTAGAATTCCAGCTCCACATTGCAAAATCAGGGTGAATTACGAAAAGAAAAACATCAATAGCGGCTCATAAACTATGCCCTTCTTCGTTGTTCAAGATCCTCTCCAGACTGGTATTGTTCAGTAACTTGCTAGTAAATTCTAATAATTTTAGTTTCAAATCCATTGTTTCAACGGATCACGGTAATTTTTCTTAAATAAATTCATTTGAGACTAATTGCCAAACAAAAGAGATCCATTGCAACGTGTACTCGTATCTATTAAAATGTACTTAGCCAACAAAATAAATAGCAAACAATTAACAATCCCAATGAATTTAGGTTGCTCAAATGCATCTGCTGAACATATTGAACGTTCCCGAGTCTTCTGCAATTGTTTTCACCTTTGTTTCGTGTGTTTGTCTTGTTCGTTTGACGTTCAACAAAACTGCATTGCATGCGAATGTAGGTGATTTCGCAATTCTATCGCAAAGATGCACCAGCGCCAGAAAGCATCGCACCTGATGCTTCAATACTAAGTCTTTTGCTACTGATGATGATGATGATACTTGTACTATTGTGGGCTCAAGCGTCCTCCGCCACCGCACAGTGGGTTTTAAGCATACCTATCACTTTTGGATTGGTTAATTTTGTTGGAATGATGGTGATGGGTGATGGAACAGCAACGGAATGTGTTATAACCGCAGTGAACACATGGACTTGGAATTGGTCTGATGCCTTTCAAAAAGATATTCGCTCCAAGCAGAGAAAGACGCACTCGAGTGCGGTAGCTGGTCCACTTTTTTTCTGCACTAGTAACTTTTAGCAGGGTGATGGTAAACAAAAACAACACCCTCCTTGGTTATGGTTTCAGCAACTTCATCGATCATGATCGGTGTGGTGCTTGAGATTCAAAAAATTTAGTAAACAACAATAATTTGGGGAAACATGTATTTGAAACTTTGAAGACGACCCATGACAGCATTGGTAGAGCAACCAAGCGTATAACAACAGCAGTTAGCACTTGTGTAGATACAAATTTCTAAGGTGAAAGTACGCCCCTTACGGATAAGCGGTCATTTAAAGTGTTTTGATGCTACGGGTTCTGTCAATTGTGTCTGTGGGTCATTCGTTACTGTCTTGACGACGAGATCATTAATTTAATTGTCGATTGTTGCATTTAAGCTCTTATATAATGTTTGGAACGTTACAAGTGTGTGTGTGTGTAGGTTGAGGATGACAATTCATTTTGGCCCTCATGGCATGCCTCCGGTGTGGTAGTGACATTGCATTAGGCAGCTTCAAGAGACTTTTACCTTTTATTTGGATACGAAAAGGAAACATGTAACTATGTTACATGCCAATATACTGAAGTGCAATCGATGGGATAAGTTTGTTTTGTTTGATTGCTTCATCCATATTCATTACTCATCGATGTAATGGTGTTTATGAATGTATGCCAGGTAGAGCCCTTAGGCTTGTTGGCTTATGAAAGATATAGTCCAAACAGTAATGAATGGAAATATTTGAAGGGGGTAGCTTAATGTCCGTGAAGGTGTATTGAAATAGGTTATGATCTTGTTATGTGTATGCTCAAGAAGATATTGTATGTATGTATGTATATTTGGCGCGACAGCTCATGGAGAGCCAAGGCCTAGCTTTTCACAACCATTCATGTTGTGCGTCTTATATTCTTCGCACGAATGGAAGGGACCTACAGTTCAATGCCGACTCCGAACGGCGAATTTAGAAGCTTTTCATGACAGATTGTACTCTTGCAGGTTTGTCAAGCCTGCGAAGAGGTGGTGCCGCGAAAAAACTTTTGGTGGTTTTTGAGAATCGAACCTGTGTCTCTCGCTAAGCAGTCCAACGCACTAACCACTAAGCCACGGCGACCACAACGTTTATAAATTAAGCGGAGAATAATTTGATATATTGATTTTCCGTTAAAACGTGATGCTTTTGATGTTGGACAGACCCTACTCAGAAGATAGACATTTGCAAGCTCTAAGATAAGTCCAGATAGTGCAATCTTCGTTTATTGACAAGGCAAACCCTGCTTCTATAAAAAAAAAATTGTATTTCAGCAGTTAACACTGGCAGTATCCGTCTCAACGAAAGCAGTTGAATGAATACACTCACTTACTTACTTTGGTGGCACTCCAGTTCGGCCTCAACCAATAAGCATCTTCAGTCAGCTCGGTCCTAAGCTGAATTCCTCCAGTTGCGCACTTCAAGTTGGTTGTGGCTCTTGTCTACTTACGTTTACCATCTAAGGCGAAGTCTCCTCCACTTCGTTGTACATCATAGCCATCTCAAGCGTCTAATCCGCAGTATTTTGTCTAGGTCGATGGCACTGTGCAGTTCGTAAAGAGTAGTTCATCATCGAATCTTCCACTATCAAGTCCGTACATGCGAACGAGATCGAATATCTTAGGAATAATTTTTCGCTCGAAATGACCTATTCGCCTTAGAGTCTAAGCTTCAGTCTCGTCAGTTACTCAAGATAAGGCCTGACGGCTCAGTTCCCATTTGAGGAGAGAGAAGCAGTACTTGGCACGAGTTATTTTTCATTTGAGTTCTGATGAGATGTTGTTGTCAGAAGTAAAAGTAGAGCCAACATAGGCAAAGACTTTAGCTATCTCGAAGTTATAGGTGTCCACTGTGATATTTCATCCGATTCGTCGTCAATGTTGGGTGATCCATCTTGTTTGCAACAAATATACAGTTTTGGCCTCGTTAATCGCTTAAACTTTCCTTATGACACAAGCATGGACGTTATCAAAGATTTTTCCGTTTTTGTATTGATGGAGTATGAAGGACCAGAACTGCTTTGAAAATGAAAACCTATGTCTCGATTCGGTGAGTCTTCGAATTCAACCCGGAGAGAAGACATGAAGAGGAATGACCTTAGGTGACAAGAAGCATAAGGTACCTTAACCAATTGAGTGTGCAAAACTCGAAACATCTTGCTAAGTAAGTAAACGTAAGCAAATAGCTCGGAGGGCATGTGCAGCGTAGACGTAAAGTTGTTTTTCAAACCATGAAGCATCTGACCCTTCATCTTTTTTAGACTATTAGATCTCTCTTCGAATAGTTTGCCGGAATCATTGCTGACGTGGCTTACACATATTTAACGCATAAATAAGTCACAAAAGGATCAACTGTCAAGAGCAACTTTGGATACTCATTTTCTCTTTGTCGGTGGCTTTAAAACAAACCAGCAAATTCCAACGTACAATAACAAAGAGATTATTTCATGTTATTGCTTAACATTGTATAAGTCGAAGAATTAAACGATTTGGCATGGAAACTATGAACAGTATACTCACCCAGGTTAAGTCACAGTGAATTCCTGTTGAAAAGCAACATTGCCACCTCATTAAGCTCTTGATTAGGGCATAAAACCATTCTTTGTCATTTGTTTTTTGGCATTAAGGAAACGTAAAAAGAAAATCAATTAAATATTTATGTCAATTCAAACCCTAGGATCCTGTACACCGAATTGCTACCAAATTGATTTACTTAAGTGAATGACATGCATGTAATCCCATGATTTGTTCACCCCTTTCTATAGGGTATATTATGTTATTTTTATACTCAAATTGTGACAAAGAAAGAAATGCATGGTACTACGACGAAATGATATTGGAAAGAAGTCTTTATTGGCTGAATTATGCGTCTTAGAAGTCCTCAGAATAGATGAATAGACAACTGGTATCGGATATAGATGATTCTACAGCTGAGGATCATAGCAAACAAAATAAGGACAATGACAATGATTTGCATGTGAAATGTTCGGACCCGTAACAGACCACGTGCAGCCGATCAATTTGCAGAGACCATGGACTGCTACAAAGCCGCCATAGAAGATGGAAAATTACTTCCTAACCAGGCAGCATTGACTCGAACAACTATGTACTTGGTTGCAGCCCAAGTACGGATGCAGATATGCAGCATCGTCAAGCGGCATATCTCACAGAAAAGTGAAACGAATCTCTTCATCAATATTTCAATGGCATTTGACAGAATTTAGCTTCAAGCTCTTTTGTCGGAAATACGTCCGCATGGCATGGACGTATCTCTTCTTCAGTGGATTAGCAACTACATACCTTTCAATTCAAGTTCATAGACGGTTTCAAGTCTACAAATCACTATTGAAGTGCTGGTGTTCCACAAGACAACTTTTTGTCACCGAACTTTTTTTTTCTCATTTTAATTTTTATAAATGACTAGCTTTTACCAGCGGCTTCGCCCACCTATAATTTGCGAAGTTACACTTTAATAACCAAAAGTAGCCTATACTGTGACCCGAGGTATAGCCACTGTATGTGCAAAATTTGAAGGTGATTCGTTCCGTAGTTTTCGTGTTACAGGGGAACAAACAAACAAACGGACAACGTTTCACTTTTATAGTAGGATAGGATTTCTTGGCTGCATATTCTCATATTCGTTTCCTAACTCATGTCCTTACTCTTCGAGGGTAGAAGAGGATCGGGAAGGTATATATGCTAAATTCATTAAATTCCGAATGTGGATCAACTAATGGAGTGGAATTTAATGCGCCCGAAATCTATTGCTGTCTTCGGTTACAGCGAAACCCTAACCTCTTATCATTCTCCATAAATGGAAAATGCATCGGCGAAACCAAAAGTCTTTTCATCCTCGGTATGTGTATGAATGATAACCTTCGTTGGCATGATCATAGAAGCCGCCAAAAATGCTGCGAAATGTTTAGGTTTCTTTGAACGGTGCAAACGAATACTTAACCGTTTGCGATCTGGCTTCAAACTATAAGGCGTTCGTTTATACAAAGTTTAAGTACACATTTCTGGTGCACCAAAATCGTTTCTGCACATTGTAGATAAAATTCAAAAATGTACGTTAAGATGACAAAGACTCGCTTGAATACCAAAGAAATGTTTCCTGTCCCTCACCGTTTTATCGGTTCTTTCACAAAAAGGGATCCCTATCAACATTTCACCCAAAAAGAAGTCCTTCCCGTGTCACACTTAGATCAATATACACCCATTGTGGTGCCCTTGTGGTTGCAACTCCCATACTGAGGAACTTACAAGCGTATAGCTTAATCTCTGTGCATGTCATTCACAGATTTGTTGGACAGTTCTTCTAGATCCTAAAAAAAGTGTCTTCCTAGGATTTTACACAGGCAGATTGCTGGACAGTGGCAGAGGAAGTGTGGAGTGCCTTTATCTATCTCTTCGTCACTAAATCCTCTGTACAGATCATCCGTGTTCAGTCTCAGCCTTCCTTCAAGGTATCTCAGGATATTATACGGGAAGATAAGGATTCCCTAGTGAGTAACGTTCATAGAGACCTACGTCGTATTAAATCCATTTTCTAGTGCCCCTAAAATTGACTAAGCAAAGTAGTACTCTTTTTGTTTGTTTTTTTTTCTTCTCCACCCAAAAGCTGTCAAAATGAATTGATGACTAACGGTACTAACAGATCTGCATATCGAATTTATTAATGGTAAGCGTTTTCAATCCTGCTACTGTTCCTAGTATTAATTTCAATAAAAATTTTATAACTGACTGTAACTAATTAGCTCTGAATAAATTTATGAGTTAGCATTTATGCATTTTGATTTCATCACTAACATTTGAATCATGATTCATTGACATGGGAATATGAATACCATGTTGAACCGTATATTTGAGAAATAAGATTTATGTGACATATGACCTTTTTGAGCGCGAACTCAAGCTGTCAAATAATAATTCAAATGTGATTTCTTAAGTCCAGTCCTTCGCTTATTGAATGCCAATGTCAGAGGTACGTGATTCTCTTGGCCTACAAAAGTCAAAAGCCCTGGCAATCTTTGAAGAAAATTCAATTGTTGGATTGGTTATTGTTGTAACATAAATCGACCAAAGATGTGATTGATGTGCTTAGAGTCAAGGCTTATCGTAAAAATTTACAATCTCAATCAATTGCTGTTTTAAGTATTGAATCAATAAATAAGGGAAAATTGGCAATTTATCGGATATCAAAAACAGAAGTCATGTTATTTTATATTTTAGACAAGACCTTGCATATCCATTTGCATTATTTTATGTATGTTCCTTTCGCCTCAAGGCAATGAAAAGTCGGTATCATACTCGTTATGATGCCAATTAATATTTCACAGTGTTTCCTTGTTTTCATGGTGAATTATACACATATGAATATATTTTCATTAAATAAAACAAGGGTTCATGGGTAGGTACTTAGTTATAGAAGATTTTGTTTAACCGCCGATGGCTGGCGTTAATTAACAAATATTTTACATGTATCTCATGAAAGTTAACCTTTTACCGTGTAAATTGCTTGCAGTCTTTGACGAAGAAAAACAAAACAGTGAATACCATTACTTTGAGGTTATTGGGAGGATGACTTGACCTTGGTAGTAGAACCGTAGAAGATAAATCCAGAACTCTATTTCTTTTTAACTAGGGCATTTTTGACATGCAAAACACACAATCGGCAATTTTCACTTTCAAAAGTGGAGTCCCACAGAGATCAATTCTTGGACCACATTTTGTTTGACCTTTTTATTTCAGACTTTCTTCGTCTAGCTTTGTCGCTAGACACGTAAAACCGTTTGTCCACCTAGAATTTGTTTTCTCGATAGCATCCAGCTTGACTTTAAGTTTACATGTAGCGATCGGTATACCCAGGGTGTCTCTTTCTGTGAGCACGGGTACGGTTGTTCCATATCTGGCGAGTTCATCAGCCTTGCAGTTCCCTGGAATATCTCTATGCCCCGGCACCCAACAAAGATGAATATTGAACTGCTCCGCCATCTCTATAGGAGATGATCGGCAATCAAGAGCTACTAGCGAATTTGAAGAGACTGATTCCAGGGACCTGATCGCTGCTTGACTGTCTGAAAAGATACTTATATCTGTGGAAGATATCACGTTTTTTTTCAGCCAAGATAAGACACGGAAGTATAGACGAAATACCGGATCAAATCCAACCTCAAGCAAGTTCCCGGTACAACGTCTCAATTCATAACAAGTTAGTAGACTCGGAGTCCCACATGTCATCACTGTCAACCACTACCCCCGCCACCCTAACAACGGAAACCGAAATCTTGCTGCAATCACTACCCAGTATCCCGCCCGCCCCCGCCCCACGCAAACTTCTCAAGCAATTCGGAACTTCATGGACCCCCTCCGAATGGGAAAAAAGACTGGAAAAACTCAGTAATGGAAACCAGGCGACTTTCTCCATTGAAGGTGCTCCTCATCACGCTGATGCTTCTTGGGTGCGTAACTTCTTTCAGCGAAACTATGCCATCACCATAAGTGTCATATGATCTTCTCCGCTGACCCCAACAAGCGTAGCAACTTCAAAATTACAATGCCCTCGAAGTATTCGTGGCTGTTCCCGACTTCCCCTTGCACTGCATGGACTGTCCAGCGACATCAATCTTGTCAAAATATAACAACTAAAACGGCTGGGACATATAGAAAACACAGACACCGGTGCTAACCCTTGAAGAGCCTTGAAGAGAGCGTGAGATGGGTCCACAATCAACTTGGCATTCTAAACTTGAAGCAGCTAGCTACTAATAAAGTTGGCTGTAGACGCTTTTTAATTGAGGTCTAGTTCCACCAGATATATACGGGGAGACACAATGAACAAACAGGACTTTGCATTAGCTTTCGTAGAGAACGACCTCACTAACCTAGTCTTGTAGGCCAAATATCATAGTAACAATAAACTTCTTTGGTTCTAACTCTTCCAACAGCTAGTACAGCTTCATCTACTATCTTTCATGGACGTGGGTCTTTTCTTTTTAGATCTTCGTTTGCATAAAATCATAACAAACAAATGTTGACCCAAAAAGCGATCGATTTTCACCATTAACATCTTTATTTTCATATTTTGTATACTTTGACCAATTAATTTGCATATTAAATGCAATTAGCTCGTTCCCCAATTAAAATTTCTTCACCCAACAAGTGACCACTCGAAGTCGAAGCAATGATGACATCAAAACTTAAATAATGAATTTCAAATCGAACATACCACGTCCGGATGGAACTTTTGCCAAAAGCAACGAGATGGGTAAATATTTAGAGTGAGCCATTTGGAAATCTCAATTATGAGCGCTCACTTTTTTTTTTGCAAATTACTGCTAGAGGGCACTAAATGGTAAGACTTGACCATGGAATTCCCAACTTGAATTAAAATTGTCTGAACTTTGTCGATAGAAGGGTTCCTTTACAAAAGTCGGAAACTAAGCATAGTGCCCTTACTTCCATTTGCATTTGCATTTGCAAATGCCACTCGATAAGTCAAAAAGTGTCATAAACTTAAACTGATCCACGGTAATTAGCTAGGTTTGCTTTGTGATGGCTATCTTGCGTCAAATTAAATTAATGCTCGCGTCGAGGTTTGTTTTGGAGCACCGTCGTCGACTGTTTGCTGCTCGTATAAAGATTGCACGTGGGATTAATTTTTAACGGCTGTGCATTGGAGACGAACTGACGAAATTTTCGTTGGACTTTACGCTTGAGACTAATTTGTTTTGCCGCTAATGGTGGTTACGAGTTTGAAAGCGAAATGCTTTAATTTCATCGCCGAGTTTTATTAATAATGAAAGAAAAATTAGGCGGCGACTTATGGGATTAGGTGTGCATCGGACTTATGGGAAAAGCTTTAAAATTTTATTGACTTTGGTTAAGGATTGCTTATTGCAAAAGTAGATCAGTGTCTGGCTTATGTACGAGTATTGAATTAAATTTCAATAAGACATTTGAGTGGAGAAATATGAAGACATCTATAGAGGGAGGTCGTCTCTTGTTGCCGTGACCTTTGACGGCCAAGCAAGAAGATCATAGTCTTATGATTCATAAGCGTTGAATTTTTATTTATTTTTTTTTACTAAGCAATTAGTGCGGCTTCTACTGAACTTATTTCATAATTTAAGCATGTTAGGTTTAAGGTTTATGTGCCTAGACTTGGAGTGTTGTTATTTCTTCTTCAATTGTTATTGTTTTGGTATTATTGAGGTCAAGTACTTGAGATAGATGCTTAATAATACTGGATCCGTTTTCACAGCACATCCGAGATTGTCAGATTAGAGCACCTCTTTGAAAAGTTAATTTCAAATTGGGAAATTATTATTTAAACTTGATTGGATTCTGTTCACTAAATGACAAAATGGAATTTCTGTCTTATCGGACCGAGCCGGAAGGCACCTTTTCGCGAAAACCACAATTAGGCTCTGAAGTGCCTCTTAATTACAGTGCGACATTTACGATCTTCTGTGCCGAGTAAGGCTTTTCTGAGAAGGGAAAACGTTGTGATCTTAAACAGGTTCTTCCATCTCAGGATCGTGCTGGTGCTTTCCTCGTGCCATATTCGACGCTGCTGGGGCCCTCAGACTCCGTATCTGAGGACGAGAGTGGATTTTCTTCAAGTTTGAAGCTCCATTCTACCCATCTAGCAAAAAATTGTTAAGGAAAGACGAGAAAAAAGCTGTACGCATGAATCCCGTACCGAAGTGTGTTTGAGTGTTCTGAGCTATATGCTACGCAGTTTCTTCACCTTCCAAGATGAAACGGTATCTCTTACTGTTCGAGGGGTTAATGAAGTTTATAGATTTATGAAATCCATTATCAGAGTTCCACTTTGAGAGCTTCTCTTGATGATCCCATGAGTTGGAGCTTCAATTTAATGCGACTGGTCGATAGTCCGCAGAAGAGAACTGGACCTATAGACATTTGTTGAGCTTCTAATCCGAGGAGCTCATCAGTCATCTCGTTGTCTACAATGCCCCTGTGTCTGAAAAGCCAATAGATGAACACTTTGTTCTGACCAGCTAGCTCGTTGATGTTGTTAAGGATGACCTGCCTTGACAGCCTTAAATCAAAAAGATAAGAGCTCACAGCTTTAACTGCTACATGTCTGTCCGAAAAGATGGAAATCTGTTCATATACGAACATATGAGTACTTTCAGATGAAAAACAGAAGTGGAGCATCCAAGAGAGACTGCTGGCGTGAAGTTTGGGCCGTAGACGCCCGTGCCAGTTCGATTCTGTCAGTGAATCACTATAAATGGTATTACTGGTGATTGGATCACTATTGTTTCATCCAGCGCGTTCAGGAATGATGGAGAAGAATGGAAAGCAATGGTATTTCTTGTATGTCCAACTAGGTCACCCCATTTCAATTTCTCGTAAGACGCAGTTTCAAGGCACAAGCCGCAGATTACTTCTTAACTATTGAGTGTAAGGGAGGAAGGTCAAGAAGAGCTTCCAAGGCTGTGGTCGGGTCTGGTCTTTATATCGAAAAGTGATACAATTTCAAACTCTTTTTTTTTCTTCGCCATAAAGCAGGAATGGGATGACAAGGGTCTTGGATAAAGACACTCGCATTGTTTAAGGGAAGGTGGTGCTCTCGCTGAAATTGAAAAGCATTTTTGTTAAAGCTTGAGGTCATCATTTTTGTCTGAACCGGGTTTCAACTTATTTTAACCGAGAGTCGGCTGAACTCTGAATTCCCAAAACAACATAAATATTTATTCACACACTTTATTATTGAACATTATACTCGTAAGACAGGAATAAATACGTTGCAAACTCATTATTATTTTCATTTATTTAATCATGCCAACGTTGGTGGATCCATTGGTTCACTCCATTGCCAGTAACCCCATGGTAGGCAATTTCTCAAAATATGCAAGTAAGCTGTACCGTGTTCACAATGCTGTAAGGTAGCTGGAAAGCCTTGTCTTTCACAAAACCAATATCTGGTTGGGTCCAAGTTGTGTTGGAATTTCTGATTGTATTCTAATGCATCCATGCATGCTGATTGTCCACTATGTCCAGGAGTCCAAATTGCAGCAACTGTTACGATGACCAAGGCCACAACTAGGAAACTAAGAGCTATAAGGAAAAATTAACAAACTTTATAACTCGATTGTATATTTTCAATAAATATGAGGACGTACCGCTTTTCATTGTGAAGAATTTGGTGACTGCTTCAGATTGATAAAATGAAATGTGTTTCTTTCACAAATTGGTGCAGTTTTTATACAGTTCCAGATGAATTCAATGAAAGATTAGATTTTTATCTATTGTTTCCAGAAATATGTGTCACCTTTCGGTACTTCAGTTGAAATTCGATATCGGTAACAAAGTAATTCGGTAGCAAAACATTTGTCAAGACTTCATTTTGATATCGCAAATAAGGAAAAAAAAAATGTCAGCAATTAACGACTCCACCCTGATTTTTAAGGAAAAATGCAGGAAGTGAAGCATTCGATGATATTGTCATGATTAGAAGTACATTTCCTAAGAATTTAAAGAAAAACATTTTGCGAATGTTGAAGAACAAATGTTTGAATTATTCTTACTAGAGATTTACGTTTTACAATATAAGCCTAACAAGTTCATATGCTTCCAACGATGAAACCTGTGTATATAAGCTATGCTTTATGACATAAGTTGTGGAATTTCACTGTCAAACTTGGCCGGAAAAACATTTTTGGAAGGCACTGTAAGTAGGCGGTGCTGAAACAAGTTTGTTTTGTAATAAGAGAGAAAAAAGGACTCCTGAACTAGAGCCATTCAAAAAGTCTTTTGTTGGCTTAATCACAATGAGCAGATGATGGAAGGATTTAACTTCCTCCTTTTCTTTAAAGCTTCGTCAGTAGTCATGTCACATTAAAATGTCCCGTGCTTCACTTCGATTTTGTTTTATCAAAATGGTCTAGCAGCTGCGAGAAAATGTATCCATTTGCATTTACCGCATATTCACCTTGCCACATGGCAAATGTTCAACTCGTGCGTTGACACAAAATTTAAATCATTCGTATGTCAGGGGCGAAATTTTATCGTCCCCTCTATGTACTGCCACCTAGATAAGCCATACGGTGAACTTAGGACGAGTATTGGGCTCCTTTGGAAGTAAGGGACTATTCCACATGTCGGCTTCTCTGCCCGGCTGCGTAAGGGTTAACATTGAGTGATGAAACATCGAATAATCTCGAATAAACTCATTGGTCTTTATGTTGACGATTCCAGCGAATGTACGTGGAATTTTCGTACGGATTCGGCGAATAATCTCACCTGCAACCAAGCAAACACAACCAATGCGGTGGAAAGGACCAGGCATTCGAAAGTCAGAGACCTGCGACATCTACCATGAAAACTGCCTTTGTGAGCAAAAGTCCCGATTATTTGGATGTGATTTCCTGATCAGAGGCAGGTTTAGGCAAATAGTCTTGAGCTTCCTCTACAGGGTCGGTGGCACTAAAAACAATTTCTACGAGCTCTTCAACAAAAAACTTACAAGCAATGCCCAATATACGACATCAAGATTTGAAAGAAAAACATCTTTAGTAAGACTATCGAAAAGCACAGCCTGCACGACATCATCTTAGAAAAGGATCACAGGCAACCACGTTGTAATCAGAAGAACTTAAACTTCGAAGCACGAACAGAGAATTCCCTAATCGCGTGCCGCAAGAGCTTAGCAAAATTCCAATTGCAGCAACAACTACAAAAAGGCAGCATCGCTAGCAAGCTTTGAGAAGTGAAATGCAAGGTTTCACTCACCCTCCAGATGCGCCCGTGTAAATGATGGAAAAATGGAAGTCTACAAACAGAAAAGAGTGATGAGAAACGCCAGCTCGGGAAAATAAAAAGAATCAAGAGCAGCGTAAAACCGAAGAAATCCGTAACTTTTACCAAAGAGTTAAGAGTGCAACGTAGGGTTTTGCTTTCAAAACCAGAGCCTGCGAGGATTAAGATGAGAACACCATACAAGACACGCAGTCGATGTTGAAAATCTGGCGAGATCACCATCTGAGGACTGTTAAACGACGATCACACGTTGTCAATCTGATTGAACTATTTACAACATTCTTGGCATCTTCTCTGCAAGACATTGTCAGAAGAAAAAATATCCGATACATATTTGGAATCTTAGTATGTACCATCTGCTCAATACATAAGCGAGGAGAACATCTCACCTGCACAAACAGAGGCATAAGTCTTCTAAATATCAAAGTTTTCCAACACTTTCTCTCTGTTGCCAAATCTAGGTGGAAAAGTCTTGCAACATGTGCCATATCTAGATAGATTTGGCCCACCTACGATAAAAACAGAACGAATGACCTAATCAATAGAAACCGCACCGAGACAGCTAGAATCTCGGCAATTAGCACGGGCCACTGGCCAATCGGTCCACACGCTGCCTAGTTAGGCATCCCGTTCAACCCCCACTGCCGTAGTTGCGACAATTCACAAGAAAAGGAAACGCTATTCCACTTTCTCTGTGACTGTCCGGCACTTGCCAGAGCCAGGCAGTGCACTCTCGGAAAACCATTTTTTTAGGAAGTATCTGAGATTTTTAACATCAAATTTTGCAATATTATCAATTTTCTTAACTCCACAGGATGGATCTGAAAAACATCATCAACATCAACACCCAGGTCACGTGAGTTGTGGTATCAAAACGGAGCACCCGCGCTACTTGTGTCTCTGGCAGACTTACCAGTTTCAGCCACTACTACCTACCTACCTACCTTCTAAATATCGCTTATCAAATTCTGAGGTGATGTATGAACGCCATCTCGGACTGAAGTCTTTTGCCACTTTTAGAATGAGGAATTGAAGCTCTACTCCTACGTTGTAAGCCTATGGGTATATGAACCCCGACAATCTTCATGCAGAATCTGGCGCATCTTATCAGACATGAGAGACTTGTTTTTCAACTTTTCGCGTATCATATAACCTATCGAATGGCCCCAACATCACGTTACGGCACAACAGCCTGAGCTGCTAATCTTCTACCTAATCTACCACAACCGTCTTTAAGGTACCCCATCAGGTTGCCTAAAAGCCTATAAATAATTTGGTAGCTCACAAGTCCAAACAAATTTCATCCAATAAATAGCCTAATGATGTATATCAAGTTCCCAGACTTGTAGTCATAAAAACTTTTCGAAAAATTTCAACATTCCACACTCTGAAATTGCTCCGAAAAAGCTTGCGTTTCGTTGGCGTCCCACCTAGTTGCGGCATTGTTTGTTCATCAATTCACACAACAAATCAATTTGCTGTTCAGATAACGGATCCAAGGAATGCAATAAAAAAAAAAATAGAAATAGATGTGGTTCCTCAAAGAATGTGAAGTTGAATGTCAGAACTGTTTAGCAATGAAAGCTGGTGAGACGAAGTTTCCTTTTTGTTTATGGTTTTCAAAAATTTTGTTTGTCTTTCAGTTTGGATTGCATTTGTTGTTTGTTTGAGCGCCGCCGCTTTGGTCACGGCTCGTGTCTACGAGGATAATGACATAAATTGTGTTGGAGCTAATGACGATGGTCGCAAGTATCGGGACATCTATGATGCATCACAGTACTGGATCTGTCCCCTGGGACAAGACTTTGGAGTCAAACAGAGTTGCCCTATTGATACTGCATTCCTGGAGAATGAACAAAAATGTGTTTCATGGAGTGCTTGGATCTGGAAGGCACCCTACACTAAATGAAGTTGTCCGAATCAACTATTCAACATGAATCAATCAGAGCAAGGGGGTGACATCACCTAAGGCTTATTATAGGCATATACACACATACATATGTAAATGTTTTGGTAATAAAAAAATGCTAATACGCTGATGAGTGTAGTCACCATCTGTCTGTGATGACTTTCACGCGATTATCGTTCCAAAAAAGACGAGAAGAGGCAATGGAGCTCGTTGAATGGTGATTTATGTTCTGACGCTGTTGACACGCTCTCTTCGACTTTATTGATACACGCCGTCAGTGTTGGGCACATCGCCATCAACACTGTGGTGTCAATAAACGGCGCGAAGTCTGCACGTGACTCAATATCGCGTTTAATTAGATAACAAGTGGTCGTGTCGTTGTTGACGTTAACGAAGGTCATTGGGTTTAAGTTTGTTTGGCTTGGCTACGCGAGCATTTGGAAAGTTGACAGTTTGATAAATATGACCGTGTGGCCTAATGGATAAGGCGTCGGACTTCGGATCCGAAGATTGCAGGTTCGAGTCCTGTCACGGTCGACCAACGATTGTTGCAAACCTTTTTATTTATTTTTTTTTAATTTTGTGCGTGTGGGTGTAAGTTTTTCCAAAAAAAACATGAAACGTTCACAAGCGAATGAAGTTCAAGTGTTCAATGTTCACTTGTTCTATATTTTCACCACGTAACGAGGTAGGTTGTGGGTGATGACAAACGAGCCAAATGTAGCAGGCATTATGTTTGGTCAGGTCTGCCATGATCTGAGACGCAACATTGAAATGGAGTGAAGTTGAACGGAAAATCCAATTCAACATGTGTACATGCTTATGGAATTGTTGCTCCATTTTCTTCAATTGAAATGTTTTATCAAACTATGCCCGCCTTATCAGCTGACACATGTAAGTTGAAATCACTTAAATGTTCCACGTAAGTAAAAATATTGACACATTGTAGTCGATACAGACGCGAATAAAGACCGCACCAGTATTTTACATTTAACTTTCAGGTCGTGTTACAGTTCGGAGTTAATCCTC
Organism: Criorhina ranunculi; assembly: GCA_951813785.1. Lineage (NCBI taxonomy): Eukaryota > Metazoa > Arthropoda > Insecta > Diptera > Syrphidae > Criorhina > Criorhina ranunculi. The sequence goes on from OX638381.1 coordinate 17,490,296, forward strand.
TTTTTCTGAAGTACACTTGGGAAAATTTGGTCTGCCTTTTCTGTGAGGTCCAATTGGAATGCTATCGAAAAGTCTTGAACTAGCCAGTTGTTGTAGAAATGCTTATAAGCTCTTGTTTCGTGATCGCCCAGCTCCTTATTCCAGCAAAGTACGTCGCGATTTAAGGTTAATTTTTTTGTTAATCTTGCTTCTTGGATTCGTCTACAGGTACTCAAGGACTACAAATTGACGTGACCTCCTTAAAGCACATTCTCTTCTAAATGTCGATGATGTAGAACTTAAAATCAATGCTATGAGTAAACAGAGACCGACACGATTATGTATAACAATTATCGCATCCATAAATTACGCATGTGACTTTAAGTTGTATTGCAAATGAGTGCTTCTTCACCTTCGAATTCACATGCCTTTGTAGTTGCATTCCGCTCCGTAGCATTAAAATCCATTTAAGTTTCATCTGAATTTGCAAATTGTATCAAAGCTTAGCATAGAGCTGACACACGAGTTTTAGCGTTCACCAAATAGAGAGATTACCTGTAACAACAATATTTATAAACATACTTAGCACTAATAATTAAGACTTCATTTTAAGAGGCTTTCGGTGCTTATATAAAGATTCATTGATGATGACAAATGTAAATTTATTCGATTTGTTCATAGGTAATTGGAAGAGGACATAACTTAATAGATTGTCAATAACCTTGCTATTGGATTACAATAACCAAGTTCATCGTGATGATGACAGTGAGGCTGAATAGTCGATGTAGTCACAATATGACTGTTCCTATTTTTATTTAAGCTTAACCTTTACTGCGGATTTTTCTCAGGCCTTTTGATTTTATTCATTAATTAAATTTTTTACGAAGTTACTACTAAGAAACAAACAATACTCCATTCAGTGATTGATTAGACTTTGATGGACGGGACAGTTGGGAAGGCTACTTGTCAGCCTGAAATAGACATTTACGAGTTGTATCATCTTGGGACTGGATGAAGCATAGAATCGCCAAGACACCTTCTTTTATCATAATTTGATTGATTAATCCACTTGGAGAACGTACATCCTATATACACCTACAACAAAACGTCCTTCAAATCTCTCACTGATGTTCATTTGAATTTCAATAAAATTGTTGCCATCTTCAGAATCGATAAAACTCTCGAAACACATCTATAGTTGGTGCTTTTAATTTCTGCATAAAATATCAATTTCAAGTATCTCTAGCATGAATTTTAAATGAAATTACATAAGGGTTTGCAAAAAAAAAAATGAAGAAATAGAAAAACGAATTTGAACTTCACTTTCAAAAAGCGTTTCGCACACGAGCACAGCAATTAATATTATATCATTCCCACTTGACTCGCGTTGCTGTAGATCGAGTATGCACCCAATTGAAAATCATTAACCTCAAAATGATCATCAACCATCAAATCATAACTCTCGTTACAATATTCACGTAACCGATAATTAATACGGATCCTACGCACTGTAAATATTCGACAGCAAACTGTAAGATAGTGCAAAAATTATGAGTGGCTTCAGGAAAAATGTACGATTTACACATTTAAGAAAAATTTTATTGATATAAGTAGTCTCACCGAAAACTTTTGGGCTGATTGTATAGACTTGTGACACATACTTAGGGTAGTGGCTACTGATTTCATAAAATCAGCCTTTCAAAACTTATAAAAAAAAAAGTACAAATATTTGGCGCGACAGCTTGCAGAGCCAAGGCCTAGCTTCTTGTAACCATTCATGTTGTGCCAGTGCCTTCCTGCTTCGGTCTACATAAACGTAGTCTGACATATGTACTTTAATAAATACTCGACGCTTTTCAGAGTTATAATCTACAGGCTTGTACTTTTTTTTTTTCTTTTTTTCTGTCGAGCCGTTGGAACACCACGCTGGAGCACTCAGGCACAACAACAGGTTTATTGTATTACCAGCAGGTACAACCCTTTTACTGTGTTTTTTCGTCTTTTTAAGAAAGTCGAGTAAGAGCTTCAGTGATAAGGAGCTTAGATGGTTACCAACACTCATCACATCAGCCCCAAAAGTCTGCCACCTGATACGAGCAAAGGCAGGACAATCACAAAGGAAATGTTCTGCAGTGTCGACGCCCTCTCCACAAGCGTCACAGATAGTGGTGTCACTTAAACCTAACACATTGAGATATTTGACAAAATGCTAGAATGCCGCGGATTTCTTACAGACGTCGGGAAGGATCTGTTTAGTCTGCATGCATCCTGGAGAGTCATGCAATCTACGGTTGTGTTTGCTATAAACCCAACCATCGATTGAAGCCGTAACCGAATATACGGGCAAACCTAACGTGGGTTCAGGGCCGGGAAAGTTTCATTTTGAACCTTGCTTGGCAAGCTCATCGAAGACCTCATTTCCGGTAATCCCGCTGTGTCCAGGGATACAGTCTTGTACAGTTTTGATTTAAAAAAAGCTGAACTTCATTCCACTACGCACACCAAATCCGTTTTAACCAATTTTTTTAACTCTCCCTCTAACCCTTAATCATTTTTCAACTTCAACAACATGATCCCTTACAAACTTACTGCTCTCGGATTTCAATCAACCATTCTTAAATGGTTTGGATCGTATTTGGCCTTACGCAAGTACAAATTCTTTTTTAGATGGTTCGTGTCTGACTGTTTTAATGCCACTTCTGGCGTCCCTCAAGGCAGCCACCTTGGTCCTTTGATCTTCATTTTAACAATCAATGACGTTGAAGGAACAGGAATTATGTCGATGACATGAACATTGAAAGTGCATATTAATTTAGGAAGACTTCAAGGTGATTTTAGCTTAAAGTGAATAAATGTCAAGCCATCACATATTCTTACATCATTAACAATAAGGCAGTCGGTTCCTTCTACATCCTCTTTGTACAATGTGGGCGTTATTTGCGTTAAGGAACTAAGGTTTCGTTCTCACTTCTTATTTTGTCTTCTTTTTCTGTTGTGACTACATTTTTCTTGTTATGTGACATGATGGGTGCGTGCTGCATCTTTCATAAGCAAGTTTCCAGAAGGCTTAGTTTATATCATGTCTCAGTACCTCTACAGGGGTCAGAACTAAGTGATCGACCATTGTTTGGTTCAGTTTTGAAAATATTCTTACCAGTTTATCGGTCATTGCGTTCGACGCCTTTATATCCCAAAATCCAACAGAGTGAGTCTTTCCGTTTTAAGCTTAGGACTTCGACATCTCTTTACTAGCTCTTATTGTCTGTGAAAATGATCATACTGTCGGATTTGATTACCCTTTCTTCATTTAAACTTTCTCTAGCAAAGGAGAGTGTTTGAAAGTTCAGGTCAAAGCTAGGGAATGGAGTTATGTTACTAGTTTTTGTTTCCAGCGTGACATATTTGGCTCTTTTTCCTAAGGTTGGATGCTTACAGTTTCTCGAAAATTGTTTTATCGCTAACAACGCAGACTGATTGGAAACCTCAGCAAGGGCAAGAAATGGTGTCAGAGTTAGTTAAAAAACAGCTTAAAGTTATCTCTTTTAAAGTTTGCAGTATCAAAGTGTTATTGTTGCCAAATGGGTGGATTGATAAAAAGCGATTGCTGACTGATCGTTACTTAATCCTTTTTGCACAAATGGGTTTTAAATAAGTTACAACAGTCGCCTTTTGGTTGTCCCTTACATGAAACTTCAGATAGAGAGATGTTTTAGACTTGGATTCCATTGGGCTATCCTTCTGGTTACGAGTGATTGTTCTCATTGCTTATAATCCCAAAAAAACAGCAAAACGAAGGAAAAATCTAAAAGGAGACCTTAATTTGATTTTTAATTCTTGTGATATTCTCAAGGGGTTTTCTCATTAAACATGCTATCACGACAAGTTTGAATACTTAATGCCAAAAGAAGCAATTTCCTACATAAGGCCAAATCAGCAACGCCACTCCTACCAACACGCAAATACTTTAACATAAAATATTCAATGATCATTCGAAGGACATATTTGCTAATACATTTAGAATTTATAAAATCCAAGTTGATTATCGTCACTGGGCAATTCAGTGGGCTATTTTTGTCCAAACAGGATACAAGATAACATTATAATAATTGGCAGTGATATATATATGTACAGAATGCTTACAAGGTCGTAATGCAATTTAAATTAGCCAACGAAATAAAAAATAAAATAAAAGGACATCGACATGCAATAACAATCGCACTCCAAGTTCAACAAACGTGAGTGTCCTTGAAGTCAGCAACTGCGAATGAGAAACAATAAAGTTCTTTTACTGTACAAAATGCTGAAGCGTAGATACTATTTTCAAAAATAGAATTTCATGTTTATGGGACATTAAATGTAAAATTTCAAACATGAAAAGTAAAAGTAACGAACAGGTAGGCAGCTGTCGGGGAATGGTTTTCAATTGACAGACCCCAAGTGAGGTGAAAAGTTATAGACAGCAAAAGAAATTTAAGGGGAAACTTACAGGAGAGACACAAATAACCTTCTCCAGTTATGAAAAGAAAACGAAAAGCTTTCAACCCCTGACTACTCTGAAGGGGTGCTGTGCTCTATGTACGAAATTCTATCGATTTAATACACTTTCAATGTGTTGGAGCTCTCCTTCAATATCACTTCAATCTGCTCCGCCTTTTTGACTGAATGACAGTGTGAAGACAGGGCCCCAACTCTCACATATTTTTTTTTTTTTTGAGGGATAACCACTCCCTCGCAGCCATGTTGGAAAAATGGTCGATATCATAACCCATAATGTGTGTCTCCGGCTCTCTCGCTCTCTGTGATGGATTTTAAGTGAGTCTCCTCTCTCGTTCCCTAAGGTCATCGAAATGTCAAACTTTGCTTTAGTCGTTGTGGTTAGGAAAGGAAGGTAAAACTGTAACTGACACCTATCGTGAAAGCAAAACAAAAATGAAAATACACACTCTTTTATCGCAATTTTTTTATTTTTTTTGTTTAAAATCCAATAAACGTGCAACTGCAAGAGTAATGGATAATGGATCACGTACTCATAAAAGTTTGTTCCAAAACAAATGTTCGTTCTACATCTTTGTTGGAAAGGAAGTGCAGCCATTTATGTTCTTTTGTTGGGAAATTTATTTTGAAAACGCGCGGTTGCCATATTTATGCGCCATTTTCTTGCACTGAATGAAGTTTATTTAGAGAGCCACTTCTTGCCAGTGACCACATTCAGGAGGACCACATTCTTCCTGTTGGAAGTTTTGTTTGGAAGTAGCACTTTCATTGAATTAAAATTAAATCAAAACAAGTTGTGTCACTTGGCCTTTCACCTTTTGTTGGGCTAATGAGAGATTAAATATTTAAAGGATACAATTTTATTCCTTCACAGTTTGCTTTGGCATAAATTATCATTTTTGTAGGTTTTTTTTTTGTTGGTGTTGAGTGACTTTAGAGATTCGTCTTGATTGGATCGATGTATCGGTGTCACGTCTTTGTTTGCCCTTGTCAGGTACTTACCTTCCTTGACTAATTTGACAGAAGATTGACAGTTGGTATTTGTTGGCTTACATATCCTTCACAATTTATATTCATTAAATTTTGAAAAAAGAAAGATTTTTGATTTAAGATGGAAGTGTGTACCTTGAGGGTGTACTTACCGGTAAATGCACTTATTTCCTTTTTATCCTGTGAAATGTCAAACATGGTCTTCTTTTTCTTTTTTGTTGGGAAAAATTACATTTTTTCAATGATAGATGACAGAGGATGAACTTTGGCTTTGTAAAAAACTTAGTTCGTAAAATAAAGCATAGAATGAGAATTTACTTAAGGCATGTCCTTCATGCGTACAAACGTGCATGTATACTCAATGTAACATTGTGATTATAAAATGTCACATAATTTATCTTGCGCATTGCATGGTGGATAACATATTTTTCGCTGTAAAACAATGAATCTAACTCATTTCGGTTGGCAGTCACGACTTTGCACGGTTGTTTCGGGATAATAACTATTTCAGCGTTTGTTATGCAAATAAGGATGAGGTTTTTCGGGTTTTGTATGCGTGTTATTGAAATGAATCTAAATATTAACTGAACTATTGTATGTAGAAGGGGATATACGTCGTACAAATGTATTTTGTATTTGTGTGGAGAATTATTGCAAATGGATAAGAAAGTTGAGATGAAAACATACATATGTACATAAATACATGTGTATATTTAACGGTGGTAGAATGTACTGGTGAATTCGTCAATTCTCGTTCTAACTCAATTTCATCAGAAGGAATCCCCAGACGGGTTCAGGAGAGATGTAGCATTTAATCCAATCATCTCATCTTAGGCCTACCAGCAAGTCGCTTACCTAATGTAGTGGCACATATTGGAAATCGGTTTGGGAGAATCGGAGTATAGATGTCACTAGATCTCTGCGAATTATTCCAGCATTATCACGAAGGAGTCTCATTTCCACAATCTTATTCTCTGGGTCACTTCTAGATTTCATGACTATGGGAATGTTTTGGAACAAAAACCGAGCTTATGAACGATAACTTTGACACCCGGCTTGGCCTCCCTTATTATAAACGGCTTCAGCTCTCTCATGCTCCACCGCATTTCCAGGCCGCTTTAATGACACTCAAGAGCCATTGCAGTTCCTCTTTACCTAAAGTCGTGAGCCTTTCTGACCGGATTTCATCCACACCAGCCGATTTGCCAACTTTTCGCCCTTAAACCATCCTTTTTCTATGCAGGGTTAGGCAAATGCTTTCTTATTTGTCAGGAACGCGTTGAAGACCCTTGTTGGTTGAGGACCAGGTTCACGCTCAGACTATAGTGAGTACATAATGATTGAACTAAACCAGTTAGAGACTATCTTGTTAATCACTAGGAAGAAATTGTGGGCTTATGACTTGAAGTTTGAATTGGTTTGACAGTATAGCGTCTTGACCTAAGACAGCATCAAATACAAGCTCTTCCAATGCATCACATGGCTTGCAGAGAAATAAAGACTAGAAACGTATGTAGATAATGCGCATGAGTGTGCTTCTACTTCGAGGAAGTGCTGAAAGTGAGAAAGAGAGAACAGAACATACATACATTTTTCGAGAACTTAGAAGATTGGAGCCCTACAGAGGTTAAGAAAATAAACACAGCCCTGACGTAACGCAAGAAGCAGTTCCGAGGTTGAATTGCCAGAATAAAGAGAAGGTTTGGTCAGTCAGAGTCCGACATACCCGCAAAACATGGCCAAAATAACCTTAAGTAAGCTCGCACACCTCATTGAATCGAAAATTTGTATTCAAATGTTGTTCCACTTCTTAGTTTCGTGCTCATTTACTGCAAAATGTTAGCAATAAAACAAATTGCAATATTTCCAATCTCCCTCCCGACATAACCTCATCATTAGCCGTTCTTTCAATTCAGCATCCACTCTAATTAGGCTCCATTTTGATTTGATATCTCTTTGATTATTCCACTCATGAATAATTTTAGCAGCTTCAATGTTTATTAACCCTATCAGAAGATTTACACATTTATAGCGCTAAAAGTCCCCTCATGAGGATCAACATTCGTAGATATATATTCGATTTAATGACCAAGCTACGTCGATATTTTCCCTCGCAATAGAATTATGTTCCACACGTATGTAGTTGTGCATTAAGTTTGAATAGCATCATAAACTGAACTAAAATTAAGGCAACCAAGCTTCGTGATCCATTCGCATGAAATTGGTTCAGTACCCACCGACATGATGCTACATCCAGACGAGTTTAATTCACCATTAAAACCCCTCGAGCCAGATGTGTGAATGTATCTTTACTTCTTTGTGATGTGTTGTGCATATTAAATGGTATACTCCACCATCACCATCCCTCATGTGTGACCAATTAAACCGGGGCTTCCAACCAGACATAAAAAAAAAACTTGTTACCCCCCAAAACTGTCAAACACATGCATGATTCAACCCCTTCTCTCACCTGTGGTGCAGTTTATCTGCAAGAAAATCAATATCGATAATTTTTGTGGCTACCCTATCAAGAGGGATGGGTTGTGGACAATTTCTCATTAACCCCACCGAAATGGAGTTGTGCCATAGCCACGTACGTCGCCGTCATCGTCATCATCGTAATAATTGAAAACAAATAGTGAAATTGGATTTTGGGGGTTGTTTCGAGCGAAAATCAAATTACGCCAAAGCATAGAGATAGAGAGAGAGAGTGGAACGTCAAGGTGCTCCACAAGTTTAAGCACATAATTGTGACGTTCACTAATTAAAGTGCCAGTTACCATTAAAAGGCGTAATTAAATTTTATCATAATGAACTCGATAACATCATTAGAGATCGCTTGTAATTTTGTGGCTAATTTGTAGACATTTTGTGTATAGGAATGCGTTAGTCGTATCTTTCGGGTTTGTGGTATTTCATTTTCATTTTCGATTCTTGTACTTCTTGGAATAGAATGAAAATGAATGAGGCTTATCCCTGCTAAATGTCGCATATAAGATCCTATCCAACGTACTGTGTGAACGTCTTAAGTGTGGCAACCGGTCCGGCAGATCGACAATAGACTATGCAAATCCTATAAAAAACCAACAAATTTCAAGTCGAGACTCATCACCTTTTCATCGACTTCAAAGCCGCATATGATAACATTCATGGGCTTGAGATTTACATGGCGATGGCTGAATTCGAGATCCCGGCAAAAATAATCCATCTGTTCCGCATGGGGCTGGAAAACACGGGTCGTAATTTGTAATTTAGAAACAGCTCTTCTGAACTTTTTCAAACACGCACTGGATTTCAGCAAGGAAATGCAATGTCTTGTGATTTCTTTCAGATCAGATTCCAGATCTTCCAGGAGCAAATATTGTGCATGGCAGGTGTTACCATGGAAGGCACTGTGTGCCACAAATCTGTCTAGCTGCTGGGAAAAGAAGATAACGTCAACATCATCGATCGCTCCCAGCGTGCCGCCTTAGAAACTTTCGTGGCAATTGATGAACAGGCGAAATGAATTGCCATAAAAAAGTTGATGTTGTCAACGGACAAAGAAGCATCTGTCCACCACCTGCAGACATTTGTAACTTCGAAGTCGTTGAAGAGTTCACCCACCTCGGAGTAAACATCGACTCCACGAATGACAGCAGGGAATTTAAAAAAAAAACACTAATTCTTGGAAACTGCTGCTTCTTTGATTGGGCGAAACAAATGGGTTCAAAACTCCTAACTTGAAACACTGATTCTGCCAATTCTGTTATATGGTTCCGACAACTCTCCAATCTTAAAAACTGTCTAGAGAAAAATAAATTTTACTGAACATAACCTTATTTTCATAATAAAATCATCAATGTAATTAATTACATACGTACTATAGATCAAAGTAAAATGATAAAACTATGCCAAGCAATCCTCAAAGAATACTTTTACTTAAAAGCACTCATAACCTTGCATATAAATTCTTGAGATTTCTCATATTTCCCTTGAAATTATGCAAAACTATAGAAAGGCTGCATTAGAGGTAATTACTGTTGCACTCGAAGAGCACCCAGGAGGCTGCACCTACACTTTAAACATTACCACTTGGAATATCTTTGCTGTAAATAAATGGACTCCATTAGACTTTAATTAACTAAACACTTAAGAATATTTATTGACTGTGAAAAATTGTTTTTTTAAATGTTGAAGCAGTATACCTACAACAATTAATTACAAAGACTTCACCTCCTTAGGATGGTATTGTTTTTAATTAAAACACAACCTACACAACAGAAAAGATTTACAGATTTCTTTTCCCTCTAACTACTCGTATGTACTTCTTCTGAGAAAGGATACACGTATATAAACTTATCAAATTATTACGCAACATAAGCAAGAGTCTAATGTGATTTAAATTATATTCAAATCAGCTTATGCTTACACAACCGTAAAAAGAATTTTCCCAACTTTCCTACGAATAGGTATACCTTCCCCGATACGATTGGAATCTTTCACAAACACAACATGTGTATTTACAAACACCTATTTCGACATATAACAATTAAGTATTTATAAGGATAAAAAAGCAAAGCGTACCGCCATCGTTACATGAAATATCCTTCGTTGTATACGAATAACGATTTTTTTTTTTTTTCATTTCGTTCGTCTTCAGTCGTCACACCCTATACACACACCCATCGTTTTTGTTTATTTTTAGTGAATAATTTATTATTAACCTTCTCTCAGACAGGCCAGAAAATATCGATCCGTGGAGGAATAGAACCTTTATCTTCTTGCGTGTGTTATACATATGTAGGTAACAACAACCGACATTGGTGAACAAAAAAAATAAATTAAAATCGTAAAAACAGGCTTTCGTTTCACAACCCACATGCTTTAACATTTTTCGAATATTTTTTGAAGGAAATTGTTTTTGGGTTGAAGATGAAATTTAAACAATTTACCAAACCGTCTGCGTCTTTGTGGAAGGATATTTCTTGCCCGTAAAACAGAGTTAAGTGAAAAAAAGAAGGAAAACTGTAAGCTGTAGGAGGGTGGCACAGGATACATTTTGTTTTTTTTAAGAACCAAGCGTTTAAATTGTGTTTATTGTCGATTTTTTTATTTCACAACCAATACCAACAAAAAAAAACAAACAAACTTGAAAAGACACTAATTAGATACAGAATTGTCCATGAAACGTTCGGAAATTGTTTCACTCAATTGGCAAAGGATAACCACAATTGTAAAAGTCTAATTATCATTAAATTGATTTTGGTTTTTGTCGGAAAATGGTTTTTCAAACCAACAATTTCCTTAAGTGGGAGTTAGTTCTTGGTAGGAATTTGATGGGAAAACTTTAATGCTGTCAGGTGAAATGAACGATGAGACTTTAATTATATCACGTTTGTTCTTATAATAAAAGGGAATTTTCTTTTCAGATGAGTAAGCAAGAAAAAAAAATGTGTGGAATGTGTATTCGTGCTAATACACTTATCGAGATTTCGCAGAATATACGTTTCTATAGGCTTTAGACCTTGAGCCTTTCATTTATAATTCATAAGGGTTAGAGTGGCTGTGGTTTTTCATCTGTAGAAGTGGTCATTAGCCGCAGTTTTGTGGATTTTTGAAAACTCTCTTTCATATGCCTAAGTCCGTTTTTTTTTTTGGAATTTCAAAACAAAAAGGGGAGGGGAAAGTTTTTATATAATTTCGGCGACAATAATGCGACGAATAAACCATATACTGCATATACCGAACATCAAAAATGGATGAGGGTGCTCTTGGCTGCTTCGAGAGGAAAATTCTTCAGATGATTTACAGTCCCGTCTGCATAGACGATGAGTGGAGGAGGAGATACAACCACGAACTGTATGGGCTGTAGGGACATCAATTTACCCAGAAGAGTGAAGGTGCCTGGGTCATGTAGAGCGGATGGACGCCAATGCTCCGGTCCGAAAAATCTTCGAATCCGCCCCCGAGGGACAACGCAGTAAAGGAAGACCGCGACTCAGAGCAGGCACGCAAGTTGAAAGGGACCTCAACCAATTTAACGTGTGAAACTGGAGGCAGTTAGCTAAAGATTGAGCTGGCTGGAGACGCTTGTTGGTTGATGCTCAGGTCCACCCCGTACTTGTAACGCCACCATAAGTTAGTAAGTAGGTAAGTGCTGAATATACATATAAGCCAGTTTGAAACAGGCCTTATCCAACTTTCCTAATGAATGTGTGAATAACTCCTGTGGATGCACTTTTTTAAAGCATGAGAAGTAAGGACTTCCTCTTTTTTGCTTAGAGAGATCTACGTCTTTTTTCGGACTGACATCTCGAAAAAATGCAACCAACTTTTATCGCAGCTGTTCGTAAACGAAAAGGGATAGGGACATGATTTAGATACCGTTAGACAGAGGAAGAATCTTCGCAATAAAAGCTTAATTATTGGTTAAATTTAAGTGAGATGGAAACGTCGCCAAAATTTAAGAAATTTGCCTGATTGACGAGTCGACACCCGTTGCTCTGAGGGATAGCTTTGACTCCAGCATCTCAATTTATAACTAGAAAGCCTCGCTATCGAAGGTTTGTCGAATTTTATGTTAAAGGTTAGTTTGAATTTCGTTACAGGGTTTGAAAGCAGATCATTAGTATAAAAATGTCAAAAATGAACCAAAAATACAATAAATACCTCCTTAGCTGACCAACCAAAATAAAGGGTGCCAGCTAGATGATGCCAAGAAATGCCGTAAAATGTACTCAGGTGGCCTCAGACCTATAGCTACCTTCTTCTCCTGCACTCACCATCGAAGTGCAGTACGAGCTTATGGACGTTTGTACAGCAGCGAGCGTCCAGATATCTGGGTTGAGTTGTTCGGGGCAACACGACGCAGTAAACACTGATGTTAGAGTATGAGGCTTGTTACAAGCGTTCCATGCGGACATGTCTGTAATGTGTTCGACAAACACTGGTTCCATCTATACTTGAGACCTATCACCTTATAGCAAGTGGCTGTGATCAAGAAAGTTTAAGCGAATGTGCGAGATTGACTGCCTATTTTTTTGATGTCTGTAGGATCAAATCTTCAAACCAGATAACCAACCCACTGCCAGTGTTATGCCTATGCAGTAGAGTTGACATCAGCTTTTCGTAGTTGATCGAATTTTTTGACATCAGAAGTTGAACCTGGCAGATTTGGAACCGAGCTTTACACAGAACGACACACTCATATATTTGTATACGTAGCAGGTGGTTAGTATTTTCATCCTTTTCTAGGCAGAGTAGGCTTTCAGTTTTTTGACTTATGTTTATTTAGCTTAGATTATATCTAAGTTGTCTGTGATCGGGGAGGAAACCCACACGTCTCCTTGCTGCAAATGCGGGATATTTTAGATGAGCACATGTTTCTCTTCCACCTGTCTAGAAGCAGTAAATGGGTTCGGGTGCTACGAAAGTTCTGGCTTGCTAATCAGCAATGTTACGGCCTGATACCAATTAAAGCAAGAATTTGTTGTAGCTCAGTGAGTCCTGAAACGTATTGAGACAATACTCTATGGATTTTGAAATAATCTAGTTAGAACTTTGTTCTTTAAGAGCAGCTTGACTATCCGTATGTATATGGATGGACGCACCTTTGATGTCCGATTTAAGGAAAATATAAGCTTAGGCTTCTATTTCTATGGCGTGAAGCTCGGTATAGAACACACTAGGACATTTTCCGAGTTATTTTCAGATTTTGAGGTTGGGCCCAAACATGGCGATACCGACTCCAGAATTCATTTCGAAATCTTAATCTTTAACAAAGCACAGTGAGTTTTGTACAGAGTCAGATACCGTGCTGAACATCTCTAATTTGGAAAAATCAAAGAGGAAGCCTGTAGGGAGTATCCCTGTTTGCTCCTCGCGGCCCTATCAATGGATTTTGTGATGCAGGTCCACTATTATATGCGGTAATAGAATACACTTAGCCAAGTACTACATTTACGAACTCTCTTCCATCAAGACGTTCTTCGAAAAAACCAATCTCAAGGATTACCTATGAAAATGTTTTTTTTTTTTTCAAAGACAAGGAACGAAGAATTTCTCTAAAACTAATTCCAATTTCATCTTACCATTCGAAACTAACCAATGAAAATACTCAAATACAAAGCACTAATTTGCATTTCAATTAAAGTCAACCGCAAAACCAAGGCTTACTGGAAAATCTCCATAATTTGTGCAAAGTCCTACCCAACAACTGTCAGTTTTATCTGTTCATCTTGCTGTCAGTGACCCGTTTTTCGACTTTGTTGTCATTCTGAAACTTGGAAATTCTTAAAACGATTAAGATCGACAATCCACTACTAGTAGTGTCGCCATTGTTTTTCCAAACGATAGAAATCCGCTTTCTTTTTATCACAAATAATTTTCTAATAGAACACGACGAACACACTCAAAATTTGTGGGGGAATATCCTACATATACACAATACTACTTATAAATTATTGTGACGTAACACTCGAAAAGTTTTTCCCATCCAATTGGATACACAGAAACATCTAAATGGGAGCCTGCGCATTCTATACCCTGTACTCCTTCGAGGGGTATTTCGCAAAACACTATACGAGTATATATCCAGTTTGAATTCCTTGGAAAAAAAAGCCTGCTTTTCATCTACACATACACAATACACACACAAAGTAAAAGCGAAAAGTTTTTACCTACATTACCATTGCATAGGTACAGCAATAGGTAGTGTGGAGAAGCCAAGGGAGGCAAATAAGGAATACCAACACGCTTTTCAATTTCAACTCTCTCCCAACAACACTGGGGGGTTGGATTTTGAATACAACCAGGCACAAGGCAGACAGAAGTTACCTTTACTGCGGCCTGGACGAACGGTGGTCGTTGTCGTGTGCAGGATTAATCCAAATATTAAGAACAAAAAAACAAAATAAAAAATATTTTTCTTTCAAAATTCCCACACACAGTAGAGGTCATTTTTCTTTGGTTTAGTGTCAAATATTTCAGTTTTCTTATTTTTGGAATTAATTTCGAGTGCACTAAAACAAAAAAAAAAAAATTACGGGTTTTCGAGAGAATTGAAAAGGAGCAAGTTTTGATACAACACATAGAAAATCCTCATTTTGAAACCGCAAAAAATTAAAAATAAAAAATACAAGTACAAAGTGAAAAGAAGTGAACATTAGTTGATTTGAAAAGCGTATTTGAAAAGAAAAGAATCGACTGAATTAGTGTGTTTGCTTATTAGACGACAGTGGCGTCTTCCGAGGGTACAAGCAGCGGTGGTGAGTCCGCCCTGTTCTCGAAATTAGGGGGATCTCTGTTCGGTAGTGGTCCAAATTCCCCGCAACGTGTGGTTTCAAATATCCGTGGATTTCTATCAAATCGCCTGAGTAACATTGCTCCACCGGACACAGGTAAGTCCAACTGACCAGTGATTATATAACAAATATCCGTCGGATACTCACAAAACTACGCAGTACCAACTTATTCTGTGATCGACAACGTTGTCAAAAACTGGATTTAACTATTTTAATTTAACTTAACGTTGGATTACATAATACTCGTACCTCTGCTCGAATGTATCTACCTTTATTATCTACACCCGCTTATTGATCGATGGGGATGAGGTGGAGAAACGAACAAAATACGCACAAGAAAATTCAAAGTACTATCAGTCACCAAAAAAAAAAAAAAAAAGAAAGCTTAGCGAAAACTTTTCCAGTGTCAGACATGAAAATGATATATGGATACATGTGTGTACGTGTATCTTTTTTTTTAACAAAATGTATCTGTTTATAGTGCTCGTCCCATTCATTTGGGAGTTTCTTTGGATCAGTGCACTTTTTTTTTTTTTTTGGCTGTGGTGTGCTTTTCAATGGACAACAGAAGAAAAGATACCCGCCAAATATATCTTTTGAATTCACATTCGCAATTGATGATATACTTACGATTCACCTAGTTAATTAACGTGTGATTTAGTTTGTTGTTGCTGTAGCGCATGATCGATATATGTTTTTTTTTTCCTATTGGCCCTCCAAAAAAGATAAGAAAAGAAAAAGAAAGTGGGAAGTAGGAGGAAACTGCAATAAAATTGAATGTACACATGAGATTACTAAAGTCTGAGAAATGTGTATTCGTCTATATTTAGAACGGTGGAGTCTGCGCAAGGGAATTTGCTCATTTTTTTTATTTAGAAAATCAATAAGATGAGTAGAAAATAGTAGGCAACGATTCATTCTTTTCTTTATGAAAATCAAATTGTGTCAAGAGGTGGTTTTTCTTCTTTTTTTTTTCCTAGAGAACTTTACATTCTTTGACTTAAGAGTGGAACTCTTCAATTTATGCAATCTTAACCTTGCTAAGGATGTTGTCTGTCAGTGTGAGCGTTTTGGCGTGAAATCTCAAAGTCTTACAACTGAGGATTGTACCTTTTTTTTCCACAATTGAAAGCTTTTTCAAGTCCATTACATAAGTTTCAGGTTGAATAATTGCTGGTTTAAAAGAAAAACTAATAAAATAAATCTGTCAATCGTTTCGATGTTTAGAAAAAAATTATTATTGTTGCTAACATCTTCCTTTATTCATCGAAATTTGATTAAAAAACATTTTATTTAAAAGAGTTACGTCACTGATGACAACAAAATAGTTTAAATGTTATGCTCACCATATTTCCATCTTCTGACTTTTTTGCAGTGTATTCTAAGAAAATATGACATTCTTAAAAATCTTGTCAAGTCCGAGTATCGTCTTTTTTTTTGTGAAAAGGGGGTAAAATATCACGGTAAGAGGCATCATTCAAGCTTCAAGCCTTAGGAAAACAACCAATTTTTTTTTCTCATGTAATTGTTACTTAATCGGCGTTCAGAGTCGGCAATAAAAACTGAAGCTCCCTTCCATTCATGCGAATAACATAACATGCGCAACCCGAATTATTTCAATAGTTTAGATTTAGATCTTTTAGCTTTGACTTTTGTTTTTTATAGTTTCCTAGCGCTACAGGGGTTATGAATTGCTATTCACACAGCGCTAGTGTTGGTGTAGTGATTTTGAAACTCAGGTTGTATTACGTTTCAGTCTTGTTCTTCGAGGATGGTGTTAAGAATGACTGGGGTTGCCATTGCTTATAATTCACAGTATTTCTTTCGAAGAATAGAATATATCATTATCACTCATTCACTCAGTACTTTGCTTTTTTGACTCGCCACTGTGGTTGAAGAGACATTTTCTGTAATCTTACGTTGCTCAAGTGGTTTTAGCGGTGAAAAGCTGAACAAACAGATACTTAAGCCTAGTTTCTAGTCTCAACAATGAGCTAGAATTTTTCCTTCACGCTACCACTTCGCGACCAGTAATGCCAAATCTCAGAACGTATATTTAGTCATAAGAGACTTTTAAATATGTACCTCATCCATATTTTGTTAAAAAACAAAAAGTAAATGCCCTTTCATTTATTTCAAGAAGCAATTCCTTTGGCTGACCCTATGAATATGGGCAAGTGGACAAATGAACAAATGAAATGAGTGAATGAATTAACTAAACGACGGTTTTAAAACATAACCGTGAGTTTTCCATTTCTTCTGATAAAATGTACGTCCAAAGGAGACAATGTACGGTCAAAGTTCTTTCTACATATCTGTCAACAGAAATGTGACATTTGAAATCCAAAATGGAAAAGGATACTATAAAATGTTTTAATGAATATAAGACTACAAGACATGCAAAATGCGTTTGCCTACAAGAATCAAGAGGAACCTGATTTAACACATTCAACTATCGTTGAAATTACTTGCGATAAGTAAAAACTAGGAGGCTTTTAAAAATAGATCGATACAGACTCGCGAAACGTGTTGAAATAGTGAAAATTCACTACAAAAATGTTGAAAATATCGCGGGAACGTTTCGTAAAGTTCGTACTGCTTTTGGTTATCATCAAGCGCCTTCTCGCACAGCTTGATAAATTTGAAAGTTTCAGACTGGTTAGTGATGTGAAGACTCCAACTTGTGTTCGTCCGGCAAGGTCAGCTAAAAATATAGCCGCCGAAGCTGACAGTGAGACTAAAACCCTGGTGTGTCCATTTCGAGATGACCACAGGAATTGGGCCCATTCGCAACCATTTTACACCGCATTTTGCGTAAAGATCTTGGCTTTGATGCTTATAAGGTCCAGTTGACATAAGATGAAACCATGCATAACGCTGTACTTTTGCTGATTGGGTGCTGGAAATGAAGGCACAAGATTGTTTACACAAAATTATTCCATTTGTCTGGGTTGGGCACGTAAACAAACAGATCTGTCGCATTTGGGGCTCCGAAAGCCGAAAATAGTGAAACAATTTCTTCATTCACAACTAGTGACAGTTTGGTGCGGTTTTTGAACTTGCGTTGTCATTAGACAATATTTTGTCGAAAATAATCCTGGTGCGACAGTTTCAGTGAATGGATTGCGTTATCGACCTTTTTTTTGCCTGAAATGTATGATATGAACGTGGACGGCGTTTATGTTCAGTAGGACGGCGCTACACAGCTGGTGAAACAATGGCTCTTTGGCGTGAAAAATTTCCTGGACGTGTGATTTCTCGAAATGGAGACTTCAATTGGCCGCCTTAGACTTTTTCCTTTGAGGCTTTGTTAATGATAAAGTCTACGCTAATGCTCCACCGACGATGCTGTTATTCGCGAAATACAGCCACAAATATGCGAAAACGTAATGCAAAATTTCATCAAAACAATGACTATTTGTAGGCAGAGCCGAGGAAGACTTTTGGCCGATTGCTAACCTCCAAGTTTGTAACTCTGCTAAACACCTTTTTTTTAAGTCGGTAAAGATCAGCCGACTACAATAAGGCGACAAGTAGGAAAGCAGAGCAAAAGGATTTTCGAACGTAGATATCTTTGTCGAATATTTGGTCATGTGTAAGACTTGGGCGAATGGAGGAGAAGATATAAGCGCGAACTCTATAAGCTGTTCCAAGATGTGGATGTACAGAATTTAAAAAATCAAGTTATGACGACTGCATTAGCTTGGCCTCGAATGGATAATAATTCTCCAGCCAAGAGGATCTTGAGATGAAGAAGTAAATCAAAATTTTAAAAGACCAAGCGATTGCCTATCCCTAAGCGCGCTTGGAGCCCGTTAAGTAAGTAAATAAAGATCAGCTTTGGTCTACGACTTTCAATCAAAAAAAAAGAAAAAAGAAACTCGACACCTCGTTTTAATTTCAAAATTCCTTTGGCATTTTGAAATTGCCACGATCCATCATAGACAACTGCCAAAGTCTGACAACTTAATTGTCCTTAAACTGTCATTAAATTCCAGACCTAATTACAATCCAATAAATCCTTCGACGCAAAAACAAAACTCCCTTGGAACCTCGCGAACACTCATTAGACGCGTAGTTAATTACTAGAGCATGGAGTATGATACATTGAATCGTTATAATGGATTTAAGTTACTTAGCGTCAACCTGCCGTCATGGTATAAAAAAGTGATTTCATTAAAAATTCCAGAGCATAATAACTATACACAGCGATGAGAGCATCCCCCTAGTCTATGAATAGAAGAAAAGAAAAAACCCTAAACCCATTTCCTCTCGCCAACAATCGAAGGGGATGCGTGCATAATTTCTTGTTTACCCTCAAAATTACTCGCTCCTTCGGCTGATGGAAACTGTTGTCTTTGCAATCAGCCCATCACCCCTTGCGCATCACACCCCTGCGAGTTCACTTTGGTCCAAACCTATCCCGGCTTATTTATCTCGACGAAACAATACCCACTGTGGTCGTGTAAAATAGCAACCCCTCTGTTGCAGCTGTAAGTTAGCGGTTGTATGTCAAAACAAAAGGATAATAAGGAATACAAATTGCTTTTATGGTTGTTCTTTGATACAATCGTGCAAGGGTGCCGTGGATATGCGAGGGAGGGAAGAAAAATCCCATTTACCGTCAAAAAACAATTTCTAGATATAACATCATTTTCATCGCAAGGATAACTGAGAACATTTTTTTGACACACAAAAACCATTAAATCGGGGAGATCATGTGTTTCGCTGGTGTGAAGATATTGATTGGAAAAGAATTAGAAAGTTTATTTAGGCAACCCCTTCCATCATCAGTGTCCTTGTTTGCATACTGATGAGAGTAGCAGTCAGATGACATTGTGACTCGTGATGTGATATTCATGCGTTTTTTTTTTTGGTCTCTCTTTCGAAGGATAGATAACCTGGATTAGGATTGACATTGTTTTAAGTGGTTCTGATATACAGGGTATCTGTGCAACTTAACGGCTTGAAATTGGAGTATAATCCTATTTTTTGCCTTTTTTCTACCCTTCCTTGGTGAGCTTAATTCCTTTTTCGTGTCACTCTCTCTTCTCTCTCCGGGGATGTTTGATGGTTTTATTAAAATTTAATTCATCGAATTTCGTATGTCTTACTGGGGATTTTCGACTAAACGGATCCTCGCATGTTCACTCCATCTCTTGATGCAGCGAAGCTCTCCAGGGACTCCAACTTAAGCAATTGGCCTTTTTTCTATTTTGTGGGTGGACAGGCTCGTATACATCCTGATCCTACACATCTTAAGTTTCACTCGCACTCCAAAGTAGAGAATGTGGTATAAATTTTCTTTTCCATTTTTTATTACAAGTTGCGGTCTTGTAGTGAAGTTCTTTTTTATTTCTATTTACAAACACACGTTCAGATGCGATGGTCGTTCAGTAAGTATTCCTTGGATAAGTATTTAACCTCCCTTGGGGGAAGTTAGTTTTTGCTCAATCATCAAGAACAACAGCCGAACTGAATGGGATGTTGTATAAGCATACATATCTGAGGCGGTTTTTAAGAGTGTATGTGATGTTTTACTGTAATGATATTCTTGCCGAAGGATATACTTAACTATGCTTGGAAGTTGTTTTCATTTTTCTTTTTTGTTTCCATGAGGGACGGGGATAACCTTTAGTATATGTACACGTAAAGTGGGTTTGGTGGAATGAATTTACAGATTTTTTTTTGCGACCAAAATATTCATGAAGTTCCAAAAAATGAAGGAACTTGGTATGTGTGAGGCTATAAAAACACTGTCATTACTTTGCAAAAAAATGAGCATCCTGAGGATTGTTTAGTAGCCACAAATTTTGGTCATACATTCCTGAAATTTACTGCCCAGAGCTAAGGAGTGACTAGAAGACCTTGACTTTTGTTTAAGATGGTTTAGGATGTTTTGAGAGATGTTAACCTCGGGAGGTTTCTCATCCTCAGCTTGTTGTTACATAGATCCTCAAGTTTTTAAAAGAATTGTGTGCCAAAAGTTCTTAATCTCTTGTTGACATGGGCAGGACGTTCGTTAATCTGATGACAAGCATTTTGTTTTTTTTTTGTTTTTGAAACTCGTATGAATGTAAATAGGACGGTGTGTGGTAATTTGTAGTACCTACATCATAGATTAGATTTTCATACATATGTAGAAGTAATATATATATACTACGCCGTCTTTGCGAGTCCATACTTAGTTATGTATGTATGTATGTCCCGTTACCATACGGTGCCAAGAACGCTTGCGTGACATCGTGTTTGCTGTTCTGTAAAGCGCTTCAACTCTCAAACTCATTTCAAGGGTTATAGATTCCTTTTCAACCATTCTCCGCCACGTTTGCCTAGAGAGACCCTCTGTTCTGTCAGATTGGGTAAGCGAACTCCACACGAATGTGGAATAATCTACATAGTTCTGTGTTTCCTCATCCCTATAACCCTCAAGCATTTAAAACCAACGTGCATCGGTACCTCCTTCGTCTCTCCTCTAATTTTCCCTAATGCCCGTGCTCTTGGTTAAGGGTATTCACAACCCTTTAAGCTCTCGCTAATTATAAAAAACAAAAATGACAAGATTGACAACGGAATTCTTACCATTTTCTTCGTCAATTATTGTCAATAGAAATATTTATGCAAAACAACCTTTCGAATGCAGCTTTGGCTTTCGATTCTGCTGTCCACATCGAGTTGGATGCCACCTTCAGTCGAGAAAATACTTCTTAAATAAAGAGAGCTATGAACATTCTCGACCTGTAAATCTTGTAAGACTGAGTGCTTCTGCCTTTGTCTCGACTTCTTTCATTCGGATTTCAGATTGTACACTATTCGGTGACACACACCAAAGTCCAAGTCCAAAATTCTATACGAGAGCAAACAAACGTCGTCAGTCGAGTAAGATGTCATTGTCTGTACGAAGAACATCACTGATTGCGACCAAAACGTAGGTGAAAGCATGCGCAACCCTTAGATCCTCAAAATCTTCAGACAACTTATCGTTATGCAGACCCTCATCGGCTGCCTTTGTAATGAGTTTCTCAGGAATGCATTTATGTATTAATACCAGATGAAGCAGAGATCTGTACTCGTTGAGTTGTTCTATGATGATCCACTGGGTGTTTATGTGGTCGATGCAGGAGAATCCCAAGTAGAAACCGGCTTGTTCTCTGATTTCCCACTGGGAATGCTGGATTCTTTTACAGCGGTTTTAATCTCCGCGTTACTGGGAGGGTTGGATGCGTTTTCGGGTATTTGTTGCCTCGAACAGGTTATTTGAATACGAAAAAGAGGCAAGGCACCATCGTCTTAATGGTTTTGAACATCGGCAAAATGTTATTTCCGCCTTTTAAACTGATTCTTATTCAACGTCAGCAAGGAACCACCCAAACTCTTATTTGGAACTCTTATCAACAACCAGATCCTTCATGATTCTACAAATGGTCCAATTGTTACATCTATTTGCTGCTTTCTAACTCTTGCAGCCAGGGCGATAAGGAGATTGCGTTTGTCAAGGCTTTTATTACACCGTAGTTTTATCCTTTTCATGCAGTTTCGGGACTTATGCTCTTGGATCTGTTTCCAGGTTTCTGCGGATAGCCAAGTGCTATGGTGTTTCTCCCTTTTACCGACAAACCGTTTTGCTCTGGCTGCTAAAACGTCTTCCAATGCTCTTTAGTAGGTTCGAGCTACAAAACTGCATCTCAATTTGAGTTGTAGTACAATGATCCCTTTGATATTTCCAATTTTGCCATTCTATTCCCTATTTCTTACATGGTTGCCTGCAGTAGCAAGTCTTTTCCTACGTTACCCTTCAAATCAATATAAACCAGTTAATACCCATGCAAACTTGAACTTATCTAATCCGCCCTAACCTAACCGCTTCATTTAAATTTCTACAAATTAAGTCAAGTTGCAGGACTTGACAAAAGAAACTCTTCTCCACACACTATCGCCCAAGCAATCGAAACTTAATTAGACTTAGCCTACTTTTGAGGTTAATTATCCTCTACAACAATGCCTCTGCGATAACAAGTGGCCGCCACTTGTCTTGACCGTGCTTGTCCATTTAACTGGATTACCCTACTCAGGGGGAGGGGAAATGGAAAATTACACCGAGAATGTGTGATGAGCTAGCATATGTATGTGCATAACCACATCCTCGACCCATTCCAAAAGTGGGCACCAATAGTAGCGCACTTGTGCTTCTCACATTCAATTTGTAAGCGCTGCTGCGCCAAAAGAAATTACTCAATGGCTTAGCAAATTGTTTCCAAATCATTAGACACCCTTTCTTGGGGTGTGGACTATCGGGACATCGATTTCACCCTTTCTCATCCAATTGTTGTTTGTTGTCAATGTGTTAGGGCAACTGGTAAGTATTTGAAGTTCCAAGGTTATTTCAGATAGCACGACCACAATTGCAAAGGGAGATCTTATAATTGTCCAACATGACGCAAGCAATTGTATTGTGACACGTCACACTCACCCCTCCTAAGTTGAACACAAAAAAGGAAGGGAAACCAACTAAAAAGGAAGAAAAAAGTTCAAAAGAAATAGAAAATAATTGCACTTGTATTTTTCATTGCGACACAAATGCTGGTAGTGTTTGAAGTAATCCCTATTTATTAAGGACTTAACGAAGCCATAACGGTGTTTCACCGAAAATTAAACGCAGCTCTACAAATTCCTTAATCCGAAAGTGCGATAAGAAAAAAAAAAAGAAAAAGAGAAATGTTTTGATGTGGGTAGCGAATGTCGATTAAAAAACAAAATTGAAAAGAAAATATAAAAAATAATTTGATTTCTTTATTCGTTCCTTTTCATTCAAAATGTCGGGGACTTTTGCCATGGGTAGACGACGACAACGACGACAGGATCTTTTCTTTCAAGAGTGCATACTCGTAATTGGGTTTTTGGTTTCGCAAGCGAAAAGGACCTTTTTTTTACGAACAAGTAATACGAAAGTAATGAGGGTTTTTTCTTTCCAGAAATCCTACCTTCATAATGGTTCATTTCTTTTTCTTTTTTTAAATAATATTATTCATGTTTTCAATAGGTTTAAAAAGGACTGAAAGATGGTTAGAAAATTTGTCGAAAAGGCCTGGCAACACCCTATAAGCAGAAGTGCCACAATCTATTTAAAGGACCTTCTGAATGTAACATGCATGAGTTGCCTGTCAGTGTGTTTTTCCAGAGGTGGCCTTCAACTGTGAAGACGCGTTTGAAAGAGACAAGAAAGCCTAACTGAAGTCACAATTCGTCAATTTCTTATTAAGGATTGTTAAACGCTCAGTAGAACAAGAATATTGCTATCAATGGGTAACATTTCAGTAAGTCCTTCGCATACTGTGAGTAAAGACATCAGCAAACAAAGTTTAAATAACTTTCCTGGCTTTCTTCGGACAGCTTTTCAGTTCGTGATAAACCAGGCTCAACCAACAAGCCTCTCCAGCTGGCACAGGCCCTAGCAAATTGCGTACACCGACTTGCGCGTGTGATGAAAGATAAAGTCATCCACTTCTTCGAAGTTCCTTCAGGGGTGAAGCAAAGACCCTTCGGTCTGGAGCATCAGTTTTCATCCGCTTGATCAAGCCACCTTACCTGGTGTGAACGTATTTTAGTTTTTTTTTAACAACTCCTATAGTCCTCCACATAGTTTTGGGGGGAACGAGATCCCATTTATTTGGCTAAATACAAGCTAAACAAACTTAGAACTAACTTAAAAACTAAGATTATTTGGGGTGGTGGAGGAGATCGAATTTAAGGGAGGTCGTAGAGCGGTTGAAGTCGAAGATGGTAGGGGCAGGGTTTATTTTTCGGAGCATACGGAAGATTGGTTCGTTCGAGCCATAAGAGGTGTAGTGGGTCGGTAAAAAGAAGAGACGAGGGGTTCGTAGATTGCGAGGGTTAATGTTGAGGAAAATAGAGTTGTGAAGGGAAGCGCTTTCAACGTGACCTGAGAGCAGTCGATGAATAAAGAGAATATCGGCTGAGGTTGAAACGGTTTTGATAGGAAGGTAAGATAAGAGGATCATTCCAGAGCAGACCTCGAAGAGCGAATCGAAGAAAAGGGCGCTTAATACTCTCGATTCTCAAAATATGAACACGATGATGTGGGGACCATACTTGACTGGCGTATTCTAGGAGGGGGCGGACGAATGTAACGTAGTAACGTCCCGTATGGGTTGATGAATTCTTTGGACCACCGTTTTCCAAAACGAAGTAATGAGTTGGCTTCAAGGATTATCTCGTCCATGTGTGACCGGAAATTGAGTTCCCTGTCACACAAAATGCCGAGGTCGCGAAGATATTGAACAGAGGAGACAGGTTTATTGTGCAAGAGGAGTCGGGGAGGGGATTGGTGACGCTAATGTGAAAAGGTGATGTATTGGCATTTGGGTATGTTAAGTTTCAAGCAATTTTTAGGGTACCAGAATGAAAAATTGTCGAGGTCTTGGTTGAAGAAGAATGGAGTCTTGGGGTGAGGAAATTGTTTTAAAAAATTTGATATCGTCGGCGTAAAGAGAGACATACCGTCAACGCAGATAGAACGATAAATCAAATGTAGAACTGTCCTCTTGAAGTTCCAAATACACGTTCATATGCTTTTACAAATTCTAAAAGAAATTCTTCTGCACCATACAGCAGATCGGGAATGAGAAAGGTCTTGTGAAGCATCTCCTTGGTTCTACTTAACAAAGCCTTATTGAATAATTGTCTCCTAAGGCCAAAGTAATAGGTTTTGGCGAGTGTTGCTCTACATTGGATCTCCGTGCTGTGCTTTACTACCTCAAACTTCTAGTTGCCCATTGTAAAATGCTGGCCAAGACGTGGTCGTTGTGTTTCGGTGTTCCTACTCAGCATATTGTTTGTCTTCTCCTTGTGTACAATCAGAAACTTTTCAACAGCTTCTGATTCGATATTTGCAAATATGCAAGCGACTGCTTATGGTTTCGAGTTGATGTAAGCATCTCGAAACGTTCAAACATCCTTGAGGAGTATCTTCTGTCGGTCTCAACGTGATCAATTTAGTTGGCTGTGATTTGATCAGATGACTTCCATGTTGTGGATGTTGAGATGGGAATTTTCTACAATACGAGGAATTTATTGGATGTCACAAGCAAAAAGATCACTGTACAGCTCGTCGTCATAAATCTCTCGCAGGAAACAGTAACCTATAAAAAGGAAAGCATAATCTACCTACAGACTCCACATTCCTACTATGAGCGATTCGTCTATGGAGAAGGTTATCTCGTGAGCACTAATCTTCTCTAGGCGGGATTATAGTGGGATTTTTGTTTTTGAAGTATTTTAGTCACTTGCGATGCGAAGGACTAGTAGTTTATAGCGCTCTAACAATGGAGACATGTCTGTGAAATTTGTGAATAATTGGGTGCAATTACCTGAGACTACGTTCCCCATTCATCAATTTAAGTTCACCATTCTCTAATTATTTGGTAAGGGTAGACGAAAATCTCATATGGCACCATTTAAGTCAAATATCTGTGAGGTTTCCTTCTTCTTCGAGTTTCAGGCTACTGTTCGAACTTCATAGCCTTGACATTCTTTGAACCCCCCTTTAAAACACAATCATAACTCCTCCTGCTTCTCTTCTTTCTATTCGGTTCGCGAGCAGTACTCATCTATGAATATCCTGATTGTTAAACAATAAGTTTGAGCGAATAAAAAATGCATGCTTTAATCGAAATGTTGAACAATCCTTTCGGTTTCCCATTGTTATCAATGTTTAAATATTTATTTCTTAATTGTCTCATCCTGTTCCAATTTACAATGAATTATGCAACCGTAAAAAAAAGAAGAAGAAGGTAAACAATAAAATAGCTAACACATAAATAAAACCTTCGATATCGATCGCCTGACTAATCCACCCACAATTCATCCCCTCTTAACAGTATAAATGGAGACCGAATAGTAACCATAACCATAACACATTGTACCTTCCGGCCTGTTCGTTCATCAGCTTCCCCCGGTGTCTGGTTCCTGCTTCTGTTTGCCATATGCGATGTCATAAAATATTCACATGAATATTACACATCAATATTTAATGATATTTCAGTCAAAGCGATGGATGTGTGTTACATCCCCATAACGGTAATACATTAGACAGGATCTATCCATTGCTGTTGATTCCTGTTGTGCGGATATGTTTTATCCCAAAAAAAAAAGGTAGGGCGCGACTTTATTTACGTAACTTCCGCTTCACTGTCGTTCTTCTGTCACTTCAGCGAGGGCGGCGATGTGCAATGCAATTATTTTAGTTGTGAAAATATTTGAATTCTCCTCTTAACGTGAGAGGGTGCTCGCAGAGGGTGGTCGCCCTTTTCAGATAGAAACGAAGCAAAAACTCATTAATATTTGAATTTGTTTGTAACAAAATCAGTCAGTTTGTGCTGAAAATTTCATTTTTCAATAGGAAACCAGAAGGACACTCGAAGAAATATTTCAAATGTGCATGAGTATTCTCTTCACGAATGTCCTCATGATAAAGTAGCGTTCCTCGTACATACACGCACATTGCTCGTCATTTTATGGAGAAGGGCAGAGAGATGGTGCTGGGTCACGAACCCACTTGAATTTTATCTAATTTCATCACTGGCCTCGTTACATACAAGCAGCGCCACCACCATCCCCCCACCGGCATCGTGTGGGTGAATATTTCCTCAAATTTCGTTTCATAGAGACGGACTGTGTTTCCCTTTTCCTTTTATTTTTTTTTTTTCTTTTCCTATACACACACCTGACGTTTTCCTACGAGTCATCTGATGTGGAATAACTCCTCGTTTTGAAACCCAACCTTAAGTAATTTGTAGTCTCTGAACAGAGGGTTCGGCCGACTGAGGGCGAACGTTTCATCTTCAGTTTCAGGATACCAGAAGCCAGGTGAAATTTCAAACTCATTTCATGTTGAATAGAAATTTTATCGATTTTCTGTGGTGGAAACGATTGTTTGTTTTCCGAAATTTAATTTTTTGTTTTTTTCTCTCCGTCTAGTGTCCTTTTCGATGCATTAGACGAGGGGTAGTTGTTGTTTACTTGCCATTTGTAGCTATTCCCAGATAAATATGCAACTTAATTGCGAAAGGAAGGGACAAAATTGCAGATGGATACATTGTGAGTGGGAGAGGCAAAGCTTCCGCGCTCCTTTCGATGGATAGAACTGCAGAGAATATGAATGAAGAATAATAAAGGTGAAGACAATCCAACAATGTTAATTAAAAGTGGATTCAATTTTCCTTTGTGTACGTGTCGAGGAGGTAATTTACTTATAAATTGTCTGTAGCCACGGAAGCGATTAAAATTCTAAAGCAATGTCTATTATTTGAATGGAAATTGCTGGAGCTCTTTTCAATTTTCCATTCTGGAAACGGATGACATTTTTATTTAAACTTTATCTACAGTTGTACCTATGAAATAGGGGTTCTGAGTCAATTAAAAAAAAACTTCAACAAAACCAGCTTAGAATAGTAGAAAGGAAGCGTTCATCTTATCGACAACAAATTTGACCAAAGTATCTAGAACCGAACATCAAGTAGCCCATGGGCGGAAACTGGTCTTATCCAAGCCACCTTGTGCGTATTTAAGCTTCGTACAGTAAACAAGCTTCACCATCCACCGCACAAAGTCGGCAACAAAAATATTTGATCCTTTCCATCCCTGCACGGCATGAATGATTGTGAAAAGCTTAAAAGCTAGAGCAAGGCTCTCTAGAGGCTGTTGCGAATAAAGTTTGTAAATTTTTAAATACAGCCCCCTTCGTCAGCGAAACAGATTTATAGTTTTTAAGGTCATTACAAGGGTTTTCGAGAAAGGAATATAAACCTGGCGATCAGCCTCCCTAATCACTACCAGCGGGAAATAATGGCAATAAAGGAAGCTCTATTATGGCTGAAGCGGAACACAATATGAGATGACTGAGCAATTCAATATTTACTTTGGATGGGTGCCTTGCCGTAGTGACATCCGTGGATAAACTTGCCAAATCTGGGACCACCCTGGCAATTCCCTCTCATTACAGGGGCATCGGTTCTCTACCTAAGATTTATTAGCCTCCCGTCATCTTAGATCTTAAGAACGCTGTATCCAAATTCTGGCACCACGATAGCTCGGTCCTTAAGGTGGAGGTTTGGTCTTCCTTATCGTATCAAACCTGGGAGCTGGCATTTAAAGATCCTCTTGGCTTGAACATTGTTTTCTTTTCGCTCGATGTGGCCGAACTTAATTCCCTCTCATTCCAGGGGCATCGGTTCCCTACCTGAGATTTATCAGCCTTCCATCATCTTAGATCTTAAGGACGCTGTATCCAATTTCTGGCACCACTATAGCTCGGTCCTTAAGGTGGAGGTTTGGTCTTCCTTATCGTATCGAACCTGGGAGCTGGCATTTAAAGATCCTCTTGGCTTGAACATTGTTTTCTTGTCGCTCGATGTGACCAAACCAAGTTTGTCGAAGTGTTTTGGCTTTTTGAACTCCATCAACATCTTGATACAGCTCATTGAGTTCGTAGTGGTAACTATTAATGGTTGTGAAATTTGCTCCCATACTCCAATTGTACCAGAAACTTATTCGCCTATTGATGCTTGCAAATGTGTCAAAAATGAAATGTCATAAGACTTTGACGTTGCGGACTGTCACTACTTGGCCAAACCTTTTCCATTGCAAAATGTGCACTTATGAACGCGCCCACACCACAAAATTAAACACAATTCATTGGTAAACATTGAAATTCCCGGTTTTGTGCACCTCCCCTCTTTATTCCCTTATTCAATTAACATAATTAGAGAAATTCTTCGCCCTGAAACCTTTTTAAATCCGCAAAAACTTCCTTTCGCAAATGTAATTAAAAATTCCACTTTAATAACGAAACAAGACAACGTTTGCGAACAACAAATATTGAAAAATCATTAAATGCCTAAAAATACCAAACAATAGAAAGCCTTTGGCAATCCAAACGAAATGCAAATAGCATCGTTCACGCACGACGAACTCCTACTGTGCACACAGACGCCGATCCTTGGAAGTCAGTCATCGTTGACACTGACAGGCCACCAGGTATTTGACAAGGAACAACTTAAACTGTTTGTAGGTGTGGAAAATCGATTTCATTTTTACTCTTGTAGCAGGAATAAAGTTTAACCGAGGATAGCTTCAAACTTAACGAAGGACTAGGGAAATTGTCTCAAATATTAAAAGAAAACAATTCTCTTTTACGTGACTAAAGGTATACAAACGTACACAGACACAAAAGAACTTGTAACAAGGGTTGAAATTAGAGGTTGCCTTATCACACTGAGATCGACCCGAACGACCGACCTATCGTGTTTGAAGTCGCGCATATTTTTTTTGGTTTAAATTTTTCTTTCTCCCCACTCAAAGTATCTACACGCTCCTGTACTTGACTCAGACTTTCAGCACAAAAAAAGGAATCAAGTGAACCCATGGTCGTGAAAAAAAAAACCACACACCCACACACCTAATGATAACAAAACGAATCGAGTTTACAAGGATATAGGGTGGTCTGGTCAGGTGGTATGCTTCAGTGTATACAAAAAAATAATAAATATAATTACACTCGTACCCCTGGCACATACATAAATGAGTTCAAGGGGGGCCACACATAATCACTGTAGCATGACGCCGCCGCACCGTGGCGGTAGAGCCACTTCAAAACATAAAGCTTCTGTGGGTTGGGGTCGTTCCTCGTCAATGACGAGCGATTTTCACGCAAAAGGGTGTAGCTTAGGTCCTCGAAGCGTGCTTTGAGAAATGTCTGTATTTCGCTCAATTGAGCTCATTTTTCTTTATTTATTGCTAATATTTATGTGAGTCCTTGTGCTTCCTTTTTTCTCCTTTTTTTTTTGGGCGATAATGAAGGTACAGTTCGCGCTGAGTTTGCGAGTGACAAGCAAGGGTATGCTTTTGCCACATGTACTCGTAATACCCGCCCAATGCGGGCGTAGGTCATACATATGCTCGTAGCACTACGATTCCCTTGTAATTATCGACTCTTTTCCTTTAATGGCCTCAGAAGAGTACTTCGTTCTCAATGCACGAACAAATGTTTCGCCATCGGAAGGGAGACCAAATTGGATACTTTCGAAACAGTAAATTAGGTTTTGACCTTAAGGGGTGATTTGCACGAAGGACAAAGTTTCTGAAATATTTGCAACATTACTTGGACTTTTGAGACAATTGGAAGTGCCCAAGAGTATCATTTGGGAAAATTAAAATGGAACTCACCGTTAGATAATTAGTAGTAATAATTGGAAGAACTAAATTCTGACGGTTCACTAATTGTTGGGAAGGGATGCCAGGATATATTATACAATAAACATTACAATAAACAGTAACGAAAAGTGAAACACTTATTAAAGGCAGAAGGCAGAGCAAGCGAGTGGTTAAAAGGTGCACAAATACTGAAACGCTTATACTTGTGAGGCAGGAAAGTGGGAACTATTGATCATTCTTTTCCTTACAAAATAAACGACCGCTGGAGTAAGCAAAGCATCAGCAAACCAACGCTACAGTGCTTAATTTTTCATTGCGCTGAAATTTGTTTAAGACCGAGACGAAAAAAGTGAGCGGTGCGAAAGTTGTAACGTTTCGGCGTGGCAGACTATAAAGCTCATGACAACCTAGCAGAAGCAAGGCGCGACCTTGGAGTTGAAAAAAGCGAAAGAATTGTGTAGTGAAAGGGGTGTGTAAGACAGGCGACAGTGGACTTATGTGGATACGCAGTGTTGAAGAGAGGGAAGACGTAAGATAAATTTTTCAAGACTGCCAGTATCGTCTTGTTTGGTGAGTTTTCGAAGTGGAACTTCTTTTTTTTTATTTAGCCGCATTTGTAGCAACGAATCCGAAATGCAAAGATGCCTATTACGTCATGTGTACAATTTGTTTTCCAAGTAGTTACAACAGCTGAGCAAGCTGGCTAATGCTCGAGTTCCACAAAAAAAAAAAACGAATTTGTTCGCCGCGTCACTGTAAAAAGAGAGCCTGAAAGGGACCCATTAATCGTGGCTTGTTTCGATGTCTCTTTGCAAACGTTCATCATAACAGTGGCGTACACTATGTTGGTTGAAGTGTTTTTCAACTGTGGAGCTTATAAGGGTTCGTTTTGTCACCTAAGATGACATCTTTCAAAATGACTTTGTTCCTCTAGAAAATACTCTACTTACCCATGAAAATACGCAGTTGCCCTATTTTATTATTACTGAAGTGTACAAGAAGCTGGAAGAAGTTATATCGGCGTCTTTTCAACCCTATTGTTCCAACCCACTCGGCGTAGATATGTACATAGATGGTCGGTCGCTATTAAACATACAAACGTCCATAAACTTATCCTTCACAGCGATGTCGGGTGTGCCCAGAGTCAATTTTGCGGCATTCCTCTGCCTAACCCCAGTTAAGGTTGCAATCTTAATAATCTCGAAAGACGACATGTTTATAAAGAACAACTGTCCGACATTCCCATAGGTTGGTCTTACGTATTTTACTTCTTAATCTACAAATTACTGTCGTGCACTGTCAGTGAGGTATAAGAAATCTAAGGGTAAGACTACCAAGCCATTATTTACTGAAGAAACCCGATACCTGCCCAACAGACAGAATAAAATTTGGCATAAGATTTCTACACAATAAATCCACGACTTGTTCGATGGAGAAATCTTTTCTGAAATACCAGACTCCACCAAATCTTTCGTACTAGCAATGATTTCTAATTTGCTCTATACAAACGTTTTTTTAACAACTTGAACTGTAGGCATTTTTTGACAGTTTGTGGGTAACAATTTGGAAGTGAAAAGACGATTCAACGAATTATTTGACGTGTCAATTGAAGTATTTCGTCGAATAGTTAATGAAAGCTACTTTTACAAACGTAGTTTTTAGTTTTAGAACGATGATTTCAGCCATCTGCATGTATCACTTTTTTAAATCCAAAAATATTCATCTGCGAAACTTATGAAACGAAACTTTCAAATGACAGGAAACGGAAAAAGCAAACGGTGAACTACGACTATCAGGCGACTATTCGATTCGTCTAAGTTCAGGCAACGAGTGTAAAAACATAATAAAATGAATTAATAAAATAAATTTTATAAAAAATTTTACAAAACGGGGTCCATTTCTCGATTAAATTCTCAGTAAACTTAGTAAATGTTATTTTTATGATTGAAATGTGTGTTAATAGTGAAAAACGAAGATAACTTAATTTAATCCTAGACAAAAATTAATATAGTAATAAATCTTATTAAATACAAATTCTAAGTCAATTTGGTAAACAGAAAAAAAAGTTAAATTAAACCGTCTTAAAACTTCCTCTAGGGCAGCCTTTGTCTTCACAGAAACAACATTTCAATCATAAAAAAAGAAAAATTCACTAAAATACTCACATTTGGTTATGATTAAAGTTTACAACAAACGATTACTTGCTCATTAATATAAACTAAATATGAAAAAAAAAAAAAACAAAAAAAAAACACTAAAAGACAAATCAAAAACTAATGAAATCTTGTTTCTGTGTCGTTAAAGGTTGTCCAGACGGATGCCACCACCACATCAACTGTTAAACGCAAATTAGGAGCACTTATCCACACCGATGATTTCAAATGGCGCATTGTCAACCGGCCGAGTCACAACACTGAATCTAATGCGATGATACCTCGACCAAGAAAGATAATAAAAAGTGGAGGCAATACGTCCACACTTGGATAAGTATTATATTTAGATCGTGCTCTTCCAAACCAAGCAGCGTTACACCGTGTCACCGCTTCCGTGAAAGCATAGGAAATTTTTGAATAGGAAATCGCATTTAAACCAATCAAAATGTCGTTCACCATACCGGTAGTAAATCTGGAGTTCCGCGAGGTGCGAGAGATCCTGTGGGAGAAGATCCAGGAGCCCATCATGCAACGCAGGCTTATCCTGGTCATCGTATCCATCGCCCTGCTACTTGACAACATGCTGTATATGGTAATCGTTCCCATCATACCGGATTACCTGCGCTATGTGGGCGGGTTTGACGATGGGACCCCAGCACCACTGCTTATAAACAATATCACAGGCAAACCGATACCCATGAAGCACGATCACCACGGTCAGGACTCGGCTACCGGCTTACTGTTCGCATCGAAGGCCATCGTTCAGCTAATGGTTAACCCATTCTCGGGGGCACTCATCGACAGGATCGGTTACGATCTACCCATGATGATTGGTCTGATCATAATGTTCTTGTCGACGGCTGTGTTCGCCTGTGGTCGTAGCTACAGTGTGCTCTTTTTTGCACGATCACTACAAGGAGCTGGATCCGCGTTTGCTGACACTTCCGGACTGGCCATGATCGCGGATCGATTCACCGAAGAGAACGAGCGATCGCAAGCACTCGGCATTGCACTGGCCTTCATCAGTTTTGGTTGCTTAGTAGCACCTCCATTCGGAGGAGCGTTATATCAATTTGCGGGCAAAGAAGTACCATTTTTGATTCTGGCTCTGGTGTGTCTGATTGACGGCTTGATGCTGCTACTGGTTATGAAACCACTCAAGGAACAACTGAGAATGAGCAAAGAAGTACAACAACAGACGATACCCATATGGAAGCTGCTCATCGATCCGTATATCGCAGTATGTGCTGGCGCCTTAACCATGTCAAATGTTGCGTTGGCCTTTCTCGAGCCAACCATCTCACTCTGGATGGAGGATAACCTTACTACGGACAACTGGAAGATCGGAATGGTGTGGCTACCAGCCTTCTTTCCGCATGTGTTCGGAGTAATAATTACAGTTAAAATGGCGAAAAAGTATCCGCACCATCAGTGGCTGATGGCTGCTGGTGGTCTAGCTCTCGAAGGGATGTGTTGCTTCATCATTCCTTTCTCCAGTTCGTATAAAGTTCTGATGATACCCATTTGCGGTATCTGCTTCGGCATTGCGCTTATAGACACTGCCCTTCTGCCCACACTGGGCTACCTAGTAGATGTCCGATATGTATCGGTTTATGGTAGTATCTATGCCATTGCTGACATTTCGTATTCAATTGCGTACGCGGTGGGACCAATTATCGCCGGCGGAGTTGTGGAAGCGATTGGCTTCACCGCTCTCAACTTCCTCATAGCCTTCTCCAATCTTCTGTATGTGCCCGTTCTACGGAAATTACGAAACATCTACGATTTCAAACATTTCGAGAATGAAGCGAACGTCCTGATGCAAGATCCACCCAACAAGGAGTACCAAACGTATGTTATGCACGATCAGCAACCTGTCGACGGCGAATTCAAAAATCACCTCGAATACGGCCAACAATACCAACAAGATAATACTCAAGAAACAAACCTCGATCAACAGAACTATGATTATCAGCAACAACAAGGAGGTGGTGGTTATCAAGACTCCAGCACCGGTTACCAACAATATCAACCAGGCTACCAGGAGCAAGGCGGTGCATATCAACAAGAGTCTTCGACTCGACATCTTCCACAGCAACGCGTTGCGAATCCATTCCAACAACAGCAGCAACAGCAGCAGCAACAACAACAGCAGCAACCAGAACCACCAAGTGGTGCCGGACCAGGTGGGCGAGTATCAAATCCGTTTAGACAAGGATTTTAAAATTTTGTCTTACACAAACCTAGCTGTAGTGTATTTTTGTTTATATGTCCTCGATCGAATAGCATACATATTCCGTTGATCTAAACAGAATTGAATGTATAAAATATCCTTAAAGAAATTATTATTTTAAATTTAATTGATTGTATGAGCATATTATGTATATTGAATGTATGTTTTATATATTTAAATTTTCAGCAAGAAAATGGACTAAGGACTAAGCTCTCTATGTATTTAATTATGTGTCGTGTAGTTGTAGATAGTCTTACAGTTTCGTTTACAACATACCAACCATAGGATTCGAAAAATTATTCGTTATCAGAGATTTATCAGGTATATTTTTACCAAATTGACTGTTTTGTTGCTATATACATATAATCTTTATATAAATAAATTTATATAGAACAAAAATAAATAAATAGTGTAGAGTGTAATAATGATGAGATAAGTGGTGAATTTTAAGGACGAAATTATAGGTTTGGAAGGCGAAACTGTATAACGTATCTTGTCGAGAAACTGAATCACTTAGAAAACTTTAAGGCCACAATCCGCCGGTGGAACAAAAACAGAAGTCTTACAGCATTTGTTGTCAATTAGGGACTCAATTTATACAAATCAAGAGTAATGACAGGCTCTCAACCCTCCGCAACTTTGCATCCTTTCGATTTTTGATTTCTGCCAATTCGATAGACCTTGTTATTAGATCGGAAGCAACTAGAGCAAATATTAACTATATTACATACCTATAATTACACAGAGCTGCGTGTGAGTAATGAGTACCATATAGCAAGTGGAATGCCATTTGTATATAGACAGTCAATCTTGCTCACTGGCGAGCACTTTTTCGACCACTGCCACTTGCGATGATGCGACGATGAGACTCAAGTGCAAATTGGACCAGAGTCTGTGTTTTTAACTAAGAGCTCAAAGAATGCGTCGTCAGTATGCTTGAAATAAGTCTTTTACACACTGTTCCTTACATTGACGTGTATTGCACGGTGTTGTCTCAAAACATTCAGCCTAGATATCTGGTCGATCGCTTCTGTAAATGTATTGTACCTCCATAAGCTCGTGATGTACGAAGATGTCAGATGACCCTAGATTATTGTATCAACTTTGCGGAATTTCCTGCCGTCTTCTCCCGGGCACGTTGTGTATATTTCCACTTCGCCAGTATCTTCCTAGAAGCCTCTCCTTTCTCCCTGAGTTCAGCTTACCAGTCTCTGTACTGTTCTCTGTTGTAATTTTTGGGGATTTTCGACATTATTATACTATTGATCCGCCCTCAAGCCTTGTAACGATATTCAAAATTATATTCTTAAATGTAGAACTCTGTCACACAAAGGAACTCGTATAGCAAGAGTTGAATACAATTTAAGAGTGTAGCGAATGTATGTAAAAGACAGGATTAGAGTCCTGTGACTTGGGATCTACTAAAGGGCAAAAGTTAGATTGGACAGAATAAAAGATGAACAAAGAGATTGGCAGACTAATTAATGTTAAAGCCTTCTAAAGTATAAGACAATAATATTCAAATAATATCTAGGTTTTGGCCTTCAAAGGCAAGTTTGTGGTTATGATTTGGTATTCCGGGAGGAGTCTACGAAAACGATTGCGTGATGTGATTTGAACTTTTAAGAAGTATATTTTTTATTTTAGTTTGTCGTCTAAAAATTATTAAAAATTTTTAAAGCTTAAAAGATAAAAAGATACATTTTTTTAACTTAATTTAATCTCAAGAGTTAGATAGTTGAACATTTATATCATCTTTACTTGACCCATCATAAGAAAAAACTGAACTTATCATAGATCTATCCCTTTTTTAAGCTAGGGTAGGAAATTTACGGATCAGCTTAAAAAATTGATTAACTTGACTTTAAACCTATTGTCTAAGTAATGTCAGATCAGTAAGCAGGGTATTCAAAATGAAATCTACACGATCAATATATTTTTAGAAAAACTGAATGAACTGCAAATAGCATTACAAAGTGCCATAACAAAGATTCACCATCAGTCAATTCGTGGGCAAAGGTTCAAGCAATCTATATACTTCTTCCTCCCTCTAACCATTCAAGTGAATAGGAAATAACGAAGGCAATGTTTTTTTGTAAATGAAAGTCTCAAAATACAATGATATATGACTGTAGGAAGCCAAGGAATCAAGGAATCACAGCAAGAGCAGTGAACAGCAACGGCCGTCTTCGTATGCGAAATAACAAAGAATGCTGCAATATACATAGTTAGGTATTTTAATGTTGGTCTTGCAAAGTGGTTAATTATAAAGATAAACATTAAGTTAAATAGGAAATGTAAACGTTGCGTTTTAAATCTCTTCTTTGTAATTTGGTTGAAGCATCAGTGTAAAAAACAGGACTCTTAGCGTGAATGGAGGATTCATTATTACCAAAAGCTTTTACTGTACCAAGTAGAATAGTCATATAGACCTCATGCCAATGTCTCAATGCTGATGTCGGCAGCCTTATTACGGGACACAGATGAGAGACCAAGCAGTCGAATAAAAATTATCAAAAATATTTACAAACTTCAACGTTTATCTGTCTGTATGTTTGCTTATATCTCAAGATCTACGTGAATACTTTGTATTGGGTTTTCTTAAACTTACAGTCAATTTGCAATTTGCTGACATTTAAAATCGATGTATAAAAGTCCAACACTCTACCTGGATAGAAACAATGTTAAATTAGAACAGTTTCCTTAACTTTGTGTCAACTAATGTCAATTGTTCTGGTATAACATTGTTAACGTTCAAGCAAGATTTTTAAGTCCAACAGGCCTTAATCTTCGTCTTTGAAAACTTCACCACAAGAATGCTGAGATAAATTTATTTTACTTGTTATTTTAGTTTAGAATGCAAAAAAAAAAACAAAATAGTATATATATTTGTATAGGCACTTATATATATGTATAACCAAACATTTACATACATTTACATATTTATATCCTAGATTATAAGCTTTCAATTCAATATCAGTATCTCGGAAACTGTATCAATATCGCATACATATCATAAGAAGTTTGCACAAATCTATTCGGGTGCAGTCAACGAGATATAATCCGATGGCGAATTGAAAATA
Organism: Criorhina ranunculi; assembly: GCA_951813785.1. Lineage (NCBI taxonomy): Eukaryota > Metazoa > Arthropoda > Insecta > Diptera > Syrphidae > Criorhina > Criorhina ranunculi. Next base: position 17,528,742 of record OX638381.1, read on the forward strand.
TTATTTATTTAAAAAAAAAATCTTCATTTCGTTTCATTCGACTAACGTTTTGCCAACTTATCGGCAAAATATAGTTCGAGTGTTACAAAACAATTTTTAACATAAGACACAACCAAGGTAACGATACATATCAGAGTCGTATGACTCACCTGTTTAAATTACCAAAGTGATATTAACTATTACTAGATATTATATTATAGTTTATAAGATATTATATGAATACAAAAAAACTATACAAAATATTTAAATTATATCAAATGTACATATATAGTCTTCTTACAAAAATAATATTTACTTTTATGCACCATTTTTTGAATAAATACTCTATATCATACACAATTTTACAAGCTATATTATAGGTGTCAATTTATATTCAATTAACAAATATACAAACAACAACAAAAAAAACTGTTATATCCGTAGACATATCAGAAAATACGGCCATTTTATATCCACAATCGCATGCATAACATTAAAACAAAGCCTTTGAGTACATTCACTTTTATATAAAATAAAACAAAAACCAAAAAAACTAAATTTAAATAATTTTTTTCAATTTTATTTATATTTCAAATTATAATTTTGTCGTTTTACTAGTTTTATATTTTGCATTAGAAAATAATACTTTACAAGTTTCCAATTTCAATTACCTTAAGCGTGTATTTAAATTAGTAAATATTTGAATAAGTTGTAAAAAAAAACAAGTATACTCAAAATATACTTATATGTATACATTATATTAAAAAAAAAAAACTCATGAAAAAATCTCCCATCAAAAAGTATCAATTAACGAAATATGTTTAAAAACACACATACAAATTCAATTAAATTGTGTATGTGTTGCATAGCTGCTTCGCATGCTGTGTACAATAACAAAAAATTATATATAAATTGCAAAATGTATAAAAAAAAAACAAAACACACATAAATATATTAATAGAAATATATATATTATTTTTAAGTCACAAAACATTTAATGTAAATACAAAATAATATAAACCCATGTATAGACATTTTATTTTAACAAAAAAAAAAAAGGAAAAAAGGTGCAAAGTATTAAAGCAGCTGTTACATGTTAGTGCAATTTAAAACACAAACAATAGTTATGAAATTATAATATATTTATAATTAAAAAAAAAACAACATTAAAACAACACAATTACTGAAAACGAACAAGCAATATTTAAAAATAGTTGAAAAGCGTATATAATGTAAGGTAAACAAACAAAATTGGTAAATTTTATCTTAATTTTTATGTTTTTATTTACAAATATATGGAAATTCATGTAGGTATAAGTGGTTGGTTAACGAATTATTTTTTTAAAACAGATAGACAACAAGTTATATTTCCCTCATTCCCAAGCAGATCTGGCCGGAGCTGGATTTCAAACGTTCTCACTGTCTCATCAGACAGAAAAGACTACTTATAAGCACCATAGTATGTGTCATAAGGGGATACTACACCATCAGTAAACACGCCTATAGGTTGAGCCCCTTTTACCACGGCTTTTGTAGAAACTGCATGGACAAGGAGGAGGAGGAGGAAACAATTTTCCACCTTTTTTGTACATGTCCGGCCCTCTTAGCTCGTAGAAGAGCAAATCTAGAAGCCAGTTTCTTCAATCATCTAAACGAACTGGTTGACATGTACATAGGCACACTCCAGCGGTTCATAAACAGCTCCAACTGGTTCTGCGGGTAGTATTTCTGGTTGAAGTACAAAACCATGTGGTAACACAAAGGGTAGTTATAAACCCTTTATCGCAGTTATTATAAGAAAATGGGACAAGGGTTCCTTAATTGCCATTATTTCTGTCTGCTTTGCTGTTCTCGTGATGCCGATAGCTTAGCTAGGATAGTGCAGTAGCATGAATGGATTTCAATCAATCTCTCCGGCTTTTTTAACAGATCCGGCCGGAGACCTTTAGGGTTAACATGCGAGAGTTTACTTTCTTTAGGTATGATCATCGAAAGTACTTTTCTCTCATGTCCATGCAGGACTGAGACTTAGATAGATAGGTTTTGCAAAGAGGCACTTTACTCTGCTTAATGCATGTTCTTTGTTTTGCCCTTGTTGACTATTATACCCATCGTTGCCGCATCCGTCTCAATACTCATGAACACGTTATAACATCGCACTGTGTCAGCGTATTTCTGGTGTTGGCCAGCACGTCGCCTTGTCTCAATCCTTTTGGACATCGAAGCTCTCGGCGAGGTTTTTACCGACCTTGATAAAGCAGAGCGCATTCTCCGTTGTCACCCTGCACAGTAACAAAAATCGTCTCTAAATGCAGTCATAAAATCAGTTTTCTTCAAGATCTGTCATAGTGTGAACATTTAGTCGGTGATGGATCATCCAGGCTGTTGACAAAATGCTTTTTGGCTCAGCAGAGTTTCTTGTGCGCAGTTCATAGGGTCTTCTTTCTTGACATCCAAAATAAAAAACATTCAGATGACATTTATAAATCATCAACACTCATCTTAAATGTCAAACTCAATGAAAATAGAACGATGTCCCGTTGAGCTGCCATAACTTCTTTGCTAATAAACATCCTAATAAGGAAAATATGGAAAGCCCGGAATGGATCATAAGTACTAAAGTACTCATGAATTTATTAAAAGTTGTGAAAAAGTACGAAATTTATTCGTTAGAGTTTTAGATTTCATAGCCCCAAAAAAATCAAAAAACCTTCATAGTACAACCGTAGCAGGAGACACCAAAAGGGAACCCAACAAGGTGGTCTCTTCAGCTTTAAAGGGTTTTCTCATTTGCTTGTTCATCTAACACTTATAACGCCTAAGTAGTTTCAAAAGATATAATCCTCTACAAATATGTACCTATGTTGCATATTCACAAAATTATTCGTATGTCAAATGACCAACCACATCCTTGAAACATAACCATATATCAAAGAAAAGTAAATTAAATTTTTTAACCCTTAATCCTTTTTTTAATGAATGTACATTTATTAAACAAAAAAGAAAAAATATAAAAAATTATAAAATTGGTTTCATATTTTCATCATCCCTTTGTATATATAAAAAGGTATATGTGTATCATAAATTTAAACCAAACTAATAGCATATTTAGAAATTTATAATCACAAAAAAAAAAAATAGTAATGTGTGTTATTAAATCAACAAGCGAAAATAAAACATATTAGTTAACCAACAAAATGAAAGCAAAACGAATTATGTTAACAATTTTCAAAAAGTGAATTAATCTAAAACCACCACCTTTAGGATGAAAACATAACAGTGCCGGCAATGTGTAATATAAAATTTAAATTAATCTTAGTTCATTATATAAATTTATATACCAAAATAAAATTATAATAACAAAGCTTTCTTAACATAACAAATAGGATATCAAATTATAAAAATATATATACACATAATATAAGTAGAAAATAAAAACAAAACATAACCGTTCAATATACTTTTAGTGGCTAAGTATAACAAAATATCAGTTGTAAAATATAGATTTTAAATAATTATATTTTAAATTAGAAAATTTTTAGTTTCATTGTTGTTTATTGTTGTTAAATTTAAATTCAAAACAAAAATGAATATTTCATAAACATTTTCCAAACAAAAAAAAAGGGCAGGCTGTATTCTATATCTACTATCTCGAACAACTATCTTTAAATTTTCAATACACAAACCATAGTTTAAGTTGACTTTTACCCTACCAACAAAAGTAACTCGAACTCTCTTATACTCTATTTACTTCCTTCTAATTCCATGTTTAATCAAATATAAGTTATACAAATTTGTAAAGTAAAATAAAATATTTAATAGTTAAACGTAAAACTGATACTTTTCGCTAATTAAATGTTTAAAAACAAAAATAAATTGATTAGTTGTATTTATACTGTAATACTTACACACTTCGTTTCAGAAAGGATTTTAAATGTTAACTCTGGAATGATTTAAATTAAAGATAAAACTTAAATTATAAAATAAAAGAAAATTAAACAAAAATTATGTAATAGTAACTACACAAATTGTATGTGAAATGACGAAAATTCTATTAGAACCAACATGTTCTAGTTATGATAAGTTATTATAATTTAAAATTCTAATGTTATATAAAACGATGTAAAATGCTAAAAAATATACTATTAAATTATAATTGTTAACCAAAGAATTTTGATTTTCTTTTCTATGATACGATATAGATTTGTTTTTTGTTAGATATCACAAAGGATAAGATACCCAATCAAATGGCTTTCAAATAAGACGCTTGAATACGTAGGGACATATTGTGGACCCGTATTTGGGCATTCATTAGCGACGGTCATCATGGATGAAGAACGGAGTACGAGTACGAAATGTAGCTGAAGCTCTTAATTGAATGAATTTATACAATAGAATATTTTTTATCTGTTTTATCTGGCGGTACAGAATGTAGGTTGAAATGCCTTTCACTTCTTATGCCGATGCCAAACAACATTTACTTCTTGGAAGATCTACATGAGACAGAAGCCGTACACATCATTTTAGTCGTAAGATATTATTCTCTCACTCACTTACTTGGGTGGCGGTAAAGGACCCGGTATTCAACAAACAAACCTTTCTTACTGCTTCCAGTTGCGCACTATCCTGAGGTGCGTTCTTCTGTTACTGCGTTAATCCGTAGGGTTGAATTGAAAGACACAATAGGCTGGAGCATTAGTTTACATTCCTTCTACACGTCCTAGCCATTTAAGTCTAATAAGCCGATTTTCTTTGAAGTCTTTTAACCACGAACCGGACTGAATACCTTGCAAAGAAGGTATAGTTCAAAACGACAAAAGTTTTACCGGTCGGCCTCTTGAGATGACACGCCTGTCGAAGTTATTGCTTGTCAAAATAATTCTTCATTATTTTGGCGTTTTGGGGGATCCACATCTGTAGCTTGATTGCAACAAAGTGTTCGAATCGAAGTTCGAAGCTTCTGTGAAGGTTTGGACATCCAGAACACTGAAGGAGTGCCTTAAGTCATCGCAATATGCTTAATTTCATTGACGGTTTTATGATCAAAAGGCCGCCATTCCCCATTGAGAATATTGGATGAGAAGTCAGTGTGCTTGCAATAGTAAAGTTTCGTCTCGGAGTAAAGTGAGTTCGCCTGAGTTGGTTTCTAGACGTGGTGTCTTGTAGACTATGCTTTCCCATTCCCATTTTGGCGTCAAAATCAACCAACATGATTTTAGCTTCATATCTTGGACATAAATCGTATGTTAGGAGCTCATAACAACAGCTGTTGGTGGCGTTGTCAAATTAAGCCTTGATGCGAATTGTCAGATAAAGACGTCCGCTCACTTGTCAGCGTCTTGACATCCTTTTTTTCCTCGGCCCTGCATTACAGCAGTCTAGTGCCTCGTACTAATTGTTCGACATTCTGCAGACTCTTGAGGGTCTCAAAAGTAGCTAATTGATTTCAATTAAGGTTATTTTTTCGTTTTGTTATTGTATATTTAATTGACAAGAAACTTTTTGTGTTCCTCTTCCTTCCACAGTCAAGCAGTAATTATGTCCTTGGTATCGTGTTCATCTAGTTTCTTCTAAGGTCGGCAAACAATGTCTGTTCATCACTTCCGAAGATGACTGAGCAATTCAATATTCACTTGTTTTGGATGCCTGGCCGCAGAAACAAACTGCTAGCCTAACAAGCTCGTCAAAAAGGATTCTACAAATAGGATTTCAATGGGTTTTAAGTTATAGATAGACATTGGATCACGTGGAATATTTTAAGATTTTTTTCGGGAGTATCCTGTGACATTTTCTGGAAATTTGAACTCTAGAAATAAGTATTTTGGTCTAAAAAGCAATGCAGTCTACTTCCAGTTAGTATGGTTTATTTTTTCAACCCTCTTCGCATAGCATAAGGACACAGCTTTTCAACGGTAGAGGAAACTTTCATCACTCTGTTGTGAACTACTTCATACCTTACGATGCACCACATCCAAAAGCATAATATCATTTTAGAAATTTAAATTTCCACCAAACTAAGCGGAAACCTTCACATAAAACTGCCTTGCACACATAAGTTGACAGATGTTCCACTCCATGTCATAATAAGAAAACTCATGAAAAATGTACGAACATTTAAGTACCCAAGCGGAACCAAAAGAGGAATATGCAGGACCTTTGTCATCGCAAAACTCACTAAAAAGTTCAACCAAAGAGCGAAGGATGAAGATGTTATACCACCGAAAACCACCCCCAAAAATAGAAGAAGGCCGTAAACGTTTGTTCTTTGGTGGCTGCTGGTATCCTTATGTTGTTGTTGTGTAAGTGCCTCGCATTATTAATCCGTTAAAATAAACATACCACCAACCAACTGGTGGAGGGCGCTCGCGCCATGGGTCACGGTGGGTGGTGGCAACAACCAAAACAAATGGATTTGTGCCAGCAATGATGTTGTTTACCAGAGTTCAACACACAACTGTGACCGTGTCTGCAATGATGAGGGGTACACACAGTAGATCCCCGATGGATGCGAATTGTTTTTGGACGATTGTTCATTTCGATTCGCCCCTTTTCATCCTTTTCTGCAGGGTATGCGCCCTTTTTCATTCCTCTCTTGATTTATTTGAAATTGGGGAATGGCTTGAAAAGAACCAGATGGAGATTTAATAGGATTATATTTCTTAGCAATGTAACGGTTAACTAGCTTTATGAGTATGCTTTTTTTTTGAAACTGGACTATTATCACGCTGGTGGGTGTCAAATATTACAGCTATTAAGGGGCTTATGCGAAGGATATTATACATTTAGTATCGAATAGAAATGTTTATTAACAACTTTATGAGATGCTTCTTCGAGAAATTTATGGAAGTTTAGTTCGGGGGGGGAATATATCCTTTTATTATGCTTAAGTGAAGTCCTGAAAGGATTGTTTGTGTAGAGAAGTTCTGTTTACAGCATCAACGTGGAAAACAGGTAAAAATAAAGGGCTTTAACTTATTTGTGACACTTTTTATTAAATATTACTAAACTTGAAGTGCGAAACTGTTAACAGCTCTCTTCACTGAAGTTAGGGAGACTAAGACGTGTTACACATTATGAAATAACCCCTCTTCTCTCAAATTTCTTAAGTGTCATCCATTTTTAAACCTGTCGATGATTCAAAGGTAGTAGGTTCTAGTAGCTCCCTTTGAGTGATTGGAGTTGTTAGCTGTGGCTGCTGTTAGTGTTTACAGGTCTTTCAGGCCACTTATGTGACGTAGATAAACCAGAGATGAGAATAAAAAGGATGCCTTATCTTGGAAAGGTGTCTCCTTTACTGATCTATGTCGGTAGTCTGGATCTAATAATTCGAGTGAAGCCTCTGACTTTTGACTTAAATTCGTCAAAGCAGCTCATTTTCGTTGCAGGATAACCGATAATCAAATGGTCTCTTGGCAAAAACAAGTTCCCCGCTCGAATACATAAACAAATATAAATATTTGACGCAATTAAGCGAGCCAAGGTCGAGCGTTTTGATTGTGTGGCTGTATTTGTGTGATTGTGCATTCAAGATTGTGTAATCATGAAATTTGTTCAGTTTGGTTGAATAATTCAAGAATTAGAGGTAAGTGTCAATGTATACAATTTGATGTCAAATAAAATAAATTTCAAAGAATTAAGGAGTAGACAGCAGAAAAAAGCGACGTTGGAGTGTGATGAAAGAGGTGAACAGGGAAAAAGAAGAAGAGAACGGGGAAGAAAAGAAGACTGGGATTATAAGACATTCCCGCTGTTGAGGCAAAGAAATTTCATTTCTTGTTCTAAGGTACCTATTTTCTAAGTTACACGTTTAATTTTTGCCGATTTAGTTGAGTTGTATTATAATGGACCTGTTTTAGTGTCTAAATCGTCCAGCGTGGTGTTCCACACTAGCGTGATCCTTCATCTAATATCAAATTTCAGTGATCAAATCAGGAAAAAATCCTAAAATCCAGTCATTTACGGATCCCAACGAAGATGTCTCTTGTCATCTTTACAACGTAGGTGACCAGCTTTACATATTCCAAATTATGGTTGTCGACATCGACATTTGCCCCTAACTGGTGGGCAGATCCTTCATTATTATTCGACAGCGGCTATATATACTCGGTTTCATTTGTTTCTATTCGAAGGAAACCAATCAATAACTGAATTAGCAATAGCTCCACACAAATATTTGTGAAACATATATGAATGTAGTACATCCTTGTTGTGCTTGGTGAAAATTACGCAGTCATTCAGAAATGTAATTACATGTGGCATCAGGCATCACACCATCATAGGCGTATATCCAAGTAATTGAAGTTTAATCCAATATTGCACCCAAAGGTGTATTCATCTCCAATGTAATTTTATTTTGGCTCGTCCTTGAGCGATATTCAAGCAGCGATTCGGGTAATTTATTGAGTCAATTACATTTTCATGAGCTCAACCGAGCAAAAAAACAATTTTAAATGTACAATTCAATTTAATTCAAGTGTGCGATCAATCAAGTTAATTTGTCATGCCACACGAGACACATGTATGTATGTACATATCTCCTCGTTTAACCAAACCAGTTTCTTGACACACTATACAGTAGGTAAAAACGAACCTGTCCAAGACCGATCCCAAGACAGAATTTACAGTTCTGAAATTTAACGGCAGGACTTTGACAAACTAGAAAGTCAAAAAATTCTTGTATTTAGCAAGCTTGATGCTCAGCTCCTAATGGACTTCCTCACTGGATATTTCTCACTCAACTGCCATTTTAATAAGCTGAGCATGAAACCTGCGAATATATGTCCACTCTGCTTGGAAGATCAAGAAACTGGGAAGCACATCTTTTGCGAATATTCCTTCATAGCTCGAAGCAGGCAAGTACGATTCTGAGGTTCCTTCATGACCTTGATATTGCTTAGGATCACAACGTTGTTTTCTGGTTTGGTACAACTGATCTTTTACGCCGCAGTGTTCTTCTAGTCTCTGTCAAGCAGTTCTAACAAAATCCTACCTTAGGCCAGAGAAACTATTCGATACGTACTGTTTGGTTTTGTTCACTAATCTCCACCTCCAACTGGGTGTTGAATAATCAACAAATTGAGGTCGAATTTTTGAAGAAAATAATCTTCAGCTCCAGCGAGGAAGTATATTTACCAGGAAAATAAAAAAGAGCTTTATGTTACCAGGCAATGTGATTCTACGTTCTCGATTCCGGTACAGTTGCTGCTGTGCATCTTAAACTTTCTTTAATTCTCCTAAACCCCCTTATTTACACATCTTTAGACAGTCATCATTCAGTTTCTTGGAAATAGTTTCACGAACAATACTCACGAGTAGTGAATGGCACGACATTTTCATTGAATTCGTATCCATCATCTATCATTTTATTGTTCCACATGAATAGAAGAAACCTATTTTTGAATTTTACTTATATTCAAATGCGTCATCACTGTTTATGAAGCACGACATGAACGCATTAAGCGCGAAGGCATTCACGGATCCGGTTAAAATTAATATTGATACTTCATGCGACGATAGACAAATGTGAAAATACCCCATACCTACCCGTTGTTGTCCCCCCAATGGTAAAATGTATTCCATTATCGCAATCAGAGTCCTTTCAAACACGTACAACAACGCGCTCAATCAACAGGATATAGCGACGCATTTTGAATTTTTTTTTTTTTAATCTCACCTTTCAACCCTGGTGACTACATACTTTAAATGGAACCCTTCGGATGTGCAACATCAAAAATTTACTTAGACAAACGTGTGCAGCAGGAGTTAGCTACCACTGCCACAAACGTGCAACATAGGAAGCGGATATCATTTGATCGAATCACGTCCGGGATGTTCTCCATTGAGTAGTCAGTAGACACATTGAAGAGGGGAATAGCTATGACCAAAATAGAATGGTTCATAAAATACCTAGCCAGGGGGTCCTTCCGGCTCCAGGATGTTGGTTTCGGTGGGAGAAATTCTATACATTGTGCTCATTCCTTTGTTGATTTTGGGTTTCTTAACTTTGAATAGTCGTGCATGTAGATACGAATCTAAATTAATTGAAAGCAAATTACTTGATATTAGCTCTGAAATTTGTTTGAAGTTCGATTTTGTGAATAACGGTATGGAATAATCTCACTAATTTGTTGTTTAATGAAAATTAATTAATTAAACACATGCGAATGCAGTGTCATTGGAGGGTAAGAAGGTCTGATAAAAACGGAACACATTAGGCAAATTAAAAAAAAATAAAAAACTTTAAACACATTCCCTTTGATGTGAAGGATGGTAATGAATAACCAATCGATTAATTATCCTTTTGAGAGTCATTCAATTTATAAGAGGGTGTTATCGCTTGATGGGTTTTGTAACTATCATGCTTAGTTCAGTACTCAACACTACATCTACTTGGTTTAGAAAAACTCGTAGATAAAAGTTTTTGAAAATACCTAGTTAACGACCTTCATACTGTTTATTATGACGTTTGAGCAACAATCAAGTTTGCTTTTGAAAAACTAGGAGCCGATCTATTTTGTGAAAAGGTATCGTCTCTTCAACCAAAAAATGAGAGAATGGGCCAGCAGTCTTCACTCTCAGCCCTCACCGATGAATGAAAAAATCCGAAGGGCAAACCACTGAACATATGCGACTACCATTTACCTTCTGCTTGCCCAAATCTGAGAATATGAACACCTAAGGAGTGACTACAAAGTACTCTTGTACCGAAAACGGATGACAAAATATACGGTGGCATTATGTTGCTTCAGGCTTCGTCCTAATCGTTTTAAAAACCTATCTGCAGTTTGGACAACTGGGAAATTCTTTAAGAGAATCCTACAAAACATCGATGAGAAATATAGTTAAAAACTTTGAAGGCCATCAAGTTTCCTTACTCCAATCAATCATTGAATGCGAAGTTTTTCTTAATACCACCCCAGGTATTGTATGTTGAAAGTCATCAAAATTTAAGTTTAGCCATGCATCCCTTCGGTATAGTTACCTATAAAATATAGACAAATGATGTACAGGGATGTAATTCAAAGAGACGACCCCAATGAATGAAAGCAGCTATTTCAACTCCTGAACTCTTTGAAACGAGATGAGATAGAGAAATAAATTACGTTGAAGAGAGATTGCTTCTCTGTTGGAACGTTTCCTTAGGGAGTAGATCCTTTGCCTTTTTTTTTTGTTTAAGGTTGAGTGATTTGAAGTTAATTGGAAGTTAACACAGGGCTTTTCTCAAAGGACAGACAAAAAGTTTTCAATAGACAGTGAAGATGTTATAAAATAGAAAATTCTTCTGAAAGACACACCTCTTCATTTGCTCTTGACACATTCTCACTCTTATTTACCATCTGCGTTCCACTTAAAAGGAAAGCATTGTTTCGACTATTCCCATATGACCATATACTTACGCCTACTCAAGGACAAAGTTCTTAGCTTTCACCATAACTCACCGCCCATGCACGCAACGCAATTGTAAGTCTCGCAAAACACGAATGATAAGATTATAATCTTGAAACAGCCTTTAGTTCAGCTCTAATTCTGAATGGAAAGGGCTTCAAAAAAAAAAAAACATATTTGCGTTATCGTTAAGGGTGTGGTGCGTATGCCCGCACCTTCTATTAGGGTAAATCAACGGGAAGAATTTAAATGCCAATAAATCCGAGCCATTTAAGACTATTGATGACGCAGCACCACCAAGAAACATACCATTGTTCTTTGAAGAACGTAAGGAATGCCGAATGCGCTGCCTTTTCTTTTCACTCAAGAGGGTGGTATGCACATCGTACCCAACTCCCCCTTGCTAATGGTCTGAGGGATAAATGAATTGAGCCGTAAATCCTTTCTGGGATTTATCTTGACAAGAAACTTTTCGATTTGGTTTGGTTTGGTTCTGGCCTTGTGCATGTCGTGTAAGAATTTCAATGAGTATTATCCTAAGATGTAGAAACGTATGTCGCATATCAATTGACTCTTAATAAGGATTTCGAATTGCAAGGAATTTTCCCTTGTTCACTTTGTCCTTTCATTCATTATATTGATTGATTGGTTTAAGCCAAGAACTTGGAGAGACATTGATTTGCTAATTAAACATTTAAAGCCAATAATTAGTTTGGGGAATGTAAATCATGTAAAGAAGGATATCCTGAGGTCAAACAAAGCTTGGAAGTATTTTAAAATATTTATTTTGAAGAAAGGAAAAGGGATATCTGCCTTGAAACCGATTAAAGTGTTAGGATTTGTTTGTGCACTGTGCAATGTTAATTAACTGCATTCAATTCTCCTCACAAAATTGCGTAAACAACGTCGTCCCTGCACCCTTCCCGACTGACTTAGGCATTACAATTACCTACAAAATAATGAAAGTTGCCATGTTGTTTGAAAACGATTGTAGACTTGGTGAAGATGAACATCAATCAAAAAACATACTTTGCTCCTTCTGCCTTTTAAAATGTTTTAGGTTGTTCAGATGCATTGTAACTCAGACTTGTTTTATGCGCCGCAAACACTTTTCAGCTCCCAACGCCTCTTCTATTAAGTGAACAAAGCGCCTTCTTTTCCTTATGCAACATCACTCACCGTCTGTAACAGTTGAATATCTCTGAAGATGTTGACCATGTGATGATGTCTTTTCATTGAAGGAGCTTCCCAACCTAATCGACAAACCACAAACCAAGCTTCGAATCAAGCGAACGATACAATTGGGATTTACCTATATGGACGTGACAGGTCGTACAGGATGTTTGAAGAAGGGGCATAGAAGGTGGAGGATATACTCCTCCACAGATTCTAGAAAAATTATTAGAGAAGAGGCTTACCCTTGCTGCGTACTTGCCTGTTGACGTGCAGTCTCCTAAACGAGATCAAGCTTTTAAAGGGTTACAGATCCAGCCAGACCAAATCGGCTTCGTAGTCTGACACATGATACCATTAATCCAACTTAATCAACAGCTTGTATGTAACAAGGGGCATATGTATATGTATGTATATGTATATGTATATTGAAGCGGTCGAGAGGTCTTCTTTAGAAGTCAACAAAATTAACTAATCCTTAGCCGATATTACATTTTTCTTCGGCCGAGACAAGGTTTCGAGGCGGAAGGAGACGCTTAGATTCAGCTCATAGGAGAAAATATCCCCTCATAGCCCCTTGATGCCATCATTCAGAGACGATCTGTTAGAGATGGCGGCCTCCTTTCGAGGCGGAAGGACAGGCTAAGATTCAGCTCATAGGAGAAAATATCCCCTCATAGCACCTTGATGCCATCCCAAGACAATCTGTTAGAGATGGCGACCGCACAGTTTTTGTCGAAGTTAAGCAGGGATAAGGTGTAATCCGTGTTTTCGGAACATGAGTATTTGAAATCCCAGTGTGGACAGTTTGGATACTCGGGTTAGACTTTGAGTAAAAAAATGCAGATAGCTGGGATCGCGACTCAAAATGAAACGACGCTTTGAAAAGCAGTTTTATGATATTTCCCAAACACGTACTAAGCAGACTTATACAAAAATGCGAATGCGAAAGTGATACAAGCAAATATACCCGCCACGCTAATAGTGGACACATCCTAAGCACAGCTCACTATCATTGCAAATTGTAGCTCATCTTCATAAATTGTCGACAAGAACTTTATAAAAAGTTCCCGATGTGACTTTCTTTACTGAAAACTTTTCCATAAATCGAAAAATGATATATTTGTCCATTAAGACTGACAATGGACAAAGTTACTCCAAAGCTCATTATTAAACTCACGCTTGTCCTATGAACAGCAAACATTTACCATTTAACATTCCAAGAACGAACAATTTACGCATTTTGCTAACGAAAAGCAAACAACAGCACCATCTCCAACCCGCAAAAGAACCATGACACCCCTCCACTTCTATACACAGACGTAAAAATATAAATAATCAGGAAATTATTTCATAGCAAGACAAGACTTGCAAAAGAAGTATCATCCCCTGGGTCCTCCTACACAGGCCAGACTACCAAGTTCCAAACTCCCCCAAAATAAATCTAGAACAAACACACAAGTGCACACTAACGAACAACGAAAACTCCGCTCCAAACGAAAACACATACATCAAAAAGAAAGAAAAAAAAGTTGCTCCTTGCAGTACCCTCTCTTCCTCCAACAATCAGCCGCAAGACAAAGTCCCAAAACAACAGCAAAAAAATAAAAGTGTAAAAAAGGGGTGGAAATGGTAAATACTATTTTTACGTTTACCTTCGTGTTACTATGATGCCGTGCTTCCTTGGGGTTCCCTTCAAGGCAACCAACGAAACGGTACGGAACGTTGCGTTGAGAACTCCATTTCACCGCCACCGGCAAACTTTTACGTTTATCCTGTGCACGGCAAGCAGCAATATTGCCTAGATACACGTAAAATTTAATTCGCCGGAAAGGATGTTCAAGACAGCAGAGAGTCGGCCTTAAAGCGCAATTTAAAGTTCGCATAGAGTCTACCCTCTCTGCTGTAAAATTAACTCATCTCAGTGTTCCTCAGTGACGTCGTTTATCCTTTGTTTCTTCAGTGCGGGGTTAGATAGATTGCCATTAGCATTAGATACCTTATCTGCGACAGCATCAGCGTGAGGCTGAAGGCCTTTTTCTGTCTATCGCCATGTTAATTACTTAATTTGAATTTGCTTTGGTGGTAACCTCTATCCATCGGGTAGAAGGGGTTCCCGTCCGGACATTCTGAAATTGCGGCCACGTGACTTCATTGTAAATTACCTCCGCTGTATTGTCCTTCATTACCCAAATCGGAAGGCAGCCAAAGATGAATGAAACGGAAACGAAGGGCAGAAACGAAAAAAGGATAATAAATTGCATTAAATTTGACATTATTGTTAAATTCGCTTTTATCATATCCACAAACGAGTGGGAAGATGAAGAACGATACCAGGGATGCTGTCCCTTTGTGTATTCTCCTGGTGGATGTTCTATTATCTGTTATTTTTCCTTGAGCTCAACATTCGAAAGCATGCATTATTTATTTTTGAAAACAAGAGTAAAGTTGTACTCGAAGCTTGCCAAAGTCAAAGTCGAATTCGATAAATCATTATTGAATTTTGTTCCGTTTGATTGATTGCATTGATTTGGACGTACAGGCGGATCCCATGCAATGTCGGCATCAATTTGGGTCGATGTCAGTCAAACAATAATTGCGTATAAAAGGAAGAAGGATTTCGGTTGAAGTATACATGAGTAATTCGAAAATTGACGCATTATCCAATTGGCATCGTTCAAAACGGAATGTTTTGCTGATGTGTGTTTTCTTTCTGTACCCTGAAACGGAGGGAGGTTTTGAAATATCTGTAAAAGTACCAAATTTATTGAGTTTGAAAAGCAATCGTTTTGGTAAAAGGAACGCATCCATTATGGTTAAATATTTAAGGCTAATGGTAACCGGCGAATACGACAAATTTGAAAAAGGAAACACACTAAATGGAGCACGTTTAGCAATAATGATATTGAAAAGGAATACTTGATGACCTGCAGATTCATCTACGAATCCCTGCTCTTTCTATCGTCGTGTTAAATTGTACAGAATCGCAAGAAGTGGTAAATTATGCATTTGCATTTTTTTTTTTATAATCAACGCGCTAAAGGGATTACGACTAGCCTTAAACTAGAGCACAGGCATTAGGGAAATTAGAGGAGAGACGAAGTAGGTACTGATGCACGTTGACTTTAAATGCTTGTGCATTGTAGTGATGAGGAAACACAGAGCTATGTAAATCATTCCACATTCGTGTGATGCGGCTAAAGAAGGAATCTCTATATCTGACAGTACGAAGGCTTAAGGGTAAACTGATGTGCATTCGAAGCATGACGAGTAATGCGGGTGAAATGTTGCAAGGGCGGGATGCAGCAGGCTATTTCGCTAGAGCACTTTTTGTAGAAAAATCAATAAAATAGTGAGAGACAGGAAACATTTCTTCGGTAACTTCGCGATGTTTCTGTCACCTATACGTTTAATCGGGCGTTTTTGAATTCTATCTAGAATATGCAGGGCAGTTTTTGTGCACCAGACCAGATGTGAGCGTTGTTTACAAGCTTTGGACGAATAAACGCCTTGAAAATTGTAGCCAGATCAGAAGGGGTAAAGTATTTTTTGCATCGTTTGACGAATATGTGGTCGTTCCAACGAAGATCGTTATGAACACACATACCGAGGATGGACAGTTTTTCAGCTTCGGCGATACAGGTACCATTCATGGATAATGGTTCGAGGTTTTGGTGTCGCTTGAGAGACAGAAGGCAGCTTTGAGTTTTGGAAGCATTAAATTCCACTCTATTTGTAGAAACTCCATTTTATTATGTTGCCAAGGTCGACATTTACTGAGTTTAACATACGTTGCCGTTCCTCTAGAGCTCGGAAAAACCCCTGTTTAGCCGAGACGAATTCTTTTTTTTTGGAATCTGGTAAAACTGGCAATCATTTTTAAGCGTGGAAATTTATTCCACCAGACAACCAACGTATAATCTAATCCCTTTTCTAGTGCTACATCATTCATGTCTAGGGGCCTCTGTACGTCAGTACAGACAGGCTCTAAGTACTGTCCGTCAGAAAGTACAGAAAAAACATCTGCATATGTGTTAGCATAGATGTAAGAGCTATTGAAAGTGCTCAGCAGAAAGTAAACCACCTTGCACCAGAAGAGGGGAAACAGAACAACACCATGCGGATAGCCCCAATGCTCTGCATCTACAATCTGGGTTCCGTTCATTAGCATTGATTTGATCCTCAATACTAATGTCTCATCTATACCATGACGAATCACACATCAAAAGTCGCATAATCATACGCGATAAGGTTTTGTAGAGCAGTTTTACAAGATTTTCTATGACATATTACAACTCTGTTAAAGGATGCATCCTCAAAGCAGAAACAAAGTCAAACTTATAGGTCTGAAGTTATTCGTACTTGAGTAGTCCTCTTCACCGATTTTTGATACAAAAGCCACTCTAATCGTTCACCAGTCGGATATCAGGTTTGAATCGGACTTCGGTACAGAAGACAAAAGTGAAATTACTCGCCTTAAGGGGCAGTAAGACGACTGGTTCAGTTGAAATCAACATAAAGTTCATAGCTGGCAGGCAGCACTAAGTTATCGTTATCACTTGTAGACGTAGGTTAGGTTAGGTTAGGTTGAGCGGCTGTCCTCACTGAGCATGGACCCACTTAGGCTAGAACGAAGGCCCATTGTGATACCACATGTAGAAACCGGAAACCAGCCTCAGAAACCTCACATGGAGAATATCCCTTAGGAAAGAAGACTATAAGCTCTGGGTAACCGTATCGGTGTAAACCCTATCCTATGCCCCACTAAGGGCAGAACCAATTAGACCTACATACAAAACCCTTAAGCCTTAAGGGTTTGAGCCTTGCTACGTCGTTATTTTCCTCCTCAGCTTTGATAGAGCAGGGTATGTGCAAAGAAGGTGTGTAGCCGTTTCTTCCTCCTCCTCGTCTCTGCAGCTTCTACAGAAATCGTTAGAAGGGACACCAGTTCTGGTGACATCCCTGTCAATTAGACAATGCCCCGTAAGCGGTAAGAGCTCCTACTATAATCCTTATAAGTTTCCTGTTCACGAATAGAAGTCTTCCTGTTCTCCTCTAATCCAGGCTAGGCCAGATCTGTTTCGACAGAAAACATGTGTTGATGTTATTCCAGCTGCTATTGGCTATTCTTCTAGCTTCACTATCAAGGTGAGACTTTATCGATTCTAGAGAGGCAAGCGGTTCCCCTCCATTTTCAGACAGGATCCGACCTGCGCCTTCCCTTGCTTGTTCGTCCGCTCTGCAGTTGCCCGAAACGTCCCTGTATATTAGAACACAGCACAAGGAAACGTCGCATCTGTCAGCGATCTCATTCAGTGGCCTGCGGCATTGCTTTACCACTTTGGATCGCACCGTCGGTGATTCCAACGCTTTAATTGCTGCTTGACTATCTATATATAGTACAATAGCGCTACCATCTACCGCGTTAATCGAAAGCCAAGCCGCAGTTTCTCGGACTGCCGTAATTTCCGCCTGAAATGGTCATGGTGTAGTGGTTGCATCATCGCTTGTCACGCTGAAGGTTCCAGGTTCGAATCCCGATGTCACAGAAAAAAAAAGTCGGTCAATTGCGAAAAAAAGCTGACGTCAACTCTACTGTATAGGCATAACACTGGCAGTAGGGTAGGCAATGGCTTGAAAGTGTTGATCGTACTAATGACATCGGGATATTCGAAAGAAATACTGCGAATTATAAGCAATGGCAATAATTCTCCCCAGTCATTCTGGAAAAACCACCCTCGGAGCAAAAAGACTGAAACCTAATACTACCTGAGTTTCAAAATCACTACACCAACACTAGCGCTGTATTAATAGCATCATAAGGGTATTCATAACCCCTTTAGCGCTAGTGAATTATAAAAAAAAAAAATACACTACACTGATCCGGCAGTCGCTTGGCAATACTTAAGTCAGGTGCATTGGAGAAGACTCCTGAAAATCCATCTGTGTATATCTCTATCGCGGATTCATTAAGACCCCACCAGATTCCCAAGCACTTCTGCCAGGAATTCTTGTCTTGAATTTGACGTTGACGTCTATATAGGGACAATATTGTCCGTACTTCTAGGGATGGTTATGTTGCTGTAAAGGATCCCTCTTTGGCCACTTGTAGAGGTAACAAATATTGAGAACTCTTAACCCGAAGAAAGAAATTGATGTTCTAACGAACTAGTTTTGGTACTATGCACCAAGCGCAAGGCTAGGAAGAGGATATTAGGGCAAATATCAAGCTCACTAAAGACAAAAAAAAACATCCTTCCTCGAGTGTCTAGTCCTGTGTCCAAAAATAACACAGAGACACTACAACACCTCATCACGGAGGCTTATTTATAACTTTTGCCACAAGGACAACCAGTGATCACCCTCATATCATTGCTCACACCATAAAAAGCAAAGGTGAAGATATTGCATCACTACTCCTGCTGTTTTCATATTTCCAACTAAAACAAAGCGGAATTTTTCATTTGATTGCGAAGCCTTCCTCTGTCTGGAACATAGATTTGTATTTATTTTCTATTTATAAATTATCTTCCTTCAACGCGTACAAAATGTTGAACGTCTGGCAGGGGTTTTCCGACAATCGCTCGCGGATCTAGCCGCCTCCTACCAGCAACACAGCAGCCAATCTTTCATGTTGTGAAAATGAAAGGATTTTTTTCGTTCAAAGACCGTGTCTGCATTTGACTGACTTCACAGGGAGGAAGAAATTTTCCTCTTAATAACGTTTCAGATTTTTATTCACAAGGATGTCCTGTCTAAAATACGAAAAAAAGAAAAAAAAGAACTTCCCTCTTAGTTGGATACGTTAAATGACATCCGGGATGTGATGAAGAAATGTCTACGACCTGTTCAACCCCCATTAAAGCTGACCTCAGATGGCCAGTATAGTCCACCACCCACCTAGAGTTTCTCAATTTCAGTGCGCAGGAAATTACGAACGTGTATAAACCAGGAAGCACAATAAATTCTTCAAAGACAGCAAATTGATGCTTGTGATTTAAAGGTACACTTTGAAGATGAACATTCGAGATAATCCGCACTTTCTTACTGGGACTACTATTGCAAGGATGGCGTACGGCAAATCCCTGCCAGACAATTGAGCTAACAAAATCGAAGAGTTTGTGGGGTTTCGGGTCGTCGCTTTTGTGCAATTTTAGTTCCCTGCAATCCGGTTTGAGTGTGGAACTGGAAACACAATTGAAAATGTTCTTTATTTTCAGTGAGAGATAATAACGAGGGATAATAAAAGGAAAAGGACAAATCAATGGGATGTGCTTCTGTAGCACGATTGCAGGTACACTTGAAAGGAGGGTTAGCTTTATGCTTTTTGTCCTTTGTTCATTTTTTTTTTCTTTTCGATTCTCATCCAGGTTGTTCTTAAGTGCTTTATCAAACAAAAGAATTGTCGGAAGAATAATGTCCTTTTTCGTCTTGTATACTCGTATGTGTTTTATGTCACTTGAGATGAATGAATGTTGGACAGAGGTAGAAATGTTAAACACGATAGGATGTGACAAGGATATAATCAAATTTCTTTCGATCGTTTTTTTTTTTTTTTGTTCAAGAAAAAGTTGCAGATGAAGTTGACAAAGTGATTTAAGTGACGGAAAGATATATTTGAAAAGTAAGTTAGAATTCTTCCAGTGCATAAAAAGAGTGCAATCACTTTCAAAGGTCTGACAGATTGAACTCAATTCCTGGATGACCCTGTGAGTCAGCTCACAGATTGGCCAGAAAGTTTAAATGTTTTATGCTGATTTCGGACCCAGAAACTCAGAGGTTGAATCCTGCTTTGCCAAGCTATCCGCCTCTTCGTTTTCTTCCATGACTGCGTGTCCTCTAACCCAAAGCTAGCGTGAACTCATTTTAAATTGGACAATCATTGCTAGTGCTGTGTTACCATTTTTTTCATTCTTTTTTAGAAGAGTTTTGAAAATCCATGTTCGGATTCCTTAGAGTCGGCCAGGAGGTTTCACAACTGGTTTCCTAATGTAGATGGAATATTGGAAATTAACTTTCAACTTGGTCAAGCGATGATTCAAAAGATTTAAGAGACGAAATCGACTATGAACATGAGACCAAGCGAGCGCAAAAGGTCTTCGAAAATCGAGAATCAAGCGAAAGAGTACACACTTCAGTTGGTACAATCTAACCCGCAAGGGGCAAGTTGTTTAGGAATGTCTGGAACATTTCTGCGATGAATTTTAAAACGAGGCTCGGAAATACCCCAATGGATATAAAAACAATTTCCCTTGAGAAACGAAAACCACGTTCATTTTTTCATGACAAATGATACTCTCCGAAGTCTTTCATTGCATGCCTAAAGATAGAAGAAGATTGGTATTGCGAAGATTGTTTTGGTTTTTTTAGTGAGGCTCTAACCTGCATCCAACGCACTAACTACAAAGCCGCGACAAGGCGCCCCAGTCGCATCAAGGGTAATCGGTTCCTACTTTTTCAAAGTAGCTCATAGATGGCTGGACGATAAGTAAGACAGCGGATCAGATCTTGGGATCCTTCGAAAGAAAAATCCTACGTCGAATTTTTGGTCCAGTCTGCCAGGAGGGCGAATGGAGGTGAAGATATAACCGCGAACTCTACGAGCTGTACAAAGATGTGGATGTAGTCCGGAAGGCAAAAATCCGTCGACTGCAATGGCTCGGCCACATCGAGCGAATGGACGAGAATGCTCCAGAATCCCAGCCACCTGGTTCACGAAGAAGAGGAAGACCGAACCTCCGGTTTAAAGATCAGGCAATCGCGGACGCCAGAAGCCTTGGTCTAGTAAATTGGAAGCAGCGTGCCCGGGACCGTAAAGGATGGAAAGCGGTATTAGTTCAGGCTCAGACCCTCCAAGGGTCGCTGGCCTGATATGTAAGTAAAGCTCATAGATGGTCGGTTTCTAAAACTGTTAAGAGAGACTTTTTTGGTTCGGAGAAAGGACCATGTATGTAAATGGTACACCTGAGTAATTTTGTCCGAAAGAGCTCATTTTAAGAAGAGGTTATGTCATGTTTTCACTTTAATACTCTTTTACATATTTAATTCCAACTTGAATCATTCTTCAGTAGATGCTTTATATATACTTAGCTTAACCTCTTTTTTTTTAAAGTTGCTTGTACGATTATCTACATAAAATTGTTTTTTTTTTTTTTATATCCTGCATCCTTTTTCTATTTAATCACACATTTATGGACTGAGATTCGGTAGAAGACAATCATAATTACAGCTCAACTGTCCTATTTATATATTTCCAATAGAGACTTGTTTAGGTTTCTTGGTTGAGTTCCAAAGTGGGTCATAAAACCATGAAGCGCTCCCTTCAACAGCCTGATTACCTTTTTCCATTTCTATAGATCAACCTATACACACAAGTATGGATGTGAATTCATGTATGTATTTGAAGCCAATGCGTCAGTTCAAAAAGGATACCCTCAAGGTACTCCCTCATCGTTATATTCAAATGAAAAATTAGAGGATGGAAAAATAATTGAAAACTCTCCCGCAGTGCTGCTGAGGCATGTAAGTACACCCGAATACACCTTCGTTTCTTCATCGTTTCCTAACAATGAACAGAGCACAAAGCGTATTTCCGTTTGGAAGGGCACGTGGCGCTTTTAATTTAACCTGCGCCGACCTGCTCGTTTAATCATTTAATTCGGCATCGACCAATTTTCCAACGTTCCCCCAACATCGCCACCATCAACGGAAACGTGCAAAACTACCGCATGGAATTATAATAACATGCGGTTTTCCTTGCATTCGTTTCGGTATTGATTGTTGAGATGGTGAGGGTGCCAACCAGGTTATGTATTTCTTTTTTGTTTTGGGTGTATAACGAGGCCAATATTGACCGGGATCTTACCTAAGCCCCATAGCTTACAACACTCTGTGTACAAGCTTTAAGGATACACAATTCTAAGCATTTTCATTCTGCTCACATTGAATGTCCTAGGAGGGCAGTGGCAAAATCGGTTTTGTATCCTGTCTTCATCAGAGTCGTCCCTTTTTTGTTCTAGTTGTTGTTCTTTCGCACACGTTTGCTGTGTGTAAATCATCTCATTATCTTGGAACACAGTGTTTAAGTATCCTTTTTTGTGTGCTAGTGAACGTATTCAACGACACATAGTATACACAAGTTGAATGTTTCTTCTGAAATGTGGTGCGAAAAATATAGAAATAGGGTTTCACTTTCCTTTCAGTTTGGATTTGTAGGATGGAGGAAATTTTCTGTGAAACTCACAGCCAAAGGATATATGATGCAGAGTCAGAATGTGTTTTGTGTCTTGTACGTGGTGTGTGCGAGGACGAAATGAAATTTTATATTGGCAAAACTTTTTAATTGGGATATGGGTAAAGTTTTACTAGGCTTAGAGAGGATAATTTCTTAAGTGAATTTCAGCGGTTGGGTTAGGGTAAAAGAAAATAAAGTTTTGCTGGATCAAAATGTATAACAATGTCATAGAGTAAGGTCTTAAGTCCTAAAGTGAAGTTCTTAGTTTATTAAAACATATTTGGAGGCGAGAAGATGAGAATTTTCGAGAATAGGTTTGGGATTTGAAGGTCGGTGAGTCGGTATTATTTCTTACAAAGTTGTAGTTGAGTAGAAAGAACAATAGGAATTACTTAACTCATTCAAATTTCTTTTTGACACTTCGAAGCCACTGGAGCATTTTTTTTTTTTTTTGAATTAGATTGATAAACCAAATTGCTTTTGAGATACACTGGTAGTGTGGTCTCTTTGGGAAGTTTATTGTGATAAATTTTGATAAAGTTTCAACCAGAGATTACAGGATATCAAGAATCTCACATCTGGGTTGTGGAATATAAGTTTGCTATCCGATAAGGTTAAAAGCATGTTACAATCTTTCTTAAAGCAAGTACTGTTTTTTTATTTTATTAGTTCAGTATGAGTTTTAAAACTACCAACTCGTTGAAAAACTGTGCGCCGTGTTGACTACACAGAGGAACTATGTCGGGCACTCTTTTGTGTCAACAGCAGCATAGCCCCTATGTAAGTCAGAACAGAAAGAACGGCCATTGTTTGATTAAGTTCCGACACAGTTCCTACTAGTTCGATAGTATTTTCATTTCTATCTAGGCCTCTAAGTCTAGTGAACTAACAGAACGAGAAGTTGTTCCTTCAGCTTCGGACTTTAAAGTCTGTACTCGTTCTTTTTTTCACTGTGCATGGAAACGCTTTGATCACAGATTGATCAAAGCTTCTCCAATTAGCTCGGTCTTTAGCTAACCGCCTCCAGTTACGCACTCCAAGTTGGTTGAGGTCCCCTTCTACTTGTGCGCGCCACCTAAGGTTGGATTCGAAGACTCTTCGGGTCGGAGCGTTAGTGTCCATTCGCTCTGCATGTCCTAGCCATCTTAAACGACAAACTTGTGGTTTTTTGACTAGGTCGATGTCGCTCGTATTAATGGTCGTTTAATCTCCTCCTCCATAATCCGTCAACGCACACGGGACCGAATATCTCTCGAAGAATTTTTGGCTCGAAGCGACCAAGGGTATCTTCTTCCGCCTTTGATAAAGTCCATGCTTCAGCGCCATAGAGCAGGACTGGAATGATTAAGGTCTTGTACAGAGTTTCCTTAGTTCTTCGGAAAAGGGCCTTACTGCTCGTCTGCCCTCTCAGCCCAAAGAAACAGCGATTGGCAAGAGTAATTCTTCGTTTGATTTCTGATGAGATATCATTTTCAGAAGTGATAGCAGAGCTAAGGTAGACAAAGTCCCTTAATACCTCGAAGTTATGGGTGTCTATAGTGATGTTCTTCTCGATTCGTCGATGTTGAGTGTCCCTTCTCGTCGACAGCAAATACTTAGTTTTGCCCTCGCTGATCGCTATTCCCATTTTGGCCGCTTTTGGCCCAATACTCGTGAACGCACCGGTGACAGCTGGCTGATTTCTGCCGATTATATCAATATCGTCAGCATACGCGACTAGTTGCACAGACTTCTCAAAGATTGTGCCGCTGTTGTTGGCTTGAGCGTTTCGCACAATTCGTTCAAGAATGATGTTGAAGAAGTCGCGTGACAACGCATCACCTCGCCAAAACCTGACTTTCTCATCGGGAACTTTTATGTTAACCCTCAGTTGTCATTAACATTTGCCCATGCGCATCTGTGTTTGAAAAAAAAACGAGTTGCCCGATTCGATGATCTTTTCTTCGGATCAACTTTGTTCTGATGAGAAGTGTACTTGTTACTTTAAATCAAAGTCAGTTTATCCCTTTTCAATATTTTTTACAGTCCTTGTAATACAAAAAAACATTCCCTTACCTCGCCTGTTAAAAAATCCACAAAATTTTATTACCAACCAGTATTTCCCACAAAATAAGTTTCATCCATTAAACCATAATAATAAATTCTTTCGCTTAAAGCAAAAAAAAACCATTTATTACAGCCCAAACATAATAACTTAAGAAACAAAAACTTAATTAAGGACACTGTTACTGTCGATTCTAATAGAAGTTATTTATCATAC
Organism: Criorhina ranunculi; assembly: GCA_951813785.1. NCBI lineage: Eukaryota > Metazoa > Arthropoda > Insecta > Diptera > Syrphidae > Criorhina > Criorhina ranunculi. The sequence goes on from OX638381.1 coordinate 17,553,773, forward strand.
CGGTATTAAGACATAACATCTTATTCGACCATTCCCGGTAAGTTTCTCACATTTAAGACACTAATAAAGACCACGAAACTGTCATCAATCTTGTGGTCACGTCTTAAATTGTCTACCAGCCAGCGTCCAAAGTCTTGTACTTTCTTTCCGCCCCATACGTACACAAAAGACCGAGGGGAAAAACAGGGAAAATCCTTAATTTGGTACCGGGACCAAAATGATTGAACAAATCGCCTGTGTCAGCCAATCTATCAATCTACCCTCGCATCGTGAATGAGGTTGGATACAATTTTCCAAATAAGGGATGTTAGTACTGTTTACATTACACATGAAACCGGATGAATACATGAATTAGATTATCATTACACTACCAGTCCAATAAAATAAATTAGTGTAAATATTATTGTGTTATAAATTGTTTATCGAACTTATTTTCGTTACAGGATGGAAAGACTCAATACTCTCGATCCCGAAGAAATGGCTCTCTACTGCCGAGGCTACCGACGAATTTGGATTCCCTGACGTAAGTAGTTTATTTTTAATTTTTTACAATATGTCAGATATGTCAAAAAGTGTCTACGGTAGCCCCCTCTTAGAGAATATCGTAAGGCATACTTGCTTGCATAAAACAGTGACACAAGTGTAGACCCACAAATTTAAAGAATGTGTGACAACCTATTGCCGTCATCTTTGAAAAGACTTTGCTGTCAATTTTTGGCACCTCCGCTAAGTAATAAGTACTTCCCATTTAATTGTAGAAAACTATATTAAATATGTCTCCATCCAATGAAAGTTTAGTCAACAATGAACAAAAAATGTAACAACAACATTATCGCGTTAAAAAAGAACAGCAAAGGCTCTCCATGTCTCTTCCCCTTAACTTTTTTGCTCCTGTCTTTCATGCTTAGTCAGTTGTTCTCTTGACAAAGACGACTTCAGATTCCCTAACATCCGTCTCCTATTCCCATTTAAAATCGTCTGCACAAGGACTTATTCGATAAGTAGGGTTCGCGTAAAGATATATACCTTCGCCTTGACAACTGAGCCACACCATTCGAAACAATGTCTCTTGAAACGCATAGACGATTTTGAAATCACTGGGCGAATAGGTTTTAGAATTTACTCTAGCAGGCAAACCTAAAAGTGTCTTTTAGACTTTGGAATCTTGCAGTGTGAGGACCTTTCTATACCTAAAGCTACGAAATTACTCGAAATAAAATTGACAACCGACAATGATATCGCCATTCACATATATTATACACAAAAACTGATCTAAATGCATCTAGAAGGACGCAGATTTCTTATGAAGTCTATAGTCGAGAACAATAATATAAACTGCATTTTATAATAAAACTTGACGCATGGGACGACGACCTAGTACCACACATACTTAGTTGTCAACATTCTGTCCTGTGCCATAGTCTAATGAGCTGCTAGATTCATTGACAAAGTAAGTAAATGTACTTTGTTTCGCGAAAAAATCCCTAAGGACGGCACGCCTTGAACGTCCGACCTGTACATCTCAGCAGTTGAATATGTGAAAGATAGTGTCTTCCAGCACAAAATTAAAGAAGTCTCATAGCAGGCACATGACATGCCCTTGCTGAAATCCGGCGAAAGCTTGGACAAGTTCTTTAAACTGTCTCCGAACAGCACGAATCGCAGCGTATTTTTCAGCGTTGTGCGACACAGCTGGCACGGTTTTGGGCATATCTCGAATTCAACCATCATCGTGCAGGGTCTAAGGAGATCAGTTTATGCAGGTTTAAAGTCGATGAAGAGGTGGTGAGTTATGATTGTGTAAAAATTTCCTTTTCACTCTGTCTATCTGATGCCTTAATAGATCTACAATTCCCTGCAACTGTTTCCGGGCTCAAAACCTGATTTCTTAAAAAACAATTTCCTTGAAACTCAAAACTTAAAGTTAGTTGTTTCATCTAAATAAAGTTCATCAGCTTTATTTGAAATAGTAGACGAAACACTTCCGAGAAACACAACCGAAAAATGTCTCTTCAGCCTTATTGTGCATTTGTTTTGCTCCTTTTCAATTACTGATCAAATAACATTGACACTACTTCCCTTCTTTACGGGCAAAGTAGATAACATTTGCACTTCTTTGGATTAACAACGGGCAAACGCAATGCATGGTGTTTGCTAAAGGAATTTGATTCGCTACTTGAAGCAAGTAAGTTTGAGTGGTTTCCATTAAAAGTCAAGCGAACAGAGGAATCATTTTCGGAAGTCCTTTGCAAAAGATTCAATTTCATGGGAAACACTTTGACAGGAGTGAAGGGATGTAGGAAAAAGACTTTATCGTTTGTGTTTTGTGATTGAAGAAATCGGAGGATGTCGAATTTAAGTCGTGCTTCCCTTATTTACTACCAGTTTAAAACATTTCGTTTGAAATTTTAAATTAATTTCGTGGACTGTATTCTGGTAAAAGCACTTTTGTGTGCCAAATTTGACAGTTTAACATTGGGAATCTACTTCCCAAACTATGTCTTGCAGTTTTCCGGAATATCTGTGACCAAAAAGCTAGGAACATCGTCAAAAAAACACTTACTCGACTAGAGTGCTTTTACAGCTGTTTGACTATCGGTCTATACGACAGCATTCTGAATTATAACATCTAAAAGCATTTATACGAGTGAATCAATAAATCCTTAGAAGGAACAATAAACAAAGTAATCACACCTTTTACCAAATAATGCTCGATACGATCAACATTTAAATTAGTTAACAACTTTTGTTTATTGTCACGTAAGAAAGAAACCCATAAAAAAATAGAATTACAAATTTGTCACCAAATTTGTCACAGTGGGGGACAAAAAGTTACGGTTGTAGAAAAAAAATGCAAACGAAAGGGAGGTCAATAAGTGGAATTCTTCAGTTCCTCCGCAAGGCCAGTTTTGAAATATGAAAGGAACTGCACATGTATGAGTATTGTGGGCGAATAAATAAAGAAATAGGATACAATTTAAAAGTTTTACTGGGACACTAGGAGTAACACTCTTAAATGGGTGATACCACGACTGAGGATGGGAAAGACAAGTTTACAATTCATTGCCTAACGGGGACAATGTTATTATGATGGAAAATTTGAACGCCAAGATAGGAAACGATAACATTGCACTCAAACATGTGAAAGAGTTCACTTCCTCAAAGACCGAAACGAAAATAGCAAACAGTTTGTGGGCTTGTAGAATGCCAACGGCCTAGTCACTGGAAGTACGTCATTTGGCCAATATACCTGCCTGGTCGTCATTGAGTTCAGCCAGAGTTAAGAAAGTTGGTTCTTGGACGTCCGAAATAAGCGTGGAGCCCGCATCGAAATGGTATGCGAGACGCAACCAACATCTTATGATAGCTCTCATTCGCCTTCATGTCAAAAAAAATAAAAAATTTAGTTCAATCTCTTTAAAATAAGGGACAACTTGTACCTCTCCAGCGATTTGTTCAAGGTTGTTGTTATTTTATAGATAGGTTGCGTACAAATCTATACCTATATATAGTTTTAGATTAATCAACCTGTCATTCATTGTCATTCATTTGCTTATTTATTTGTTAAACTTTTTTTTTCTATAAGTTTCGTCCAACATGCCATTTGTATCGCATTAATTTTTTATCAGTTTTAATCGCAAATGTCTGGTTTTTTTTTAACATAACCTGTCAGCCCTGTTTTATGTAAAGACTGTCACGTGAATTTTTTTCAATTGTCAACTGTCAACTGTCACATGTTGGGTTTCTAAAATGCATGTCAAATTTTTGACTATCGGACAGTTCTTGTTTGAAACGGTAGTTGAGAAATGCGAATATCACTTTATTTATTAGATTTATTCGGTAGCATCATACCACGTTACCCTCATGCCTTTTTAGTAGTTTTTCAATTAAATTACCATTGAACAAATCACTCTCAAAATGCTGGTAGACATTTTTATTATTTTCAATTTGTCGCTTTAGCCATTCCTCTGACTGCAATTGTTTGCAAATTGAGGTGACATAAAAACTTTTTCAATTGATAGAAATTGCATTGAAATATTGTCAAAGAACTTCTACACCATTTTTTATTTTTTTTTACTGCTAAGCATTTTATGCTGCCAGTTTACGACACATGTATCAAAACGGAAATTTTTTTTTACTACTTTTCTTTTTCGTTAGTTACAGATGTGTCATTCAATTTTGACAACCAAAAGTGATTTACTGCCCAAGTATTTTTATTTTTGACAAGAATTTGACACTTTAATTGTTTTTGTGAAATGTCAAACGATCAAGCATTGTCAAATCCAACGGTGTCAAACTTTTGATATGACAATTCTGACAGTTACATTGTTTAATTGTATTTGTGAAGGACTACGCCAAATTAATCTTATCTTCGACTTAAAACCGTTGTGTCATATCCATATCAAAAGTCCAACAAGCTGTTTTGACTAGGTCGATGTTGATGCACAGCTTGTAAAGTTCGTCGTTGAATTTCTTCCTTCAAAGATTATCAACGCAAATGGGGCCGAAAATCTTGCGAAGAATGTTTCTCTCGAAGCGAGATCGGGATAAGGCTTTACTACTCAGCTGCCTTCTCAGCCCTTATACACCGTGACAAATATATTCTGTCCCAAAGCTATTTCTTTAAATATCCCGCGTTCTGTTTAATTGCTTTTTCTAAAAAATATCACAAACTGCAGAGTTGGTTTATGGTAAGCACTCATATAAGTTTTAAGTGAAAAAAAAATTATAGCTGTGAAATTCAAGATGAAGGAACATCGAGGTATTATCATTAACGAATTTTTACGTGGCGCAAATCCAAGTTCTATATTCCATCGCTATGAACACTTGGGTATCAAAAGAAAATTCGTTTCAAGCACTATTGGTAGATATAGGGAGACTAGCACAATTCAGGATCGGGTGAGAAGTGGGTGGAAAAGGACAGTAAGAACCCCAGGTTTGAAAAAAGTTGTTCGAGAACGGATAAGAAGAAACTGCGCTCAACCATGCAGAAAACTAGCAAAACAGCTCAATGTGAACCGTGAATCACTCCGTTTGTTAATGAAAAATTACGTAAAATTAAAGCCTTTAAAAAAAAGTAAAATTCATGGACTGACAACTGCTTCAGTGGCACGCTGGTGACGAGTTCATTTTTTTCGATGAAAAACTGTTTGTCCTGGAAGAAAGTTTTAATCATCAGAATGATCCTGTATTGGGGGCGAAACTTACTAATATTCGTGCTAACCGGAGGTATATTTCAAAATTTCGAAATAAGTCATCGTTAATGATATGGGCTGCCGTTTGTAAAAGAGGCAAATTTCCTCTGACTTTCATTGAAAAGGGAGTTAAAATCAACTCTGAATATTACCTAGGAACTGTTCTTCAAGAGAATGTGTTAAAACATGCAAAAGAAGTCTTCGGAGATGATTATTACTGCTTTCAGCAAGATGGAGCACCATCACACACCTCAAACTTGGTACAGGCTTGGTGTCAGAGTAATTTGACTGATTTTCTTCCAAAAGATGAATGGCCACCATCATCACCTGACCTTATTCCATTAGATTATTTTGTATGGTCGTACATGCTAATGAAACTTAAGGATTAAAAATATGGAAATATTACTGAATTCAAGCAAGTCATTTAAAAAATATGGGATGATATGTCCTTAGAGGTCGTGCGTGCTGGCTGCAGTGATTTTGAAAGACGTTTGTCGCTTGTAGTCAAAGCTAAGGGGGTGTCATTCAAAAAAACCTTTTGTATTTAATTTATAAGTTACTAAGTTATAAAATAAAAATAAAATAACTTTGCTAGGTAACTGATTTTTTATTTTAAGCTAATTTTAGTTTTGGACCGAATATATTTGTCACGGTGTAAATAGCGATCGGCAACAGTTGTTCTTCGTTTAATTTGTGATGACATGTCGTTTTTAGAAGTGATAGCAGAACCAAGGTGGATAAAGTCGCTAATACCATAAAACTATCACTGTTTACTGTGATGTTCTGATTTTTCTTTTTCCCCACTAAAACCATGTTGGTCACTTCTGCATCAATACTTGTGAGATCCATCGTCATCCTGCATAGACGAACGAATTTGAGAGGCATGCTAAAACTGAAACTCTATAAATCCTATCTCAGGAGGCCTTAAAAGAGATGATGGATTCTCATTTGGGCATTTAAAGTTTCCTCCAGGATCTACCGAAGTGTGGAAATTTAATCAATTGTAGACTTGAAGAGTCCAATTAGACTTGCTGCGAGGACTAATGCATTACAAGTCCAATACTTTTATTCAAATCATACCCCAAAAGTCTTGAATAGATTGACGAAGCTTATGCTAAACAAATATGAGGAAGTATTTTCTTTTTTTTTATGCTACCTGACGAATTCAAATAGGTGATGATAAGAGTCAAGGAGGTTTACACAATATTACCAGGGATCTTGGTAAAAATCGGCGCGTGATGTAGAAACTTTCATTAAACATGCTTGCCATCCCCTCCCCGATTGACAATCAAAAGCCAATCCTGTTTCATATAATTAGTAATGCAAATAACAAACACAAAGAAACAAACCAACAAAATAACAACCATCTCCCCTTGAAGAGCAAACAATAACACAAAACAAAACAGAAGCTAAGAACAATAATATAACAGTACAACAGATAACCCCCCAATCGACGACAGCCCACAACATTCTTCCCTTTGTTTAAACAATTGCTTACTCCGAGAACATGAGTCCCAAAGATACAAGAAAAGGCATCTCAATTAGTCCGGTGAGGCTTCCTGAATGAGTCGCAAAATACGAAAGAAAGAAACGAAACAACATACAGACACATCCTGCTGGTCCTTCCTCTCTCGTGTCAAGAACTTCAGTCCATCAGGACTTTCCGTCACATTTGGAAACTTCGAATTGGGGTGACATTTCAATGTCATAGACCGCACAGTACCTGCAATTTCGTTCCCCTAGTCTAAAAACTGAACTTGCCTGCGAAAGTCGGTCTGCCTGTCGGAGAGCATGTTCGTCCTTTGCGTACATACACACATGAAAATAACTTTTTGTTTCGTGCCCCAAGGGAGTTCTCGTTCGAAATGGAATCCCATTTATCCATCCGAAAAATACAAGCCTACTTGTGAGAAGGGGTGTCAACTCCAGCCCATTGGGATGTTCGCAGGTAATTTTCTGCCTACAAACGAGTTTCAGAGGGTGTTTTGCTTCCACCCCAAGCTCAGAGCAGTGCCGGCAATTGTCATTATTGTGTTAGTGTCAAACATTTGCATTTTACCCAAAAAAAAAACACATTCCCATTGTGCACACAGAGGGGGGAAAGTTAGCGGGGTGTCTCTGGGGAATGACCCAACTACGTTACGAGTACGTATGCCAAAATTGTTTCTTTTTGGTGATGGGTCCTCAGCGTGCCGCGTTATACATAGAGATTTATATTTCTTCATAGATTTTCGTCCTTTCAAATGGATTGAGATACATTATGTGAATGTGCAATAAAATTTACAGCACGGGGAATACGATTTAATATTCGTGTCTTTCCGGAACTCAATGCGGACCGGTTTTGAATTTTAAATTGCCCACAGCGAAAACTTTTCGGATATCGTGGTGAATACAGATTTCATCATTTTTTTTTTTTGCCGGACGCGAAGGTGGATTTGATTTTTTTTTGGAAAAAAAAAACTGTGGCGTGGATTATTCAAAATGAATAACTGACGCAATAGCTCCTGTAGAGGTCAGGGTTGAGTTGAGAATCTATCAACGAGTAAAAAGAATGTTTCTTCCGCCCTCAGGTACGTAAGTGGAACAGTGAAGAATAGAAGGGCACCTGAAAGTAAATAAAAAACCTCCAGCGACTTCAAATACAGAACATCACAGAAGTGTAGAAAAGTTTCTACGTGCATGAGAAGATGATGAAAGACTCTGAGGAAAAACACTTGCTGAAATTGCTGAGCCTTCTTCGTGGTGAGACATTCGTACGCAAAGTCTAAAGGTCAAAATCGATAAAAAGAAAAAGAATAGGACATTCACACAATACATGTGCATCAGTCTTGTCTTCCATTAGACACAGGTACCCATTCTGAGACGACAAGCTAGATCTAGATGTTTCGAAAATATAACCACTCTCGCTCGATCAACTACCATGGATCCATCCATAAAGATGGTTAAGTTTCCTAACTCTCTGTCCGAAAGCGATCCATTCCCAATAACAGTTCTGTGGTACCACCCTTTCCAATGTTTTCAACTGAAAACGTACTGCAAAGTACGTCAAATATTTTTTTAAACGTTTGTGGGAAGATTAAGCCTAAAGGTCTCTAAAAGGCTTAAAGAGAAGTATAACCCGCAGTTATCACTTATTTCTCCTATAAATTAACCCTTTTCCGTAAGATTACCTCAAAACTTCAAAAGAACTTGCCGAAGTTTCTAGTCTCTTGTTCAGCTAACCTCATTTTTCACCTTTTTTTAATAAGGTACTCACAAAAGGACTCATATATTCAAATCAAGCAAAACACAATTCCCCGCTTTAATTTCATCCCGTAATCTTGTTTATTTCAAATTATTTTCTACTTGAAATCTATGGCAACCTGCTACCCTCATTGCAAAACACAATAGAAAACCGGAATTCATTGCACTTGAGCTTTGCTCGAAAAATGTGAACTTAAAATCCTTAGATCGAGTGCACAACGATATTCCTTTCTCAAAGATCAATTACATGAAATTTGATATCCTGAATGAGTTTTGTACATTTTCCGAAGGGATGATGGTTCACCTTCCTTGATTTCAAGGACCCTTTTGTTTTTTGCCCCCTTCCACAAACATTCTCCATCGTTATATGTATGTCTATTAATCTGTGAATGTCGCTATTGCATCTCGCAAACCACTTGTCATAAAAATACAATTCAAAACCGAAACAATGACAATTCAAATTGAGAAAAATGTCAAGGGGCGCAATAATACCCATCCCTGTTCCCTGTGTGCAAACATTTTCACTATGAAAAGGAGTAAAATTGGTCTTTGGTAGGAGGGTTGCTATTGCTATTTCCTATGCCATAGTGACAATCGTCGTAACTGACAATGTAAACTTATAACCCCACAGTAAGGTGTATACATTTTGGTGTTGTCACCCCACACTTGCATTCATAGATTCACCGACAAACAGGCTGAGTAAAGAGAATAAAGAAAATTTTGAATTCTTATGCAGATTAATGTCCCTGCAGAGCCCCTAAGGTATTTCTGATATTTCGCACCGAGGATTATCTTTTCGAGTCCCGCAAAGACGAACTTGAATTTCGGTTTAAAAAAGATGGTGTAAGAATAACACTTGGTCGTTGCTAGGGGTGGCTACGGAAGTCATTACTATAAAACACCCTCAAATGTTTAAGGTTATGCCTGTGTCCTTATTTTTCCTTTGAAATTATTTATGGTCTGTTGAGTTTCGAGGGAATTTTGACAGGTGAACACAATATTGGTATTCCTCACGCCACGCATTTTCTTTTCTTTTGCGTATAACAAATGACACCTAAATTTTAATTAGCATTGCCAGAGGTGTATGTAGGGTTGCTTTTGTATTTGCGGTTTCTAATGGTGAGAAGTTTGGCATCTGTGTAGATATAATGTTTATCCAAATTTACGATCGAAAATTGGTTTTTATAAATAAATAAAATACTAAGTGTAAAATGTAAAGCATTTTACGGTGTTAACATGAAATTCTTTTGAGTTCTCTTTGGCCGCCATTTTCTGTGCAGGTGAAACTGTGTAAATAATAGCAAATACATAATTGCAAATGTGAGGTAAAACATTGCGTAATAATATACAAATCAGGAAAATAGTGCCCAAGAATTTTAGATGTGGATTCAGAATAGTTGAGAAAGTGTGAATGGGGAAACCTGTCAAGTGTGCCCCTTCTTTTTGGATTTGTGTCAAAATCGGCAGGACACTGCCTGTAAGTTTTATCCAAGAGTTCGCAGAAGCTATCTTTGGTACCATCATCTTTCTTCTATGTGGGAGTGTGAGCCCACATTTGGCTTATGTTGGTGAATTTAGCCTTAATACGAGTTATTAAAAGATGTTCGTTCATATTTCTGAAGCTCAAGACTTCTTGCTCAAGTCTACCTATAATAACAAATCCGCTGCCGAAATACATATCAATATAGCTGTGTGGGGACATTTAAGCCTTCACAGCAACCAGCAAAATGTGAACTCCTCTACGAGGAATCCAGCCAAGATTGACCTTAAACCGACGGTCCAACCGGGGAATTCTTTCTTGCACTGTGCTACTATTTTGGAGGATGTGGTTACCGAATTTATGGCATTGAATGCGGCTTGCCTTTTACTGAAGATAGCTATGTTCGTGCCTCGAAATTTCGAATTCCTCCAGGTTCAATCATTGAGCTCCGGATTTCGTTGAATTAAAAGTACTTCAAACACTGCAATTACTTCGGATTACTCAAAATTGCTCATCCACCGCCCATTACCGGTTAATTCAACAGCAGTTTCGACAATTTATAAGTCTGCGAGCCATATGTTGTCATTTTGTTCACCAAAATTTGATTCATCTATAATATAAAGCGCAGTTTTAATTGATAAGTCATTCTTAAACAACAGAAAGCTTAGACATCTGGCATTTGTCTCTTTGTAAATGAGACATCAAATTAGCATAGCAGTTCAGAAACTCATTGAAGTCTAATGTTTATTTCAAAAATGTAAACTGATGACTCGAGTACATTTGTTAAGAGTCAACCACCAATAATCTAATTTACGAACCAAACACTACGACCAGTGGGACCATCATCATTTTACATAAAAATAAATTAAATGAATTAAGAATAATGTATCTTGCAAGTATCCACACAATCGTTTAGCCATCTGCAATGATAAATCCAAAAGTCAGTACACTCGTCAACTAAATTTCATTATATCGCTTGTATTTCAATCTTGTTGTTTTTTTTTTTTATGGTGCTAACAATACAACATGAAGTAGTTTTGTAAAAATATTAAAACTTTTTTTTTTAGACACTACCAAAAGTACCAGTCCCACCGCTGGATCAGACAATGACCGAGTACGTCCGGGCCCTAGAGCCAATTGTTACTCCCGCTCAACTTGAACGCACAAAAACCATCATAAAGCAATTTACAGCACCTACCGGCCTGGGTCCAAGATTACATCAGTACCTTCAGGATAAGCGTGAGGCCGAAGATAACTGGGTAAGTTCTTAGTTTTAGATTCTATTTCCCATTGACCAATTCAAACATCAAAAATGAAATCTTATCGTTGCTATACGATTAGCAATTATTGTTTTTCTGATATAATACTCGTAAATCATAGTTCGTCGAATAATTTGTCAAACAACTATTTATAAGTCACTTCAAGTATCGGTCGCATTTCACAAATCATTTCAACAGATAAATGACAAATTTTATTTATGACACAAGCTCTGTCACAGACAGCCAGTTATGACATTAAAATCGCTTCAAATTTATTAACAAATTTGACAAGGTTTAGCTATTTTAAGGAATGTGTGCATTAGAATGCACACTTGTCTAGGTTTGTGGTCGAAAACAAGAGTGTTTTCAGCGGCGTAAAAAAAGTGAGTATACTTTGGTAAAACTCGTGGTAGAATAGATATTTTGTATAGATGAGAAGATAGAAGTAGAAATTCTAGATAATCACGTAATCAATCCTTGTCCTACAACTTGTTACTTTTTTTGAGGGAGATATGTACATATTTCTGAAGTGATTAGAAATCAATAGAGACTTTATACTTATTATATGATGTAGCCAATCGGAATGATGAACCCTTGTGCAGTAATATTTTTATCTTAGAAGTTGTTGTAGACCACTCTAATGAACTTGAAAACTTGCAAAGCATTCCTTAGAATGAATTAAGTGAAACTTTGATGTGATTATTAGACACAAACAAACATATTTATCTGCAGTGATAGTTAAGCCACTTATTCTTTAAATTGGGAGCACAGTGAAGAAAGGAACTCGTCCTGCTGGCTTACGGTTCAAGGTCAATTTTCTGTGGGATCGTGGTCAAAGTAAACTAGTTGGGCGATGGTCAAACCTTAACAGAATTTCACATTCACATTCCACTGGGTACACACTTTCTATTTAAGGCCATGGCTAGGTGGAATAGTTAAATGAACCTCCAACAATCAGGCCAAAACACTAAAACTCTGAAACAGAACTAGTAAAGATATTTTCAAAGCTGTAGCGATATGTTGACCAGTGAGGCCAAACAATGTCTACATTAAAACCGAAAGGATTCAAATGATGAAATGTTGGAAAAGAGCAAGAAACCATATAACACTTCATGTGTGGATGCCCGGCATTATCCAAAGTCAGACTTGATACATCAGAAAAACTTTAGGGGTGGCCGTGGTGTAGTGGTTATCATCATCGCTTGCCGCAGTGAAAGTTCCAGGTTCAACGCCTGATGTCAAGAAATTGGATCAACTGGGAAAAGTGCTTATGTCAACTCTACTGCATAACACTGGCATTAGGGTGGTCGTATAGCTTGAAGAGTACTGATGATGATGACATCGCGAAGTTGAAAAGAAACACTGAAAAATTAGTCAATGACAACAAAACCAAGAAATTCTTCTCAATTATTCTAGACACCATTATCAGAGTGAAAGCTGACTTCCTACAACATTCATCATCTTCATAACAGATGCTGATTTGAGGTCCATAGTTCTGTAAGAGGGTAGCATTCGTTGCTAGTCAATTGAATTTCTTCATTTTTCGTGAACAAAGCTGCGCATAGTACAAGAAACTGGAGCCTTGTCGGAACCCACTTTGGTTCTCGAGTTTAACTGACAGCCTTCCTTTGTGGTAAATCGTGATATTTTCATCCATCATAACTAGTTCATCGGTGACATCTCTCGTGTGCAAGGCCATTATAGAAGGTCTTTTCAAACTTAATAAACAACATATGAAGTGGTCATCGATATTCAACACAATCTACAGGATCCAGATTGAAACCCTGCCTGTTTGCTATTTAGTCTCAAGGAGTGGACTTTCGACCTTCGACTTTTAAACGATCATTTTAAATTGATTGAAGGCATTTAAAGCGGACATTTTTAGAATGAATACTGAAAAGAATCTATCAGTTGAAAGTATTTTTAGATAATTTCATCCTTCGGTACGACCGACGACGTGTTGCTAAATATTTTACAAATGAAAATTCTGAAAGTATTCATTTAATTTTGTCGCCTGCTGTAGTAAAACGGACTTACAGATTTCTTCGGAGCACATTTTAAAATCATTTCATTATAACTGAAAATATTTATTAAAACTTTTATTTATGTATAGGTAATACATAATAATCACTGTTATGTTTTAATAAGGGAATTTAACTGACTGAAATTTGTTTTATTATTGTTTTTAATGTAAAACCATCGAATTGAAGCAGAAGATTATAAAAACATTTTTAGTATTTCGTCGGATGGTTCATCCAACAATTGGCGGAACTGTTGGTGGTGTATTATCGATGTTAGGTGGTGTAGGAGCCGGAGTTATTGGAATTGGAACGTTCGTAGCTGGTGGTTCTGGCGGTTCAGGTACTCCTGCTGTTGTTGAACCTACTGATGGAGGTGTAATTATAGCAGGAGTAGTTGTTGTAGGTGTGGTCGAAGTAGATGAAGATGATGATGAGGATGACGAAGACGATGACGATGACGATGATGAGGACGATGATGAGGATGATGATGACGAAGTTGATGACGGAGTAGTAGTAACAGTTGTATCGTCCGAAGTTGGTGAGTTCGATGTAGTGTTCAGTGGATTCTCCGGTGTTGGCAAAGTGAATGGTGGTTGTGTTGGAGTAGTGCTTGCAGGAGTTGCAGTACTTGGAGTAACTGTAATACATGGAGTACTTGTTGTACTTGCTGTACTGCCAGGAAATGATGTTGTAGTTGTATCGTAAGGCGATGGTGCATCAGTCGGTAAGTTACTCAATGCTGGCGGGGGGATGTATTGTTCGGGTGGGGTGCAGGTTTGGTAGACAAATGTAAAAACAGTTCCGGACTTACAGGACATCGTTAAAGGTATTCCAACATTGTCGCAATAATAGTACAATGTTGCGTCGTCATAGTTTGGCCATAATATCGCCAATTCATTGCGTGTGCATTTTAAAACATACTGATCGGCATGGCACGCCACAATCAGGATCAACGTTAAAAATGCTAATTGAACTTTAAAAAATAAACAAACAAAAACGGTATTTGTTACTCCTTTTCAACTTGGAAAAGCACAGATGCATTACCTTTCATGCTGTGCGAGTGAATTTATTTTTCTTTTCCGTGTTAGTTCGCGTATTGTTCCTCAACCGAAACCGAAAACGTATCAATAACTAAACGTAACTTAATTTATCTTCAACTTATATAGACAAGTGGGGATTTGTCAAAAATCACAGTAGGTAAATGGTGATAACATGATTATAATCATGCGTACTAAACGATAAGGTTGCCCGGTCAAGTTGACGGTAAAGTACTTCAACTTGGAACACACGTTTCGTATTTTATCAATTAGTTGGCATGAGATAAAATAACCGAAGCCAAATGCACTTCCTTTGTCCTCAATAAAAAAAAAAGCCTTACATCTTCATTTCCCCATCAGTTGCAATTATGTTTTTTTTTTTTCTCTCTCTCATGACATTGCCAGTCACATAAAATATAATTTAGCTTTTTGAAGCTTCCTGGGAACTCCGTTTAGAGGGCAAAAAAATTTAGTTCTAGTTTTGACACGTGGAACTGAACTCCTTGGCACACATTCATATATCAAGAGTTTCAATGAAGATTTACATTACGCTATATTCCAAGAAGCTCCTCTCGAAGTAACTTTATAAGCTTTGCTGCTTAAAATATGAATAATGATGAAAGGGATATATTTTCGTGATATTACCCTAATCACAGTACCATAAGCGGCTATTATCGGTGCTAGGACCTCCGCCTAGTCTGACAGTCTTAGATAGGTCCAGAAAATCAGGGAAAACACTCGCACCCATTTTCCACTCATCAGTATAAATGACTACGGATTGCGCTGCTGATACCTTTCCTCTCTTGAAAAGAGCTTGAAAATAGTCTTACAAAGACTAGGTATGGCGTATGACTCTACGGGCCAGAATGTTTATGTGAATCCGTTCAACACGTCCCAGTCATCTTAGGTCACGACTAGTTGGACTCTTCGGACTAGTTTAATGTCGCTGAATAGCCCATACAGTTCGTCATCATATTTTTGCTTTCAATTGCTATCTTAGCCCAAAAAAACAGCGATTGGCAAGAGTTATTCTGCGTTTGATCTCAGCGCAAGTGTCATTGTCTGAGTTAATTGCGGACAGTGACTGTAAAGCTAGACATTGCTCTGTATAGGCCGTCTCTATAAATGCTTTCATACGCGGCCTTAAAATCGATCAAAAGGTGGTGTGCAGATGGTGGACCTTACCACACTGATATGAACCAATTAGTAAATAGGATCTTGTAAGCGATATTGAGGAGAATAATATTTCTAATTCGGTGCAGGTTAGAAGGTCTCCTTTTGTGAGGATAGGATGATACCAGAAAAAATTCATATGAAGCACATTTAAAAAAAATTTAAATACAAATTGCATTAACCCGGATACAACAACGGATAAAACGGATAAACTTTTTTTTTTTATTTAAAACTCTATAATACTTTTCTATTTATGTGTATATCACTGTTGGTTGGTGTTTAAATATTGTCCTTCATCTGACTGAAAGTGTGGAAATTATTTGTTTTTCTTATTATGTTGTGAAACAATTTGAATTTTATTGCATATCTCGCTCTATTTTAATAAATTCATCAAATCAAAGCTTTAGAGTTTTGAAACCAAACCGACATCGAGGTTTGGTGATGTTTCCTATTTACTTCCAACAACTGTCGGAACTGTTTGTGGTGTATTATCGATGACAGGTGGTGTAGGCGCCGGAGTATCTGGCATTGGAACATCGGTAGCTGGAGGTGATGGCGGTCCAGGTACTGCCGAAGTTGTTGTATCTGCTGAAGGAGGTGTATTTACTTCTGTTGTAGTTGTCGAAGAAGACGCAGTTGATGAGGAGGATGATAAAGACGATGATGAAGACGATGATGAAGACGACGATGAAGAAGATGATGAAGAAGAAGATGAAGATGATGAAGAAGATGACGAAGATGAAGAACTTGTTGGTGGTGTTGGTGTAGTTCCTGGTGGTGTCTGTGGTGTTGGCAAAGTGAATTTTGGCGTAGTTGAAGAAGTCGATGAAGGAGTTGTTCGTGAAGTACTTTCTGTACTGCCAGGATTTGGAGTTACAGTTGTTTCATTACTAGGCGTTGGATCAGTCGGTAATTGACTCAATGGTGGTGCCTCAATATACTCTGAGGGCAGAGTACAGCTTTGGTAGACCCATGTAAAGTAAGTTCCAGCATTACAGGTCATTATAATCGGTTGTCCAATATTCAGGCAATGAATATATTGGGTTATGTTCTCATAAATTGGCCATAGCAATCCCACTTCGTTGTATGTGCATTTTAAATACACCTGATCGGCAGTACATGATATAGCCAGGATCAGTGATATCAGTGCTAGTTCAACTTATAAGGAAAGAATAAAAGGATTTTGTTATTCCTTTGCGTTTAAACTGCAGGACCGCTGTATTACCTTTCATGGTTACGGGAGTGTGTATATTTTGTGTGTATCCGTGATGTTGCGTATGCGTGGTGTTCCTCAACCTAAACCAAGAGCGTATCGAAAACTAAACGAAATTTATTTTATCTTCAACTTTTATAGTGAAGTATTCAATTGCAAAAAATCAAAGCAAAAAACGTTTGATAAAATGCAATCTTTGTTCGTATGTTCATACATGATTTTAATCATTTACGCCACGATAAGGTAGCGCAGCTAAGTGATGGCAAGGAACTTGAACTTGGAACATATGCTTCTTATTTTGTGACAGAAAATTGTGGGCGGGAAATTGCCCAAGAAACGTGCACTTCCTCAGTTGAGAACGGTTGCCTTTTATGAAAAGCCGCCAATTTCCGTTTCGTAAAGATATCGTTTTTTTGAAACTTTACATGACATTGCCAGCCAAAAATATTGGGTTACTTATTTCAAAATAAATCTTATACCTAGGTGCTTACTGGTTTTTTCTTATAAATGTAATTCTAACGCCAAGGTTGATGGCTTCAGGATTTGCAAACCACTAAAGAGCCTTCTCTTTTCGCACTAACCTCATACATCACAATAAAAAGTTTTATTTTATATTGGCAATACTGTAACGCTCTTTTTCTTCCACCACCAACAATTTAAAATTTTGTTAACAAGCATTCACTCTTGTTGCTCACAATCTAAGTTCTTTAATAAGCGATACTGTATCAAAACCCCCTCTAACAAATTGAAGCAAGTTGTAATACATTGTATTCACATTAACAGCTACAATTGCGATCAATATTGTGAACGCAAGTAGATAAATGATAAGAAAATCAAATTTGAAAACTTGTCGAACATTGTTAAAAATTATGGGAATTAATTGATGGACATATTCGATATAGAATTGATTTCCGCTTAAAGAACAAGATAAAAATCGGCACTATACCCGTGTAATTCTTTAGTTATCGGGTGTGGGTGTAGCGGATCATCTATTTGCGAGTACAAAATAAATATTAAAATTATGGGAATTCACAACGAAGTATGTAGGATGACAGGACAAGTTTTAATCTAGTCTTATGATAAACTTTTAATCTCTTTTAAGTTTTAATTCATCAGTCGTGACATAAGTTGGATATTCAGTAGCACATTTCAATTTGATAACAAACAAAGAATTTGAAGGCAACTAGTCGGCAGCGATAAAATACTTTTCAGTCTTATCAAAAGTTATTTTGATAAATACTTTTTGCACATTTTTAGACAGTGTGACCTTGGTTCTATAAATGAGCATAGTTTGTTCTTATTTTACAACTTAAGCGTCCGGTTTCCACTGCGGTTATGACATGACTAAATAAGCAATTCAAATCCTAAGCCTTATTTAGATCTACATTCCAAATTGACGGGAGATAAATGTTGTAGTTCTTTGCATACCCACTTATATCTTGTATCCCCTTGTGGGTCTTGGGGACACTAATACGACCACGCGCCATATTGTACGGCTACAGAGAATATGCTTTAAACTGTTTCCCAGTTGCCGTGATTCCTCCTCAATTCTTCTATGCCATGTTAATACATACATCCCCGATGAGGTCTTCTAGCATCTTGTGTTAATGAACTCCATTGCTTTGCGTATTCCGCAATAGATATGTCGTCTATCGGAAGTGTTTCACCAATCCACTGCCTTTATCGTCGTTAAATGGTGATGCCTTTAGGTGCCTGGACCATTCTTTGGTATAGATATTTATTTGAGATACGGTTCGGCCAGAAAATCCTTAAAATATTTCACAGAGACCGATTTACAAACATTTCCCAATCCGTCGCGGCGTTACCGACAATATCCTGTTCGGTTCCACCATCGGTCGAGGTAATACTCCCAAGATATTGAAAGCTCTCAAATCTCTCTACCAGAAATGTCTAATGGTCCGAAAAGAAAACGACTGCCAAGGCTGTACTGTTTATCTTCAGCCACACGTCATCGTCTGCCTGCCTATCCAGGTTTGCTGTCTTTTGGTGGAAATCCATGATTCCATGGGAAGCTAAGCATTGGTTTGTTGTAAGCGTCCATCTTTTCCTGTTGTTAAAGCAGAATGAAACAAATCACTAACTACAATCAACAACAAATCACAAGCAAACAATACTGGAGAGAGGATGCAACCTTATCTGACTCCACTTTAAATATCGATCTCTTCTGAACTTCTATTGACACAATCGCAAGCCATTCTTTAATAGATGAATAGCACGTACAGTGACAATCGATATTTAATGCACTGTTCAATTATGTGGTGCTGGTGTGGTAAGTCCCGATACTGAATTCTCCTGGCCTTGGAAGCGCCTACTCGGCTTTCTACGAAAGACCGTAAGGCGCTTGCTTCTCTGGCAGTACATCCTCTTCGATTCAGGACTCGTTGCTTTCAGTTCTCCAAACTCAGCCTTTTTTGTTTGCTCTCTCAGCAGGCGGTAGAAACTGTAAACTCAACCTCTTACAATGTTTCTTTTAATGCTGACGATGACGTTGTAAGGCTATTCATCTGCAACTACCTGGCTTACGTTGAAATAGACTGAAAATCATTGCCTCTGACATGGTAAATCTTAACAATCTTGGCAGTTTATTACTTACTTACCTCCTAAGTAATTTAGGTAGCGCTACAGCACAATTCTTAGCCAACTGTCTTCAAGTGCATGCTGAATTGGTTCAGGTTACCATCAACTTACATACACCATCATGTTTTTTTTTACCAAGTCGACGTCGCTGTACAGCTCGTATAGGTTGTCATTGAACCCTTTTCTCCATACACCGTCAGCGCAGATAGGACCATAAATCGAACATAGAACTTTTCTCTCGAAGCCTCTAAGTGCACTTTGATCCGCTTTTGACAAAGTGTATACTTATGCACCATACACCAGGACGGGATTAATGATGGTCCTGTATAGAGTTTCCTTTGTCTATCTTCATAGGGCACTTCTGAGTGACAGCGATTGGTGAGTGTTATTCCACGTTGGATCTAGCAGAGCCTAGATAAACGAACTCCTTCACTACCTCAAAATTATATACTTATATGTCCATCGCAACGTTCTGGCTAAGAAGTCGGTGTTGTGTGTCTTCTTCTCTTAGTCCCTTTCGCGAGGAAAGCGTTAAGATGGCGTAAGTAAGAACTTTACTAGCTGTATCAAGATGTGGACTCAGTTCGACTACTGAACAATGTTCTTTAGTTACCCTCAACCTTCGAGGTAAAATCGAAGACTGAAATTCCATTTTAAAGATCAAAAGGTTACGAATAGTAAAATACTTAATTCAGCTGAGATCGAAGATGATGGAAGGCAGCACGGTTCAGGAGTGTGTTCAAATAAAATAAGATGCTCACTTGAAGTAGTTTTCAGAACCTTGTAGCTAGGGTTCTACATATTTATGTACATGTATGACCACCGGGTTTCCCATTTTCTTTCAAGTTAAGAATCCCCAAACGTAGAACTATCCCTAGCGTAACATAAATAACATTCAGTTCTTACGACATCACTAATTTCTGTTATTTCTTCTTAGGCCTACTACTACTGGCTAAACGACATGTACATGGACATTAGAATACCTCTGCCAATCAATTCAAATCCTGGCATGGTGTTTCCACCAAGAAAATTCACCACGGTCCATGACGTTGCCCGATTTGCAGCACGAATCATCGAAGGCATAATGCAGCACAAGGAAATGCTTGACACGTAATTCGATCTCCAGCCCACCATGCGTAGCCTCACTAAAGTATTTTCTTCCATTTCAGTGGCAAATTACAACAAGAACGTGCCACATCACGCGAAAAAGGTCAACCGCTTTGCATGGCTCAATACTATCGATTATTAGGTTCATGCCGTAGGCCGGGCATTGAACGAGACTCCCAATACTTGCCGCAAAGCAGTGTGGATGAACACATCATTGTGGTTTGTCGCAATCAGATGTACTGTGTTGTTCTCAAGGCCAGCGATCGTGGGAAACTATCCGAAAGTGAAATAGCCTCTCAGATTCTCTTCGTTCTAAGCGACGCACCATGTCTACCAGCCAAACCACCAGCAATCGGTCTTCTCACAGCCGAGCCAAGATCAAGATGGGCACAAGATCGTGCCACAATTTTACTAGAAGAGCGCAACCAACGAAATATTGAACTTATAGAAACGGCACTGATAGTGTTGGCATTGGATGAACCTCTGGCGAACACTTTCAACGCACGAGGTTTTACTGGCGCCACACCGTCTACGCACTTCACCGGAAGTCGTGATGAGACAAACATGGCGCATGAAATGATTCATGGCGGTGGTAGTGATTTCAATTCAGGAAATCGATGGTTTGACAAGACGATGCAAATAATAATCTGTACTGATGGTACCTGGGGACTCTGCTATGAGCATTCACCTTCGGAGGGCATTGCTGTAGTTCAATTGCTCGAGAAGATCTATAAAAATATTTTGTTGATGGTTGATGCCGATGATGGGGTTCCACAACATCATTTGCCTCCACCGGAACGTTTGGAATGGGAAATTGCCCCGGAAATCTTACGACGACTGTCTGAAGCCTCGTTAACTGTCGATAAGTATGTTGAAATAGTTGCTGTTCGATATCGACTAACTTCTTTTTTTCAGGGCAATTGATAATTTGGACTTCTATGTTTATCGATACAAGGGTTACGGTAAGAGCTTCATCAAATCATGCCAAGTTAGCCCGGATGTATACATTCAATTGTCACTTCAGTTGGCGTATTTTAAGTAAGTAACAACAGAGTGCTGGTTTCTTGTTTTCACTTTAACTGTGTTACAGGCTTTATGGTCATCTAGTCGCAACCTATGAAAGTGCTTCAACCAGAAGATTCTTACTTGTAAGTCTGAGAACCATACAACTTCAAATAGAAACAGGTATTCAAATAATTCCTCTTTTAGGGAAGAGTTGACTGCATCCGTTCAGCCAGTACGGAGGCTCTTGAATGGGCGAAAGCGATGTGTCAAGGTGAAGGTCCGAATGTTGCCCTCGAAAGTGACCGAGAAGACGAAGAGGACTCACGCAAAGTGAAGTTTAGCATTTATAGCGTAAAAAATATTAGAAAAAAAAAAACTTAAACTTAACAAATAAATTCAATTTAATTTTTATTAATAGAAAGACCACTTGCGTGAGTTATTCCGTTGTGCTGTAGCTCGTCAGACCGAAGTAATGGTACAAAATATTTTGGGAAGTGGAATTGATATCCCTTTGCTGGGACTGCGGGAGGCAAGTCGTGAACAAACCGGCTCTTTGCATGAGCTCTTCAATGATGAAAGCTATCGAATTGCAAATTGCTTCCTATTGTCAACGAGTCAGGTAGATTTCCATGACTGAAGTTCAAAAATTGCACATAAATTGCACTCATGAGCACAATAAAAATTGCACAGAGGAATCAAATCCAAGCCAGAGAGCACCATACAAACATTGGCATATTAATTTTTGCTTGTATTTAATTTTTATTTTATTTTGTTTTGGTTTTCATTTAAGCACCTGCACTTTATTTTTAATTTTATAATTGATTCGAAAATAGTTCATCTATTTCTGGTAGAACGACGAGCAGAAGGCTTTTAATACGTAAGTGTCAATGTTTATTTAAAATCAAACAAAGTTTCTTTACATTTAGTTTTCTTGTTTAAATATGTTTATAAGTATGATAGTTAAAAGTAAAATCGTTAAATAGATTACGAGCTTATTAGAAAGTAGTTCGCCTTTTGTAATCTATTTTCCCACCTAAGACTACTGTTCCTTTTTGGAGGAAGAAGTCAAAGTTAACTTCTGGAAAACGTTTGAATTCTGATGCAGACTTTTCAATAAGTATTCGGGTAGTACGTAGTACGGATATCGGCCAATGTAGTCATCACTGTGTCCCTTTTAATCTCATCGTCGTTACAGTAAATTGTTAATTTCAGAGGTTTCAGTAATATGAACGTACGTACGTAACAGTCCCGGATGTCAATAGGAAAAATTATTTTATGTTCAGTATGAAACCAAAGTATAGGTTGTCTTCAACTGCAGACTGTGCCTGACCAAGTCTGTTCCAATCAAAAAGCAGGTGTGACAAGCCAATATAACCAATTGAAGCACATTAAGAGGACATATCCGGTCATACTCGTGCAGTTTAAGAAGAAGGCCAAGACAGGTACACATTGGGTGGAAAAGCAAGCACAGGATTCCTTTAGATTCATCTGGCTGCGGTTACAGTGCATGTCCTCAGAACTTTTTGTCAGAAGCGGGTAGTTATAGTAAACGGATGTCCTGACGATTTACTAGAGAAGATTTCCAGCGAATTACAATAACAAATGATCAAAACACCGTTCAGCTGTAAACAAAAAACTACTCAGTATTAAAGATATTTTAGATCGCATTGCTAAGAGCAGTAGATAGGTAAGAGAATTCTCAGAGCCTGTTTCTTCTATCCCAGACCGGCTCAGTTCAAGAATTCTATTACATATGATCAAGCCACATATCAATAAGCGGTTTTTCATAAAAAGAGAGTAACCTGTCTAGTACAGGAAATGAGTTCTCCAATGAGCTTGCCAGGCAAGGTTCAGAGGAGAACATCTCCGACCCATTTGTTTGCCAATATCTTCGGTTTCGTTGGTTGGGTTTTTAGCAGACACAACTATAGGTAGCACGACTCTCCAGAATGCAGGCACACAAATACTTCCCGACGTCTGTAAGAAGTCCGTGGCATTCTTGCTGTCTCTCAACATAAAAGACTGCAGACAATTTATTGGCATTATTACGGGACACTACGCCTTTGGCAAACATCTCAACGTGTTAAATATAAGTGACACCACTATCTATGACACTTGTGGAGAGGGCGACGACCCTGCAGAACACTTCGTATGTGATTGTTGGTAGCCCTAGCTCCTTATTACTGAAACGCTTACTCGACTTTCTCAGAAAGACCAGCCGTTGAAGCTTCTTCCATGAACACAGAAGGGAAGAGGACCTATAAATATTGATTCAGTTCCCTGTCTAGAGGACTCATCTGCAATCTCGTTGGCTTCAATACCCTTACCCAATAGATAAAAATCTTGTTGTTCTGTGAGGGCTTAGTACTTCAGTGACATCAGCACTTTTCGACATAATTGTAATATTTTGCTTGACTATGCACGGTTGCATCAAGTAGAACAATATGTTGGTGTTAGTTGTTTTTTTCTGGAACCCAACTTCCAGACTTCTTTTAAGTTTTAACGTGTAAAACTTTAGATTCCACTTTATCATTCCGAAAACATAGTTAATTCGTCAGAAGAGGGTAATTCTGCGAAATTGAACAACTTTTTGCAAGAAACTTTATTAATTACATTCCAATGAATGTTAGTTTGCTTTGCATCACTTTTTAATTGCACCTACAATTCACAACTTGAATATTTAAGTTTCACTTCGTGAAATATATAAAAATTTAAATTTTTATTAATTTCCTTGTCCAGGTCGCCTGTAGCACTGATTCATTCATGGGATATGGTCCAGTAACACCACGTGGCTATGGATGCTCCTACAATCCTCATCCAGATGAAATTGTTTTTTGCGTTTCCGCATTCTACTCCTGTGAGGATACAAGTGCATCACGCTATGCAAAATCTTTGCAAGATTCCCTTGAGATTATGAGAGATTTATTGAAAACTTAAATCGAAAACGATGCGTGAAATACAAAAAACACAAAAATATTAAGAACTCGTATTTAGTTTAAAAAAAACAAAACATCTATATATATTCATGCATCTTAAAATACTTCCTTACATACATATCAACTGTAATGCCTTGTCAAAACAGAGAAGAGAAATACATATATTTGAACATTAAACATATCATATATAACTAAGAAGTAACAAGAAAACAATAACATATAATTAATATACACTCAAAGTAAACACAATAAATATTATTCAATTTACATTAATAAATATGTTATTTAGTAAATGTGAAAATTAAATGTACACCGGTAGTAAATAAACGAAATTAATTGTGGAAAACAACATAAAGAAAATATAAAAAAAAAATATTAAATCGTTTGAAGTAGTCAATTAAATGTGGTAGAACTGAAAAAAAAATAAATAAATAAAACATTATTGATATTAATATAACACATTGCGTTTTGGATAAAAATAAAAATAAAATATCTTTACAAACTGTTGCTAAATTCTATTTAATTGTTATTAGTTAAAAACTAATTTATCATATTGTTAAAGCATATTAATTATATATTTACTTGTGCTCCTTTACGCTTGTGTTTCACACTATCACTGTTGGTTTTTATGTTAAATCTTTGTAACAAAGTTAAATGATTAAACGAATTTGTAGCTTTTAAATTGTTCATATTTATTACATTAATATGTAAATGCAAAATTGTCTCAATTTGTTGTTATGTTTATATTTTATAGATGCATTCTAGTGAGACCCACATTGTTGTTTATATGTTGTTAAAATTTAAAAAAAAAAGAAAAGTGCTATCGTTTATCTTTAAAAGATCTTTCTTGTGATTGTTTAAATTTAAAACAGTCATGACTGTCATAATGTTGTCATAAAAAATAAGTAATTCAAAATTTTGAAATTGTTGATTGATTTTAATCATACGTCTGAAATCAATTAACATGTTATTTTGTTATAAAAAACAAAATCATTTTTAGATTTTTCTAATGACGTGCAATTCTCTTTAGACTTCTTCACTTTTTGAGTTTATTTCTTCTTCTTCTTTAACTTTTATTTTATCTAACCATGTGTTTGGAAGTGATTTCATATATCCTAACTTGTTTTTAGACGACCTCGGATTTGTTTTGTCACAAACCACTTGACGATAGCTAACGTCGGATTCGTACTACCTTTTCCGAATATTCAGCGACTATTACAAAGACTACAAAGACCGACAATTATCAATTGTTATCCTTTCTGGAATTTAACAGAGGACATCGTTATCCATGACATTCTTCAAAAAACAGTTGTTGTGTTCTGTATTTCTTCTCAACCGTCTATTTGCTTACGCATTCCAACAATGACAAAAGCTTTTAGCAAATCCTTGTTTAAGTTGATTCAGTTGACTTACTGTCCTGTTATCTTTAAAAATTCACCAAATTAATACTGGTGTAACGCACAGATTAGTGTTGCCATTGACTTGTTTCAGTTCGTTGTAATTGAATAATATTCAAAACAATGTAAATTGAAACCTACTCTTTCCTCACTTTTAAAGTCTCCTTAGATTGGCTACTGATATTCGCCAGCTCGTCTTCTGTTCAACTGTGCCAAACAGGAACAAAAGAAATGAGGGGTAGTTTCTTTGAGAATTTTGAGAAAAAGCTTTACTTTCTGGCTTCTAGAACACATTCCTATCATGGCGGTGCTTATTTGCGCCCGGCTCAGGATATTTTCGGTCTGAGCTGGAAATTTTAAACATGTTGTGTGTTTTTTTGGTATCCCATATGGGATTGGCGAAAAATATGACATCGGGGACTAATAATGTCATCACAAAAAAATTGGCAGCACTGCGTATGGATTGACATTTCAACTCAACAGCTGTGAGATAGACAACCAAAACAAAAGCTAAATAACATCTCAGCAGCCCCAATTCCTCAGGTCTTGACCACTTTTTACGTATGCTGACAATAAATATAGATTTATCGAATTATTTTGCATATTCCATTTCTGCTTTTACGGACTTTCTGTCTTGCTCAGCCATATTTTCATAACAAAGAATCGCTCGACTGACATCAACGCACGTCAGTTGTCACGTTTCCATAGAAACTCGAGTCTGGTAGCACCGTTTTTATCTGGGATAAAGTTAAGCCCAGAAAATTTTGTGGTCTTAGCTAACGCTATGTGGGATAAGTTGTTGTTGCATTTAACACGCAAATTGCTTATCCTCGATGTCGTTCTTTTCGCCAATCCCATACGGGATACCAAAATAAGACACCTATTGTGTCATTGTTTTATTTATTGTTAACTTGGTTCATAACATCCAGCCATATTAGCAACTAGATACCTGTACGTAGCAAGGAGCGTTCCTAGGTTTTACTTTTCTGGCTGAATCGTAAAGGCTGATCCCTAGAATATTTCTGTGTCCTGGTACCCAAGTGAATATATATGGTAGATTATTAAATCATCTACGTGCAATAATGCTTTGGCGGTGACTTTTGACAAAATATGAAATTGAGGGTTTAAGGACCAGTTCACAATAAAAACCGACTGTGTCTTTGCTTTACCTTAATTTTCTAAACTCCACATACGGTTTACTGATAGAAATATTGAGGCGCATACCGCCAAAATCCGCAACAAGAGCCTTCATAGCTGTATATAGGTACATCGCTAGATTGAATAGACCTAGTTTGGTCCATTGCATTCTTTCAAATACTTTCATACAACATAAAAGCTTCACACATAGGTATCCAAAATTGGTAAAAATATTTATTGGACAGTTCTTGTAGATTCTGAAAGCAATGCCTTCCCAGGATAGAGTGCTGGCCAGCGCCAAAGAAAGTGTGGAGAGTCTTAATGCACTTCTTCATTACAACATCCTCTGCACAAACCCTCCGCGTTAAGGCTAGCATATTATGTCCGATGATTATACCCACTAGAAAAAAAAGCAAAAAATATCCATTTGTAGAGTGCTGAGTGCTTCCATCTGTCAGTTGCAACCGTTTTCAACTTTTGTTCTCAACTTCATGTTGGTGAGAGTTTTTACTGTGGGATTAAGCTGGTCCTAAAGATGAACCCTTCCTTGCCAGCTCATCACCATTATAGGCGTAAAACCAGTATTGCACTTGAATGCCGTTGCCTACTTTGCCTACTGGGTAATCTCGCAATGATTTCCTGAGATGTCATTGTTTACCAGTCCTAACATAGTGTTACCATTTTCTCCTCTGATATCCCAATTAAATATTTTTATTTTTTTAAACTTCAACTTCATTGTTGCTAACAGTTATTACAATTCTTAATTCATCTTCTAAGCAACATTCATTTTGTGATTCGCCTGCAAGTATGCAACACGCTAAAAAGCTGCTCTATGTAACGTAATTTATATTCAAATGTATTATTCTTAATCTAAAACGTCTTCTTGATTAAACAATTCAAATATATTTTAACTAACAAAATTGATAAAAGAAAAAAAAAAGAGCAGACGATTTTTCCCTCAGTCTACGACCGTGACAGGACTCGAACCTGCAATCTTCGGATCCGAAGTCCGACGCCTTATCCATTAGGCCACACGGTCACTTAAAATATTATTGCTACATTTTATATAAAAACTAAGTTCATCTAAACATTGAATTTATGAAAAGTATTTTTTCAAGAGTTGCCAGGTGATGTTTTAATTTTCTTTTTTTTTTCATTAAATCCGCTTATATTCTTCCAACTTATAATTTATATAATGGTAAACAAAATCTGTAATTATTTAAATTACAGATGAAAAGCCCGCACAGTATCTCTTGTCCACTATTAAGGAAATATAAATATACGTATACATATTTAAAAAAAAAAGTTGTTTATATTAGCTACATTATATAGAAAAAAAACTATAAAAAAAAAAACCTGTTAGAGAGATTATGTATATTAGAAAATTTATTTGTGTTAGCAAAGTTATAAAGAATGTGTAATTTAGATGAGAAAACGCTTTTAAGAAATATAAACATATCTATGAATAGACTTGAAAATAAACAATACATATCATAACAAGGAAAAAAAATGGAAATAAGTATGTATTTATATATACAAGCATACATATATACTTATAAATTATATACACTGAAGATATATATATTTAAAAAGAAACGAAAAACAAATAAAGATATATTATTATTAGACAATGTTTCTTAGAGTATATATTATATACATATATAAATTACAAGGAAAACATCCTAAGCAAACGCATATACTTATATACATATGTACACTGTACATACGTATGTTATGTAGTTTACAAAAGTAAATTTACTTGAAAAGTGTGTTCACTGTTTGTTAATCCTATCAAAGAATTGTATTGTGTTTCAATTGTTAAAAACTTATAGAAATATAATCCATAACATAAAATGAAAATTATATTTTTTGTTTAGAAATTTGTGTAACCAAAATTGAACAGTGAAATAGAAAGAAATGAAAAAATCATAATTTATGTACCCCATTAAAATATAAACACATTATATAAATGTTGAATGTTGAAATAAATTTTAAATAAATAGAAGCAATACTATGGGCGATGAAAGAAGAAAAAAAGTTTAATTTAAAAATGCAGTTGGCAATGGTAAATTTGTGAATTTTGCATAACGGTTGATTAAGTAAACTGGACAGATAGGACAGTGGCTCCAAGTGGTGGACTAGACATACAAGTAGCGCTGGATTGAGCGCAAGCACAACTGTTGGTCTTAAATCCATCTCCTGTCTTTCAAAACAACAACTTATTAGTAATTTTGTTCCCAACTTTACTAAAGTCCACTGACGCGAACAGTTGCCATGATTGCGGCAATGACTGTACGTGGTGCCTTCGGCTGTTAATGGTGTTTTTAACAATGCCACAACTTTTAATTGTGCTCTATAACATATGATTTGTAGTCATTGCTTAAGTGTTAAGCGTTCCAGAATAATTTGCCAAAATAGGCAGATATATTGAATACAAATATCAAAAAGAGTGCACAAATTGACAGCAGACTTAATAGCGGTACCATTGCAGCATCTTCCAAGCCGAAATAATGGCTATCAAGGAAGCCCTATCGTGGCTGAAGTATAATGTACTATCCTCTCTGGATATCACAATTTTTACTGATAGCCAGGCCGCGATAAAATCCCTGGAATCTGTCACCTTCAACTCAAAAACAGCCCAAAATTGTCGCCTATCTCTTAACGAGATGGTTGAGCAATTCAAAATTCATCTTATATGGGTGCCGAGGCACAGAGACATTCCAGGCAACTGCATGGCGGATGAACTCGCCAGAGAGGGCACAACACTACCAATTCTCCCGGATAAGGGGAATTTAAGTATGGCTCTCGCCACCTGCAAATTGCTACTCAATAGAAACGCGATCAATATCGCCAATCGTAGATGGACAAGTGGCAGCACCTGTCTCATCACTAGGCAGATCTGGCCGAAACTGGATCTCAAACGTTCCTATTGTCTCATCAGACGTAATAGACTGATAATAAGCACCTTAGTGGGTGTCATTACCGGACACTGCACCATCGGCAAGAATGCCTATAGGCTCGGCCTCCTTTATAACGACTTTTGCAGAAGCTGCATGGATGAGGAAGAGGAGGAGACAATTCTTCATCTTCTTTGTGCATGTCCAGCCTTTTCAGCTCGAAGAAGAGCACACTTCACACTTGAGGGCCAGCTTCTTCAACAACCTAAGCGAACTGACTGACATCAATATAGGCAGTCTCCAGCGCTTCACAGCAAGCTCCGGCTGGTTCTGCGGTCGTATTATGGTGGAATACAGATCCTGGTGGTAATACAATGGACCTCTTTGGTCTAAGTGAGGTTACAATTGCAGCCTGCCACTCCAACCTAACCTAACCTTTCTGTTTCTTTCTGTTTACAGCTGTTTAGCCTAATCCACTTTTGTCCAGCTCTTGATGCCTTAACAACTCAAAATTAAATATGAACTCTCTGAACGAAAGACCCTGGGTTAAAGATGATCGGCATTTGGTTTCTTAAGTAAACAACTAAATTTCAGCACTATTCTAGCAGTTGGTAAAAGGAAGTTTGTGAAAAAGACGCCGTCTGACCTTCTGTCAATATTACAAGGTAACATTTGGGCTACTGAGGGTACAGCAAGCCTCAAAAATCACAAGACATTGGGCTTGAAAACACAAAAAAGGCTTTAGACAAGGAGACGATCGCTCTTGCAGTCTCCAAAGACTTGTTGATTGAGGCCCAGGTCCACACCGGACTGCAATGGAAAATGAGTATGTGCCTACATGGCGATTCGCCAAATAAACCAGAACCAGATTATGCTTCCACTTTGGGTCTACCCGTATACTAGACAAAGTCGTGTACTGAAGTGTAATTTTTAATTTGTTTTTGTATTTTTTTTTTTTATTTATTTATTTAAGTAGATACTACTAGTCTGTTTAAAAATACATATCTTATGGGGAAGATATTATCTAAAACTATTTTTGTGAGTAAATCAATATTTTCACCCACGAGAAAAAGTACGGAATGCCTAATTCTTGGAAAACATCAAAAAGCTTAACATATTTCGATAAGCCCTAATTAAAAACAAAACGAATTAATTAAATGAATGCGTAGATAATGAACCGCCCTCCTTTGTGAATGACGAAACTTACAATTTCATTGTACTATAAGATTTGAGAATTTCGGACAGGAAAGTTAACGTTATTTCCAATGAACAAGTTCATGACCTGTAATTGTGGGATTTTTTAAATCAGTTACAGTGTGATTGAAACTGTCTTGGATGTTACTTATCTAGAAAATTATACAGTCGAGATAAAACAAAAAAACTTCAACACAAAAGATGAGTTTTTCTAATCTGAATAAGGCAATCTGCCGAGGATTTATTTCCGGATGCAAAATGCCTTTAATCTCTTTCGAGTTCTTTCCAAAAGACCTTAATTCCTTCTTAACTGGGGCGGGTCTTCTACTCGACTTTCTCTTCCATATGCTATGTATTGTCCATAAGTTCTTGACCTTTTCTCAGATAAAGCTATTCTTTACAAGATGTGTAAGTGATAGAGATGGTCACTCTCCAAGTACCACACTCATTAACCAGTTCAAATGTTAGTTGGTTAGTTTGTTAGTCTTGCATTAAAAAATTGGCATCAACAGTTGCGATGAACCAAACTGTTAAAAAAAAATATTAGAACTCTTCATATGGACAGATAACTGTGGCAAATACATACTCTAGTAAAAAAGCCATTAGAAGTAAGTGTGGCTTGCAACCCCTTATAACCTATTGGCTATACACTTCTATTTTCCAGCCAATACAGATGTATGGCTTGATAGCATGACACCCATTTAGGGAAGGTACTTTTGGGCTCTTAGGACCACCCGTTAAGCTGCTCTGGACATCCTATTGTATCTGATTCCCATAGTTGGTTAGTTGTTTTTGCAGGGAAAGATATAAAGCTCTTTACTTAGGACTCAGCTGGACCCGTTGTATTTCGACTGTTGCAGAAAGTGCTGTGTGGGATAGAGGGATGTATGGGAGGATAGGGTTAGTGATTTCGGGGAGAAAGTATGGAGTGTCAAATGCTTCTGTATAAGGTCGGGAAAATTTTCAGGTGTTTTTGGCAAACTCCAGGATATCACCAACACTTTGCTGTCTTGATCCGTTAGGTCAAATACCCATATAGACCCCAGTACTCTTTGATAGTCTTGCAGTAGCTGAAAAGTGGTAGAGGTAGTGTTCCAGTTCGTCCTCTTACTCCCCGCAATTTTTGCAGATTATGGTGCGTGTCTTGTAAGAAGTTCCACCATTGATCTCAGCTATGAACGTTGTTTGGTTTCACGATGAGCGAGTTGTCAAGTCTGCCCAGTATTTGTGGAAATCCCATTTGATCCTGTCGTCGATTGGCGTCTTGATGACTGTTGGTGCGATTTTTATCTTGTCGTTCGTGTTTCGCATCGTTGTTTCTGACTTAAATTTAGATACATATAACTGTTAACAGTGATTGAGAGACCGGAAATATAATAAACAATAATTGAACAGATAACATGTTGATAGATTTCCTCCGTTTGCCTTGCAAGACTTTGTAATCATGTTCCCATGAGAACAAATATGTATGTACACAGCATGTACATGTTGATGTTTAATAAAAATTTCCAACACAATTATCAATCAGTACATAGCGTAAAATTATCGCCCTTAAAAATGCCGAAGCAAATGGGCCAGGGTTTTTAAAAATTTTCAATTCAAACTCATTCATCCAAAATCCAAAGTTAATTTTCAATATCATACATTTTAATTGTATGTGGGTACTTGCTTTTGTATTTGTCTCTTTCGTCGCAATTACCGATATTATCATTTAAAGATCAATAGATAAATTTGAAAAAAAAAAACAATTAAAAAATGTCCAACTTTCTTGAAAGATAGCACAAGCGCTTTTGCAAGCCTATAAAAGGGCCACCAACAGTGCGGTCATGATTAGTCTTCAATTTTTAATTACACGACACCTTGAGATCCCGACAAAATGAAGTGTAAGATTGGGTTTCCAAATCATTATTATTTTATACCAATTACATAAGTGTGAATCTAAAAAAAAATATTTATAAAAATATGTTATAAATGTAGTTTCAGTACTATTCTTGGTTTTGCTGGCTTCTGTGCTGGTTTATGCTGGACCTAATCGGCAAATTGAATCTCGGGATTTTGTGGTTCCAACAATTCCAACAGCTGCACCAACTCCCCCCACTGAAGTTAATGGAGGCACAGGAACAAATGGAGGACCACCAATGCCACCATCGACACCAATTACACCTCAGGTTGTTACTAGCGCAACAACGAAATCTTTATAAATGATGATAATTTCCCAGCAAAATGTATTGAATTGATTTCGGTTTTTTTTTTAATAAAAAAAAAATTGTTTTTTATATAAATGTGTGGAAATTCAAAATGTATCAACCTTGTACGGAAATCATTATTCATGAGGAGCCTATCTCTAGGCTTTTCAGAGTAAAAAGTAAGAACCAATGATTTACCCTAAAGTGGGGTATAAACAGAGTCAACAAAATAGGTGGAAAGGACTTTGAAACAATGTACATAAGTGAATCGAAACCGAAGCTATGCGAAGGAAACGAAGCAGAAACGCTTATCAATAAAATGAAAACACGGAAATTGAGAAAATTAATGATAACCGGTTTCCCAGGTAGCAGATTTATTTGACGTGGCTATGTTTTTTTTTTTTTTTTTTTAACGATATGAGAAGATACTACATTATCCCAAATGAGTTCAACTATCAACTTTTAAAGTGGGTAAAGAATAAAGATGCATCTCACATGCGACTATCATAAACACATTGTTAACCACCACCAATGCAGCCCTTTTTGTTGTTAGTGGTTCAGCGAAACACAGACTTTGTTCGTTTATCTTTTTAATTTCGGTAACTGTTGCCCAACCGGAATCGAACATACACAGTTCAGATCACAAGCGAGCACATTACCCACTACACCGTCGTCACCTGCAACCACTATACTTCCCTTCCTCGAACTCGTGAACAGTAGTTAGAGCCCTTACCTTAAACGATAAAAATAGAAGCTGGAAACAATCTGTCCTCAAACACCACAGTCCCTGTGGGCGCCTACAACCTATTCTGACGGAGACCATAAAAACAATGCGATAAAAAAAGCCAAATAAAGTTATCCTACACTTTTTACTTAATGAGCTCCCGATCCATAGATGGTCCCCTGTTGAGATATTGCAGCCTCTTCGATCCTGCACACGCTATTTCCAGTTCTTCAGACTGCCCACTCTGGCTTCCGCGTTAGTTTGGTCCTTAAAACGGAGGTTTGGCTTCCTAGTTCCTAGTCGTCTCGAACCTGGGGGCACTACCTCTTGAGCCAGTGTAATTGACGTATTTTGGCTTTTTGGGCTAATCGATACAACTCAGATTTCGGATTCGCCGTCCTCGCATACTGGACCAAATATTGGGAAAAGATGTTTTCTATCGAAAATGTTCAATATCTGCTTTGCTTTCCTTCTTATCTAAAAGCACTCGGCAGCATAAACAAATGTTCCTACATAAATAGCAGAACTGAAAGGATCAGGTAATAGTAAGATGATTTCCATAGTCGCCTTGTCACAGCATAAATATTGCAATAAAGTCAAAAGGCATCCAAACACATTGCACTATCCTACTAATATTATAAAAGTGAAACATTGTCCGTTTGTTCCTCTATAATACGAAAACTACGGAACCAATCAACTTCAAATTTCGCACACAGAGTGGCTGTACCTCGGGTCACAGTATAGGCTACTTTTGATTATTAAAGTATAACTTCGCAAATTATAGTAAAAACTCGTCTTATATACAACCACCATCACTCTAACGATACTCACATCAGAAATGCTGAAGTAACTTTACCTTTATTTGGAGAAAAACAAACGTTGTCAGTTTGTTAACTGTTTTGAATAAATTTTAATTAATTTACTTGTTGTTTAATTTATTGTCGCTCTACATTTCACAATCGATATTAATCTATTTTCTCCTTAGCTCGTCTCTCTCTTATTGCATTACATTATTGTCCTCACTTAGAAATTACAAATTAAAATTAAGTATTACCCCGACAAAAAAAGAAACAAATGCAGCCAACTTATCGTAAGTCTATTTCTTTAAGGGTATAAATGAATCAAGTTCTTTGGTCATCATCGGAATGATGGAAACGAACACCTGAGGGATAAACAGTTATAGTTGTTTTCTTTAGTATTTATTTCTTCGAAAAGAACTTCGGCCGTGATCCTGTATGTTATCACATTTACATTCCTCGTCTAAACCGACCTAAAATAATTATGAAATGATTTTACAAACTGAATTTTCAAAACTTTAGAAGTAAATACTTTGCAAAAATTATGTTCTAACAGTGCGACTGCCGTCCAACGTTTTTTCGGATCGTGCTGAAGTGACTTCTCAATAAAATCGTGCCCTTCCTGCGACAGACTATCTGGAGCTTCTGGAGCTTCACCCATGCCAACTTTAAACATAATTTGGAAATTCGAATCATACTGTGACCATGGACGCTAAAATGGGAAAACAATTCCAAGTTGTATAAGTTAATATTTGAAATTTGAGCTATTGACTCACCTTCCCTGAAGCCATTTCGACAACAACACACCCCACTGACCAAATATCAGCTCCTCGACCATGCCCATCGCTATTGGATTTGGTGAAAACTTCAGGAGCCATATACGCTAAAAAAAATGCAAATAATTATTAGATTTATTTGCTGTAACGTAATCGTTGCCTAGTTTACCTTGTGTTCCAACATATCCTTGCAATTCACCAGGCACTGTGGTATGAGCTTGAATTTTAACAGCCGACCCAAAATCACCCAACTTCAGACTATTACTACCATCGACTAAAAATATATTTGCAGTCTTTATGTCGCGATGAACAATGCCATGCTTGTGTAGTTCAGCGACTCCGGAAAGTAGCTGTGCAGTAAATCGTCTAGTTAGTCCCTCGGGGAGTCCACCCGACATTTCAACCAGCGACTCCAATGTCCCCTCTGAGCAAAGCTCCATAAAAATAAGGAGTTCCTCCTGCGAATACTTGATATTAAATGTATACTAATAATTACTAGCAGTAGACCTTACCCTGTGCACTTCAATGCCATAGTAGCGCACCAGATTGCGGTGCTTAATACCTTCTAAAATTTTTAATTCTTCAGCCACATTCTTCAAAGCTCGCGTTTCCCCTGGTTGTATGGCAATTTCTTTCATTGCCATCAGCTCACCCGTCGAATTGTTTACTGCTGTATATACCTTTCCAAAACGACCTTGGCCAATCTAAAAGGAATAAAGTTATTACATGCATTTCAATTAAGGGAGGAAAGCAAGTGCATATCTCTTTACCTTAATACCCCTATGCCAACGGAAGTTGACACTTCGTGCGCGAATGTGAATTTTGTCGGAAGAATTCAATGCCTTCACCTGTCCAATAAGGTTTCTTTCGCGCAACGCATCTTCGATTTCCATATCAAGACGATTGACAGCATCGCGAACTCTGATCTGTCGCAAGGCTAGACTATCGGCCGCCGTGCCACTTGGTACGATCAGTCTAAACTCACGTGGTTTCGTGGAGCTTTCACAATCGGGTGTATCAACTGAACTATAATCCGATTGTGATGATGACTCTTCTTTTAAACTAAACTGTGGATGAAGGAATTTCTGAGGTGCATTTACTATTATCCCCGCCGACATTGGTGATCGAGTGGGTGTCCTTGATCGGCTAGTTGCCGGTGAAGATGTTTTACGCGTTCGTGGACTAGCCCTTTTTTTCGTCTTCTCTGGCTCTGAAGTTATGCCAATCACATGCGATATGCAACAATCCATTTTGCTCTTTAACTCCTCAAACTGTTTCTCATTGAGATACCGTGTGATCTGCGGATCACAGGCAAGTATTAAGAATTCCAGCCCCTGAGACGCCCACCGTGGTCGAACACCGCGACCCCGTTCACAACGTTCCGTCACGAACTGCATCCACATTTTAGCAAAAGCAATAATTCCTAGGGCAAGATCTTTGTCACACAGTTCATCCCTATTCATCATGATCTTCTGTTCGAACAAACGGATAACATCTTTGTTATATTCAAAACCGAATTTATAGCCTTGATGGAGGATTTCACGTGAGCGCGATAGCACTGCCTGACGATCTTGTTCATCCAATTCTATTATGTTTTTCAGACAACACTGTCCCTGAACCCCTTCAATGATTTGCGTTAATTTGTTGCGAACGTCAAGAACATCCTTTTGTACCAATTTGAATTCTTGCTTTACCGCTGGGCAAACAAAATGATTTAATTGATTCCGACTTAGATACTCTTCGTAGTGTTCACGATGGAAATCCGATTGTTCCACATCACGGCAGAATGTCTTTGCAAAGAATAAAACTTTTACAGAGCGTTCTCGTTCGATCGTGAAAAGAGATTGAGTTTCACGGCAAATTGTGAGAAGTTGCCACTTTTTTGCTTCTGTTTGGGTGCTAGTTCCTTCGATTTCAACATTGAGTTCGTGTGCCCGTTTTATCAGACGATCGCTTATACCACGAAGAAGATTCCGGATGATTAAACTAAAAACAAATAAATAAAGTATAGAACATTACTTACGAAACTTTGAATTTACAATGGTTATCGTGAAAATTTAAATTTCTTCCCTTATCGCACCGGCTTAGATCACTCCGAAAGTTTTGAGAATGAATATGGGAAATGCAATCCTGTAAACATGGGAGAACAGCAGACTTAAAACAAAATGTACGTGCAACGTGTATAGACAGTTAAAGTACTGCAAGCAATAAAGCAAAGAGCACATTCGTTCAATTAAAAAAAAAAACTGAACATCTTCGTTTCTCGTAGAAACAACAATATACACGAGTCCTATGTTAAGTGAATGCTCCTTTTCGGCTACGATTCAAATGAGGCCATGCTGTTGTGGGATTATCAACAAACTTAACTTTGCGATTTTATAATTTGTGATTCCTCTTATTTTAATTTCTCAAAACCTTCAAACCGACTTACTCGTACAACTAACTTCTTTTTTTTCTCACCAAAATTTCTTCGTTGCTAGTGTATGCATTCCTGTGATCATTGGACTCACAAGCTTAGTAAACATCCATTCTTTTTCTAAAGCTGATTTCTGACTATTTTCAGATGATGCAACTAGAACCATTTGGTCTACGTAATCCAGGTACACCTGCAATAGAAAAAAAATACAATTTTGTACATAATTCGTATAACCCACCTGTTACAACTTCAACTCACTTCGAACACAGTCCTCACAGTTGAATCAAATTGATCCAAAATTGCTAAGTATCTCTCCAACTCTGTCTCATTATCCGCCAATGCTGTGTTTATATGTCTTTGATAGTGTTCTCGATGGGTAAGCGCTAATGTGAGACCTTCGCGTAATTCTTTCATTAGTTGTTTTAAACTCAACGGATTAGGCTTCTGTGGTCGTGTTTCAAGACGCATACGCAGAAATTCATGCATAAATTCCAACGGAATAATGCTAAGAAAAACAAATGTTGGAATATATGAAGGCAAACCGATTGATTGTGATTCTGGGCTCCAGTATCCATAACGGCGCAATTCCTCAATTTGTTCTTGGCTTATCACAGGATCGAGTCGTGGCAGATCTTCGTCAAGGGATTGTGTTTCGAAATCATATTCTTCAGTGCCGATTTTTTCCAGAGATATTTGGGTTTTATGCAGCACTACGTGGTGGAGACGATGAAGGAATGCGAGTGATTTTGCTAAGCCTCGCGATTTAAGTACGTTCTCAATAAATTTTCTGAAATTAGAATAAATAAGAAATTTTTAAAGAAAACAATGAAATTACAGAACGGAGTATAAGATTTGTGTAAGAAGCTACACTCGAATGCCTCCTGAAAATGTTGCCTATAGAGCTTTTGTAGCCACAACGTTTATTAAAATCTAGTTTTTGACATTTACGTAGCAGTATCCCCAAGGCTAATACAATGAGCGAACTATGTTTAAAATATCCTTGCGTACGAGATCCTACCCAAAATATTGCCGGAAAGTCTGAATTCCAAGTCAAGACTGACCACCTTTTCATGAACTTAGAACCTGCATACGGTAGCATTTAACACCTTGAGCTCTTGAGGCTTCGCGTCTATTTATAAACAGGAGAAACGAATTAGTCTTGAAGTAAACATATGTACGAGGAGGGCGAAGATATAGTATACGTAACGTAGATATGCATACGTTAACCATTACTAAGGCGACTATAAAGTACCAATACATTTTTCCTCTTAACTACAATGTCGAATATTGTTCTCAATTTTATTAGTGGAAACTCAACTGACGTTCCCCCTAAAAAAAACATTATTCATGAAATTTAACGTCGTCACCAAATGTAAACTTCATCAACCTTATCTCGAATGTTGAATTTTATGATGTACTACTTACCTATATAACGTCGTACAATTTTTTACATTGTCATAGGTCACGTTGGCCAAAGGTTCAACGTTGAAAAAGCTAAAATCGTTCACACGTTTTGCTAATTCATAGAATTCTGGGCACTGACTCACATTCGTCGACGTAGATCTAAAAATAAATAAGTCAATTCATTTATACATAATGCGCGAGCCAGTTTGCAATTATTACTCATTACTACTAGATGCATCACTAGGAACACTTTGCTCATCCAGCTGGAACTGAACCTTAGGAATTCGCTGGTATTCCTTTGCAGAACTTTTCGAATCGGCAGAGTGTATAGCTGAATCGTCATTTTCATGACCTGACGATGATGATGAACTTTCTGTCACTGACGTTTGAACAGGCCAAAGAAATTTCTCTCCTTGCAATCTAGAAATCAAATTATTTATTGTATGTTTTTCTCTTACAGCTCAACTAAGCCAAATTGTACCTCGTTAATATTTTACCCAATATTGTCAGCTTCAATCGTGTCTGACGGGTTATATTATACCACAAGCACATTGCTTTTATTCGACCAACAAAACTCTCACTTTTATAGATCGGATGAAACACACCCATGGCTTGCGATGACGGATAAAGAGCCTCAGCAGCCTCAAGTCTTGTTAGAAGTTCCTCGACCTCTTTTAAAGCGCATGCTTGTTGATCTGTACAGTGTTTGCAGTAAAGCGACATACAACCCGTGCAACTTTTTATCGGTGGCGCTAAGGTAGAATGGACTTATCAACTGTTTGAGAGAGTTTGAACGTTTTCTTGACTTACAAGTAGGATTTTCACCACCAGATATAGAGCTCAATCCACTATCAGTGCTTACCGTGCTAAGTTCCCTTGTATATTTAGGACGAAATCTAAACAAAAATTAGTATTTAATGGTTGTTTCAAAACCTTATACCAAAAGAAAAGTAAGCATACAATAACCCTTGCATTTTATGCAACGCATAGCATTAAGCATATGCTTTCTAGCGACACAAGCAAATGATAATTCAAAAGAATTTTCAATGCACATATATATGGACATCTAAAATACCAAAACATAAGCTGCTATTATAACATTTTAGGTAATTATAAGACGGACGCAATGCAGTAAGATAGTCACAGCAAAAGAACCGGTTTCGTTTCCAACTGGGTGCCCGACTTAGACCAAACTTCAAGTGAAGTTTTACATTTACATGATAAAAGACATTGACACTGTAATTGAATCGATAATTGCAGGAATTTTTTCAGAGTCACCAAACACAATACATCTTAGTTGCATTGTCTTCCAGATTCAGTGCCTTAAAGACAAAATTAACGATAACACACCAGTTTTTCTGAACAACGTTCAAGCGACGTCCATATTTGCATTGATATTGAAAAATAAAAATATTTTGCGCGAAAATCCATCTAGTAAACTCATCCATAAAAATCTCGTTACCTTCAATGGTTTCATTTCCAATGATCCAAATTAGAGAGTTCTTTAAAGTTAACAGCTTTCATGATTGCTTTTAGGATCGTGGTTAGTATCCTCAAATTCGTTGGCTTTCCTTACAAGTCTAGTCATGATTGATGTAATCTAT
Organism: Criorhina ranunculi; assembly: GCA_951813785.1. Taxonomy (NCBI): domain Eukaryota; kingdom Metazoa; phylum Arthropoda; class Insecta; order Diptera; family Syrphidae; genus Criorhina; species Criorhina ranunculi. The sequence continues at coordinate 17,594,572 of OX638381.1, forward strand.
TCTCATACATAGAAAATATAGATTATACCGTGTAACATTGCAATATGCAAATAAAAATTAGGAATCGGAAACATGCGGTATTATAAAAGTGCACATCTTCTGAACTGTCGGAACTCTACGACCTATGTATTATAGAGACTTTTAAGTGAGCATTTCATTAAAGAATGAGAACAATTCCGTTTATCCATTTATCCGTCTATTCATTTTAATGCAAGATTTTGATGATAATGTGATAAAAGCAAATCAATAAAGCAATCTCCGATACGGGCAATAATACTAACAAAACCAACCAAAATTATTCCCACAAGCACAAACTGTAAGCACAATCAATATTCAAACATGTGCATGCATTACTTGTAATTTATGATCTCGTTAAGAAGATCAGGAACACCTTGCCGCGATGCGAATAAATATTTATCCTGTTGTTCCATAGTACGATCTGCTTGCCAGGCTTGTAATTCAAGCCAAATGAGATCTTTTAATTCTGTCTGCCATGTGTGTTCCTCTTGAGTGGGCTAAAATAACAACATAAGATACATTTTCATTTAGATTTTCTATCATTTTACCTTAATTTCCTGCCGATCGGTGCTGCCTAACTTTATTAGATTGGCAAATGTTTCATGAAATTCTTTACGTGAGTGTAAAGCTGGGGTCTCTTTTGCAAAGATTCCTAAATTCATTGCGAACACTAGTGGCGGGGCAGACGAACGACATCCAATGGGTCTTGAGGAAACACTCATATAACGATTACATGATTCAATGAAGGTTGGCACCTCAGAATTTCGTGAATTCAAGTTGGTGCAGCTATCGACACTCTCGGCATTCATCTCGTGGAAGCTGGCCACCCGCGGATGTGGATTGACTACAGAATTCTTCATATCTCTCTCAGCATCACGCAACAACGCCTGAGCACGTTTATCATTACGTTTGGTCTCCTCATCGATAAATATCTCGTTGAGCAAAGCACAATCCATTGTATTCCGCCGACATACTCTAGATCGAGCTAGACGACTCATTCCTCTTTTGGGAGCTGGATCGATACTGAAAAGAGGTGGGTGGATAGATGTTAGCTGATGAAATTCTACTATGGGATTTCAACTTACGATTTCTGTTTCCTATCCCAGTCGCGATTTTTTATTTTCATTCTAGTTCGCGGCGGTGTATTGCCAAAGCCATCGAATTTCGCAACGAGAACATCGTCTGGATGTGCACATTCGTCCTCAACGATACCTCGCTCATTGGTCTTCATTATTGCTTTGGCAGCAGATTTCACACGGAACTCCACGCTAGAAAGATAAAAGGTTAAGAAAATGCATTAAAAATCTGGACTTGAAAAGGATAAGTCTTAACAATATGCTACTAACTGTTGTTTCTTCATTTTGTACTGCAGAGAGTGGAGAAAAGACGTTGCGATCGTTCGATGTTGAATTTCACTGTGATATGATTGAGTGATTGGCATGCGATTAATTCTCGCGTGCTCAATAATTTATGCATAATTGAGAGCCACTTGACACACGTTAACTTACTGATAAGTTGCCAACTGATTAGATAGTAGATAACTATGTTTTTGTATGTGCAGTAACAAAACAAATCTATGATTGTTATTAGATTAGTGCAATGATCTGGGAAGAAAATTGAACATAGAAAAACATTGTAGTGCTTGGCACTGAACAAGATTTGGCGTTACAATTAAAAGGGGGACGTTTGTTTCAATCGAAAGATTTAATCGGATCGATAGACTTTTAATCGGAGAAAGATAGTACGACGGGCTATTATCACACGTGCGTGAAGACTCGTCGTACAGAAAAGTTAAAATTGCATTTAATCTACTTCAACGTAATGTAAATCAAGTATAAACAGGCGTTATCAGAAGATAAACGTTAATGTGGTTTCAAATTGTATACACTACTCATATTCATGCTAAACCTAAACCCTAAAGTTGGGCATACTACGAACCACCCGATAACTTAATGAACATAAAGGTAATGACCTTTTAACAGCGAAAATGGCAGAACTCATTTAAACAACAAAACGAAGGTGTCAAATTAAATGTATTTTAGCATGATGCAATATATGATTTAGTTAGTTCAAACGCGAGGTACCAACTATGAACGAACTTTTGACGAGCTCTAGACATGTGAACCTACAGCAACGTTCTTTTAGAACTTTAAACTGTGCAGGTAGTTACAAACACGTAGGAGCTCAGACAAATAATCTGACTGTCGGAATAAAATCTAAATTAGCTCTTATTCGCTGACGTACTTTTCAAGTCATCTAAAGTCCCATTGGGTGTGTTTCGGCTGGAAAGAAAAAAGGCAAGTCCATTTTAACAAAGGCCTCGCAAAACACAAGATTCCTCCAAATTAAGCGGAAGCTAAGGCAACATAAGATCGTCCTCTTTGATCTAACCGCTCGAATTGCAACCACTTCAGCGTTGGACAGAACAGAGTGTTAGCTACGAAAAGAATTACAGTATACAACTAAATTGCCCAACGAAGCTACATGAACACTCTCGTTGGGGAAGTCAAGAAAATAGCAAATTTATGTAAATGGAAAAGAATCTTTAAAAAAAAAAAAATAGGTATATAATATACGTAGTTCATCAAAGCATCGACAATACTAAATCGTTTCTGAAATTAAAAGCGAAACAAAAACTCTTAAAGAAGAATTATTGGATAGAGTGGAAAAAGGTGTTGTAATATTCACAAAAACTCAACAGGCAATAACATCATGGATCGGGGCCACAGAAGAGCTCTGGCGAAAATCGAATCCAAGGGTCTGTTCTCAAAATTGAAGGCTATTCGCAACAGCAGTCTCTGGAGCAGGAGGATATTCTACGCACCTTTCCTTTTGATGAACCGCTTATTTTTAATAACGAGATGGATTTGAAGTGAATCGATGGGGAAATTACGATTTCCGTGGCGCCAAGATCTGATGATTGATTCTGGTGGATTTCTGTGTTCTAAACATCGTTTCTTAGCGCCCCGGATATTGTAATCGTGCCAACCCGACACCTCGAATGTATTATGCTCAATTTGTTGATTATTCTACACTCTGTATAATTTTCCACAAGGAATAAGGAGCAAGAACATGAAACAGATGGAATATATACAAATATTATACCAATTTATTATTTTAAATGGCTTAACAACCGAAAGGGGACAGAAGCCGCTACTTTTCCTACAAAAAAAAAAAACGCAAATGCCTAAGTGGATATGTAAATAAGATGGATGTTGCTGCCTACAAAGTTGTTAATAAGTAAATTGAGAGTGACAACAGTCCAGCGAATTGAAATTTAACTTTAAATTCGTTAGCAATAAATAACCCATAAAAATCAAACTTTCTTTCTTTGGTTTTAGTAATATGTATAGAACATATTTGATAAAAATTGCACAATAATATGAAAGTTTCTAAGTTGATCATACGCCAAATCCAGTAGTAAGATGTTTACTAAAGTGGCATTAAACCTTATCTAATTGGATATTTGAAGGAGCCCCATGGACACGGAGTTCAAACTCCAATTCACTAGAGTTAAACAACTTCATTGTTCTGTCATGTCTGCCGCAGGACGAAACAAAATTTGTTCCACACCTTGCCCACATTTCATTTTTATCGACTAATTTACACACAATTCCAAACTATACACTTTAATTTAATCAATAAAAAAAAGTGATCTTACGTTTTGCGCGGTGTTTTTTTCATTTCATTTGAGTTTTCACGTTTCACGAGATGAACATTTCATCACACCCACCAAATCACTGTGATTTATCTTGACACTGCCAGACCGGGACTACAAAAAACACTGTTTACGATGTTAAATTGGAGAAAGCTTATCTTATTTCACAAAGGGTATTCCCTTACTTTGCTGGGGAATTACTGGCAATTAAAAATCACTTTTCCCGACTTGGATACAGCCCCCCACAAACCCAAAGCTGTCAAAATCCATGTAATCACACTGCCAAAACTACTGTCAACGATTTTTCATTTACACTTTTCTCGACCATTTAGGGGTCATTTTCTCATACTCAGCTGGATTTCGGTTTGCTACTTCTTATTCAATACTACCGATTGCCATAAATGTACATACATTTGATAAATTAATAAACATTTCACTGAGTGTCCATGACTGGAGATCGTACTTAGACCAACGTGAGTACTACGCCACTTTTCGCGTTTCGTATGACACTAATTACACACTGAACTGAACGGCAAGCGATAGTATTATTTACTTTTTTGTTTTCGCCAACCGAAAGCGGAATGGCTTCGGCGCTTCGGTGATCGCTTTCGGTTCCGCCACTCGCATCGCACATGTAGATGTGTGGTGCCCTTATATATCATATAATTCAATACTTCGATATAAGGAACAAATAAAACAAAAAATTACTGGAACCCATACTATAAGAATGAGTTAAGTTTGCGGTGTTTGCTTACCTAGATTCTTCGTCGTTGTCACTTGGAGTGGCAATTTCGTTGTCATCCTCCTGGATCTGGTTTTGGTGATTTTTTTTGGTAACGTAGTCAGCACTTGTGGACACAGTTAAACGCTTTTTTCGCAAAATATCCGACACTTTTCCATTCATTTTGAAGTTGTCTATGCATTCAACGACTTTTGTAAAATGTATTGAATCTAATTTTTCGGCTAATTACTTGTGAGGTAAATTAATTTCTTTTTTTTTTTTGGGAAAAAATTTACCGGATCAGGTGTTCACTGCCATCTTTAACCTTCGTCTTTGAATTTTTTCTTGACAGTTGATAACAATTGGATTATTTTTTTTCTGACGTTTAGCAGATGAGTTTTTATTTTCGCCTTGGATTATGCTACTAAAAATATGTTTGTGGCAACCGCTGTATAAAAACATAAGAAATATGTACAGCAATGACAGAAATTCTTTGAGCATCAACAAAAATTAAAAAAAAAAAAAGGTAGATAACTTTATATTTATTTAAATTGTAATAAAGTTTATTAACATGTTACATAGTGCTTACACTCAAGACAGAATAAAGGTTGTAGTTAAATAGATTTATACTAAACGCTTTTCAAGATTTCTTCTTGAGGTATTTTCTTTTGACACACGCATCTTTTGCAGACCATGGCATTCAAAAATGATAGCCACTACGAAAACTTGGGATAGAAATACAAAATGCTTGGCATCTTACAATAAGCTAGATGTATTTGGTTTGCTGAAAAGTAAGACACCTAGTGGACAAATTTTATGTTGGCACCCAGGTTAATTTTTCCAAAAGTGGCGTGGCAACCCATGTGTTAAAATGGTGGACCTTCAAAATTTGGAAAACTGATTTCTTATAATGGCTGGCCATTAAGTCCCTAATGTTGGCTGCACGAATTTTAATCATTAAACAATTACCAATTTTACGTACCGACAAATATTGGCACCCATTTTTAGAGTCGAATTTCCGAGGATAAGCAATTTTTTTTTTTTTGCCCGTAAAACTAAGAGAGATGAACGAGGAATTTAATTTAAACTACGCTCGTATTTCATTATTGAAATGCTTAGACGGTTCTCTAACTATTTTGGATGAGGATTAACTAAATCGATGAAAAGAGCTTTTGTATATTTGCTTGTGTACACTCAAATCAAGTTGAGCTGACCGATGTTACAATCACCCGAAAATGCACCGCAGGTCATAGTAAGGAAGAAACTCATCTGGTAGTGTCCAGGCAGGCGTTCGTTAATTGCTATCTGCGATACACCGTTACGTTAAGACTTTGCTGTATTAAACTGTTCAATCAAGAGTAGTAAAACTTTGCAAGCATTCACTAAAAGATATATCGGCAGTAAAAAAGGGGTCAGAATTGGACATTTCGCATACCCGGCAATTTGTAAACATCCCATTCAGCAGTATTCATCGCAAAATGGACCAACTTGAACACATGCATGATGCGTAAGACCGAGAATTCTCTGGACAGTTCTTGATAAGAGGTAAAACTCAGTAGCAAATACTCATAAATTGTCTCTGGTATTCATAAGTAGTCATGTAAAACATGAATAAATAGCAATGAGTACTACAGGAGCTTAAGGAACGAAGAAGAATCAGAATTTGTAGTTTGTAGTGTGTAAACAATGTGACCACTCTTCTGCCACTGTTTTGCCTATGTTGACATAAGCTTTTTTCGCTGTTGATCGACTCTTTTGACATCAGGAGTTGAACCGCGAACCTTCAGCATGACAATAGTTGATGCTTGTATATAACTTAACCACATCCACCCTGCATTGATCTGACAGTTAGTAATCTCACCAAATTTTGATTTAAGCTCTAGTGAACGAGTGTAAATTCCGTTTCGATTAACATTGCAATTTTTCAATTAAGTCTTTAATTTGGAATGTGTAGCTCAGTATTTCCTCATCATTACATCCCGCAAGTATTTAAAACCAACGTGCATCGGTACCTCCTTCGTCTCTCTTCTAACTTCCCCAATTCTTTTTCCATCGGAAAATGAAATTCATTAAAAAAAAACCCTACACTGTATAGTGGATCTGTATTTTTTTTTTTGCATGGTTAAACAAACCTTCGAAAATTTTTTAATTTTTTTTTCCTTTAAACTAATTTGTAGTTACCTATTGTGAACTGTTCATAATCGTCCATCACAACTATGAAAGAAAATGTCCTTGCGCAAAGGCGGAGTCATTCATCCCCCACAGCAATGTAATTGCATAACTCCCACCATACCCGAATGAAATTGAGTAATAAAGGATAATTGCCTCAAGTTTAACCAATCCCATTGCAATAGTATGAAATACCGATAAAGAACCTTTTTTGTGGTTTAAAATTCCACCGATTTACCCCTACAGAATGATTAATTGCGATTAAGGAGGAGTTTTATATACTTTCTTCTTATGCAAAAGGATAAGGGTTGCACAATCTAGCCAATGAACGTCGTGTATGTGACACTTGTCACAGGAATCATCATCAATCTCCCTACTACTCGAAACACCTGCCGCTGAATCTTTGCCGATAATAAAGTGTCGTTCATGATGTTAATAGTGTGATGATACATCCTGTCGGGGTGTTGTTCGGGTGGTAATTTGATACAGATTGCGTACGCCTGGTGTATTAGTTAATGTCTGTGCCGGTTAATCACACGGATACACAAATATAAGCATAAAACAGGAAGATTATGATGAAACGGATGTCAGGAAGCAAATTTTCTCTTGTCACTCTTCAAACTATAATAAGGGTGTTTTATCGAGTGCACTGTTTATCGGTCAGGTGATGACTTGAGGATACTTTACTTTCAATTGAAAGGCGTAAAGGATTCGATAGTGGTTAGTTTCTTAAGAGCGGTCGTTGAACGTGAACGTTAAATGTACGGGTGTTTCAATAACTGTGTGAATTATTAACATTTTCTATAATGCACCCGGTCAATAAGGGTTTTCAAAGCGTTTCTCCAAGTGCTCTAGCAAAGACTTCATCTATAGGTCTCGCCCATAGACCATCGTCGCCGCGACAATTTTTCGAACGCCTATACGGACATCTTGAAACTACACCGTCTGTTAAAAATGACGGTAATAATGTTAAATCTCCACTGGATGATAAAACACAAAGTGATCTACCGTCTAATCAGTTGAAGACAAATCAAAAGTGTGATAAAACGTATCAGAGTGATATCAGTTCGTCGCCGGACATTGTTAATGATGAAAGGTTAGATTTTTAGATAGCTTTGATGAAATATGTTATTTGTATGTATGATTTCTTTTATAGGCATTGTGATATTAATTCAGTGTACAGCAGTTATCCAACGGATCATGTAAATGGTTTCAATGCAATTACTGCGACATCGACTCATTTGCCATTTATATCGGATAATTTGAATGGAAAGTCAGCGTTCGGATTCCCGACGGATACACACTTTCCTGTAGGATTAACAGCTTTCTGTAAGTTTTTGTTTGAACAAATTTTTCATTTTAAAATCATGGTTCTGTTGGGCTTCACCCAGACTTTGACCTTTAACTTAAATTTGAAAAATACATACATGTGTTTGACGCACTTTATTCTTTATCAACGTTCCGGGGGAGTAAAAAGTGGTAACTTTACCCAAAGCTACGACTAGGTGGTGAACGCATGACGATTAGTGAAACACAGTTCGAATACAGGCATTTAATCTCGCTTATTGACGAACACTTCCTTGATTCCGGCCACTTGCAATGGGACGGTGAGGCTCAAGGACAGACCAAACCAGAGTCTGTCCCGTGCATCGCAAACATCTCCGAACGCGTTTTTGACGAATAACGCTCGATACGCTTGTAATAAGCCTCGTACTCAACGTCTCTTACATCGGCGTTTAATGCGCGCCATATTAACCCGAATCACTAAGTCCAGATCCAGATCTGGGTGGTCGCTACTGTAAATGCCTCTATAAGCTTATGAAAAGGTTGTGGCTCTGAGGCCGTCAATTTCGAGGCATTCCCTGTCGTCTTCGTGGTTGCCGTGGCTTACTGGTTAGTGCGTTGGACTGCTAAGCGAGAGACACAGGTTCGATTTCAAAAAAACCACCAAACGTTTTTTCGAGGCACCACAACCATGACAAACCTACATGAAAAAGCTTCTCAATTCGCCGTTCGAAGTCGGCATTAAACTGTAGGTCCCTTCCATTCGTGCGAAGAATATAACACGCACAACATGAATGGTTGTGGAGGCCTTGGCTCTCCATGAGCTCTCATGCCAAATATACAATCCCTGTCGTCTTCTCCCAGGGACATTGCTCACGTTTTCACATCGCCAATATCTTGGTTCAAATCGTCGATCTCTATGTACTTTGCGTTGTATTTCTTGAGCATTTTGATAATTTCATACTAATGATCCGGCTTCAAGCCCTGTGTGTTATAAGATATATTAAAGGGGTAACAGCGTGATGCTAGATTCCGCTTTAATCGGATTCTCATGGATCCATTGTGTTTCCTTAGTGTAAGTACCTTGTATTTTAACTATTGTTCGCCTCTCAAAACCACTCCGAGTCCAATATCAGTCGCATTATTTTTAAATGGACCACCTGTAGGTTATGACCGATGAAGAAGTGCTAAGTGCGGTCTATTGAGCGTGAGTATCTCTTTTGTTTTCTTTGTGCTGTGTTGTGGCTACATTTTCTTTGATATACGGCATGATGAGAGTTTGCTCCATTTCTCATTGACAAGTTTCTAGAAGTGCTTAAAACCTCTATAGGGACCCGAACTAAGCGATCGACCATTGTTGTCAGCTCATCGATATTTTTATTGCCATCGACGCCTCTATGCTCTGGGACCCAAAAGAGTCATAATGCTTTGAAGTAAGACCTTCCAGCTCGTCTGAATCCATCACTACTCGAGTAGTTAAAAAAATGACTTTTAGTCATTTTCCCGACATTTTCCCGAATTCTCCGACAGAATTCGATTGAATCGATAAGAAGCTCTCAGCTATGTCCACCGTATAAACATTTGAAAAGCCCAAAGGAATCTTGATTTTGACTTGTACGCTATTGGCCTCAGGAAGTGGAACAGATTCAGCACAACAATCGGTGTTATCACTGGACACTGTATAATAGACAAGCGTGCAATGCAGCACGACTTGGCGTACCTATATTCAAACGATTTTTGTAAAAGTTAGATGTATGAAGAAAAGAAGGAAACTATTCTCCACCTTTTGTGTACCTGCCCAGCTCTTTCCCGCAATCAAAAAAAACACTCAAAAAAAATTCATTTAATGCTCCAATGCTTCATTAGAAGCTCCAAATGATTCAACGAGTGAGTAAGGAGAATCTCTTCTAGATCCATGTGGTATTTTAATAGACCTTTCATTGGTCCTAAGCCTAAGACAAGGTCATGTTTCGAATAGGCTCTTTGCACGTCAAAAACAAACACATTTACGAGGTCATTAATATTTTTACTATAAATTTAAATTTACTACAACTTTCTACCTACATATGTACGTATGCATGAATTAGCAAATTGCTAAAGCAAACGCCTTTCAATTATTCATTTATCGTTTTTTCTTCACTCCTGCTTTGAATGCATTTCAATTCTATACTTAGAAACATTTTTAAATTGGGATCATCAATTTTATCTAAAATGATTTGTCGGACCTTTTCATCATTTCCCGTATATAACTTTGATAATTCCTCAGCGTATGCAATCCATACACAATTCGCGCAACCGGACATACAGCAAGTTGTCGGTTCTGGTGGCATCTAACACAAAGAAAACACGCAATAGCTCAAATTTTTAGCACATCTGTATTCAAAACATACCCTAATGTCATCATCTGATCTTTTATTCGACAATAACCCCGCCGTACTGGTCAAAGTTCTTAATATGCCTCTCAAGACTCTCTTACTATATCTATGGAACACTGTAATATTCATAATCTGTAAATAAACAAGAAGCAGATGTGTTAAATATCAACGAAAAAATGGTAATGTTCCGGGAAAACGGGAATAAACGGATATGATATGAATGCAAAAAAAAAAAATCGGTTTCAGAATCTGATTATGGTCAATCAATATCAGATTTCATAATATCCGATCAATGGACACTCATTTATTATGGACTTCATGTATTTTTTTTTTTTTTTAACTAATGTTGCCAAAAAGGCAGGTATCATATCCCCAAACGATTTTTTTTAAACTTTTTTCTACCACATTCGAAAAAAAATTAAATCATTTACGGGGTGACCATATGTGGTTCGATCGATTATGGAATTGTGGTACAACCTGTTAAACTTCCATTGTTAGCATAACACTCTCAGTAATGTGGAGGATAGCTCGTTTGAAGCGATTGCACCATTTTTTTTTAAACAAACAAACATTTATGTGGATATTTCTTGTATGTTTAAGGAAAAAGATTGTAATCGATCTGAAAAGGAAGCCATCAAAACGACAAATTGCAATGAGCTTGTATCGAATGACCATGAGCAAAAATCGCAGGGACAGACACCGCAAAAAGGATTTACCATAAGAAATTGAGTAAAAACTCAATAAGATTTATCGAATAACAGAGGTTAAGGCGTTAAGGAATAAGGGTGGAAATGGTTATAAAAAAAAAAAATATTGGAAAGGTAGAAATTGAAAAAAAAAAAATGTTTAACACTTCGACAGACAGAACAAACATTTACTATAGAAGATATATTTAATATTTCATTATGCTTTATTTGCGCAACGAACTGTGAACTATTAACGCAATCAATAGCTTCAAATTGCAAGGTATAGCTTAAGTTAACCGTACTTGATTGACAAAGAGTCAAACGTCCAAAATTTGACAACGATACCAAACTGAGTAATTGAGAAATGTTTTTGTCGACCATTTGACTTTCAGGCGTTTTTGATGCAACACAAAAATTTGACGTTTTGCCACAGGTACAGCACTTAGATACATTGTGTCAACGAGTGCACACAAATGAATATAGATCAACAGTAAGGTATATGTGGTGAAACATTAATTTTTTATTTCATAATTTAGTATTTAATCAGTCCTCCATTAGCCATTACCACTGTAAGAACTGTACGAAACATACTAGCAGTGGTAGATTTAAATGACATTCTGAGCTGATATTTTCGCATTCTCGTCTTACTGCGCTCTTTAAATCTTCTAAAGATGTTGGATTATGGCTCTCAGGAGTGCCTTTTTTCTAAGAAGGAACCACAGATGCTTAATCGGATTCATAGAGGTGGCTTAATACATATTTTGATTCCCAAACCACTTTATTGCTTTTTGGGATCAAAACATTAAAAAAAAAAAAAAAAAAAACATTTGATGCAACACCTCATAGAGATGGAGCCTAGCTTTTCACAACTGTTGTGCTTGTTATGTTTTTCGCACAAGTTGAAGGGACATACTGTTTTATTAGCAACTCCGACCGACGGATTGAAATGCTTTTTCATGGCAGATTATACTCTTGAAGGTTTGTCATATAGCCTGCCTAGAGGTGGCGCTGCGAAAATCTGTTTGGTTGTTTTGCTGAGGCTCGGACCTATATTTTCTCGCACTAGCCACAGCGACCACATTGAACGTCAGCTTGCTTGAAAATAATACAAATACGAAAAAAAAAAAAACTGTTATAACGTTAAGCTAATTTAGTCAACTGCCCTAATGGTCCAGATGATGTCGAAGAGAAGAACTATCTTAAAACCGATCAATCTCATAACTTGTCACTGAACAATGGAAATACATGATCAGACGTTGAGCATACGTAATCTCGTTTTTTTTATTTTCAAGATGTAGGTACATACATATGTTGGTACTCTAATGTTTTGAAGCCTCTATAGCAGGGGTGGCCAAACTTGCAGGCTATGCAGTCGACTTTTCGCTTAAATTGGTTACGCGTTCTGACTTGGAAAAAAACATAAATTTATATCAACAATTCAAGTGTAATTTTTGTTGTACTTTGTTTGCTTGTACATTTTCGTGTTGATTTCACTTTTGTTTCTGAACAATATTCATGTATGGCGTATTTGTATGTACAGTCAAAACCGTTTACAACGACATCGGTTATAACGACGTATCGGTTATAACGACCAAAATCTTAGGTCCCGGCTGAGCTCCCTTATAATCCCATTGAATAACAAACCGTTTACAACGACATTGCTTACAACGACATATCGCTTACAACGACAGATTTTTCCATTTTTGTGAAAAAAAATATTGGTTACAACGACTAAAATCGACGAAACTGTTGGTACGACTGCATTTTTTTCTTAAACGGTAAACTTTAGCTGTAGATCCCATGTATCTGTGTACATAGAATTTCGGATATGTTACAGCTTACCGTTTGTTGACATGTTTTTCTTTTTGTTTTGCGTTTATTATTGGTTTTGAGTTTGTTCAACAATAGGTGGGAAAATTACTGAGTTCAAATTTTTCTGTGTGACAAGTGGTCGTAGAAGTTTAATTCTATTCGGTTCGCATAAAGTTGTATTGGAAAATGAGTCAGAAACGAAAAGTCTTTACGATTGAAGAGAAAGCAGGTATCATTTTTAGATTGGAAGCTGGGGAGCAAAATAAAGACCTTGCCAAAGATTTTTGGGTTTCACACTCCACTTTGTACATACATACTCGGTTGTATGTATGCCTGAAGAATAAATAAGAATAATGAAAAATAAAAATAAAAAAAGGATCTCTACTTGAAAACAGATAAATTTACATATATACCTTGATATCGGTTACAGCGACCTATCGCTTACTGCGACCAAATTCATCGGTCCCTTGAAGGTCGTTATAACCGATTTTGACTGTATTAATTTGTGGCACATGGGTCGACTGTAAATGTCTACGGTTTGGCCACCCCTGCTCTATAGGATGTTTTCTTAACATCAAGTGTAATAATCGCATCGCATAAAATCTACCTTTTCAACCTTTTGCCTTGGATTACCTGTATATGTATATGTATATGTATATTTGGTACGACAGCTCATAGAGAGCCAAGGCCTAGCTTTTTACAACCATTAATGTTGTGCGTGTTATATTCTTCACACCAATGGAGGGGACCTACAGTTTCAATGCCGACTCCGAACGGCGAATTTAGAAGCTTTTCATGACAAATTATACTCTTGCAGGTTTGTAATGCCTGCGAAGAGATGGTGCCACGAAAAAAGTTTTGACAGTTTTTGAGAATCGAACCTGTGTCTCTCGCTTAGCAGTCCAACGCACTAACCACTAAGCCACGACGACCACACGGGTCAAATCTATCACCATATTTATAGCATACACTATCAAGCATGCTTTCCTTAAGCCATACTGCTAGTCGGATAAACCATCCTTCTTCTTCCGCTGCTTCTCCAAGCCTATAGCAGATTATACATTCTAGTATTTTGCCGGCTTATTTCTTTTCGAAAGCAGCACTAGTCTCTAGACTATGTCGCATTGGTGTGGAAATACACCTTCTCTTAAACTGGGCATCCACGATCGCTCAAGAATGCCACTCTCGGCTTGAGCGCACTTATGAATGCCAGTGGATGGGACTGTGTGACAAACTGCTATTCATGCGTGATAGTGTATAGGAATGTTATTCACGAATGACAATGGAAAGTCAGGGAAGAACAAAACTTAAAAAAAACAAACCAGCACTACGGGAATGGCATTCTTGAGTGATCGTAGTTGCCCAGCTTTAGGCATGAGTTAATATATCAGCGTATTTTTCTGGACAGACTTTCATCAGTGTTTTCAGGGCTATATTCGGGATGCCATCTAAACCAAAGGATTTCTTGTCTCCGAATTGATAGCAAACGCATTGAAACTTCTACGAATTTCAATTTATAGGTAATTATAGCATGGTTACGCAAGATTTAACTGAGATCCTTAAACTCAGTACACTGAGGTAACAATAGATATCTACCCCAACCCCATTTATGCTTTTTTTCAAACTTTTCTTTACCTTCACTATCTGTTTGTGTTCCTTTTTAAAAAACAAAAATAAATAAATAAAAAATAAACCTACACCTCATCGTGCGTTCATTACGGCATATCATCTTTTCATTGTTATTATGTATTTACAGTCTCCCCCACATACTTGTAACACCATGTGTTTGAAGAATTTTTTATTATCCTCGACTCGTTATTAACGAACGAAGACATAACTTCCACTGCATCATTGTGAAATAAAATAGTTGTGAGAGAACACTCTCTTTCTGTCCAAAAAGGATTCAAGGGATAACAAGTTTTTAATGCGACTTTTTTGTATGCTGCATATGATTGATATGAGAAACATATTCGAGTCCTTTACTGACAGGACATGCAACATACTTCACGTATCAATTTATCCGCTGCGTTCATATCACAATTAAATGGGTGTAAGCATGACAATGATCCACTGCACACAATTAATAGCATTATAATTCATTTTGGATGATTTATTTGAGCGAGTTGCTGATACGATCACGATTGCGGTGATGGTGGGATATACAAAAGGGGGTTGAGTAGATAAACAAACCCCCACTCGGCGCATTCTCGTTAACTCGTCTAAGAAGCCAGCCAGAGAGAGTTTCGAAATTCTAGAGATTAATTTTATTGCTAATGTTTGTGGGAATTTTATACAATTGCGGACATAAGGTTGAACGAAACGGTGTGTTGTGGAAGATGGAACCCTTCCCAACAGATACGTTTCCGAACCTACTTGACGAGGAATTTAATACATATCACCCTTTTGTGATGATTATGATGATGATGTATTGCGTATGAAATACGAAGTGACATTTTGGTTGAGTAGGTTTAATTTTATTGTAATTGTGATAATCTCGGTTGATACACTGTAAGTAATTGTCTGTTGTGTGATAATTGGATTAAATTGACATTGTGATAAGGCGTTGAAGTGGGTTGAAGTGAGTTGTGATTTTGGTCTTTAAGTCATGCATCACTTTTCACTATAAATATTCTTATGATTAGCTTGCGCTGAAGTAGTGACGAAGGAGATACCGATGCACATTGGTTTTAAATGCTTGCAGATTATAGTAATGAGGATACACAAAGGATGCAAAGCTTAGGAAAGAATCGATAAAACAGTGAGAGATAGGAAGCATTTCTTTGGTGTTCAAACGAGTCGATTCACTTCAGAATGTCCTTGTCACCTAAAAGTTTTAACGCGCGTTTTTGAATCTATCTAGGCTATATATTATACTTTTTGACGAACTATACTACCCAAGCTTTGACCAAATGAACGCCTTAAAGATTGAGACAGATTAAAAGGTGTTGGTAAAGTATATTTGCATCGCTTAAGGAAACCTAGCCTTTTCGCAGCAATTTTGACTTCGAATATGCAGTCGTTCCAACATACCGAGGATGAAAAGCATTTCGGCATCGGCGATGCAGGTACCATTTAGCTTAAGATGAGAAGTCGCTGTCGCGTCTTCCGGGATCACTGTTGTACTGTTGGAAGAAGGCAGAAGTGCACACTCTGCTTTTAAACTTTTGTATAGAGACTTTATGCAATATTTCTAAACAAATTAATATGATGAAAGTGTTATGATATACCAAGCTAACTGTCTGTGATGAAAGAAATATAGTACAAAAAGGCGGTATTGAAGCTCTAAATAGAACCCCAAGGAATATCAAAGGCACCAATAAAATGATGGGTGAAGTTACAGTTTTGTTGGCAGGCTATTTTCGTCAAAAATTAAAAACAAACTCAAAAAACCATAAGAGTCAATCTAAGGGATGATGTTTCGAATTTTCTTTCTACCTGCATTGGAAGCCCCTTTAAAGTTTTACCCCTGAAAGTTATAATCATGGCTTTTGTTTTTTTCTTAAATCTGAACACTTGTTATTTGCTTTTATATTTTACAGTGGCAAGACGTCGCCGGAAAGAGGGACGTCCACGTCGTCAACGCACCACCTTTAGTACCGAACAAACTCTTCGTCTAGAAGTTGAGTTTCATCGCAACGAGTATATCTCACGAAGTCGGAGATTCGAATTGGCTGAAACATTACGACTGACAGAGACACAAATCAAAATATGGTTTCAAAATCGACGTGCCAAAGATAAACGCATCGAAAAGGCTCACATTGATCAACAGTACAGGTAAGACCTAAACATCTTTTGCCGGTAGACATACTGTAATGCAATAAACATATGTCCCTTCATGTTTTCACATTCAGAATACAGACTGCGTGAATCGCATCGGTTAATACGTGGTCGATTTAGTTAGCTTACCGACTACTCCGCCAAAAAATAATTTCCTTACCGAGTTTAGCATTGAAGTCTGGCTGCGTATAGGCTCCATCCAGGAGGTCATAAAACTCCTCATTGATAGAGTCTTCAGCTTCGTCTATAGGCTCATATGCATTATACTGATTTTCTGGAATGTTGCCTTGATGCGGATTACAGTCAGACGATCACTAATCGGCTTAAAGTCCAATCCGAATTCGCATCCTGACATGTGCCGTCTTTCGCAATAACTATAATAAATGTCACCGTTTTCCCTTTTTTGCATGCAACATGTCTTGTACATAACATCTACAGTCTATCTCCCTCACTAGTTATAGTAGTCAAAAATTTAACTGTGCACAGTAAATTAATTTTTCCTTACAATTTCACCTGTGGGGTCTCTAATTCATTCAAACCCTCGCTTTTTATTATTATCAAATAAATGTCTAATAAAATTAACACGCATTAATCACCAACCCCCTCGTTGCTCTATTTTGCAGGAATTTTGTTGTGGCCAATGGTTTTATGACATCGATCATGGGACAAAATGCTTACCCTCCAATTATATCAAATCTTCACCAGCACTTCCATGCTCAGAATGGACTCCCATCACGAATGGTGCCATCAGTTCCTTTGCCGACAACACCATCGACGACGCCTAGTCAAATACAACCACCATCAGGCCCGTCGACAGTACCCTCAGGACTAACAACATCCGCACCTAATCGAAGCGATCTAAATTACAATGAAATAAGTGGCTTTTACAAATACAACGCCGTTAATTCATGTTAGCAATTATTTTAACTTTTATTACGATTTTAATTACCCTTATATTACTATTGTTGGAAGATTAATTGGCGCGCATCCACGCGCGCCAATGCTCGAAAATAGCCCCCCGATAGCAAGGTTTCTTGTTAGGGTTTTCTTTTTTGTTTTCATTTTTGAATGGAATATTTTTATTTTTTTTTTAACTACATAGTGATGTAAATAATTTTGAAGCTTTTTTATTGATAAGAATTATTTATGCCTTTTCTAGAGAAGTAAGACAAATTATGAAAGAATAAAACAAGAAGAGTTATTATAAGGAAGCATAGTCCTTTTGTTATTATTTCAATCACGCGAATTAAAGTTACCAAATTGAAATGCCAGCTGGAAGTTGTGGGATTCTATGTAGAGCACCAATCCTTGAAGGTATTTATGTGAACGGTTAAGAGTGAGAACAATCGAAATGCAAACAGTTGTTCTTTGCTACGATGATTTTGAATAGAGATTTTCGAAATCTTAAGAGAATAATAATGAGAACAATTGCAAATTCTTACTGGTCAACCGTATTGTATGGCCTAGCTCATTGCATGCGTATCGTGAAATGTTGGAAATGTTTTCTTATCTGAGGGGTTACCTATGAAGACTTATTTCGCAATACAACGCAGAAAATTGGAAGGAAAAACGAAAACCAAAATACAATATTGGTGCAACCTTGCAGAAAATTAACATCGAAATTACGTGTTACTTCTTGAAAACAGAAATAACGTCAAAAATCCAAAAAGTGCCCAACTGCTCTTTTTGGGTCTTCCGGATCAATCAATACCTTAAGAAAACTTCAACAATTACGGGGTGGCCGGGGTGTAGTGGTGGCAACATCACTTGTCACACTGAACGTTCCAGGTTCGAATCCCGATGTTAAAAAAGAAAAAAAAATCGATCAACTGCGAAAAACAAAAGCTGACGTCAACTCTACTGCATAAGCATAACACTGGCAGTAGGGTGGTCATATGGCTTGAAAGTGTTGACCGTACTAATGATATCGGGATGTTCGAAAGAAATACTGCGAATAATAAGCAATGGCAACAGCTCCAATAAAATTCTCCCGTCATTCTGGACACCATCCTCGGAGCAAAAAGACTGAAACCTAATATCACCTGAGTTTCAAAATCACTACACCAACAATAGCGCTGTGCGAATAGCATCATAAGGGTATTTATAACCCCTTTAGCGCTTAGTGAATTATAAAAAAATAAAAAAATACAAATCAGTTGAAATGATAGCGGCCCATTCCAGCTAATTTTCACTGATCAGGTCAGTTAAAGTCTGTGATGGCGTATAGCTCTCCAGAGCAGGTAAATTAAAAGTAACCGGTGTGCAGCTGAAGGCAGAAAAATTGAGTACCCATTAACAGATTTAGAAATGTTTCGTCTGAGTCTACCTAGTATATGCATCAGGATACTCAGCTTTTTTTTCTATTGGGGTGTTGGAACCATACGTTGGAGCACTCAGACACGAAAACAGGTAGATTTTACTACGCAACTACTGTGTACTTTTACTGTGTTTTCATCGTCAGGCAACACTCATCATTTCCAGCTCCAAAAAACTGCAACGTTAAGATGTTTGGCAAAGGCGTAGTGTCCTGTAATAACTTATACTAACATATTACTTTTGATTTCTTCAGTGTGTTATGGTTGGACCTTAAATTATTTAAATCCCGTTTTATAGTGTATTTTATTCAAAATGATTGTTCCGATAGACAAACAGAAAGTTTTGCAAACATTTTTTGTTTGAAAGTGCCGTACAGACTTCAAATATGAAGGAAAGCGAACAGAGGATATTCACTAAGTAGTTCGACGAAAGGAAAAGGAAATGAACATGCAATTAAATTATGTCTTGTTTGCACTTATAGAAACAGAAAGTGATTTTTTTTTTTTTAATAACTCAGAATTCATGGTGAATAAACTAGATAATGATTTTCTGAAATGTAGGTATATTCTTTAAAAAAAACCCCTATGAGGATATTAAAATATGTATGTATTTTAAAACCAAACGGAAATAACTATTACCGCACATGTTGAACACCTAATTACCTGAACATACATTTCAAATTCTACAAACAAACAGAACTATTACGCTCTGAACCATTTTAGGATTTTTTTCATTATGTATAAACATTGGAAATGATACAAATTAGTAAACAAATAACAATATTTTTACCAATAACACAACATGCATTATCTTAACTAAAGATTACTTAATCATTTTATAACAAGTGAACTCACTTTATTTTGTCAACAAAATTGTATCTACAACTGACAACTGAACTGTCACAAAACTGCATGTGTATAGATTTCCCATATTTTTTTTATTGAAACTTATTTGTTGCAGGAGTAAACACTAGATACTTATCGTAAGTAATGCGTTCAGTTCAGTTCAGTGAGGATTTTTACCAATCAGTGGATTGTAGTGGATTTATAAAATTATTATTATTTTTGTTATAGGTATACATTTCAAATCATGTAAAACGTATGAAGTTCCATTTAAACATGATAACTTAAGCTATGTTGTCTGCGAAAATTCTTCTTTTAGGTCATACAAAGCAACTCATAATGCTCCTAAGAGTTGAAAAGAACCGACTTTGAAAGAAATACACGAATATTCTTTACATCATATTGGCTGACGCCAGCAATAAAAATAAAGGTGATACAGCCGAACTTCAAGTACTCATTTGGATGCGAAAACATAGATTTCAGCACTTTTATTTCACAAATGTCAACATATCGTATATATTGTCGTATATCTGTTAAGATAAATATCAGATTTTCTTTGATGTTGTGTTCGCTTTGATAAAATTTAGCTTTGGTGTGAATAGTATTGTGATAATTCGTGCTAATTTTTCAAACATATTTCAATATTACAGTCATCTCAACTCCAGACTGTATCATCACGTTAAGTAAGTAAGTAAGTCTTCCCAACCGTTACTTTTTCTTGCTCCCTTTTGATTTGATGACCTTGTTAGGTTGATTTGTTTTCTTGAACTTTTTAAAAAGTGTATCGCACCGAATTACTTCACAAAAAAGTACATAATTTCGCTGTACTCTTCCAACGGAACAGTTCGCCACGTTATTAAATTATTCGATTCTCATCGAGTCTCGTTCTTCTATTATTTTCAATAAATGTGTGGAAAGTGCATTATATTGAAGGGCATTGACCTACTTGTAAACGAATCGCGATTAAAGTCGGTGGTGTATGATTTAATACCTGTGCAAATTTTCATATTCATAACATTAATTAATAGAAAATAGAAATCGTTCTGGAAAATGTCCACCCGAAGAAGCCAAGCGCCTGTAAAGAACGATGATGATGTAAGTTGTCTTAAAAACAAAACCACCATTAAAGCATGTATTAAAAATGTATTTTTTTTTTTTCGTAAAGGAAATCTGCGAGTTGGAGCATTTGCGTAAACTATTCATTGGAGGATTAGCTCCATATACTACTGATGAAAGTCTTAGAAGCTTTTATGAAGAATGGGGTAAAGTTGTCGATTGTGTTGTAATGCGTGATCCGGGGACCAAGAAATCTCGTGGATTTGGATTTATTACATACACCAAAGCCTATATGGTAGATAAGGCTCAGGATGCCCGCCCTCATATTATCGATGGGAAGTTAGTATTTGATGGAACAAAACAACACATTATCATTTTTATTAACTTAATTTTTTGTGCAGGAGTGTTGAAGCTAAACGTGCTCTACCTCGTCCGGAGCGGGAGAACCGTGAGTCCAACGTGACTGTTAAGAAAATCTTCATTGGGGGACTCAAGGATAACCACGATGAAGATTGTTTGCGTGAACATTTCTCGCAATTTGGCAATGTCGTCAGTGTTAAGATTCTCACAGATAAGGCAACTGGCAAAAGGCGTGGATTTGCCTTTGTCGAGTTCGATGACTACGATGCCGTCGATAAAGCTATATGTAAGTTGTTTCCATTAAATTACATTTCCAGTACTCATTCTCTGTCTTTAGTGCAAAAGACACATTCCATTAAGTATGTGTTGGTAGATGTGAAAAAATCGGTATACAAACAAGAAATGCAGAAACGTGCAGCCGCTGCTGGTGGTGCTGGTGTAGGTGTTCAAGTTCCGCCTCAAATTCCTGCTGGTCCTTATCAAGCTGGCCCACCGATGAATGGTCCACCACAACCACCAGCAAACTACAATAGTTGGGGACCACCGAACAATTACAATGGTTACAATCAGCCCCCAATGAACAACTGGAATTGGAATCAACCTCCACAAAATGCTTGGAACGGACCACCACAGGCCCAATGGAACCAAGGCAACTACGGACCACCTCAAGCAAACTGGAATGCTGGTCCTGTTCCACCGCAAGGTAGCTGGAACTCTGGTCCAGTGCCACCACAAGGTAACTGGAATACCGGTCCAACACCGCCTCAACAACCACAACAGAATTTCGGCACCGGTTACCAACAGAACTACAGCGGAGGTCCCCAAAAGAGCAATTTGGGTAGCAACATTCGCAAAAATCCCTACAACACACCAGCAGGAGGTAAACTTCACCACCACCAGCTTCAATTATAAGAACGTTTTCTTATTAATTTAAATTTTAGCAAACGATTCTCAACAGCAACAGACAGTTCCGCCAGTCAATGGTACTCGCCGTTATTAAGGAACGGCGAACGTGCTGATCAATGCGAGGAGTGAAAAGGTAAGCCAATTTTCAAACCCTCAACTCAGTGTGTTACTGCCTCAAAGTCTCATTCAAAGAGGGCTTAAGGTATTTCTTCCACTATCATCAAAAGACACATAAGGCTAAGTCTTAAGTCATACTCTATGTATAATTAAGTATTCCTCCTATGACATCATTTTATACATATTTTTATATTTTCGAATTTCACTAGGACGATCATCTACAATTTTTAAAAACTTTTCCAAGCCAAGACAGTGAGACAGTCTGTTAAGTTAATAGTATGGAATGGTATCTCGAGTCGTTAAACTAGGTATAACAATAATTTAATGTAAAACCTTAACTTACTTTATTGCAGTAGTTAAATTAACAACCACAAGGCCAAATATTTGTGTGTAAAACTTACACAATCAACGTTTGGATAAGATTATTTAAAATTGTTTTTATAATTTTGGAAACAGCGCATTTCAACCCAAAATAAGAATGTTTAATTGTTTTATTTATCCTATATGAACAACTTTAGTTTATAAGAACTATGTATGACTATAATAAAGAAGAAAACAAATTTACTTATGTATTTAAAGTCTTACGTTTATTACTTACAAGTTTAAATTTTTATGTATTATTTTAAGTTTGGTATTTCATTATATACTATTACGTACGTTACTGTATTTTTTATAGCCCTCGAATGTGTTACACTAATCTGAAGATGCTGGTGGTGGTAAGAGTTTAGTGTACATCGATTAACAATCGAACTTTTTAAAAACTGGCTTACATCCTTTCATTGATGCTTTTGCCAGCTTAGTTTTATATTTTACCAACGATGGTTTATTCCTGGGGTTAACACACATAGGACCGGGTTAGTATTTTTCAGGAAGAAAATAATGTAACCGTAGTTTAGACTCCCGTCCAGTGGTGGAAATATAGAGTTTGGCGTTATGTAATCAGTTTTTGTTTTCAGCTACTCCCATCTAGCGATACTAGTGTGACCTTTTTGGCCCTTTTTTTTCAAACGTTTGATGACTGTTGTCATAGGCTCTCTTTGCTGCCATATTTTTAGTACATAGGTCAATCGGTAAGAGTGAAGATATCGTTTGGAGCACGGCTGTCGGAGTCATTCATATGAGTGAGTGTCTTAAAGTTTGTGGCCCCCATTTTCCCAAACATTCTTTTCTTTCCAGCTCAAACTGTGGTCTTATATGCAGCCAAAGCACTTGGCATTTTCCGAAATTTAAAGCAGTATTCCGTTTATTATAGGAAGTTCAAGTGTTGGTATCTCGCTTTTCTTGGAATGACGTTTAAACTTTTGTCCACCACATCGCGCCCAGTTCAATGAATTTAGCGCGGATTGTAAGACGTTCTGAAATTGGAGGTAGCAATTTGCTTGTTATTAACATGAGTAAGTCGTTGGCTTATGCTTCCACTTTTATTCCACTTCGCTTTAGTTCCATTAAATTATCGTTTACTACTAAGACCCCTAGAAATGGTGATAAAACTAGCCTTTGAGGTGTGCCTCTGGAAACCAGGGCTTGTATTCTGATATTCATACTTGCTAGAAAACCAAAGTGGAGTCTTAACGTAAAGAAATGGATTGAAAGGGTTTAACTCACCTTATACGGGACCGAAACCCTAAAATCATCAAACAAATCATCCCATCGTTAATCAATGACAAAAGTTCAAAGAAAGAACACAACAAGTGCAATGAGATCAACACCCACAAACACTTTTGAACAAGGCATATGTACATTTTTAAGTGCAGCATTTGTTTCACTTTTATTGCAGTAGAAAATAGTCAAAAAAATTCACTTAACTTCTGTAGTTTTCGTTTTAAGATTGTTATCATACCGTCCGGATCCGAATATTAAGTAAGGGCCCACTAGATTACCCTTTTACCAAACTAATTAATATTTTATTCAAATTCTTCATTCGTTATTTAATTGTATAATATAGGTAACTGTTTCATGTACAAAATTATAAAATCAATAGGTAGTATCAAAAGTAAGTGAATATATGTATGTAGTTTAAAAAGCTCTAGAAGTGATTTGCTAATACAAAAACAGAAATCCGCCAAAATAGTAGTATACACATAAAACTCGTCTTAGATTTGAAATGAATAATGACTGCTCGTCCCTTTTGCTAAAATTTTGAAGAAACTAAATTCTGTTCTACATTATTCATTTATATCCGTCGGCGTGGCTTTGTGGTAGTGGTTAGTGCGCTGGACTGCTAAGTAAGAAAACACAGATTCGATCTTCAAAACCACCAAATGTTTTTTCGCGGTACCACCTCTTCGCAGGAATGACAAACCTGCATGAAAAAGTTTCTCAATCCGCTGTTCGGAGTCAGCAATAAATCTGTAGGTCCCTTCCATTTGTGCGAAAAGTATAACACACACAACATAAATAGTTGTGAGAACTTAGGCCTTGGTTCTCTATGAGTTGTCCCACCAAAGATTTGTATCTGTATTTTAAAATAACTCATGGCACAAGAAAATGCCTTGCGGCAATCTCTCAGGAATTTATAAAGAAAGAACAAATTAAGTTAGCAGATATCCAATGATATCTATCTAGAGTGGTCTTCCTGCTTTATTAATAATTTAAAGGGATTTGACGAATAAAAGGAACATTTGGTAAGTAAATTTAAAAAAATTAATCTGTCTGTCTAAATGTTTCATTTCAGTTTAATATTCCTATACCTTTATTTTATTTATTGACCAAAATATAAATAAAATTAAATAGAAAACGAATTGTAGTTGCATTTATTATTGAAGTTCATAAGTTTCAGAGGTTTGTCAGATTTATATTAGATAATATATTTCTGGATTTCCAGAATTAGATGGTAAACCTACCATCCCAGTGCTTTACCGTGGGCCCTGTGGAAGATTTGATTGCCAGAGCGTAATATTTTGACCCATAAAAACGATCAAGCTACCGTCATCAATTACGATTTATAAAGTCGAATTAAATTGGAATTTCTTAACACTCTCAAACCACCAGGTCTCCCAACCCCTAAGCATTAGTTAATTTTGAGAGTGGGTACTCCAGTGATATTGCTGCAAAAGATACGCCCTTACTTTACTTAAACAAATTTAAGTACAAGGTAATTGTATTTAAGATGTACTTCAATCCCAAAATACTTAATTACTTTACAGGTGTGAATGTACGCTATTTCAAACTGCAAAATTTAAAAAAAAATCAACAGATATGTATAACACTTTGAGAAAATTAAAATGTGGCAAGAAATTTCATTTCGATACACTAGATACGAGTACAATACACATCACCTCATTTCATGATTTAATGTCAGTAAAATAAAAATAAAAAATCTAATGAATTCAAATAGTAAAACTGTGTTAGTTTTTGGTAAGCCGGAAGACGTCATTTTATATTAAAAAGCATAAGTAGTTGATTTCATTTTTAGTGCTTCTAGCAAAACTTTTACTGGTTTATGCTGTTGACATATACGCTGACCAACCAAACTGTGTCTACACTCAAGACCTGGGAATCCGATATGCACACGACTTTATTCGAAATGCATATTGGGAATGTAAGAACCTGGGAAAACCTGCCGAACTAGTATCTTGCGGTATTAAAAGCCGATACAATGTAGGCACAAAAGAATGTGTCGATGCTTAAGTATAATAAAAACAGAATGCAAATAAAACGTGTCGTTTTAAATATTATGGTATTTATCTTGCTCTGCTTTGAGCGGGATAGGTTTGTTTGTGTTTGTTTAATTTGCCCACTGTGATGCCCTGTTGCGAGTTTTAGGCGATGGGAACTGTAAAAGGAAGTATCCTGTATTCTTAAGTGGTCAATGAGAGAATGTAAATGGTGTCAATGAAAAAAGGGACATCCCACATCGACGTGGCCCTAGACAGATTTAACTTTAAGATAGCTTGGTCTACCTAGCCTCCGTTATTAACTCATGCAATGATACCAACGCTGAGATCAAACGCAAAATAACTCTTGTCAAAAACTGTTTCTCTGGGCTAAGATGGCAATTGAGTAGCAAAGCCCTCTCTTGAACAACCAAAGTGACTCTATACCAGACCTTGAACATCCCAGTCCTGCTCTATGGCGGGCAATGGATAAGGTTGCCCTGGGTTGTTTTCAGAGAAAAATCTTTCGGGTGAGTGGGTGAGAAGGTACACCGAAGAACTGTATCTTTAGCGGCATTAACCTATTCAGAAGAGTTCAGATACAACGAATAAGATGGCTGCGACATGTAGAGTGGATACACACCAGGGCTTTGGTCTGGAGAGTCTTCGTATCCAGCCCGCGAGTGTAAGGTCTATACTACGCAAACGCAATTCTTCCTACATCAGCCCAAAAGGTTTAATGGCCTTTTTGCCCAATCAGCAAACGGAAATTCATTGCGCTTCGCTACGGCTTTTTTTTTGTTTACGTTCTTTTTTTTTTAAATTAAGGCAGCTAGCTACTGATTATGCTGACTCCAATCGCTTATTTTTTGAGGACAAAGTCCACCCCGGACTGTAACTCCATTTTAAGTTAGTAAGGATTCTAAAGTGGTTAAAATTGTATAATTTTGTACAGATACGCCTAATCTTCCAGCAGGTTGATGCAATGTGTGTTGAACTCTGTCATTGAACTCATTCACATAGCGTACAATTTTGCATGCATCGACTCTCGTCGACTCTCGTTTCATAAACCAGGTGAAGTGTGTATGTGTATATTTTGCAGCCATGGGTTTTGGGCTATGAAATATGAAGTATCTTGTAAACATGAATCATTCTTTAATCAGTCATTTTTTAACAGTGATCAGTTTGTAATTTATTAACCGGATTCTGCTTATAATTAAAACGTCTTACGTTAGTGAACAATTAAGTATTAAGTCCTTAAACAACAAATATCAATTCATAATAAAATGGCTACCCGGAAAAATCATACACCTAAAAATGATGAAGATGTAAATTATCCTGCTTAACTACATTAAAACGTAGTTGCTAATATTTATTTTCTTCTTTCGCGTAGGAAATCTGTGAATTAGAGCATTTGCGTAAACTTTTCATTGGAGGATTAGCTCCATATACTACCGAAGAAAGTCTTAGAAGCTTTTATGAAGAATGGGGTAAAGTTGTCGATTGTGTTGTAATGCGTGATCCGGCGACCAAGAAATCTCGCGGATTTGGATTTATTACATACACCAAAGCCTATATGGTAGATAAGGCTCAGGATGCCCGCCCTCATATTATCGATGGGAAGTTAGTATTTGATGGAACAAAACAACACATTATCATTTTTATTAACTTAATTTTTTGTGCAGGAGTGTTGAAGCTAAACGTGCTCTACCTCGTCCGGAGCGGGAGAACCGTGAGTCCAACGTGACTGTTAAGAAAATCTTCATTGGGGGACTCAAGGATAACCACGATGAAGATTGTTTGCGTGAACATTTCTCGCAATTTGGCAATGTCGTCAGTGTTAAGATTCTCACAGATAAGGCGACTGGCAAAAGGCGTGGATTTGCCTTTGTCGAGTTCGATGATTACGATGCCGTCGATAAAGCTATATGTAAGTTATTTCCATTAAGTTACATTTCCAGTACTCACTCTCTGTCTTTAGTGCAAAAGACACATTCCATTAAATATGTGTTGGTAGATGTGAAAAAATCGGTATACAAACAAGAAATGCAGAAACGTGCAGCCGCTGCTGGTGGTGCTGGTGTAGGTGTTCAAGTTCCGCCTCAAATTCCTGCTGGACCTTATCAAGCTGGCCCACCGATGAATGGTCCACCACAACCACCAGCAAACTACAATAGTTGGGGACCACCAAACAATTACAACGGTTACAATCAGCCCCCAATGAACAACTGGAATTGGAATCAACCTCCACAAAATGCTTGGAACGGACCACCACAGGCCCAATGGAACCAAGGCAACTACGGACCACCTCAAGCAAACTGGAATGCTGGTCCTGTTCCACCGCAAGGTAGCTGGAACTCTGGTCCAGTGCCACCACAAGGTAACTGGAATACCGGTCCAACACCGCCTCAACAACCACAACAGAATTTCGGCACCGGTTACCAACAGAACTACAGCGGAGGTCCCCAAAAGAGCAATTTGGGTAGCAACATTCGCAAAAATCCCTACAACACACCAGCAGGAGGTAAACTTCACCACCACCAGCTTCAATTATAAGAACGCTTTCTTATTAATTTAAATTTTAGCAAACGATTCTCAACAGCAACAGACAGTTCCGCCAGTCAATGGTACTCGCCGTTATTAAGGAACGGCGAACGTGCTGATCAATGCGAGGAGTAAAAAGGTAAGCCAATTTTCAAACCCTCAACTCAGTGTGTTACTGCCTCAAAGTCTCATTCAAAGAGGGCTTAAGGTATTTCTTCCACTATCATCAAAAGACACATAAGGCTAAGTCTTAAGTCATACTCTATGTATAATTAAGTATTCCTCCTATGACATCATTTTATACATATTTTTATATTTTCGAATTTCACTAGGACGATCATCTACAATTTTTAAAAACTTTTCCAAGCCAAGACAGTGAGACAGTCTGTTAAGTTAATAGTATGGAATGGTATCTCGAGTCGTAAAACTAGGTATAACAATAATTTAATGTAAAACCTTAACTTACTTTATTGCAGTAGTTAAATTAACAACCACAAGGCCAAACATTTGTGTGTAAAACTTACACAATCAACGTTTGGATAAGATTATTTAAAATTGTTTTTATAATTTTGGAAACAGCGCATTTCAACCCAAAATAAGAATGTTTTATTGTTTTACTTATCCTATATGAACAACTTTAGTTTATAAGAACTATGTATGACTATAATAAAGAAGAAAAAAAATTTACTTATGTATTTAAAGTCTTACGTTTATTACTTACAAGTTTAAATTTTTATGTATTATTTTAAGTTTGGTATTTCATTATATACTATTACGTACGTTACTGTATTTTTTATAGCCCTCGAATGTGTTACACTAATCTGAAGATGCTGGTGGTGGTAAGATTTAAGTGTACACCGGTTACCAATCGAACTTTTTAGAAACCGACGAACATACTTTGATTGATACGGATGCCAATTTGAATTCTGATTTTGTTATAAATTGATTTTACCAATTTCATAACAGTAATTCATTACAGCTTAATTTATTTATCATAGTAGCTGATTTGAATCTTCACTGGGATAGACATTCAATCAGCAGTTGATCAAAACAGAGCTAGATCTCTAGATAGAGATATAGTGTGTATTATAGACATGAATTCGGTGATATTTCTTGAATGCGAGTGGCTTCCTTTCGATTGTACAAACAGTCGGGATGTTTGCAGGTTGTACTTGCCAGTTTTTAGATCACCATCAATGTGAGAAACTTCATCCTGTCGGAAAAGATATTTGTGAGAACATCAGTGCATCAAAGGGCTGGTGCAAAAAAAATAAACATTGCATCAATGAAAAATCAATGCAAGGAACGTTTTGTTTGAGATCGTGGTTCGCAACAATTATTGCACTACCCATTTTTAAATCGAT
This sequence comes from Criorhina ranunculi, assembly GCA_951813785.1. Taxonomy (NCBI): domain Eukaryota; kingdom Metazoa; phylum Arthropoda; class Insecta; order Diptera; family Syrphidae; genus Criorhina; species Criorhina ranunculi. The sequence goes on from OX638381.1 coordinate 17,624,173, forward strand.
CATTTCGTAATAAAAATCATGAAAGCAATTCAACTCAGTTTATATCATGGCCTACAGTATTTTTTTTTTTTTCTTAACCAGACAAATGAGACGTGGTAAGTGGATATAAAAAGACAGGTCTTTCCAAATACATTTTGAATTTTATGGACATTTTTAATGTGTAAAGATTGAAACACTTAAAATACAATAAAAGTTTAATAAAAAAAAATTTAAATTAGTCTTATTATTGGAGTTCAGAAAAAACGCAATTTGCAGTTTTTAACGAGTTTCAGATTACGACTTCCAAAGCTGTACAGTAAAAAAAAAAAAAACTGGATAAAAAACAATATTCAATGGTAAGTAGACAAATGGCAAAAGAGCTTATGTATGTACCAACACATGTATTCAAGAAAATAGCGGTAGCAAGAATATGACAATCGTTAGAGGGACAAGCTTTAGTTTGTCGCAAACAGTGGTCCATGTGAGATATTTCGCTATTCGTGACAATTATAGTTTCAGAGTCGAATACACTTAACAACCAAGCAATGGCGACCATGAATAAAACCCCATTTACGTCCGTGTTACACTAGGTACTTACGTTTATAAGTTCTTTCAATGTAAGACTTTCCGCCCGAGCTCCTTCAAATAACAGCAGAATTCATCACATTAAAGCAAGCGAGAGTTCACCTGACAAAAACAGTACTGGTTCGTCCCTCCGCTATGAAATTCAAAACATTTCGTTCCAGAGCACTGTTTTCCATCCGTCCATCCGGACTCTTTTAACTAGATCAATGACATTGAACAGTGGGTGTAGTGTATGGCTGCCCTTCTTCTTAAGTCAATCGAAGAATTTTTACCTGAAAACAACCACTCTTGACAAACTCTATGGAGCTGTCTCTAAAGCAGGCCTGGAATGACCAGAATCTTGTGTAGTCACTCTAGTTATTCGAGAGAAGCCTTTTCTAATTACATACTTTCAAAAGAAACTGCCATTAGCAAGTTACGAGTTCATCACTTATAACGACCATCAGCAATCAAAAATTCCAAAACATTTTAACGCATGCGTCAATAATTTCAAAACCAGAAGATCACGCAAATTTGATATCTTAAAGCGCAATGAGGCAAAGCAATGCAAATGACCATCGAATCGTCAAGTCAACATTTCTTAATTCGGCCTTATTCTTCATTTGATCACAGCGATGATGTCTAAATTAATAGGTAAACAAAGTAGCTTACCACCTCAAAATATATGGTGACATTCTCTTTGAGATGTTGGTGTGGGGTGTCATTTCTTGTTGGTGGAATGTAGGAACTTTATTTTGTCTTCATCAAACATTAAATCCAATTTCGCCGTTTCTGTCTCAATGTTCACCAACGCTGTAGTTTTATACTGACTTCCGATTGTCAATATCATCAACGTATCCGAGTAGTTGAATTTATTTTTGAAAGATTAAATTATTTTTTGACATAATCTCAGTGGGGTATTTTCCTATTTCGGTGGAGCATGTATGCTGCAGAATCAGTCATGTTTGGCAAAGGTACAAAAGCCGAACTTTGTCCTGTACATTTTGTCTTTATGTCATGTCGGCCCATAAAATGTTAAAAAAAAAAAGTGATAGGTGGGTATTGACGGGTGTTAAAGCCAAAAATTTTCTAGTCGTAGTGACATGAAATCCAAACAAAAACAAAAATGACAATGTTTGAATGTAAAAAACTTGTTTTATTGCCATTTTCTTAAGATACACTGAATAAATATTTTTGTTTTTTTTTTTACCATGAGCCAAAAATCATCCGTCCCACAGACTTATACGCTCCAGCCAATAACGCAGACACCAGTGATGGCACCCATCGCATCGGGAAAAGCTGAAAAGGCGAAAAGAAGACTTACCTATGCAGTGATATAACCATCTTCCTTTCCACCAGAGGTACTTGTTTAATAATTGTAGCCCGCTTGAAGAAAAAAAAATGAGAAAATATTGTTTTAGAAATTGAATGCATCTCTACTATGGCTAAGTCCTTATTATACTAAATTATTAAAAGCACGCGCACGTTTAAATTAAGTTTAGTATGTAGCATGTATGATGAAACGTACAATGTCCTCGTATAGTTTAATTTTCTAATTTTAATTTTAACAATTGGTAAATTAAGCTGGACCAGAAATTACAGCAATGACAATGATATTAGAGGTAACTTAATTAGAAACAACTAAGACTATGTTTAAGTTGAAATAAACATACGATACATTTTTCGGGTCTATGACGAAGAAATGCGTAACGCCAGACCCTCGAAAATTGCGTGGTTTTTAGTTACTGGTGCTTTTATCATCTCTGAATTTAGTGAAACAAAAAGGTGAATAGAACGGTAATTGTAACATAGGTAATGGTAATATCCATATGTATGTACCTATATAATGCTTTATAGTTGTGAGTTTGAATAGTTTATTGAATGTTTTACAGACTGGTGTAACAATAATTTGGACTACGCGGGAGAGATTATTACAATCTTAACTAGTTGTAGTAGTTGCTAGTAAGAACAGTACTGACTCATGGGACTATTAAAATACTAAACAAACAACTTGTATTAGTTAACATTAATCAAAAGTTAACAATTTGTAACTAGCACTATGTACTTACAAACTACGCTACCGTCAAAGACAAAGCTTTTGTAGATATAATTTTTTTTTTTTACTTAAATACTTTAATGCAACGTACTTTTATAATTTATATGGTGATGAAGTTTCAGCGTCTCTAATAACATACCTTTGTATAATTTAAATAAATAATTATTATGGATGTAACCGCTCTTTTGGAGATCGGAGACGAACTTAAGTTAAATTTTCATAATTTCAAGTTGCAACTTCATTTTTTTTTTGCCGACTCGGATCAAGCAAAGCTACGAAAACAAGGCAACCTAATTTGTAAATAATGAGCAAATAGGTCGTATTGAAAATGTTACAGAATACTTATTTCAAACGACTCGAAGAGAAAATAACTTAAGTTTTAAACGACAATGTACCTATGGAGAACGGCAACTGTACTCGCAGAAATAAATTTAAATGTACAGCTCACAAATCTTGCAACCATTACTAAAAGGCAAACAAGAGATATCGAAAGACTTTGAAATAAAAGCCGGAATACACTTTTAAGACTCATTTAAAACACAGGATTGTAGATCTACATCAAATGGGTCATAACCTGATGTTATCCTTAATCTGAAAAAGTAATTTTTTCAAGTGTTCCGCTCCAACTCGAAGTTAGGGCCCCTACTCTGTATTGCGATGCTAAAGTTGAGATCGTTCGAAAGGGGGAATTTTGTATGGACAATTTGAAACGGAATTCATAAAATCCATACAAAATTTCCGCTGTCGAAAAATTCGAACTTTAGAATCGCAATACAGAGTAGGGGCCGAGTACTTCTCTTCGGATGTAGTACTTGAAATGACATCTCCGTAAGCTGTAAATCGTCTTAAACAGGTGTCGACGAATCATACTAAGGATTTTCTGACCAAATCTTATCTCGAAAGAACAACTCCATGCAAGAAGTTCCTGACAGGAATTAATAGGCACCACAATATGGCAAACGAAGTGACACTGTGATGAATCAAGGCTGTTGGGGTTGAGTTGGAAGGAGCTGAAATACATTGCAGAACTCCGAACACGTTTGCACGCAGTAGTTGTTAACGCCACTAAGACCTACATAAGTAGTAAAGTATGAATAATAGCCACAGATATAGATAGTGAAATCATATAAGTAACACCTTTCGAAAGGAAGTTTAATTCTAATTTTTACTACAATAGATTAGCAAATTAATACATATCTATAACTAAATTTCTGTTTCACAGTTTTTCTGTCTTGGTTTTATTAATAAATTTTCACGGCAGTGCAAAAAGGCATGAAGCTAGACTAATTTTCCATAACTTTTTGCTGAGAACGTAACTTGATTCCCCTTTGTAAACTTAATGGTTTTTCTTCACTTCTCTGAATAATTTGACTTAAGCAGATAACAAAACTAAAACAATCTATCCCCTTCCTCCTTTTTCTCTTCTTGACACTCTTTTCAGTTGCAAAATGTGTTGAGTTTGGGACTTACGCCCAAATGTATCAATCATTATTATATATACATACCTATGATATACCGGCATAATATAAATATTTATACAATATAATATTTATATAAGTAATATATGTATAGCTGCTGAAAATTAAGCAAATTTTGTATTTAAATAAATATAAGTTAAATAAGAATGCTGCCTCTGTGCGAGGATGATGAATTTCATATTAATATATGCGCAACGCAATAAACTTACATATTTATTATTTCAATATATATATAAATTATTTAACATATAATTGCATACTTGAGAGTTATCAATTGTCCCGTTTGCTTATGTTTTTTTATGCAAGTAATAATTATAGTATATAATTTTTAAAAAAATTAGTAGAAATACAATATATTTTCATGAAAAAAAAAAAAATTTGAATGTGGAAAACAATGAGAAATACACACATATTATCCCTACAACACTTCACAGATTTAATTGTGAAAAACAATGTGAAATTGGTGAAAACCCAACAACATCAAGAGTGTTTGCGTTTTCTTTCTTTTTTTATATTCTTTTTCTTCTCTGATGTCATTGCGTTTCTCCACCAATTTTTTTAATTTTTTTTTTTATTAATTTATCTTGATTTGTATAATACTCCTGAAATCTATTTATTAAGAATAGATATGTGTCCTTTTGAAACTACTTTTACGAATAAAGTTTTTTTGTTTTGTTTTGTTTTTACTTTTAATTAATATTCAGTTCTTCTTCTGGCTAATGGTTTTTGAAGAGTTCTTTAAGATTTGTTTTTGTTTTATGGTTTTTATATACTAAGTTTATATAGAGTTTCTTAAAAAATATTCTGCGACCTTATTTGAAGAGATAGAGATAAACACATGACGTCACTTTGTTCTGGTTATTTTTTTTTTTTTTTTTTTTTTCTTAAGATTTTCATATAATTAGGTATACATCTTACATGCCTAAAGTAAAGAGAGATAAGATATTTATAGAAAAAATTATGATATATAATATAATATTATGTATAAGAAATATTAATATATAAATGTAAATAGGAATATGTATATATATATTTTATATAAACCCAGTGTAGATTGATTGCCTTCCTTTCTTTCACTTTATGTTAAGTTACGCAGCCTCTAGCATGTTTTATTTTTCAATTCAATTGCAAAACATACAATCGAAATGAAAATCTTGTAAACTTTATAAAAGGACTTACAGTCTGTTAAACAAAATAAAATGGTAAGCGATAACTACTAAATCCGTACGAAAAAAAAGAAAAGACAGGTGTCTGTATCAGGGATTCGCCAAGAGACAGTTTACCGAAAGCGTATTCCGTTCCTAAAAGTCTACTCACACCGTTAACGCGCGGTGACTTTCTTACGTTCTAGACTCTGCTCAATGCGCTTATATGGGGCTTCTTGGGTATCACTGGATTGATGGCGAGGTGCTCTTTTCAAAAGTATACGATTTCGGTATTTGGACTTGGTTTTGGACATTGTTAACTTTTGTCCATTTCAACCCCATGCAACTGAAGCGACGCGCCTCACTAAGTGAAATGCTTTCATTTATTGAACTATCACGTGGTATATTTTGAAACGATTTTGACGTTCTATTCGCTTAAGGTAATTTCTAAATGCAAAGCCAATGTTGAAATTGTAGAAATCTAATTTATTGAAAAACTCTTCGTGACAAACAATCGGAATTGGAAGCTCTAAAATGATAATACACATTGAAAGGAACAAAGTGACATCATGACCATGAATTGGCCATCAGACATCGAAAGCAAATCCCGGACTCAAGATAGCCGGGAAAAAATTTACGACGATTCAAGTCATACGTCAGCTAAAAGAAAATATGAAGATTATTTAACTCTAGACTACGCCAACAAATTAGCCAAAAGATGTCAGGAAATAATTAATAGTATGAAAGATTGGACTTAGTAATTAAATGCTACGGCAGAGGCATGGGTATAATAAAACCTTTTCTTTGACTTGCAACCGTATTTTTTATTTTTTGTTGAACAGACCGTATTTTAAAGTTATCTAATGATATGTAGTCTTTATGCCTTAACGCGAACACATATAATAGACCTGCTTAAATAATTACTACTTAAGCGAACACGATATTGTATTGCCTAACATAAACAAAAATCCAGCACATGTAGCGAACTCTAAATATGTATGTAGGTACTAAATATAATAACTGTCGTTGGTGCCAAAAAGCATTGCAAAATCACAAGTGCAGTAATGAGATCTTAAGTACACTTCTACATCTTAATGGTAACTTAAGACAATAGAAATAGTAAAACTAAAGGTAAATGTATGTACAGTCAATGAGTGACGACAGGGTCTACGTATTCAGTACCGGTTACCTAAACAGACGCTTTTTCTGCTTTGCTTTTAATAAGCTTTCATAATTTGCAATACCGACATAACAATAAAATAAAATGTACATATAACGAACATAAATAAAAAAAAACACACTACTTATAGTCTTACAATAAGCGCCCGGACGATTGCAAACATACCTGCAAATATAGTTTTTAATATTGCCGATTTGATGCACGTCCAGGTACGCCACCAGCTTTAATTGGTGTATAATTTGCTGGAGGAGGTTGCTGCTGCGTACTATACGAGTTATAGTAGCCTTGAGCGGAACCATAAGTATTCTGCGGAATGTTCCCTGAAAATAGTTTAGAATTGATGGCAGCCATTCTACTTTTCTCATGTTCCCTTAAAACTATTCCTAATCATAATATGTTCTAAAGTTTTTTTTTTTTTTTGGAAATGTTTGTGATTAGTAAACATGTTTTGGTAAAGGTAGCTTTTCACTAACTGTTGGAGCTAGTGAGACACATAAATCGCATATTAGTAATACTAAACGACTATTTGTGACTACATAATAGTCAATAGCAGAAAATGAATTCTTCTACGTAATTTTTGGAATATCACACCCCATTTGGGGTTGACCTAATGAGCATATAAAAGAAACACCCTCATCCCCAACTATAGAAGACAAATCGTGTTTGATTTCTTACCATAATTATTTCCTGCCGTTACACCATACGGATTCATACGATTTCCACCTAAATTACCGGCCTTTGTTGGACCACCATTATAAGCTTGTTGATACTCACTGCCAAAATTGTTACCACCAGTCCAGTTGGTGGGTGGTGCTGCGCCTGCCGGTGGGCCTTGGGGCTGAACAGCAGCAGGAGCCCCATAACCTTGATTCTGGTTCCAGCCTCCCTGATACGCAGGCGGTGCACTATTCCAACCATTCGCGCTATTCTGTGGTGGATAACTATAGGCTTGGGGTGGTGCTGCACCCGCTGGTGGTGGCTGACTGTATGCGTTGCCATAACTATTCATTCCCCAACCATTATTGGCGTAACCCTGTGGAGGTGGTGCCATGTTACCCGCCATTGCATACTGTCCATTATTTTGTGGCATTACACCACCAGTTGCTTGTTGAATTTGTTGATGTTTACGCATAACTTCTTGTTTGTAAACGGATTTTTTAACGTCTACAAAAACATATTTTATTGTATGGTTCTTTTTTACTGAAAATAAAAAAAAATAAAAGTAGTTAAATTTTTAGTTATTTTATTCGTGTGTTATTTACTTATAAAACGTTCAAGACATGACACGGTTTCTCGTAGACATAGCCTTGTTATGTCAAACCATCGAAATTTAAGAGAATGCTTCTGGAATGTACACACTGTTAAGGGTTTAACCTAGCTTTTAATGTACTTCGTAATGATGCGAGAAGTAAGGCTCTCTATGAGTTGTTGCGCCAAATATTTGTATTTAGTCAGGAAATTAGAATCAATAAAGCATGTTAGATGTGTCAATGAGTATGCCACTTATTGGGTAAATGTTTATTTCGAGGTGTATTATCTATGTATTAGCGATTGTAATACAAAAATTGCTAGTAGAGAATTCCAGTTGCGGAGAAGAAAAACAAATATCAATATGAACAGCGGAATCATGTGTCGGTTAAGAATTGACCTGTCAACAAGAAATTAAGTTACATAAAGCGAGCATACTGAGAGCAATCTTAGGTTCATTGTGATGCCACATGAATCTTGGAGATATTCTCCATACCTACTCGTGAAACCAATTGAAGCTTCTGATGAAGCGTAGGAGGTTTCTGACAGCTGGGAGTAGAGTTCTCTAGTGAAATTTTTTTTGTGGGGGAGAGCTTGACACCTGGTTAATAGACACGTTGCACCACTTGGCCACCTTAGTATCCAGCTTCAATATAAGTTTCCATGTAATGATCGGTGTACCCAATGTGCCTTTATCTGGTATAGTGTTGCCCGCTTAATTGAACGAAGTAAGCTATACATACATGCATTTGTACGGTTATTTGAATAACCCGGATAACTGGTCTAAAAAATCGGGCAAAGTGTTCGGTTTAATTAAGCGGGGAATATTGTAGTTGTTACATATCTGGGGATTACTTCAGCCATGGAATGTCTCAATGCCCCAGCACCCAACAAAGGTGAATACTGAACTGCTTCGCCATCTCTGTGAGAGATTATTACATATTGGCAAGTTAATTCTTCTTGGAAATAATTGTTGCTTATTGTGCGTATGAAATGCGATCAGATGGCATCAACAAAGTATATTTGTACAAATATGCTCTAATCACGACCTAAGCCCATTGATGCTTGTTATAATCCATAATCCATACACACACATACCCATTCCAAATAAAGACAAGTTAGTTGAAGATAAAATAAACTCATAATCAGCTTAGGCCAATTAAAGCTTCAATTAGAATCTTTCAAGAAACGATGTTAAGAATGTTGACCTTAATTCAGCTGAATGTGTATGTTGAAAAATAAAATCAAGAACAAATTAAACTTTTAATCGCATCAGAAGGAATACTACAAGATTAGAGTAGGTAGCAATGAAGTTTTGTCTACATCGACGTACTCGGAATCAATAAATTAAAACCAATTAATTTCATCTATATCTCGTTTTAGAGCATGCGCAAAAAATTCTATTATAAACATATTCTCGTCCACATCTAAGCCTATTTTAATTTAATTAAATTTTCCCAAAAACCAATACTTTGAAAATTGAACACAAAACATACAAATATTTCCGAACGAATGATAAAGAAATTCATTTATATGTACTTACAAACTGCCTTGTCTACGGCATCGTAATCATCGAATTCCACAAACGCAAATCCACGTTTACGGCCAGTTGCCTTATCTGTGAGAATCTTGACCCCAACCACGTTGCCAAATTGCTGGAAGTACTCATCCAAACATGCCTCGTCATGGACTTCTTTGAGACCACCGACAAATATTTTCTTAACAGAAGCATTAGACTCAGGTTTGTCTAATTCTGGACGGGGAAGGGCGCGTTTAGCATCAACAGCTCTATAAAAAAAAAATAATAATAAACATCAACAAAATTATTCATTTTAACTTTTCTACCTCAATAAAATAAAAGAAAAATCTCAAACTTACTTTCCATCTATTACATGAGGTCGAGCTAACTGTGCTTGGTCAACCATGGAAGCTTTAGCAAAAGATATGAAGCCAAATCCACGGGACCGTTTGGTCGCTGGATCTCGCATAACCACAACATCTGTAACATCACCCCATTGTTCGTAGAATTGTTTTAATGAATCTTCATTTGTCATTGGTGACAGACCACCAATGAATAATTTTCTTAAATGCTCTAATTCGCCAGTTTCTTCCTGCAAAAAAAATAAATAAAATAAAATAAAAAATGCAAAAATCTTAAAAGACGCCATTTTGAAAAAGCCTGCAGATTCGACAATTTCTTTAACTAAACCGGATAATAAAATATAATTGGATTGTACAAATAATATGAATTAAAATAGTTTACCATTCCATTGCCCATTGATCTGTTCATGTAATTATCCTTATGCATATTTGTTGTTGATTATAACTAATTCAAGAAGACAAAAGAACTTAACAAACTGATACCTTAACCGTATAACTTTCACAAAAATACCGGACGAACTGAACTGAAGTGAGACAGCGACGACGACAGCGACGGCGATGGGTAGATAAACGATATCGATAATCGTCGGCGTCGGTTCAGTTTCAATTCATGAAATTAATATGGCAGTGTTGCCACTGTTTCAATTTAATTTTTCCATTCCTAGTTTTAGTTCTTATTATATTATTTAACTGCGAGTTATTACAATGAAAACCGCGGAAATTCCCTTTTCTGGTTTTTATATATTCGGATGAAGGCATGAGAAAATCTTCAGTCTATAACGAGGTGCAAAATAAGAAGAAAAATGCTTCTATTCTAGATGTTTAAGCCTTAGACGATGATCAAGGGCAACAAGCATTAGTTAAGTTTATGTAAGCTAAGGTGGATAAAAAGTTACTTCAATATCTGTCAAAAGCCTATGTTTCAATATAAAATTTAAGGTAATTCTCAATAGTATGGGTATTTGTTTAAGCTGTAAGATTCATAAATCAAGGAAAAAATACTATTGAAATATCTAGTAGCAAAAATCGAAATATCGATTTTCAAGTGGACTTTTATTATGTTATCATTTTAAGGTATGTTTGCATTTGGTTTAAAAGGGAATCCGCGCGTTCCGGACAACCAAAAAGCACTTTTTAAATAATCAGTTTTTGCCTTGCTTGTCGGAAACGGCCTATTACAAAAAGCGCTTTTTGGAAGTTGAAATGCCATTTTCTTTTCGTTTGTTTACAAAAATTTCAAGGCGCGAAATTTTTGTCCAAGTTTAATTAAAAAAAAACAATAAAAATTTAAGATAAAATTAAAAGTATTAAACCACAGAAGATGTGGTTATGATTCCCGACATTTTTCGTTTACATATCTTCATAAAAACGCACAAACAAAAAGCAAATGCATAAATCACAATTTTAAATTTTTCCGCCAACCAATTTTTTTGACACATACACTTTTTTTTATTTTTCTGCTCCTCTGATGTTTTTTTTTTATTTTTTCCCCGCTTTAGCAAATAATTTTGTGATTAAATTTCTCCTCATTTCTAAAAAAGTGCTTTTTTCTCCTTCGAATCAATTTAGTGTCATCTCAGTACAAATTTGACAGTAAAAAAGCGCTTTTTGGTTGTCCGGAACGCGCAGAATTCTATTCTTACCAAGCGTACCACTTCCATCACTGACGTATTTGTCCAAAAATTGGGCAAATCTGAATTTCTAATTCTCGTTATCGGAGTTTCGCCTATCAATTTGATAGCAGACAGACAAAAACTGAACAACTAAATTTGTGCACCAAAAATGTATTCAGATGTGGGTTATATAAACAAATTTAAGGCTTTGTTTAAAATTTGATGTATTAAAACTGGGGTCGAATTACGGCATCAGTGATCGAGTAACTCGTCACGTAAAAATGAGCATTATTACGTATATATAAACGATCATTCCGTCGTAATCATCCCCTATTTTACGTGACGAGTTACTCGATCACTGATGCCGTAATTCGACCCCTGGTTCCCTTACGAAAATACTACAACAAAACTCGAATAACTGCCTCGTGAACATTTTCATTTGGGGTAGCTTTCCGAACCCATTTAAATGCATAGAAAGTACATGAACCTAATATTTTCGGGCACTTAAGCGCAAAACACTTAACCGGGTTTTACTGTATTAACGACTTACTTTATTTGGAGTTTGACCATTTCATAAATGTCTTTGCCAATTATCGCTATATGTACAGACGTGTGAAAGGAAACATTTCTGCCGACAATTCATAGTGTATTTTTATTGGAAAAGGAGGCTCCGAAAACCTTTGAATTTGATTAGAAGCCACTGGACAGCAACATTTTTTTTATGAAAGAAAAATTTCAAATCCCAGAAGCACTCAGACTCGTTTCGGTGCATTCCACTCCTCCTAGGCAGAGACCTCTTTTTTGTGTAGTGGTTGGGGAAACTCAGATTTAACATCGATACAAAAGACATTCCTATCTATGTACGTTCAACGGTTGTATACAATCTGCGATTGTATGCAACGATTGTATCGTGTGTTTCCACACAATCGACCGTTGTACCGATATTTTACGGTCGCATGCTCTTGAGTGTGCAACGGCTGTCGCATGCGACAGATTGTATGCACCTTGTATTGGTACATACTATTGTTGTACCGATTTCAGTTGTGTTTCGGCTATTTTGGTGGCGAGTTATTATGGTTTCAATTAGAAAAGAATTTCTGGATTCATTTCATAGACATATATCAGTTATTCCCCTGTTTGTGGGATGTGCACGCAAAGGTATATAGTAACACACGCATCACAATTTCTTCCTCACACTTATATCAGCCATAAAAAGTATTTTCACATCAATTGCTAGGAAATGACTGAATACAATGACTGGTTATACGTAAATCGCATGCTTTAAGCTGGAAATACCTGATACAACCGTTGTGCCGACGTCGCCCCAACCGTTGTATGCAGCACACACATTATACAATCTGCGTGCGATTAACGTACAACCAGTAATTGTATTCAGTCATTTCCTAGAAATTTATGTGAAAATACCTCTGAAACAGGGGAATAACCGATACAGGTCTATCAAATCCATCCAAAAATTATTTTCTTTAATTGAAACCATAATAGCCCGCCACCAAAACAGCAAAAAAACACAACTGAAATCGGTACAACAATTATATGTGCGAATACACACCATACAACGTGCATATAATCTGTCGCATGCGACAGCGGTTGTACACTCAGGACCATGCGACCGTACAATATCGGTACAACGGTCGGTTGTGTGGTAACACACGATACAATCGTCGCAAACAACCGCAGATTGTATACAACCGTTGTACGATGGTTGTATCGTGTATTTCCAGCTTAAGACATGAATTTCTTTCGAATATTTGCAAGCGAGATTTCATGGGAACTACACCATGCCATCTCTGTAATACAATTAAAATCAAACCGATACTCGAAGTGATTTTTGTTCCATTCCATTTTGTATCATTTTTTGCAACAAGCCGCAAGCTGGTTTTTTTTTCTACCGGCTTGTTCAACCAAAGCCGCCTTCTTTAATTCGTTTTCGTCAATCGTCATTCGTTTCCACCATCTTTTTCTAGGAAGTTTTGTTCGTCCCGCGTGTGAGTGGAAATAATTTTGTGAGACCTAATTAAATTAAAGAAAAAAATAGTTGAATAAAGTTTCAACACTTGGATATTCTCAATTGTTATAATTATAAAGATAATTTATCCATAATGGCTGACGTTGATAGTCGCAATGGTAATTCGAATGGAAACTACGAGGAAGAGGTAAGAGTAAAAACATAATTTCAATTAAAATTGAATATGCAAAAGGATTTTAGTAAGCGTCACCATATTTCTTGGCAATTTTAAAATTATATTTTTATACAAAGAAAATGTTTACTGCATCGAAATATAAAATGGCGGACTTTTTTTGCAAAAAGCAAACTCGGCAAAATAATTTGAGATGATGGCCGCTATTATGTGTATCCTTTTTCTATTGTGTTGGAAATTGTTATCAATATCTGAAATATATATCTTTTTGTGTACACGTGCATTTAAAACTGCCGTACATATGTATATTCTTTTTTGTTTAAAAAGTTTTTCTATGGAAGCCATTTTTTTTTTAAATTAATTATATATATATTTTTTTCTCTTAAGGGTATCAATGAACCCGAACACTTGAGAAAGTTGTTCATTGGAGGTTTGGATTATCGAACCACAGACGATTCATTGAAAGGTCACTTTGAGAAATGGGGCAGTATTGTAGATGTTGTCGTCATGAAAGATCCAAAAACCAAGCGCTCCAGGGGTTTTGGCTTCATCACCTATTCTCAATCGTTTATGGTTGATAATGCTCAAAATGCCCGCCCGCATAAAATCGATGGACGTGTTGTTGAGCCAAAGCGTGCTGTACCGCGCCAAGAAATTGATAGCCCCAATGCCGGAGCAACCGTAAAGAAATTGTTTGTTGGCGGTCTGCGTGACGACCACGATGAAGAATGTATTCGGGAATATTTCTGCGAGTACGGCAAAATTCTAAGCATCAACATCGTAACTGACAAGGATACCGGTAAGAAGCGTGGATTTGCTTTTGTCGAATTCGATGACTACGATCCCGTGGACAAAGTTGTGTGTAAGTAAAATGTTATTTATTTCAATTATGTAAAATGAGACTTTTTTTATAAATCAAAAAACCTTAGTCATGTATAATCATTGCTACATATGTAAGCCCGATTGCAATGTCCGCTTTTTTTCTGTGCTGGTAAACAGTACAGCATCATACATTAAATGAAAGTTTTGCCATTTCAAGTTACTAACATTAGATGACGTTGTTTCACATAATTGTGGGTTTCATCCCTTAACCAATAACAATCTGGATGATTTTACAGGGTTTACAAAATATGTAAAACAAGCTTCTGCCTCTTTTTATAGCGTCAGTACCATTGATGGATTTAAGGGTCTAGTAATCAATCTTATTCGCCTCTCTTTGACAATTTTTTAATTTGTTCGATATACCGAGAGGTTGAAAAAGGCCAATAGATGCATGTGTTCAACTTAAAAAAGAAAGAAGAACCCCCTAGGGCAATTGACATCCATCTGCCACGTAGATATCCAGTGAGTACATCAAACACAATTTTTACCAACGTTTTTCAAGGTAGTCTAGCTATAGTATGAGACCTTCGTTGTTTTTACTTCATGAAATTAGCTAGCTGCCCACAAAAAAAAAGCTCTTACTTGAATCAAACGGCCATTGAAGGTGGCGTGCCAACATTCTATTGTTTCATCGCAGCCTTTCTGAATCAAGTGAAATGTTGCCCACTGAAAATTACTTCAACATGGGATGCAAACACTAAGCATAATGAGTCTATCTCGGACCTTAAAGACACTGGCTGGTGTCTTGTTTCCAGCACCATAAAACCTAGGGCAGTGAAGGACAACTGCTTGTCTTTCAATGAGATTGCTTAACAGCACAACTGTGCGGGTGAATTATTAACCAGACAAAGTTCTCTAGGAACGTCATTGGGAATCTTGACCTTGTCAAAGCGTCTTAGTCGTATGTTAAAAGCAGATGGTAACATCTTGACTATTGCAACAATTAGAATCTTTAATCCAATGCGGGCAAATTTAACATTTGGACATTGCATGAAACGATTTCTGCAGGAATTGCAAAGACGAGGAAGGGAAATGATCGAATATGTCGTGCACTTCCTTTGCACCTTGGACGATCCTAAATGATCGAAAATCTAAATAGTTTCATCTCCAGCAGTTCCAGTGGTGTCACAACGTCCCTACTTTTGGTCTAAGTGTACCTCTTCTTCTAAAGGACCACTCTAAACCAACTAATCAATTCTGCTTTCAATAAGCAGTCTGCAGAGCTCTATCATACTGTAGAAAAGACGCAAACTTTTTGGCAAACTACATGCTACTTTTGCGTAAGTTTAATTTCTGTCTTAAGAAGCTTTGCACGGTGCGTTCGTATCTTTGTCGACTGCGTGGAAGATCAAAAGACTGCAGAACATTCTTTTAGTGATTGTCCCGACTAATCTTCCCTAATTCACATCAACGATAGGATAGCGACTGTTAGTTTGCCTGGTACTTGTAATTGCTAATGATTTTTACAATTTGATTTTTTTTTTTATATCGCAGTGCAAAAGAATCATACAATCAAGAACAAGCTTTTGGATGTAAAGAAAGCTATTGCTAAGCAAGATATGGACCGCAATCAAGGAGGAGGTGGCGGTGGCGGCGGTGGTGGTGGTCGTGGGGGACCACAAGGAGGTCGCGGTGGTATGGGCAGTGGTGGTGGTCGCGGTGGTGATCGTCAAAGCAGTTGGGGAGGTGGTGGTGGTGGTAATAATCGCAACCAAGGCAACAGCTGGGGTAATAATGGAAACTTTGGCAACAATGGCGGCGGTGGCGGTGGCTACAATCAAGGTGGCGGAGGTGGAAACTGGAACAGTCAGCCAGCACCATGGAACAACAACGCTGGTGGAGGTAGTAGTGACTGGAATCAAGGTGGATCCAATGGTGGATTCGGAGCCAGTGCGAATGGTGGTAGTCAGGGTGGCTGGGGAAGTGGTGGTGGCAGCAGCGGCGGTGGTAATTTCGGTAACGATTATCAACAAAGCTATAGTGGTGGACCAGCGAGGAGTAATTTCGGAAATAACAGAGCAGCTCCATACAATCAAGGTGGTGGCGGTGGCGGCGGCTTCCACAAAAATCAAAATGGTAACGTGTAAACAATATTTTCAAAATGAATGAATCTATTGTTTTGTTTTTAAAGCCGGTGGTATGGGTCAAGGTGGTGGTGGCGGCGGCGGTTTCGGTGGCAACTATGGCGGTGGACAAGGAAACATGGGTGGAAACAACAGGCGGTATTAATAGGTGAGTTATTTTACATGTTTTTTTATTTTATTTTATTTTTGTTAAATCCCTAGAAGGTAGTGTTAGTTTCAACAATCAGTAAAAGTTCATGTCAAAGGGTGGGAGGTTATTTTTCAACATTGTGTCTTATAATTTATAGAAAAACTTCTTATGTAAGTCGTAATATCATCTACGAAGACTCCCAAAGTCTTAATGTAGTGTTTTAGTCTATACCTCACTAAAATGCTATTTTCATGAAAGTTCTTTGCTATATTTTAAAAATGGTACGCTGTGGTGTAGGATCACCATTTTGTTAAGAATGGGTTATCAAGAGATAGGAGCATCTGTTTTGCGAATAATATCTTCTAAGTGGGCTTGAAGATAAGTTACAAAATGTTCGCTTGCGGTATTAAGTAATAGATACTTGAAATGTAAAGTCATAAAATAACATATTTTTTTAAGCTTAATCACTTATGAAATCTAAGAACTTATCCTCCTCCATTATTTTCATGCTGTGAATTTGTAATACCAAAAGAACCAAGATGTGCATATGAATCAGTTGACACAAATAGTCAGCATTCAATCAAAAGTGTTGTTCAGCTTTTTTGTTTGTGCATATAATTATTGTGCAAATAATTACGTTAAAAAAGGATTATAAATCGCATGTTGGTGGACATCCTACAGGCCAAACTGCATTATTTGAAAGCTTTATGTTCAACCGAACCTCACCACTCAAGTAATATTTATTTTCTTAAAGGTGATTATTTGTTGCGATAGTCCGAGGCCTAGGCTATCGCCACTACTCATGTGCGGGTTAATTTTTGAACAAGTGAAAGGTGTCTACTGTTTTTTTTTTTTTTGCCACATCCGAGGTAGATTGAAAACCTTTTTAAGAACAGACACTCTAGGTGGTTTCTTCATTACCTGCCAAGAAGTCGTGCAGAGGAAAACGTTTTTCGTTGTTTTGCTGCCACTCAAATATATGTCAGCATTAAGCCACGGCTACCATCCCCGAATTACGGATTCACTTAAACACACGTCTTGCGATAGAGTGTTTACTATCAGCTAGTTACTTGTTCTGTAAATAATAACCAACTCCATAATAGCTACAATTCTTCGATCTTTGGACTTAAATCACTGCCTGCGTCTAAATCCATACTACTATAACTCCTTTTTGCAAGAAAATGAACAAATCTCTCTCTAAACATAAGTTTAAGAAAACTTATAAATATTTAATTTTAACATTTTTTCTTTTTACGAATATAGGTAAAATGCAAAAGTACAGACAGAAGAGTGACAAGATAGGCAGAGAGAAAGAGAGAGAGAGAGAGAGAGTTGTAAGAAAATCAAAACACAAGCGATGAGGTAGTTAACTGAGGAATTTAGTTCCTACCTTGACAAAAAGAAACAAGAAAAGCAGACAAAGTTAAAATTTTAAATCAAATAAACCGTGAACTCATTTCTTTATCAAAAAAAAAAACCTTCATAAAATAACATTCGTTACAAACAATAGGAAGAACGTAGTCCCGTCATAAAAAAAAAACCTTCACTGTTTTATTTTTATTTGCATTTAAACTAAAATATGATTTTAGAAAATGAAACCATCTATAAATAGTAATCTTTATTTTTATTCAATAACTATTAAGTGCTTGTTTATAAAAGAGGAACAAAAAAAAAAAAAAAAACAGCTACTGTGTTTGACAACAGAAATTTTTTTTTTTTTTATTTCCTTCCAAATAACATATTCAATGAGAACTTCTGTCGTAGAGGTGGTATTTTTATGCGTTATATTCCAATTTAAAAAAGAAATTTTTATATAAATAAAAGATGAAAACAAAACATATAAACGATACAAGCCGCTGTATTTCTGGCGTTTACAGTTCGTCCACCAATTATATTAACTGAATATTAAGTACTAATTAATTACTACAACTATCTGTGTAAGAATTAATAAAAACAAACAAAAAATAGAAGATAAAATAAATGTGTAACATTGTAGTATCATTTTTAAGCGATTTTACGGAGGTTGAATTTGGGGAATTAATATTTCATAAAGTAGATCAGTGCAATTAATTTTCCGTTGCAATTGCAATTAAATTGAATGCTTTATGAACTACGACAAAGGAATTTCCCTCCTCTATCACAGTTTCAAGCACGATGTATATCCCCACTAGGGAATAATTGCGTAGCCCAAAATGATATAGAAACACCAGCATTGAACCGAAAACTCATCAACTAGAATGGCGAGGTAGGAGTCAGCAAGCAAGGGTGTTCTTCCTATCTGAAATCATCCGAAATAAATCAATGATGTGTGAGGTAGTTGCAGGAGCTTTACCAAATCAAGTCGGCAGCTTTTTTTAACATTTTTTACAAAAAGCTAAAAATATGCACATTTATTTACATACAAACCAGGAGATACAGGAAATCAAATCATACATCTTAACATTGTTTACAAAACCTAACTAATGAAACGCTTATGTATTTCGTTACAAGAAATTTTAGTTTGGTTGATGGTATCTGCATAACCAGCGGCTCTGAACATCGACAAAAAAGGAGTACGCCTCAGTCTGATGACACTCGAAAAAGTGGCATTGTGGAGAACTTAACCTGCTAATGATGATGGTGAGGTGAGTTTTAACTGTAATTTCTTTTTCAGATGATGGCCGATAGATATATGGCTAGTCTTCAAATACGTTCTTGATAAATAAATAAAAGAAAAAAAGTACAAACAAAGTTTTGAACATTGGAGTTTTTATTTAATGGATGTTTGAGATAACATAATGGGAAGATACATTTTGCACAAACACATGTTTTGATGTTCGAGTTGATTTCCAAACTTGAGTCAAATCTTAAGAGTTTTTATTTCAGATTTTGTTGACCAACATCAGCTCGATCAGTAGCTGATTGCCTCCAGATTTGCACACCAATTTAGTTGAGGCCCCTTCACACTAGCGTGCGCCGCCTGAGTCAGTCATTCTCTACTGCGTTTTCCCTCGAGTAGATTCGAAGATTCTCTGAACCGGAGCGCTGGAGTTCATAACGGTAGTGTTGCTATGAATAAAATAAAGCATCATTAATATATGATGCGCGTTTTATTGACACTTAGGAATTCAGCCTCTCTGAACCGGAGCGCTGGAGTTCATAACGCTCTTATACTGCAGCCCTATTTAAGTGCATTGTTGTATTTAGACTCTTCTGACTGTCCGCCACTTATCGTCTCTTGGGACGGGACCATAGATCACTCGAAGGACTCTCGAAACAACCTAGGACTATTACCTCTATGCCAAAGAACAGGCCACTGGGGCAATTAAGGTTTTATAAGGGTAATTTTAGTTTAGAAAAGGCTTTGCTAAGTGCTCAATTGCCTCCTTAGCCCAAAGAAACAGCGATTGGCAAATTTCTTTCTTTGATCTCAGCAGTGGTGATAGTGCAGTCTAGGTAGACAAATTCCTACCTCGAAGTTATATCTGGCGAGGATGACGTTCTGTCCGAGACAGCATACATACCGTCTCAATACTCACAAACGCATTGCTGACATCACGCTGCAATTGTACAATGTTAAGGAAATAGGATAATGGCGTATCGCCTTGTCTGAATGTTTCTTTGACATCGAAGGTCTCCATGGTCCTTAACGAAATTGATGGAGCAGCGTCATCCTGCACGGTCGGATAAGGGATGCCAGAACTAGACATTGCCCTATATCTCACTCTCTCAATAAATGCTTTCCTGCGTTGCCTTGAAATCGATAAAGAAGCGGTGGGTATCGATTTGGATTAACCTTAGTGAAAATTTTGTCGATGGTGGACTTTCCTTGCCTAAAGGACCTTTTAAGAGATTTATCGAGATGCGATCGGAAAAGAATTTGGCGTGCTAGCTATGATGCTTTTTATGCTCGTAAATTTTGTCCAAGAGCCCATAAAAGCTATCCTTAGTGTCGTTGTACTTCTCCGCTCATTAACTGGCCCGAAACTCAAGACTTTTTGCCTAAGTTTGCATCTAATAATAAACATCCAAATAAGCATTTCTTTTGTCGTCGATAACAACCGCCGTAGAAATGTCGCAGTTTTTCATCTTTCGGTTTGGATGGCGGTAATGTCAGCTTTGCAGCAGTCCAGGGCCTACGCTTATTTCTCGGTTGCACGTTGCCGTTAAGAGACTTAACACTCCGCTCCCAGATTCGAAGTCGTTTTTCTTGTTTCGTTTGCAGGGGTCGTCAATAACCGAGGATTGTTGCTGTCTTGTAGCTAGAAGTTGTTTCCATAGCCAGGCAGTTACCCCGAACCTGGAGAACCAATAAAAAGCTCTGCTTGAAGGCTCCCTATACTTTGCTCCGCCTTTACACAATTTTTTCCACGGAGAAAATTTATGGAGCAAGTTTATAGGTCAATAGAAACCTATGGCCCTTATTGTGAGTGTCGATCAGCAATCGCCACGACAATTGTCGATTGCGTCGATTGATTTGAACCATGGCATTGTGTAACTCAATCGATAGAATTTTAATTCATATATTTTTATTTTCCTTAATATAAATATTTTATTTTTACTAAAATTACTTACATTTCATACGCACAAAACTCTTCCACTTTTCTCGAAAACAAACCATCGACCCGAAATTTCTGATCGACAACAAGCGACTGTCAAATCGACAAATGTCGATCACAATCAAAATACACAATACCAAAATCTACAATCGATGATCGATAAATGTCGTTCATCGATCAGCTATCGACACTCACAATAGGGGCCTATAATTCAATACGGCAAATATCAACATGAATCGGTTCTAAGCCTCTGAATAATTCATGATAGTAAATAAAAAACATCTTTGATTTACTTTTTTAATCATTTATTAGAAAGAGAAAATAATATATAATGCATGCATGGAACAAAAATTTAGAAATGAAACGACCGTTTGAAATCACTATCATTACTATGAAATTCAATCGTTTTAACAATCGCCCTTATTCTACTTTTAATTTCAATCGGTCGTTTCAAAGCCCACTTACTAGTTTTCTCCAATCAGAGCTGCGCGGTATCCATCAGCCTTCTGGAAAATTCCTCACTCACATTCCATGTGATAGGGAGGACGCTTTTCTATGCCCAACCAGCAACAGATGTCGCAATTCGATGACGTCGTCAGTCTTGCAAGAAATGCATAAAATAAAAATATAATTTTTTCCCAAAACAAAATAATTTAAAAAAAATAAGTAAATAATAAATATTTGGAGAAGCCCAACAAATATAGTTTGTACATAACATATGCGCTTCCTATTCTGTACTGTCTTCTCCCAAGGGCTTCCTTTTTTACTTTATTTTTTTACTTCTTCGGATGCTCTCTCTCTGGCTGAAATGGCTTCCTTAACATCTCATTTCATAAAATTTCGTCTATCTTTCTCTCTAATACACGGTGTGGGGCGTCTGTCAGAAGCTTCTCCTTTTTTTTTTCTTTCCTTCACAACTAAAAATGCTGCGCTAATATGTGGATGCAACAAACAAACAAAATTAGTAATCTATGTTCTAAGCGTACTTGTAAAAAGCACGCACATTTTTGCTGCGGATGCACATGCGTCCAGAAAACGAATCTAAAATAAAAACTACTTATGTTTTGACAAAATTTCTAAGTTTTAATTAAATTTAAACTGCTTTCTCATTGTTCTTTTGATTTGTTTTGTTTCCTTTTGTATATACATTTATGTTGTAATTACAATCTACATTAAGTATCTTTTTATAATCTACGAAATAACATTATATTTTGCTTGTTCTAATATATATGCGAGATAAATTTGTAAATTTTGTTGAAGAATTCGCATTTGTTATTTTTGTTTGGGGAGGAGGGGGTGGTTTTGTTTTGTTTTATAAAGAAAACAAATCTTTAATTAGAGCTAAACTTACAGTACTAGATAACTTAATTTAGATATATGAATCTTGTTTAGTTTTTGTTAAATTGTATAAAAAATTGTTTATGAAACAAAAAAAATAAATAAAAATCTTAAATTACACACTCACATCTCTTTGTAAACATTTTTTCTTGCGTTAAGTGTATAAATTCTAAAATTATGGGGCTGGCTTGTATTTCTGACAGATCTAGCATTCGAAAGATGTGTCTTCATTCTTCTCTGGCTTGTCTATGTCGTAGTCACATAATTATAATTAAATTATTTGCATTTTCTTTGCTTGTGTTTTGTTTTTTTTTTTTTGATAAATATAAACGTGTTTGCTTTTTGTTCTACAATACAAACTCCTTTTCTTGGTTCTTATTCAATACTATTTTTATGATCACTCTGCCTATTAATGTTTCTGTCTTCACACCTTTAAACACTCTTTCTCTCTCTCTCTCTCACTGTCTGTTATGCCTTGATCTTGTTTTTTGAATGTTTCTGTTTCTTTAAGACTGAATGTGACCTGGCACTTTTTTACCTATTTGTAAAGATAAAGAATAAATACACAAAAATAAATGTTATTGCATGTTTCAATATTATTTTATCAGTGATTGATTTTTGTTTAGGGTAGCAGCAGAGCTTTAACTTTTGGAATCAGAGCAACGGAGAAGATGCCATTTACACAATATTAGATGGATAGTTTTAAAACAAACTTTACAACAAGAAAACATCAAAGACTACCGTGTATGTAGATGCAGATGAACCTATTTTGAGAGTTCGAACAGAAAACTTTCGAGTTATTTTAAACACTTTCGGGGGTGGTTGGTTGGTCAGTTATTTTTTTTTTCTTTTCTCTCCCTCTGAATAATGAACTCAAGCTATAAGTGCGACCCACTACCTCTATGAATATTCTTGTCTATTCTGTAAAAAGATGCTCACCTCAGTATCTTCTATTGCCGCCGCCACCTCCACCGCTCATCATATTTCCGGGACCGTTGTTATAACCCTGATTGCCACCGCCGTAACCACCTTGGTTGCCTGAAATATGATTTCGAGTTAGCCTAATCTAAACGCATTTCTTAACTAAACGAATGGGCGCTAGGGATAAGATGATAGTAGGAAGAAGGGATTTGTATAATTGTGGCGAGACTGCGTGTTACACCGAATGTGGTTTATATTCTAATTCGCATAACATAGCGAAAGTCAACGCTTTAAATTTGCTCTCACAGTATATTAAAAATAATTGAGCAAACACTTATTAGTTTTGTCAATTTGTCAGGGACTGTGATTTTTTTTTTTGTTTGATGAAAGAACGTTGGGAATATGGGAGGTTTTATTCAGAATTACTTTACTTACCCATTGGTTTGCCAAAGTTGCCACCACCACCTCCTCCTTGGTTTCCACCTCCATAAGGATTCATGCGGTTGTTTCCAAAGTTATTGTTACCTCTCATTGGGCCACCACCGAAACCTTGTTGATATCCACCACCAAAGTTGTCATTATTGCCCCAGTTACCGCCGCCACCTTGATTACCACCTCCGTTTCCAAAGCTACCGGCGCCTTGGTTCCAACCATTACCACCTTGGTTACCATTGTCCCAAGGTGTCATCTGATTATTCCAGTTACCACCACCACCACCTTGATTACCGCTGTTGAATCCACCATTGCCGCCGCCAAAGTTACTATTTCCTCCCCAGTTATCGTTTTGATTACGATTACCGCCCCAACCACCGCCTTGGTTATTACCGCGATCATTACGACCACCACCATTTCGTCCACCACGGGGACCTCCACCGCCGCCGCCACCCCCACCACCGCCTTGCCGATCCATTTCTTGTTTGGGCAGGGCTTTCTTGATGTCCAACAATTTATTCTTGATCGAATGTGCTTTTTGCACTGAAATATTTAAAAAATAAAAAATAAAAAGATAAGAAACGGGGAAATGTGAGAGCTTATGTTATTCTAAAAATGAAATATGAAATTTAATACGTATGCAAATAGGTCAAAGGAATTCAGTTAATTTAGTTTAAATTGATCCACAACTAACAAGGAGAATATCGTTCTAATCGATATCTCATAAAACCTTCTGCGTTATACCAGACTACGAGTCAATTTAGAAGAGGATACCATTGTAGCTATGATTTAAGTTTTTGGAATGATGCCGAGGCGAAGAAAGTTTAGTTTGCTTCTAATTTCAATCGCTAAAATTTTTTTGTTTTATTCAGATTCTTTTTTCCACATGTTACTGAGTCATGGTAACAGGGTATGTAATTTTAAAGAATATAATTATGCCATTGCAAATGCCCTTCGTATTAATGTTCAATAACCGTACAAAATAGAGCTTTTCTAGACGGTATAACGTTTATACCACATGACAAGTTCATGAACGCACAATTGTTTGAATGAAACTCATGTGGTTGAATGGATGGACATTCTTCCACAATTGATTTCTGCATCAGTGTTAGAAAAATAGATGCAGTTACACGAATAACATTACCAAATGTGTACATCTGCCATTGGTTTGAACATATTAATCTGATCGACCACTTAAAAACTCTGCAGTCCACTTCGAGATGTTGCAGACGTCATAAGCTGAGACGATTGATGAATGCACACGTGACGTATTATTATTTTTAGGAATTGTATGAGATATTACACACCTACCAGCGACGAAAACGACGCTAATAATCGATCAAGGGCCGAGCCGGTCCCATTTAAAGCACACAATTTAAATTTTCATAGATTTACTAAGTGAAAACCTAAACTTATCAAGTTCGTGGTCGCTGTTGCTATGATTAGTCTGCTAGACGAACTGACACACAGGTCTTAGTCAGAAAAACACCAAACGTTTTTCAAGGCACAATCTCTCAGCAGGCAATGCTTAACATCACACATACATACGTTACATTATGTACTTAAGTTAACTGATATCAACTTTATAACACGAGATGCGTATTTATTCTCAATAGAACAAATAAAACTGTTGCAGATACTTTTTCATCGGTCTACCACAAACAAGTAAAACAACAAAGATATAATATCAGCAGTGTTTACTATTACAGTCATGAAACGCCGTACTAATTTATGAATTAAACTGCACGGAGCTGGGACTGTGAAGTGTAAAATCTACTCAAGTTTGTTGCAAATACTTTTTCATCAATTCGCAAAATGTTTGCAAACTAACATAAGATATAATAAAAGCTAACTTTTCTCTGACAGCCATGAAACGCCGCACTTAACTATCAAAAAGTAAATGCGGAGCTGGGGCTGTGTAAAATAAATGTGGTAGTGGTATTGTACTTACAGACAATTTTATCAACAGGATCGTAGTCATCAAATTCAATAAAAGCAAAACCACGCCTTTTGCCTGTATCCTTGTCGGTGACAATGTTGACTCCCAATATTTTTCCGTATTTTGAGAAGTAGTCGCGCAGCGAGTCTTCATCGTGTTCATCCCTCAGTCCACCAACGAATAATTTCTTTACAGTGGCGCCGGCATCTGGTCGGTCGATATCTTGGCGGGGAACAGCACGTTTTGGTTCGACGACACGGCCATCGATTTTATGTGGACGGGCATTTTGGGCATCATCAATCATGAAAGCACGAGAATATGTTATAAAGCCAAAACCGCGTGATCTCTTGGTCCGTGGATCTTTCATCACCACAACGTCGACAATTTTACCCCATTTTTCGAAATGAGACTTCAAGGAATCATCGGTGGTGCGATAGTCCAAACCACCAATGAAAAGTTTTCTCAAATGTTCGGGTTCATGGATTCCCTAAAATAATTCATAATTTATTCACTTTTTCTTTACAATTTAATTTAATTTTTTTTTTTTAACTAAAATGGCGGACATTTCCGTCAGTCATTTTCTATGACCTAATACGAAATCGATTTTTTTTTTCCTTACATCATCGTCGTCTCGATTGCTGTAATTTCCATTTGACATATTGTCTGAGTTAGTCATTTTTAATAATTTATGGAAATTTTCTTAAATTTTAAGAAATTAAAAGAAAAAAAAACCTTATCAGCACAAACTAAAATCAACCGAACTATACGATGCGAATACTCTGCGAAGAATGAGAAAGAATGGCGGCTTCATTTTCATACGTGGCAGATTCGAAACGATATGAAATGAAACGAAAACGGATATTCGAAAAGCGACATTTTCTTCAGAACAGGGTGTACATTTTATGATAATGTATTTGATTTTAAAACATATATCTATGATCTTTACATTAGCTGGAATACATTTTCAAAAAAAAGCAACGAGACACAAATTAAAATGAAAATTGGAAAAAATATATATACAATACATACATATATGTATTTGGCGCGACAGTTCCTGATGTACGTGAGATGTGCCTTAACAACTAAGCCAGTCGGTTACGCTTCTGTTTACAAAAATGTAATCCTTGACATCTTGCAAATATGAATTGACTTTCATCAAGCTTATTTGGTCTATCCTTGATCCTAAGATTCTAAGGGAAAGAATGGATTTCTCAATGTACACTGTTTTAGTCTAAATATACCTTTCTTATAAAGGACCCATCTAATTTAATATGTAACTTCATCGGAAATCGGAAGTAAGTTTTCTTTGAAGAAGTGTAAGAAGAAAATTAACACAAACCACAAGGTTGTGAAGAATTCGTAAGTGGAGCATGCATAATGGTGAGCAAATAAATTCAAAAATAAAATCTTATACAAAAGTGCTGTATTCTTTCATTTGAAGATGTCAAAATTTGGATTCAGCTGTCACGTTGGCATTTAGCTGTTCTTTCTTTCATTTCCCCGGAAAAATAATTTTCAGTAAGTTACGTTACTGAATTATTTCTTTTCAAAGTTATTTTAGTTTTTATTTATAAAACTATAAATTATAATAAAATGCCTAAGAAAAAAACTGGACAACGCAAGAAAGCGGAAAAACAAAAACTTCGTCTGAAGGAAATCCGCAATAAGGAAGTCCAACTTGCAGAGGCTCCCTGCAATGCACCGATGGAATGTGAAAAGTGTCTAAAAAAGCAAAAATCTAGAGCATTTTGTTATTTCTGCCAGAGTCTGCAACGCCTTCCGATTTGTGCTCAATGCGGCAAGGTCAAGTGTATGCTTAAGACTGGTGATTGTGTGGTCAAACATCCAGGCGTTTACACCACAGGACTGGGTATGGTTGGAGCGATTTGCGACTTTTGCGAAGCTTGGGTATGCCATGGGCGAAAATGTCTGCAATCACACGCATGCACATGCCCGCTGCAAAATGCAATTTGCATTGAATGTGAACGTGGCGTCTGGGAACACGGTGGCCGAATCTTTAAGTGTTCTTTCTGTGAAGGATTTCTGTGCGAAGATGATCAATTCGAACACCAGGCTTCGTGTCAAGTTCTTGAATCGGAGAACTACAAGTGTCAGTCGTGTAATCGTCTGGGACAATACTCGTGCTTGCGTTGCAAAACATGCTATTGTGAGGATCATGTCCGTCGCAAAGGTTTCAAATACGATAAGAATAAGGCTATACCGTGCCCCAAGTGCAATTACGACACTTCGGTGACTAAAGATCTAAGTATGTCCACCAGGAGTCATAAGTTCGGCAGGCAAGCGCAGTTTGGCGAAGAGGATGACGAAGAATACGAACCTTACTATGCATCATCGTCTTACCAACCAAGTGGATACTCTGCAGCTACCAGCTACGGCAATGACGACGACGATGATGATGATGATTACGATGATGACGACGACGACGAGGATGATGACGATGAAGAGGGTGATGAAAGCAGTGAGGAATCTGAAGAAGAAGCTAAAGCGAAGGATGTAAAAAAGCCGGAAGCGAAGTGAGGCTCCCTTCTAAAAACCGAGTTGTTGAAATTTCCATAAAAAAAAAATGTTTTTATTTTTATTTCTATTTACAAGTAATTGTAACTAAGATTTATAAAAAAATAAACTGCCACGGCGCTGGAGGAAGTTCACGAATTTTCTGATTCCTTAAACCTGAAAGAAAAAGGGCATAAGGTCATCAGTAAGCAGGGTAGTGTAGTGAATAATGAAGGTGCTTTAAAAAACGAATCAAATTTTAGCAAGCAGCTCTTCGTAGTCACAACATATTTATCGAGATTTTTTTTTTTCAGCTAACTTACTTGCACTTGAGGCATGTAAAGAATACAGTCTGCCCTTCGTCTGCTGAACGCAACTGCAGGGTGGCATATGACATTTTATCGTGGCCGCATTGGGGACATTTACGTTCAACAACTGGTCCGTCGGCTTCTTCTTTCTCGTCTTTTACTTTGGTCTGCACCTTTTTCTCTTCGTATGTGTTGAAATGGATTGTATATTCGACTTCCATTTCACCAAACACTGGAAGTAAAACGATTAAAACATGATTTTTCTAGATTTGTTGCGTTACCGTCTGGAGTGAAGTTTTTCTTGCAGTTGTAACAGTTGACATCGCCACTTGATTTTAATTCAGGAAATATTGAACCACAAAGAGGACAGAAACCAGGAACTGTTGAAAAGATTTCCATCATTTAACAAGAGGATTTCTGCTTCTGGCAAACAATACAAATGCCAACACGTGAAATGAAAGAAATGTCAAAAACAGATGTAAACAGAAAACAATAGCGGCATCTAGTGTTCAGAGTTTATTTGCATGAAAAGAGAATATGCTAAAAGAAATAGAAAAATATAATTTTTCAATGGTTGTATCCATTCAACAATAGATGGGGTGTTGAAATAAACAAACTGGTGAGACATTTTTTGACAAAATTGAACAAGTTCTTGTTATCAATTGTTTTCGGGTGTTCCCTGAAGAAAAGAATGATTTTGCTCAGTCTTTACATCGCAAAATAGTAGATAATCGTATGAGGAAAACACAGACTTGAGTCTGCTTTCAGTTAAAGAAAGCCATTGTATACATGATAAATGGAATCTCAGGATCATGCCGTATGCCGTATTCACAATTACCTCTTCAACTTCGTCAGCTTAGAGGTGTCAATCTTCTCAGCATCGCGAATAAGATTTGATCTGCCATATTGCGTGACCGACTGAAACCTTGCGTCAACAATCAGAAAAGCGGTTTTAGGCCAGGAAAGATTACAAGGCTCCCTGACAGCTTTTATGGAGACGAGCTATACATATCCATGCCTGATTTTGAAATTGCTACCAAACTTTTCCGTCTGTGCTAGATGAAGGTGGGGAATGTCCGCAATGACCTCACTGAGACCTTCTTTGTCGAAAAATGTGCGAAAATCACAAGTCAACACCAAAGGCTAAACATTTCAAAAGTCTATGCAAGTAGTGTACTTCGACGGTATTGACATCATTGTCAGAACACTGAGTGATGTCAGTAGCACGTTCATGAGTATTGTGACTAATGGATTTAACGGTTAACAAGGAAAAAAAGGCATTTCAGTTATCAAAAAAGAACACCCAGCACCCACAGATCGAATAGAATGTAACAGTGTACATCTATAAGTTCGATGTAGTAAAGGATTTGGCCAACTTTGGCGATGCTTTCACTTCTAACCCTCAGTAGACTGATACCTCGCCATAGGTGGCACGTAGAAGTAGAAGGGGATCCTAAATAACTTGTAGTGTACAACTGGAGGGAGTTAGCAAAGGACCAGTTTGAAGAGATTTGTTGGCTGAGTCACGAGTTTACCCCGTTCGGGTTTACCCCGAACTGTAGCGCTACGTAAGTAAGTTGGTTTTTGTGAAAATGCTCTGCTTTTCAATTGTTTTCTTAGTCTAAATAAACAGCCTTTGCTTAATTTCAAGGTTTTTCCACCGTAAGTTTGCGTTTAAACACAAATTTTGTAAAATTCTCGAATGTGGCAAAATGTTAAAACATGTTTTTAATTATTGTTCCTCATTTCTGTGATGAAAGCTTTTCGACATTTAATGGTTTTTTCATTAATGTATACAATGCCGATGCGGCATCTTTTGTACTAGACTAAAGATGCACATTGCTTTCTCATTTTAAGAATCTAAAACTTATTGTTTGTAGTCCAGTGCATTGAAAGGCGTTTCAATTCATTTAAAATAATGAAATAACAGCGCGTATTGTATTGTTTTGATTCAGAATTCCTGAAATTTATTCGTAAGAAGCAGAAAGCTACATATCTACATTTGCTAATCCGCAAGACCAACCTCCGAAGCACCTACTCTCAAACTAAGTTTATGGATTGGAATATCCGGTGGTTTAAAATGTCAAAAAGTGGACAGCGTCATCTGCACTTGCTACCGATTCTTCTGATTTGTATTCCCTTTGTGCCTCTTCGAACGACTTTACTAATAAGTCATTGATGGCGGTACTTTCGTCGTTTTTAGAAGAGATTCAGGGAAAAGTATAAAATAGTAGTTAAGAAAAGTAGTTAAAGAAAAGTTTAAAAGATATCTCACCCCATCCCATCAAAATGACGCAAAGCAAGCACAAACGATTATTTGAGAGTCCTGCATCCGTTCTTATATTTGTTCACAAAATGTTTCATGGTCCTACTGAAAAATAATAAAATCAACAAACGGAAAAAAAAAGAAGAGATTTGTCTGGAAGGATATTTATTTGAAATTCCCCAAAATGGAAACATTCTTTTTCTTATCATTTCGCACCATCGCCCATGTGGAACAGTGACATGGTGCTGCTCTCATTTTGTCAGACAAATGAAAAATGTCCATCAAGCTCAAATGCAAATTGCTGACAAAATGAAACATCCTTCGCAACGATAATTAGCTTTATCTTCTATGCCTTTGCTGCAAGAATCACGTTTGAAATATTTTTCCTGAAAGAATTGTTGTTTTTTCAAAAGCCCCTGTTATCTTACCAAACTGTTGAATACATTGCCACTCAGTTCTAATTCAAAAAAGAATTTCATTTAGGAATTTTTGCTTCAATTAAGCCCTTTCTTTCTGGAACATATGCACATTGTATGGATTCATCAAAAGCAAGTCATTTTGAATGCTAAAACAATAGAAGAATTCCTTTATTCTGAAGCATGTAAATTGTCCTTGCTTTGGTGGTAATTTCTATATCACAATATCACCTGCACTCAGATATAAAGCCAAGCCAATATAATTGGTATTGAATGCATTCGAAATGTCTCTTCCATAGTTTCTGGTCCTTGCTCTTCTGCTTCATCTATAGTTGGCATATCATAAATGATAAAGTTTAGAAGTCCTTGGGTTTTAGTCCTTTATTTGTTCATTTATCTCGTAGCTGTGGGGTTCTGCAGATGATGGCAGCATTTATAATTGTGGAAAGTAATCGAAGTTATTCGAGAGAAAGCGCATTGAAATCGTAAATCATTCATGACTTAGTTAAAAGATTCTTTTTAAGAGTTAAAGAGTGGTGTTATGGAGCATTGCCTTTAAACTTAGTCTTAGATGAGTCATGTTGTTGTGAATGGATTTTAAAACCATAATATTATGTGTGAGTGGAATAACTGTTAAGCAGAAATGACTAAAATTGTTTCAAGTCTTTATAAAAATAGAAATATTTAGTGCACAGCTCATAGGGAGCCAAATAATTAGTTGCAGGAACCATTGAACCACGTGAGTGTTAAATTTTTCGCAGAAATTTCGAGTTTTATTCCCAACTCCGAATGGAGAATTGAGAGGCTCTTTAATGGCCATTATTTATACTCTCTAGGACTTGTCATTAATTGAATTGAAAAAAATTAAGAGTTAAAAAAAAAAATACATAACTACTTTTTATTTCACCGTTATTAAAATTGATTTTTCTGTTGTTTATATCCTAAGGTTTATGCCAAATTTCAAGTCCCCGGCCATCTAGAAGTACGTCAAATAGAAAAAGGCACGTTGTGTGATCAAAATGATTTCGAACTTCCGGTATGGTTAGAAGCTTGCAGTTTGGTGTGCAGGTAGGTCTTATTTCCCAAATAAAGTAAAAATAAGAAATATCACTGTCTCATTTTATTTGCTACATTGATCTCTTTTTATCGAAATTGCTCATATTTGCTTTATGTAAAGAGTAAAGAGTCTTTATGGCATTCTGCATATCCTACAGTTGCCAAAACGAAAAATAGTAATAAGCTTCTTACATCTGTTTAAAACAAGTTTTTGATTGTGTGTAATCTGTCAACATTTTTTCATATCTTATTGCAAAAACTAAATAGCAATCTTAATCTTTCATATAGTTTACATGCCAAACTTGCAATTAAGACAGATGAGCACAGGAACAATGGAGACACATCCTAATCCTTCAAAATGAAAGCAACATCTATTCATTTTGAGTATATGTTAATGCCGCAAACATGCAAATCTAAATACATGTACATTAAACTCGTATATCCTGGAATTTTTTTACTATTATTTCTAGTTGTCCTTAATACTACTCTGATACCTTCAAGTGGATACAAAACTGTGAAATCTTAGTTTTAGTTTTGCCATACTAAAAATTGCGAATTAAACGGACAAACATATATGAACAACTCTTAGCTGAAGTAAGAACTTTATGGTAAATAGTTTTTTGAAGTGAAATCATCGTCGATTGCTGTAGCAGCACTAGTCTTGCCAATCATGAGAGCATGAATATTTTCCGAATTTCCAGAGTTCAGACAGTTTTGTCCGGAAATTCATTATGCCAGCGTGAAGTTTTGATTAAACTCAACTAGAAATTGAAATTAAAAATGTATAAGCAGCGTTGTAGTTCTTTGATTGTGTATATTAAATTGAGAAGTGCATATCCATGTGGATTCACGTGAGGAGGACTTTTTTTATATTTAAAATATGAAAGTACACTAGCAAGCACACACTGGAAGTGAACAATAAGGTTCGCGTTATACCCGAGTAAAAACAAGCAGAAAAATTAATTGCGTTGCTACTGTTGAAAAGGTAAACACAAGCAGTATAGTTTAAGATGCATACTCGTAATATCCATAAAGATGTTTCATACGAATAGGTGTGTAGATGGGGGACCATTTGAGTGCCAGTTGGGTGGCAGATAGTGCCAAACACATTCTTTCATTTACCCCCAGATAGTGTTAAGGGGAACATTTGACTGACAGTTGGCTGGCAGATAGTGTCAAACACATTCTTTGATTTACTGCCAGATACTGTAATGGGGGACCATTTGACTGCCAGTTAGTGCCAAACACATTTTTTGATTTACTGCCAGATAGTGTAATGGAGGCCATTTGACTGGCAGTTGGCTGGCAGAAGTACTAAGCAGAAGCAGAAGCAGAAGTAGTAAGTCTCTGTTTTGAATTTCATCTTAAAGAGAATACTCAAGCAATGTGCAGTTTGCATTTAAACATTCCTTAAAAGGGGAAATTGAAAGAAAGGTGTTTATTTTTGCTGACAAAAGTCGCACATCGTAAATGATATACACGTAAGTAGATGTATGAATGAGCACGATGTCAATTTACATAGTTGGCATTTAGTATTTATTAGAGCTGTATTGGAGTGTTACTGGTGTCAATAATCACAGTGGACCCAGTATCGCAACATCATCAATAAAAGATGCCCATGGTATAACGATGTTTGTAAATACAGAAAAGAAATGACACAAGATGCTTATCTTAAGGACCTGCAGCACATAGCCAGATCAGTGCGGGAAGAGTATCGAGCCAAGAGAAAAGAGTTGAAGAAAATCCTGCACAGGAAGAAGAAGAAGGCATAAGCAGTTCTGCAATAGGAACCACGTTCAGCAGTTCAATAGGAAGGCCCAGGAACTTAGTGAAGGAAATCTAATCACCGATGCGCAGGGAATTGTAGATGTAGACTTTGATGTAGTTAGGAAGTTCATCTGCCTACGAGTCACCATCAACTCCACAAATGATACTCTAACGGAGACTCAATGAAAACTTACTTTTGGAAACTCTTGCTAATCCGCTTTGGCCAAACAAATGGGCTTAAAACGCATCTGTAGCTAGTGTTCACTTTTGTTTTAGCATACAAATTTATTTAGGTGTTAATAAGTAAAAATGATAATAAAATCTGGAAACTCATTCTTCATTTTAAGAATTTTTTTTGATGTGGATGTTGATCTTGGGGTGAGCCTGTTTAGTGTGGCGTAAAATAGTTTAAGACCTTCACAGTGCGTTGGCTATGAACATTAGGATGACTGTTGTCCATCCTCATGTCATTCAACATTGATTCGTCCTTTAAAAATATGGTTTCGTTGTTTGAGGTCTGGGGAAAGAGACTAAGCTATAACCGATTAAGTATCAGTTCCTACTGTCTTTGGAGTAGCTTTTTCCACTTTCCTTTCGTCAAATCGGTAGAATTTTAGGATCATAGAGCTAAAACCATAGTTACTTAGCACTTTGGAAATGGCAAGATGATCCAGAGACTTTTTGTTTATTACAATGATAACACCTTGAATGTCTTCTTTTGGTTTTTTCTCATTGCCACACTTACAGCTAAAAGATGGAAGGAAAACGTTGCTAATCCAGTGCGATAGGGTTAAAGGTCTTAGCTGGGTTCTTGGTGAGAACGCGGCCTGATTCTTCTTTACAATCTGGTTTCTGGCTCCTGACGAAAAATACCCCAATCTGTAACGGAAGCAATAGTTTTAAACTGCCGTTGGTATTTGGAATGATCCCTTAGAACTTGGAGAAACTTGATCGCAGATTTCACTTCGACTTTATGATAAACGACCACGATGTCCAAGTTAAAACTGAACGGCTGGACTTATCAGATAAGGTAGCAACTCACACCTCGTGGCCTGTAAGGTGGATAAGACCAGGTTTCGAAGACCAATGTAACTCACCATTGGGGGCTCAGCTTTGCAATTGTTGGCATAGCTAGTACATAGTAGAAAAATCAGCGTGCCAGCGAAACCTTTGAGAATGTTGAAAGTCGATTTTCCTTGAAGACCGTTCTCCATTTGGTTTGTCTATACGAGTCACCCAAGATGTGATTTCAGGAAAATCCTAAAATACAAGAATTTACTTACTTCCAGATATATAAACCCTTTTGTACATGTGTACCGCTACTACTTTCTGGAACACAAAACTTTAAACATATCTACACACTTACATACATATACGAGTACAACTATTATTATGTCAAATTATAAATACTCTACTTAAAAGGTATAAAGCTACCATACCCACGTTCTTCAGAATGTTTGTGTTAAATTCAAATCTCATTCGAAAATACGATTTTATGGAAAATGAGTTTTCACAAAATGCGTTCTCAGTACCTGGTCCACCAGTGCAGAATCTATTCATCCATTGAATGCAGTTAGTGGTAGAATTATAAGCATTGGAAGTTTGTATTATGTTTAGTAGATGGAAGTCACTATTCAGAAATGGTGTACATTTTGCAGATACAGGAGTGAGAAGCATTTGAATTTTAATCTAAATGTAAATGTCTTCAGTACTAACATCCATACAAATGTATATGTAGGAAACTTTCTGGAATTGCTAAATTCTTAAAGAGGTAGAAAATCTAAGGCAGATACGAAATATTTACGGTTGAGGAAACCTAAAGTACGAGTAACATGGTAGCATAAGACATTTTTATATAATACTTCTTGGAATGGTAAAGACTTGGTTTTTATTGTAAAAATGTTTGTATGTAATTAAGAAGATGGCATTTTTTCTTAAATTCAATTTACGGTTAAAGGCCTTGTAATCTGAACAGCTTGCAGATATTTTTAAAGAAATAATTTTTTATTTGGAAATTTGTCAAGACATTTCGACTGAAATGGCAAGCTATCAAATGTCCATCAAACTACAAAAGTTGAATGCTTTTGTTTCAATAAATAAGTCCTTAGATTGTTTAAATAAATTAAGTTAGGTTTCGTCGAAAGACAGAATAATTATAAAGTTAAGTTAAGAGTGCCCGTGTAGGTAGGTAGGTAGGTAGAAGTGGTTGAATCTGGTGAAACCTGCCAGAGACACAAGTTTTGATACCACAACTCACGTGACCTGGATGTTGATGGGCGTGGCTAAGAGTGTGTTTTTCAAATCCATCCTGCGGAGTTAAGAAAATTAATGATGTTACATAATTTGGTGTTAGAGATCTCGGATAGTTCCTTGAAAAAAGGTTTTCCGAGTGTGCGGTGCCTAGCTCTGGCTAGTGGTGGGCAGTCACAGAGGAAGTGAAATATGGTTTCCATTTCGCGAGAATTGCCGCAACTTCGGCAGTGGGGGTTGGACGGGATGCCTAACTTGGTAGCGTGAGGGCCGATTGGCCAGTGATCCGTGCTAATTGCTGTGATTCTTGCAGTCTCAATGCGGTTCCTATTAATGAGGTCATTCGTTCTACCTTTATCAAAGGTGGGCCATATTTGTCTCGATATGGTACAGGTTCGTAGACTTCTCCACCTAGAGTTGGCAATAGCGAGAAAGTGTTGGAAAATGTTACCCTTGATGAGTCCCATGGGGAGGCAGATTGACTCCGCAAGGGAGACATCCAGAGCAGAACCACATCTGGCTAACGCGTCGGCTCTCTCGTTCCCTTCTATGTTACTTTGGCCGGGAACCCAGAGGAGAGTGATATTGAACCGAGCGTTTGCCTGCGTTAAAGTTTCCTTACACTGCTCAACTAGTTTAGATGACGAATTAAGTGAGTGGAGCGCTTTGATGGCAGCCTGGCTATCAATAAAGATTCCTATGCTGTTTGAGGTAGTAGGGCTGAGACTAAGTATCTTGCAGGCTTCTCTAATCGCGAGCACCTCCGCCTGGAAGACACTGGAAGAGTCTGGGATGCGGTACGATTTGGATACCTTCAGTTCCGTTGAGAAGACACCTGCTCCAACGGCACACTCCATCTTGGAGCCGTCGGTGAAGATCGATACTTGGTAATTTGATTGGGTTGTGGCTTTGTGGGTATAGAAGATGGGAGTGCCCGTGTAAGGCCAGTAAAATAGAATAACAAAGTTAAGTTAGTTAGCTAGTTTTAAGTGTTTTTTGTCTAGCTCGTAAGAATTAATGAATTAACCAAATAAAAATGCGTTTAAAATGAAAAAAAAAAATGAAAAGACGAACTCTGGATCAGTTTTCTAAATTCTGCCATCGCTTTGATTTATAGTCGATTTGCGGGGCTTGGCTTCAAGCCTGATACTGATATATGCCGAAGATTATAATGCAAAACGGCTTTAGACGTATGTACGCTGGACAGAGTATTATATGTGAGACAGTGAGTCACCCTTTTGACGTAGAACTACGTCTTTCTCCCCACTGTATAGGGGGACCTAATTTGAGAATAGAATATCACGAAAAAGAGCTACCCCTTTTTTATTTCAATTGCTAGCAAGGGGTAGAGAAATGATTTATATGGCGTTATACAGTGAAATAAACTTACCAACTAAAGCTATAGATATTTGTTAACAGGCCTTTTGGACATGTCTGCTTTACATCACATCACAAGTGACCGTGTTCTGCTTGTCGTCAGGCGCTCACTACCTAGATGTAGGATAGAAAACATATGCTCCCCTGAAGAAAGGACACATAGAGGTGATATTCCAATCATCTGGCTTGCTTTCATCTATTTATACTGGCTTGATAATTTGGTATATGAGTTTTCTTCCTATGAAAACACAGTATTCATACTTTAATAGTTTCGGGACACGCCGTTTTAATGTTCTTTAGCCCTAGCTATGCTAACCTCTTCCAGCTCGAATAGATTTGGGCTTTCTTCCTATCCTATCACACTCCTTATTTTGTTGCACTTTTACCAGCTGCTGAAAATGCTCCTTGAAGACATCCTTCAAATCGGTGATTAGATTCGCTTTACCTTTTTACGAAACTACCGGATGTTGTTTCTATCGTGGGACCTTCCTTCGATTGCCTTCTGCTGCGCAAGATTGACTTTTCATCTCAGTGTGTTTATATTGCGATTGAATACATTTTTAGGTTCTTACGCACAATGTACTTTGCTCAGACCAAAGACACAGAGCCGGAGTAAATTCCAGAACTCGTCCCATTAGAGGTTCTAGCAACATCCGTATACATTACAACTTACATAGTTTTCTTTTAATTTTGTATAAAAAATAAAAATTTGAAAACATAACAAGATTTCATTCAAATAAACACCAAAACATTAAAATTGTTTTTATAGGAAATTCCACAAGTACAGTTTTTTCAAAAACAATTTCAAGTTTTACAAGTAACACGCATCGATAACTGGAAATTGGTTGACCAAAAAATTTGATGACAAGTTCAAGCACATTAGTCATTGACATGATTTATTACATCTAATCGTAATGTTATTAATTTAGAAGATCAAATAGAAGACAATTTTTAGAAAAAAAATAAAATTTACCATGCAAAGCCTATAATTATTTTGTCATTATTGTAATAATTATTCACACCACAGCCAGACATAAAAAAAAGTTTTTGCCATCTAGCGTATACGTTGTTATTTTCATTCAAATTAACAAGAATCTCGTGACTGATCTTCAGTAAACTAGTTTT
This sequence comes from Criorhina ranunculi, assembly GCA_951813785.1. Lineage (NCBI taxonomy): Eukaryota > Metazoa > Arthropoda > Insecta > Diptera > Syrphidae > Criorhina > Criorhina ranunculi. The sequence goes on from OX638381.1 coordinate 17,662,819, forward strand.
GACAAAAGATTTATGTATATTTTTTTTTTTAAATTCAATCTAGAAAAAGAAACTAAGAAATCAAAATGGGAATACCCATTCTATAAGCATAAGGAAGGAGCAATAACCTAATTTTTTTTTGTAAAAGTCTGTGGCGTCATTTTGACTAATTGAGCAAGCCCGCCACTTATAGTGGATCATAACTAATTGAAAGAACAAGAAATTGTGTAAGCCTGTTGATTTGTGTATATCATCTTTTAATTTAAGATCAACTTAAGATTTGTACTGTGCAATTTGGCAGGTAACCAGATATATAGATAGGTAGCCTATCTTTGTTTGACGCCGAATTTTGTTTTTTTTGTTTAAAGCGGCGTAAATCCCCTCAATTATTTAGGTTTATGCGATTTTTGGCTGAATGCTGACATAAAGTTTACTTTATATATAAAATGAATCGCAAATTCTATATTCATAACAGAAACTTCTGAGCTGGTAAACAGTTGTAATTCGGTTTTACTTAACAAAGTTTAAATTAAAAAATAAAAATAAAATGCGTTGCATTATTTTATTCGCGGTTTTGTGCTTCCTTGGATTGGCATTTGCCTATCCAAGGCCCGAGGATTCGGAGGATAACTCGCAAGCAGCTGAACTATTAGCCGTTGATGCTGGCAGTGAGCACGAAAATGAATCAGAACGTCAGGCTCGTAATTTTGGTGGCTTTGGAGGCGGCTATGGAGGATATGGTGGTGGATATGGTGGATATGGAGGATATGGTGGTGGATATGGTGGATATGGAGGATATGGTGGATATGGAGGATATGGTGGCGGATATGGTCACCGTCATCATCATCATCATCATCATGGATTTGGAAGAGGTTTCTTTGGCTAAATATTTGAAACTTTTGTGTTGTTCTAAAAGGATTGGCTAAATAAAATCAAATTTAATGTCTAATTTTGTGTGTTTAAATATTATCGATTCTTGTGTCAGCGGGAAAAGAACAAATATTGGTAGACCGTTACTCGAGGTAACAGGATATGTTATTAGATGCAACTAATCGCAAAAAAAAGCGTTAACACGTTGAAATTCAAGTTTTTTTTTTGTTGTTATCTGGGCAGTCAAACCCTACTGGTCCATTGTACTACCAGGTAGACAAACCAATTTTAATATCTTTTTACATATGTTTAGAAAAGAAGGTGCTCCAGTGATCAAGAGCTTATTTTGCATTAACTTCAAAGAGCTGCCACCTGATTTCAGTAAAGGCAGGACAGTGTTCTGCAGTATCGTCGCTCTCTACATATACGTCGCAGAAAGTGGGGAACACAATGGATCCGTTGAGATCCGAGTGAGGCTGTACTTAACTGCAGCTACCCTTACAACCTAACCTAGTGGTGTTGGTTAGTGTTTAAACCTAATACACTGAGGTGCTTTGCAAAGGCATAGTGGGTCGTATGAAAGCCAGTAAGTTGTTTGTAATCTGCTTGTGATCGTAAGAACGACGTCCATTTTTTAAATATATCGGGATACATTTGGTTTGTTGGCTTCTTGGAGGGCCATGCCACTTTTGACTGTGCTCACTAGTGGGCAAACCGTCAATTGAAAAAAAAAAAGATAAAAATAACCAAGGACGTTGATAAACCCAAAAGAGAGCTCAGATTCCGAAAAATCGTCTTCTGAACCTTGTCTTGTAAGCTCATCAGAGGTCCTTCTCTATTTTTCATAATAAAGTTCGTAGCTAGCAAAACATATTTTCAGATGCATGTTTATTCAATGAGTAGGGAAGCCTAGTATTCAAATTACAAATCTTAAATTGTTTTTATTTCCCAAGTAAAATAACTCTTTTACTTCGAAAACTAAAATGGATGTCATCGATTGAAAGTTTGATAATGTTAAGGCAAACAACTGACTCAACTGAACAGATTCCCGACCATAGAATTCTTATTTAGATCCCGGATATGTTGCTCACAGTTTGCATGAACAAGCGATCTGCTATCCGCGATAGCTTGGTTTTTATGATGAAGCAATACCAAATTGCTCGTCGCCTTTAACATGAAGGTTGCGATCTGAAGATTCTCTTGACTTGAGTATTTTTGTCCAAGAGCTTGATGGGCAAAAGTGATCGAGGTGATTAAGCTTTTCGAACTACATCCACATTTTGGTACGGCTCATAGAGTTCACGCTGGTATCTCCTCCACCATTCGCGCTTCTCACAAATAGCAACGAATATCTGACGAATTATTTTTGTTTCGAATGAATCCAGTATCTACTCTGCTTTTGTGCTTAGATTTCAGCGCTGGGCGCCTGTTCCAACTTTAGTTGTCGGCCATGTTTTCATCCACTCATACATGGTTGAGGATTTGGTGTATGCTCTCTTCCGAGGTGATGTTAGTAGTCGAAAAGATATGCTATTTATCAACAAACTCTTCAAATTCTCCAACGTATTTCTACACACACTCTCCTAAGAATACACAACAGAAGTTTAAGAAAACATAAATCGACTATCTGCTTCCTAACTAGTTTGTAAATGGGTCCCCTCCTAGTACTCCCTGTTAGGTAAATGTAGTTCCCCCAATGACGAACATTGTGTAAAATGAATGTAGAAGGACCATTTTCTTCAACAACCGGAACAATAAGCGTTACTACAAGTTTAATTCATACACACCTTTATTTCCTTATATTCTCTCGTATTTAACATTCTTTAAACTCTTGTGACTCTTAACCATTTCAGTTGACCCACATATTCACTTTCGCACCCAACATTTCCTGCTAGAACTTCCTTGCCGGGTTTGTTTAAGAAGGAATTATATGTAACGCTTAAATTCTGCATCCTCAGTTGTAATTTAGTAATGCGGATACGTATTGCGAAATACTCGTATCTTTTTCTGCTCTTTTTTCTTCTGCTGCGACAGTAGATTCCTAAAATTCCAAAGATTATAACGAAACCCTGTAAGGTATTTGCTACCCAGACTTAAAATGTGGTTCCTCCCATTGACAGTGTCCAACTTTAATGACTACCTACCTGCAAAAACTCCGCATATGAACAGTTTGGCAGAGAATTTAACTGCGTTTTGCAAGATGGCGAAGCATGTAATTATTTTAGAAGTCCTCTTTTCGTTAACGGTTTTGTGTTAATTTCCTTTCTCTTTTTTTTCATGGTTGTGCCCTTCATGTGGTGCAAATGTCTCTAAAGTGAATATTTGCAGAGTAGGTATGTTCAGGCACAGCATAAAAGACTCTACACAAAAATGATTATGTGAGTTAACTTTTTAAAGGTGCACATGACAATAAAGCACTTTTATGGAAATACCACTTAAGGCTATGATGAGTTTTAATTTACTGAATAAAATGTTAAATGTCTACTTATTTAAAAAAATATTTTGTTGCAATTCTAAGTTAAATAGAAAATAAGTGATTTATGACACAGCTGCAGCTTTAATTACCGTGACAATAGAAACGTTTGCAATTTCAAAAACAAAACAAATAAGACCTAATCCGAGCTACTCCGACATATTTAGAGCTCAGGCCGGTAAGGATTTCCAAGGCTAAGTCAGGGTCTTGGAAAAGAGATGGTGGCGGATGAGCCCTTAATGGACCAACGGCAGCGCTCACATCCCCGAACGGGCTACTGGCTTCGGTCTAACCGACCCCTCGTCCTAGGGGTTCCTATAATGGAACTGGGCCTCCAGGTTGGGAGTTGTTAACTTTTTTATTTCTTCGGCCATTTAACCAAGTTTTGACTGCGGGTGCATAAGAGTCAAGATCAAGATCTTATGTCAGAGTCTATCCTGACCTTATTTGAACTTAAGCTAAAAAAAATATTTTTCCTTGTTACACTAGCTAAGGTTGCCTGCTTTCAGTCGCCCGTAACTTACTTTGCTTAACGGGCTCCCCACCCGAGGAGGGTTTCTGCAGTTTTCTTTGATCCTGGGCACACTGTTTCCAGTTCTCTAGCCCAGGCGCTCTGCCATCCCCGATCGTTTTTTATGTTTCAAAGTTAAGTATCTAGGTTTAGGTAAGCTTGATAAACTCTGTAAATTATTTTACGGGATCTACTCTTTCTGCGAAGTAGGATACCAGTAGGTTCCTTAAAAGGAAATCTTGAACCAATAAAAAAAAAGAAAAACACCGCTATCCCATTTAAATTTCGTTTTATTTAATTCATTTTTCAATAATTATTCTACAGCGACATTTATTTATTTTATGAGGAGGGAAATTCACCTCTATCCAAACAATGGGTATCCATAATAAGGATATCCGTTATTCTTAGTAACAGAGTACGTTGGATACGACGACGTGTATGTCGGATATCTCTGAACAGAAACTCTCACTTGTCCTAATGTTCCATCAGGATTATAGCCATTGACCAGGACAGGACTGGTGTAGTAAAGTTGTCTTGCCTTTCGTTCACCACCATTGTGATTGGTAATTTTACTTTCAATCGCCATTAGTTCCTTTACTGCTGGTGAATCTCGCATTTCTTCAGGCAGAACAAATGCCTGACAATGCAAAATTGAAAACACAACAAAAATAAAACTTAAAACAATGACACGCATCTTTGGTTGAAATTGTGTTCTGATTTATTGTGTTGGAAATATCGAACTAATGAGAAGTTGTTGGTTGAATTGATTTTTATATAAAAATGAACCTTCCTAAACCAATGGCCCTTTGATCGCAATTTCTTAGAAAATAATTATAGCCATGACAAGCTAAAAACTTTAAAATATACGTACAATGAGAGGTAAGTCAATAATTTTCGACTATCATAGGAAAACATTGACAAAACAATAATTATTTTTTTCTATTATTGTCTTCACTCACGCGACGCATTTGATTTGAGCCAAAAAGTGATAATTTGTCACAGAACATAATTTTAAGAATAGATTCTATTGAGATCTAGAAGGTGGGCCTGGACATTTCATATATTTTGTTGGTAGAAGCAAGGTTAAAGGTTGTACTTTGTTAGTTGATTGTAGTACTGATATAGCGTTGAACCAGTTATCAAAATCTTTACCCGAAATCCTTAATTCGATATAGTTATTAATGAACAAAAAGTTGTTCAATAACCAGTAAATCATCCAATGAAGCATGGGCCTTCTTACTTAGAAACTGAAGGTTGGAGCATCAATTAGTGTATTTTGAAAAACTCTTTCGTTTCAAAGTAAACCAACTCTTAAATTTGCTCATATATAGGTAAGATGGCGTTATAAGTGGAAGAGACTGCCATTTTTGGCAGCAAAATAATAAAGATAAACAATGGAGAGTTAGAACTGTGTCTTTCGTTGCCTTGGAACAATTTGTCGATGGTCCTAACTCAAAATAATTTTTGACCAACATATTGCAATTGCCGATTCGATTTTCAATACGTTGTACTCTAATGCCACTGATAGGGGCATTTTCATCTCTCTGGTGATGCTCACTTTTGGGAAACAGAAAGCCCTTGAATTATTCGTCAAATGCCTTTAGACGCCCTAAAAGGTGCTTGTTGCCGCGTTTATAAGGGAATGGTAGTTTGGATTATATTGGCTCACTAAGACGAATGTAGGTTGGAGGTTTATGTGGTTTCAAAAGAATTGTGATTTGTCGTGGTTATTCGTTATTATAAACTAAAAAGCCATATATTTAAGAAGTTTTAGATGTCGTCTACAGAGTTTCTGTAAATTTCGTTTCTCAGGGAATGTTTTTTCTTAGAGGGACTCGCTTCGATATTCTCACTTTTAAGTAGTGTCAAACTTGAGTGTCCACTTAAAAATACACGCGGCTATATAGGTTTCTTTTTTCCTACAGCACGATAAACTTCGAATTTATTTTACAGAATATTTCAAATTCTGTTTAAGGGATGAATATTATGTGGAACCCGTCATTTATGGCGTAGTACATGGCACTGCCAACATTTACAGGGGAACATTTTCATTTAACATGAGTTTAACCAGACAACTTCCCCTGATTTCGAAATTAGCGTTGTGCGGATAAAAATAAAAACTGTTATAATGGTGAGTCTGAGTAGGCCAATAGGACATGTATGTATAAACATGTTTAGGAACATGATATTTTCTCCAAAAAGATGTATATCTGGATTGCATTAAGTTGCAATGCAACCCTTAAACATCTTTGATGTATGCGGTGGGGTAGTTTTTTTAACATCTGTTTACCAGAGGATGTCCATGCATCAGCTTCTTTGAACTTGTATTGCATTCAAACCCAGCATGCTAAGCTAGGCTCAACTCCAGTTGTAACACATTAACAAAGTTTTTTTGAGGGAGCCTTAAGAGAGAGATATCCCTATAGTTCGTAGATTTTCTGTTGTCCCCGTTTTTAAAAAGACGTTTGCCAGAAGCTATTTGCTGCATCGCATTCCCAAGCCACTTTATTGATAAGCGAGAGCCATTGAACTACCTCTTTAACCTCTCTTGAGAATTTTAAGCAGATATGCTAACTTTTAATGATTTGATCGCCAAAGCGATTTCCTCTACCCTGGATTTTTTTTCGTCCTCCCCTGTACGGCATTAAGCCACTCTGAAAAGTGCAAACCTTCCTTGGAGTTCACATAGCACGAACTTGGTTTCATTTGAAAATCTTGTTTATTCTTATTTTTTGAATTGCGAGCTGCTTAACTGGAACTGCAAATCCTGAGATTTTAACCATGAAATCCTTCCTTGTTTATTTAATAATTAGGCAGTAGTCAAAGTATGATTATTTGGTTTTATCATTAAAATTCCATTCAGTACCAGTCCCGTATAATACTGAAGAAAATGTGGATTTTCCCATTTTTCCATTTCAAGGAAGCTCACTTTTTATCTTCAGTTGAATATGACCGCAGTCACGTCTCTAATATTCAGGCCCCCAATTTTTTATTTATTTTTTTCTAAATTGCCTTATTGCGCTTATTGCTTCCTTTTGCCTAGGTCTAAGTGATAGCAAATTGAGGAACGTCTACTTTTCTAAACGTTACTTTAGTTGGACAATTTTTCTAATGTTTTATTCGTATATAATTTATCCAGCTTTAACACAGTTGTCCTTTTTTAGAAACTTTAAAGGCGGTGTTTGCCACGTTTAAAAAAAAAACATGTTGTTCGAATTCGTCTGTATACCGTCGACAAAGACCAACATTCCGCTATCAGGCAGAACAAATTATTCCATCTAGATCACGATAACTAAAATGTCTGTCCACCTGATTAATTTGGAGTTTAGCTAAAACTCAACAGGGCGACTGAACTTGACGACTTACCGACCGAGTTAGATGATCAATTCATCCTCTTTGCATCCTAGTCCTGTTCTGTGGTGTTGAAGCACAGACACTATTGAAGGCGCATGAAGATATTCTTTGTCGTTTTGATCGAAAAATTCATCGTAAGATATTCGGTCCCAATTCTGGAAATTTGTCGACTTAGCATACAAACGACATTGACCTGCTTATTGGACGGTTCAGATGGGTAGAGTAAATGTTCACCAACTCTCTACCCCGCAGATTCTTACTTACCTACTTACTGGCTTCCAGGGTGGACCTGGGCCTCAACCAAAATGCGTATTCAGCTAGATGCCTTCGGTTTCGCAGAGTGGTCGAATCTAATCCGAAGGTGGAACAACGCTCAAGTAGAATAGACCTCAAATTGGAGTGTGCAACTGGTGGAAGTTAGCAAAGGACCAGAGATACCGAAGAGAGCTGTTGGTTGAGGCCCTCAACTTGAGCGTCGTCTTATTAAGTAAAATTTACGTAGTCAATACGTGTACGGCTGTCAAATTTACAAACAGTCCCTGTATGTCCTATAAGAACTTGTCAAATGGGACCTATTACTTGGTAGTAATGAAACGCTGTTTAAAAAACATTCCAAAACGTGATAACTTCAACAAAATAGACATATGTAATGTATACATATCACATTGGATAAAGTTAAACCTAAACTGAATCCTTATAAAACGCCATCCATAACTTTTATAATTAATTTACCTGCTGACGCCGAAACCATAGAATTGACTTTTAACTGTCCTTTTAAAATTTTCGTTTTACGTTACGATAAACTGAAAATCAAATTTACCATGTATTCGTTTATTTTATGGATAAATGCGAACAACAGTCGCATCCTGTTCTATTTTCATTTAAACGATCCAAATTGTGGCCCCGTTGGGATATTAACACACATATGTATTCCCTTACATATCATAGTGAAATTGAAATTTGATAATTTGACAATATTATATGTGGAGGTATCCTTTTTAGACCGTTGGATAAAACGGTATATTCTCTCTTTAGTTAACCAACCGTCCTTATCGGCTATGGGCGCTCACTTCATGACAGAGGGAATTCACCAGCTGAAGTTGCACACAATGTCGTCGTCCGGAATGCTCATCCTTTTTATACAAAAGAGAAGGACCAAGCCATACAAAAGCTTTCGATGCGTGGGTTGCATTTAATTTGTAAAATGAATGCATATCCTTTTCATGACAATTATATGGATAACAATGCAATATGATTGGATTTTCAATGCAGACGACTTGGTACATGTTTTGTTAATTTTATGTATGTATGCTTGTGTGTGATGTATGGTTGTGTGTGTCTTTTCCAAAGACCCATCGTAATATTTAAAATTATTTAAAGGACCACTATTTGGAGTTGTGTGTTGTGCGATTCATTTAAATTTTTTACTATTGTTTTTGAGTTTTGTGGAGTGGTCTGCGGAATATCTAACGAGACACGCAGTGACAAGACCATAAATGGATAAAGCGGATTCAAAGGACGTCGTTGTAGTGCTTTACAGCGGGGTCAATGCCGGAAATATACCGCTGACATTCGTGGTATTTATGGTGATGTTATTATGATTAATCGATGCCGATGCAATGCCAAATCAAAATTTGTGTTGAACATGTTTTGTATATGGATCCTGAAAATTTCGAAAAAACATGGCTGATTCGGTCAGTATTTTCGTACATTAATTGAAAACATTTAATAAACCTAAATTCGTCAAAAAAAAATCGTCGTGCAAGCTTATTAAGCTATATTAACCCTTGCAATGATGTTTTTTGGTTGTGGATTCCTAAGCAATTTCTAGAAATGAGCACAGAGTTAAATTAGTGGGAACGGGTGAAAGCCTTCAGTGGAAGTTGTTTGGAACTCCAGTCACCATGTGAGTGGGTTAATCAGGCATCGATGCGGTAGAGTTTGTCAAGTCGCACACTGTGCTGCACTTATTTTCAGTCTGAAGGTATCTATGCTTCGTTTTTTTTGTCCTATTATACCGACATAGCGCTGTGATCCAGTTGCGAAAATTATTTTTCGCAGGACTCCAGTATTCGCACGCTTCCATTTGTTATAAAATCTACTTTACACTGCACAAATTGTTGCAAAGAATGTACCCTCGGATATAATTTCTAACAGTTGTTCAAGGTTTTTCTATTAAATGGGGTCATATTGATTTTTCTATTGAAAACAACAAATAACTTCAATCCAACGTTGTTGAATTTAAGACAAACTAGCAACAAACAAAATAATTATATCCTCGTTGTTACAAAGTTGAATCGTTCCAGTGATTTTCACTGCAATTGTTCACCTAATTCAAAGCCTACTTGTGCCTCGCACATCCTTTGTTCGAACTCTAAAAATCCAATTCTCCTGCATTGCAGCACATGCACGAACTACACCATCATGCATACCTACAGATAGATGTACATACATAAAAACCTCAAACTCCAATTCCGATTAAGTCAGAGAATAATGATAGTCTTTCGAAGAACAATAAATTCTGCTGACCACTGGTAGTACAAGGATCGCAATTACTGCAATCTACGTTAACATTAACTTCAAACGTGCACCAATCCAATGGACGATTCGAATGTGGGCAGCTGTTGTTGGTACTTGATGTTTCTCGTATTGGTTCAGCAGGAGTAGGAACAGGAACAGGAACAGCAACTGGACCATGGCACAATCACTTTTGTTTAGGTTAGGGAATCAGATAGAAAATGCAATTCAGTGATTTTTGAGGTTTTCCGAAAGGATTTTGATTAAACTGTATGCATCGTTCTGGTTGCGGTGCAAATTTCCCTCTGAATGCACAAAATTTTCTTCTAACTTTGTTCTCCACTCAAATACGAGGATAAGGGACTTTACCTCATTGCTGGAAACTTAATCAAAAACACGTCAAGGTAAAAGTTTTTTGCACTGACACTTGAATATCAATGGCGGAGCTCCTGACATCTTGACTGTTGACTTCACCCTTTTGTTGCTGTTGCAACAGAGGATGTGACAATTTGTTTCGTGAATTCCAATATTTCACTGTCACAAACTGGGGGGCTGAATTTGTGACTCCTGTCTTGCAATTAAAACAAAGTGTTGCAGTAAGGATTTCAGTTTGCCGGTGCTTTGAAGCGGTAAGAAAACTTTGACAACTGATGTAACTTTTGCAAAGTGTCGGTTTTAATTACAAACCTCAAAGGTGGGTAAAAGCGCATCATCATCTACCCACAGTGCCTGCTGGATAACTAATTTATAGTGAACTATCAAATCTGACTACACATGTATAGCTAGCTGACCACCTGCCATCTACGGGCTGAACGAAAGAAGGTGAAAAATTGTGATATTAATTTATCACTGAAGCAAGGATAGGCTTCGTACACCTAGCAGTCTACTGAACAACGATCTGGTTCTGAAAACCCAAGGTGGCGGCGACAGACAAGACATTCGTCCACCCAACTATAATTAGGTGAAGTCAGCGATATACAAACTGAAGCCCCATAAGGTCACTGACTGCCTGCCAAGCTTTTCAAATCAGCTAGGGATGATTTGGTGGAGGGCATACCTCAATTATATGGTCGGACAAAAGATTGCTCGATCATCAATCTTAGCATCGTTTGCCCTGTCCTTAAGAAAGGTAACCAACTCTACAAGAAAGTCTACTTTCGATCAAATTCACTACGATCACACTACTGAACAACAATACTGAATCTTAACGATACTTCTAGTGGATTACATGCATACATTCGTCCAGTTTCCATGAAAAACATCGAAGAAATCGTAAAAGTAACTTTGCAAATGTTGCGCAGTTACATAGACACCTGAATTCTAGAAAACCCCCCCCCCATAGTACCCTATCTAGGACCACACTACGATAGATCCTGGTAAAGATCAAAGAATAAGCTAAGGATCGAGCTGACTGAACAGACTTTATGTTTGAAGGTCAAATCTACACCAGACTGTGGTGCCATGGAAAGTATAATGAAGTTAATCAAAGAGAAAAAAAAATTAAGGCTCCAAATGAACTGCTTTATATAACTCATTTAGAGATCGTAATAATCCAACCGAGCTTAAAATTGTCAGCACAAAGTGCTTCCGAAAGACGTACCATTTAGTCTTGTTCTCTTTTTTTTTTTCCACGAATTTTAACTGCTTCGCTCCAATGTCTCCATTTGTCATTAATCACAACATTATACCCCTTCTTTACGATTTAACATCCAGTCTTTAGCCATTTCCAAGGGATATAACGTTCACTCCTTCGCTCAAATCCGCAATGATCCAAATCTTCCATCTGCTGAAACTTTGCTTAACTTCTTTTTTATCCAGCATGAGGGATTTTAGTGTGAACTGAAAAACTACTTACAATGATTAAGAGAATAAAAAAAGGAAACTCGGGCGCAAAGTCCTTACGAAGATGCAACGCGCTTAATGATGCAGGAGAATAAATATTTTCTCGTTTGAATTTCGAATCACTTCCTCTTCCAACAATTGTGGAGATTTGGATGCAAATTGCGATTGTCGCAGCACAAAAAGGATGTAGTTAAGGACGAATGGTTGCACTTTATGGAAATTAAATTAACTAAATGAATAAAATTAGAAAATTATGTAGAAGTAACAAACACAAGAAAAAAAGAAAGTGAAATTATTAAGTGTAGAATGGAGATTGGAGTAATATTTGGTGAACCAAAAACTGTCTTTTGGTAGGAAGTGATACATGCATTAAATTTAATTCTGCATGCATTTCCGGCTTAGATTTTACTAGCAGTGGTGGTGACCGATGCATTGTTAAGTAGAATTATAAGACCGTGTTTAAAACATTTTGCAATACCAGTCATTTGCTATCTGCCTTTAGTTACGAGCTCCAAGTTGTTTGAAGTTCTCTTCTAAAGGAAATGCTTTTGCATGCCATCAAGTTAGTCTCCTTAGTTGACTGATGGAGTAGCGACATTGTCACCCTGCACGGACCGAGTAGTTCTGAAGAGGTATTCTTTTGCGATGGAAAAACCACTGCGTAATTGTTTTTCTCTGTCGTACTTCTTTGCATTTGTCCATCAATGACTGGCAGTATGCTTTTCTTAGCAACAGGTCCATTGATGGTTTTATGGCATATTTTACAGAGAAGTTAAAGAATCTCTTCAACACTTTGGTGGAAGTAAGATTGTTGCGCTTAATGTTTCAAAGGCATTTGACAACTCTTCAACATTTCACTCGTAATACGCGTTATGCTTCGAATGCTCATCAGTCTGCCATACAACACGAATGGAATGATCTACATAGTCCTGTTTTTTTTTTTCTCATCTATACAACCCACAAGCATTCAAAACCAATGTGCTGGGCAGTTTCAGAATCATGCAGTTGCAAAGGCAAAAATTCTTTTCCATTTTTTCTGCAGACGTCTAGCATTAGTTAGAGTCGGACTATGGGGTCGTGGCAACTCATTCTTCGAAGAACTAAGCAGGCTTGTTTGTCGAGACCATGGTTCACCTCGAACTATAGCACCACGAGTATAAAAATTGATATGTTCATTGCAATCCTTTTATATATATATATATATTTTTTTTTTATAATTAGCGCGGGCTAAAGGGAATATGGCTACCCTTAAACTAGAGCACGGGCATTAGGGAAATTAGAGGAGAGAGAAAGGAGGTACCGGTGCACGTTGGCTTTAAATGGTTGAGGGTTGTAGTGATGAGGAAACAGAAAGAGTCTCTATATTTGACAGTACGTCCAAAAGTAGGATTAAGGGTAAACTGATGTGCATTCGAAGCGTGACGATTATTGCGGGTGAAATTTTACAGGGGCTGAATGCAGCTGGCTATTTCGCTAGAGCACTTTTTGAAGATGAATCGATAAAACAGTCAGGCCTCGAAAAAATGTTGCCCATGCCTGCGTAATAGTTTTAATTTTCATATAATTTGAATGGGAATTCATCTAATTAATATAAGAGAAATTCCAAATATTTGAATTAGAATTTTAATTACTCCAATTCACTCAAATAACTCATCACCCTTCAAAGCCATCGAAAAATATTTCATCGAACAACTCAAACACTCAAACATTTCTAGTCAGGATCAAAATAAATTAAATAGGATTGACCGCAATTTTGAACGTGAAAATTACGGTCGACGGAAAGGCCATAATTGGCCTATAAACGGACAGTTAAGTCAATTTGCATTGCTCGACCATACACCCATTGATATGAAATGAAGCAAATAATTTGGCGAACATTTGGGACAACCTCAGAAACTCTGAATATTTGCGACAGGTGTGCATCAAATTTTTGCCCATGGAATGTGGGATACGGAACGGATATTGCATACAATTTGTGCCACATGCGGTTTGTTTGAATTTTATTTTTAATTTTTTGGAATGTGTTTAACAATTTAAATTTAAAAAGTTAACAAACACAGCTTTCAGAAATTGCTATAAAGGATAATAAGCGAATAAATAAAGAATGCTTTTATGATTTAAAGAATGTGTGCGAACACCTCAACAAAACCTCGTGACATCAAACTGCCATCTTTTTAGACAGCTTTAAATGCTTTGGCTTTGATTTTACACTTAAAACCAGATAACAGTCCATCAAAGAGTTCTAGCCCACAGATCTTTTCATAACAGTTGTCCTATTGATCTCCACTATACGTAATAGCTTCATTTCGAGACGGTTCGTTAGGCTATTGGATCACTTTAATGTTCATTGGTCACTTTTTTTAACTGGTGAATTTGACTGTTTTTCCTTAGGCTTAACAAGTTGGCCTCGATATCAACGAGGACAAACTCGAATATTTGCAGTCGAGAAACAAAGATCTATTTGTCTACCGCTTAGGATAAAGCGTCACTATAGGCAACTATATCTTCGAAGTGGCAAAAACGTTAACTCCATGAATGACACCCTAGTGTAAAGCCAGCGAAGAATTTTACTAGAAAACCGCATCCCCCAAGTTCGAAACGAAAAAGGAGATCGAACAACCTGTAAAAAGATAAAGCGATTGCCTATGCCGAGACGCTTAGTCTTACAAACTAGTTGCCACATATCCGGGATCGAAGAGGTTGGATGCCTGCAGTATCTGAAGTCGATCCTGTTCGGGTCGAGAGCCCGATAAGAAAGTAAGTGAACTTACCATCGTTTCAGAACTATGCTCTTTCGTGACTACTGTGGACGATTCGAATGTATGTATGTATGTATGTATATTTGGCACGGCAGCTCATGGAGAGCCAAGGCCCAGCTTCTCACAACCATTCATGTTGTGCGTGTTATATTCTTCGCACGAATGGAAGGGACCTACAGTTTAATGCCGACTCCGAACGGCGAATTGAGAAGCTTTTCATGACAGATTGTACTCTTGCAGGTTTGTCATGCCTGCGAAGAGGTGGTGCCGCGAAAAAACTTTTGGTGGTTTTTGAGAATCGAACCTGTGTCTCTCGCTTAGCAGTCCAACGCACTAACCACTAAGCCACGGCGACCATTCGAATGCGAGAATATATTATGACATTGTCCACATTCATAATAAGTCTATGGAATGCTTATGCCAGCGAGCTATTTTAACCTCTAAAATCGGGTAAACTATTGCTATCAATGACGCACATTGGAGTCGTTCGAAGGGACAAAAATGGAATACAAATGTGTTGATTCGGTGGTAAGTGCAGATGATGCTGTACACTTTCCAGTGAAATTCCTTAACACTCTAAAATCAATGAGTCTCCCAATCCGTTAAAGAGTTGATGCTCCACCGATATTGCTGCGAAACATATACAGGTCGCAAATAACAGCTTTAAAAAGAAACATTACCGAGCCTACAATGTTGACCAGATGTGTTCCATGGGAATCAAGAGTTTATTTTGCGAAAACAATCAATAAGTCTCAGGGACAGACATTAAGTTTGGCCGAGGTGGACTTGATGGAAGACTGCTTTTCATATGGTCAATTTTATGTTGCTTGCTCAAGAGTAAGTTCCTTGGCAGCCTGGTTATTTTGACAAAAAAAGAGAAACATCGTTTAAAAAGAAGTGTTGCAGTCGGAGTGGAAAAAAAGTTCCTAAAAAATATAAACGTTAATTGTTTTGTTAATTTGTGTCAAGATTTTACTTGGACTGGACGTAATACGCGACCCCTATTTAACGCCTTTTCCCTATAGTAGAGGATTCTTGTATTTTAAAATATATCTTGAGTTCCACACTGTCGAAGTCGCGGACAAAAGCTGTTCTATTAACATTTCTGTCATAAAAAGCAATCAGAATACTCTCTTTATGTCCTACTTTCTGTGTCAAGGCATTTTCCAGGAAAACAACCAAATTTTATGGTCGATTTTCATTTACATATTTTAAATCACATTTTTACTTCATCTAATCATCAGAAATCCAACATATTTCTGTCACAAAAAGTTACAACGAGGAGTATCTGTTTGAATCATTATTCAAGTGTCTCTCCCATTTTGGACAGTTGCTGAAGGGACAGAAGAACTTATTATTCATCAATTGTCCACAATGTCTCGCACATCAAGAGTAAAGTTTTTATGTTGCTTTCTTCGCGTCAATTCCCCCCATCCCTCCACCCACTGTCATTTGTTCCTTTCTTATTTTGTTCATTTTTATACTCCGTATATACTCTGTCATTCAGACAACAGCATCCAATGAAGTGAATATATATGTACTTTTATATATATATCTACGAACTTGATAGTGTCTAACCGAAAAAAAAAAAAAAAATCTCCGTTTCAGAATAATTTAACAAAAGTGCACTCGTTCACAATAAATGAAAGCATTTGTATGTGGCTTGAGCCATAAATAAGTTTGGAAAATGGAACTGAAGTGCAAGATAAATGAACTTTTGTCCAAGAGTTGAAATGACCAGCAGACAGATTGCCCTCGAGAATTCTTGCATACTCCATATAAGTGGTTAAGTTATGTGGATCAAGTTCCTGCCAGACAAGCAAGGACACAACATTTATTTTGTACAATAGGAATTGTTTGAAATTAAATTTAAGAAGTGAATTAGGATACAAAAAAAATTAGGTTGTTGAATACTATATTGGACACATGCATGTATATCTTATGAATGTGTAGCTAGCTTTGTCTGTCGTAATATAACACAAGATACTTTTAGGTTTAAGTGAAAATACATTGAAAAGGCGTCGCATTTCGTCTTTTGCAAGAAAGGCTTGACACAAATTAACTAAAGGCTTAACCTTTTCCATTAGAAAACTTTTTTTTTTCTTTTGCCAAAGTGACCAGGCTGCTGATGAGCTAAATTTCGAGGAAGCAACATAAGACTGACCGTGTGAAAGCAGTCTTCCCTCAAGTCCACCTCAGCCAACCAAAATGTTTGTCCCTAAGACTTATTGATTGTCATGAATGATGTTGATAGGGGTAGAAACAGCACGCTCGTATAAGTATTATTAGGCTCCAGATATGTCGCTTCTAGTTTGCCAGACAAAGCAACCCGGCATTCACATCGCTTTTTCTTTGTTACAGAGTTTCAGTTTTCTTTATGGTCTTGAAACTGGGGGTTGCAATTCCCTGATTTTGCATAATGTATTCTCTCTCCTAAAAAAATATGATTGTATCTGTAGTTGTTGTGGCCTTCAATTCCAAAAAGTTGGTGCAAGGAAAAAGACAAACAGCGGTTCGTACCACACTACATACATATGTGTGTTATTAGTTTGATGAAAGGCAAATGTATGTCCTCTCTTTAAATATTGTTGAAATTCTTATAACTTCCAGGCTTCAATGTATCTTGTTTGAATTGTAAAACTTTTACATCAAATTTCAAAAGAATTTCTTCTCTTCCACCATTTAGTTGCTTCTTTCCCATTCGCCTGTCTCAAACCACATGAAGGCATTCGCATCTACTCAAATAAGTAAGTTAAACTTCATTAACTGAATTTGGTTACACTGAAGTTGCAACTGGCATCTTCTACTGCTCTGTAGAAATAATTTCAAAATTAGTTCCTTACATTACAGCCGCAAAATAAACAAAGCTTCGTTATTAACTACTCATTATAAATGTAACTTACACTAAAGAACTTTGACTGCTCCGTTCATTTTACCCCATCAGTCTCAACAACTTTCCTGCTATTTACTTATCTTTCTCGTCCTTCTTAATCTATGTGTGAGTGTCTCTCTCTCTCTGTTCTTATTCCAACGTAATAGACGCTATCCTTAGAATCCATTGAAAGCCCACCGACTACGAATATCTCAAATGGTATGATGCAGTCCTCCTCGAGCTGATGGCATAACGACTTCTTTCGCTATCTTTAGTTAGCTCGTTTGCGTTCTGAAAGAAAAGTGAATAATTAGCAATAAACATCCAGGTGCAATGCTCAAATGCACAAAATGAGCAGCAACTGTGCATTAATTGCTAATTATATGAAGTTTTCGTTTGTTGAGTCCCCTTTTAAAGATATGGGCTTTGATGAGCAGTACATCTAATTAAAATATTCTCATTCATTTCAAGAGACCAAATGCAAGTGTAACAATTTACGAGTATGGATTTATGTAAATTTACTAAAGGAATGTCAGACTACTGACAATCATTTAAATTGTCTGTTGAGCTTTAAATTCTTGAAATTCTTCTTTAAAGCACACGCACATGAAGGAACACATTAAATGTCTGAGCTGACCATACGATATCCTTCGTCTGACAATGGAAACGACGACAACGAGTCAACAATGGCAGGAGCATATCACTAACTAACTTGAAACTATCTTCCTGAATCATAAATTAAACTCATATCAGTGGAAAGATAAGGAAGATTTATGAACAAAAATGAGAAGGTAGGTATGTAGGTATCCTTATTTCGGTCCACTTAACAATGGCTACGTGAGTAGGGTAGGGTATGGATTTTAATGAACATTCTGGCATGATGCTCCTTGCAGTTGTGTTAATCTAATTACAACACTCATTTGTTAGTAAAACTGGAAAATAGTGCCAACGGGAAGGGAGTTTGATAAGATCTTACTGTAAGTGGGTGCTTAATTTCATTCTGGAACAATGGGAGACAATTTAAAATAAGGAATTAATAACAAAAGTAAGTTATCCAAAGGTGTTGAGAAAAGTTACATATTAGTAATGTGTCCCACATGGAGACTTTGGAAATCGATTTTTTTATAGAAATTCTTGAGTAATAATTGTAGAATCATTGTAAATCCTTATTAAAATCCTGGAGTGGACCTCTTTCATTTTGTCTTTATCGAGTTCTTTGTGTGCAGCATGTGGTTGCTTTGTTTGATGATAATAAGTGTAGCGAAGTCCCTGCCAACTCTGTCAACAGAAATCTGACAATTTGATACTTCGCCTGCGCCGAGATGCCAAATGACACTTGCCTGAAACTGTTTATGGATCAAGAAAGAGCCCAGATTTTGTAAAAAATGAGATTAGGGACCTTGATATGTTTATGGTCGACAGGGAAAGAGTCAAGGCTACCGAAAAGGGATAGAATTTGAGGAGACTGAACCATTTTTACGGATGTAGTATCTAAGACAGATTGTAGAATGGGAGCAGGTATCATTTCAAAGGACCTAGATCTAAGCTACCACCTCCTTTCTCTCTCCTCTAATTTCCCTAATGCCCGTGCTCTAGTTTAAGGGTAGCCATATCCCCTTTAGCGCGCGCTAATTATAAAAAATAAAAAAAAAAACCACCTCAGTCTGGGGACAAAAACGTCAGGAGACCAAGCCGTCATGTTGGCCCTGCTACACGCGTTAGACCATCCGAATGTGTGTCAGGTGCGAGGGGCAGACAGAGGTCAATACATCATTGGCAATAGACTGTGTTCAAAAATGTTCTGTGTTCAATGAATGAAGATGACTTGTGGAAGAGGGGTGAAATGGGGAAAGACGTTACTCACATTTTTTCCTCTGCAGCTCTTTATTTTCTAGGCTCTTCTAATTTTTAAGGACCTTTCTAAAAAGTTGCCGCAGATGACTATATGTGACATGCTTACAAGTGAAACTTCAGATTAAATTTTTGCCTTGTGGAGACGGCACATAATGTTTCCAAATAGCGTCAAATGCGATGATTTTGACAAAAATTTCAAAATAATTAGTCAAAACCTAATTAAGCTGCACAAATAAAGAAAATATGACGTTTGATGGTTAACCTATAAGGTTAGGGGAGAAAAAAAAATGAATTCATTATTTTCTGAAGAAAGATTATTGACAGAAAAATAACAAGCTTGTAAACCTAATGAACTGATTGTGCTGAGAATAAATTGAAATGAGTCATTGGTTTCTATCGAATTATGTTCAAATACGAGGTTTATGTTTCCAATTTATTCCAATTATTGTTATCGTCAATCGAAAATATTGTGCTTGTAAGTACATGACATATTTAATCAAGTTCTGTGACAAGTCAATTTAAGAGATTTCTTTTTTTTTTATCGATTTTATTCCACTTATTGTCATTACCTGACCCATTTAAATTACTAAGCTCGATTTCACTAGAGCAAAATGAGATGAATACCTCAAATCCTCAACCAAAAGTAGTATGATGGTGTGGTATGCTCGATGACTGTGTGTGAATAGCATAATAAGGGTATTCATAACCCCTTTAGCAATTATAGTGAATTATATAAAAAAAAAAAAAAAACAGCTCTATAAGCCCCACATACAAAAAAGATGGTCCTATGTCTTGCACCAACTTTCGAGGTATATCCATATCTAGGTACATCCTGGAAAAATTCAAAAAATTTCAAGTCGAGACTTACTACCTTTTCATCTTCTTCAAAGTCGCATATGAAAACATTCATTTCATTTGGAGCTCTACAAGGGGAGGTGGCTGAATTCGAAATCCCAACAAAACTGTCGGGTTGCCATGGCCAAGTGCATTGGACTGCTAAGCGAGGGGACACAGGTTCGAGCCTCCAAACAACCAAACGATTTTATTTCGCCGCACCACTTCTTCGCAGGCTGCACAAACCTACAAAAGTATAATTTGCCATAAAAAAAAACTTCTCAGTCAATCGTTGGAAGGTGCCAATAAAACTGTAGGGTCCTTTCATTTTTCCGACTCCGCTAATGCCTCAAATTCACTGAAATTTTTCATTGAACCATTGGAAACAGCGTTAAAAAATTAAAGGTGATGAATTTGATAAAAGTTTTGTTTGATTTGAAAAACAATTGTGGAGGACGTTATTATGCTGGTAAACAGCACTTCCTCAGTCTATGTACACCCTGATTCACTCGAAGAGAGAAGATATTGTGAGTTCTTTGAGTGGCAGTGATTTTTCGCTGTATTAGAACTGCTCGAATGGAATTATCCGTCTAGTAGGAGCGTTGAGGTTCCACATACTCTCGCAGTTGTAAAGTAGAAATTAAATAAAACTAATTGACTTGGAATTCTTTGATGTGTTTTAGAGTGCATCACAGGGTCTTCTTATTTATCCTTTTTCGAAAAGCTTTTGAGTTGCGTCGAAAATATGCCATCAGATTTCGGTTGAAAACTGCTGACCTTATTTTTACTGACCTTATTTTGGAACAATTTCACCTGAAAAGTTGCATTACTTTTATCAAATCAAACCTTTATCGCACCGGAAGCTTCGTATATCAAGGGATTAAACTTTGTGTCGCCAGATATTCAATTATCATATGAATATCTCCTGTTCATTCAGTCAGAACTCGAAACTTGTAAATCTTCGAATTTTGCATACGTTAATTAAATGAAATCAACATCAAAAACATAAAAAGAAATATCCTTCTTTCATCCTGGTAAAGATTTAAAAAAAAATGTATTTCACTATATGAAACCTTCAATTGAAAACTTTGAGCTTCTCTCGGTTCCATACAGTTTCTCCATAGAAACTTAATCCATCGTTAATTGAAAGTGCCATCTGGGTGGAGCACAAAACTGATCTGGTATGTGATGTCACCACAGAGAGATATCTCTGCTTCATTCGGATAGCAGGAAGCAGTATGTTACAAATGAGAATAATGTGCGTCAGATGTAAGATTTGTGTCTATGCAAATGGCGTGTAAGTAAAAAAATAAAAAAAAACTCACACACATACCGGTGGTAATGAGACCATGGAAAAAGGATTTATTTCCTTTCACTCTGACAGTAGCGAATTACAGAAAAAAAAAGGAAAAAAGGAATTTGCGGTTTGTCGGCAAAACGTGTAATTGGATGACATCAATTTAAGGATTCTACACGCATGTTTTCACTTCAACATGAGTGAAGGTAAAATATTTGTAACTTCAAATGAGTTCTTTAAGGAAACAGGAAATGAAACATTTCTTTTTCTTCTAATTAAGTCGCAGAAAGACAGAAGGAAGAAATCAATTCTTTAAATATATTTTATTCATTTATGTCAAGCATCATAAAAATCATTTTTATTATAATAAATCTAACTACCAAATCTATTTCTCCATTTCCGTACTCGGATATCTTCCTCAATATGGTTCCGGTCATGATTCCAATTCTGAAAATAAATGAAAACTTTTCTATTGAGGAAGACAATGCCATTAGTTTGTGGTGTTCGATTATAAATTGATTGCGATTCATGCGAAACGAAGAAGGTTATACGATCAAGAACAAAAGGATTAATTAATTCGGTCACATCATAGAAAGGGTTTTGTTTTAAATTTAAAGGTATTCGGCTTTAAGAATTTTGTATAGCAGATGATGGGTAATAGTAAATAGGGGAGGAGAAGTTTATTTATTTAAACTTAATAAAGAAAACAAGTAGAAGTAAAACCAATGGATAGAAGGAAGGGGGTAAGAGATGCCAGATCAAGAGGATGTTTCTGAATATATATTTGCTACAACGAAAATTTAAGGAGGTGGTCATGGTGTATTGGTTGCATCATCGCTTGTCACGCTGAAAGTTCCAGGTTCGAATCCCGATGTCACATAAAAAAAAAAAAAAATCGGTCAATTGCGAAAAAAGCTGACGTCAACTCTACTGTATAGGCATAACACTGGCAGTAGGGTAGGCAATGGCTTAAAAAAAGTGTTGATCGTACTAATGCCATCAGGATGTTCAAAAGAAATACTGTGAATTATAAGCAATGGCAACAGAACCAATAATTCTCTCCAGTCATTCTGGACACTACCTTCGGAGCAAAAAGACTGAAACCTAATACCAACTGAGTTTCCAAATCACTACACCGACACTAGCGCTGTGTGAATAGCATCATAAGGGCTGATAAACAAAGACTGTATAAATCTCAATATTTGCCGCGACAGCTCACAGAGAGCCAAGGCCTAGGAATGAGGAAGAGGTCGTGCCGCGGAAATCGTTTGATAGTTTTGAGGATCGAACCTATGGATTCCGTAATAAGAGATGAAGGGTTCCAAAATTCCTTTATATGGTGTCATAATAGAGAAACTAAAATTAAGTTCTCTATCACAGATAACACTCAGATAACATAATGAAGTGACTAAGGGAACAAACACGTTGCAGATAAAGTACGGCCTGGTCGAGAGTGTACTTGAAAATTATAGTCAGCGTGATGATTCTTGAAATAAAACAGTAAGGGTCTGATACTGGTATGTTGTATGCATATAGCCCTTTTTTCAAAATCAAAAACTCTATGTCAAAATTGCTTCTAGTAAGAAAGTGTAAGGATAAATAGAACCATAACGATATACGCCTCTCCTGGCTACTGGGGGACGGAGGTGTAAAGGGTAACAGAACAACTTTGAGGTGGGGGAGAATGCCAGTGAGGTTACTTACTTATTAACTTAAGGTGGCGCTATAGTCCGGGATGGACCTGGACCTCAACCAAAAAGAATCTCCAGCGAGCTCGATCTTTAGCAAGCTGAGAGCCCCTTCTACTTGCGCGCGCCACCTGAGTCGTGGTCTTCCTCTAATCCGCTGTCTTGGGGGCAGATTTGAAGATTTTTTAGATCGGAGCATTGGTGTTCATCTGCTCTACATGACCCACCTACGTCAGTCGTTTGACCTTGTTCCCCTTCTATAAAAAAAAAGTCGCAGTTTAAACTCTAGGAAAACTCAACGGATCTAAAGGCGGCCTAAGTCCAGAGCGAAGGCTCACATTCTACAAGCAACCAATCAATCAGCAATCGCAAAACTAATTTCGCATACAGTTTTTATCCGAATTTTCTTGCATGATATTGTCCACTTATTCAGTTGATATGCCTACATCCTCAGTAATCTCGTGTATTCTCAATCATAAGGATACGATGGACTTACTTAACTCAACAATATCGCTCTTGGTGGACTCAATTGAGCGTCTAGAACGCGATTCATCTATAATGTGTATTTAGACAGGTTTGAATACTTTTATGTGTATAGAAACGAATAGCTTTCAACGTTGGCATAGAGTTCCAATGAATTTTATTCAACTCCGCTTTGATCTGGACGGCTGGCCATTTCTTTTGAAAAAAAAAACTGTTTTTATCATTCCACGAAACTCGTTTTTGTATTAAAATAGAATGGAAGGGTTACGATGAAGTTTACATTGTCGTTCTGTTCTCACAAAATAACATAAAAATGTAAAGAAAATTTATTTTTTGAATCTACACATTTTCAACCCTCACCAGCAAAGCCAACCCCTAAATTTTTTAGCAGATTTGCTCGATAAACAGTGTGTGCTTATTTTACATTATATTTACACTCATTTAACATAGAAAGTTACCCCTAACTTTTCCAAAAATTCTGAAATTTCGTAACAAATTAAATACGTTCCACATGTACCTATACATTTTAACTTAACAGAGAAGTTAGCATAGCAATCAATGTATCTACACATGTCCTGACTGCTAACTGTAGGATGGAACATTCTCTGAAAATTATCTGAATGTTTCAAGAGAGTTCTGAGAGTCGCTCTGAGTCAATGAGACTATTTTCGAAGTTCGTACATTAAATCCTATACAGAAAAAAATTGAAAAAAAAAAATAATAATAATTTGAATTCGAAAACCAACTACCACATAGAAAATCCAAGTTGAAATCTTTGACAGTATATCCTTGTTATGAACACGGTTAACATGTACGTGACATCCTCCTTCTGGACTATTGAAACACGTCCTTGAACTATACTCATCGTATAAGGAGGCAAGGTAAAGTACTATTGATACCTTTACTTAGAGCGATTTTATATTATGTTTAAGCCTTTCTGCTGGCAGGTGGGTTATTGCCTATTCGGCCTTGTAGTTTAAGATTACGTTTATGTGTACCAAAGAAGTATTGAATCATTGTGAGAGTGTTTGAAATGTACCCGCTGTCATTTGGATTGTCTATTGTTAACCTCTGTGCAATGTGAGAGCATGATTTGTGATGTCAAATAAAAAAATAAAAAAAAAATTGATTATGTACTGCTTTATGAAATGATGAGGAATCAACTTTTTTTAAGTCACAAACAAAACAAAATTTAAAAAAAAGAGCCTTGGGAAAGAAAATCATCACAAAAGTTTGGATTGCATTTGAAAGACAAGCAGGTAAATATGACTAAGGTAAGTTTAATAAATGGAAGGTAAATTCATCAGAACATAATGCCATGGAGATTTGAGCACAGATTAAAGGTATGCTAAGGTTTATTTTCTATTTTTCTACAGAAATGAGCAGGATTTATAGCTTGTCTCGAGTGCTTGTTTAGAGCTCTCATTGACCGACATTCTTTCAGAACAATGTCGGTGAATGGCACTTTTTTCATGGAAAATCCTTAGAAGTGGGTTAACATGAGCTTTAAAAATGTCTGTAGAGTTAAATGTGATAAGGGATGTTATCTTTATTTCATTAGCTCGTAATAAATTTGTAAATGCTGACGTGTTGTTAGGGTACATGCATGCTATTTGATTGCATTAAAAGTTCCTAATATTGCTTCTAAGATTTCAAATGTACGAATATCTGACGACTGTTAGGAATTTTTAACAATTTCTTGGCTTATAGCTTATGTGATCAAGCTTCTTGAATTTCGCTGTCATTTAATGATCAAATTTAAATTTTGTATCTTGTGTCTCTCTACTGGAAGCTTCTAGGCTAACAAATGTCTTGTTACTGCATAACACATCTATTTGTTGCTGTGGATCTTTCTTTCAAACGAAATTGGAGTTCTCAACTCATTTCGTTTGTAATAGAAGTTGGAGCATCTTTTTAATTTTAGTATGTTTCGAGGTTCTGACTGCAAACATGACATTTCCTTCAAATTTTATAAGCACGTTGACTATTAATACCTCCAAACCGATAAAAACTTTAAAATCTACTTGTGTCTTTGGTAAAGCAAAAGGCTTTTTCTTGTGGACCTCCGTCTACGTCCGGTCTACGGTCTACAATCGAGCGCCTGTCAGCAGATCTTAATCGGTGGCTTACGAAGAATTTATCTAATCCACTTCTATTTGCGTCCGATAATTTGCAAGACACCCTTAGAGGTCTTCGACATGTATTAATGAAGGCTTGCAGCTTATTGGCTAGGTTGTCTGTCATCAATAAGACTGAATTAATGTTCGGGTTGATACATTCATATGTATAAACCTTTCGAGGTAGGTGACTAAGTCTTATCTTGGCTGATATCTTCCACAGATATACGTATCTTTTCGAACGGTCAAGCAGCAATCAGGTCCCTGGAATCATTCTTTTCCAATTCGTTAGTAGCTCTAGATTGCCGATTATTTCTTATAGAGATGGCGAAGCAGTTCAATATTCTTCTTTGTTGGGTGCCGGGGCATAGAGATATTCCAGCGAACTGTAAGGCTGATGAACTCGCCAGATATGGATCAACCATACCCGTGCTTTCAGAAAGAGACACTCTGGGTATACCGATCGCTACATATAAACTCAAACTCAAACTCAAGCTGCTATCGAGAAAACAAATTCTAGGTGGACAAGTGGTATAAATGTCTAGCGACAAAGCAGACTTGTTCACGGCTGGATCTGAAACGCTCTAAAAGTTTAATTTCTCTCAATAGATCGCATATCAGATCCGTAATAGGTGTCATCACGGGACACTGTCTAATAGGTAAGCATGCAATACGGCTTGACGTCCATTCAAACGGTTTCTGTAGAATTTGCATGGAGGAGGAAACTATTCCCCACCTTCTTTGTAACTGTCCAGCTCTCTCCCACATAAGAAGATTCCATTTAGGGGAATTCTACTTTAACGACTTAATCGATCTGATTAACACAGGCATCAGAAACCTCCTTCGCTTCATAAAAAGCTCTAATTGGTTTAACAAGTAGGTAAAGAGATCTCTTCAGATCCATGTGGTGTCACAATGGAGCTATTTCTGGTCTAAATGTACTGGCAATAGCTGCCAGGAACTTCAATCTAACCTAACCTAACCTAGGTGACTAAGTTCTCGCTTTTTGTTAGCCTTTTTTATAAGCAGAATATAGAGCTGATAGTCCAGTCATCGAGCATGGTTTCGTTCACCCATATTTGGTTACCTCTTTTTTGAAAAGCTCTACTGGCAAATCAAAGGAAAGAACAGGCGGATTATTATTACAAAATTTGAATTTCTCGAAATATTAAGGTACTGAATGCCTTAATGATGATGAGTGGACCAAAGATATTATAAATTCGGCGAGCAAAGACCTTCGAGATCTCTTATAAATCGTTAGCTAATTTAATTCAATACCCTTCAATCTTTAGATCAAATAATTTGAAAAGATTGGCTATTAATTCTGAAATACCTTAAATAGACGTTCATCTGTTTGCTTAAAAAAAAAAAATCAAAAAACTAACCCAAATTTATTTTCCATTTCAAGGACATTTTCATTTCAATTTTTCAGTTCATTTAGTTTGTTTGTTCGACCTACAAAAGCTTTCTTAAAATACCTTTACCTTCGATTCCTTGAATAAAGTAATTGAAGTGACTAATTTGTCCTTTTATTATTTTAAATAGCGCGCGTATAAAATTATCTTTCAATATAATTTAAAATAAAATTATAATTCAAATGAAAGCATAACAAAAATGTTATGGCTTAATGATTTCATTTTGCAAATGTTTAATTTTTATGTGAAATAATTTGTGTAGGTTCCTTGACCTTTATTGAATTCGGCGTGTTCTCTGTTTTGACTCTGATGGATATATAGTACTAAAACGTTGAGTGTTTTAAATTAATTTATGTTAAATAAGCGCCAGACATTTTGTTTGTAACGTACTCGAATTTTTCGCTAGCAGTCTTGTTTGCTAATTTTTTAGTTTTACCTTTTTATTCTAACAAAAATTCAGATGCTTTATAATTTTTATCGAGATCTAATGTGTAAAGGGTTTTATATCTTTCGGATGTTTATGGAACTATGTTAGGTGTTCAGATTGATAAGTGACACAGGTTGACGAGTACCTTAGGACATGGGTTATCGGCTCACATAGACCACTGGTTTTATACATTGTGGTAACTACCTGTAGGAATCTGGAACGAAAAGATTCTCCTCAACTCCGTTTAGTTTCAAACATTCCACCAGCAATTACTTAGATGGTTGTTCTTATGACAATAGCTAAAGCCAGACATTTTACTTTGAAGCCTGAATTCTACGTGTACTGGATCTCTAACTCGTTCTTTAAAGACCCATAAATGGTCATCCGCTTGGTAATGCTAGCAAGAAAACTCAAGAACATATATGTATATGTGTAACTGTTGGGTCTAATTTTAGTTTATCTTTAAGTAATTCGAAAAGTGTCCTTACTGTGTCAAGTACAAAAGTACATATGTACGTACTACATTTGTTTCCCCTTTTGTATACAAAAAAAAAGTCCCTATCCACTTGACAAACTTTATCTGAATAAGCAATTCTACACACATCTCCCAATTTCATTAATTGGAATTTATAACAATGTAGGGAGAATGTTTGGTGGGAAACCGAAGACAGACAAAAAAAAAAAAAAAAAACCAAACATAAGGATAATTGAATTTCATTGTAGACATCTGTTTACACAATTGCAACCACAATTAAATAATTTTCCCGAAGTGTACTCGTATACCAATACTTGACTCACCAATGAAAGGATCGAGTAATTGTGTGTTTCTTTTTATTTGTCCCCCAGTCGGTTGAAAACAAAACATTAGAGAAGGACTCAAAGTTTCAAAATACAAGGATTTTGTTGGCATATCACAAGATAAAAAGTTTCTTCACTAAGTTAACGAAATACGACAATGGTTTATTGATAAAGTTTTTCCGCACCAACAAGATGAGTTTGCAATTTTGTTCATGTCCTTGTTAAGTAACATGTGAGAGTCTAGGATTTTTTTTTGTTTTTAAAGTGTGTAATGTGAATCGGTTGGAATGCAGTATGATGGATATTTGAAATAAGGATGAGACAATGGTGAAGGATTGTTTTGAAGTATTTTCCTTTAAGGGTGTTCATAGCAGAGTATTTCAGTGTTATACTTAAAGGATTGTTTTGTGTGTGTTTTTTTTATGATTTGCCAACTGTCAGATACAAATATTTCGGTATGTATGTATCTATGAATGTAAGTAACAGTACTTCATAGAAACAATCCATAATCAAGAATATCGATACTTATATTAAATTGCTGTAACTCATTTCATTGAACCGAAGCCAACATATGTGTGTTTGGTCTTGAGCTTACGTTAAACAAGCTTTCCTTAAAAACTATCGAAAGATACTGGAGTTCTTGAGGCTTCATAATGTGGTTCCAACTATGCGCCTCAAGTTGATTGTGGTCCCTCTCCACCAAAGGTAAGGTCTTCCTTTACTCCGTTGTCCCGCTGGGTTGGTTTCGAAGGCTCTCCGGAGTATTGATGTTAATTAGCTCGACATATCTTAACCATCTAAATCAAATTTGTCGGGCTAGATCGATGTCACTGTACGGCTGGTATAGTTCGTCATTAAGTCTTAATCAATAAAGACGGGACCAAAAATCACCCAAAAAATTTTTTGTTCGAAACGAAGGTTTTTTTTGATTTGGATGGAGCTTCTGCGCTAAAAGGAGGATTGGGATGGTCAGGGTCTCATACAACTTTTACTTCGTTGTTCTTAAGAGGACCTTACTATTCAAGTGCCTTCTTAGCCCAAAGAAATAACGGTTCAAGAGAGTTGTTCTTCTTTTGATTTCTGAGTTATTTATACTCCTTGCGAGGTTCTCCTTAAGCCCAATGCATATGCTTGGCTGACCCCTAGTTCTGACCTTATGTGTCGCGCTTTAAGCAAGCATCCCTACTAGACTGAGAGTATGGGCACTATTTTGAATTGAAAAGCACTAATTGCGTTATATCTACTGATTTCACATTACTTTTAACCTTCTTCCAGGAAGGCTGCTAGCTGGAACACTTTCCATCTTTCAATTATTGCCACCACTTCATGCGAAGCTGCCTCAACCAAGTCGATCAGGATAACAAGAGATATCTTTCGACCTTGATAGGCACTCTGACGTGTGAAGACCCATACCTCTTTGTAGATCGCAGAATAGTCAGATTTGGTATACGTCATTATTAGTTCGACGTATAACCAACATAATTTGACACCCGATGTGGGTCCTTTTTAATTGCATTACCCATGCAACCATCGTTACCAACGTTCCTCCAATTAGAATGGGTCATGAAATTCAGTTTTGATACCAAAATGCGTTTTACAGGCTTAATAAAAGCTACTTTACTGTCGAACTATAAATTGCTCTTAAGTGCAAGCTTCGTTCGTTTTATCATATCTCGACCTCTCCCTATGCGAAGGGTATACCGTAATGCAAATTGATTCCTTTCTGAAGTATCTTTACAGCTTTTTAAAAATTAAAAACAAACAACAAGTTCAGATAGCAGCTGCTCCGCATCGTGAAACTATTGTGTAATAAACTTAAAAGTAAAATTAAAACTTAAGTGCTCTTAAAAACAGGTTTTCGACAGCAAAATTTATTCAATAACGATCCATGAGTATCTTGAAATTTGTTTAAAAAAAAATAAAAAAATAAAAAAATAAATAGATTCCCACGCCACCAAACTCTGGTTCACTGGAACTATTTATTATTATTTTTTTTTTTTGATAAAAATCTTTAAAGTGCATATTATTTTGCGTGCTTGCGGAGATATGAAAATCCTTTTGACGGAAAGTAACGGGATCAAGGCGGGCGACTTCCTTAAGACGAACCAAGCCACGAATTGAACGAACAAACACCAAGTGCAACAATCGCTGCAATACAGAAATTTGGGTTAGTGATGCATGAAAGGAAGGAAGTCTCTGAGATAGATTTACCCACCAAAAAAGGAACGGAAAGGGGACTGAAACGAAGAACCAAACATGAAAAATATCCCAAGGATAGTTTCACGTTTACTTTATTTGTACATAGTGTGTGTGGTATCGGTGTATGTGTTTCTATTTTGATGGCAGTGTGTCTGAATTTATGCTAATGCAACGATTTTTACTTTTCAAGTGAATCCATGTATCTCCAACACTCGTTGGGCACACCTGAGTGCATGTGCGAGGATAACCAAGTCAGGACTTCTCCAGCTGTTATACTGGTGATGCTGGTGTTTTCTTTTCTCAGCCAGAATGCATCAGTGGCAAAAAGGATTATGCAAATAAAATTATGTACCAGTTTCTGGCGCACTCGAGTTCGGGTCTGGTGGTGCAAATGATTTTCAATTCAAATGCAAGTTTGCGGCGTACAAGTTGGGATATGTGTATGGGGTTTTTCAACGGGAATGGGGTTCTACGACTGGGAACGAATATTTTTAACTGCAGAAATATAATACCAATTTCTTTTTGATTGTAAGATCTTTTTTGAGAGTTCTCTTTGTTCAGGTATCTCGCGGTGGGCAACGGAATCTAGTTATAGAGTCATTTGCATTGTATTCAAATAACTTAAATTTTTACCTGATTTAATGTTGATTTAGCAAGAGATTTTAGTTGATGGGAATGATTTGAAGTGAAGACACTAGTATTTTCCCTTGAGCAAAAGTCACGTGCTGGGTTCTGTGATTTCTAGATGACTATGGGGATGAAAAATCTACTTTGTTATGAAAACATGCGTTAGAATTGCGATACTTTCTTCAAAGTTGGCTCTTATGTGCTTTCACCAGTTGTACGTGTCAAGCATTCCAAGTGCAGGTAAAGCGATTGTAGAGCATGTTGAGTTTTTGATAATCAATTTTCAAAATTCAAGCGTAAGAAACAAAATCGGAAGCAAAGTGCCAACTTTTGTGGTAGATCGTGAAATATAATCAACATGAAGATATTTAAGATGGGCCATGGTCCTGCAAACATATACGTATATTGCACAAAGAAATAAATGAAAACCACAGTCTTCTTCTTCAATCTTCGTTGTGGCTAGTACAAGACAGTTGCGGAGCAAGTGTTGTACTGATTATATTTCCTCCTTGTCTCCGCAACTTGATCCACGTAGGTACGCAATCACTTCACTCTCCTCTAACTTCAGCAGTAGTTCATTGAAGATTCGATTCCACTGAACAGGAGATAGCACAACTCCTTGATTGAATTTTTCGATAGGTATTATGAGCAAGTGAAGAAGCAATTCGACCGATTGGCCTCTGTGGGATTTGGCTAGACGGTTGTAATTTACGATTTCCTCCAAAAAGAGGTTAAGAATTCTCTCTAAAGTTTACAATAGAAAGTAGTTCAAGTTTATCGACCTGAGAAAGTGTGTGTGAGCCTTAACCCGCTTTACGCATAAAAAGTACAGCAATCGTATGAGATAGCTATGGTATAGTGGTTGCATCGTCGCTTGTTCAAATCCTGTTATTAAAAAAAAAAGTCAATTAACTGCGAAAAATAAAAGCTGACGTCAACTCTACTGCATAGGCATAACACTGCTTGAAGGTGTTGATCGTACCAATTACATCGGGTTGTTCGAAAGAAATACTGTGAATTATAAGCAATGGCAGCAACAGTACCAATAATTCTCCCCAGTCATTCTGGATACCGACCTCGGAGCAAAGAGACTGAAACCTAATACCATCTGCGTTTCAAAATTTATACAACAACACTAGCGCTGTGTGAATAGCATCATAAGGGTATTCATAACCATCTTTAGCGCTAGTGAATTAGAAAAAAAAGCGCGTAGTCACGAGCACCATATGACCAACAAGGAGATACAGGACATTGATCATCATCTCACTTTGGTAGAACTAACTTACAATGTTAGTCACCATAAGTCTGATACTCAGTGGTTTCAGAAATGCAAACAGACTTTTCTAATTGGTTGGTAATTTTGGACGACATCCCGCATAAGATCCTTTAACGTTGAATTTGTTTTTCGGCGTCATTATTGTTGTCCCGTTTTTATAGACAACATCTGGCACCATTGCAAAAGTTTGAAGAAATCTGTGATTCAAGTAACCAGTACGACAGTGTTATTAGATTGAATGAGCAGCGCACAAGTGTTTAATAGAGCAACGATTTTGACTGTATATTTTGAAATTTTGAAATAAGTTTTCAGAGTAAACATTGAAAAACACAACAAAAAAATAAATAAATACCGCACCAACTCTATAGTGATTTGACTTTTTCGTTTAACAGTGGTTGAAATGGATGTGTATTCATATAACAAATCCAACTTCACCATGAATGGGGCAAACAACTTTTATTGTTATTTTTATTATCATTACTATGATTCCATCTTTATGGCTTGTGTTATTGTGTCTTGTGTTTCGTTCTGCTATGTTATGCTTTCTTTTTTTCTGTAGATACTGCATCTTTCCACAACTATTGTGTAGTGATAGTTATGGTGGTATAATGTACTCTTTTCGTAATGATTATTTTATGTTAACTCTAGTGCATCATGAGCTGTTGAATTTCAGAAGTGGTTGCAATAGTTGAGTTTTGGGAAAATGAAAATTCACTATACTTGGGTAGATCTGTAAATACATACATTCATATACATGGAATGGCTGACTTTTGATTAAATTTCAAATTAAGTGCAAGTATTCTTCAAAGAATTGTATGCGTATTTTTGAATACATTTTTGAGAAGATTGAATTCGTATACATTGAAGAAAGCTTGTATAATGTCTGCTTTATGAATTGCAGTTTTTCTTTAAGACTTATGTTAAGCAAATATGCATTTCAACGAGTTATTAAGGCTGATCCTTTGCCACATTTACTGAATTAAATTCAAATGTTGGAAAAAACTTAATAGAAATATTCTTTTGAATTGTATTCGTGAGTATATTCTTATTGGATCGGTTCTCTTTGTACGATACTGTCGAACCGTTGTCCCATAATACGATTGGCACGGCTCCCCAGCTTTGCCAACCACACTGAGTTCTATAGATTATTTCGCTTTAGATAAGGGTAGACTTGGAGAAGAATTGATAACCCCATGAGGAGTCGAGCTAAATATTAATATTTGATGTAAGAAAAATGCGTAATCTGATAATGTAAAAATAATTTTTTATATATTTTGAAACTACATATGTACAATAAACTCCCATTTGTCTGAGTCCTTAAGATAAACTAATTTCACTTCATCCACAAACCCCGTCTCAACTAAACCATAAGAAAATTGTAGGTAGCAAGTGACATCAGAAGCTACTGGGTTAAATCTTGAATATCAGTAGCAGTGCTTGATACTAATAGAATTGTGTTTTCCTGTTGGACCTTCACCTTTTTGTGCCTTTAGAGCCATGCTCTGCAAATGGCAAAGCAAGTCCAACAAAATCTGCAGAACTAGCCCCGGCTCTGTTTTAAATTAATTGATATAAAATATAAATTATTTTCAGGACAAAATTATTTACCCTCTCTGTCGACGTATGCTGTCAACATCTTTAAAGAAAAACGTTAACAGCTAAAAGGGATTTGTAAAAAAGCATCAGGTCATAATAAATTTATTAACTCACATCCAGTGGAGCTTCTTTTCTTTTTTTCACGTCACTCTCCTTTTTTTTAAACACCAGTCAGGCTACCCACCCACTATACAATTCAGATCTCTTAGGAGCAGTAGTCATAGTATTTCAGTTCCAAACAATTGAGGACGAGGACTTGCAATTGCAAACGTTAAACAATCTCGTCTGGCGACATAAAAATTGAAAGCGGACTTCAACGTTATTCAAGATGGAATTAAATAGCAAAGGTCATTACCCAGTTGCGAGTAGGAGAATGGACACATAAGTATTTGTATCTAAATTAATATAAGTTACCTTTTACCATCTTAAATGCTGAAATACTGCACCTTAACTATGAATATATCAACTGTAATGTAAAGGTATCCAGACAGCAAGGATAATTTTCTCACTATTCTATAGCTCAACTGAGAAACTGAAGGGGTGGACTAAAAACCCCTGTAATTAAGTTAACCATGTTTCTATGTTTTCTACCCTTTCTGTTACACTATGCGAGTACGTTCCATTTTCCATGGTTATCCTACCTACCACAATTTTTATTAGGCGCTGTTAGCTCACACCAGTAGTCCTTGCCTCAATGCTTTTATCCATGGCATCCGGTCCTGGTAAGGACGGTTTTTTTTTTCCTGCTTAAATCATAAATTTTCGTTCAAAGTGTGTGTATGTATGTATGTATGCAGGGATCTTTTCCATTTGGCGCAATGATATCAAAAATATAAAAAAAAAAAATCAAAAGGGAGAAGAATTTATGATTTTACATCCTTCGCTCGAATTGCGGAGACGACGACGGTTATGTTTCGTAGACCACTTGAAATATTTTCAGGTTGTTAGCCTACAAGGGAGTAATGTAGTAAATAACCATTTCTATAGGCAAGTTACCAATAGTAATATAGTTGCGATTTTTGTGTAAATTATCCTTTTCTGCGGGAAATAATTTTTTTTTTTTTTGTGGCTTGTGTGGAGGGTGCCAGGGTAAGGGTTATCTTTTCATGCTGTTTATTGGTTTGTTATTAAATTTGGGCAACAACTTGAAATATTTTTTTTTTCTTTTTTGATTTGCAACTTTGATATGACGAAGAGGTCTAGTCACTTTTCAAAATTTATCAGAAGAGTAGAAAAGACTTATGTTTTAAGATATTAACTCATGCAAATGTTGGACTAAGAGCCAATACTGCAGTAACTGCTAAGAAATATCAAAGCTCTTGCCTTGACTTAAGGGATAAGAAACTGATTGAAAAATAAGATAAGCTCATGTAAGTTCCATTGATAAACATGGTAGAATGGTGCAGATGAGGTGAGGAAAGGGAATCTCTACGGAATTCTCCAAAAGTCGAAAAGTAATTTTATAAAA
Source organism: Criorhina ranunculi (assembly GCA_951813785.1). NCBI lineage: Eukaryota > Metazoa > Arthropoda > Insecta > Diptera > Syrphidae > Criorhina > Criorhina ranunculi. The sequence continues at coordinate 17,698,075 of OX638381.1, forward strand.
ATAACCTGCAACTTGCACCTGATTGTGTACCAAGAATGCAGACTTTTGAAATTAAAGGAACAAATCCTATTACTCAAGTGTAGATGTTGAAACATTTTAGCATAACCTTTAGGAGATGCTTAGGAGGAGAAAGAATGATAGGCTACGAAGGAAGTCCACACCCACTCAACAATGAATTAATTCCACCACCAACTATGGAAAATGTCAGTAAAGTTGCTTACTTAACGTTGTTCCGTCCCTTCCATGCGCTGTTTCCAGTTCTCCAGGCCAAGCGCTATAGCATCTGCGATAGTTTGGTTTCCGAGTAAGATTTTTACATCATACGCCGGATAGGCATCGAGGTCATACAACTCCTTCTTGAAAGAATCTTCACCGTTGTTCGTGTGCACATATATGTTATATGTTGATGCTATGGAATGTGACTTTGATGCGGATCACTGCCAAGCAATCGTTTATCGGCTGAAAGTCAATAACCATAGACAATTTCAAACGATGAACTCGCATCCCACCATGTGCAGTTTCTTGTTATAGCTGTTTCAGTTGCATAATCTAAGACAGTTTATGTGGGACTGCAAATCTAACGCATTCGATCTGTTATATGGGCACAGAATTAAGTGATTTCACATCATAATTGTGAAACTATTGTAGAGTAAGCAGAAATAATATTTAATACTTGTCAACTTCGCTTGCACTATGTGTCACCCGACAAAAAATGAACGACAACATGGAAAATGTCAAACTCTTGAAATATCAACGGAATTCCGAATCTCAAAATCCACATCTATGAAAGGTGACAATTAGTCTTTGACGACAATATCCGATGTCATTAGAAATACGCTAAAAAAAATCACACAATAGTCTGTCTATCTATTCAAATCGCCATTTATGTCTCCACTTTAGCAGGTTTCATGTCCATGCCAGCTATAAATCACTTCAGGAAAAAAAGGCCGTGGTTTACTTTTGATATATTGGACAGTTTTGCTGTTTTTTTTTTTTTAAACTCCGCATCGTTTCTTTTATGAAATGAAATTCTCTGATTTTACGCAAATACACACCGGAAACGGAAATTTTAAATTGATTGGTTAACATGGATGGAAGAAGCAGAATAGCGGAAAGCAGTCGGGATAGTTGTGCATTGAAAATCCTGTGTAGTAAGTCGTGGACGTTGTTCACTTTTGTGTACATGACTGCAACGATGTGAGGGTGCAATTGGTGTAATTTATTACTGGAAAATCAATAACAATCCAAGCGGGATGGGAAAATGGTGGCCTTAGTACAAATTGATGCTGCCTTGTGCTATAAGAGCACATTTTTTCATCCTGTCGATATGTATTTTACCGTGTTAGTTCGTGACTTGCATTATTACATACAGTTGCTATTGTATGAATTTTAATTGGTTAGCTTTTAAAATATGCTAACTGCAACAGTTTTACATTACAATACACTTAATTAGTGTACTGATGAATACACTTGCTACAACTTCTGATATGTGAACCTCGGTAGGAGAAAATTCTGCAAGGAGCAGTCAAATAAGAAGAAACAAACATTAAAGTTATAAATGAGTAAATTATTTTGGTAAGATCGCTTATTTTGTTCGCTTTGACTTGGTTTTTCTTGGTCAATATACCCTTATTGGGGGAACATCAATGCGTGCTTAAGAGCTAAGTGTAAGCTGAAGCTATAGTCAAACAGACAGACTGACGGGTTTAAATATCTACTCTACTTTCCTGCTCGCTATCCATCTTTGTAGCAAAATCATTGATCAATCAATTTTGTGCATCAAGTAAGGATTTCGAAGACAATTTTGTTGCAAAGTTCTTCATTATGTATATTGTTAACCAGACAACTAGCGAAATCAAGACTCCCTGCAAATAATACCTCAATAATATTTGCGGACGTGAGGCAGTTGAACTTCTCAACCGCCTTGAAACCGAACTCTGCTAACCTGTGAACAGATGACAAAATATATTTGCCTTTGTACTTTTTTCCAAGGTCGATTGCATATTTGCATATGATAGCACTTATAGTCTTGAGTTCTACAGGGCGCTAGCCGAATCTGGGATCTACAAAAAATTTAACCGGCTGTGCGGCGTAACGCTGGAAAACACGCGTTGCAACCGCTTCTAATTTCGATTAGCGAAACAAATACTGAACACTTGCGAGAAAAAATTGTTGCCGTATGCCAAGAGGACGAATAGAGGAGAAGGATTCAGCCCCGAATTCTATGACGATTGCACTGACTCGGCCATATCAAGCAAAAGGAGAACAACGCTCCACTCAAAAGGATCTTCGAATAACAGTGTCCATGTTCGAGATAACAATTAAGACCGAACCTTCGTTTTAATGACCAAGCTTTCACTTGGTCTGGAGAAATTGCAAAACATCCTGTATTTACACATTTGACATGCCTTTTTGTCAAATCGGCATCATGTCATCATTAGTTTTTCAAGTTTCAGCTGAATTTTGAAATGTACATTTATGACAGGTGACAATGACTTATGTATGTAGTCTGCGACGACAATTTCTCCCAACTCGTATTTACATAGAAATGTAAAAATAAAAAGGAAAAGTCTGTCTACATATAGACACACACTTTTGTGCCCATGTCGGCTACAAATCATCGCAGGGAAAACGAACCGTGGTTTATTTTTAAAATAAAGCTTCAGACCATTTCTTTCAGGAAATGAAATTCTCTGATTTCACGCAAATACACAACGGAAACGGAAATTTTAAATTGATTGGTGGGAGAAGCAAACAGTTGGCCTAGTACCTATACATTCGAAATCCTGTACACATAGCTGCAACGTCAGCCAGTAATTTATTACTGAAAAATCAATAACAATTCAAGTTGCGGCGACATGGTGGCTGCAATATGCAATAAGATAACTTTTTCTTTTTCAGCTGTCAATCTGCATTTGACAATTTGTTTGGAATGTGTAAACGGATGCAAGAGGGTTTTATTTGGTTAGGTTAGAGGAATTTTTTGAAATGAATCATGTTAGATAATACTTAAGTCTATTACGATTAAAAGGTTTGACGAAAGATATAGCGTTTTAGTCAATGCGACAGCTCCAAGGTTTTAAAGTAAAAGACACATATCCTTAACATCTTTGGCTTGCAGATATCGAAAGCCCTGGGCAAAACTAACTGAAAACTTTAAATCAGAAAGACGGATTGAAACTCCATATTATCATGCTTTGTTCCTTCCTTAACCAAACTAAACTAAAGTAATTCAAAGAGCTTCCGATTGCTTTTAATTCCCTTTTAACCTTGTTTTGTTTGCACGAAAGTTTATTCAATAGATAAGATTGGCGAAACTTTTTTTCTCTTTCTATGCATAACCATATTGGGCTACAATAGAAAGTAGGTTTAAGCGACGAATGAAATGACCGAGTAAAACAAGGATAAACAGCGACTTTAGTAGGGAGATTCTCAACTTAATCCCGAGAATAGGAAAGTTTTATAGTTTTAACACCAGTGTTGTGATATATATTTGAGTATAGTGATTTTAAAAAGGAATATACTGTCAAATAAGCCATTGTCCGTTTGTGTAACCATTGCCTAAAGACTGACACTTGCTGCAAATTGTAAAGATGTAACTTTCATGTGTGCACATATATCTGTTTCTCCCCAATTGACCCTTCACGGGTTTCATCTTGCCACCAGTTCATTGCACCTATTTAGCCTCTAATTTACAAATCTGCCCCATCATTATTTATGTAATAGCTTCCGTTTCATTGTCCATATAATCTAAATCTGTCCGGAAGAATTTTCAACCAAATTGATCAGCGTTCCCCTTTAGGATTCTGAATGTCCGGACGTTCCGACGATCAGTACTCAGTTGTAACTAGAGTACAAGACAAACTCAGCTTTTCCATCTGTCCTTTTTCTCTGGTATCTTTCAAGAAATTCGTAAGACTTCACAATAAAAATTAATCCGAATCTTTTTAAAAACAAACAAATTAAACATAACCAATAAAAACATTTATTTAAAAATTCCAACTCAACAACACAAACACTTCGTTAACCATAGAACCCATAAGGTCTTCTGTAACCTTCGAAATCTCCGAAACGACGTCCATAACCTCCATACCGTCCGTCATCAACCACCAAAACCGCCAACACATCATATCGGTGGAGGATCATCGAATCCAGCAATTCCAATTTGTCGCACTTGACGCTCCGATTCGTTTTCATGTCCTTGTGCGTCAACTCCGTGTACTTCATCTGCATCGTACAAAAAATCTATCGGTTCATCGTTGGCTTCTTGTTGGCTACTTGCAAGGCAGACACAACACAATACAACAGCTAAAACGATCCCGATTGCTGGACGCATTATTATCCACAATATTTAACACTGTAACATTTTCTAAGAATGCTTTCGAATTTATACCACTAAAAATCGGAACCACATCTCGGTGGCCTTGACTCACTTTGTACTGAATAATTAACGAACAATTGGGTGAAAGATCTGAATTTTGTGGCTAGACTGCTTCCTGTCAAAATAAAAGTTATGTGCTACAAGTCAATTAAGTTCCGATGAGTGTATGAATACACTCAAATTTTTGAAGTCATTGTCCTACATCGTTGTTCGAAACTGGAAATATTAAAAAATTAACTCTGCCTCTGGTTCAGGTGGTTGCTAATAAAAAGAAGAAGAAAACATTGCAAATTTTCTGGTTGTAGCTTGTTCATAAACTAACTTGTATTAATTAACTCCTAACACTCGTCTGTCAGCGTGGAAAATCTTCTAGACCGTTTTTTAAATCCTGCAATATGCTGTGGACATAGAAGAACATATTCGGCATTGCCAATTTCCACTGCATGTGTGACTATGTCAGGCGTCACGGTAAAGAGAAAACATTAGTATTTTGAATGAAATCAATGCTAGATGCTTGGTCACAATGCTTAACACTCTCAGCAGTTTCAACATCTACGCACCAATATCCACCCTTGCTTGGCTAATAATTGCAAACATGTCATGATAAATTGATACGATTACCACCAGGCGTTCGTTTTTACCTCTGACTAAACATTCCTTGTCCATGCGTGACAAAAACAGTTTTCCATCTAAGTTCATATCCCATGACAAACTTAAACCTCAAACTGCTTCCTAATGATGAAAGATATACTGCTCTCTTGACGATGTGCACAGCAACAAAGGATTTAACAACAAAAACCAACCCCCTTACCATAAGGAAGAAACAAAACATGACAAAACTTTACCACCCTACAATCACCAGTCAAAATGTATATCAAACTCATACACATACATACAAAGAGGAAAGAAAAAGAAAAAACTTTGCTCTGCAATTCTATCTTTATACCTACGACAGATAACACAGATAACAGAGACCTATAGACCACGAAACCACACAAGTACTAGTTTAGACACATTCGTCCTTCGGTCATCCACAGAAAATGATGATGTTGACTGCAATGACGACCAAGTGAAACTTCCTCTAAACAAGATATCCATAGAGAGACAAACTTCTGATGACGACAATTCTGTCTTCCTGCGTCAAATTTTATCATTCCTTAAGATTTCCTTTGCATTTCCTTAACCAAACTAACATTATAGGTAATTTCATCCCCAGACGAGTATTTACTGGTATTTACTGCTTGGGTTGATTTGTCACCTTTGTGGTGTCTTGGTGACATAGCGCCTGTATTGATCCTTCTACCCTCCAACGAAGGAGGGACAACTTCAGAATATCTTTAGGGGACTTGAAAATCATGGCATTAGGGTTTATTGGCATTTCATGTGGATAGATGAAGGACTACATTCTTTGCATTTGATGCTTGTATTTCGGAAGTTTGTGTCTGAAAACGAAGGCTAAGTCATGTGTTATCAAGTGGATATTCCCAGTGAAAATATTTGATGTGCATTTAATTTAATTACACAAAGAAACTGTGGGCTCATTCATTTGAAAATGTTGTCAAACGAGAGTGCATAGATATTCTTTGACAAATGATATGATATGTTTCTTAAGGTGTGTAATTAAAACAGACAAGGAATTACCATTTTACTACTTCACAATAACAATGAATTTTAGGCTTCCCTATTTTTGGAGAATACTTGTTAAATAGGTTTGTTACAAGGAGTGTTAAATAGTCAACAAAGGCTTTACAGAAAAAGCATCTCTCAATATATGTCAAAAAATCTTATAATAAGTCGTACTCAAGCCTCCATCTGATGCCAGAATTTGTTGAAAAGAGGAAAACAGAAAAGTCAGGGTTGGTTTGCTTGTTGAGAGGATACTTTTCTGACCACGTTGCGCTGGCATTTTATTGTCAATAAGGTCAAATGAAAGTGTTAGTATGCACTAGAGGCTCCCACTTAATCACAAATAAAAAAAATAAGAGATATGAACAGCGACATCTACTTAACAGATTATCTTTATAACCCTTTAGAAGTGAGCCGAAGGAAATACCGGTTGTAGTGATAAGGAAACACAGAGCTATAAAGATCATTAAACAGTCGTGATGTAAGAAAAGGATCTCTATATGTATGAAAATAGGCATAAGACTGATGAGCATTAAAAGCATGACGAGGGTAAAATGTTAAAGGAAAAAAATACAACAGGAACACTTTTTGTGGAAGAATCAATAAAACAGTAAGAGACAGGAAACATTTCTTCGGTGTTGAAGTGAGTCAATTGACTTCGGAATGTCCCCGTCGCAGAAGTGTAGGTTGCCATAAGTAATCTCTACGTAGAATGGTTGTCACGGAAGTACCATCTTACAACATGAATTGGATGGTGCTGTTGCATTGCATTGCAAATATTCTAACACTAAAGTGTTATTAATGCAAATTACTGGGTAGGTAGGTAGGTAGTAGTGGCTGTAACTGGTAGGCCTGCCAGAGACACAAGTAGCGTTTTGATACCACAACTCACGTGACCTGGGTGTTGGTTGATGGGCGTAGCTAAGAGTGTAGTTTTTCAGATCCATCCTGTGGAGTTTAGAAAATTGATAATGTTGCAAAATTTGATGTTAAAAATCTCAGATAGTTCCTAAAAAAATGGTTTTCGAGAGTGCGCTGCCTGGCTCTGGCAAGTGCCGGACAGTCACAGAGAAAGTGGAATAGCGTTTCCTTTTATTGTGAGTTGTCGCAACTACGGCAGTGGGGGTTGAACGGGATGCCTAACTTGGTAGCGTGTGGACCGATTGGCCAGTGGCCCGTGCTAATTGCCGATATTGTAGCTGTCTCGGTGTGGTTTCTATTTTATAGGTCATTCGTTCTGCTTTTATCGTAGGTGGTGCAAATCTGTCTAGATATGGCACATGTTGCAAGACTTTTCCACCTAGAGTTGGCAATAGAGAGAAAGTGCTGGAAGACTTTGCCCTTGATGAGTCCCATTGGGGAGCAAATTGCTAAGTGCCATTGTTTTCTGATCAGAAAATAATTGCAAAGCAATACAATGCGTGTGTATTCCGCTTAATACTTTCACAATCAAACCTTAAATTACTGAAAATGCACCAGATTGCTCCCCTAACAAGGTAAATGGCAATTTTACAACGCTAGATAAACCCAACAAAGTAGTACATATAGTTAATTAGGAGCGTCGCGAATGGAGTTAATTTTGAATGGATTTGTCTACTAATTTCTCATTAAATGGGTATTAAAATGTTCACGCACATCCAAACGTGCTGCTAAGCATTGTCAAATAGATTGCAATTGGCAGTGTGTACTGCATAACTATCTTCTTGTGCATGGCCTGTTACTAAGCCGTCAAGCTGAAAATTGGATTTGTAAATTTGTAAAGTATTTCACATGTCCAGAGTGTGGAGCGATTTAATTTGAGATTATATAGTCCGATAACGACAGACACGGAAGTAATTTATGAATTAATTAGATATGTCCAACGAAATACACAGAATTAACAGATTTGTACATTACAATGTGTGTTAGGATTATTCACTGACAACATGTGAAATTAAGAAAGAAATATGTTTGTTCGTTTGGTTATATGGGCTCCTATTAGTGTCCTTCTGAACAAGAAAGTTACGATACAGTAAGCTATTGTCTTTTTAACATACAATTTATACAATTTATTTACTTGTTTTGGCAACCCAGCCAGCCAAACATAAACATGTTCTACTTGAAAACTTCTAGAGAACCCTATATTTTTGAACAGAGTGATGATGTAAGTAGAAAGCGACTTTAACTAACTTGGCGGTTGAAACTGAAATCAGTAAGCTGACGGTCGAGCTGGCTGAAACCGTTTGTTGATTAAGGTCCAACTCCATTACGGATTGAAGCAAGCGGAGGAAATAATCGGAAGAGCTATTTGTTTGAATGACAAAGATTTGCAGTAGTTTAGCGTGAGAACATAGGGATTTTCGCTTAGGAAATAATGATAATTTTTTCACAAAAAATCGCCTCCAAAGAATTAAACACTCGAACCTCTATGGGTAAGCAAAGACCCTCCTTGAAAACACCGAGTCAGTTGTAATTCCTATACAATAATTGCGGTGAAATATAGCCTTTTGACGTGTTCTGATGGGAAATTTAAGTATATGGAAACAGACTGTGTTCAGCTCTTTTTGTTGGACATTCTACAAATGTAATCCTGTACTATTCCCTTAGACGTAAGATGCTTTTTAAGTCGGTAGTGTCCCGTTAGATATCTGGTAACTACGTATTCAAATCTGACTCCTATTGTAGTTGTTTCGTATTTTTTTAAGGAAAGTCGCTTGCGTAATAATGTTGGCTTAGCAGTACTTTCAGTTCCAGCCAATTATTCATTCTTAGGTTGGTAAGCCACAGAATGGACTCGAAGTGTGATGTAGATCGACTCTGATTCAGTTAACAAGTGGTATGAGTAGTTGTAGGCAGTCCCAATGTATCTATTTGATTAACAAGCTCCAGTAACTTAAACTTACATCAAAAAATTATAAGTTAATTCTATTTATTGCACAGTATTATTGAATATAACTAGGAACTAATTATAAATGTTAAAAATCGCATAAATCGCTTGCCTTTCATGACCACAGAATAGCAATAACATCCATTGTATATGTGAATAGTGTTCATATGCACATTTATAATAGAAATCAATTTAAAATCGCTGATTAGTGGATGAACTCTTGTTTAATAAGATTTTATTAATTAATAAATGTCCTCTATATGATTTTATCTATTACCCACAGAATTTTAGCAAAAACTCATTTGAAGTTCAAATAGTGGAAGTTCAATCACCGTTTATGTCATTAAAATATTAAAAAAAAATACAACACAATATTGTTAATTATCGTTTGTATTGATAAAATATTTACTGAGATTATTACCACTTTTTTTTTAATTTTAAACAAATGTAGGTACCTACATACATATTTGTTTATTTTTTTAACATGTACATTTATGTTTTAATTAAAATGTCATAGCTATTTGTACTTTTATTGAATTATTTATGGGGTTACAACCTTTAGAGGCACATCATAAAAATATTTATAGTCACTAATGGAGTAGTAATTTGAGTATAGCTAATTATTATAGATAAAAGGACTTAATAAAGTGTAAAAACTGCTACAAATGTTCATGACAGAGCTTATATTTCAATTAATAAACCCGGACAATATTAGCTTCAAATTGGATTACGAATGCCTAAATAAACTTAATAATCTTATCAATGACAGCAAAGACGGGTATGATTTTGATCCCATGTAATACAAAATCAGGTCTCCAGTCTGGATTAGGGGAAACATAAGAAATCTTTCGATTAGCAGGGTACGAAGATCCATAACAAAGGATGGCCATGGTGTAGTGTTTGCATCATTGCTTGTCAGGCTGAAGTTTTCAGGTTCAACCCCCGATGTCAAAAAAGTCGGTCAACTGCGAAAAGCATAATACCGGTAGTAGGGTAGTCATATGGCTTGAAAGTGTTGATCGTACTGAGTAGTGATAATGACATCGAGATACTTGAAAGAAATACTATGAATTTTAAGTAATACCAATAATGTTCCCCACTCATTTTGGACACCACCCCCGGAGCAAAATACTGAAGCCTAATACTACTTGAGTTTTACCCACCACCAAACCAATACTAGCGCTGTATGAATAGCATCATAAGGGTATTCAGTACCTCTTAAGCGCTAGTACATTATACAAAAAATTATACAAAAAAAAAAAAATTACAATTTAAAAGGAACTACCGAATAATTTGCAAAGGTCGTTGATAGAGTGGGTATGAACGCGTTTGTGTTTGTATCTATTATATTACACAAGTCTACTTCTTTACATCCAAATTCATTTTTAATCTGTCTTGTATGTTTTCTAACATTTCATTTAAGGTTAGCTCTTAATATTGCATATGCATATAAACACACAAATGCATTTGTTTTTAACAATCTTTGAAGTATGTACAATGGACCATGTCAGTGAACCCATTGCGGTCAGAAAGAACATTATTTTTTTCCTTTTTAAAGTAATAAGATAGCATTGGACGATATAATGACAAACAACCTACACTACAGTCTATGTTTATCATAGCATGAAGTTGAATCTTTTAGAATAATAATGATGTTGTTGTTCTATAGCCTTAGGAGTTCACAACTCCGTCTTGTAGTGCAATATCCGCTTTCAACAACATCATATGAGCACACACAGGATAATGCATGTTATTCAAGAGTGTGCGAGACAAGGATTTTAATGAGTACACAAAGATAGAACATACATTCGGTCAGTGTCATATTGAGGTCATCTTTTTGCATAACAATGAAAAATATGAGAATGTAAAAAAAAACAATATCTTTAGATTTAGATACCTACTCATGAAGCGTACGACTGAGATGGTAGTTGACTTTTCCTGCAAGTAGAAAAATTGCTTGCACAAAAGACTTACATACATAATATGTGAGTTAGAGTTCTTTCTTTACGATTATTGCTTAAGAGAAACACATAATTTTTGATTAAGATTGGTTAGGTGGTACCGCATAACATAATATCTATCGGACAAGATATATATATGAATGCCTTTAAAGCTGCATTTTAAAGAATAAAGCATCTAGAGGTTATTGTCAACATTAACAGATCCGCTTGTCCAGACCGTTTACTCACCTATAATTCTGAAGAGGTGTTGAACGCTGGCAAACACACGTGGACCTGTCTGTGGATTCTTTCTTATGAAATAAAGTCACTAGCTAAAGATCGAGATAAGTGGGCCAGTAAAAATTGAATTTAAAAAACAACTTGTTTCCGCCTTTCCCTCATGGTCATGACAATAGAAGAGTAAAATAACCATATTTTTTTTTTATTTACTAATTTATTCTACCAAAATTGTTCTCATATTTTAGGTTTCCCGATTTCTTGTAGAATGGTAAAACATTCATATTTCCCAACGACAAATTTCATATAACACGTTTGCACGGTCGTCGTATCCATAACGATAGGAATCAACAAATAAGTTTCCAGACTTGGTAATTGGTATGAGTTCTATTATTTAAATTGGATTTATGTGTTTGTGCTTTTATGTTACTGTGGTATCTTTTAAAATCCGGAAAAGGGATACAATTGGAAATTGGTTTTTTCATATTTAAAGGAAAAAAAAAATCTTACAAAAGTGGGTTATTTATGCTCGTGTCCAGAGATTTCGCTTTACTTATTGTGTTGCTCAGTTACATACATACATACATATATGTGGTGATAACAATAAATCATTTGAAAAAAAACTGAAAATTTAGGATACAATATGTTTTCATAATAATACGATCACAAGAATGACATGTATTTTATTTTTGTAAATATGATTGAGAGTAGATATTGTAAACAACGGTTTTCCTTAAATAATTTTTATTTGGGATTGAAACGAATTAGGTTATGTACACAATAAATAAAAGGTTTAATTCCTTCAAAAAAAATACGTCATATGCAGGTTATCACTCTTAATAACTGATAAGTCAATTTAAGGTGACAGATAAAAAGTTATGCAAATGGCGCTTACGTCCACTGAAAAACGAACCAAAAAGCCAATGCTTTGGCGTCTATTTTGGAAAGCTAACTGGGTCACTTTTTCAAAGTCCATAGCGATGTACAAAAAATGTCAACACTCCCACTGGCAAAAGGTACAGAAAATTTTTTTTTTTTACTTTCGAATTAGAGTTGGAGCACCTGCTGCGTTTCCCCCAGGTATGGCACAACTTTGTCTTACATTTAATGATAGAAAGGATTCCTGCAATATAACAAATCCTCTGTCGTTTGTAATACTATTTCCACTATTCTTCTCACCATTTTTAACCACCATTACCTAAGTAAATTGAAAAGATAAACCGCTGCTTTCAACCAGAAAAATAGTTTACCTCAGTTACAACACACATTCCTGTAACTCACAGGATTCTTCAGTTACACGTTCAACCATCAACGAAATCTGAAAAAAATACGTCCATTGTTGATTTCTACCTGAGAGATCCTTGTAAATTTTGCGAGACACCAAGTAATTTATATCTCCTTCTCTTTTCAATTTAATTCTTTGCACAACTGGACAAATGGTCAAGGTTGTTCAACTTTTGCTATATCAGCCATCCGGATCCAGAGTCGTTTCTCAAACAATTGAAACCAATTAATTATGCACGGACGATGAAACTATACAAATTCGGTATCCATGCAAGGCATTAATTACAGTAAATATTCATGCTTCGAAGGATTTTTGTGCCCACGAAACAATAGAATAAATACAAATTGCTAAATGTCTGTCCGGAACAGAACAGATTACCCTTTAATTTGTGCAATATCAATTTTAACTTGGTCACCGACGCTCATAGTGGTTGGCACTTGGGAGCCTTGTTTGGGGAAAACCCATTCAAATATGATGATGCCGTGGCATGTATGGATGTCATTTAGAATGAACATTATTAGGCGCTTGAACGAGTCCAAATTGAAATTCATTGAGTTAAACAAAATGGATGGTAGAGGTGAAAAGAAATAATGAAATAAATTTAAGCATGCATTCTTCATAAAACTTATAATGTCGTGTTTAGTGTCGTCAGTATGCTTGTACTGAGGCTCATATTCTACATACCTTACATCATTATCTACTGCGCCTAGTTTCTCAGCAAAAGTTCATAAGCTCGTGCTACACGTTGATGTTTGGTGTCCGACAAGCCCTATGACAATCCGTTCAAATGCAATAACACTTTGAAGTAACACGCGGCGATTTGAAAATCAGCAAAATCGCGTTCATTTTTGGAACCTTGCCAGCTAGCTAAGATTCAACCAACAATTCACATTCATAAAACCACATCGTTGAGAATAAACAAAAGAAGATTGGATTGCTTGAAGGAAAAAAAGGATCGTTAACGCCAAACCTCCGAAATATTCGCTGTTCGGGGTTGACAATAACAACTGAAGGTCCCTTCCATTCTTTCGAAAAATATAACACGCTCAACATGAATGACTCCGAAAAGTTGGCTCTCTACGAGCAATATTTTTCATTTGTATTTGTAGATAGAATCATAGTATAGTCAGTGGACTCGATTAGACACAGCCTTATCATTGCCTGTCTTATCTACAGGGTTTTATAAGAAGTTGCTTTCCGCATTAAATCTTTTTTCGAACGAATCTTAAATATAAAAGTCCATTGAAAAATACAAAAATTCAAAACGAGTGTGCATCGAAATCTCCTCTAAAGTTTCCTCTTTATGAAAAATTTCTTTATTTAAAAATTGATCGGCTTATCTCCAAATTGAAGCCTTATGTGCACACCTGAATCTATGGCTACTTCACTGAAGCATTAATGTTCTATAGATAACGATGTAACCTTCATTTTACTTTCCCAATAACTCCATAGTCAAGCCCTACCTATCCGAGAGGCATTGGAAAATAGTCACAAAAATGAAAGAAAACCATCATTGGTCAATAAATTCTTCCTTTTTTTTGGAAATTGCTAAAAACCAAGGGTAAAGTAATCCGTACAAACGAGTACTACGTACAAATGACTCGACGCAGTTCATAAATCGTAGTTATTCGTTGATAATAAAAGTGCATTTTTTTGCCGCTGGTGAATGTGGCGGATTGGGATTGTAGTACACGCTCTTTAGGACCTTTGTAAATGCTAACTACGAGAACTTTCGAATACGGATGCGACAAAAGCATCGAGAGACTACCACTTGAATTAACTGCGTATTGAAGCCGTGTTGTTGGTTGCCCTCGAATTAACGAGCAATTTTTTTTTTTCTGATTGCATATCTGTATGTCGTGTAGAGAAGAGGATTATTATTGTTGTTCCTTTTTTGTATTGAGAAGTACTTACATAGTGGTGATTTAAATTCAAACAACAAAATTTCAAAATTTATCATTTCATATGTTGCGGGACCCAATTAGCGCTGTAGAGCGCTATTTCGTTACCTCGACTCTTATAGGGATTGTGAGCTGGTTGGACACTGATTTACAAATTTTAAACAAAAGCCTTGAAAAGTTTCAAACTAGGTTCTAGATAAAAGAAGTGGCATGGTAGTGTATCGTGCACATTAATCCTTCAGTGAAGTAGCTATGGATTCAGGTACGCACATAAAGTTTCAATCTGAAGATCTTATACCGTCACAGCTGGTGGTATGAAAGAATGCCGGACGAATAGAGTCCCAGCATTGTTTGCCCGTTCCTCAAGAAAAGGGACCCTCTAAACGCCGCCAACAATAAAGGCGTAAGCCTTCTCAACATCGTTTACAATATTTAATCTGCTATATTGTGTGAGCGCCAAAAGCTCACATAAGTCGATAACCTGATTGCTTCATGTCAGTGTTGCTTTAGGCCACGAGAGTCCAGCACTGATCAAATATTCACACTAAGGGAGATCGTGGAGAAAACGTAGGAACAGTACATAGTAAGACGAAAGCGGAGAAGATGGATTTGACAGTCAACAAGGGGAAACAAATTACATGCTGTCAACAAAGTAGGACACCCATCGGATAGAACGTCTCCTTAGCCTTGACAGGTATATTTTTGTGGTAGTTAGGGACTTTGTCTACCTACGGTAATGCTGAACTCAAATGTAGAACAACTCCCGCCAATTGCTGTTTCTTGGGCTAAGAAGGCGATTGAAGGCTATTTCTCAAAAAATCAAAGTGACTCTATACAGAACTCTGACCTAAACTAATTAGGAAATCGAAACTAGAGACAGCTAGCAGAAGATCAAGCTGACTGAAGACTTACTGGTTGACACCCATGTCCATCCCAGACTGTAGCGCCATTATAAGGAAGTAAGCAACACCTCTTTGATATTTTTGATTTTAGCACTGTGAGTGAAACGGCTTCCATTGCGGCCTTAGCTATCGTATCAACTTCTAGTTGGAACACACTGCCTTGGTTTGGAAGTTTTACTAAGCAAAAAATTAACAATGGTGCTTAGCGTACATTTTATAAGAACAACTCTCATTTATTTTATCACAAGGAGAACTTTTAATCTCTCAACAGCACAGCTAAAGAAAAATTAGGTACGCACCTAGGGAAAATCGGCCCAATAAGCATGTTCAAGAATTTTTGCATCTCTAAAGTAATTGGGTTTCTATAAAATTCATAGAAATTGCATCCACTTGTTGCAATGGCCACATTAAAATGTTTGTCATATAGGTAAAACAATTTTTTAAGGATTTCATAGCGCTAGTCAGACTACTAGACGTATACGTACTTTATTGATTCAATTTCTTGTAAATTTTCTGGTTTATTATTTTTTTTTTTTCTTTTTCCACACAACTAATTTAATTAAGATTCACGTGTTGTAGAACTTTAAAGGGCGAACTTTATTAAAAATTTCTTTTAAAGACCAGACATCATTTTGATACTCAGGGACACATAAAAAAAGGATAAATATTGACGACTTTCTCTATACATAAACTTTACACCATCCCATCATCTAAATGTGTTGAAACTTTTTTAATTAACTACGCGGAACTTATCATTAATTTTCGTTTCAATGGAAAAATTGTCTGCGATTGATGTGAAGTTTAAATTTGAAATAAAAAATAATATTTGAAGAAAAAGTTTTGAAAGATTCAATAAGATAAGGGAACGATGAAATGACCATCTGATAATGGCGTTTGAAGAAAAATCCACTCATCTAGTGCATCAAGCTCAATTTGTCCCTTGCCTAATAAGAACGTTTTAAAGAAATGTTGTAAAGTTTATACATAATTCATTAATAATTGGCTATAACTTATTGTAGATGCATGCACACTCCTGTGAAGGTCTGCAAATCCACGATTTACATCCTAATACACTGTATAAGTACTTAGGATTTACGCTAGGGTTTGAAACCTCTTTAAGCTAGAGTGTTGTTGTCCATTTCAATACTCGAAAGCATCTAGTATCTACTCCACTTAAATCGGATCCAGTCGAATTCTTAGAATATCCTTTACGAAACACTGCACCAAAGTTGAACATGAAAAAGAAAACCTCATGCGAAAGATAAGCCAGAAATACATTGTCAGGTTAAGAAGATAGTTGATTATGCACAAACGCAATGAAGCCATATGTTCCAAGCTAAGTGAAGAGAGCCACTTTGGGGACATGTGGTCGTATGCACATATATACTTCCATACGTCGATTAACTTTATTGAACAATGAAATATGTTTAAATATTCATATCAATCCCTACAAAAACGTATACTGCACACATGTTTGGCTTGATGCAGAGTTAAAGTCAAAACATTTTCACAACAAGTAGCTCGGAACGAGAATTTTATGCATTATTTTCGAATTGGCTTCATATGGTATTACATACAAACTCTAATATAGTGATCTGCGGGGACTTTAATACTAATTTGCTAGATAATGATTACACTTACACCAAAGTTTTTTTTATGAAATCTTAACGCAAAACAATCTAAAGCAAGTGATAGATAAACCGACAAGAATCATGGAGCGAACGAGATCAATAATTGACTTTGTTATATGCCCGAGAGAGGAAAATGTCTGGGCAGATACGACTCCTGAGTTAAAAGTTGGTGATCATGAAGCAATAAGAATAAAAGTGCCCGTAGTCAATAAAAAAATTAAAATCGGAAAAAAATACATGGACTTATTCAGATATAGTAAGAGTAATTTTAGAGCTCTTCTTAGTGAAAAATGTGAGCAATTAGATATCAATATCGACTCAAATATTCTATCCTCATTATTACACGACAGCTTACTGTATTGCGTAAATAAACAAACGAAGAAAACCAGAGTTTATGATCAGAATAAGTGGTTCACAGACGAATTAAGAGCCTTAAAATATAACAAAATTCAGTGCTTCCGTAAGGCGAGTGTATTCAATAGGTCAGCAGATTGGAATAATTACAGAAACATACGAAATACATATAAAAATAAGCTATTTCTCACCAAAAGAAGATATATTTGTAACAAGATTGAATCATGTCATGACCAAAAGGCTATGTGGAAAACGATAAAAAATTGGTTTTAAAGGAGGAAAAAGTTGAAATCAGTGAAATTCGTTTCGGTAATAAGTTGGAATGTGTAAGTTCTGTTATCGCCAATAAGTTTAACTCGTACTTTATAGAAAGCGTAAACGCAATTAGTAACTCTATCCCTGTGATCAATAGCCAGTTTAACGTCGAGTTACCCGCAACTCAAAATACATTTAAATTTAGGGAAATCGGTATAAATGAACTTAAAAGTACGTGCAAAATAATGAACACTAAGAATGCTCTGAATTTAAATATTAACATTGTACTCGATTGTTTCGATATCATTGGCCCAATAATTTTACGTACAGTTAACGAGTCTTTTGTTCGTGGTGAGTTCCCCAAAAACCTAAAAGAATCTACTGTTATCCCGATACCCAAAGAAACTGGCACAAATGACTGTGAAAAATTTAGCCCCATTAATATGATGCCAATATTAGAAAAAATTGTTGAAAAGCGCGCGTATGAACAATTTTATAAGTATGTATGTGATAGCAACCTATTAATAGAAAACCAATCAGGATTTCGACATCAACACTCCTGTGAAACGTCCTTAAACTGGCTAATAATGACCCTGAAAGAAGAAAGACATCGTGGTAATAAAATCATAACACTTTTTCTTGATTTTCAAAGAGCATTTGAAACAATTGACCGCTTCTCTTTAAATTATCAAAATACGGTGTTAACGGTTCTGAGCTTAACTGGTTCAAATCGTACCTAACCGGTAGAACCCAAAAGACCTGTGTCAATAGTTCAATGTCTGATGCAATTCCTACATGTTTTGGTGTTCCCCAAGGAACAATACTTGGCCCCTTGCTATTTTTAATTTATATTAATGATATGTGTAAAGTGATACAAATTTGTAAAATATCCCTTTTTGCTGATGATGCTCTAATGTTCATAAGTGGTAAAAACATGAGTGAACTTGTTGGGCATATTAAGGAAGACTTAAATAACATATGCATATGGCTGCAATTGAACAAACTTAAAATTAACGTAAATAAAACTAAATGCATGGTGGTAAACAGTAATTAAAGCATTAATTTGTCTATGTAGGGAAAAGCTATTGAACAAGTCAATGAAATTAAATATCTAGGGGTTATATTGGACAAAAATCTAAACTTCAATAGCCATATGATTTATGTGACAAAAAAAGTGTCTAAAAAAATAGGCTTTCTTAGAAGGATACGGAATTATGTAACCACAATATGTGCCGTCAACATATATAACACGATAATAAAACCTCATTTCGAACTTTGTTCAACGATTTTATTCATGGGTAATAACGAGCACATAAACCGGTTACAAGTGATGCAAAACAAGGCTATGAGAACTATTCTCAAGTGCAATTATTACACACCAATTGCATGGATGCTGGACTGTTTAAAGTGGTTGAACATTACGCAAAGAATAACCTTTAACGTGCTAATATTCGTAGTTAAAATGAAGTACAACATGGTGCCGAAATATCCAACATCAAACATCGTTTACACCGGAGACACTCAGCCGTATAATCTCAGATCAAACAACGACTTCAGACTCCAACTGTATAGAGACTCTAGGACTCAAAATATGGTTAAATATCGCGGCCTTAAGCTATTTAATGAATTGCCTCCTGAAATAAAGAATGAACCGGTTTTAAATAGATTCAAAAAGCTCCTTCTGCAACACATTCGACATTCAGTACAATAAGAAATGTTAGTTGTCTATCTACCCGCTCTCAATGTATATTTATTTATTGTTTTAAATCTTTATTGAATGAATTGTAATAGTAATAATTTACTAAATAAATATATACATACATACATACATACATACATACAAACACAGCACAATCCAAATCCACCATTATCTAAAAAAAAAAGCTGTGTTTACTCATGGATTATGTTAATAACACAAAAAATGATCTTATAAACCACCCATGGTAAAGGAAAAAATTCTTTATTCACTTATAGCAGTTATGGACAACGTTATATTGTTTTCGGTACAAAACGTAAAACTCTCTCACCCTGGATCTGAGCACATGTAATACCTACTACAAAAATAAACCAACGCATTAAGTGAATTTTGCATTAAGGTGGAAATTTATTCCCACAATTAAGTTGGAGAATTAAATAAGCCATTGCCGGTGGCAAAATGCAATCCAAGATTAGTCGAATTATTCTTTTTTGTTATATAGGGCATTAACACATAATGAGGAATACGTATTCCTGCAAATTTTTTTTTCAGTTGTTTCGTATTCTCTGTAAGGCACATATCCGCTAATCTTCCTGATTTTGATGTTTGGCCCGTACGACCCAGAGTGCTTGATTTTTCTTCTCCGTAGCAAGGCAGTTACACAACCAAGCAATTTCCATTGGGCCGGTATCAAATTTTGAACCGTGATACCTAAAAAAATTACTAATAAACATTCATTTCTCTGTTTGTATCTTATTTAATTTGAAACGATTCGAGCACTAAATTAACATTATCCTTATATTCTAAAAGATGTGCCTTCTTTATAACAATTATGTACACAAAAGGTCCATTATATGTCTTTAAATCTTTAAAATACCCAACGGCATATAATTGTAAGGCTGGTGGTTGTTTTTTGGACAAATACAAAGCCACTGCTTCAGAAATATCATTGAAATGTTTCCCTCCGATATCCATGCTAACAATCAATGTTGCAAATTCTTGCAGTAGTTTCGATTGAAGCTTAAACTCTTGCGTTTGACTGAAAAAAAAGAAAGAATTTTTACAATTACAAAGGCTTTAAATGGAAGCAATCAGTAGTCTTACGATAAACTAATCTCAGTTTTGCTGTTGACCGCTGTATTTGTCAAGAATCCCACAAGGAATGGAAGAACCTCACTGAAAATAAGTTCAAGTTCTATATTTGAAGCGCTGCAAGGAAATATATCACCTACTTAAGTGTTCTTCTAAGAAGAAAGTCTTTTGCATGCACTGCTAGTACTTTTAACAGCGAAAAACATCGATTTAACACAATTGGATCCTTGTCTTTCACCCTCTCAACAAAAGGTTGCCATATGCAGTGCACCAAGGGAAGAAATTCATCTTCGTAGTCTTTAAGCAAGGGCAAACCGGTTATGAGGCATTCTAATGCAACGATTTGCTGCATTTTTTTCTTGGATGAAATGAACTTTAAGATTTGTCCAATAATCTCGATTGTTAGCTTAACGTAACGAGGTAATTCCGGTTTTGATGGTTCATCTGGTATTCGATTGACTTCTTCTTGATCCCTTATGTCAGTTTCACTGGTCTTATTATCATTAGTCATATCTTCCATGAGGGTGTCTTCATCTCGAGGTTTATTCAGTATGCTCATCCACTGCAAATAAGGATCTTGCTCTTCGATTTGCATATCAGCTTCTTCATCAGCTTTTTGTCCCAGATCGTCGACATGACTAGTCCACTTGGGAACATTTGAAAAGAAAACGTGAAACACTTTCAAATATGATATCACGTTATCCGATTGATGAGCTTTTGAACATTCTTCTTGAATTACGGAGAAAATTGATTCTAAGTATGCAACTGTGTTGAGAGAGCTATATTGGAGAACAACTGATAAAATATCACACGCCGACTGACTTTCTGGGGACTAGACATAAAAAATAAAATAAAAAAAGAAACGGTGAAACTTAAAGTGCTAATTAAATTATACTTACTCTTTTTAATATCGTTCTCATATGATAGGAAATGTAGTCCGTATATGCTTCAATTAATTCATATATTTCGTGGAAACCTAAGGCCTTGCGCATTGCTGAAAGAGCATAACTCCCACACAGGTACACATTATAATTGCTACTTCCTAAAAGACATCGTACAAACAAGAACAAAGATTAGGTAAAGTATACTGTTATGAAGATAAGGATTGTTCAAAAAATGAATTCTTTATCATACTGATTCAAGTGTGAAGTTATGCTTCGGAAATGTGCTCTTTTATGACGCTCAGTCGATGCATTGGGAGCTCTAAGTAAGTTGCGTGAACTGACAAGCATGCTGATGAAATTGGTATTAAGTTCTAATTCAAGCAGCAGTTGAACATTTCATTTTACATCGCCAATTCTCAGCAATCAATGACAACTTTTGAACTTTTGATAACTTCGTTATCCACCGGTTGGATGGTAAAAAATCTAAATGTCTTTTCTTTTGTGCGAAAAGAAAAACGAAAACGTAATGACATAGTCAAGTACGTTCTTAACTTTGTCACCATTCTCCGGCGATATTATATTCCCTCATTTCATGAAAATTGCTGTTCTTAAGATTTTACTTACTTACCTGCTTTAAGCAGAACTTTATGAAGTGATTGAAAGACAAATGGTTTAAATTGTTCTCCCATCGCAGAGGCAATATGTCCAAGGGCATCTAAAACAATGCATGTATGCAGTACATTTAGTTGCGCGTCAGCAAAAGTTACCGCATTCATTCGTTCATCTGCAAAAACAACACATATATTTCTATAGAGCTACATTCGATGTATTTTATTAACTCACCTTCATCGTCCGAGTCATCTGAATTGCAGTCCTGTACTCTTATCTCGACTGCTGACTCATACAATCCAGGTGTACGATCAACATACCACTCGGATTTCTAACAAAAAATAAATAAAATAAATCTGAGAGTTCCAAGTGCCACTTGAGTACCTTTTTAACTTTAAGTCTTCGCATTTGATCAGGTCGCAAAGCCAAATGCCAGTGCCTTTCATCAAGAAGTTCATTGAGTAATGAAGCAACTAGATCCTTCCTTTTTATAGCCAATTCACTTGTCAATATAATTCCACTGATGAGTATCACTTCATTCAAAACCTCATCACTAGTGTGGAGTAGTTCCATCAAGTGGTCGAAAACCACATTACATATTTCCGGACGACCGAGACTTCTGCATATATCAGACAATGCACCCAGCACACGGGCAGAGTCAATATTTTTAAATCTTCTCCATGATTTTGTATGTAGGACATGATCATCTTCGCAGATATTCCGCAGAGCATACTCTTCAATCAGTAAATCTCCCTGCATTTTCAATTCAAATGCTGAAATCAAACAAAGGCAGAATTCTTCCAGATTTTTGGAAAATGTGAACAACATTTTCAATCGGATGTTGGAAATGTTTTGGAAGAATCCTTTCAAGAACTGAAACTCTGCGTACTGTTCTTCTTCGTCGCATCTGTTAATGACACGCGGAAGTCTGGTTAAATGTTTGTCAAAAAGAACATCTACAAGATCATCGAAAATAAAGTTGCAATCTGAACGTTGTAAAGAATGCAGGGTCAGTTTGCATTGTTTCTTAATTGTCTCATCTTCATCCTGTGACATTGCCATAATTGATTCTAAAAGCTCAACGTTGTTTTGTCCTAATCGTTGAGAGCCTTTCTCTAACAATTGGCAACAAAGTTTCGCATATTCAAAGCGAACTTTCCTTGATTTATTTGCCCGGAGAATTGCTAACTTAGGTAGAAGTCTGCTTAGCTTCGAAGCTGTTTCATCGAACCATGTGGATGTTCTCCCTTCAGATTGAAGTTTATTCAGCTGTTCCTTCAGATCTTTTTTCGCATGTTTGGGGTTCTTAATATAATTGTCATCGTCATCAATTGTTTGCGATTCAAAGCATTTTGTCACAAGATCGATGAAGGATTTTTGATCGTATGACGGTAGAGATCCACGGTCGCCTTTATCAAACATAATAAGAAGAATCCGCCCCAGAGTTTTAATGGCTGTCTGTAAGAATCATTGTAGACTAAAATATATTAATAATATTAACTTGCTTACGGAAATCAAAGTTTCTCCAAGTTTTTCATCAGGAAGGGTCGTCTTGAATAGGACCGTGATTATTTTTGGAACAAATATAAAAACAGTATCAGCCACTTGGTTACGCAGTACAATGTCTAAGGCATCGGCTCCATCGTGAACATAGAAGACTGCCATTAGGCAATTCATAGATGCAATCCTGAATTTAAATAAAACTAATTCAAGAACGATTATAACGGTCATTACTTACACTAATTTCCGAAACTTCTCATTCGAAATAAACTCAACACAAGTCAATAGTATTTGTCCCATGAACAACGCTGACTCTGTGGTGTAATATTGTTCCAGAACATCCGAAGTGGAACGATTAAAGATTTCTGTTATGCATTCAATGGTAGCAAGTTTTATTTCCTCCGAAAGATTTTCTTTTACAGAAGCCTTCTCACAATCCCGGATTTGTTTGATTAGAATTAGTAACATCGTTTTAATAGCTTTTACATCTTTCAGGTAAGTTCGGGATATTACCGTCTTCATAAGTCGAATGATGCCAGCTTGTAGTTCTATATTTTCGCTGCGATTGGATGTAAGGAAAAATGACAAATAACAATTTATTAAATAGAATTTCTCTTACCCATTTATTTTGTCCAATTTCAGCATCAACGGTGACAATAGACGAACTTGGAACATTTGCATTTGTATGCCATCATACTTTTGTAGTTCTTTTTCAGCAGCATTTAAAGTTTCCTTGTTTGGTGTACGGATAAAATTCTCAACGGACCTTTTAGCACGTGTTACGAATTCTTCAAAACCAGCCATAATTTCAATAAATATTGGAAAAAATACAAAAATCAAAAATGATAAGAACTCAAAGAAAGTGCAAACTCAAATTTTAATATTTCGCCGACAAGAAAACAGCTGCTTTTGTTTATTGTCAAATTTTTGACAGCGAAGCGACATACTTAGAACTGTTTGATTAGGAATGGAATGGAATCGAATTAGGTAAAAACGACTTTTTGTTATATGATGGATTGTTTCGATAAAATGATGTGAGGTGAGAAAAGTTTGTTAGTTAGTTCAGAACAGCTGAGTATCATATCTATACTTACATAGATTAGAATCTAAACAAAACAACTTACAAGTTTTAAGCAGCACTTCTGTCGTAGCATGAAACCTGCGCTGTTTCGAGCCGACAATAAAATTTGCGAACTATATGTACCGAAAATGTAATACCGTACAACACCAATGGTTGCGATAAACAAGGTTTTGGACCTCTATAGGTTGCTCTTTTTACTTTGATGGTCAACTTATTGCTAAAAGTTTTAAGAAATTGTAAATACCGATCAAATCCACCTCTTATCAAGTTTTGTTTCCGAATTTCTCTTTCTACGAGAAAAATAAATCAATCTTAGGTTTTAAAAAAGGTTTTAAAAATTTGGGGTCCCTTAACAGCTTTTAATGTACCTAAGTAATATGATTGGAAGCCATTGCATGTATTCCAGTGTCATGATCAGCTGTTCGCATGTTTATATTTGCTTGCTGGTAATTTAAAACTTGTTTAGTCATAGAATTTGTTATTTATTTGGTTTAACGAATTTCATAAGATGTCGCTTGCAAAATTCCTTAACAAATCCATCGAACAAACTCATCACCTCAATCGAGTATGTTTCCTCAAACCAAGGCAACAAGAACTGCAAATAATTCACCTTAAATCTGGTAAGAATGAGATTGGGCGTAACAATGAAACCGGCATCAGAGATGCAAAGTGTTCAAAGCGCCAATTGCTCTTGGATGTAAACCTGGACAAGTGTCAGATTAAACTACAAGTGTTGGGTGTGAATCCGAGTTCTGTGAATGGATTTATGGTAAAACAAGGCTCCGAAACTCTTGCGTTACATGGTGATGTCCTTGAAATCGTTTACGGTCGTCATTCCTTTGATATTGTTTTTAAACCACCGCCGTCTGATGAAAAGCCAAAAGTTGAAAAAGAACATGCTATATCTTCTACTTCTTCAAATAACGATTCGAAGGATACGTGGGATATGATAGACAATGGTAAACTTGTTATTTTCACAAGTAAAGAGGTAAAATCATCAAATAAAATCGCTGCTTACGACATGGATGGAACCATAATAACTACAAAATCTGGGAATGTATTCCCAAAGAACACCGACGATTGGCAAATTCTACATCCAGATATTCCATCAAAACTGAAGAAATTATCTGAAGATGGCTACAAGATATGTGTGTTCACAAATCAAGCTGGACTCGCCAGTGGTAAAGTAAAGCTGGAGGACTTTAAAAAGAAAATTACAGGAATCGTCGCCAAGTTGAATGTTGCAATGCAAGTGTTTATAGCTGTTGGTGATGGTTTCTACAGAAAACCAGCACCAGGGATGTGGAACTACCTATCTGAAGAAAAGAACGATAATGTTCCCATTAAGTTGGAAGAAAGCTTCTATGTTGGCGATGCCGCTGGACGTGAGGCAGAGGGCAAAAGAAAGCGTGACCATTCCTGTTGTGATCGCCTATTTGCTCTGAATGTGGGTTTGAACTTTTCCACTCCAGAGGAACATTTCTTAAATAAAAAACCAATGAAATTCACAATGCCTGAGTTCAATCCCACAAACCTACCAACGAATGTGACCCACATTTTGCCGAACAGTACAAAAATTCCATCATCGGCTCCCTGCGAGTTAATTATCCTCGTCGGATTGCCAGGTTCTGGAAAGAGCGTGTTTGCCAAAAATACTTTAGAGCAGAAAGGCTATTCCATTTTCAATGCCGATACTTTAGGGAGTACAGCACTATGTGCTAGTCGTTGTGAGAAGGCTTTGCAAGCACAGAAAAGTTGCGTTGTAGACAACACCAACGTTGATGTGGAATCACGTAAGAGGTATCTAAACATAGCCAAGCAATATAACGTTCCCTGTCGTTGTTTTGTAATGAACGTCAACTTGGGTCATTTACAACATAATATTGCCTTCCGGCATCTGACGGACACGAAGCATTCTAAAATCAATCAAATCGTCATGAATACGTTAAAGAAAAAATACAAAGACCCTTCATTGGACGAAGGTTTTACGGAGATAGCTAAGGTGAATCTGAAGTACGAGTTCAAATCTACCGACGAGGAGAAGTTGTACAAACTATACTTGGTCGAGAAATAAACTTTTTTAAACTTGAATTTAAATAAGTCTTTTTATTAGAACTCTAATCTAATGTGAAGATTCTCTTCGCAATGTCTGCAATAAGCCAGTCAACAGAGCTAAGTAACTTTTCTCCAGTCACAGCACTGACTCCAACCACCAGCCAGTGGTGAGTTGTAATGTTATCTAATTCGAGAATCTGTAAAGAAACTCAACATTAGCTAATTTCAGGAAACAGTATAGGTACATCAACTTTTACCTCCTTAATTTCTTGCGATGACAGTGCTCCTGGTAAATCCTGCTTATTTGCCAAAACTAGCAATGTCGCACCGGCCAACCTTTCCTCTTGCAAAAGCACCTCGAGTTCACTTTTACATGTTTCCAGTCGCATTCGGTCGGCGCTGTCGACTACCCAAACCAAACCATCAGTACATTCGAAATAATTCCTCCAATATGATCTGAGAGACTTCTGACCACCGACATCCCACATGTTGAGTGTGTAACCATTGTGCTCTAGAGTTTTTATATTAAATCCAAGTGTTGGCGAAATGGTATCGATTGGCTCTCCATTGAAACGTTTTAAGATTGTAGTTTTGCCTGCATTATCCAGCCCACTAGTAAAGAATAAATTTTATGAGGACCCAGCCAACAAATAGAAAAATCAATGAAAATTTCTCTCAATACTTACAGCAAAAGTATACGCATTTCTTTTTCCTTTTGACGCATTTTCTTTAGAACTGTTAGAAAACCCATTCTATTTTATTTAAATAACAATCTTTAATTATTTTAAAAAAGAAACACAGAACATATGCCGAAAAATAAACTCCTTTGTTTACAATTACTGACGGTGCGGTGACATCATGTATGTCAGAATGACCATTTTCCAGTGTGATTGGTTTAAAGATCTGTTCGTTTTGATATTAAGCCAGTTGAAGGTACTAGGCATGATTGCAGCATTAGAGAATTCATTAATTGATTTGAGCTGGCTGAGACACTGTAGTCTTTCATCCATTTCAATCTCAAGCGTAATTGCAAGTGTTATCTACGATTGCATGATCTTTGAATAAAAGTTCGGTCTTTTTTGTCACTTTGAAGCTTGGGCCTGGGATTCGAAGATTTTTTTGCTGATATGTCGCTGTCCACTCGTAAGATATTCTCAAACCAGGCAAACCTCAGTGGCAGCTTCAGTATTCATCGCATTTTGATAAATGAAGTTTATATCTCTATCGAGATGTAAAGTTAAATTCCTGACCTAATGTGAAGTCAAAGTTATCAGCGGTGACTTTTAGTTATTATTGATAGCATGTACATAATTTTAGTTTGTCTTGGTTAGTCTTAAAACTAATTTAATTTTAGTTTTTGTTTATTTATTTTCTTTGACTGACGTAAATGCTTCAACAAATTTCTTGAAAGATTAATCCTACGCATTATCTGCCTTGTTACGAGATGACGGAAATCATGATAACCCATCTCTGCAATGAAATCCGTGGAGTAATTTGAATAGCTTTGAGAAGGAATTTTTAAGTTGCACAGTACCCTGCACTATTTCAAGTCTTAATCCCTTAATCCATTTTCAAGTCGAGCCTATTCAATTTTCAGAAACACATTCCGAGTAGGGCGGGTCTTGATGCTGCTTGAGCAGAATAATTTAATCTTCTATTTTTTTTTTTTTAGAAAATATTCTCAATTATATACACTATTTTTCTACAAGAAAAATACTTTATTATAACAATTTCATACCTCTCGTTGTATTTTGAAATACCTTGCCTCTGGCAGTGCTGTTCTCCATTACTCCAGTTACGCCCTCTGTCCAGCTTGTGGAAATATTTTCTGTCAGAAGATTTCAATAATTTCATTGGTTGCTCTGTCTTTGATTTAAGATTTTCTAAAATATTCGAAATTAAGATTGAAAATGAACGTATCAAGGGTAAGATAGAAAGAAAACAATCCCCAAATAGATATACTTATAAATTGTATTAACATTATTAAACAAATTGATACAAGAATTAATCACCATTATATTACGTAATCCCAATAATATTATATCTTCAATAATTTCAGGCTGTTATTCGTCGGTTTGCTACTAGCAACGTCGCTAAATCCGGTGAAGTCCATGAGGGATATACTAAAATTAAGGATATTCAGGCGAATTTCCAAAAACCTGACGGTAAACCAGTTTTTCTGAAGGGAGGTGCAAGGGATCAGGTGTTATACCGCTTAACAATGGGTTTGTCACTCTTAGGACTCGGTGGAGTAGCAAAACTCTTCTGGGATTTGAGCGTTCCAAAAACCGAATAAGCTCTTTAGTTCCAAAAACCCTATCTTAACCGAAGAACAACAACAAAAATCCGAAATTATATTTCTGTGTTTTGAGTACCTAGTCCTGCAGTTCCCTAACATGTGGAGAATAACTATTATAAAACAACATTCTATTGTGCATTTAAAATGGAGAAATATACTTTAATTTAATTGTTACTACTTGTTAGTATGTAATATGTTTTTTACTTTGGCAAGGTAGAAAGTGAAGGTGACATCGAATGAAGATTTGTATTGAAATTTTAACTGGGCGTCTGAAGTGCGTATACGCATACGTAGACTACAATATGCAGAGTCTCCATTTTTTTACCCAGACTTTGCTTTTAATCTGAGCGAGCTTCCACAGATTTATCACTGCACAAAAGCTGGAATTTACCAAACTTATTAAACGATCGTATTTATATAGTCTAACATGTTACGACAATTTAAATAGTTGAATTTTTCTAGCAGGCAGTTGTTATTCATTATTCGTATCAAGATTCTAAGATATTTCCACCAAACTGGTACCTCCGGGTGCTTTTGTGTGAAAACTAACTTCGAACTTTGTTTTCGTCGGTTTTAGGTAAAAAACAGTCACGAGAAAGTCTTCAAAGCTGGGATAATCAATTTTTCTTTATTTTAGTACATTAAGTAAAAGTCTGAAAGGAAAACAAGACGACTACTTGGTAAGATGCAGACGGGCCATGAATATCAAAATCGCTCCAATCGTCAATAAGCAGCTTAATAACAAATAGATACTACCGCTCTGGTCTGGTGAAGAAATGGTTATATACGCGCACAAATGAAAAGAAAATTTAATCAATTGGGTTGTGCGATACTGGTGGCAGATGGATAAAGATTGGGCCACCTTTAGAGGTTTCTTGGTAGATGCCCAGGGTCAACCTAGACTAAAGTACAGCAAATCCACTCCAATTTCTGTTTAAACGGGTGATACTGCACCAAAGTTTTATCATTTGTTCTCGCTCTGATAAAGGCAGACAATACCTACCTGATATGACCCCTAAAAACCACCAAGAGTTGAGTGATGTTTCATGTTCTAAAATCCAGAGCAACGTGATTTTGCTGACCGTGTTCAATGTCGTTCCGATATCAGTTTGAAGAATGTGGATTTGAAAGCGAGAATGGAGCTTTTTCATCAGATACCCTCGATTGTTTACGGCTGATGACTATTTCCATAAATTCTCTCGCATGGTTTGGTCCTATATTACCTCACCATTTATGACATCAGTAGTTAGCCAATTATTCTCCCTTTTTCTTAAGCACAATCTTCTAAATTTCAGTTTACTTCTGACATACCAATTTGTTTTATTTCCTTGTTTGATCTAGCAGTTCCTGAGTACGCGCACAATTTAAACTAAAAGAAACGTTTATCGTAAACTCAAATTCATTTATTATTTTCATCAATATCGTCAATCACACTTTTCAGGCAATCTTTCGTTGATATTTTATCCAAATCACAAAATTTCGTTAGATCCATCTGTGCGATCTTCTCGATCATCTCTTTAATTTTTTCTTGTCTTATAATAGATTTAACTGTCATTCGGGTACGTTTTTCTCCTGACGTCGGCTTATGTAGGGCACTTTCACTTTTACTTATGTGCTCCTTGGAGTCATTTTCGATAACAGAACCCTTAGAACGATAGTGTTGTTCGATAATCTCACGTAATTTCGCTCGGGTGGTTTTAGTAAGCTTCCCTAGTGCAATATTTCTTAGCTCGTTGAAATTTATTTCTTTCGTTTGAGTTGAGGAGCCTTCTTCCAGAGACTCATCATTCGTGATAACTACACCATCATCTTCATCATCAATGGGCTGAGTGGTGTTTGTTAATTCATCAATTACAGTTGTGGACTGTTCATCTGCGATTACAACGGATGCGTTGATCACTTCTTTGGAAATTTCAATTTCAACAGACTGCTCCTCAGGAGATTCCACTGGCTGGACAATAACTTTAATTTCATCAAGTTTAGGTTCTTCTACCGTAACTGTTTCAATTTCAATCGATGGTTCTTTTTCTTTCTTTTTGAGACCTGGCTTTCGCTTCATTATTCCTACACACGGTTTCGTTTTTACTTTCACTGGCAACAAAGAATTATATTGTATTCCTATGTTGCTGAAGCAATCAATGAATTCAACGACTTGAAAGTTTTCCTGCAGGTAATGCCAATCACCATTGAATTTACTTTTTGCCTCCACTAATAGGTGAGTATAATCCATTAACTCATCATTAAATTTTAGATTTTCCCTCTTATCATATCTCCAATCTGAACGAATCTCCATAAATCGAGACACCCCACTCTGGGCAGCCAAATTTGATATGTGAACCGAGACATTGGTTGAAGCTGCCTCTATTCTATGCAAGCGAGATAAAGCAACTCCGCCTGGATAATTCGTGCTAGAAACAACAAGTAGGAACAGTGTCAAAAGAACATTTAAAACTACATGACCACCAGCAATAATGGCTAGAAATCCTTGCCATAGGGATTTTCCACCGTTTATCCATCTATAAGCAAATTTAATATGTTATACCTTTGTCGTGGCAAAAAAAGAAAAAGGAAAAAAATACTCACAGTCTGTTGCAAGCACATGCTGCAGCGATATTTAATGGTGGGAATATGTAAATTATAAATCTTAGCTCCTTATGTGGTAGAAAAGAGTATAAAAATACAAATGCAATTGCACTGATTACAAGTGGACGAATGCGAGGCTCCAAATAGAGTCCAAGTGGAACGAAGAGTAAGGAAAATCCCATTGCTCGCGGTATAGCGGAATAAAAATACCACAAAAATGGTGATGTCTGTTGGAAAGTTTTGGCCAATTAGCTTGTCACTAGGTTTGAAAGTTCACTTACGCCCCAGTTCGCACTATTGTTTAAAATTGTATTGTACCATAGAACTTGTCCTTCTGGCCATAAAGGACGTTGCCAGAAAAACGAATCGACAATTACAGTTGCAGAGAGAATAATGATTCCAGCAGGAATCGCCACTCGTACCAATCTGAAAGAAATAGAAGGCTTGAGTGAGTGTAATCTAAAAAGCAAATAAAAAATGTAAACGGGAAGGAATTCGAGAAGCATAGTTAGGTATACAAATTATAAAGAAAAAATACTACTTACTCGTTTATAGTGATTTTCCTTGTGTATAAATCAAATGCCAATAGCAGCCCAAAAAATAAAGCAAGTTCCGATCGAAAGACTATAATCGCTAGACCAGAATATATTATGAAATTTTTGTTATGACCCTTCATCCAGTACGATATCGCTGAGAGCACTACCAAAAAAGGAAAATATTTTCAAAATATTTTTTCACATCTTTACATTCATTTTACCCAAAGGCAATGCCATAATGTTTGGTAAAGTTCGACTCATGTAGAACATAAAATGAAACTGTGATATTGTTAACAGTGTGCACCAAATCGAAGCCATAAGTCCAAATTGTTTGGTAATAATTTTTCTCAAATTGTTCCATGATGCTGCAATCGTTCCGGCTAGAACCAGTCGAACTATTAAAGAATAAGAATTACAAATTTCAAGATTAACGTTATAGGTAAATGGTTTGTATTAAAATGAAGGTTTCATGTTTACCTACATATTGTGCCCAGAATTTATGAATTTCTAGCGCTTCGAAGAGTAAAATAAATGGTGAAGAAATGATGGATATAAAAAGCGGTCCAATAAATGTTCGTGGTACAACTCCAGGAAATTCATGATGATCGTACTGAAATTTTTGAAAGTTTTATAAGAATTATTCATCTAAATTGTTTTGTAAAATGGTTTTTAGTTGTTCAAGTCTGTGTGTGGTCTTTTTCAATGCACTTATGTATTTTATAGGCTACACTACATTAATTGTGATCTAAAGAGTTAGACGAATCTACATCTGTGACGAGAGAATTAGAGGTGCAATCCACAGAATTTGTAGGAGATGTCACGATCTTCATTTATCGCGACCTGAACCATTTGATCATTTACCCACCGGGCATGGTATAAAACCGAAGGTAAGGTCTCAACACAAAGAGAAAGTAATTTATTAGACATGAACAACATTGTGCGCAACGCAAAGGCCTTAAATTCCACTTAACTATCATTACTACATTTTGGAAGACCAACGGGCTGAAGAGGTCACCTTGTCCGAGTGTGTCGCTACAACTACGCTACGCTACCGAGAGTAGGATATGCTCTTTGAACCTTACAGCAATGCAATGTAACAAAAGCGCGTTTGAATTGTATATGTATGTAGATATACGTATCAGTTGTGTTTCTAACAATTATTAATTCTACTGACCAGAGACCTGTTTTTAATATCGATATACGAATTGTTTATTTCTCAACTCATTCTATTTTCTTCGATTTTAAAATTCAACATAGTATTTTGAATACAAAAACATATATGTACGCATGTATGTAAATATAGAATACCTGGGAAAAATTGTGCCTCAAGTAAAGAATATCATGCATAGCCTGAAGATTGAAGCTTTCCTCAACTTTAGTAAACGGTGTATAAAATAAATGCGCCGCTGCCGTAACAAACAGTATTAAACTCATTTTCACGATTAAATTCTACTTTTATGTATAAGAAAAACACCAAATTGGAGGCAAAATTAAATGCTATCTTTAAACCGATAAACAAAAGGTAAATGATATCACGCAGCAATTACATAATTCATTTGCAACATTACTACTAAAAGACACGAAATTTTATCAAATTTTCTATAATTTAATTCGTTTTCTAAATTTATTCCGTTAGATTTAGCATTATTTTATAAATTCTCGGTAAAGTTCCAAAACGAAACTACTCTAGGAAATGCTAAACTCGTTTTCACGTTACGAATGAAGTATGGAATATCGTTTAATCGAAAAGTAAAAAAAAAAAGAAAAAAAAACTACATCAAATATGCAAATTGTCAGAAAATACACTATGAAATATAAAATGTTTAAAAATAAACACCGCGATGTTTATTTTTGTTCCAAAATGCCACCCACTAAATCCACCGCAATTTTTTTTATTATAATTGAAATGTCAAACGCAGCTGACTGAAGTGCATATGTAACTCCATGTGTAAAAACAATTTTTCAGTTTTCTATTGAACTGCAGGTGGCGCAGTTGATACTCTATTGTTGCGGGCGAGTTCGTAGAGATGTTATTTATGCAAATAAAAGCAAGTGTTCATTGATTACCATTTTTACCTTTAAAGATGTGGAACTTTTTCGTTAAAGAATTTTATGTTT
Source organism: Criorhina ranunculi (assembly GCA_951813785.1). Lineage (NCBI taxonomy): Eukaryota > Metazoa > Arthropoda > Insecta > Diptera > Syrphidae > Criorhina > Criorhina ranunculi. Next base: position 17,731,906 of record OX638381.1, read on the forward strand.
TTACTTTTCCAACAGGAGATGATTCTTGCTGAAACAGATAGTACTTAGGGCCGTGGGTTCAGCCAGCTGTTGGGATAAAAGTATGATATTGGTATTATCTTACGTTCTCAGCGGGGCGCCATAGAATCTTTTACGGCGATTGAAGATGGGGTGAAACAAGATTGGTAAGGAAAAAAATCTAATAATATATATGCTGTCGAGGAACAAAGAAATATATATCCACTGTTTTAGACAAAACGCTATTATTGACAGTTTTACACTAGTAAAGGAGTTCACCCACCTCGAAAAAAGCAGCCCGATACTGGGTTCCTTCGAAAGAAAAATACTTTGTCGCATAACTCTATTTTCGCTTATTGAGTGCATGGGAAAGGCGAATGGAGGATACAACCACGAACTTTATGAGCTGTACCAAGATGTGGATGTAGTTTGAAAAGCTGAACCACGTCGACTACATTGGCTAGGACAATGATTCAGCCAATAGAATCTTCGAAAAGTAGCGCTTAGGTTCGACATGATCAGGAAGACCGAACGTCGGTAATAAGGAGTTTTCGCGGATGATAGGATGGGCCTGACAAACTGGCAGTAACATGCCCGGGATCGGATATGATGGGAGGCTGCAGTGTAGCAAGCAGAGACTTTTGACGGGTCGGGACTCGGGAACTCCTTGAGTATATAAGTGAAGTATGCACTCGTATTGAAATAATCTCTAAAGTTGATTGTAAAAACAAGTGTTGATGTAAAAGAACTTGAACTCAATTTGCTACAGCCAACGTCTTGAAGCGACTGCCTTTACAAATTTCCATATGCAAAAGTACCGCACAGGCACTTTTATGACCACTTCTTTTCTTTAACATCAAAACTACACACATCATTGCCTTTTGTTATTTTTGTACCACCCTGAATTGCAATATATTTAAAACTACCAAAAAAAGAGAGCGCTACATTTACTGACAGACGATGTCGCCACTTGTGGTAGTCTTTAATAAATTAAATTTCTTACAGATCCTGAAAAAAATAATAAAAATTGTTTAAGACGATATATACTCACCCACACGGCTAAAATGGAGTTTTCTAAATTTTTTATTCTTTTTTTTAATTAAAAATGCAACAGACCTGGCAGACAATCCTCGAATCGCTGGATGCGTAATAATGACTACGAATATGTATAAAAAAGCATTTCGCTCGATTTAGAATTCATTTCCACCGCCTCTTTGATTTTCAGCAATTTAGCAACGAATGTGCAACAGTTGAGAAAATATCATTTCGTCAAGGATCATAAAATTCATAAGAAAAGAAAAAAAAAAAACAAATCTGCAAGATTCTCGAAAGGATAATGCGAGTAGGTATGTAAATTGACATAAAGTCTTTTTTTTTTTTCTCAAGACGAAATGTTTTTGCAATTCTTTGGCTGCAAAAAAAATCCCATCACTTGGGAGTTGTTGGTCCGGTAAAAGTATTTTTATTTAGGAATTTACATTATTTTAGCAACTAACGTTACAAGTCTTGTTTTCGTTTAAAGACGAATTTAAGAAAAGTTGACAGTGACGAAGATGGGGGGTAAATTGAAATAAGGAAATCGAAAATGGAATTACAGAGATTTTATTGTAAATGAAAATGGAGCTCAACCTATGCGAGCACCAAAAGAATTTTCAAATGGAATTCAATGACCGGTCTTCGAAAAACTAAGAAGCTCAATAACTCCTTAAACAATAAGAGAAGTCAAGAAATGCTTATCTTTTTACAAATTTACACACTGGACCAGCGTCATACCAGAGAACTATAAGACTGAAAAGCTCGCCAAGTATGGTACTTCGGGAGGTAAACTCGAAATCTAGGTATGTAATCAGCAGGAAAGAACCTTAGATAATCCAATGATATCACGTATCCACACTACCAAGCAGATTTGGCTGACGCTGGATATGAAACGCACGCAACAACGCTAGGCCTCTTCTTAAGTGATTGCTGTAACTGTCATAAATCCGCAGGGAAAGAGGAGGGTTTCCTTTACCTCCTGCCATCTCCCTCAAAAGGAACATATTTTTTCAACACCCTGCGCTTTGAGGCTTCAAGTGTTAAGACGAGTGGAATGGGGAAATTCTCCCGAAGATCATGGTACCATAATCGTCCTCAATAGTCTAAATGGGCTGGCGCATGCTAGGTGCCACTATGACCTAATCTAACCTTATCACTGGACACTGCTTGTTGCTGACAGAATTAAAAGCGTTTCTAACATCTACAGTTGCCAGCTTGACAATTTTTCTTGAATTTTAGCTGCTAGGCTGGGTTTTATACAAACCTTTTGGTGATAATTTTCAAGACCCTTGCTGGTTCACAATCTGATCCAGAAGTTCACAGCGAATATCAGTTCTTTGTGTTGAATAGTGAGATTTAGTTTTGTTGTTCGGATTTTTGAAGGTATGTTTGCACGATGTTCTTCGTTTTTCATTTTTGGCACGTTGAGGACGTTCACTTTGCGTATAACAACTACATAATAACCTAGTCTCATTTTTTTCGGTAACTCTATAGAATTCTTTCATTCAAACTCATAATTAATCTTAATAAAAAACAAAAATCCTAATTCAACATAAAATTAGTTCAATATCCCTTTGGTATTCGATACCCCTGAGCTATTTCTTCGCCCGAGTTCCTCCTTAACATCCAAACCCAGCCGCACAAGGAAAACCATGAATAAATATTCCAACTAAACCAAACCAAAATGATTCATTAAATCTTATTTATAGTCAGCAATTTTATGCACTTAAACCGCGTCTATCATCGAAGATCATGATGCGGAAAAGATATCAAAATGAGCTACAGCACAACGTGTCTCCGAACAGCAACCGTATCCAAGAAACCAAAAATTACCCAGAAATCATTTACGCTAAGGGAAGAAAACGAACAGAAAAACCAATTTAAAACCAGAAAACAGAAAGAAACTTACAAAAATAATAATATTATTATTAATTAGTTATAGACAAAGAGTTATACATTAAAAGTGTATATGATATACGAGATTTATTCTAGGACTTTTCGTAGTCGGAATTCAGTTTATCCGCAATGATGCTGGGCCTAGGAGTACCGCGATCACTCGACAGCATATGTAGCAACAAATCAGAATGCCGTCGAAGCGTTCATTCGTTCAAGCGCAGCATGAAGCGAACTCTCATTCTTTCAGTTTTGTATATTTAGAGTGGGGTTCGTCTTCCGAATCCGTAGCCCTGATGCTGATGATGTCTCTGCTGTGGCTGCAGATAGAGATGATGCTTTTGACTTGGGAATGATACCAAAACGACCCGTGCATAAGGTTTCTAATTGAACATTTTATTTGAAATGGAGAGCAACATACTGAGCAGCAAAAAATAAAAAAACGGTTTTGCCAGAACCAATAGTAACACGATTTTTGTCTTTTTTGATGGCACACCTAGCACTCAAATTATCCGAGTTAGTACTTTCAATAAGTACCTAGGCGATAACAAGAGCAAATATCCTCAAATGTTTAAGTTAAGTGATCCCCGTGTCGCCAGAAATGACAGCTGTCATGATTTCGTTTTCGAAATATGTACATATATTGTTGTCAGTTGTGGCACATTTGATGCGCGCAAACATAAAACGGATTTTTCGCCATTCCCAAGTACTTTGGATGTCTTTTGCGCGATTTTATCCGTTCAAAGGGCCCGCAAAGCAGTAAAACATTTGGTTTCTTTCATCACCCAAGTGTTTGAGTTAGCACCATTTTTCATTTTTTATTTTTTATTTTTTTTTTCGTCATCGTTCCACTAACGTTCACGGTGATCTCAAAAAGCCGTTGCGAATTTTCTGCTTTCGTAATTTTGTGAGTGGAGGAAAGAAATCACTTTGATTCGTTCTAGAAAGGAATAATTTCTTCCTGAAATTGTCAGTGAATGTGTAAATTGCCGCATAAATGGCTTCTTGGTGTTAAAGAGGAAAATGAAAAATAGATTAAGCGGGGGACGCCTTTGTAATATTACGTAATGAATTTGACAGCTTTTAGAGTAAGATACGCTGAACTTGATCGGATCGTGACGGAAGTAGGGAAGATAGGTTTTATGGTCAACGAGGGCAAAACAAAGTACATGCCTATATCGAAGTCTTGGACAAAACGTCACCCCAAACAAATATAACTTTGAAGTAGTTATGGACGTTGTCTCCCCTGGTTCCGCTATAAGGTCAAGACTGGAGACCAGTACTACGATCAATCGATCAACTCTTGCTGTAGCAAAGCCCGCTCTAGAATAACCTTACTCTATGGCGCGGAGGCATTGACTTTGTCAGGAATGGATGAGGTTGTCTTCGGTTTGGATGATTTACGGTCCCGTCTGCATAGAGAGTGGAGAACAAGATACAACAACAAACTGTATACGCTCTTCAGCGACATTGACCTAGTCAGGGGTGTCCAGATACAAAGACTGAAATGGCTAGGGCATGTAGAGCATGCAGCGCCCCAAGATTCTTCAAATCTACCCCGGAGAGATGGCGTAATAGAGGGAGACCGCGATTGAAGTGGCGCACGTAGTTAGATAGGGCGTATGAAACTGGAGGCAGCTGTCTGAAGGCCGATCTGGCTGGAGTCCCTTGTCGGTTGAAGCCCACGTTCACTGCTATAATAAGTAAGTAAGTAAATAAGAGAGCAAACCAAAGTGCATGCTGGTAATTCAAAAGTTCATTAAATACGCCACAGAACATCAGCCAATAGACCGATATAATTTTGATGGAGTATGGGCCATATAGAGTCCATTGTGCCTAAAAAAAATTGGGTCTACTGCTGGTAAAAATCACTTACCAGATAAATGTATAAATCTAGAGTTTGCAAAGATATTTCGTAGGTCTTCCAGTCCTTAAAAGAAGCTACTGTCATTGTATGACCTAACAGTCTTCGGTTGTAAGCACTAGTTCGCCTTCGGTACAAACTCTAACACCCTTCCTAGGAATCATGATAGAGAATCCCCGATATTATTCTGAGAGTGGGATGTTGTAATCCGTTTCCTTGTGAAGGAGGATTCAGTATTATTTCCGGTGCTGCCATAGCTGATGTTGATCTCTTCAATCCCGTCAAATATAAGCAGTCTGGTCGTTGAATGTTTTGGACATTCGCTAGACAGCATTACTTCCCGAGCTTTTTTCACCTGACCATCGAACCGTCGAGTGGCGGTTAGGCTCTGCAGTTTATAGCCAGCACACCACTTTTGGTTTAAATCGCCATGTTTTGCCAAAAACGTTTTTATTCGAATCTAGTTCGACGTAGATTTTTTTCAATTCGGTGCTCAATATGTATTTTCTTTCCAGTTTTGAATCTAATATTAGGCCGAGGATATTCTACCTAGGTTTCGCTATCAAAACAAAATTTGAAAATATAAAAACTACAAATACAGAAGTTTCGAAATGAATTTAATTAAAGCCAACCAGATGAATGATGACAGCATATGATTCCTCGCAATTCTCATATTTCAGAAAATTTTAACAAATTAGTTGACACCTTTGATCTGTTGCGACATCATCTGCAACACCAAAGTGACAGATACTATCAATTGCCACACTTAAGAAAAACAAAACGAGAATCGCTTGACTCGAATATCAAAGCAGCGAGAGTAACATTTCAATGTTCTCTTTGCAGTAACTTGAGATTGAACTGCAAAGCAAAGCTGCTGCTATAAAAAGAAAAGGATCAGTTGATGCGATGTCAACGAAGGTTGTTATTGCACGATATACTGTAGACATTTCGGCAACCGGATGGTCAGCTACATAAGCGTCTATTTGTCTAACTTCCATGTGATTAAAATGTCAAACCACTTGAAAATGGTATCTGGGTGATCCCGCACCTGATCATAACCACTCAGGCTGGGGTGTGAAAATTCCTTTTGGTGGATATGTAATACAAAAAAAAAATTTGTCACCACATGTTTTGCGTTCCACAAAGAGAGGATACAAGCATCAGCAAACTGGATCAATATTTCGGTATGTCTTTGAATGTCATACCGCTAGGAGCCTCAAGAGGAATTATTTTCACGACCCTCGACTGTACTAAGTGTGCACAGCGCTACTGTGTAGCTGCAATCGTCATGGTTCATAAATATTTTGGTGCGTAGGGCTGCGCTCACTGCGGATGCTCATAAATCCCCGCTTTGACATCGGCTTTATTAGATGATGTTGTCAAATTTTTGTTAATTGTTTCTTCTACTTTTATTTATGATTATCTTACTATGCTCTATATGTATTAACAGTGCGGTTAGTTATTTGTTTTATTCAACGACGGGTGACGGTGTTATAATTTGTCATTTTTTAATGTTTTTCTTCGTTAAAACAAAAAAATCTTTTTGTTTTTACATCATTAAAAAACATGAAGTCAATAAAGAACATCTTGAGACTTTTGTTTTATTGGTGCTGTTAAATATAATAGTTCTTAAATATATGCTAATTATTAAAATAGAAACAAAGCATTTAATTTGATTCAAGGAAACGTCGTCGAGCGTTACTTCTTTGTGTCTAACTTAAGGGTTGAGTATTTAAGCATACCAGTTAACATTCCCAAATAGAATGTGTCAAACGCAACAGCTTCTCCCAGACAATGAAGAGCTAATCCTTCCTCCCATTATAAAAAAGGTCGGTGCAGCTATAAAAAAGTTAAACATAGCAAGGACACCAGCTTTTGATGGCCTACCAGCAGAGCTTTTCAAATACGGACCAAACCATCAACCAAGTATAGGTGGACGAAAGTATGTCCGATGACTGGAGCTCAGCTCCATATACCCCTTACACAAAAAATGAGATCATATGTGTTGCACCAACCATCGACGATGACTGGAGCTCAGCTCCATATACCCCTTACACAAAAAATGAGATCATATGTGTTGCACCAACCATCGACGTATACCTAATACGACCGTTGCATACGGATATACGATCCTATCCAAGCGTAAATGCCTTCTGTAGCACACTTATCGGGAAGTGCGGTTTCCAGTCCGGCAAATCGACTGAGGAGAGACCAAATTTTTACAATAAAGCAAATCTTGGAAAGATCAGAGAATTTCAAGTCGAGAGTCACCACCTTTTCATCAAATTCAAGGCTGCGTATGATAGGATAGCATTCATCATCTCGCGATGTCTGAATTTGGGATTCCGGCAAAAGTGATCCAACTATGCCGCTTGACATTGAAAAATGCGCGATGCAATCTGCAATTTGGAAACAGTTCTTCTGAACATTCCGAAACATGCACCGAATTTCTTCAAGGAGACGCGCTATCATGTGATTTCTTCAACCTTGTCCTAAGGCAGAATAAAGTGGGCAGGGCATGTATTAACACGGAAGTCACAAAATATTTAAAATCATTCGTCCAGTTACTCGGGAAACGTATACGACATTAACTTCATTGGTCGCTTGCAAGGTCCAGTTTAAGAGGGTATCAAAGCAATTGATGAACACGCGAAATGAGTTGGTCTTAGTCTTGAAATGTACAAGGTCAGAACAAAGTATGTACATGTTATCAGCAAATAAAGCATCATTGGTCCCGTTTTTACTAATGGAGAATGGAGGAGAAGGTGGTTAGGATGCGTGGAGGACACAGGCTTCACCGCCCGAAGAGTCTTCGATTCTATTCTGGAGTGTTAATGCGATAGAGGAATATCACACGCTGCTGGCTTAGGATCAGTCTCTGATCGAGCTGGTGACTTTTCTTGGCTGAGGTCCATTTACACTCCCAGTGACTAAACCTCAGTGGATGCAGAAGGTTAGCGGCAACGATAGAAATTTCTAAAGATTAACGTCAAAGTGGTGACACGTTGTCTGAATTATCTGATTAAGAAATGTACAAAAATTTATTTGACAGATAATCTGCTTATGACATCAACCGACTTAAACTGCAAATATAAATTTTTAAGAAAAACCCCATTTCTTTAGTCAATTTCCAGGTTCTTGACCAATTAAAGCGCGTCAGCCTTAGAGTTTCGAACGGTGCCCACTGTTTCTTTTTTGGTTCAGACACATCAATTACGTTTCTTAACATCGAATGTCAGATGTATGACATTTTAAATGTTTATTTAATTTGAAATGATGATAGCACCTCTAATGTTGGTGCATAAAATATTTAAAATGAAACTAATTATTATTTGTAATATGTTTCAGCTAAATTAAGTTATTTTATTAAGAAATCAGTGAGATTTTAGATAATTCTGTTCCGATTTAAGAAGAAAAGGCGTCTAGAGTGCTTGTAACATGCTCGTTCTTTATGAAGGCTGTTTGCTGTCAAATACCTGCTAATGCTTGTTCATAGTATGAACTTCATGGTCTGTTCAATAGTTCCCAAGAGAAGACATAGAAGAAAAGGCTGTTTGATAAAGGACTTTGATAAAAAATGGCGCTAAAATAGCCAAGCTGATTTCGATGTGGTCCTCCAAGCATGAGAGATGCCGATGGCCCGGTATTTTTAAATGATGTCACAACTTTGTGATGGACGCCCGCGAAATATCCAAATTGCACGAACCTTTAGATACTTTAAGAAAATTATTGGCACTATGGGTGCCACGTTTACTCAGAATTGTACAATTCCAGCGACCACTTTGAAATATTTTTTGGACAACTTCATCAACTACCTTGAAAAGAAAATACTTGTCAATATTATTGGACTTTATTGGATTAATTTCTGAGTGAATGCGACTTAACTTGGCAATAAAAGAAGTTCTCTTTTACAATGCCTGCAATTGTTATAGTCAAACTTGTCGAATTGCGCTACGAACTGATTCCTCATCCACCCGAATTTCCAGATTTGAGCGCTTGTGGAAAATGGCCCGATGGGAAAGAAAAATCGCATCAAACGTGGAGATCATCTCTGAATTTACTTTACTTAAGGGGCTCCCAAGCAGTGAAGGGACAGCAGACCTATATCCTCTTCGATCTTCTCCATTTACCCTTCTTGCATACAGGACCAAATATTCAACGAAGAATATTACTCTCAAAAGCGTTCAATATCTGCTCAGCTGCCCTGCTTATCGTTCAGCACACGGCGCAAAATAGTGCAACTGGCAGGGGCAGTGTCGCATAAGTCTTCATTGAAACTCTAATAGGGCGTTCATGGAGTTGATGTTGACTCCCAGGTAGATGAACTTTTTAACTACTTCGAAGTTTTAGCTATCAACTATGACATTTTATCCTAGACATAATTTATTACCAGCAAGTACATACAGTGTTTTGTCCACGTTCACTTCGAGACCAACTTGTTTCGATACAAAAAAAAATATACGTATTTAATTACGTAGCATGTTAAGTTAGGTTAAGGTTTATTTTAAGGTAGTTTTAAGTTAATTTTATTTAGATTTAAGGAAATATTTAAAAAAGTCCTGTCACTAAGTTTTTCTGAAAACAATTTTCTTAGTTTTTCAATAGTTTAGTCCTTAGATTGTTTAAGTAAATTAAGTTAGGTTACGTCGAAAGACATAGATTAAGAACTAAGTTTAGCTTAGAGTGCCCGTGTAGGGCCAGTAAGTTAGTATAACATAGTTAAGTTAGTTAAGCTAGTTTTTAGCGTTTTTTTTCCTAGCATATAAGAGTAAATGAATTAAAAATAATAAAAATGCATTAAAAACAAAACAAACAACCAACTTGTTTCGCCTGTTCATCAATTGCTGTGAAACCCTCTAAAACGGGACGCTGGGAGCGACCGATGATGTCAATGTCGTCTGCATTTCCCCAGTAACTGGGCGGATTTGTTAAAGATAGAGGCTTCCGTGTTAACTCCTGCCCTAGGCACTATTCTGCACCAGCACGAGGTTGAAGCATCTACTTGCTAAAAATCCGGTGTTTCCAAATTGTACATTGCACGATGTGTTTTCCAGTGTCAAGCAGCGGCACAGCTTATTCGGCCATCGCTCCGTTGAGCCTCAAGACAATGAATGCTTTGATATGCGATCGTAAAGTGGATGAAAAAGTGGTGAGTCTCGACTTAAAATTTGTGGGTTTAGGATTTACCTTAGTGTGAAGATTTGGTCTATCGTCGATCTGTCTAGCCGGAAGTCGAGTGTTAGTGTGTTGCAGATAGGTGTGGGGACATTCACACATAACGTTGGATTGAATCTTTATATGCGACATTAAGGATGTCAAAGAAAATTTCTCAACCTCAACAAAATTTCCTTCATGACTTAGGTACCTAGCAAAGACCATTTATGTAGTATTTATGTATGTATCTACCTCTTAACAACAGCAAAATATCTGATTTGTGACTTTAAAAAAAAAAGATTGTCGCGTGTAAATTGTCTGTATTTCATACCACGAAAATGAATGAATTCAAATCCAAGTAATTAAATTTAATTTGTATTTGTACACCATAACCTTAGTATTCAAACTTTCACAGATAGTTTTATCTACACAGATAATAATTAGCGATGAAATGTAATAACCATACATCAAATATACGCCCGCTATAGATTTATCCGAGGGATCCTACCTAATAATCACATTTGAGAAAAAGATTAAACAAATATATTTCGTTGGGGGAGGAATTCGATTTTTTTTTTTGTTTTTTAAGGAAACATTTACTCAATTCATTTGAACTTTTAATTCGGATTTGAAATTTTTTCTTCTTACGCAACGTGTCGGCTAAATACTGACCACCAAAGTACACATTTTGGGTGGCCGCCGCACTTAGCCGCAGCATTTTCCCGCCGTTTGTTTGTATTCCCATTTGTTGGCTATTATTTCAAAATGGATTTAAAAATTTGAAAAATCAACAAAATTAAAGATTTAATAGAATAATAATACAAAAAATCTTACCTAAAACGCAATTAGTCTTCGTGTACCTACTGTGTGGGTTGCTATGTTCAGTTATTTGAAAAAAAAGGAAAGATTCATTAAAAATATGTATTAGATTGTATTTCATATTCAATGAATTTCATGCGATCGATACAAATTTTAAGGACTAAAGTATCCAGCAAAGGATGTAGTTTACGAAATTCCTACATTACATTATAAAGACCTATACGAACCATTTTGACTAAGCTTAACTACGATTATTTGTTTTTAAGGTTACTTCAAACCCTGTATTCCACGATGGCAAAATAGAGCGAATGCTAGATAATGCTGGAACTGTACTGCAACTCAGGTACTTTACTTTACATCATACATAGCCTGAACAGATCGTACTTAGCACTAGTGATCAGCATCACAGCACTGGTGACCCAACTAAAGACAATGCGACTAAGTTGGACCGACCTCTGCAGAGGCTGTAACGACATAGACGCGGAAGAGGACACGTCTTTGCAATGGCATAGAAAGTTGCTTGTATTCTTATAAACTTAATCATCACCATAACCCCTAAAGACGTATATGGTACCGCAGAGTACGATCTTTAACCAGGTGCCTACAGTTGCGTATGCCGAGTTAGGTGATGTCACCTTCCACTTCCGCACGCCATCGGAGATGAGGTCGGCCTCTCATACGTAGTAAATTTTTTTTTGCCGACTGCAAAGGATGATGTTTTATCCTATAAGGATAGAGTAGGTATGAGATTTTTTGTCTTTCAACATAAGTCTGTGGGTTTTTGCTTTGTTGAATATAGGCCATAGTTTTCTAGTGGTGACACAAGTGTGTAAAGAAGTCTTCCTGTTGTTTGCCTCTATTTAAGCTTTGTTGGTCAGTTCCTTGCGGGCTCATTGCCGAACCTCTTATGCCAATTCGCAAGTATACCCTTATATCCAGGGACGCTTGTGCTGTCCCTCAAAATCTTCTCGATAGCACTTCACAAGCTTCAACTTTATTTCTGAAACAGAAATTGCTTTTATTTCTGAAAAAGGTTATGTTGCCCTCATCGGTTATTGTCATTGCTGGAACCTGCCCTTGAAAAATCCCGCTATAGTTCGAAAGACTGACTTGTCATGAATATGCTCAGCAGTTCATAGAAGGTTTCTGCATCTAACAACATTGTCCATTTTGGAATCGCGATTGTAGACGGCAATGGATTGCGGGTTAGGTGTTTAATTGCTTTTCCACTTTTCCCTGCTCGGTGCTTAAAAATAGTCTTTTAGAACCTAGATATGGTGTTATGCAATTAATAATAGACGCTTTGCGGAGATATTTCTGCAGGATCTTAGTATGATTATGATCTATTGTATTTGGCTTCGAGCTATCTTGGCTTTTTCGTAGGGCAACAATAGCCGCCGATTTTAGCATAAATTTATCTAGCGGAAGCGGGTTAAGAATAGGGTGGCGTCCGGTTGTAGGTGTTGTTCTTATTGCCCTGGGTTGATGGTTTTGCTAGCATCTTCCCACCAAACAAAAAATTAAAGCCTTTTACCTAGACAAAATTATGATTGCGGGCGACATTGAAAAATCAGTTGCTCTAAAAGTTTCTTATTAGCTTGAGTTTAGCATGATGTGAAAGTGAATTTAAAAAGAAGTTGTCGGTCTCTAGGACTAAGATTTGGAAATTATCGGACGAATATTGAAAATTAATTAAATCATATGTCATAAATGTCGCTTTCAGTAGCTGTCAAACTTCAAAAAAAGTAACCGGAAGTGATAGGGTTACATGCAGGGGCCGACTAAGAGGTAGTGACACCCGGGGCGGTAAAGCAAACTTACATCCCTTAAAAAATTTAAGAAAAAAACACGAACAAAAATTGTATTTAAAGGTGCTTTCGAGCTTTTATTGCACTGAATATTTCGATTAAATCATTAAAACCTATAGTTTTTGTGTGCTCCTTTTCGATTGAAAGTATAGCCAGATTAGTCAACCTATTTTGGCTCATTGTTGATCTTAGATAAGTCTTAATTAATTTTAATTTTAAAAAGCTTCGTTCACACGATGCCACTGAGACGCAAATTGTTAAATAAATTCTCATAGCCAATGACAGACTCGGTAAGGAGTCTGCAAAGTCCCACTTAACAATGAAGCTTACAAATTCAAAGGCTGTCAAAATTTCTGCTTCTTTTAAAATTATTTTTGCAGCTACCATGTGACGCCGTATTCGCCCGATTTCCAATATGATACTGTTGTCTGTTAGTTCTGTAAATGTCGAGGTAAGCATTGGAACAACAGCACGCAGTTCTTATTCCGTTCCATACAGCAATATTTTCGGTTGACGCAATGTCTTCCATGGCCTTAGACCGATGAATAAGTTCGGTGTAAAATGTGTCCTGACATTCTAACATGGATCTTCGTGTTTCCTTTTCCAACGTCAAACCAGCATCTTGAGTCTTTTCGCCTGGCATAATTTTCTTCCTTTTTGTTCTTCCCCGCCTTTCAATTGAAATTTCTAGCTCAGTACATTGTTCTCTTGCGTATATTATGGCCTTTTCACGGTTTCATAACGATGTTCATGAAGAAAACTCGCGAGTGCCATAAGTTTTATTACACTTTTTTTCTAGATTGAGCCCGGATTTTTGCAAGTATTTCTGTGCTGCATCAACTTCTTCCAAAATATAGCACCAGAATGAAAGATAACACAAGAACGTAAAGTTGCATACAGCAGATAAGAGTATGGTTGCAGCACCTCTTGTATCCAAATTCTCCTCTCGACAAGAGGGCTGTCTTCACGAAATTTTCCTTCAATGGCTTAACAGCCTCGTGATGAGCGCTCCATCTAGTGTCTACAAGTCTCTTGACTAACACACCTACATTTTTTATGAGAATATCCCAACGATGCGTAGATGCTGAGAAAAGTGGTTAAAGTCTTTCCACTGTCCTAAAAAACGTTGTACTTGAAGGAGTGCTTCCCAATGAGTGAACTCCACAAAAGTTTAAAGAATGGTTTGCACATGGCGTAAACAAATCTTTTGGATTAATTTGCGGAATTAATTTTTAATATTGAATGTTCGATTCTCAACAAATACTCCTTTAAAACTGGGTCATGCGCACATATAGGTAGATATTTGGGAAACAAATTTATTATTTTATTTGTGTTTTTAGTTTGTGTTATGTGCAAAATAGTTATTTTGCTGTTACTGATGGCACCCCCTATGAGTCTGCCATCCGGGGCGGATAATGATTGTTGATCATTAAAAGACATTAAAAGTCACAGATCTCAACCACATCAAGATGAATGATTTTCTAAGAATTAAATGTCGTATAGGTTCCACAAGTATCTACACACCATCTTTTATTTTCGCGCAATAAATGGTTGAAATAATTGCATTCACTTGATTAAAATTGAGCGAATCAAAATTGTAGTTGTTCAGATGTCACTAACCCGCCTCACCCAATTACCAAATAGGTAAAATACCTAACCCAATATAAAACAAGTCATACAACTGGGTATGATTATTGTTTTGATCATGCTCATTATACGAAGCGTTGAAATATCTCCGCCTACAAGTGATACGCTCGTTGCTTCAGATTGGCCGTTCAACCATACCAAAATTAACTCCGCCCGTCTGCACACAAATTCACGTTCACTGCATACATTAAAAAAAAAATTAAATAAAAACGAATAAGATACACCAACACCAAGTTAGAAAAGATATCACCCTGCCTAACGACTCGCGAAGATCACAGTGGCAGACAGAGAATGGTGTATCTCATAGATACACCGCGCCATGGCCAACAGACAGATTTTCTTCATTTTCTTCTTTGCCGTGTCGTTGGCTTGTTATCATCTCCGATCTGTTCGCGTCATAGTATGAGTGTGCCACTGGTATTTGAATGCAAAACAAACAAATACAACCTCATATAGCCGATGACCGTGGAAGGGAGGCGGACCATCCCTTTATTTTATTTTTTTTTTGCTTCTCATGCCACGATTAGCATCTTTGTTGGCTTTCTGGCTCCCACTTTAGTATTTGGATACACACGCGATCGGTAGTGGTGATCGTCGTTTCTTGTTGCTGCGGTGATTTATTTGATTTGACATTAGTGCGCTATTTTGCAGTATTCGATTAGCTTCAGTACCTATCACACATATATGTAGGCTCGTTATTGTTCATGCAATCGTTGCGTGTGTACTATACCCTCGGTAGATTTGCTCGCATCAACCATTGGTTAGATGCGTTTCACTGACGATCAGTTACGGATTGATTGAGAATCAGTGAACTGCTGCCGCAAAGGATAAGTAAATAATCGCCGCGTGTAGTGCATCTAAAAATCTTATGTGTCACACGTTGGAGTGTATAAAATTTTAGATGAAAAAACCGGAACAGATTCAAATAATAGGTTTTGCACACTCGAAAAGAACTCAAATTAGGTGTGAAGTGCGCGCGATCTCCTATAGAAAGTGTTAATTTAATTTTAGCCAATAACTGTGTGTATTCGGTGGCAGTCGGGGTTATAATATAAAAAAAGGAAAAAAAAAAAATCGTAGACACGATCTAGAAAAAAAAAGACACAAAAAAGTATTGTGATAGCATTGACTAGTGATTTGGATAATACAACCAGACGACGAGATTTGAGACTTTTGCTTCTAATCGCGCACCATGGACCCAGGTTGGTAGCACTAAAGTTTATAAATAGAAAACTGTCGATTAATGTATAATTGAATATTTTCATTAATTAGAATCTCAATAAAATTTCGCTAATAAACCGAAAATCGCAAGTCTTGAGGGCCGTCTTCTTTTTTTTCTTTTTCATTCCTCTCATCCGTTTATTTTTAAAAATAAAATTTTTCACGCTTCTACTACATGCGATAACGTATCTATAGAATGGTTAGTTGTTAATTTTCAATTAACCGATGCTAAGAATGATGACAAGTTAAGAGAGTTACTATTAACAGTTTTTCTTTTTTTGATGTGATAATTAGATTATATGTTTTTATTTTTAAACTTAAGCGCATATTGTTATTATTTTTATCATATTTGTGAGTTTCGCGATGGCACAGTGAGACTCTTATTTGAATTAACATTATCGGATTAGTCATCTTTACACATACGATTGTATTGTGTGAAATATTGATTTATATTGATAAATAGAAGAAATACAAGCGTTTTTTATTTTTTTATTATAACAATATACTAGATATTTAGTAGAACAACTAATGAGTCAAGCATAGGTATCCGTACAAATTAGTACCAACTTGTCAAAAGATATTGACCAAAAGTTTTATCAATTGTTACAAGATGATTGCTAATTTTATAAGAATGAGAAAGATATGCTGAAACGATAGAAATGAAATCTCTAAAGAGACTTTGTCGGAACCCTGATCCGTAATGACTTCGCCTCTGACAGACACCCTCGTTTTCAGTTTGAAGGACCACACTTTTTTCTTTAAAACAGTGGTTAAGTCTTCCGTTTTGTCCTTGAAACCGAGGGCATAGCGTTAGCTTTATTTTTTACAATCAGGGGATCAGGATCATTGATTTTGTTTCAAACTCCGAGTTAGAAGATATGAATACAGTTTCTTTGTCAAACGGTAAGATAATATCTCAAACATTAGTTTTGTCGAATGACAGTGCATTTCCATGTCATTTGTTCAAATTCCAGAGTTTATTGTGTAGGTACTTGCCAGCGCCACATCGCATCGCATAGCCGGACGAAATCTTAGTTACTTAAGGTGGTGTTACCGTCCGCGTCTCCATCCAGCTTAATCTTTAACTTGATGCCTCCAATTTCGCACGTCAAGTTGGTTGAGGGCCCTTTATACTTGCTAGCACCACCTGAGTCAGGGTCCCTTGAGGGTGGCTTCGAAGACTTTCCGGACCGGACACCAGAGCATTATGGTTCATTCGCTCATTGTATCTCCTCCTCCACTCACTGCCTCTGCAGACGGGACCGAAAATCACCCCAAGAACTTTTCTCTCAAAACAGCCAAGAGCACCTTCATTCAATTAGAATAATTTGGAAACAAAAATTGAATTAAAACATCTTGAAAAGCTCTGTTTATGCCACACGTTGGCTTCGACTTAAAATTCATGTCCATCCACTTTCTGCCTTATTGTACAGATGTGGTCTATACTCAATCCAATCAGCTTGAATACAATATTACCTATCTGCCGATTAGAATGGTGCAGAATTATTACGTGTATGCTTGGCAGCACATTGTTGATAACTTTATTTCGCGAATAGCTCGATGAATACTTTCCTTAAGTGCGTCTATTGTTTGTGGATCGTCGAAGTAACAATATACCTTAAAGTTTTCACAAAAAAAAGTCCAATGTCTTCAAATTGCAGTTGCACAGTGGGCGAGGCACGCCTTCTAAACGGCGGAACGCCCAAATCCAAATGTCAAATTTCGGTAATAAAATATCGGTTATCATGACTCTGTAGCGCACTCCGTTCACCATAACGCTGTTACCGGCTTCATTTTCAAAGAAGCAAGAACCAATAATGACACCACTTCAAAACCCACCCAGTCAGTTTTTGGGGATGCATTGCCTTCTCTATGATCAAGTGTGGATTTCGGAACCCTAAATTCTACAGTTTTGCTGTTGACTGTGTCGAGTTGAAGTTCTTTGGTTTTTACGCACACTTTGGGCAGAAGCCCCAGTTCTTTCGGCTGTGCGGACTGGATGAACAGGCGGGTATCTTTTGCGATCTACAGCAAGCCAGTTTTAAAAACTCTTTTTATGAATTCAAGCAAAAATTCTTTTCAAATTTTACACAGTTTCTAAAGCACAACGGCAACATTCACTTTGTCAATATTTCAAGCGTGTTAGTGTTGCCGATGGTGAAAGAACACACAATTTAAAAAGAAACCAAGAGATGGCCCTCTTTAAATGGCAAATTAAAGATCGACTTCAAAGAGCTTAGCTTTCAGGTGCCCGGCCACTGAAACTCTTCTCTCTCATCTTGTCGACCGCCACAACTTACACCGCATAGGCAACATATGTACACAACGCAGAAAGTAGCCAAACTTTTAACTTTTCTCTTCGTCGGTTCCGTTGCCAACACTCTCCAACAAAGGAATTTGAAGTGTCAATTCATTCAGTTTTCTGTGCGGTGACAACCACGGCCATGTCGTATTCATTGGGTCAACTCTCTTTCTTGTATTCTATGGGTCGGGCCTTAAGTCTCACCAACACTCGATAATAAATAATAAAACTTGGTCTGTTGCATTGTATTTAGATCGAAAGCCTGCCTGAAGCCTCTCTAAGTGGTAATTTTCCGTTAAGCCAAGTTGTCTGTAGTCTTACGTTTTTTTCAGGAAGACTTTTATCTGATGATGATTAAAGACAAAAAGTCCGATGGTATTTCATACTTCTAGAAGATCTTGTTGTAGGAGTCTGTTAATCACTAATAAAAGTCCAGAGCGACAAAAATCGTCCTGTCTGCCGCCTTTTTGAATTTGGTTGTACCGTCTTACCGCTGTGTATTAAAATGTTATAAACATTTGTGACATATTCTAGGAAAAATTCTTTTCACTAACGTCTTAAAATTTATATTTTTTAACGTTTACCCCTTTAACGTACCTATGAACTTAAAATAAACTAATTACCCTTGAAAATATAAAGCAGATCTTCATAAAGTTTACGCATACAATTTAGTTTGGAGGACATCAATACATACTGTCATTCCTCATACCGCATATCTCGCTACAACGATTCATCTGACATTGAAAACATATAATTTATGTTGGATGTCAAACTAAGTTTTATTATTTATGGGCACTGGTCCTTATAGGTAAGCAAAGGCGTTTTGCTTTAGCGTTTGTAATCTTTGATCGAAGCACTGTCAAATTGTAAAACTTTGTGCTAGAAATCACTTTAATGTCTGCCTATTTCTTTCGACAGCCTGTAACCGATTTGCTAAGCTCTCCGTAACTACTGTTTAAGTGTTTTAGTACCCTTTTGAGATAAATGGCCAATTGGCTCATACTCTGCCAAGTTAGGAATTCCCTTTAACACTTATTGCCGCTGCAATAATACGAAAGAAAAGCAACCCCTAGTCCACTTAATTTTTATTTGCATTAATGTTGTCGCCAAAAAAGCCTTTTTTTATCGTACTCCCAGGCAGAAACCCCTTTTTCGTGTAGTGGTTGCAGAAACTCAGATTTTATTCGTTTCTCTCTTTATTTTCGGTGGCTGTTGCTATTCCCCGATCGGGCTCGAACCCACTACCCACTACACCAGCCTAAGAAGCTTACTTGTCTTAAATATTATTGAGTTAGATTAATCTTTTAACTAAATATTGTAGCTCAATGCTTAGTGCACTAGATTGCGTTTGAATCTAAGCAAAACAACCAAAAAGTCTTTTTTTTTACGACACCACCACTCGGCGGGTAACGACAAACCTGCGAGTGTATAGTTTGTCATAAGGAGCTTCGGAATTAGACTGTTGGTCCCTTCAAATTCATGCAAACACGTCATTCAAAACCCGTCAGGGAGAGAAACTCAAGGAAGCAAAAAAAAAAAAAACAATGAACTGCAGCTGAAAGAGCATCCTAGAAAAGAGAAGAACGTTCTACTCAGCACCAAATTCAAAGCCTTTGAAGCGATTTGCTACTCTGCTCAAGCTTGGGATATCTCTTAGTACGAGAACTATGTACCTACATGCTACATCTGGAAACAGACCTACCGCCTTTACATATATGTATATCTTTACCTACTTACAACACGAAGGGTTTGCAAAGTTAGTAAGTTCAGTACTTACACCATTAAATGTTTAAAAAAAAGAAGCAAATCGACTTAAAGTCGCCACACATTAAACACGACCAATGATTTAATGGCGGGCGCTTTCCAGGCGTCTGACAAAACTCCACGGTATAGAACTGAAAGTTTTCATCAATCCCTTAGCCATCACATTTCATTTGTTCGATTGTACTTGAACTTTGCACATACTCCTTATGACAGAAAAACAATTGACTTCTTAAGCTACTGGTCGCCAATATGTCGTTTTCATAAATGTACGTAGATATGTATTTACATATGTTTGTATGTGTATATAAAGTGGCTCCTGGCTTAATGGCAGTGCACACAGAAAGCCATCAACTTTTTCAAGAAGACGAACGACACCGTCTATGTCGTCGACGAACAGTCGATGGACATTGCTTGCTTTTAATTAAAATGCTCCTTCATCTCGTCGCCGATGCCAAGTTTATACTTGTTCTTCTTTTCTTCTTCTTTCGTGTTTTTTTTTTTTTACCGCTCTTAAATATCTGATTTACACATATGAATGGGACTGATCATGAGGACAACAGGTGCCGATAGCACTTCAGTTAACATTACGCCCGAAGCATAAAGTAATTACAAACAATGGCGGCAACCCGTTGAGGTATTCTTTCTTTACTTACATTGGCCTGAAGTGCAGATGAAGTATCATTCGGGACATAAATACATATATTCGATTCCATTCAATCCCATTATTTTGTCTCGGGATTTTTAAAATGTTCCTTTTCTCTTAAGAATATTTTTTTTTTCGGTAGCCCTTCTAATTTTAGATAATGACTGTGGTAATGTTTAAATAAAATAAAAAAAACGGGTTTGTTGTGTATTGTTTGTTTATCCACAATGCTTTAGACTTATAGTTAATCAAACGTAGATTCTTGGTTAATCATTTGAAGACTGTACATTGTTGTCACCTGTTTAAGGAGGTTTGCTTTAATTAAGTGGAAAAGCGACCTATCTGGAGTTGTATAAAGAAATTTTCATCATTTTTGACAGTTTTGGAACTGAATTTTAAAGCGTGGACTCTTGAAATGCTAAGCATTATATTGCTAACCTTCTCACAGTTAAACTAATTAACATGAGATCCTAACTCCATTCTACAATTCAGACGGGGTTCAAAACTCATCAAAAAGAAACTCCAGATTACCAAAAGACCTAAAGAACTCACTTACTATAGTCCAGGGCGAATCTGGGCCTCATTCAATGAGTGTCTTCAGCTAGCTCGATCCATTAATAGCCTTTTCGCACGCCAAGTAAATTGATTGTAACATCTCTGTGCATCTGCTCTACATGCCCCACGTACCCTCTGCCTAGGTCGATGTTGCTAAACAGCCCTTATAGTTCGTCTTTATATCTCCACCTCTACTCACTGTCAATGCATAACATTTTCCTCTTAAAACAAGCGAAAGTAACCTCATCCACTTTTGGCAAAGTCCATACTTTTATGCGATAGAGCAGGACTGGGATAAGAGTCTGAGTCGCTTTAGTTGTTTGAGATAGAACGAGGCCATTGCTACTCTTATTTTTAGTCTAAAGCGAGCAAGTGGCGTCACTTCCCCCCAATGAACATCATAATGGATCTCTACTGTCCTGAGTGTGACGGAGAGGGTTCTCTCCCCTTGCCAACCCATCTACCTAATCACCGATAAAGTACAGGTAGACCTCAGTAGGAATACCGACTGCCAGTCAATCCCAATTCTCCCCTTTATATCAAAGGTTTTCGAAAAACTCACTAGTCTACAAATGCATTCATTTCTTAACGAATTTGTTCTCCTTTCACCTTACCAATCTGGTTTTAGGTCACAACGCAGTTGCACGAACGACCTACTAAATCTAGTCGAAAATCCATCTTATATCCCTTGTTGATTGATATTGAACTCCAATAAAAAACAGACTATTATAATAAGTCGCTCTTCCATTGATGCCCAGAGGATGCCTCACGTTTTCATGGATGAGTCATCTGTTAGCTTTTGTTACAAGCGTAGATAATCAGCCATTTAACATGTGAAGAATGACGACAGCAGTTGGTAAAGCGTACAATCCTCGCACTATACTTTCCAACTGAAACCAAAAGAAAGACTGATTAAGATGCCTATTCTACTATAAGCTGAAAAGCTGTAAATAGCCCAACTACATACGCTTATAATATTTGTCGACGGGATCAAATATCGTCTCATATAAGAAACTTGTTCGAAATGGACCTTCAGAAATATCTGGACTTTAAAATGCAAACCTTTCTATTTAATCTCAAAGAAAAGAAACCACCAATATATCTTTTGAAGCGAAACTTTTATAGCGAGGGTATAACTTAAGGTGGCGCTACAGTCCGGGATGAATCTGGGCCTCAACCAACAAGTGTCTCCAGCCAGCTCGATCTTTAGCTGGCTGTTTCCAGTTTCGCATGCTAAGTTGGTTGAGATCCCCTTCAACTTGCGTGCGCCACCTGAGTCGCGGTTTTCCTTTACTGCGCTGTCCCTCGGGGGCGGATTCGAAGATTTTTCGGACCGGAGCATTGGTGTCCATCTGCTCTACATAACGCAGCCATCTCAGTCGTTGAACCTTCACTCTTTTGGCTAAGTCGATGTCGCTGTACAGTTCCTCGTTGTATCTCCTCATCCACTCACCGTCTATGCAGACGGGACCGAAAGTCACACGAAGAATTTTCCTCTTGAAGCAGCCAGGAGCACCCTCATCCATTTTTGATAAAGTCCATCCCTCTGTGCCGTAGAGTAGGATTGGGATTATTAAAGTCTTATATTAGGTCAATTGTGTTGTTTGATAGAAGGTTTTGCTAGTTAATTAATAGCGAGGGTATTGAATCTGAAAATTTGGACAGGCTACAGCCAGCGCCTGAGCTTGAATGTGGCTATGAAAGATAAAAAAAACTAGTAAACGCATCGGAAAGAGAAAAAGAGGCCGGCAAGGTACCCGGCTACTTTTTGTGTAGGAAAATCTTATAACGCGGTTTTTACATACTTCCACATATCCAATCAACTTGAAAATTGGCATGCGTTCATGTTTTCCGTGACGCCACACTTTAAAACTTGTATGTCACAAAAATAAAAGATGGCGGCTCCAAGATGGCGAACGAAATTTATAATTTTTGATCTGATTTGACTGTTAATTGATATTTCGAGGATGCATATGAATTTTTGACAAACAATTGGATCGTCACAGACTAGAAGACTAGAACCTTAGTTTAATATATCATGACATATGGATAGCTTATGTGAGCGTGCTATAAATAAACAAACTATCGCCATCAATACAAATCAGTAGACTTGGTGGAAAGTGCAGATTCCCAATAGAATTTGCATGGTAAACGAAAACGACAGAAGTTTCACTTCAACCGTGCGCTTATGCAGGTGAAACACTTGAACTTGAACCACATGAAAAGACCTCTAAAATATCGCTTAAGAATGTACTTTTTGCTACTTTATAAGAACAGTTTTAAGTAGGATATTGCAGACTTTCTTTTGCTTTAAATACTTGTTTTTTTTTTCTGTCGGGGTGTTGGAATACCACGCTAGAGCACTCACACGCAAAAACAGGTCCATTGTTCTACCAGCAGGTACAACCCTTTTACTGTGTTTTCTTCGTCTTCCTAAGAAAGTCGAGTAAGAGCTTCAGTGATAAGGAGCTTAAGTTACCAGCATTCATCACATCAGCCCCAAAAATCTGCCACCTGATACGAGCAAATGCAGGACAATCACATAGGAAATGTTCCGCAGTGTCGTCGCCCTCTCCACAACCGTCACAGACAGTGGTGTCACTTAAACCTAACACGTTGAGATGTTTGGCAAAGAAGAAATGTCTCGTAATAACGCCAATAAGTTGTCTGCAGTCTTTTCTCCTGAGAGACAGCAAGAATGCCGCGGATTTCTTACAGACGTCGGGAAGGATCTGTTAAGTCTGCCTGCATCCTGGAGAGTCATGCCATCTACAGTTGTGTTTAAGCCTAACCGAAGAAACGGGCAAACCTAACGTGGGTTCAGGGCCGGAGAAGTTTTCCTCTGAGCCTTGCCTGGCAAGCTAATCGGAGACCTCATTTCCGGTAATCCCGCTGTGTCCAGGGACCCATACAAGTCTTAGCAAATTCAGTCTTCCAACCGAATTCAAACTAGACCTGCATTCCCGAACTATTTTGGATTTAGTAAGAGGATTGAGCAAGGCCTTAAGCGAAGCCTGACTGTCGCTACAGACTCCTGTGCACAGGGAAAGTCGACCGTAAATTTTCAGATGGTATATCCATAAATACATACATATTTCCTTTTAAAATATTAAATTAGATATAAGTTAGTTCCATTATAATATGAATCGTCCTCTCAATTACTTATTTAACTTATTTTGTACGATTTAAAGATAAGTATAAACTATATGATATAATGAAACAAACTAACTGATATTTAAAAACCACCTTTACAAAAAAAAAAAAAACGTACAAGCTTATAATTTCTATATACTTACATATTTCCACTCAACTATGACACACTACTTAAACCAATATACATATAAAAATTCTTTAAGTACAAACAAATACAAAACAAAAGGAAATTAAAATAGAAATATTTCGTGCTTCTTTAATTAACACGTTCTTTTATTAATGTTGCATGTAATAAATTAAAATAAATTAATCAATTTTAGCATTTCGTCCAATTAAATTGAATAAAACATTTTCCAGTTCGTTTCGAATAGCTTTTATGTAACCAACTCAACAGAGATGTGAAACAACATTTATTTAGTTTGCATCCACATTTTTTGTTTGTTTTGTATTACAGGCGACACCCAATGTAGTTTTATTGATCATTTTATAAAACACATGTTCATATACACATGCAAATGTATGTATATTTTTAGTTTTCTGGGATCAGCAAGCACAAATTGAATTTAAATTTGGCATGAAATAGAAAGTTTAATTAATAAATGCAAATGCAACAACACAGATGCACACAATGTTAGAACATGAATCTAAGTAAACAGCAAAACGATTACATTTAAAATAAAAAAAGAAAAAAAAAAGTAGAAAATGTCTTGAAAATAAAGCGACACACTGTCAAGACAGATTGATTGAGATAGAAAGTGGAAATGTGCACATGCACATGTTTATGTATATTTGTATGTTTGAATTATTGTTATGTATTACAGAGAGTTGGACTATTTGTTTTTGTTAAATTTACTAAGAGAATGTAAACGTGCTATAAATATACAAATCTCTTGTAAGTCACACAGTGGAACTAATGCCTTTGCTTATAATAGCCATGCATTTCATGAATGTGATCCTGGTTTGTGAAATTTTACATTTAACTTCTCCGGGTTTAAGAAAACGATGCCCAATGTGAAGAAACATTTTCGGTTTCTTTTGTCAAACATCTAAATGAATTTGCTACTGGTTCATGATTAGATGCTGACAAAGTCAACAATCCTTCAATCGGATCTCCACAGATCCATTGTCTTCCTCTAGAGAGGAATGTTCAGTCTGGAAACAGAAAAAACAAAGACGAAAGTTCCTAGTTGGTTGTCTGGTCGTTCGAACTTCCTGAACCACCCCTTACTCATTATGAGTCTTAAAATGGTTTTTGATGGCTTCTTAGACGGATCGCTCAGGTTATTGCAACAGTATTCCCCAAGGGCCGCCTTTTTGATTTTTCATAGGATGAGGCATTCGCATAAGAATTGAGCTATGTTCTCTTCTACATCTATATATATAGGCGCAACTTCTGTAATTTAGGCAGAGTTCTTTGAAGACACGCTTGGAGAGGCGCTCCGTCTTTCGTCAGCTTGTCGTTATTTAGTTTTTTTTTTTTATATAAAAAGAAATAGGGTACTGTAGTCATTGGAGGAACTTAGATTTTGTTTGTATCTCTTTTTATTTTCGATGGCTGTTGCTGTTCCCCGATCGGGCTCGAACCTAAACAGTTCGCGTCGAAGGCGAACACACTACCCACTACACCGTCGCTACCTTTCGTTGGTAGCACCGAGGGTGTTACGTTGTGATTCGTGGTGCCTGTTTTGAGCTCATTGTACGATTGATTTGCCAAGTTCTGTAGACAGCTTCTAGAGAGTCAAAGCCTAGGACCTAGCTTCTCGCAACCGTTTATGTTGTGCGTGTTAAAGATAGAGGTGGAACCTGTAAAAAAGTCAGAAAAGTTGAATATCTTGTATGTGATCTCTGGTTTATAGCTAGAAAGCCGAGCTATCGAACGTCTGTTGCGTGTTAAGTTGAAGATTGATTATGAGTACGTATTAAACTGTCTAAAATACCCAACAAATTTAAAGCAATTTGAAGGGACTGACGAGCTGAACTTAGGGACGGCTTCAGAAATACCAACCAAGATATTGACGTCGCCAAATTAATTTCGGCGGCCTCAGAGCTACAACAATCTTTTTGTCGTTCACCTAACGTATGAACATACATATGTATGTATAGCAGCCATTGACCAGATATCTAGACTAAGTGGCTCAGCGCAGTAGACGCCGCCGTTGTAAGGGAAGTTTAGTACCAAGCAAATTCCATTTGTGAAATAAACTGTCATCCTCACATACACATCTGTTGAATTGGCACATCGATGTCAAATGTGACCAACGTCCATAAGCCACATCAAGAACTTTGACATACTTTAACTGAAAATAGAAAAAAAATTCAGTTTTCAGAATGTCAAAGTTTTTTTAAAACAAAAAATGTCATCAAACAAATTAATGAGTAAAAAAAAAAATTAGGCACTCGCCGTCAATAAGGCCACCTTGAAAGACAAACATCATTACAAGCATTCAATCAACCATTGACAACAATTCGAAACCACTTATTAGCCGTTCAATGAGCTAAAGTTCATTTGAATTTTTTTTTTACCGAATTACGCAAAATTCAACACTCTGCTATGGCATACCGTCAAGAATTCATTAAATCCATTAAAGGTACACATATCGGAGAATTATGAAATGAAAAATGAAAAAAAAAAACTTCATTTCGACGTACCTTCAGCTTAATGGAATGATCAAACACACAAACTAAGCAATTCTCCGCCACGAAGCAGATACAGGTATGTGTATGCATGTATCTGCCATTTGATATGAAAGCCAGTAGCCGACCTATTATTTGTTTTAAATTTGTTACCCCACAAACCGATACTGAGATACCGTCGGACCATTGGAGGTCTCCGACGGACAACAATGGTATGAAAGGATTTCTTGCTAACAGAAGGCAGAAGGAGAAAGAAAGATCACCCATAGTGCGTAAAGCGGTCATCATCACACGCTGGAATAAAGATGCACATTAGTGAGCTACTAGTGAGCTACCTGTTTTTTTATTTACCCGCTTTCGTGTACATTTCTTTTACCATTCCGAATGGAAATTGACAATAACAACAACAACAACAAAAATGCAGTCAGATTCGATGATCAGTGTTGAAGAGTATTTGTACGGTTCGGAAGCTAACCTCTCTCTCACTTACGTATATTTATAAGTCGACCTCGACTCTTGTCTAGGTGTGTGCTGTGTTGATGCTGGAATCGCGGTACAGCATCCGCGGAGGCCATGAATTTGTTTGCACACCTTATTAAGTTTTTATGATACATGATAGGCATACAGTGTGCACCGTAAACTGCTGCCTTCCAACGGTAGTGAGTCGGTACCCCGAAATATAAATAATGTTGGCATTATTTTACAGCCAGACAGACAAACAGCGGAGTTCGCGTCGTCGTTCAAGGGATAATGGATCAACAACACGGGCGGCGGCGGTCGGTTCATCTGTTTACGATGATGCTGTTGAGTATGTTTTGACTCGAAAACTCCTCCTAATCGATGAGTATATGTTGTACCTTCATACATATACCCGTATGGTATTCAAAAGATACGAGTAGTACCGCAAAATATCTGCAGTTTGGTTAATTTTTTTGTTTGCAAAACAGATTTTAGGGATTGCCAACGGAAGTCAAAGATTCGTAAGTGGCTAATGGCAGCCAGAGTTATACAAAAGATTATTTCCAAATCTGAAAAAAATGGGAGTTTGCATGTTTGTTTGCACATTCATATTTTGTACAAACATATTTAGGATGCAGGCATTGAAAATTTAAGCGGGTTCAACAAACATATGCAGGCGCCACACATACGAGTAGACAAATGCACTGCAATTTGTCCAAGAAAAAAAACTGTTTTGACAGCAATAGCAAGCAATTTAGACTTATTGCTTTAAAACACACTTTGCTATGACAATTTTCATGACCTTTTCCACAATTAGTCAGAGACATACATATCCCGAAACTCTATTCCGCGAAAGGTTGTAGAGAACAAAAGTCTAGCTTCTTGCAACTATTCATGTTGTGGGTTCTTTATTTTTCGCACGACTTATAGTTATTCTTGTCCACTGAGAGAACATATTAAAATGGGGTTCTACAGATAGAGTGGAATTTAATGCTTCCAAAACTCAATGCTGCCTTCTGTCTCTCAAGCGTAACCCAAACTTGAACCATTATCCATGAATGGTACCTGCATCGCCGAAGCCGAAAAATTTTCCATCCTCGGTATGTGTGTTAACAACAATCTTCGTTCGATGTCGCCAAAAATGCTGCGAAATGTCTAGGTTTCCTTAAACGATGCAAAAAATACTTTACTCCTTCCGATCTGGCTACAATCTATAAGGCGTTTATTCGCTCAAAACTTGAGTACAACGCTCACATCTGGTCTGGTGCGCCTACAACCGTCTTGCACATTCTAGATCGAGTTCAAAAACGCGCGATAAAACTACTAAGTGACAGAAACATTGCGAAGTCAAAAGACTCGCTTGAACACCGAAGAAATGTTTCCTATCTCTCTAGCTCTAGCGAAATAGCCAGCTGCATTCCGCCCCTGCAAAATTTCACCCGCAATACTTGTCATGCTTCGAATGCACATCAGTTTACCCTTAAGCCTACTTTCGGACGTACTTTCTTAAGCCGTACCACACGAATGTGGAATAATCTACATAGTTCTGTGTTTCCTCATCACTATAACCCTCAAGCATTTAAAACCAACGTGCATCGGTACCTCCTTCGTCTCTCCTCTAATTTTCCCTAATGCCCGTGCTCTTGGTTAAGGGTATTCATAACCCCTTTAGCGCGCGCTAATTATAAAAAAGAAAAAAACAGAACGACGGATTAAGAAGCTTTTTCATGACAAATCTTACATTCGGAGTTACACACTGCTTCAACTGTTCCAAGGCATTTTACCAGCAACACAATTAGTCGGTTGCAAAGTATTTTTTATACCCAAATGTCCACCCTTGTTTTCTCTAGAAACTAAAGGGTTTATTGCCGTTTAATTTTGCCAATAGTGAATCACACTCTGTGTACACTTATAGAGATTTCTAGAATATAGATGCTAAAATACGAGAAAACACCACTTGAAGATCAAGTAAATTATTTCCATAACGTCCTACTCCAGCTTTTCAATTTCAACTTTCGAAATATTTGAACCGAAAGAATGTGGTTGTGGTTCATGTGGTTCAACAAAACATTCTGCTTGGAGAACCATACAATTATTGGTACACCGTCACAGAAGTACACACGACTAAATATAAGAAGAATCCTAGTTAAAATTTGAAAGGCTACAATTTAAATATGAAGCTGAGGAACCAGAAGCCTAGCATTCTACTACAAACTTGAAATGTTTCTGTCACAACTAGTTCTAGTATTTGTGAGGTTTTTCGATTTGTACTACTTACTGTCATCTATTCGAAAAATTCTTATTCACCCTTTTCTTAAGGATCAACAATTCACGGTGATTCCTTTATTAAATAAAATTGAAAGAAAATAAAAAAAAAAAGGATATCTACACAAAAACCGACGGAGAATAATATGAAAGAACGAAAGCATACAAGAAAAATAGATGAAAAATCAACAGAAGGTCGAAAAAAAAAACGTTTCTACCGATCAAATATTTAAATGTTTTCAAGAGTGTTCGCTCGCGGTGTAAATTTGTTTACAATACGTTTCCACTGATGTGAGATTGAATGTTGTAGCCAATCACGGAATCTTTGACTGCACATGCGGGCAACGCAATCTTTGAAAATTATTTAAATATTGTTTGACATTATTGTGATCTCGATAGATATGATGATCCGCATTTAAAATGTGCAGCATTGGACATTTTAATCTTCTTCTTGAGATTTCTTCCCTCGAATGGAGCATAGGGCGGCGAGGGCGACAAATCTGTTTCATCTTCCACTTGACTTTCCAACGCACCATGCACCCTGAGGATAGGTTTCGAAGGACTTCTAAGCAATGTTCTTATTTGGCTTCCTCGGTGTTTGATATCCAACAAATTTTGAACCGTTTTACGCTACAATTGGATTGATGTATTTTTCGTCTTTCGAATCTTTACGATATATCGCAGACAGCGATAATCTTCTCAAGATGTATGTAGAGACTTACCTGGTTAGCATGGATTTAAGATTGAATTCGAAGAAATTCAGCTTGATGGAGACAGGATACCCACAGGCTTTACTTATTCTGCTGTTAACGTCAGGGTCCGCTTCGCCATCAGATGACACAAAACTGTCCAGATACTTCAACTGTCGGACGTCTTCTACTTCAAGAAGATGAGTTGTTGTATGAGGCGACCAGTGTGCATTAATATTGTCTCTTTGCCGTTGATCCTTAGACCAGCCCCACTGACTGAAACATCTTGTTTAGGCCTCAGGATACAAATACCATCGGCATAATTCATATGGCATAGCCTATGAAACGATCTCCAATGGATACCATGTCTCTAGTTTTCACCCACAGTAGGGGCACTAAATCGCTAATCGCCAGTAGAAAAAGGATGGGTGAAAGTATGTATATGTCCTTGTCTCAATCCACTTCGAAGGAATTAGAAAACTTCCCGTTATGGAAAACAAAACACCTTGTGCTATTGTAGTTTTGGATTTGCTAACTAGCTTCTATTTCTTCCGAAGGCCAGCCAAGTTCGACAGGTCGAAGTTGAGTACTATTAGATCGTTACCCTGCAACGATTTGAATGTGACAGCAGATGGAGGATTCTGAGCAGGTGTACATCGCTGCTGACATGCTAAAAGCGTCTATTTCCCACATTAGGGTGGCTACTAAAAGCGTCTGTTTTCCTATAGTGGAATTCCTCACTTTGAATGTGTTCGACCATCCAAGAGGAGGAATCCAGCCCCTTTGGTGTTCATATCTTAGAAAACTTCAACTACGGAGCAGTGAAATGTTTTTTCATGAAAACTCACAACAAATAGAATTGAGTTCCCAAAAGGTAACCATTCCTCGTTCTACCTTCATATCGAATTTGTTGGTGCGGCTTATGTCTACAAATTAAGTTTATTGACGAAATGGTCTTCGGAAGGAATTCACAAAGAGCTGCCAGAAGTCAGAGTAAACGGTCATACACCCACAACCGAATTAAGAATTATATACATTGATTAATGTTCACAACCTGTCTGTCCGTTGCACGATTTCACACCTTGGTATCGCATACTCAAATAATTCGTTACACCACATCCTAGAAGTATACATAATTCATTGTTTAAGGATACTTTGTAACCTAATTTGTATGGTACACCATTTTCGATTAAATTTACCGAATCAAAAGTTAAAACAGAAACATTAATATTTATTGCATTCCGCGAGAAAAGTATATTGCACATTCGTTTTCCTTCCTTCAAAAAACAAAAAAAAAAAAAAAACAGAAAAGCAGAGCAATAAGATTAACCACATCAAATCCATTGAACAATTTTCATCCATCCGCCAAAGCGTTCGTGATTGTGTGCCAAGGATGGATACAGAGAAATTTAATTTTTCGCATTACAAATTGATTTAATTAACGCTACCGAGTCGCGACTATAGCTATAACGTACTGAATTTTTCCTCTGCGCAAAAGTGGGCGATTTATTAGTTTGCGCCCAGTTATAATACTGCACACCTAATTGCAATTTGTTGCATTAAATGTGCGATCGTGTTTTGTGCGCCTCTAAGGAAGTGGCACAGTACGTTGTGTGAGTGTTTCCGACGTTTGAATGTTTCTAAAAAAAAAAAAAAAAAAACAGTTTGTCAACGAAATAAATGACTTCATAAATCAAACGGAAGACACTTCTGAGCTGCAAACAACATTACAGATTTAAGTATAATCCCCCACAGTCCGGGGTCACTAATGAGCAACGTTGTGCAGAGTTACTGTGGTAACATTACCACAATGACTTTGGGAACATGTTTGTTGATAGCTCAACACATGCCCCTTATTAGGGTTGTTCTGGATGCTGGATGAATTTAGAATCACAATGCACCTTTCTTTCCCAATGGGCTAATCCAAAGGGTAAACGAGGATCGATGCCGATACATGAAGGTATTTTGAGAATTTTTATGGTATCCGGCGGAATGTTATATCGCGTGCCGACTATGTTCCAACACAACAGATTTATGTATTCTTGATGTTGTACACAGTCTGTGGTTGAACACTTGTCAATTCGTATAAATCCCCCCTTTAAAATCAATTGGAGAAGATTAATGACATAACATATAAGTTCATGACATTTGGCGTACGGTACGTTGACACAAATAAGGGATAATCTACTTTAGGGGAAGATTCTAATTCTGGCTCATAATTGAAGCATCAGTTGATTGTTAGTAGGTACAGTACAGTCAACTCCGAATAATAAGAACCAAATTAAAAGTTCCGGCGTATTTTTCATAAATTATATGAAATTTATAGCGAACTTTCATAATAATGAACCTTCGGTTGATCGCACGATTTGACCCAAAATTTAAGGTTATAACGTAGGTTTTCAATAAAATTAGGGACTCTCCCGTTTTTGTTTTTTGTATTGTAGTTGACAATTTAACAGGAACACCTCAAACCATAGATAGTAGTAAGGACGAGGGTACTTTACTGAGAAGTTGCATGATGTGCTTGTGCACGTGTATCATCGGATTTTGTTGGTTTTGTTGAAGTTCATTATAATGACTGTATTTCATTTAAAGCACTCTAATGTTTTAAAAAAGCACCTCAATGGCATGCCGCATCAGATTGAACTTAACCAACGTTGGAAAAATGTAGGCCTCTGCTACACGAGTGTGAGGCAAATAAGCTGTAAGAGTCTAACTGCTTCGTGGCGATGACCAACATTTCCACTATCTTGTTGTAGAAGATGACATGTTCGGAAGACGATGACTGCAGTCAAGCACCAGGATAACTTAGAACTAAATCTGGGTTGTGAGCACCTGGTGACAAATGGAACACAGTCAATTTCGATCATGGGTGAACACTTCATTTATTACGGCCTCTTGCAATACGGTGATGAAGCTT
Organism: Criorhina ranunculi; assembly: GCA_951813785.1. NCBI lineage: Eukaryota > Metazoa > Arthropoda > Insecta > Diptera > Syrphidae > Criorhina > Criorhina ranunculi. The sequence continues at coordinate 17,764,728 of OX638381.1, forward strand.
AAGGTTAGATTGAAGCCGAGTCCGCCGCACAAATCGCAATGTTCGAATGGGTTGTTGACACATAGCACCTAAAATATGTCGCCATCACCCTTGTAATAAGCTTCATACTCAAAGTCCCTTACATCGGGGTCTTCTACGCTGTTCTCCACCGGACCACTTAGCCCAGATATCTGGTGAGTCGCTACTTACATTGTACTGCACATAAGCTCGTGCTGAACTTCGATTTCGGGTGCCCGAAAAACAAATAGTTGTGGCTCTCAGGCCGCCTGAATCAAATTTGGGGCATACCTCTTCGTCTTCTCGCGGACACGCTGCTCACTTTTTGATTCCTCGGCTCTTTGCTTTTGTACGGCCCGTTGGTACCTTTCGAATTTTGCGCTGAATTTTTTGAGCATTTTTGACATTTTTATACTAATGATTCGCCTTCAAGTCCTGTTACGAATTTAAAGCAACAAGCGGAGACTTGGCAACCAAATTGTCTCTATCAATTCTGTCATACGCGGCCTTGAAATTGAAAAAAAAGGTGGTGGGTATCGATTTTAATTCCTGGATTTTTTCCAAGATTTGCCATAACTTGAATATTTGGTTGGTGGTGTACTTTTTTGGTCCTGGTTCTGGCCAGTGCCTGGCAGTCGCAGAGATAGTGGAAAAGGGTTTCATTTTCTATTGAATTCCAACTACGGCAATGAGTGAGCCAACTGGCCAGTGTTGATGCAGGCTGCCTACCAAGTTATCTTCCGCTGTTTTAAATAGCTCGGCAGTTAGGCCTTACTTTGAACTTAAGTTCAGATAAACATAAATATCGTTATATAAAATTTTAAAACTTAACAAAGAACTACAATTAATGACACGCAACAAGCTACTTCAAACATATGTGTACATAACGTCGTAAACAATCAAAAAACAGTCTCACAATTATCCAAAGGTCATTGATGAATCACCCGTGTGGTCTTCCGACTTCCTAGATCAACGTATTTCGATGTTATTACACAATCTGCTTTACCGACGGCTTCACATTTTATCAACAGATTACACTTTATTAAGACTCTCAACCAACCAATCTGATCCTTATCTTGAAGATATTAATTTTGTATCAATATCATACCAAGTGATTCAGTTCGAATTATTCCACGATCAAAACCAATGAAACCTAAAACCCTAATCTCTCTGAATCTGGCGATTTAAAAATAAAACTATTTAATATAAAACTCTGAAACAATTGGAATTGGAAATAACCAGTGATCGGTTAATGAGCAGAAATAAACGAAGCGCGCTATCGTTAGACCGTATAATTAGAATTGTCAAACAATTATGGGAAAATACTCAATTAATAGGAAACAGTGGTCAAAGCATAGGTTATCAGTAATAACCGTATCGACAATATTGACGGGTCATGATACCATTTTCCTAAGTGCGGGAACACGACTATGCTGTATCGATGGTTGAACATGAACATGGAAAAGCGACAAGTTGACTAGACACAGAGTCGCGTCATAGTTTATGCAGGCTATGTTGTGCTTGGTGGAAGTGATGTGTTTCTTTGGCGTTTGATTTATTATAATGCACACACACATATGGATATATATGTTTCTAAGTTGTTTGAGATTTGTTTCGAATGTCCAACAGCCTCCAGGTTGGATAAAACAAAAAAGACCGAACCTCCGTTGCGAGGACCTAGCTATCGCAGATGCCAGAACGCTTGGTGAGGATAATTGGATTGGAAGGCTTAAAATTCTCGAGTTGCATCAAATACGCTCTGGTGGCAGATCCTAACTCGGTGGATCTGAACATTATCACAGCCAAAACTGAAATTATCAACTTTGATTGCAAATCAACTTCCCAACTTTGCATTGCTGCACAAAAAAATTATATTTGTCGCGACAGCCGATAGAGAGCCAGGGCCCAGCTTCTCGCAACCACGCATGCTATATTTTTCGCACAAATGGAAGAGTCCTACAGTTTTATTGCCGACTTCAATCAGCGGATTGAGAACCTTTTTCATGGCAGGTTATACTCTTGCAGGTTTGCCATGCCTGTGAAGAGATGGTGCCACGAAATAACGTTTGTTGGTTTTGAGGCTCGAACCTGTGTCTTCCCACTTAGCAGTCCAACGCACTAAGCCACGGCAACTACGGTAATCATTAATGTCATAAGAAATCTACAAAGCCTTCAGTAATCGTTATCAAAGAAACATACTCAGTTATAAGGAGTGTTTCGACCGAACGGAATAACACATGGCATAAACACAAGCGCTGTGTTAATAGCATCGTAAGGGTATTCATAACCCCTTTAGCGCTAGTGAATTATAAAAAAAAAAAAAAAACATGACTTTTCAAAGCCAATGATTGCATAGTTCCAAGACGATACTCACCATCTTTTCATCGACTTCAAAGCCGCATACGACAGCATTCATCGCACTGAACTATACAATGCGATGAAACGACGACGAAGGATAACCTTAGGCAACCGCTGCTACTTCGGTTTGCCCAAACAACTAGGGTCCAAACTCCTAACCCGAAGGACCAAAATTTTGCTCTACAAAACTCTGATTTTGCCAGTCCTGCTTTATGGAGCTGAATGCTGGACGATAAGTAAGACAGCGGATCAGATCTTGGGATCCTTCGAAAGAAAAATCCTACGTCGAATTCTTGGTCCAGTCTGCGAGGAGGGCGAATGGAGGAGAAGATTTAACCGCGAACTCTACGAGCTGTACAAATATGTGGATGTAGTCTGGAAGGCAAAAATCCGTCGACTACAATGGCTCGGCCACATCGAGTGAATGGACGAGAATGCTCCAACTAAGAGGATCTTCGAATCCCAGCCACCTGGTTCACGAAGAAGAGGAAGACCGAACCTCCGGTTTAAAGATCAGGCAATAGCGGACTAGTAAATTGGAAGCAGCGTGCCCGGGAACGTAAAGGATGGAAAGCGGCATTAGTTCAGGCTCAGACCCTCCAAGGTTCGCTGGCCTGATAAGTAAGTAAGTAATGATTGCATAGTAAACTAAGCTATGTATCTTATCTTATCTGTGGAATACTGTTGTTATAACTCGAAACTTTTTTTGCAATATTAACTTGATAAGAATCAAAAAGATTCAGCAACCCTTTCAAATGCAACCTGCAAACCACAAAAAGTGTGGCAAAAGTATTAACATCTCAAGTCAGTTGGCACAGCACATATGAACCACTACCTCTCAAACTTTATACAGAGATAATTATATATTGTGACTATTTCAGACTAGACTGTTCATCTCCCTTCTTTTGTCCAAAATAAACAATTTTCGCAAGAAAATACAGCACGGCAAAAAGGAATTCTTTCGAAGTCACAAGTATGGCAATGACAGTGCCAAATTGGCACCCAATGTGCTACCTAATGTGTTAAATGATTCGTGGTTAAGAATCATTAATGCATTTTATATGATTCGTTAATTTTTACAACCAAAAACACAATACAATTTTTGAATCTGTAAACAGAATTCGAATTTAATTTATTTCACATTTTTTGTGATTTGGTCTTTATATAGTTTTAGGACTTTGTAAATATATACATATGGGGCTTTGCTTTCCTAAGCTCCGCTATTCACTTAGGCAAAGACACCAATGCTAAGATCAAATACAGAATAACTCGTGCCAATTTATATTTTTCTGGATTTCGAAGTCTTTTGAATAGTAAAGCTCCGCCTCTTCATCCCAGACCTAATCTATAGTGCTAAGGTAAGGACTTTGTCAAGAATGGATCAGATCGCTCTCGGTTGCTTTAAAAAAAAAAAGATCCTTGAAGTGATTTTTTTCCCGGCTGCTTAGATAGTAAGTGGAGGAGAAGATACAACGAAGAACTTTATGGGCTGTTTAGAGACCTCGATTTAGCCAGGAAAGTCCAGAGACAGGAACTAAGATGACTAAGATAAGTAAGAGCGAATAAAAACCAGCGAATCTACCCTGAAGGTCGGCCCTGTAGAGAAAGATCATGACTCTGGTGGCAACCTGGAACCTGAAAACAGATAGCCAACGATCGAGCTGGCTGGAGACTCTTCTTGGTCGATGCTCAGGTCCACCCGGAATGTAGCGCCATCATAAATTTATAAGAGGTAACAACGCCACGATATTCTCGATTGCGTGAGGAAGACCATATAAGTATTCGAAGCTTATTTCTGCTTAGGTTAAGTTAGGTTAGTTAACAATCATCATCACACTTAAGCTACGAGCAGACGGTATGCAAAAGTCGCATATACACATATGCGAGTGCTGACGTCACGAAAAAGCTCACAAATATGCTCGCAAACTCGCATTCAGACGATATGCGAGCAAAAATCGCATATGATGACGCTAAAATGACATCAGACTCGCATATACTCGTATATGCGACTTTTGCATATCGTCTGTTCGTAGCTTTAGGTCGTTGTGATACGCACGATGTATTTTCTAACTGTCAACGTAACGCGATGTTCCGAAGCATTCCACCATGCCCGACGCGTCATAAGGTTGATGCAGGTTTAAAATCTTCTACGATTGTAGATTCCTCTGAGTTGCTTACCTTAGTTTGAGGTGTTCCCTTAAAAGATTACCTCCTTCCGAATAGTGTTTTCCCCACTTTCGATAACCTATCGGTTTCCTCGTTACCATCTAATCGCACATGGTTTGGCAGCTGGAATTCATCGAATAACTTTGCTAATTTTTCCAAGATTGTTGAGTTTGTTCAGGCATTCCCATTTGATCTTAGATATGATTGCGTGGCAGTATGACTGCCAGACATGATTGCCATGTCTCTCTTGTCATAATTTCTGACAAAGTTAAGCTGGGCACACTTTCCTATCGCGTGGACTTCCACCTGGAAGATGCTGGTAAAAGTGGCTTTTGGTTCCGAGTGCTTGGTTCTTGGCCCGAGCAGTCCTGCACCAGTTTCCTCGATCCATCTTTAAACCGTTTTATGGTATAGTTATTGACAACATACATCTTAGATCCTCTGATCAATTGTCTTGGACGATAAGCAGGAAAGCAGAGCAGAATATTTGTTCCCGTATGCGTGGAGATACAACCGCTACTATTAATGTCAACTACTCTAATTGATTTCTATTGAATGCGGTGGTATAGTTACCTCAAGGCATACAATTTTCAGAAACTTTGACAAAATTCTAAAACTATGTATGTTGTCCTTGCTTATGTCAGTAGGTATAAGTATTTACACTTGATCAAAACAATGCAACTGTCACATAGCATACTATTCCAAATCGTTTAACAACATAAGTGATATTAACATTCCTGCACGTCATCGTCGCCATCCAAAAAACCAATCATAAATTACTAGTAGGTACTCGTACTCGTTTATCTCAATTTGCTTGCATAAAAATGCACAAAAATTAACGATCATAAGATTACACATGTCACAACATATGTCAATTTATGTTATTAATGTCAGACGACATAGTGAATTTTGTTGTCTTCTGCCAAGCCACCGGGAATAGGGAATTCATTTGCGCACACAATGCGCGAACAAGTTTCGATGTCAAACTCAACATGAAGTTGACACTGATCACACAAGAAATGTAGTCGCTTCTTAATTTCAGAGCGACTGTTTCGTGTCGCCCACCCGAGAGAACTCTTGAAATGGAATTAATTATTTTCCCTAAAGCAAAATTTAATAAGATTATTCCTATTAGCTGCTGGATGCTATGTAGATAGAAGAGAGTATCTGTGTGACAACTCAAGCGCCAATTTTGAATTTTATAAGAGACGATTGTGTTGCAAGGAGATGGAGGAGAAGGAACTTCTTCACGATGTGCGACATGGTCTTTGTGTTGGAGATGTTAAGTATTCGCCATCGGCGGCAATTCATTTGCACATCTCATAGTCGCGCGAATGTTATACAACATGTACATAAGTAGATACTCGTATCTATAATATATAGTCATCGCATAAATGTCACAGTTGATAGGTTCGCGTTTTGTTCGGTTGGCTGAATGTACGCTTGCTAGAAAGCATGTCACTGGCAATTTGTTCATGTGACACTTTTTTGTTTTTCTTTTTTTTGTTAATGTCTTCTGAATTATTTATGGACATTTTCTGACAAACAATCGGTGAAGAAGATGGAGAAAAGAGCTTGACACTTGTTTGTTACACATTCACTGTAGGTGAAATAGCTCAAGGGTGACTATAAATTACAAGCACGTTGTATCTTGTGGAGGATCATTTTATACGTAGTATTAACATTTTTATTGAAACTTTTTTAGCCATGGTAGTGTAGTTTCGTTTGTTAGGAAATAAGATCGTGACAAAACGTGCAGTTTTTTTTCTCACATATGCACAGGCGCATAGGGTGAAAATCATTGAAGTATTTCTTTAGGTTAGGTTAGGTTAAGTAATAGAATTAACGTGGAAGGCAGTCCTATCTCCGCCACATTTAGGTCAATGTAGACCCATTGTGGTACCCCAGAGGATTCAACCCCCCTTACTAGGAACCATAAGTCTATGTACTATCGAGCTAGTCCAAGGCGCGGATAAATCTGTGTATGTCGACCACAGACTTGTCGGACAGTTCTTCTAGGTCCTGAAAGAAGTGCCTTCCTAGGGTTTTGAAACTTATTTGGCAGAGCACTGGACAGTTGTAAAAAAAAGTTTGGAGTGTCCTCATCTACTTCTTCGTTGCAACATCCCCTGTCATACCCAGTCTTCTTGCATGATAGTTAAGCATATTATGCCCGGTGATTAAAGAAGGTAAGGATTTTTTGTCCATTTGCAGGATTTTATCGGTTTTCTGTTTATCGTAGAATGACCATAGTTTCCTAGTTATAACACAGGAACTGAGCGCATTCCATCTATCATTTGCCGTCTTTTGAATTTTGCTCCCACTCCCAATCTCCTGTTTGACGTTACATGATCTAATGAAGATCCTTCCCTTGCCAGCTCATCAGTTGTCTCGTTTCCAGACACCCCTTTGTGGCCAGGAGCCCAGCAGAGTCTTACATTGTGCTGCCTGCCAAGAGCCCATAGCTCTTCGCGACAGCGACTTACAAGCTTTGATTTTACTTCTATGGCAGAAATCGCTCTTATTGCCGCCTGGCTGTCGATGAAAAAGGTATTATCATTCCGTGGTAGTGTCTTCATTGCAACCTGTTGGGCAGCTGTTGTCACTACCAGGACCTCCCCTTGGAAGACACTGTACTTCTTTAGCTACGTTATGAGTACATTTTAAAGATCAAGACTAAAAAGTGATTACATGCAAGTACATAAGTGTTTCAGCTTGTCGAAGAAATTACTGCCAAGCGTCCTTGGGGCGATACCTGCACGTTGTGTTGAAAATGGGGAAAAAGGATGAGAAACTTTAAGACGCTGAATGTTGAATGCCAGTTTTTTCAAGTTAAACAGATTAAGCTGCGTTATGAGTATCGTTCCGTAGTCTAAATGAACTTGTTGACATCAGCATCCTGAGGTCGAATTACGGCATCAGTGATCGAGTAACTCGTCACGTAAGAACGATCATTCCGACGTAATAATGCTCATTTTTACGTGACGAATTACTCGATCACTGATGCCGTAACTCGACCCCTGCTCTTCATAGTAAGCTAAAGCTGGTCCTGTGGGTGTTTTTCCTTACAAAATCACAGATCCATGTAGTATCACAAAGGATCTCGTCTAGTCTAAGTGCTTATATGCAACCTAGCACTCTTACCTAACCTAACCTAGGAGTTTCTTCTTTTTTCACTGTGTGTCCATAATTATCCATACATTTTTGAATGCAATGTATCGAAAAGTTTGGGAGATTGAGAAGTACGATTTGGACACATCGGACACATTAAAGGTTGAAACATAAAATCTTCAGAAACTTCGCATTGTAGGTAATAAATGGCAAATATATTTGGTTATTGGGGCTATTTGGCCTAAGCCTAACTCGTTGATTTGAATTAATAAATTTAAGATTTACTATACGATGAAAGGTCTTTAAAATGCCACCAGATTTTCTTACTTCTCATTCTATAAAATGACTACATATGTACACATTTTTTTAAGTTGTCAGTAGTATGTTTTGTTTTTTTCGATGACAAGGAAGCGAAGCATCTTCTAGCGACAGTTTTATGATCAATCAAGAAGATTAATTTCCTTTGCGGAATTTTAGATTTCCCCCCCCCCCCCCCCCATTGAAATAAAAACCATCTCTCGAACAAAATAAGACAAAAACAAAATAAACCTCATAATAGCAGGACGACCCGAAGAAAATATTTCAAAAACAATGTGCCGCCATCCAGCATGCCACTGTCGTTGACATCCATTTGGTTGATGTAAGTAATATGAGGGCGCGACTCCAATGAAATTTTCGAATTTTCAGATTTCAAGAAATGCATCATGGATGTGGATATCTTATGTTATATCAAAACATTGTTGTATGTACAATGTAGTATTGCTACATGCATATGAATGTGTTCTCTGCACACTGCAAAGAAAATAGGATTTTTACGGACGGTTTACACTGAGTTATTATCCCAGACTAGGGCGCATTAACTTTAAATAGTATTCCTTGTATTTCTATAGAACAAATTGTAGTTTATTTGTCCTTTTGATGCAGATGACCACTATCGATGACATATAAACTGGGTTCAGTTGTTATTAGGTCCTGAAGGTATGACACAAAATTCTTAAAACATGTTTTGCAGTAAATATTAAAAAAAAAAAAAAGATTCAAAACACAACCTGTTAAGAGGGTCAAGGTTCATCTTCATGCAACCATTCCAAGATGCTGCAAAAAAAAGAAACTTATTCATTTTGCTGAGATTCGAATCTATATGCAAGCTCACTGAGCCATGGCCACAATATCAAGGTTTTTATAAACCTATCTATTTTAACCTTATCAAAGCGAAATAAGACCGAGTTTTACTATTTGGCATCGACAGTACATGTATGTATGTACATATGTCCAGATGGCTTGACATCCTCTAGATACAGCCTGTAGGTATTATCTTCTAAAAGACTAATCCTTTTCAGATTCCATGTCCTGCGGACGACGCTATTCTCCATTTAAGAGTTCCTCGCGTCATACTTAGAACTTCCCTTTTGATGCAACCGGCAGACTTTTTAGTTGCCATTTTGACTTTCCTGCATTTTGCCACGCTTTTCCACCTTTTCAGATATTTATTAATGGCCCACATATCGGTTATGCCCTTAAACATTCCTCTATATAAAACAACGAATAGTTCAGGGTCCGTACACTCAGAGGCTAATCCCTACTTCACCAGGTTGTCCACATTTTCGGTTCCTTTGATGCTTGGGTGTCCTCTAACTCAAGCCAGTGTCTAGTCATTTTGAATTGCACAGTCATTAAGTTTTTGAACATATTCCATTGCCAATCTTGTTGCCTGATCACCGCTTGGTTGTATAATGCGATTAAGGTATTTCTATGTAGCACCTTACCCTCACGCAAGTGACCCAGTGCGTAGCAATATATCGGCTGGGAATACTATCTTCAGATCCAGATGACAGGCTAGATATAGATCCTTATCGAAAATAACTTCTCTAGCCCTACTATCTATCATGGATCCACCCGTAAAGATGGGTAAGGCTCCTAATACTCTATCCGGAAGCAATCTCTTCCCTATAAGAATTTTGTGGTACATATCGGTAATCCTTAATCCACGCTTTTCACATAGAACAAATAAATATTTGTGTCACAAATTACTAATTTAGATTAGGATAGATTAAATAGGGACGCACTAAGACTAAAATGTGGATCCATTGTGATACCGCTTACAGTACTGGATTGCCGGCACCAGGAATCTTACATGATGAATTCCCTTTTTTTTTTCTTAACTAAAATGGTTACGGGAAGACATTTCGGTGTGAACCTCTTTCTGCTTTACACTATCTGCATATCTGTTTCTTTTGTAAATATCGAGCTTGACTAGGTCGATGAGGACTTCCTGGAAGTACTGCGCCAGGACTTTTCCTGTCAAACTTATTAAAACACAGCATATGCAGAGAAGGTGGGTTACTGTTTTTCCTCCTCCTCATCTCTTCAGTTTCTGCATAAATCGTTGGAGGTGACACTTATCAAGCAATTCGCCGTGAGGGCTTCTATTGTAGTTCCTATTTATATTAATAAATAGAAGTCCACCCGTTCTCTTCAGATCCAGATTAGGCCATTCGCCTGGCTTCAGTATCAAGGCGAAATTTTATTAATTCTGGAGAAGCTGAGGGTTAATCTTTATAATATAAAACCTTTGCCAGCTTGTCCGCTTTGCAATTGCCCATAACGTTCCTGTGTCCTGGAACCCAGTATAGGGAATGGTAGCGATCTCATTTAGAGACCTACTGCATTGTTTTAACAACTTGCATCATATTGTCGGTGATTCCAATACTTTTATCGCTGCCTGACCATCTAAGTATAGTACAATAGCGTTTCCCTCCCGGATTGCCTTCATTTCTGCCTGTAATACCCTACAGAGATCTGGCAGAAGTCTCGTGATCTTCATTTTAAGAGCGAGGTAAGCTAGATTAGGTTATCGCAGATTAATTCAAACGCTTCTGCCAGGAATTCTAATGTGGAGTCTGTCAGCTAACTTTACAGCAAAGTTTTTTTTTTCCATTTGAAGAAATGTCAAAAATGTCAAATGAAGTCGACGTAATGTAACGTAAAGGTGCTGGCGTTGCCAAACCACCACCGGTTACCGCCACATAAACCACGGTTTCTTTCCACAAATAAATGCAATAGAACATTAAATCTCGGATTATATTTAAACATTTGTATTAATTGTTTAAAAATATGTACATACATTGATACCTACATACATGCATTTATAAAACTTCTAATTAAAAATAAGAGAATATTAACTCATTTATAAGAAATTCAAAAGCGCATCAGATTGACGACTTATTACTTCGTATGCTATAAACATACATATGTATGTATGTACTTTATGATTTAAAAATCTCTCCACAAAAGCAAACCATAAAAAGGCTAATTAAAACTGTCTTAAAGAAGCATAACCATAAATTCTGGGAAATTGGAGAATACAATCGCGACTACTGTCTGAAGTAAGCCAACGGATTTATAAAATATTTCTATCGAACGTATTCCATCAAACTTGCGTTTTGTGAGCGTGTCCACCATACATTTATACAAGAGCTAAGAAAATAAAAATAATAAAATTTACAAAACTCAAATCGTACATGGAGCTCTGCGTCTCCCTCAAAGGCGGTATCTTCATATTTTTCCATTTAGATACAGTCACAGATAATTAATACAAAATATGTGACGCGCCTTGTCTACAAAACAACGAAACAGATTTTTGATTTTTAAAAATGTATAAATACTTATACATACATATGTACAATGTTTATAGATAACTTGACGACGTTGTATGCAAAAATAGAAATTCTACGGTAAGATGTTTTTTTTTTTTTTTTGTAAATTGTGCAGAAAGTAATAAACTTAATTACCTATTGACAATTTGAACTTTGCACGTGACTTTAATAAATCTTAAGAAAATAAATGATAATACACTTATTGAAGTACCTATTTACCAAACGGATAGAAGGAAAATTAATCTAATTATGAAGTTCATTAACAAATGTTAACCAACCGAAACCTGCTCGATTCTAGCTAATTGCCGTCGCTTGTGCGCACTTTAAGCCTGCAATAGCCACCCGGTTGCTTTTACACACCTGAATTGATAATTTACTCTTGGGTTCCATGATCATTGTGTTTATTTTTGGATGCACAAGTCAGTTAATACGTTCAGCAGATGCTATATGTACAAACATAGTTTGTTGTCATGATACTTTCTGCATTTTTCCAGAACCAAAATTCCATTATTCAAGTGATTCTTGATAAGAGTCATCGAATATTGTTCTGTATTTCGATGCATTTAGTAGTATTCACCCTCGGAGAGAAGTTTGAAACCTTATACCACCTGAGTTTCGAAATCACTTCACCAACACTAGCGCTGTGTGAATGGCATCATAATATTGAGTGCACTATAAAAAAAAGTAGTAGATTAAGGCGAACCATGCTACATAAGAAACTCAAGGCTTAGAATATTCACCGAAAGTCAAGCAGCACTTAAAGCATTGAGTTCTGATAACTACAACTCAAAAGTCATTTCTGGCTACGTCAATACTCTCCACAAGGCATATCAAAACGAAAACAAGTTAAACTATGACCTGTATACCAAGGTACATATGTAGGTGCCGAATCCTTCTGCGGGTTGCCTAATTTCGCTTTTAGAATAAGTCTAGGCAGCTGGGAAAAACAGAACTACTTGCCCCACTGGGACAATATTCAGGGCAAAAGGAGTCATCCGACCCCTGAACAAAATCACAAAGAACATCCTTAATCACGAAAGGGAAAATATAAGAAGGCTTGCCAGCTTCCTCTACGGACACTGTATCCCCAGATATCACTTACATAAACTAAATATTGTTCATGAAACTGAATGTTGACGTTGTCTAGTGGTAGACGAATCAGAGGTACACGTACTGTGTGAGTGTGTGGCTTACTGCTGCATCAGGATGCGCCTTTTCTTCAAGGAAATCCTAACACCTGAAGACATAAGAAACGTCTCAATGGGAGACACCCTCAACTTTATTAAAAAGATCGAGGACCGTCTCACTAATTGGCACCCGGCACAATAGATCTTATAGGTCATAGTGCCTCTTGCGTCTGGCGTCGCAAGGCCAATTTAATAATAGTGGACAATAATAACATAATACGATCACCTGTTTAGGGCAAAGAGACTTTTCACACCGGGCCACCTATTTATATTGTAAAAGACACAGGTTACACAGGGGCTTGGATGCTTCTCCACGCTCAGTCTCAAGACATCAAGACAGCATACAGAGTCTAGTGGTATAAAGATCCCAAACTAGCATAAAATGGAAGCCGTCAATAAAACGGTAGGTCCCTTCCATTCGCAAGAAAAATGTAACGCGTATAACATAAATTGTTACGAGAACACTGGCTTTCTATGAGTTGTCGCATCAAATATTTGTATTTGTGATTGAAAAGTTGAATTAAATCTTGATGAATTCGTTAACTTATGATAATGAAACTCCATAATGTTGACAAGTTGACTTAAGTCTATTAAACAGCAAATATATAAATAAATCAATTTCACTTATAAAATTCGTAAAGGTTTAGTCTACTTATGCATGTATGCGTAGACACGCATATGAGTGTATAAATAAACATATACTTTATTATCCGTCCATGCTTTGTGGACCTGGTTCTGCTGGGTTTGGTTCTGCTGGGTTTGGTCCTGCTGGGTTTGGTTCAGCTGGGTTTGGTTCTGCTGGGTTTGGTTCTGCTGGGTTTGGTCCTGCTGCTGTTGGTGGTGTTGTTGCTGGTGGTGTTATTGGTGGTGGTGTTATTGGTGTTGGTGTTGTTGTAGTTGGTGGTGGTGGTGTTGTTGGTGGTGTTGTTGTTGGTGGTGTTGTTGTTGGTGGTGTTGTTGTTGGTGGTGTTGTTGTTGGTGGTGTTGTAGTTGGTGGTGTTGCTGTTGGTGGTGTTGCTGTTGTTGGTGTTTTATCGCCATTCCTATTTTCTGTTATGGATTCACCTACCACCACCGTGCAATTCTTACAAATTACTTAAAAGCAAAAAATGTATGTATTAAGATTTAATGTGAAAATTTCAATTGGAGCCTTACAGTATGTTTCAGTTTCCTCATCCGAATCTTCGTAAAAATAATCCAACAAACATTCAAACCAATCGTAAAATATTCTCTAAATTATAAAAAATATTTAATCGAATTTTTATATATTTTTTTTTTTGATTTATTCTTACTCCAGTTTTGTGTGCTATTTGAGTGTCCTGTTCACTTTCATCACTCTCCGAACTATATAGATCAAAAATATCGAATCCCACGGGCTGTGGACTTCCCTTCGATAATAATATCAACAAAAATAAATATTCTAAACGAAACTTAAGCATTTTCTTGCACGAATACTACTTTTAAACTGTACTGCACGAAACTTAATTTGGATTTGAAAAATGTACTCATAATTTGAAACTATTTATACTATGTTGTTTCCCCTTGACTTATATATTTTATCGATATAGAAACGCATTTTTCTGACTGTTAAATATTAGCAATTAACTTTAAGAATAAGCAAGTGTCTCTGAATAAGTTTTTACTGTTTATGCGTTCATTGTTCGGGAGTTTTAATATTTTATCACCTGTGTAAATCCCATGGTGTACACAAATCGGTCGGAAGCTTAAAACGACTAAACGTAGGCTGAACCAAATTCAAATGAATGACTTTGAAGCAATTATCGTGACAATTTTTACACGAATAGTTTGGAATAGTTTGAGTTATTGCTTTTTCTGCGTTAATTGAAAGTTGTAAAAATCCAACAGTAAATATAACAGATAATAAGGGTTTTGTTTTGTAAAATCGATCGAATAATGTATGAATTGGATGACAAACTTCCGCTGGTAGTCATTTTTAACTGAAAATAATAACGAAATCAGACTTTATTTATCTGTTGATATTTGTATCTTTTTGCTGACCTCGTAAACGAATCAGTATCAGTGCTAGAAGGACTATAGAAAGGAAGTTCTCCATTCAGCCAACAGCAAAGTGGGATAAGACCCGAATGGGGCAACTGAGATCGGCATACCTGGCCCATTTAGTCTAAAAGGTGGCAATGGCAATGATGGCCTTTCAGGGCTAGGCGCTATTCGTCGAGGGAATTGCATGCTCTGCAACTTTAATGCCAACAACGGTAGAGAAAACCTGTTTTGACAGATTTGTCGCAATGAACTACGACCCTGACTGCTTTCTGGTGGAAGACATTTTTTCAATTCTGAGTTTGAATCTAAAAAGAAATCGTAACATTGAGCGGCCACAAATGCCAGCATGTAGTGGATCCAATACCGCATCATCATCACTTTTGGGGAAGTCACACAATTCCGTGACTGCAAATTACAGAAAAAGGTTGATAAAAAAGGGACATACCTACATAGGTACATGCTTGCAAACAAAATTGGTGATACCAGTGAACCAAAGTTTTGATTATTGGCATAGGCAATCTTACACCTCAAGACTGTCAAAGAATTTTACGATTGTAACCAGATCCGGCGATTTTATCAAAAATTCAATTTAAATTTTGGTGTTCTTTGCTTTTTGCAGGTTTCAAGCCCAGTACGCAGATTTTTGAAATACGTAATAAAAAAGCCTAATCATTTCTAGTAGATTTCTAATTGGCAACGAACAGACAGATCAATTGAAGAACTCGATAAGGAAAAACCCTTCCGAGTTTGAAAGAATATACATAGGTATAGGGTGATGGCACGTAAGGTCGGCCCCCTCTAGTAGTCGGCCGTCGCGCCAAAATATGATGCGTTAAAGTTAATGCGTTTGTTAAACACACATGCAAATTTTTTTTTACAAAAGGTTAACGGTTTTCCTGTCTGTGAGCAAAAGGTCTTGTGTTGCAATGCAGCTGCTAGTTTTTTCGTCAAAATTGTCACTTTGATTCAACTTCTTGTCTGAAGTGAAAAGTCTGGATTTTAGTAGTAAAAAAATAGTGGAAGTGATTTACAGTAAAGTCTTAAAATCAGTGAAATATTGACAGTAACTGCGTTATATCATTATATTTATCTTATTAATAGATACTTTTTACTGTTTATTGAACACAAATCTAAAAAAAATGTTATTTTAAATAAAAAGAGGGGAGGCTGACCTAAGAAGACATTTTTTTGTGTGATTCTTCTAAGGTCGGCCGCCCTGTGAAATAGTGAAAATAATTAAAGTCTGGTATAAAAACTGGGGCCGACTACTCAATACTTAACTGGCCGACTTCTGAAGTAGAGGGGGCCGACTACTCAAAAATGAGGTTTTCATTAACATTTTTGCAAATAATTTGTTTAAGGTAGTAAATACACTAAAAATGACTTGAATTTCATAATTAGCACATTCCAATTAATCAGAAATGCTGAATATTATATTCTTTATTATAATAACGGATTTTTGAAAGCAAATTAAACGTAAAAAAAAAGTTAAGGGGCCGACTACTGGCTCCATCACCCTATATTGAGAAGCCAAAGAACAGACAGATACATATTTGAAAGGCTACCCTATACTTCGCCGCATAGAACGTAGTATGTGTAAAATCTTTTGTATACAATAATCAGCATGTATTAGTGAGACTTCCGTCGGCACGATCGATCTAAACTGCTACGTTACAAAATCTTAATGGTTTCAGGAGTAGACTGTTTCAGGAATAGGACACACCTGCGCATTCATAAATACTGATTAAAAATTCATGTAATTTTAAATTTAGTACTTCAACCGGCACTCCCAAAAAAATGCACGAATGCGTATGCAATTTCCTTTGAATTTAATTTCAAAATCAACACACCTTAAGTAGGAATACAAAAAAAAAAAACTTTATTTTACGGTCATTATGACAGAAATGTGTGCACCATTTCAGAGTTATTATCGCCATGCACCATTTCTTGCTATATCACATAATGTCTGAAATCCAGAATTTAAAGTGAACTTTTTTGAGTCATACAATCAACGAAATTCAATTCTGTACCAACCGTCCTGTAACCTCTTCCCCACAAAAGAGTGTTCCGCATATTGTTCGATTAGTTCCACACACTTGTGGGTAATAAACTTGGAATTACTCATTTAATAACCTAGCTCGAAACGACATGGAAAATGCGAATGGAAATAATGGTGTTCGTACAAAAAAAAAAAAATGAAAGAAAAAATCTGTTTTAAAAATTACACATTGTTACTTACGTGAGGAATAGGCACTTGCGTCCGTGACTAAGATGCAGCAAGTGGCCCTTTTCTAAAACACCATTCAATTGCCTATAGTGCTTGTAGTACAACTCATGAATGAGAGACCTTACAATCTGTGTTGTTATTCTTTTGTTGATTTTCGTTTTCACTATCGTGCCAGATGTGCAAAACTAGAGTACAGATTCAAAAACAAAATTAAAAAATATATACACTACAGATAAGAATATCATTTTACGAGACAGCTATTGTTTGCTATACGGACTAATTAAGTGTTAGCTATTAAGTTATAGAAGATATTGAGATGAAGGATGCCCTCAATATAGAAGCACAGAAGCACATCTTTTTATCTCAGCTGTTAGAGTACTAGGTATGCGGTTTGTCTAGTTTTTTTTTCCTGTAGAGGTGTTGTAATACCACGCTGAAGAATTCAAATACAGAAACAAGCTCATTATACTACCAGCAGTTACAACACATTTACAGTGTTTTCATTGTCTTTCTGAGAAAGACGAGTAATAGCTTCAAGGATAAGGAGGTTCCAGCACTTACCACATCAGCCCCAACAAATTTTTTACACATGATACAGCAAAGGCAGGACAAAATGTGTTCCACAAAGTCGTAACGTTCTCGAAAAGCGCCGGCAACAGTGGTGTCACATAAGCCTAGCACGTTGAAAAATTTGGTAGTAAGTTGTCTGCAGTCTTTTCTGCTGAAAAGACACCAAGAATGTAGCGGACTTCTTACAAACTTACATGGGAAAGTATCTATTTAGTTTGTCCGAATCCTGGAGAAGCCTGTCAGCTTTATACAGTAGTAAGCAACTATCAATGAAAGCCCTTACCGAAGATACGGGTAAGCCCGTCGTTGGCTCGAGGCAGTAGAAGTTCTCCTCTGAACCTTGCCTGTGTCCGCCTCTGTATCATGTGACCCAAATAAGACTTAAGCAAATTTAGTCTTCCAACCGAGTTCAAACTAGTCCTGCATTCTGAAGTTATTTTGAATCTACTAACAGGATTGACCAAAGCATTAAATGCAGCTGCGTCTGTAACGCAGATACTCTGTCTTGTCCACTTGTTCTACGCAATTTAGTTTGCAGCCATAAGTATTGCATAAATCTCATATACATACCTAGGAGAAAGTACAGTCTTATGTTGTCGCTTTCCACAAACTCTTCAGCTCAGGTGGAGCTATCATTACTTTTGAAGCCAACATTTTACAAACCTTAAGTCAAAAATCTTGCCAAGTCAGTCATTTCGGTAAAAGATTCGCAAAAGATTATCATATCATTACCAATGCGTTATCTCATCCGCTGAATGATGTCAAATGAGTACAAACCAAAGTTTAACAAGCTAATCAGACCTTTTATTGAATTGAATAAAAAAAATTTTGCGGTTAACAGAAAGAAGAAAATACGATATTTGTCTCCCTTTTGCTCTGAGGGCAGAGCATACAGTAAGATTTTCCACGCACCAGAAAGAGAAACAAACAGTCAAAATAAATAAGCTAAATGTAGTGTAAACGCTTTCATTAAAAACTCTCTCATTGGGATCCAGTGAAAATCTATTAGATTTGATTTTGAGTTATAAGTTAGTTTAGTTTGAAGATTCTTCCTCTTCCTCGTCTCTGGAGCTCCCGCAGAAATTGTTCCATATGCAATGCCAAAACGTTGAGCATGCCTGCCTGGGATACAGTGACTAGATAGACCGCAATGCTACAGCCGAAATAATCTTCAAATCGCTGCTCTCCCTCTCGGGTTCGAGACGATTAAGAAAAGTGAACTTACATTATAAGTATTCAGTTATCGTGGATGCCAGTATACTTGAAGATCGAAGAGGATAAAAAGCTGTAGTGTCTCATGCACAGACTCTTCAAGGATCAGAAGTCCTGACATGCCATCAAAGTATTGGCAAACCATTCGTTTCGTCAATACCAGCTCCGCTCATTGTAAGTTCGACCACTTATAAGACAGGATGCAGCACTTGCTTTTTGACGAGTTAAACTTAACTCTGTTTTTTTTCAACCAAATTGATGATTAAATTTACATATATGTCAAAGTAGCCATTCCCCGTCGCTATACCTCAAGCCCTTGGGTCCTTTACTAACGCATTTTTTAACTCAAATAGAGTTGATAACTGATCATAGGACTAACATGTCGAACACGCAATCAGTTGACTCAGCTTTAGATTTTTATTTTTTATTTTTGCATAATTCACTTGCGGCTCAAGGGATTATGAATACCCTTATGATGCTTTTCACACAGCGCTAGTGTTGGTGTAGTAATTTTAAATCTCAAGTGGTAAAAATTTTCAATCTTATCTCCGAGGGTGGTGTCCAGAATAACTGGAGAGAATTTTTCGGTGTTGTTGTTATTGCTAAATAATTCACAGTATTTCTTTCTAACTGCCTGATGTCATTATTACTACTCATTACGATCAACACTTCAAGCCGTATGACCATTCCACTGTCAGTGTATTGCCAGTATTACAGTAGAGTTGACATCAGTCTTTTTCACAGCTGACTTTCTTAATATCAGGAATTGAACCTGGAACCTTCATACTAACCACTACAACACAGCCACCCCGTAGTTTTTATTTAGTTGTTATAAACGCAAACCACTATTTGATTTGGATTAAATTGAAAATCTCAACAAATTGTTGCTTAGACTGCTCGAGAATGTCCTTGCAACTTGACCAATAAAAGAAACACAACTTGTGACTTTCCATAACAAAGTAGCAAAGAGAGATGCCCAAAGCCTCGCATATTGATGACCCTCAAGTGACAAGACCAACAAATTATAGATGCTGCTTAAGATGGTAAAAAACATTTTTCACTCCTATAGATAGGTTTGGCTGCGATCTACTTGCATATTTGGGCGAGAGGTCCTGTAATGTGCTTGAGTCTAATATAAATTGTGTTTAGAGTCCGGCAAATAAACGATGACAACTGGATATATGTATGTACAAACATTTGCCTCACTGTACCGCGGAAGAAGTTAGTGCGTCTTCGCTGGATTTTTAAGGCCAATGTTCAATCTTTCTTTTAGTGCATGTAAAACCCACATATAAAACCCTAAACTTATTTTTTTTTTTCAATAACATTGTGAATATTTTGATGAATTCTTATACAACATATCCAACTCATACGTATATCTAGTACACTATCTTTCAGATAGTCCATTAAAACTAAAAATTGGAGTACATCATCTCTTTAAATGTACTTATAAAGGCATTCTAATCCGTTCAATGGTCAGATGTTATAATAAATATTCCTACGAGCAGCTCTTAACATAGGCACTCTCACTTAATCCCTTTCGTCTAGCTATTCATCTTTCCTTTCGTCAATTGAAATTGAAAAGTGAAAATTCTAAACACAATTGCCAGTAAAAACAAGTACTTTGAACTTTGCACGTTTATGCAATTCTTCGATCGTGACGTAACTTCCTCATCTATTCCACATCCGCAATTCCAAGAACATATTTCTGCGTTCACCATCGGAAGCAAAGTTCATTAAAATTGTGCGCAAGTTTAAGTTGTTGTGCAAATCCCTTGGCATCAACATTTTTGCTAATCTTTTCGTTTTTTGTTTGTTTTTGTCTTGCAGAAAATCAATGCCCTCAATATGGAGAAGTCAACCAGCTGGGTGGAGTATTTGTGAACGGACGTCCGCTGCCAAACAATATTCGACTGCAAATTGTTGAATTGGCCAGACGAGGTACTCGACCATGTGACATATCACGCCATCTACGTGTAAGTCATGGTTGTGTATCGAAGATTCTTGCCAGATACCATGAGACCGGTTCAATTTTGCCCGGAGCTATTGGAGGTTCAAAGCCACGGGTGACCACACCAAAAGTCGTCAACTACATTCGAGATTTGAAGCAACGTGATCCGGGTATTTTTGCATGGGAAATACGTGATCGGCTGCTTAGCGAAGGCGTTTGTGACAAAACGAATGTGCCCAGTGTGAGTTCTATTTCAAGAATTCTTCGGAACAAATTGGGATCGTTGCCCCATCATTCGCCATCGGCACAAACAGCAGCACATCATCATCACCATACGCACCTGTATAACTCCATTTACCAAACCTACCCCTATGGCATGAGATCAGTCTCGTGCAGTAGCCCATCGCCACCACAGGGACAACTAAGACCGACACACTGTTGGCCTTCGTCGCACTCTGTAACAGATATTTTGGCCCATCAAGCGCAGGCGGCGAACAATGCATTGCGTTCCAGTTGTAATGGTAATGTTGGTGCACTTCCGTCTATGCCGACTGCCGGATCACCAGTAGCGACACATCTCGGCGTCGACGAAACCAATTACTATATGTACATCCAGAATGCCAGCATGATGCATCATGGCGGAATGATGACAACTGCGACGGGTTTATGAAGTAACCTTTGCGCGGACCTTAGTTGTAGAGTGAATTTTTTTATAATATACTTAATTAATTTTATTTTAATTATGATTTGCGGTAACAATATAGTATTAGGTAAATATTTTATTATATTATTTTATTAAGTTTATAGCAGGAATCATTTTAAATTGTTATTAGGTCCGGTCTAAGTTATTGTATTGTATGTACTTGAATAAAAATTTAGTGCAAGTTTATAAAGTATTATGAAGAGTTTGTGTAAAATGTTTATCCATTTAGAATTATTTAACTTATCCTATATATTTCCCGTTAAATAAATACCTTACAGTGAAGCATTGAAAATACGTAATATTGTGCCCACATCAAATGTGAATTTATATTTTTAAGATTATATACGAGTAAATAAAAAGTTTACACATAAATTAATTTGTATAATTATATTGTATTTGTTTGTAACATAATTAAATTTAAATTTATCCAAACTGCAGTAATTGACAGAATGTTTGTCAATTACTTGACTCCTTAACATCTGGGATAATCCGTATTCATATCGACGCGACATTCAATCTTGGCGGTTGAGGTAATCCAGAACCGTGGAATTCGTCCGATAGCTAACGGTAGTCCTGCGAGGATCCTGATAGATGTATTATTTGAGATTGTTGTTAAGTCATCAAAGAATAGCTTGTCTTACATGCGAAGCTTGGCTCTAACTAGTGCCGGAAATCTGCACACGAAATGGCAAATGGTTTCCTGCTCATTTCTATCCTTACAACTAGGGCAGTGTTCATGCTGAAGGGTATACCGAGTTTGGTGGCATGGGTCCGAACAATTCGCGTATAATGATAAGTGTGGCTAGGGCATGTAAGGCGGATGAACACTGATGCTCCAGTCTCATTTTTGATGGCATGCGAAAGTGTAGGATGACCTGAAACAAACTCGTCATGCGCAACTGGAGACAGATTTCTAAGGTTGGACAGATTTGAGATTGAGGCCTTGGTTGACCTTAAACTGTATCACCACCTAAGTAAGTGTAATAAATTGATCATTCCCTATTCTAAGAATTCTGAAAAATTTTTATGAAAATTCAAAATTTATATTTTTAAATACGTATATTGAAACGAAACTAGCAATGTGAGGAGCATCTGATTTCATAATAAATACTTTTGATACATCAATCGTAAGCAGATCTTTAAAGGGTTCTGTTTTGAACTCTCGAAGTTCAAAAAACGATAACTTATGCAGATAAGATAAAATAAAAACAATATTCAAAACAAACACTTGCAATCCAATGTGATTGTTTTGGTTTTAAATGAAGTAAAGTATTGTAAAGTATTTAAAGTATTGCTAAGAACTCTCTTTTGTTCTTATCTAATCTATGGAAGTTGAAATACACGTATTGATTAAAAAAATCAGAAGCACTGCATTATTTACGCAAATTTTGAAATAAATGTTACTGAATTTATGTACAACTGGGTTTTCACAAAAAATTATCAAGAAACTACATATTTGATTAATCCGAAGCATTCAATTATCTTCGGGATAAAATAATTTTAAAAGGGACACACGGATTCCAGTTGCACTCATCCTTTCTTGGACTGGAACTACAATATATCATATTTCAAAGTAAGGCGGTCGGACATTAATCAAGCATGGAGGGAAATTTCACAGAATGTTCATCACGAATGTGACACTTTTTTGTATCTTTACATCGGTTTGTCCTTGTAGTAGCATGTTAAAGTGGGCGTGTTACATCCTCCTATTTTCTTCATCGCATCCTTACATTTGTTACAAGGCTAACGAGTAATTTGACCTACAACGCAGAACATTTAAAAAAAA
Source organism: Criorhina ranunculi (assembly GCA_951813785.1). Classification (NCBI taxonomy): domain Eukaryota; kingdom Metazoa; phylum Arthropoda; class Insecta; order Diptera; family Syrphidae; genus Criorhina; species Criorhina ranunculi. The sequence goes on from OX638381.1 coordinate 17,787,674, forward strand.
AAATCATTCAAGTAGGTACTTAATTTTTTTTCTATATTAATATTTTTGTTAAAAATTCACATAAAAAAATGTAATTATCGTAATATTATACAACTTGTATGTACATACATGTATTGAACACTTAATTTCAGATATTTATAACTGGACTATTAATATCGTTCTACCACAATTGATTCCTTAAATTAACTAATGACAGCATTCATTATCGTAAGCTTCTCGTTGAATCCAACCAAAAACGAAATAACCTAGACCCAAGCCAAGTACAACGGCCAAACATAACCAATAATTGAAGAGCATAAAAATCAACATCAGAAGATATGAGACTACAATTTGAATAAGATTGAGAAGCGTTTGAATAAGATGTGATGAACTGAAGATTTTTTGACAAAAAGTCAGTTCTGTAGCGTGTAGTGGAGTATTGGAACTGGACCCCTCATTGGAATTACTGGTTTTTAATTGTGCTGCAAGAAGACGCTCGTTTTCCTTCTTCATAACTCTACGAAGATGGACTTCTCTGGCAAATTTCAATCCTTCATAAGCGAATGCAACAACGAAAATTGCCAAAGCAGAAAATACAAATTCTGTGACGGTATACGCTAGCCATCCTTTCCAGAGTATTTTTTCACAATGTCCAGCATGGAACTGTCAAAGAAATAAAATGCAAATAAATAATTTTATTTAACAATTGCGCTTGAAAAGAAAAGTATATTAAAGACAGTTAAAAGTTAGATCAAATCAATGGAAGTTTGACGAACGATTAATCAGGAAACCTGCAAGTGTTCATATTCTATTTGTAACGCGATCATTTTAATTAGTTTGAGCTTTGAGAGAAACTCAGTTTTTAAATTCTTTCTATTAAGTTATTTAAGAATCTTTGAGTCGCAATCAAGAGTATTTTTTAGAAAATAAATATTGAAGTCCTTTAGTAGACCACACTACGGCGAAATGTTTGTAAAGTATTGTAATGCGTTTATAAAGTGCGTAACTTTGGATTATTTTTAGTAGTATTTTTAAAGACTTATTATTTACCTTTTCAACTATTTTGAAGTTTAAAAAATTGCGTCAGAAACAAGAGAATGATGACTTCATCAATCTTTATTTGAAGGAAATGGTAGTACTAGTTGGTCCGTCGGCTTTGATTTTTTGAGATACTTTAAATTGACTCATAAACTTGTTTAACCCTCCGTGAGCTTGGTGAGGTTTCAGAGGCCCGAATCATTTTAAAAATTTTGCAATTCTTGTAATTGGTACCTTAGCAATTTAAAATTCTAAGTAGCTGGAGTAAATTACTTAAGCCGGCGATTCCCACCAATTGCTTAATGTAACGTGCAATTTTGCGCGAATATGACGTCTCCGCGTGAACGTTGGGCCTCACAGACCCCACCAGGCTCTCGACGTTGCTCAAAGGTCGTATATGAAGATGGTAGTAATACTATGGAGAAAAACTAATTCCAATAACAAAGTAGATGCAACTTTTGTTCCTATTATTTATACGTAGTTTAGTTTAACAAAAAGGTTTTCATTAATTTAAGTCATATTTTTCATATAAAAGAAGTTTATTTTTCTGTGACAACAAAAAAAGTTAAGATTGTTTTTCTTGGCTTATAAAATTAAATATTTTGCATGAAACACGTTTCTCTTTTATTTATGTTATGCATTTATAAGTCTATTACAAAGTCTAATACAGACTTTCTTCGCGATTCTTAAAATAAAATGTAAAATTTCCTTGCCTCACAGACCCCAGCAGGCTCACGGACATTCTCGGGGGGTTAAGTTATTATGTTAAGACTGCTAGCAGCAAACACCATATTGGTTCCAACATAACCACTACCTTATTTTTTAGCAAATGTTTGAAATTGAAAGTTTTTCTTGCACGTAGTAGTTTTACTTTATACTAGCAGATACCAGTGGCCTATTTCACCAACTTACAAACGTGTATTTACAAGCATTTTTAAACAAAATTTGCGATATTTTGTTCTAAAAAGTCACCAATTTTGTTAAAAAATGCTTGTAAATACAAATTTGTAAGTTAGTGAAATAGGCCACAGATTTTTTTACAAGAAGTATCCCATATAGCTAACAGTTGTTTCATTATTCTTCCGTCGCGTATTGAATAACCTAGTTACGGTTATGTTGAAGTTAATGTGAAAATAAAAAGTAATTTTTGATATTTTTATGTATCATATTTGATATTGGCTTCATCCTTAGATAAGTTCACACTAATCTCACTGTATTGGCCTAATTTAAAGTGTGCGAACGGAGGAGATAGCTGAAATATGTTTGACTCATCTGTCAATTGTCCTCAATATTTGATTTGAAGAAGCAATTCAATAGTAAAATAAATATAATTCGATAGTTGTTATTACAAGGCTAAGTCCCTGAAATGTAGGCAATCTTTCAATATTGAAAAATATTGTGAATTGTGTTTAACTTGAGTGCATCAACGCATTGTGACTGATGTGAAAAGTAAGACTTGATTACAATTTAAGTCACATACAATTCCGAGTCTGTTAATTGTAATCTTTTTAGGAACCTGGAATGCTTTGCCGTGACCAAATATAATCAAGTGATTATTAATAATTTATAGTTATATACATCATCAGTGGTAAGTACAGGTCTTTTTGCCCAAAGCCATAATGATCAAAATTGTCTCAACAGTTTGTTGCTGTAAAATCTTCGGAAATGTTGAAAATGTAGCCTTGTTTAGTTTTTAAGAGTAAAATAGAGCTTGACATTAATTTACTTTTTTGAAAAGAAGATGATAGTCCACATTTGGACTTTTTTTTTAACTCATACAGCGAGGAATATGTCGTATCCACTAAATTTTGCAATAACAATTTCTTCAGGTAATATTTGGCCGTTATGACCTTTGATGAAAAGACGTAACGCCCGTTGGACAACTTGGCAATTCGCGACTTCAGGGCGACCACCACTTGGCACGCAACGACAAACCCCAGAGAGCATAATTTTTCATTAGAAACTTTTTATTTTGCTTCCCAAGTCAATTATAAAACCCATAGGTCCTTTAATTCGTACAAAAAATATGTATAACACACACACATTTTTCACAGATACCCACGGATAGCTTGTGCTTAGTTCAATGAACTTATTTAATTGCGTTCTTTTATAAGCTTTTCATATTTTGCTATAAAGAATTTGAAATCTCAACAACACAATCAAATTCTGTAGAAGACAAACAAATTTTGTTATCTCCTTAAGAAAATACACATCACTATCTTTTTATCTGACCATACGGGTAAAAAACTAAGATTCACTTCACAGAAATAATTATAGAATACTTGTTAGAACTTTGCCAATTTACATATACACAAGCTCACCGTCATAATCATTGGACAGGTCCTAGAAGTACCGTCCGTAGAACCATCACCGTGATCGTGATCCATTTTTAATTTTGTAGCCGGTTTAAAATAAATAAATAACAACAATCAAAAATAAACCTCGATGATTCGTTTCAACCCTCCGGGACGCGTATCTTCTTCACGACTAAATTGAATTACTGTAAGAGTTCTGTTTTATATGCCTAGAAAGAGTTATCAGAAAAGCCAACAAGTGTTATCGCAATACCAGGATAACCTAGCGTTGTATCTTATCAGCTGCTGTGGTTACTATGAGTACAATACTCATTATCAGTTTTCTGTAAGACTTCAGGTAAACATTCACATGCATATTTTCTTCTGAAGGCAAATTGACGATTCACGGATTTATAGTTTACAAATGAAATCAATAAATTATGCATTATTCTACAATCATTATTTGAACGAAGGCTGATAATAGCTTATTGCACTATAACTGCTGTATTATGAAAATGGGTTACAGTGTAGACCATCTTTTAACAATGTCCAATATGAAACAACTGAAACAACAAATGAGAAATTAGATAAAATATTTAAAATATTTATAAAGATGTGGAAAATGAAACCAGAAGTCCAATTAATACACTCAAACAGCTAAATTTCGCAGATAGTGCAAAATATCTCGAGCTCATGGTGGACAGGAAGCTTTTACTGAACGCTAATAGCTCTTTACTCGTGCAAAAAAGCACAGTTTTCCGATGAGGCTGTGTTTCAAACCATGCTATAGACATTTACAGTAAGAAGCAAGCCATTAACACAAGTCTCTAAAGCTGGGAAACATTCATTAATAGAGTCAGCACAATGTAAGGCATTTTGCCTTCCTAAATATACGGATATGTTGCCCACTAAAAAGGACTGCAAACACACTATACTGGATAGAAGTACCTGAGGTTAATGTAATGTCCTCTATAATGAGCCTATCTCGAGTGAGTTGATGTTAGTGTCTTTTAATAAGACTCTGGCATTCATCACTGATTTAGTCTTCCTAATCACTGTAGCGTCTTTCAAGCCGGAGTCACAGCTATCCGGCAGGCCACCACGATGCCGCTAGGCTATGATCAGATCTCTTGTATCCATCACAAAATCTAGGTACAGACAATAGGAATCTTGACGCCCATGCCGGTTGGTAAACACCTGATTCACACCGCTGCAGAGTCGAAAGCAAATTATGGATGGAAGCACCATGACTATCGCAATAAATTCCTACACTCGATCGCAAAAGATTGAAATCGATAGTTCGACCAGCCCTCCAAACTTATAACAGGATACTGCATCCTAGTCATGCTCAGCGATTGGGCGTTGTTAGAAGGATAAAGAAGAGAATGAATCTATCGTAGACATCCTGTGCGCGTGTTCTGCGAATTCTTATGAAACGAACTGATTGCTCTTTAAGCTTGTCTGCTCTGAGACCTTGGATGTTTTCCCAATTGGAAAGGCACATTTAACTCATCCGTCTATTTAGAATTAGTTTCAACACGAAATCGGAAACTCCGCATAAGGGTTCGGGTCTTGAATACGTCTCTACCTTTTGGCTTGTCGATCAGAAATTTCGATACCTTCAATGCCTTCGTGTCCTGGTAACCAGCAAAGAAAGACTTTTTTGTAGCGAACCAAGACCTAAAAAGCATTGAAGCAGTACTCTAAGGATTTTCAATTTATCAAGTTTCAACTTAGTGCTTGAAAAACCCCTTGACTGTCCGTGAGTTAATGGGTGGACATAACATTGATGCATGATTTTAGGTTAGTATAAGCGCAAGTTCTTACAGCGTGAAGTGGAACACACTGCGACATCCGAGTGGTTTCGCCATTTTATGCTTAGGCCCAAACATGCCGATACAGACTCCAGAATCCATTTTTGATTTCGGCATCATCTTGAATTTTTAAGAAATCCTCTCATGTGTATGTCCAGTAATATATCCATTGTAAGTAATACTTGAAGTTGTATTATATCAGATCAGCTTCTGGTTGCTATGAGTAAAATGAACATATCGTCAGCTAAACCTAATAAAGTTCTAAATTTAACACCTATTTACTTATAAATACTGTAATAATCCTTTTTTATTATATTTTTATTTAAGTTGATAATCGCTCATTTTGTTGCTATTTTATTGTTGCTATTGAAATCGAGTGTTCTTGGTCTTTTGTATTATTATTTTTGAACGATAGCAACAAATAGCTCACGTGTGCTTCATAGAGCATACCCCTTGGAATCATAATAAGCACTCGATACCTGCAAATGAATACCTATGGAATTTTTTTTTTTATTAAGTTAAATAAATCGTGTGCAAAAACTTATCGAACAATCCAGTTTAGGACCGGGTGCAAAATGGAATACAAATGAAGTGAAACACCTTAGGAAGCTTCATAGTACATATAAGCTTTGTACTTCTTTTGCTAATATTATGATCGTTATTTAAACTTTTCCACCGATTATAGGCGGGGAATGGTGTTTATTGGTATTTTGGCTATGGTATTGAGAGATAAGTTAAAAACTGTGTATATATAAGTAAAAAATCATAAATAATAAGGTATTATCAGTTTTCGATTGTACAAGACTTGAGAGTTTTGCATCATTCGGGCCTTAAACTAAGTCATATGCTTAACTTGCATTTTTTGGACACGGATGATTTTTTTTTTCTGGACTGCTACAGACAAAATAAGGTCAACAAACTGCGGATCTGTATATGGAAAGCTCCGATTTAAAACAGGCCCAAATGCAGTCATAAACAGCGGAAGCCCTGTATTTCTACATATCAGATATATTTGCCAACCAACCAGTGCAATGCTCTATTGTCCTAAATAAAATGTTGAAATCGTACTTATCTTAAGTTACATACATAATCAGAGTCGAAAACGCATTTCGGCTGATCGACTTCGTGGTAATACATATCGTAGCTTACATACAATATCCACACGTGGAATTTATGCTCTTCCTGCATCCCTCAAGTTCTTTTAAAAATCCAAACCGAACAGCTAACGTAGACTCGGTACCTATTTTGAAGTTAAGGTACAAGGTACGAATGCGGATATCCCGAATGCTGCAAAGTGAAAGAAACACTGTACGAAATTTTAGAGTAGAGCCGATGTAATCACAAAAGAAAGACTGAACTTTAGCCGATCGCACCCCAATCAAATTACCAAGTATCGATCTTCACCGATGGCTCCAAGATGGAGTGTGGCGTTGGAGCAGGTGTCTTCTCAACGGAACTGAACGTATCCAAATCGTACCGCCTCCCAGACTCTTCCAATGTCTTCCAGGCGGAGGTGCTTGCGACTAGAGAAGCCTGCAAGGTACTAAGTCTCAGCCCTACTACCTCAAACTGCATAGGAATCTTTATTGATAGCCAGGCTGCCATCAAACCGCTCCACTCACTTACTTCGTCCTCTAAACTAGTTGAGCAGTGTAAGGAAACTTTAACGCAGGCAAACGCTCGGTTCAATATCACTCTCCTCTGGGTTCCCGGCCATAGTAACATAGAGAGGAACGAGAGAGCCGACGCGTTAGCCAGATGTGGTTCTGCCCTGGATGTCTCCCTTGCGCAGTCAGTCTGCCCCCCCATGGGACTCATCAAGGGTCCCAACACTTTCTCGCTATTGCCAACTCTAAGTGGAGAAATTTACGAACCTGTACCATATCGAGACAAATATGGCCCACCTATGACAAAAGTAGAACGAATGACCTCATTAATAGGAACCGAATTGAGACTGCAAGAATCACAGCAATTAGCACGGGTCACTGGCCAATCGGCCCTCACGCTGCCAAGTTAGGCATCCCGTCCAATCCCCACTGCCGAAGTTGCGGCAATTCTCGCCAAATGGAAACCATATTTCACTTCCTCTGTGACTGCCCAGCACTAGCCAGAGCTAGGCAGCGCACACTCGGAAAACCTTTTTTCTATCCGAGATCTCTAACACTAAATTATGTAACATCATTAATTTTCTTAACTCCACAGGATGGATTTGAAAAACACATTCTTAGCCACGCCCATCAACATCCAGGTCACGTAAGTTGTGATATCAAAACGGCGCATCCGCGCTACTTGTGTTTCTGGCAGATTTCACCAGATTCAACCACTTCTACCTACCTACCTACCTAGCCAAACGCACTGCCCTCATCCTATCAAGAAGTCCGGTGTTACCAGCATCAGATTTTGATAATAACAGAATAAACTTTGTACTTCAAAAATGTATTCACTTAGTTTGGAAAATAATATCCACGTAAACATTCTTTTTCAGATAATTCTAAACAAAAAGGTCTTCGTCTTAAGCCGTACATTTTGGCGATCTTAAGGATTATCTAAAATCACAAAAAATAAACGAAGAAGTTATCGAATTTTAAACATAAAGAGGTGTTACATACCAAGAAGGAGACGAAGGCAACCTTGAAGAAAATGCTGAGAACATAAAAACATCACTTTTGTAGATTTTTTAACGATCAATATCGCGTTTTCAGTCAGAATAAGCCATTCAACTCGGATGATGAAATCCAATAGCTATTTCCTTCAACCCGACCAGGATGAAACTAAGAAAGTAATAGCTTAAAGCCAATACTGCTGCTGGAGCTTAAAGGCTACCTGCTGAACTATTCAAGCAATCAGAGATGATTTGGTACAGGGTATGCATCAACTTTTCGGTTAATAATGGTCGAATGAAAATATACCGAGGGCAAAGACCCTCTATGTAAACTGTGCCAATTGGCAAGAAGCATCAGTCTGCTTAATATTACTTTCAAGATCATGTCTGCACTATCTAATATGTGAACGCCTAGAACCTTTAACTATTTTGGTTTTGGGGCGGGTCAGTCCAATGTCGATCAAATATTCACATAAAGTACCTAAAAATTACAAAAATTAAGTGAAGAATCACTCTTGGAAATAACTTTTCTAAAGGCTATCACTACAATTGAGTAATGAAGTCCTCCTTAAGAAGTTAGGCAAGTAATAAAAGCCTTTTTTTCAAAAAAGGTGATATCAAGTGATTTAAAGTGATATGCACATACTCGTACCTACGTAGCTCCATTTTTACAAATAGTATTTATTTAAAAATCATCCTTAATGATTTTAATTAAATTTTAAAAAAGATTGCCATGGAATTTTTGTAAACAAAAAAAAAATAATAATAGTAAAAGATATTCTCTACATACGTCTTTTTTGTGATAAATGGCTCAGAACTCTCTCCAGAACATTTGGCCAGAAAAAACTGGTCATGCTATAGAGGAAGATTTAGATGACAGTTCTCGTTCTCGAAAAAATAATATCCCACGTAGACGGAATTTTATGAACCCTGAAAATGAAACGTTTTATAACAGCATTGGACATGGTAACGACAATAGCTTTGCTTCAAATGTGAACTTAGCTGATGAACCATCCTTCCAAAGAAGAAACCGTAGTAGTAAGTTCCAAATAATTTCTGCTCTTTTAGAAATCTAAGGCACCTATTTTGTTTTAGACCGTTTCCTTGATGAAGTGGAATATGAAACCACAAATCTAAACTTGAATAATACTACATCATCAGATACTCTTCACTCCAAGGTTTCCAGGCATATTTCACGTTCCAGTCCTCCTGGAAGTTATCGCAGCATTCGCAATTCAACCAACGCAGCTCTGCACAGCCCAACTCTACACAGCCCAAAATTGAAAAAAGAAAATAAAGATGGCATTAATATCATAATGTTGGTTGGGTTCGCGATTGGAATCTTTTTCGGAACGATTCTCAATATCTCAGAAGTTTATTTCATTTGGTTTCAATTAAAAATTACAGAAATGCAAGCGCAAGTTTTTGATGGCAGGACTATTCATGACTTTTATGTACAAGAGGGGTCAATTGGAAAAAAAATTTTATGCAGTCCACTGAGTGCATTATTTCTTATCCTGCAATCCATTGTATATGTTGTACTGATTAGCCTTGACTTCTTAAAGCGACCTGCTCCGAAAAAATTGGTCTCGAATATTATGACGCGCTATGTAAATGAATAGCATTTTATAATATACGTTTAAAGAAAAGATAACATTTATGGAGAGATTTAAGGGCACTATATCTAATGTTTGGATGTGCGATTGACACCTTTTCAATAATCTTAAATATTATTCAATTCTTTCACTCATACGATCTTTGTATTTTGTTCGTATGCCAGGTGTTATGTAACTTTCAATAGTCTTAAAGCTTCTGCCTTATTGTAATCTTGAAAATATATTGGTTGAGATCTGAACGATTTTTGTTGTGTGTTACTACTAGATTTATTTTTTATTTATTTAACTATGCACGATAAGTTAATGGGAACTCGTGAATGAGAGTCTATTAAGCACATGTTTTTAGTTTTTAGGGTTCTAAATCAGATATCTTGTAAGAAAATAGACTAAGTGAGTAGAAACGAAGGAGAAAGCTGAGAAGAAATTTAGTTGATGAGTTGCATTACATCAACAACTTTTGTCTGCTACCGGAGTAACATACCTAAATTTGTGGAACTTCCGATTAAATAAACAAACGGCGAAACTCTCAAATAAGTCATAAGCAAATCACTATAAATTTTGCCGTTTAACATCCTTTGAATTGCGACCCGATGCCGACCAACTGAATCGGAGGTACTTCTGAGTCTTAACTGTTGTTGGGTCGCCTATCCGCTGTTAAACTTTGATGTTCTGTATAGTTGAAGGCAAGGTCCTAAGACAATCTTCGATCCGTTAATGGCCGCCTGTGCTATCCAACGACTGTAAACTTTCGCCAATTCTTCCTGATATCCCTTGAGGCTCCAGACAATGGCGTCCTACACAGGATGGTTTCCGATGGTCACAATATCGTAATGACCTCGTTCTTTGGACCTGATCTGTTCGCAATCATGTCGTCTGCATACACTTTAGCGTGGTGAAGGGAGCCTACAAGATCACTCTTGTAAATGTTGAAAAGGATCGCCGAATTTACTGCACCCTGTTGCAGGTCATTTTTTATTTCAAACGAACCTGCAAAAGTCACATTGCCATTTTTCACAATGAGCTGTCTACTGGCCAGCATGGTTCGGAGCATATACAGCTGTGGTTTGCTTATTTCCAGCCTGTTTAACTGATAAACGAGCCCCTCTGACACCGTCTATTTGTTAAAGGCATCAAGTCTATCAGGCAGGCACCCGTGCATTGGTTTTTACTTTTGTTTTATTGGATATCCCATACCATAGGAGCATGTATTGTTTCATTCCCCGCCTTGCAACCGAATCGAATGTTTTGCTGATTTTCGAGAGAAAACTTATTAATCGGAGATTCCCCGGATTGGAGCCACTGCGTTGGATAATGTGCATTCTTCAGCGCATTATTTACGTTAGGCTTCACCGAAATATGTATGTTTCAATGCTTTTTAACCTTGAGTTACACCGAGAATTGGTTTGTATATTCACTATTTTCTTTTTCACAATATGTTCTGAAAGTCTATGGTTTTGGGACTAACCTACACAGTCTAATTTAATTTTTAATTTCCCATACTAAATGAAATTCTTTCCAGACAAATAAGAAAGCATAAATAATTTAATTAAAACCTTGGTATCAGTTGAATTGTTGTATGAGTACACGTGTACCAGAGATAAGTCATAACAAATAGGTGTCGCGGGGTTAAAGGCTAAAAGGACGGAAGTTGAACATCTCGTTATAACTTATCTCTGACGTGTACATATTTACATAGGGAAAGCTTAAAGGCATGCTTTAATAGTACACCAGCACATAGTTTGTTGGCTACTAAACTTCAACCGCACCACTCCTTACTTTAACTCCGATCTCCATCACCACTCTAACTAATCTTAGTTTAAAGTTTAAGTCTAATTTTAAGATTATTTAGCTTGTATGCTTTCGTCCCCACCAAAATTAAATTAAATTAAAATGGAAATATGTATACATATTGATGTCAGCTACATACTTTTTTTGCTACAGCTACATTTTTTGCGTGTTAAATTTTCATTAAATTTTATAATTGTTATAAACAAGTAATGTCTTATTTTCGAACTTAGCCCAATGAGAGTTTCTGATTGCCTAACCTTCCTCCAATATAGCGTTTAAGAAACCATGTATCACATAAACAAAATGTCAGAATTTAATTTTTTTTTTTTCAGAAATTTTCGCAACTGTCAATTGCCTACCACATTGTTGTTGTAATTTGTCGAAACAGCGAAATAGGCTAGAAAATATCTAATCAAAATCGCGAAAGTTTTTAATAGATTTTTTCAAATTTATTAACAAAAATAAAATGTTGTGAATATGCACTAGGTTTGGGGACACATTGCTTTATGTGTCACAACGAAAAAATTGCAATTTCAACTCAATTTCCAAAGTTTTTTGTTACGAAACTTGATATAAGAATCTACAATATCACCCCACTATCAACAGTAGCAATTCAACTCTACCAATAAACCAGTTTGGTATTCAATACCTAAATAATCTTGCCATTTCACAAAAGTACCTCAATGCAAAATGCTGTCTGTTCGAACAGTGTGTCTGCGCGCGAAAACTCATTCTCAATGCGGACTCACGCTGCAGAAATTACTTAAACCCAGACTTAACCCAATTCAATTTTTAAAACTCCAGCATTTAGAGAAGGATCTCGATAAACGAAGTCTAAGCAACTATTCCTCATCAAATAACAATTTGGGTGCAGAAACCAAAAAAACGGATACGGTGGTTAAGCAAATGCGAAATGCATTATTACCATATGGAAGATTAATGCGTCTTGATCGTCCTATCGGTGAGTTATACACTTCAACATCAGACAGGTCTAGAAATACCAATTATGTTGAGTTCTAGTCAATTTGATCTTGGGTGACCTTTGAGATAGATAATATTTACGTTGCAAACCTGCCACGACTTGCAATCGGTTCCCTTGAATAATTTTCAAGCCTGAATAGTCATCAAAACCAGTAACTAGTCAATGGCAGATTATAATGATGTCAGAGCATATGTTTTCTATATATACAAATGTATGTTCGTATATTAATTGTTTTAAATACGCTTTAAAAATGCACGCTTTATATAAAAAATCATAAATAATATAAATAGATATGTAAAGACGTTTCTTAAATCCAGCAACGAAAATCACAAGTGAGTTTAAGAAGTGGTAGCTTACTGGCAATGGCCTTGCCTTTAGGCATTCTCTAATGAATAATTCAAGCTATTTTTATTATTGATTATATATTAGATTTTAGCTTTAGCAGTCTTCCTGGCAAATTTTCGAAGATATTAGTTGGGAAATAATTGGCTAACTTAATTATGAAAGCTCTACAGACCTGAGTGGACCTGGGCCTCAACTGATAAACCTCTCCAACCAGCTTAATTTCTCCAGTTTCGCATGCCAAGTTAATTAAGACGCGATTTTCCTCTACTCTGTTGTGCCTCCGGGGTGGATTAGAATACTTTTCGGGTCGTACCGCTGGCGTGTATCTACTCTTCAAATTCCGGACATTTTAGTCGTTATATCTGGACTATTTTGAATAGATTGATGTTGCTGAACAGGCATCCATGCCATAGAGCAGAACTGGGATAATCAAATTTAAACATAATTTTCCATTTCATAAACATGCCAACCCAAATACCGATTAAGTGTTCTATGATAGCTTGATCTGGACATTAATAGAAATGTCTATTGTGTAAGTTCTACTCCATATATTTAAATGATTTAAGAAACGATTTTTACATTTCCTAAATTAAACTCAAAGAAAGATCTCATGACTTTCTTTAACAATAAAGTTAGCTACGCTAACGCGCAACCTCTTACTTGGTTTGTAAGTTTGCATAGTGTACACATGTATGTAACAATTTTTCATATTTCTTCGTAGGTACTTACCTGTTATTTTGGCCATGTGGATGGAGTATAGCCTTAAGTGCATCAGCTGGCTGCTGGCCTGATCCTTATATGCTCGGTCTATTTGGTACAGGTGCACTTATAATGCGAGGAGCTGGTTGCACCATAAACGATCTCTGGGACAAAGATTTGGACGCGAAAGTGGAACGAACAAAAACACGTCCGCTGGCTAGTGGCGAAATTTCTCAATTCGACGCAGTAGTATTCCTTTCAGCCCAACTTAGCTTAGGGCTTTTAGTTCTGCTGCAACTAAATTTACAGTCGATCATCCTCGGTGCCTGTTCCTTAAGCTTGGTGATTACATACCCGCTAATGAAGCGCATTACTTACTGGCCTCAATTGGTGCTTGGAATGGCTTTTAATTGGGGGACATTATTAGGATGGTGTGCATCTCAAGGTGCTGTGAATTGGTCGGCTTGTTTGCCATTGTATTTATCTGGTATTTGCTGGACGATAGTCTACGACACAATTTATGCACATCAAGATAAGCTGGATGATGTGCAGGTCGGCATCAAGTCGACTGCTCTGCGATTCGGTGAAAGTACAAAACTATGGTTATCGGGGTTCTCGACAGCAATGATGTCTGGTCTTGTGATAGCAGGTGTAGCTTGTGATCAAACGTGGCCATATTACACAGCTGTAGGAATGGTAGCTGGACATTTAGTTCAACAGGTAACTTACGATACCATAGTTCACTTATATCTACTAATATTATACTTCCAGATATATTCGCTCAATATTGACAACCCAACTGATTGTGCCAAGAAATTTATTTCAAACCACCAAGTTGGACTTATTCTATTTATTGGGATCGTCCTTGGCACTTTGCTTAAATCCGAAGAGAAACAAACAAATACATCCACATCAACAGAGCAGACAGCCTCCTACGTACAAATTCCAGCGCAACCCGCTATGTTAACAAATTCAGTGTGACTGGATCCAAAAACTATATTGTATAAGCCGAGCTAGACCAAAGTGAACCAAATGTGTTGTATATCATTTAATGAAAAATTAATACATTTTATTCAAAGAATGGAAATATATGTTAAATATAAAATTCAAATTCATAAAAGAAAAAAGACCGGGTATTAATGTGGAATTTAAATTAAATCAGCTACATTCATCGGCATCTCGTCAATCTGCGTCGAATAATATTGTTCAATGTCTCGAAGAATGCGAATATCATCGGATTTAACGAAATTAATTGCGACACCCTTACGTCCAAAACGACCCGAACGACCAATACGATGAATGTACAATTCACGGTTATTTGGTAGGTCATAGTTAATTACCAAAGAGACTTGTTGTACATCAATACCGCGAGCCCACACATCTGTTGTTATAAGCACACGACTTTGACCCCCACGAAATTCTTTCATTATTTCGTCTCGCTCTTTTTGAGGCATGTCACCGTGCATTGAACTCACCGTAAAGTTGGCCTCGCGCATTTTTTCCGTTAACCAATCAACCTTACGTTTAGTATTGCAAAAAATTACAGCTTGAGTTATAGTTAGCGTGTCGTAAAGGTCACATAATGTGTCGAATTTCCACTCTTCTCGTTCAACAGCAACGAAAAACTGTTTGATTCCCTCCAATGTCAATTCATCACTATAAATAAAATAAATAAAAACCATTTCAATAGTTATTTTATACGAAAATAAGTTTGAACATTAAAGGTAGTTAAGTTCGAGGAAACCAATCGTCAAATAAACAAAACAAAAAAATGACTCTGATGGTGATATCCTCCAGTCAGCAGGAACAAGTAAAAAAACTAATTAACTCGAAAGTTTAGTCATTGCAGCCTAGTAAAGAGATACAAACTTTAAGTTAAGATTATTTCATTCAACGTTCCATCTTATCTAAAGCAGATGATTTTTGGGGCCTAGTGCGCAGACTACGAACTGAATTGAGTATCCATAAGAATTATTTTTTAGTTGTCCTACGTGCATGGGTTCAAGGGGAATCTCGCTAAAGACGCACGATTGAACATAACCAGAACCGACAAATATCTTAGTAAATTTCATTATTAAATAGCTTACCGTTTGACAAGAATGCGAATCGGATCGGTCATGAACTTGGAAGTCATCTCAAGGATTTCATGGGGGAGTGTTGCCGAAATTAACACAACCTGGGTTGCTGGAGGCAAATATCTGTACACATCGTAAATTTGTTCCTTAAAACCCTTGTTCAACATTTCGTCCGCTTCATCGAGAACTAGCATCTTAATTGCTCTGTTCAAATTGAATATCGTTAATTTACAAACAAATTAAAATTTTACATTTAACTCACCTTGTTCGTAAAACTCGCCTTTTTATCATATCAAACACACGGCCTGGGGTTCCACTCACAATATGCTGGCCATAGTCTAATTTTCTTATATCTTCACCCAAATTAGTGCCGCCAATGCAAACATGACACTGTACGTTCATAAAGTCTCCCAAAGCAAGAATTACTTTTTGTATCTGAACAGCCAACTCACGAGTAGGCGACAAGCACAAAACTTGTGTTTCTCGCAATGTTGTATCCAAGCTTTGCAGTATCGAAATAGAAAATGTGGCCGTTTTGCCCGTACCTGATTGAGCTTGGGCGATAACATCGCGTCCCTTAACTATTGGCTTAATACTTCTTTGTTGGATTGCAGATGGTTTTTCAAAGCCTATTCAATTATTATGCATTAATTTGAGTATAATTTTGGTAATATAAAAGTGCAAATGACCCACTTACCGTATGCGTATATGCCTCGCAAGAGTTCCTCCTTGAGATTCATAGAATTGAATGTGACTATCACTTCAACATCTTCACTAGTCTCAAACTCAACGTTTGATAAATCTTCTGCTTGTGCTCCACGGCGAGCCATTTTTAAGTTTACTTTCTCCGTATTGACGATTTTTTAAACAACAAAATTAATTGAATTTATTTTCTACCAACGCTGAAAACAGTGAAAATCTCTGGAACAACGAACAAGCCAAATTAAAACGTCACAAATCAATGCGGATATTTTGACAGATACACGCAGAAGTTTTCTTAAACACAAGCTTTGTAAGCGATTAGTTAACGACGAACTCTAGTTGTAAAGTTCAAGACTACAAATTAACGTAGCAGAGCAGCAAACCATAACATACCAAACATGCACCCTGTTGTATGAACTAAGTTCAAGGCGCAAACCAAATTTCATTTCGATTCTATTACTTTTTCTGTTTGCGATCGAGGTGTGTGTCTTTACTACAGTTTAGGCACTGTAGAATATTCCGTTGTGTGTCCGTGCTTCAACTGATTGTTTTTACAGTTTGAGAGTTATTAAAAACTGGTATCATTGTGATCGGGCCAAGTTATTACACTGACATCTCTTGTTCATATTTGACAACAGTAAGTAAAAACACCATAAAATGTTTGTTTACCACCCTAATTGTACGTAGACAAATGAGTTTTAAACTATCACCCAGATGGCGGTGGCTACGTTTGGTGGAATGTATAGTCAGACGAGAACCGTTCTGTCGGTATCGGCAGAATTGATATCAAGTTTGTTATGTAATCTATGTTTTACTAATTGCCCAAATTTTTTTATAATCAATTTTAAATATTCATTGTAAAAAATCTGAAAATTAGAAAAATGAAAAATAAATTGCTCTTTCAATGGATTTTTAATGTTCAACAATATCGGTATAAAACTTTAAGTTGGCTATATAACAATCTACATATCTACTATAATAAATGCACTTTTTATTTCAAGTAAAAACCTCATTTGGACAAATTGTGAAAAATTGTTTATTCTTATCGTTAACCCTTTCTTAAGAGTTTCACTTAGCAAAGCCTCCTTCTTTCAATTTGGCAATGAGAGTATCCACATCGGGAACAACCGAACCTGCTTGGCGCACAGGAGGATCCTCGACAGAGATCACCTCAATCCTAGGTGAAGTGTCGACACCCAAGTCTTTTGGTGACACCTTTTTGATTGGTTTCTTTTTAGCTTTCATAATATTCGGTAGTGTTGCATATCGCGGAGTATTAAGGCGCAAATCAGCACTGAGCACAGCTGGCAATTTAGTTTTAATTGTTTCTAAGCCACCGTCAATTTCACGGCTTATGGTTAGACCGGCATCAGTTTTCTCTACTTTATTGCAGAAAGTCCCCTGTGGCCAATCCAAAACAGCAGCAGTCATCTGAGCAGTTTGGTTGCTATCGTCATCAATAGCTTGTTTGCCAAGGATCACCAGTTCCGCCTTCTCATCTTGTGCTAATTTAGCAAGAATTTTAGAGATATGAATTGGCTGCAAAAGATCGTAATCCTTGCCGTTGACCTCAACATGAATGCCACGATCAGCGCCCATAGCTAAGGCCGTACGAATGACCTCTTGAGATTGTGTCGGTCCAACTGAGACAGCAATCACTTCGGAAGCCAATTTTTTTTCCTTCAGCTTGACTGCCTCTTCCACTGCGATCTCATCGAAGGGATTCATGGAGTGCTTAACGCCTTCTGTGACTACTCCAGTCTTGTCTGGCTTAACGCGCACCTAAGTAAAATTGGTGATTACGCAAATAACAGGCAAGCAAAATTGTGGCAGGTTTATAACAAGTGGATACAATCAACCAACATGTATACATACATACCTTGACTGCATAATCAACTACGCGCTTTACCCCAACCAGAACACGAGACATTTTTTCTTTATTTAACTAAAAATGTTAATTAAAGGATTACTTTGTTATAATAAAATGAAAACGTAATAATTAGGCAACCGAAACTCACAGGCGAAAATCTCCAAATGGTCCAAAGGTTAGAAAAATTTAGATGACAGCTCTAATATTGGCAAATGGAAGGGATGATAACAAAAAGGTGCGTTAGTTTTAAGAAATCGTAAAGTGTTTTTAAACAACTTGTAGTGAGTAACTTTTGAACGATAAACAACTTGAATTGTAAAAGAGTGAAAGAAATCATGAGGCCTGTCTAAAACTACAACCTAACCTAATGATTATTTCAAGCACCCTCTACGTTTGAAATATTTATATTTCGATTAATACATCCAGCTGCTAAACACTCTGACACTTAAAACATTTTTTCACCACATCGATAAATATTTGGCAGAATTTAAGGACCCACAAAATCATTCAGTCCCGGATGACACACCACTACCCACAATAGGAACACCAAAATACACGATGTCCAGTTCGTCTTTTATTTTACAGCTACAATTTAATTTACTTGACATATTTCATTTGGCGTTTTCATTTCACAAACCAACATATCTCTTTTCCGAAACTCAATTTGACATTTGTCTTGAAGCAATTTACTTCATAAAGTGATTAAATTTTAATCCACATAAATAATATTAAAATATTAATTACACACTTGGGTTATTTTTATTTAAAAAAAATGTCTAGTCCACTTGTGATGAGAATAATGTCTCTTTCAATAAACACCGCAAAACGAGCCGGTGCCATTATTCGGGACGTTATGCAAAAAGGCAATTTAGGTATCGTTGAAAAGGTAAATAAAGATAACTTTCTATTAATAAGTACGTAGTTATCTCACTAATTAAACACATCATGCAGGGCAAAGACGACTTACAAACTGAAGCGGATAGATCTGCTGAGCGATGCATTATCGCCTCACTTAACAAACAGTTTCCGAATGTTCATATAATTGGAGAAGAAGGCTCTTCTGATTTGAATATAAAACAAGAATGGCTAGTCACTGAAATGGACTTGGATTTTCTTACTAATTCATGTCCCAATGATTTAGTGAATGTAAAAGACGAAGATTGTGTCATTTGGGTAGATCCGCTTGATGGAACATCGGAATACACGCAAGGGTTTCTTGAACACGTTACTGTGTTGATTGGAATTGCTGTTAAGAACTCAGCTGTTGGTGGTGTTATTCATCAACCATACTATAAACATGCTGATGGTCAAGTTGGAAGAACTATATGGGGTCTTAAAGGAATTGGTACTGGTGGATTTGAACCAAAATTTGCACCAGATGGTAAATTTATTATTACAACAACACGATCTCATTCCAATTCTATTGTTCAAAGTGCCTTAGAAGCATTGAGTCCAACAGAAATTCTCAAAGTTGGAGGAGCCGGTTATAAAGTTCTACAACTGCTAGAGGGTAAGGCGCATGCTTATGTTTTTGCAAGTGCTGGGTGTAAGAAATGGGATACTTGCGCTCCTGAAGCCGTCCTTGAAGCTCAAGGGGGCTATTTAACCAATATGTTTGGTGAACATTATTCATACCATGTGCATGTTGAACATCCAAACACTAAAGGCGTTTTGGCAACAATTGGTAGCGTATCGCATAGTGATATAGTCAAAAAGATACCTGAAAATGTAAGATTGGCTATGAACAAATAACAATTATTTACAATGATGGCTTAAGTAAACGCATTTATACATGTATGTATGTAGTAAAGTAAATTGATTCCACTTGTATGTTAGAGAAATGATTAATGGGTACCTATAATGGTTCATAAATAAAGTGTGAATGTGGACATCATCATTTTGTTTTATTTTTCGGTTTGCACCATTATAAGAACTACGATACTTAAAAGATATAGGAATATGTTTTATGTAGGTGGATGATTTAGCTAATTTAAGGCATTAATATGTAGAGAACAACACAAAATGTTTTAATGATAAGCAAGCTGCTTATCACCCTAGCAGTTTTCTCGTATACAAAAACGACTTTCTTAAAGTCAGATTAACATACAAACGTACTCTCCGATTCAATCATGAAGTACCATTTAAGACTTTACTCATAGAAGTGGGGCTCTATTTATTTTCATCGACACAAAACTCCACCTGAGCACTGAAGCGGCCTGAATGAAGATATCAAAATTGCCAACGTCAGAAGAAATAATCACCCCTATCATTCAATCCGACGGATCTGAGATTCACTTCACTTGTTCGATCCGCGTTCACCTTGAGGCTGATCATTCAATCCGCCGGATGGACTGTTTTACCGACTACGATTTTTCTTTTTCAAAACCGACTGTTCTGTCATAGTTGACGGCGATTAGAAACAGCTGCTGATAAAAACAAAATAAAATTTAATTTAAAGACAGTGGATAGCATTGCTCTGTTTTTGAAAACGAAGAAATATCTTCAAATAGGCGAACATCTCGTGCATATTTACGGGCATCCAGTGACAACATTAGTTAGTTAATCGATTTCGTTGTAGTTTATAATTTCTATGAAATCATTTTGAATTTCAGTTTCATAAACAATTTTTGTTTGAATAAGGCAGCCTTTAATTATGTGTTGGAAGTGTTTATTAAGGACAATAAAAGCATATTCAATTGAATACACCTAAATAATTAATTTGTCCTAGAAAGAACATACATTTTCAGATAAATTTTCCACCCAAAATGCAACACAACACCAATCCGCAATGAATTTCCTGCGGATTTGAAATGTCAAACTTTGTATGGAGAGATTCGATTCGTTCGTTTTGAATGATCACGTGAAAAGTCATTCACATTACCGATAAGTGGACGATTCCCTTCGTACGGATTGAATGATACCGAATTAGAAATTTCGGTGGATCGTTCCCCCCGGCGGATTGAATGATAGGGGTGAATATCAATATATACCTGCCTTTTTTTCAGAAAGATCTGACCTAGCCTAAATCCTAAAGCTTAGAAAGGTAAACAGACTCATTTCAATTTGTTGGAAAACAATCAGCGCTATAAATGGAGCCCTCACGTGGTGTACGGCGTATACCCTCAGTCAACTTCTGCAGAAGCTGTGGAGAAAAAGGGGAAGAGGAGGCAATTACGACTTGTGCAGGACTATCAGATTTGTCTGTTTCCAAATGAATCTACTACGCACCAACCAATTTGCGTTTGTAGCGTTTTCTATACCGCAGCTTGGACAACCATCGAACTTAACCTAACCGATCAAGAAGGTTATGTGCCCCACACTCCTTCTGTATGCCTATGTTAATACCTAGAGTATGTATAATTTGTAGAAACAAATTGGTATTTCTTACAGCATTGTATTTTATTTTCAAAACTTAAAAATAAATTCACATTTAATCAGTATATGTTAATATTTTGAATTTAATAGTGTTTTAATTTCATTAATAAATATAACAAGTTAGAGGACATCTATGATAGTTACATCCATATTTTAACTTCTAAAAATTAAACAAACTTTATAACTAATGAGATTTCACAATTACCAAAATCAGAAAATTATTAGATAATAATCTTTCGTACTGTATAAGTTAGTGTATTTATTATTAGTAATTATTTATTTAATGTGATGTGGGTGCACAAAAACAAATTGAAATACTGTCAACATCTACAACAATCTATGAATATACTCTTTCTCTTTAAAACAATAAACATAAAACAAATAACTACATAGTTTTTCTAATAACAAGGTGCTCCTAGAATTACTGATGCATATGTATGTGAGGCTTGTTTCAACACACTTTTCTTAGTTAATTTAGTTTTCCTTTGGTAATGAAATGGACCAGCCCAGCACCCTCCTGTCAAAGCCGCAAGAAAATAAGTTGCAATTGAAAACAGGATCCTCAGCCCAAGCGACAGATGACACCATACGTCGATGGCCCTACAAGAACATACATATAAAAATAAAAAGCTAGAAATGATAAAAAAAAATATTGCATTACTTGTCGACTTGTTCGAGGCAAACGAGCTACTCTTTGGCCGTTTAAATCAAAAAGACGAATTTGTCGATTATCGTGCGGAATTGCTATAACTCCAGTTGATGAAACAGCTAAACGATTGACGGCTGAATCAGTTCGAATTGTAGCTAGCGCTGATCTCATGTTGCGAAGTTCCCATACTTTTACAGTACGGTCATCCGAGCCTGACACAACCTTGTCATCCCTGGTAAACACAGTCGAAGTAACACTCCTGTAAATTAAATAAAAAAATTTAAAAAATTAAATAAATGAAACACTTAAATAAATCTTATAAATCCTGTAATGTACCTACATAACACTATGCTTGGGCTTCAGCCTTCAATTTGTTATTTTTTTTGTGTTTGTTCTTTTGTTTTGGGATAAGGGAACAAGTACAGTTTCGTTTATTAGATTAAGGATAAATAGTGTGTATTCTAAACTTTGGGTCGTATTAAATGAATGCGAAAGAAGAAATTTTAAGATGGACTACTTAGCCGAAGATGACTGAGTGAAAACATGAAAGAAGTTCACTTTTTAGTGTTCCCAACTATTTACGTACATATGTACATACATAGCTAAAAATTAAGCACATTAAAGATTATCTTAAGTATGGCAAAGGGTAAGAATTGGGACCATTAAATCAATTCATTTCATTTCACTATGAAATTTATCGAGGAAATCTAAATCATTCACGTTTTGCATGTTATATTTTTAGCAAGATTGGAGGGATCTTGTTTGTTGTTGCCTGCCAAGATGTGGTTTCGCGAAACAATTTTTTAGTTGATTTTTTTTTTTGTTAAGATTCGAACATGGGTCAGATCGTTTATCAATTAGTAATATAAAATATTTAAGCAAATCATACTCTGTATGGCCCTGAAAAACAGATACTGCTGGTATGGCATCTCTAAAGTCCCACAGCCGAAATGTTGAATCCCTCGAAGCGGTGACAACTAGGCGCTGACTGGAATGAGCAGAAACATGGGTCAACTCATGATCGTGTCCAGTTAACGGTTGAAGTGGTTCTTTGGTTTCTACATCCCAAAGTATTGCAGTTCTGTCCCAACTTCCCGTGATAATTTGATCCATATTGGGTAACCAATCGGCAGCAACAACTACAGATGTATGTCCTCCTGGTCCTGAAAATTCGCAAAGCGGTGTACGTAATGTATCCACTCGATCACGATCTTCGCCTTGTCCATCACTATCATCGAGCTCCTCTTCTGAAGAATGTCCCTTCCTGGAAAATCAGAACAGCGAGCATAAAAAATGTCAAGAAAACTTATTAAATATAAATTAGTACTTGGAAACTTCCCAATTTACAGCTGCTTGCCAAATGTGTGCGGTGCCGTCTCCACTCCCAGTTAGAACAAGATCTCGATTTTGGTGAAATTTTATTGAATTTACAGACCCAGCATGACCCTGATACTGCAATAAGCAACGTCCACTCTCAATACCCCATATGCACGCGGTATGATCAGCTGATGCTGTCCCAATTAATGGCTGGCCAGATTTAGCCGCAATTTGCCATACTCCATCTTTATGTCCACAAAAATCCCGTACTAACGAACTGACTACCGACTGGGCTTTAAAACTAGATACAATTCTTGATGTTTGCGCCCGGATTTTATGGCTAGCTTTAACCTTGCTTCCTGAGGATAGCTTCGATTTAAAACTTTTGTTTGGCAGACCTGAAGTATCTGGATCATCATGCCCCCCAGAGCGATCACCACCTATACTATCTTTTGCACCAAGTGATTCAAGCTTCTCTTGTACTGTGGAAAAAAAAAACTTTGCAAGAAAACGGAGCATATTGAATTTTGTTTACTTACAGTTTAAGTTCTCAATATAAAGTAATTCAAATTCTTTTTCGATTTGTGAAAATAGCATATGGAGACGTGCTCTAAAGGGTGCATCATCTGGGATGCTAAGGTCCTCGGCGAGACTAGTTAATCGTGATGCACGTTTGGACGGCTTCATTATGGATGATTTATTAGACAGAGCTGTATTATCCAAGGGCATTTTATGGGTTTCTGTTTTTTAGTAAATATTTTTTTCGTTTAGTGGCAAAAAAAAACCATGAGATTGTTTTTGTTGTTGACGTTGTAAGGAGTTATGAATTTTAGAATATAAAGAACTTCGGGATGTAATCGGGATTTTAACAAGAACTTGAATTTGTGATTTATTAAATCGCAGTTAATAAGTTTTTCATATTTATTATTTAAATAACAATAAATAAATATTTTTTTCAGAAATGGATGACATTATTGCTGTCATTTCTCTGTCAGTTGAAAAATTTTAGAAACAAATTCACAATGCAGAAAAAAAAACAATATTGTGACTTGGTCCTAATCCCTGGAATTGAACAAATGTTGAACACGTTCAACTGGTTCAGAGGTGTAAGTCTCACAATCGTCATGGAAGTAGACTACATAGCAAAACAGGTACATTTCCGTATCCTAACTTTACTCGCCTTCGGGATTACGAACTTACCCGAAGTATAATACTTTACTTTTACTAGAACCCCAATATTAGAAAATGAGTACAACTTCCGCATATTGTACATAGATATACGTCAATTCTTTAGTAATATCACCCGCCTTTTGGAATTTTTTGCCGCGATATTGTCATATAATTTATTATATCCGAAAAAATTGGTAAATTTAATTTTAATACAGAAAAATATTAGGCGCGATAGTCCATGTCAAGGCCTAAAATCTCGCAACCACGCATGTTGTGCGGGTTATTTAATTTTTTGCACGAATTGAATTTTCATAACAAATTATACCCTCGGAGGTTTGTTATTACCTTCCGAGAGGTGGTGCCGTTAAAAAATGTTTGCAGTTTTTTTTTTAAAGTTAGAATCAGTGTCAGCTATCTTAGCGTTCCAACCATTAAGACTGCGACTACTGTTTCGGTACTTTACTTCTTATATAGACAATATGGATAGGGCACTATGTCACACGAGTATTGAAGAAATCAAATGCAATTCAAGTTTGGTTAATTTTTACCTTTTTTTTTTATAAACAAGTAAAATAATTTTTTCTAAAACAGTTAGATACGTGTTTATTTTAAATGTGTACCTACTTAAAAAGCGTGGAGCAGTACGGAGATGAAAAAACTTAACCGAACGGCATATTGAGAAACTTTTCATATACCTAAGTTTAACTATCGGAAGCTTATAGTGGTGCCCCGAATTTCGCTGAGTCCGTTTAGAGTTTAAGCCAAAAATAAGATTACACAAATAAACAAAAGAACATACAAGAACGTTTACTGTTTTATTGGTAAAAAAAAGTTATGACCTAAAAGTACTTCATGTGTGCTAAAAATAAAAAAATATATAATTCATGCTTAAATATATAATTTTATGCACGCTAGATCGACATAAAAGAACCACATATATGTATGTATGTATATATATAATTTACTTTATTTTAATGTTAAATAATTTACTCATTTGTTCCTCAGGAAATATCTATAAAGTGTGTTTTTTTGGCCCCCTGCCATAGTTGTAGTTGTGCTAATATTACCGTTAGCAGCCGCACTTGTATTTAAAGTGTTCGCTTTCGTTGCCATTGAACTTCTCCACGTATTTATTAGCTCATTTTGGACGTCTAGTGGTAATTCGTTAAATACATTTTGATCGACACCGGACGGGCATGGAATGTTGGATAAGTTTCCTGTAATTGTAGCTTTTGTGATAATATTCGGTGAAACTTCTATTTGTGATATCGAAGATGCTAGCACCTTAGTTTCTAGGCACGACGTAGTTGCAGAAGTCGAATTCAAAGAATGGAACTCTGTTGTCGGGGGCACACCCGATTCACAAATCATACTTATATCCCGGCTTTCACTACCTCTATTTACTAAAGATGATGAACTGTTGAGCAACAGTGGTGATGACGATTTTGCTACAGGAACTGGGAATGATGTTGATGGCGATGAAATCGGACTTATAGAAATATCTTTTTCACTGTCGCGCGAATTTAGTCGCAGATCTGATACTCTCAGCTTACTTGGAGATGCAATGTCATTAATGTCATTGCTAGAGAGACACCTTCGTTTTGCTATGAGTAGACCGAATCGGCTTTTTTTCGGTGATGGTTCAACTTCATTTTCAGAAAAATCTGAAATATCCGAAGAAGGCGCTTCCATGTCAATACTCATGGGAATCGGTGATGCTGTAGTTCGTCGTCTATAAAATTGATCGCTTGGGTGGAAACTTTGTGGCGATGATAAAAACGCTTCATCACTTATTATTGAAGTCACCGACTGTACCTCCAGATCCGTTTTCTTTATCAGATAGTTCGCTATTGATGATGAACCAGTCTTTCTTTGTTGGAATTTTGAAAATGCCAGTCCAATTAGGGTAATGTTAAAAGGCTTTTCCAAATCAACCACTCGCTCAAATAATCGTATGATTATTTTTAAAAGCTTTTGTAGTGCACCATCGGCTAGCATTATGTGTCCATCGGAAGTAGTTCTGAATAGAGATGGTAAAATATTCGCTTGCTTGGTCTCTCGATGACTTGTCTTTTTAACCGAATCAAATTTACGAAGAACAACTTTGATCGCAATAGGTATACGACCATCTTCAGATACCTGCTCAATCAATCTCATAAGAAGCATTCGAAACTTTTCTTCCACATCCTTTTTAACCGAAATAGGCCGGCACGAATCTTCTAATCCAATGGTTTTTGGTTTACCAGTTGGTCGTACGGGTCCAATATCACGACCAAAGGAAAGTTCTCTTAATTTGGTAGCCGTTTCAAAGCCAAGTTTCTTCTTCAGATTTTCCATGTGGCAATTTTGCAATTCAGTTACATTCGCAATTCCATTTTCTAGAAGCAACGATTCAGTCTTTTGACCAATACCAGTAATTGTATGCAAACTATTCAATTCGCGCATAAATTCTTCAGTGTAGGTAGATATCAAAACCGTCTGTTTGTTGGGTTTGTTTCGGGAACCTACTAACTTGGATAAAAGCTTATTATAGGAAATTCCAGCACAGCACGTAATACCTAATGTGTTAAATAATTCCAGACGAATTTCTTTGGCAATTAACGATCCAATCGCTAGTCTTTTGTCACAGCCACAATCGCACGAACCTATAAGGGATAGGTTGGGTGGGTGGACGTAACCTTCGACTTGAATGTCGCCAGCAACTTTAGAGCGATTTGCAATTATTTCCGTTACATCAACAAAATTTTCATCTAATCCCATTTTCTCTATCAGTGGCGTAAACTTGTGTACTACGTCGTAGATTTTGTTTGACATCTGGCGATAGTTTGAGAGATCTTCTCCGTTGACCAAGACCAAGTTTGGACAAAGTTTCTTTGCTTCAGATATTAACATTAACTTCGTGACGCCGAATTGTCGAGCTACGTAGTTACAGGTCACTACTATTTGTTTTTGTTGTATTCCTAATGGTTTTGTACGTAAAGATGGATCACGAAGCTCTTCGACTTGAGCATAAAAATAGTCCATATCCAGATGAATGATAGTGCGAGCGTGAGGATCCCTCTGAGTTGTGATGCTTTGGAAATCCATTTCTGAAAAAAAGGGAAACGATTCTTATAACTGTCCGATAGAAACTGAAGAAGAAGAACTATTTGGTTTTTCCTCTGAAGAACGAACAATTGTGTACTATTGAAAATGAAAATGCTTTTTCCAACAGATAATTCTGTGCCATCAGCCCATGCACTTGCAAGGGACTAACAAAAGCGCAAGATTAATAAAACCTAAATAAATTAAGTAAGCAAGGATGTAATAAGATTAAACAAAAATATAAATTCAAATTAACTGATGTGAAAGTTGATCTACCTGCTCGCATAGTCACAGACGATTTGGAAAATAATTTTTAATACAGACTAGGTATTACTACCACTAATCAAATTTCATACAGTGGATCAACTCGGATCATATTTCCATCATTTAAAGTTAAAGATCTAAAAATTCGGAACTAAGTAGATTATATTTGAGTCTAGTATGTGTTACTATAAAGTTCACGTATAGAGTACCTATACTTATATAAAAAGATTTCTTCTTTTACAATACAAAAAAGCAGTTCATAGTCTAGAAGAAAATGTACTTCAAAAGTCTTAATTCCTTTAGGGAGCGTTAAAATTATTTAAAATTATAGCAAATGTGCATTAAACGGACTAGCACCAACAACCGTAGGCAAAGAGATGAGACATGCTATGCATACGCCCACGTACTATGTTGGTAATAACACGAAAGACACTGTGCAGTAAGAGTGGACAACTGCTTGGTTGAGCAGACGTTAACCATATTACCCTATGTTGTGAACGAAATAGAAACTTTTATGAAAATGAAGATATCCGCCAAGCTCATAGAGTCAGTGCCTATGTTCTTTCCAGCCATTCGTATTGCGCGCATTATATATATATATTTTTTTTTTTTATAATTCACTAGCGCTAAAGGGGTTATGAATACCCTTATGATGCTTTTCAGACAGCGCTAGTGTTGGTGTAGTGATTTCTGAAACTCAGGTGGTATTAGGATTCAGTCTTTTTGCTCCAAACGAACGAAAGAGACCTAGTTTTTTTCGGAGTGACAAGCTTTCGCAGGTTTATCATGCCTGCGAAGAGATGGTGCCGCGAAAAAACGTTTGGTTGTTCTGAGCCGCGAACCTTTCTCCTCTTGATTAGTAGTTCAACGCACTAACCACTAAGTCACGGCGACAACTGAACAACTGTTTTTCTCAGGGATCCTGGGTGAATGCTATGGAGTTACCTGCATTAAGATGTTCGAAAGAAGTAACAACGGACGATTGCTTGATCTCTGACAAATCAAGCGCTTCTGACAAGCCAAGAAAAGCCCGACAAAAAGCGGAAGGAATATGTAAGTATGTATATGTATGTATTTGAACAAACTGCTAGAAAGTTTTATAGTTAACAGGAAGCAATGTGGCCTAGTGATTTTTAATCGTGCTATGCACTTCCACGAATCAATGGAATAAGATAAACACTATTCAATTCAGTGTCATTCTACATCAACCATTAACAACGTAGTTTGTGTACTATCTATTCCACAACCGGTGGTCTATTCGTAAAATGTTTTCGCCGTTCCATAATATGTACAGATTGCATTGCACTTCCGAGCTATTTCGTCATGAAAGTTATCACGAGTTTTTGCTGCTTCTATCCAATTGATATGTTCGCTGTTCCTAGCACCAATATACCTACGTACATTTTACTGTTAAATATCCAAGAAACATTATAAAAATATTAAACTGTTGCCTTAGAATTTATTAAATTACGTTTATTGTTGTACCTGTTTTTAATTGGAAAAATGTTGACAGCTGCCTTGAGATATGGGCGATACAGTAGAAGTGTGAGACGAATAGATATGACTATTTTTTTTCTATTCTTCGTTCTTATCGATCATTTAATTAACTTGTTTTAACTACAATTTAAACCAATATTGCCTAAACAAGCAAATTGCATGGAAAAGCTTAATTAAAGTAGAAAAAGAAACCAATCACTAGTCTTCACCACAACAAAAAACTTTCTTTCAATTCTTGGTGGCCTTAGTGACTCACACAACAAAAACTACTACAGTTTGATGAGTTTTTTTTATTTACGTTCTTCGTTCCAGTTAAATACATGTTGAACATGCAATACATATGAACATTGGAAAACTCTCCATTGTGAACAGACCAATATTGGTATTCTACTACATTTCAATACTGACATGCAGATTAATAGGTAAATTCAGTAAATTTATCAAAAAAATTTGGCCAGATAAATTTTTATACAAAATTCAAATCAGCCAAATGGAAATAAGAAAGTAGGGAATTTGCTTGAATAAAAATTGAAAATTGAGATTATTAATCACATAAATTAGTTATCGGCTATAATTAATTTCTTAGTACAATGGACTTCCGTAAAATAAATAAGCGATTTGGATTTTAAATGGGGAGGTGGATTTAAGTTACTGTTAGTAACTACGCTAGCCGAGCTAGGTTTTATTCTTAACATTCTTATGCTAGAAATAGATGTGCAGAATTTCTCATGCAGCGAAATTAGAATATACAGGATTATATGAAGCTGAACACACGTAAATTCTGCATGCAGAGCAGCGCTGCATTCAGTCTCTAAGATATCGCCATCACGGAGTTCATTTTTATTTTGTTCTTCGCACCTACGTCACAAGAGCGTATTTCTATGGAGATGATTTGTCAATTTCAAATATTTTAGTATGTCTACGCTCTTGTGACTTCACGCTTATTTTGACGGAAATGCATATGGCAATATCTGTTTCGTTGTATCAGGATATTGCGGGTTGAATGTGTCAGGTATTGGTTAAGATTAAGAAGTAACACAATAAATTGGCTATTATTCTTCTCGCGGCATATTTGTGTATTGCTCATAGAAAGCATCAGTCAAAAGCTACGCTATTATTTAAAAGGCAGTCCAAGTATGTACACAATATTTTATTGTGTCTGTTAAAATTTGCGCTTCCTTCTGTGTTTAACTAATCTGGCAGCATTGTTACATTGAATGAGAATTTATGATTTTGTTCACCCTGTAGCTGTGCACTCAAAAATGTAATTGTCAAACAGAATTTTTTTTACTTAAAATTAAAACTGAAATACAGCAGCACAGACTTGGACTAAATTCTCCGGGATGGAGCGTTTTGCAATTAAAATTGATAAAAATCTCAGAGCAAATCTTTATAAAATATGTCGTCTCTGTGGTATTGATAATCCAGACAAAGTTAAAGTCCTTGACGATGAAACTATCGTGAATTTAGAAGATGGGGAGCCTGAATTATGGAAGAAGGTGTTGGATTGCATTGGCCTATTGGTAAGTGTTTTTGTATTTTCTAATTCAACTTAAATTGTCTTATTTATTTTGTTTATTCTTCTTTTTCCTACATAGTTGCTTTACATTTATCCAATGCAGTTTCTTTCTAATAACAAATTTAATTTTTAATTTTCAGATAACCAAGGATGATAAAATGCCACAATTTATGTGTACATTATGTGTTGACAAGATCAATGATTTCTTTGAGTTTCGTGAAATGTGCTATGCCACTGATGGACAAACCAGAAAACTTCTTGGAATTAAAGAGGAGCCCAAACTTCAAGTAAGTTAGTAGAATTAAACAAAAGCATCAATGTTAGGTAAATGAATAACTTAATGAACATACATATATATTTAATAACAATACATGTTTGTGTACATTCTAGATGTATGCTTATAAAATAAATAGTAATATCATTTTGGAAAGACAAAAACCTATTTACCTTATGCACTATTGAATAAAATAGGACTAGAGTCTTATTAAATCTTTCTGTGGCTTTCGACTGATGTTCATAAAGAAATACATATAAAACATATTACCCTTGACATTGCATTAATATAATTAAATTGCAGTATATCTGTGTATTTTCTTTTCGTTATTTTTTTATTTATGCTGGAAGTGCTGTCTCAATTCGTAATTCTATTCATCCCTACGTAAATATTAGTATATTGTATCCACCAATTTTAAAACCAAGCGATTTTACTAACTATTTGATTTATTATTGTGTTAAGTTTCTACACACCGTTCGAAACAAAGCCGTCTAAAATATGTTTACTGTAATATACCTCAGAATCCGGACTGGAATAGTCAGTAAACACTGTCTTTTGTATGAACACCATAAATACCTTTCGCCCCCTCGTGGTGAAAAGTAATAAGGTTTTCGTTTTTCAGAGGCAAGATATGTACAAGTTCACGGACCTTAACAAGAAGCCCATACAATAACTCTTACATCACGAAAGTTCACTCAGTATCTAATTTATTTCAGCATACATCAACATATGTAACAAATTGAAAAACTATCACGACAGTAGGAGAGGCTGTGGTGCAGTGGTTAGTACAATAGCCTGAAGGTTCCAGATTCAAGAAAGTCGATCAAATGTGAAAAAAAGCTGATGTTTCGTTTACATTTTCATTTCAATGGCATTTTTATTGTTAATTCTTACATGATAGACAAAAAACGCTTAAAACTATTCTAACGAACCTAACTACGTAATTCTAACTTACTGGCCCTAGACGGGTTCGACTACCTAGTTATAACATTGGCAGTATGGTAACCATATGGCTTGGTTGAAGTTGATCGTACTTACAACTGGAAGTTGGAAAGAAATACACATTGTAAATTACAAGCAATCATAACATACCTTACTCGGAGACGAGACTGAAGCCTAATATGTATCACCTGAAGTTTTGTTTAGACCGCTTATGATGTTCATGACCTCAACTTAAAATACATACCTAAAAATTTAAATAGTACATAATATAGTTGAAGAATTTTACAAAGATTAGATTGTGATGAAGATTCAAGATCTGCAAATATTTACATAGTTGAGAACTCCCAAACAAAAGCAAATTTAAATATTCATCTACGTACAAAACTTTTTTTTTTTTTTTAAATTAAGATTACACCTTCGATTGATTATAAAACCGATATGCCAGGTTCAGTAGTTTCTGGTCAAAGAGTTGGCAGAAAGCGAAGAAATGCAGATATGGAGATATGTAGCACATCAAAGGAAATTAAAATTGATGAAACGGATGATGATATACCAACAACTACCAATGCTTCGAAGAAGAAACGTCCAAAACTTGAGAACACAGAAACAGATATAAAACCAGAGGCCGATGGGTCAAAATCAGGACTCTCTAAAAAACGTTTAAAAATTGAAGCAATTGCAAAAGACAAAAAGGAAGTAAAACAAACAAAAGTTTCAAAGCTAACGCAAAAGAAACTTAAAGCTGAAATATCGCCAGCCGCAGAACAGGAGGAACGAAAGAATCTTTCTTTGCCAATGCAGAAGAAGAAAAAGGCACTTGAATTGCTAAAGCAGCGAAACTTAGCAAAGAAAGTCGCCGTTGTTAAAGTGGAGAAGTTAAGGAAAGTCAGCGCGGACGCTAAAATGTGAGTAAAATGGTTTGTAAATCACTATGAACAGTTTTAAGATGTATACTAAATTGTTTACTTTAATGTGGTGCTATTACGCTTATCCTGTGTCATAATACATTTCCGTTATTTTCAGAAAAGAGGAGGCACCAGTTCCTGCCCCATCTCTCGTACCCGCCCAACCTAAAGTAAAACTGAAAGATAAATGTGCGATTTGTGGTGAAGGTTTTTTGAACAAAGCCTTACTTGACAAGCACATCAAAAGTACCCATATCCCTACTATAGTTCGTTATCACTGTGTCCAATGCAATGAAACTCTAAAGAAGAACATGGAAATCAAAAACCACAACCTCTGGCATAAGCTTTCGAAAACGCCATTTCGGTGTGGATATTGCTCTGAATCCTCTTGCAGTATTTACACATATTCCAAGTAAAAGTAGCATAGATCTCATTAAACTAGACTAATAATTGAATTTTTTTTTCAGACACATTAGAGATTGTGGTCAAGTGTCGTATCTCGATGCACACATCCCCGACTGGCACTGTCCTGAATGCAGTGGGGTCTTTGAAACAACTTACCTTTTCAATATTCACTCATGCGTCTCGAATACTTTAGTCTGTCCGGGTTGTGATCGATCACTTAAATGGAAAGAGGACTATTTCAAACACATTCCCACTTGTCCAGCTGCGGTTCATCGAATTCCTTCATATATGTCACCCAATATTCAAGTTAAGAATGAGGCAGAGAATCCCATTTCACCCGTATCACAGCACAGTGCACAGACTGTGTCATCAATGGCAGGTATAACAGTACAACCGACACCACCATCACGTATCACACCTCCATCAATGGACTCAAATCAGTGCGTAGTTATACCGGGTAATGTGAATCTGCTCGAAGAAGGATCATCGCCCTCATCTAAGAGCGGTAGCAAAAAGAGTAAGCGGATCACAAAGAAAGACCTTAAGCGTTTCGATAAGCTCCTAAAAAGCACAATGACAACATTAGTTAGTATTAAACAAGAACCAAGTCAAAGTGATACTGAGGATGAGGAACAATCCACGTCGTCGGACGTAAGAGCGGCAAGTGAATCGCCGCCACGATCACCATCACCGGCCGATGATGATTTTCATTACAATGATGATAGTGCAGATGAGCAAACATCATCCCAACCAGTGGGCAAAATTAAGCAGGAAATTATCGATGAAGGCTATCGAGATCTGTGCACTAACATTGAGGTGAATATAAAACGTGAAATAGTGCTCAATGACAATAGCCGTAGCGAAGTGGCGACACCGAATAGAAAAGAAAATAACACAACTGAAGCAGTTGCCGCTGCAGAACCGGTAGCCCCAAAACCAATATTGAAACTGAAAATCACAAAGGAGCATGGTACATTAAATTCTATCCTCTTGGATTCACCGAAAAGCGAGAAGAAAAAGAAGAAGAAAAAACGAAAGGAAGATAAACTTAAATCCGCCGAGAAGAAAGAAACAAGCGCTATACAAAAAGTGAAAATAGATGTTTTAAATGTCCCAGATGTGACAGAGAATGTAGAGGCGGAGCCAGTAATGCCATTGCCAGAAATAATTCATGTTAAAGAAGAGATTACAGAATTGAATGAGGGAGAGCTTAAGTTGTTGCTTTTAGGACCAACCGACTCCGGGCATAATACTCCTAGTATCGTAGCAGCAACAAGTGGATCTCTGCAAATTACTTCTGTTTCTGAGGGAGTGCACTTCAATGGAACTGAAGAAAATGCCGACGAAGAAGAAGAAAGAATTGCAGAACAAGTGCATTCAGGAACAGAGGAAGAGCGAGAAAGCGAAGCTGTAGGGACACCAATTGTTTGTGAGGAACAGCAAGACATTAAACCACGATTGGAGGACCTTATACCAATGTTGCGAATAGCTAGCGTTTCATCGGGAGAAGATATTATTAAAAACACAGCTAAACTTTCTGCAAAGAGGAAGCGCTATCAAAAACCAACCGCTGCGAGGTCCTCTTTCTCTACACCACAAATCGTTTCGGTATCTAGTGGAAGTCAAGTGGTTGCTTATGTATCGGAACTTGAAAAGCTCTCAGTAGAAGATGAAGAACCATTTGAAATGATAGACAACAACGAGAATATCTTTGATTATACTCAGGTGAGGATTAAAGAAGAAGTTGTTGATATTACCTATGGTAACCCAGACTGTAAAATGACTCAGGAGGAAGAATTGGGCGATAAGGAAGTGGAGGAGAATACTATCACAGAAAAAGAAGCAGAAGAAAATTCTTACAT
Source organism: Criorhina ranunculi (assembly GCA_951813785.1). NCBI lineage: Eukaryota > Metazoa > Arthropoda > Insecta > Diptera > Syrphidae > Criorhina > Criorhina ranunculi. Next base: position 17,822,741 of record OX638381.1, read on the forward strand.
TGCCAGCATAGATTTTAACAATCTAACTATTAAACAAGAGAAAGAATACATCGATGATGGTTTATATAATGCTACTGGTTTCGAGAATGAGGATAGCAGTGATTCTGAGGACTCCGAATCTAGTAGTGACACAGAAAAAAGTGATTCAGAATCTGAGCGTGAATACCGGGAGTTACCATCCGAAGATGATGAAAGTGATTCTCATACAATTGCTCCCCCTATTTTGTCTCCATTGGGCCTAAAGATTTTATCAGTGCACAGTGAATTTAATTCCCCTCAAGCAGATGAAAAGACTGAATCTGAATTAGGAGTTCAATTAGGCTCCGAAGATAGAATAACATCAAACCCCACCTTCAAATTCAACGATTTAAAAATGTCTAAAGCACATAACCAAGGTGAGCATCCTGTTGCTTGTGAGATTCCACCAAAAGAAAGCCATAAGCTTTACTCAAATCAAAGTAACAATGAATGCTCGAATATTTTGATTGAGGGAACAAGCGATAATAAAAATCAAGTGTCTACTCATAAAAATAATTTTGACTGGAAATGTAGTCAAGGGAGTAATCAACCATCAACTTCAACGGCAAGAAATATGGGAGACGATATGGATCGAAATCAGACAAAAGTTGTTACTGGCAATTCAGTGCATGATGTAGTACTCGAATCAATTCATTGTATAGCAGAAGTCCATAGATTAAAGGAACAGATTGAATCTGCTGATATATCTGCAAATCTTGATGATTTTTTGGAAGGCAATGCTGAACTGAAACCTACCGCGAATTCTTCGGAATCCAGTTGTAATCTAAAGATAAATCATGCATCAATTTCACCAACAATAGATAGTATCAATACTTATAATATTCCCCAAGATGTAGTTGAACTTTCGCCTCCAGAAATATTTTCTGAAGTACAACATCAAACGTTAACTTCAAATCTGTCAAAAATCAATTCAGATAATAGCAGTGAACTTGTTGATTTGCGACCATCTTGTCCGATATCAAGAGATGTGTGGACGCTCGATGATGACAAACTTGCTGGGGAATCCAATCAAATTTCAACACACGAAAGAAAACCTCACGTAAGCACCGTTGTCTCAAACTATAGCTCTGATGACCATAACATTAACATAGAGCGTTATATAGAGGATATCGCTGACATCAATAGGCAAGTAGATGAAGTACTACCGTGCACGACAGCACAAGGTGTCGAAATTCTCTCGACGAATAAGATTAATGATCAGGCTTCACCTATGGAAGCACATGACACTAATATGCTTGGAATCAAAAACATATTTGAATCAAATTACAGCAAAAAAATAACAGATAAATGCCCATCTGATACAATAGTGCAATATGTTGATGACCATACTATGAGTGATATAGCACCTGCAGTTAGTAAAATCAATCAATTAATACATCAATCTCCTCCAGCAACTACAACAGATGACGGTATTCGTTATTCTGCTGCGACAGTGTTGCAGTTAAGCAGCACTGTAATAAGTCAGGAGTCAACAGATCAGACCTCATTGACAGAAGTACAAGATGTTGATGATTTTACTGCAGCTGATATAGTGCCGAATGTGATGGATTTTCAACCGAGTGACGCTGAAACAGATTACGTTGCACCTAATATGATTCCAATTTCTATGCCACAAAATCTAATCGATCTATCAACGTACGATCCAGAAAAAGATATGCCACATCTATCATCTTCGTCACAAGAAGGTGTTAAAAATTCCGAATCACCTAGCAGATCAATCTATTCCATCAAAGATCGGATGTCTTTGAAATCGATAGAATGCAATGCAGCACAGGACAATCTCAAGCAAATCAAATCCAATGAAGAATTTAAAAATCTTTCAATTGAGATAGAGCAACATAGCACGCCTATTCCACCACCCACACTACAATGCATAACTGAAAGCACCGACTTGCCCAGCGTTCCTCAATGTGCCTCACAGAATATCGCTGTGTATCCAAGCATTGACTCAATAGAGTCGCATATCCCTTCGTCAATTTCAATAGAGTCAGGACGTCATCACTTTGACACAAGTACGATTCCACATACTAACGAAATAAGCGTATCCATCGACTTAAGCGATATCCTGTCGAACTCTACATTACACGTTCCAGTTTCAGTTCTTCCATCTGAACAATGCAAAGAATTAAGTTCAAGTTCGCATATAATCAACGAAACTGCAAGTAACATTCCATCATGTTCAACTGACCAAAAAAGTTTTACATCGAAGTCAAGTTATATTGATACAAATATAAATTTCACTGAGCTTGGCAGAAGCAGATTTTCACAAGCAAATCTCACAGAGTCTGTTGATCTCAATACAATAACTGCTGGTCAGTTACACACTCTGATTACACCAATTCAACCACCACTTACATCTGATTTAGAACCTATAGACGCAGATCTCAGTGTACCAGTACTTAGCGAAGAAGTTCAAAATATTCTCAACGAAGACACCTCTGCAGCTACAAACTTCGCATTGAACGACAACATATTACGAGCCCGATGCTCAACTTCCGTTAATGCGTACACTCTGTCGGCTCCAGCTGCAGTTTCAGTGCCCAATTTCATAGATTTAGAAAATGTCAATGAAATTGCTGAGAACAATAACAATGCAAATATTGAAAGGGAATTGCAGGACGAACTAGGCAATGTTCTAGCAGCAGCCATTGCCGATAGGTCATCAAATGACGAAGCCGACGATAATAATGTTATGAATGAGAATCAAGCTAACTTTAATATATCGTAAATATAAATTACAACCCTGTTTTTAGTGATTTGCTTTAATTGTTTTATTTTTATTTCATGCATTTTTGTTTTTGTGTTTATGCATAGCATAAGCATGTATTTCATATAAAATATATATTTAAAAACATTAACCCTAATTAAGCTCTTATTATTAAGAAGTAAAAGTATTCAAAATTGTATTTCATATATTTGACTTAAAAAATAAACAAACAATTTACAAAAATTATGTAAGCATTTAGAAACACTTTAGTATTCAATGTATAGTTTATAAGAATCTGATGTGAAACTTAGGATACTTAAAAATAAAGAAAATAGACACTTTAACAAGTGGTTGCATTTAGTTAATTTTGAAAGTGTATTACTAAGTTTACTTTCCCGCATGATTGCAATTTCTGTTAAGATTTTCAAGTACCAAACACTGCAATGGCATGAATTAAATATTGGTGAGTATTAGTCGTGTTTAAACTTATTGTATGTATTACTTCATCATATCTGGGTCAATACTCTGAACTTTGTTTTGCTTTTGGGAATCAATCATTCAAGAAACATGGTCGATTTGTCCTAAACACTTTTCGAAATTTCTCTACCTTTAATCGAGTGTTTTTCCTTCAAAACAAATGAAATTGCACCAAAAGAAACAACAAAAACAATGAGTATTATTCGCACAGAATCGCTTGGAAAAGTGGTCAAGAGTTTGGTTACGAGAAGCATGCGAGTGGTAAGATCGCGGTTTTAAAGATTTTGATAATAATAAACTGGAATAACTTATTTTTGCCAGGATTTATTATTATGTAGTTACGGGGCCCATTACTATGGAGTAAAAGAATCATTTGATTACAAGCTATTATAATTACATTTCATACTTTGATTTGATAAGTCGTCAATCGATTCAAAAACAATCGAAACTTGGACCTCAAATTAAAAAAAAAGAAAAACAATACATAAATCAAAAGTTGTAAAAATGGTGTCAGGTTGAATGCAGCCATTAGCATAACCTTAAACCGCACAATTATTTTAACCGACTTGAATATAATTTTGTAATAATCGCCGCAATATTTATATTGGCGCCAATATAACTAGGAAGGAAATTATCTGTCCCATATTTCGTTCAAAGGCGGGAATAGCTACTTCTTGTGCTTTCATGTCAACGTTATTTATTTACTCTCGATTTTATTGGAGATAGTTAATAGTTTGTTATTCTGTTTATTCCTAGTAACACAATGACCTTCATTAATTTTTCAAGGAGAAAACGTATTTGCAAATAAAATGGAGAATTTCTATGAAGAGTTACCGCTAAATGTTAAGAAAATCGCTGTAAAAGGTATCATCGTATAGTCCAAAAGTTTCTATGTATGGCTATGCATACTATTTAAATTTAAAATTTTCTTAAAAGGTAATTTAATATCTCCCCGTGAAGTAATTTCCACGCCAAATGAAAGACTTTTTAATTTTGGTGCGAACGCAGACGATATAAGAATTTTAAAAGCTGCAGCTGCGAAATTCATTGCAGATAATTTTACCCCAGGTTTCTGAAAAGAAAATGCCTTCGGAAAGTGCTAAAATTGAATATTTACTTGCAGCTGGTGATTTGTTTCTTCATAGATATGCTTCAAAATGGTCACGTATTTCGTTCGGTTGTCCCGCTCTAGACAAATGCAGCCGTGGAGGAATTGTCACAAGGGGGATAACAGAAATTTGTGGAGAATCTGGAGCTGGAAAGACTCAGATTCTTCTACATCTTTGTCTTACTGTACAGTTGTCACTGAAAAACGGTGGACTGGGTAAAGGAGCTGCGTTCATTTGTACAGAAGATGCTTTCCCATCGAAACGTCTATATCAGATCGCAGATACATTCAACACGAAATATTCTGATGAGAAGATAAATTATCTTTCAAACATATACATTGAGCATGTCATTGAAAGTGTAAGTTTGTTCTAGTCTCATCGTTATTTCTATCTATGATCCATTTGAATTTAGGAGGATCTCTTAAAATGCGTCTGTAATAGATTGGTTAAACTTATGGAGACGTCGACAATTGGCCTTATTATTATCGACTCAGTTGCTGCAGTCTTTCGAACGAATACAAATATCATCGAAAGGGCAAAACAGATGCGAAAACTGGCAAACTGTTTGTTGTTGTATGGTGATAAATACAACTGTGGGGTGGTTTGCGTTAATCAGGTTGGTTTTAGACAGTTTTAACTCCCTATTCAAAAATATATTATTATTTTTTTAACTAGGTTACTACGGTAAACGATGCAAATCGATCAGTGCCGTGCCTTGGATTGGCATGGGCTCATCTGGGTCGAACGAGGATCAAAGTATCTAAGATTCCTAAACAAATCTCTATTGATAAGCATTTGATAATGTTGAGAAAATTTGAAATAATGTATTCTCCTGAAAGTCCAAGTGATTTTACAGAGTTTCTTATAACGTCTAATGGAATCTGTGGTGCAGAGGAGACGCTATGTGGATTGTAGCATTTTTAGTATTTTTATCTGAAACACTATACAACTGAAGCAAATTGAATATGCTAGGTAAAGCATTGGTTGGTTGATATCGAATATAATTATTATTTGTTTTTTCATAGAATATTTCAGCAGAACGCAGTCATTAATAAAGAAAGTTGTGATTTTACTTCTCTCTTGCAGTTTTGATATAAGCAGAGCACACCAGGGCCTAACTACGAGTATGTTTGGTTGCACTCAACTGCTGTTAAATTCAGTTCTTACGTACCGAACGTCTTTTAAGTCCTTATTGCCAACAATTGTTATGGCTTTTATTGAACCAGTCTAAGACGTTTCCAGTAAAGCGGCAATTTACATTGCCAAAAGTCCAGCAATCATCGTCCGCCATCTCCGAAATCATAATTTTTCCGTATTTGAGTGCAATGTTGTTTAAATGATTGTCCTTACTTTAAAATCCTTCATAAGGATTCAATTTGATGTTGAAGTTTACCTTTAATTGTGTCTTAATCCGAGCGACTACTGGCCCTTTCTTTTGCGGTTTAGCAATTTCCTGTTCCATGCTTGACCAAAGTATTGTATACAAAACAATGCTAAAATTAAAAAATAATATGATGACCAATGCGCGGTATAACATTTGGTAAATAGTAATAAATGTATTTTCTTTTGATCGCTTTCGTCATTCTTAAAAGTGTACAGCATAAAAAAAAAACAAAGCAACTTCTAATTGCTTCTCTCTTGGGATTAATCACAGTAAGTGAAACTACACGTAACATACGAATCAACTAAAAAAAAAAAAATGAACGTAGCATATACTACTACTAACAATCCGATTGCATTACACTCCGCTTTCTCTGTGTCATACGTTGATCTCGATGCAATTTCTGAATTTTTTGAAAATACTTTAGCAATTCGTCAAAATCGATTTTGCTCTTGCTCTCCAGTGAGAGCTTTCCATCACTAAAACGATACAATTTTTTTTTATTAAATCCATTTGCCCATCAACGACTGCTTTCAGAACTCACATTGGTACCTGTCCCCAGTAGTTTGGAACACATTGCAAACGATTTTTAAGCATATTGAAGGCATCTGTTTGCGGCAACAGCATAAGGATTCCAAAGAGCGCGTGTGCCAAATGCTGCGCGTCAGCGCACTGATTCGCTTTCGACACGAGTGTCAATCGCAAAGCTAACAAATTAGAACTTATAGAGTGACTGGTTTTCAGAAAGAAACTACATTACATACTTGCAAAAATTGGCGACTCGATCAATTGAACTAACTTGTCCAGCTCATTTAGCAGCTCCAGAGTTATTTCCAAATCCCTGCTACAAGTACAAGGGATATAAATAATTCTTTAGCGTATAAATCAATATACCAACAATGAAACAACCAAGTCTGAAACATGCTGATAACACTGTCCAAGCAAACAAAGCGACAACGTTGACACCGGACAATGGGCCCAACTCTTGTACAAGCACTTGAATAAGGAAGCAGACTTCTCGTTGGTTATATCTCGCAGAGAATTTCTCAGTTCAAAAAGTTCCGATGAAGTCAGCAATATCATATTCAAGGATCGAACCATTGTTGAAGCAAATTTCATATTTGTCGTCTCCTCATCTATAATTTCCGCAAAAGTTCGATAAATATATTCAGCATTAAGTAGAACGCAAAGTTGTCTAAAAAGTGATCGATTAATATTTGTTGCAAATAGATTGCTTGTTATTACCTGATGATAAGGCTTCCGCGATTTTCTAAAAATTGCTTCTCTTCGCTAAATAAATTTTGAAGACTAAGTAGAAACTTCCTGTAGTGTGTTTTATTAAATTCTGAAGAGTCTGTAAGAAAATAGAAATTTTAAACCCGCAGGCGTTTGATTGCGACCATTTTACCATTGGAATGTGTAGAATTAACTATTTCTGCTAGTACTGCCAGTGAATGGAGGACAACCTCATCAGAATTATCTGATAATATGCTTAATAAAATCGGAAACAAACTGTTAGCGTGCGATGACATCTAAAAGAGAAGTAAAGAAATATTAAATGGTGTGTAACAGCACGACAATATAGCAGTGCATGCAAGTTTCGTAAAGGGGTTTAAGCTGAGTGTACTGAAAAGTATAAAATCTACGTGTTGCTCATAGGGAAATCCATACATTGCCGATTTTTACCTAAAGTTTATAGGACTTTAAAGCAATACCGAACGGTGTCATCTGTAAGATGTAAAATGATCAAAATACCTATAAAATTACAATCAAAAACCTTTTCGGTAGCGCGCGCACTATCCGTTAAAGCCTAAACAACCACATTGAAACACCTCACATCAACCAGTACGTCTCAATTCAAATTTTTTTAGAATCACAACCTATCAGCTCTTTTTCTGGTTTACAGACCATGATATCATCGAGGTAGAGGACCTTAACTCCAATAACATCAATCGCATTCTTTAAATTTAAAACCAAATCTTGAGAATTACCTCGCTTGGAATTTGCAAAAACAAATGGTGAATCCACTTAAGAACTGCAACTTTCGTGTGCACCGAGTTGTGCGCTAAATACTGTCTAAGAACCTCCATGACAGATCTTAAGTCAATTTTAGCAATGTTATACATTTTCTGTTCCTTTGAAGAGATCAACAGCAGCATCGACGTGTTAACAGATACTGCACATTCTTTGATGTCTAAAAAAAAGCAAAAAAAAAAACAAAAGCTATTAACCTGATACAAATTATTAAAAATTTATTTACTTTTCTTTGATTCCATGTTATATTCCAGACAAGGCAATGTGGCAGTAAAAATTCCACTGGCAAATGGTAAAACATCGGAGCCAAATATTTGAACAAATTCTTTAATCCATGTGATTGAAATGAACTGCAAAAGAAAATTAATTCATTTTAACAACTCGTTCATAGCTTCTTTGATTTACCTTAATAAGATCATTAGTGGATTGTGCGTGTGTTATTAGAATGTTAATGGTGTCCTCCATTTTCACTGATGATGAATCAGCACGAATTGACTTTAAAAACTGTCCAATCGTAGTTTCACACCTGCAATTAAGAAACTATGAAACTTTACTCAGTGTTCGTAGAATAAAAACTATACATTCTTTGAATTTCCACAGTATTATCCTCTAGCATACAGAAGAGGCCATCTAAGATATCTGTCAAGTACACGATCATATTGATTTCAGGAACTGCATTCAAAATCGATATCCAAGAAATGACATATTGCCTGGCTTGTGAGTTCTTCACGTAGACTCTCTCCTTAAGAAGAGGTATAAAGGAGTCTAAGTCGAACGTTTGAGATGATTCCGTTACAATATCCTTTAGGGAAAATGATGAACCTTATATTTATTTGAAGTAACAAAGGTTTACTACCTTAAGCAGCCTATCAAGCAATTCACTTCCATCCTTTAGTGTTTGATCTGAGTCAGTAACTAACCGGGATAGTGCAGCAAATAAATCCGGGAAAAAGGGTATAATCGCTGAACGGGCAACTTTGGCAACATTGTACAACGATTCACAGGCAAAGTAACGAACCCTTATATCTGGATCCGAAAAACAGTTAATGATGGGTGTTACAAGTTCGGTGACGTATTTTTCAGAATCCTTGAATGATGGAAAATTTCGTCTTGCTTAGTTAAAAAGAGTTTTTAAATGGAAGTATGTACCTTTCCTAATCCCAAGCTGACAGCAGCCAGACCAATGAGTCCACCCTTGCGTCGATTTGGGTCCCTTGAGGTTGCAAAGTCATTTGACAATAGATCAATGAGTTTTTTAATTTGTGCGGTATTGCCTTTGTTGTTAAATTCAGCTACAGTTCTATATGGATTTTATTATTAATTACTAGATATCTGATTTACGAGAGCAATTATACTTGTCTATTTCCTGAGAAGCTAGTCTTCGCTTCTCATACATTTTATCTCCCAATGCTTTGGCACATGACTCACTTAGCGGAGCGTAGGGAGATTCCATTGTTAGAAGGTGGAAATAATTGTCTTACTACTTTTCTAAATGGACAAAGAAAACTGGGTGGGTTTTGTCGTGAAATTAAAATTTTAATGAAAAGGGTTGATAACGAAATCCCAAATCAATCATTCTCTAAATACTCTACGGAACTACGGAACTGTCACAATGATGCTTGTTCTTGATTCTTGTTATGAAGTTTCAGCATTCGGTAATGCCAAGTTAAAAACAATTTTAATGTGCAGTGGCTCAATGCATGTAAACGTAGATAAGAAATTTAGTAAAATAACTTGATAAGGTGGTGGGGACTTACTCTAATTACTGCTAATTACGAATCACCAGTATTGCCAGAAGACAACGTTTCGAAGTCCTCTTTACCGAAAGTTAGATGAAGAATATTTTAAAAGAAAAAATAAGGGTGAAAGCATTCGTAAAATTCTTGGGTGACGTCAAGCTACTACAGTGGCGGATGAGGGTACATTTTTTGGCGGAGTTAATAGCCGTGCTTTATTATTCCCGTGATCTGATCTGGATCTGATCAGAATAATAAAACAATTTAGATCATTTTGCGCCTTAAGTATGGAGGGTTTCAGCCTTTGCTTAACACAAATTGAGGCCAGCTGTCAATTGTCAGTTTTTGAAAGAGGAACAAAAGAGAATGTTGCTACCCCTCTCTTTTGTTCTAATGAGAGCTTTTGTCGTTACTTATCAGTGCTTCCTAAATTAAGGATAGCAAATGCCATCTAGTTGTTAGAACTAGAACTAATTTTTAGATCAAGAAAATTGATCTTGATCAAAAGCAAGATCTTATGTTTTTGTTGTAATGCACACAAAGCAATGATCTATATGGATCATCGGCGATAATAAAATATTGTTGAAAATTCTATTTGAACTAAGTTTTTGAATTCGATGGAAGTGAAAACGCAGATCGAAACTCCGTCTCGAATCGAATTCTATTCTTCAATTCTGCATGTAAATGGGGAATTCAAGACAACTGTCAGTTACTTCACTATTCATTTCCCGTAGCGTACCAAATTAGCTAGAATTTCTAATCAAATTGAAAAACTTTAAACTTTTGTTTAAGATTCAAAACAGTGTTATATTTTTCGCATCAAGTTTTATTGCAGATTACGCTTTGAGGTTCGTTGTTGTTTGGTGGGACATTAACTTTTAGATAAGCATGGTACAAGGTTTGCTTTCTTTTCTAATGATGCAAAGACTATACGGTTATTATGAGAATAAGCAGCGCCCTCAAAAGAAAAGCGTTTACTTCAACGAATTTGGCAGTCTGGTAAATGTTAATGTACTATTTAAAAGCTCCAAGGGGGATAGAGTGGATCGGAAAAACCCTTTCAGAATCTTCTGTTATCAAAAAGGATTACTTACTGGTCTAACAGAGGCGGCATTATACGATTACAGCCGTACTTACCTAATGGAATTTTGGTCCACTCAGAAGAAGAGAAAATGCATACGTTTTATAGAAACATATTATAATAGTTATATTACGTATAGTATGTATGCACAAATGAATTTCTTCATGTTTTTTTAAACGCTTAGGCATTTATTTTAGAGTAATTAGTTTTTTTCTGAATTTGGCAGCACTTGAAACTCATTAGGAATTCCATGCGAGCAGCTATAAAAGCACAATGCAGCAATGGAGAATTATTTCATTTCCGTTGTAAAGTAACCGCGACTAGTGCGTTGCTAATATCGTTGCTTAAAGATTTATTAAATTGAAATCAAAATATTTGTGTTTTACCTTCAAAAAGAGCAATAAACAATTCACTTAAAGTAGAATAATACTTTAAAATAAGATTTAGCATAAGGTGAGTCGAAATTGTAGGAAAATTTGTGGAAAGAAAAAATTCCGGGTACAGATCCTACGCATCACCGCAAATCAATGGACGCCATTTTGGCAAAAATAAAATAATTTTGCCTATCGCAATCGCATACGCATACCGCAAAGAAAATTTAAAATGGAATTTATATAAAATTTCAGAGAATAATATACAAAGGAAAATGGTTGGATCTCGTGTTTATGTTGGAGGACTACCCTATGGAGTACGTGAGAGGGACTTGGAGAGATTTTTCAAAGGGTATGGTCGCACCAGAGACATTCTCATCAAAAATGGCTACGGGTTTGTTGTAAGTACATACTAAGTGAAAAATCGATAGTTAATTTCGTCATCGGTAATTTGATTAAATTGTTAATTGTACGTGTTTTATTTAATTTTTTAGGAATTCGAAGACTATCGTGACGCTGATGATGCGGTGTATGAACTGAACGGGAAGGAACTATTGGGGGAAAGGTAAGTTACCATTTTTCACGGGGAAATGTACCTTAAATGTTTAAATATACTTTTTGGATGTTTTTTCTCAATTATGAAGGGTGGTTGTTGAACCAGCGAGGGGAACTGCCAGAGGTAGCCATAGAGACAGATATGACGATCGCTATAACAGTCGTAGAGGCGGAGGTGGAGGACGTTACAATGATAAGTGAGTACAGATGATTTTTTTTATATATTTTTTAGAACATGATTAGGGTTTGCCCCATAAAACTTAACTGATAACAAACGTTTTGCTTTTATCAACGTTTAAATGTTCTGATTGCAATGCAACGTTTCGATTCTGTTATTCATTTTAAACATTTAGCCGGTAAAAACTATGGATGGTTGTTTATAGAATCTTCATCACTTGATGAAATTTCTGCCGCCAATAATGCCTCCTTAATTTCATTAAGGTTTTGAGACTTGTTTGGTTAAAAAAAAAAAAACATTTTTATTCATTGTTGTATTCAATTTATTTTTATCGATGCTAAATGCGGGGTAACACCTGCATAGTTTGTAACCCGAAACCTTTTTTTGCAATTACTTTAAATATTACAAAGTCCACTTGAATAACAGAATTTTCTTGATTTGATGAAATTCCTTGTCCATCTCGATGTAATAATTATCAGTGTTGACATCCTTTCTTAGTACATATATATTTTTTCGTTTGTCGATAACATGCACTTGGCTATTCTTCGCTTATTTCGAAATCATCTCGTTTTTCTCATCTTCAGTAGACCCAATGGCCAGTATAGTCGTAAAAGCCCCGCGCGTGAAAAGAGCGATGATGTCAATGCTGATAGCAAGACCGGGCAGGTGGACAGAGCTGGAGGGCCTTCCAGGTTGGAATATTTTTTATAATTACAAAAAACAAAATAAGTTTACTCCTTTAGCTATTACATTAAGCACCTTGGAGCCCCAAAAGGTGTATCCGTAGGTGTCGCTTTGGGCCGGGGTGTCGTACGTGTTCCACATTTTATTCTTTGGCGAATATACTGCCATTTTCTCACATTCGGCTGATGATCAACTGTGTATGCGTATAAGAGTTTAACATAATTGAAGCTTCGTTGTATGCCGCAGGTCTTTATTAAAAGGCGTTACGGCTCGAGCGTGAGCTTAATTGTACAACAAAAAATTCAGCTGATGCAATGTCAGTTTTGAACATTTAACTTGTCCGGTGTACGGGTGGTTTGTGGTGCGATTAAGTCCAAACTCTGGACAGATTAAAAATTAACTTTTTTTTTTTTTTTTTTTTATACACAAGATACAAGATATGTACGAATAAGCTCTTCAATTCGCTGTTTGAATTCGACAGAAGAAATTGTGCGTCCTATTCACACCTATTCACACGTGAAGAAAATATAAGCAGCTAGAGGTCTTTTGACGCTTAATATTTATTTAACAAATAACTGAATAGGCGGAATCGAATCAAAGACCATTGCCAACATTTGTATAACATGGTTGCCGTTTTGGGGTTCGGGAGCAGAAGGATGACTGTATCGCGTCACATATCCAGACGAATGAATTATTGCCTTGGGACAGTCAAAGAGGAAATACAGGGTTGAGATTAAAGAGCTACCTAGTCTAGTTTTAGTTAATACGACGGAAAGTATTTTGCACTGAATTCGTTTTGTAAATTATGCATATTGCGGTCTTACAATTTTCAGCTCTTTTAAATAGCCGTTTTCCAAAGTATATTGATTTAACCAGGCATAAGCCACAAGGCATAGAACACAGATTCCCATTCAGTCTAGTGCTACGGTCTATAGAGCCAACGCACGTTAATACGAAAATTTATCGACTTGGTCGATCTGTTTAGTAATTTTAAGTTGGTTGGCGGCAGAATTAAAAGAACAACTTTCAAATGAATTTTGACACTAAGTTTCTTCGCCTTTACTATCAGCCCTCTCGGGGTATTCTATTATAAAGAGTCCCAAGCACTTTGGATTGATTCTTATAACAGTTTATTCCTCCAAGTGAAATAATTTCGAATTTTGATCGATGTTATCCAATTTTGAAAAAAAATTAACATTTGACGTATGTATTTAAAAGTCCAACACCTGAAGAGCTAACTGTGGGACACAATTATGAATTGTATGTATGTTCATACTATGTACCTGCGTATAAGCTTTGTTCAATGACTGTTTTGTACATTTCCACACCAGAATACTACTGTTTTATTCATTCAACAAAGCTATTCTAGTTCAAACATCTTGCTAAGTCGGATTTGTTTGGAAACTTTGATTATGGTAGGGGGGAGCCAGTAAAGACACCTCTGGACTATCGAGAGTATAATTTATCATAAAAAAGCTGCTCGATCCGCCGTCTAAAGTTGACAATAAAAACTGTAGGTTGCTTACAATTTGTGCGAAAAATATAACGCCCAAAATAAAAGGTTGTGAGGAGCTGTGGCTTGGCTCTCTACGATCTCTCGCGTCAAATATTTGGGGGAGAGTACGATAACTTTGGCCCCAAAAATTGATAACGGTTTTTTGTAGAGGGGCCAAAAACAAGCATTTTTTTTACTATGGGAGGGGGGGTCTATCTTGCCCCGTTTAGGTGGAAGGGGCAATTTTAGATAAAAAAATTACTTAAAATTAAAATTAAATTACTAAAAAACAACGGCAACACTTACAATGAACTAATATACCGGTTTTGAAAGCCAGAAACCTGTTCTTTAATACTAAATTTAAATTAAATTATTTATGCCAATAGTTTTTGAAAAATTCGCATGCAAACTCAAAATTTTGATAAAAAAATTAAAAAAAAAAAGTTTAAACCAAATTTTTTCAAAATTGTGAAATGGACCTGCCGCATGCAAAAAGAGAGTTTAAATCCCTTAATCCCGCGAAGCGTGCCACCCGCGTACTGTTAATTAAGAAAACTGTTGATACAGGCGCCTGCCTGACAAAAAGCACTTACCCCGAGCGGAGCAACGAAGTTGCGTGAGCGGGACCTGCCGCATGCGAAAAGGGAGTTTAAATCCCTTAGTCCCGCGAATCGGGCCACCCGGCTACTGTTGATTAAGAAAACTGTTGATATAGGCGCCTGCCAGGCGTTTAATCTATTATATAGGAAGACCACGTAAATGCCAAAAAACAAAACAAAAATAGTAATTTTCAATTTTCTCAAATACTAGAAGACGAAAAAACATTCGGTTTTTTGTGTTCGATTCAGAATTGATGCATTGACCACAAAAAGCCAATTTAGCATTTCATTTCACAATTTTGAAAAAAATTTGTCTAAACCTTTATTTCATTTTGAGTTTGCATGCGAATTTTTCAAAAACTATCGGCATAAATAATTTTATTTAAATTTAGGATTAAAGAACAGGTTTCTGGCTTTCAAAACCGGTATATTACTTCATTGTAAGTGTTGCCGTTGTTTTTTAATAATTTACTTTTAATTTTAAGTAATTTTTTTATCTAAAATTGCCCCTACCTCCTAAACGGGGCGAGATAGACCCCCCCCACCCATAGTGAAAAATGCTTGTTTTTGACCCCTCTACAAAAAACCGTTATCAATTTTTGGCGCCAAAGTTATCGCACTCGTGCCAATATTTGTATTTTTCGGATCCTTCGGGTCGCGATTAATCTATTAGTAGGACCTCGTTGCTCAATGATTTCCAGTTTTGTCAGTTACTGTCCAGGAATTTGTAGTGCTTCGCAAAACTCATTTCATGCGATTCTACGCATTTTATCATGTCAAAAAAAAAAACGCGGTGAGTTTATCTGAACGTTTTCGCCGTGTCTTAGTGGTTACCGCGTTCGAGTGCTAACCAAGCTCTGATACGGGTTACAATCAGCACAGCAACTGGATATTTTGATCGCGGCGCCAGCACCCGTCATTCAATTACAAACTTCGGAGAGTATAATTTATGAAAAAGCTTTTGAATCCGTCAATGAAAGTCAGTAATATAAACTGTAGGTGGTAAAAAAAATTCGTTTTTCTTTGAAACATAATATACGGCCTAGAAACAACTTGTGTTAAATGTATTTCTTTACATTACGGTTGTCATCATCTAAATTTTCTTCTTTTCATCATCTAAATTTTCTTCTTTTCTTTCCTATCCATTTTTTTTTTTTTTTTTTGTACATATATATATTTATTATTAGCTTTCCATTATATTTATATTAAAGACACTGAAACTGTGTAGACATGCAAACCATTTGAGGGCACATTCTTAAAAGAAAAACATGTCTAATAATGTGCAGCAGTGTCATTTCTAATTGTGTAATTTATTTAATTCACCAGATCCAAAAATTCCAGATCATCCTCAAGGTATGGACCACCATTACGCACCGAGTACCGTTTGATTGTTGAGAATTTGTCGAGCCGCGTCAGCTGGCAGGTATGTATTTGACTTTACATTTTACATTACAACAAACGAATTACAAATTTGTATTTAAGTTAAGTTAATTATTATTTGAAAGAGGCTACTAATGAGGAGTAAGAAAGCAAAATTATCTTATCGAAAATGAAAACGAAAACGCAATGCATTCTCATTCATGTGTGTGTAGCAGGAACAAAATCGAATAGTAAATATCCATCACGCGAGACGAGATTAGAGGGACTAGCATTAGGGGTGCCTTTCATACTCAAAAAGTTGTGGATGCGGATGCATTGGCTTAATAAGATAATTCTGCTTGTAGTGAAAAAGTAATAGACTTAGGTGTACTAATTTTCTGAAGGAAACAGTCCATTGCACGAGTCCTATTCGGTACAAACGAATTCGCTTTCTTCTCATTGTTTTTTTCTTCTATTAACCCCTCCCGTATTATTATTTATTAGTTAGTTTAACACATTTCCTTTTGTTTATCATTTTCGTTTATCGTTTTTTTTTTTTTTTTTTTTTTATATCATGAGGGTAGTAGTCTAAGAATATATAATTCAATTTCTCTATGTATATATGTATATTTACTTTTTTATATCAAACGTTTTCGTAAAAAATAATTTAAAGTGAAACATTAAATTATTTTTTCGAAGAATTGCAACCAACAATTAATATTGGGTCGCGATGACAAATTCGAGGCAGGCAAACTGATGATGACTCTCCCAAGTGTGTGTGTGTCCTTCTAAGAAAGTGGAAATGGTCTGGGCGCAATTTGAGCAATCAACGCAAACTTTTCCCAGATGACTTAGACGCGGGGCCCGTCCTAATGAAACATCAACCACAGCCGCCACCGCCGCCTGGTTAATCGAACGTCCAGATGAGATGCTTGAATCTAGGAACGAGAGCCAAATACCGTAGCTAGCAAAAGACGTGTGTGTGTGCGTTATAAACGAATCACCAGAGTTACGATGACGTGTTATTAGACGATCCATTTCCAATGTGTGTCATCCGATGCTTCAAGCTACATACCGGGGGGTATTTCGTGGGGTGGTCTACTTCCGTTTTAGGTCAACGAATACCTGTGGTCGATGGAGAGACTAAAGGTCGGCCTTGATTGAGAACGGTGTCCAAAAAAGTCACCATCCTAAAATTCAAGATGTGCCTGTAGACGAAGTTCAGCCGCCCATGTGCCAAGCTCAATGCCCAACGTCGATGACTGGGTGATGGTGATCGACGTAGAGGTGGTCTTTACATGTTTGGCAAGTCAAAGTCAACTTACCAATGTCCATCAACCACTAAAAGCTTTACCAACTCGAGAGGTGTAACCGAATCTATGGCGTATTCCAATATCAAACGATGAAAGCAAACTCATACTGGCCACCATCTCAACACCAAAGTTGATTATGACGAAGTTTGCTGCGTACGAGATTTTTATAGTCATGTGGTCGCCCATTCCTTGCTATTCCTAGCCAGTCTTCACACAACTGTGTCCAAAAGCCGATTGCCAGCTCTCGAAAGAAGTCCATTAGCAGCCCTTCAATCCATGTTAGAGACGGCGAAACATCTAACAGACAAGATGGTTACCATCCCATAGCGCTACTACAAACGAACTTATCCTTTGGTTAAGGCTGGGTCAAAGCTACTCTCAGGGTCATTCGCAAAATTCATTATTTGGTATTTAAAAATAGACAAAAATAAAACAAGCTGTACATCTTAGATGTGGCTTTATATTTTTATTGTAAATGTTAACAGAAAGTAAAATTTAGTTTTTAAAGGATACCCACGGTAATCCATGTGTTGTGTGGTGCGTGCGAACAAATAATGGCAATGCTAATGCGCCCCCAGAGGACAGCCTGTGACAATCGAACTCTTTCTCTTGATGTGGCCGATGACGTTCAGTCTTCCGATGCGTGCTCTACCGATGGTTGTGATTGGTCATCTTGCAAAAAAAAAAAAAAAACGAAAAAAAAGATCATCTATGGACAGACGACGGACACAAACTACTGACTTACGGACGATTTTTTTGTGTATGTATATTCTTTTTCAGTCCGAAGCGTATGTGGTGCACATAGTATTTGTGATTCTGGCTCTGGACTCTGGTACTAAACCAAACTGCTACTGCTACCTACGATTTGATCCACGCACAAATGAGACGAGATCTGTCGAAGTTGGTTAGTGCCTCAGCTGATACTAGAGACCTGGCCAGACCAGTCAGACGTGATCGAATCTGAGAGACTCGTCTGCGACCAGTCGAGGTCGAGAAAAGTATTTTCTTACTAGAAATGCGTGAGAGTATAGAAATCTTGTCAGCTAAAACTACTACCACCGCTTGTGTTGCGCGATTATGCTCGAAAAACGAACAAAGGGTTAAGCTAGAGAACGAAAAGAAGTTATTTGTCATCCTATGTAAGAACAAACGAAATTTTCAAAACATTGCATCGTTAAATTAAAAACAAACTCTTACATTATTTTTGTGTTAATATTAGCGTATACACAAAAGAACTGTAGCGGCTTCGATATCGGAAACAGCGTGAACTTTGATTGGCTTAAAACGAATGAAATTAGTCCCAAGAGTATTCGATCGCGGTCACACTCAGGCTTTCTTGTGATGAGATGAAACAATCAGTCAGGCTAGGGTTTATTTTCTCTCGATGGGTTTTTCTTCCTTCCTTCCTTGTAATTCGATCGATCTCGAATGGATTACGACGCACACACACGCACTTACCCAGAAACGCAACGAGACGAGAAAAAGGAGAGGAGAGGAGGGACACTCGCCGCTCTTACCAGACGAAAAAATTTCTCTTTTGAGCTCAGTTAAAGTTTACGTTGTTGATTCGAAGTGGCGACGATAGTTCTTTAGTGTTATAATATTTATTCGGTTGTGGTATACGCTTTCCATACTCAATGCAATTTTTTTCTCTTCGTGTGAATACTTAGGATCTGAAAGACTACATGCGGCAGGCTGGTGAAGTGACTTATGCAGATGCCCATAAGCAAAGGCGTAACGAAGGGTGAGTTCAATTTACAATAGCTTTGCAGCAAATATGTGATTTTTTTTCTTTCTATTTAGTGTTGTTGAATTCGCCTCGTTGTCCGACATGAAGACAGCAATTGAGAAATTGGATGACACCGATTTGAATGGACGTCGTGTTCGCTTGGTTGAAGACCGACGTGGTGGACGCAGCGGTGGACGTGGAAGATCTCGTTCATCTAGCTCGCGTTCTAGGTCACGTTCCCGTAGGCGTTCACGCTCTAGGTCCCGTCGCTCGTCGCGATCACGTTCAAAGTCTCATAGCCGCTCCAAGTCCCGTGGAGCTCGTTCTAAGTCCAAGTCGATCGTGAAATCGCGTTCAAGGTCCCGTTCAAAGTAAGTTTAAAAATATCTTTTTTTCAAATATATTTCTAATGTTTATTTAATTTTTAGCAAATCAAGGGATGTTTCTAAGTCGAAGTCAAAGTCCCGTTCTCGTTCTCGTTCCATGAAACGAGAATCAAGATCACGATCGCGTTCACACTCCAAGCGTGAATCCCGTTCCAGATCTCGCTCCAAATCTCGGGGAGATTCACGTTCAAGGTGAGTTTTGAAAAGCGCCATAATCTACTGAGATGATGCTTATATTTATATATTTTTGATTAACAGGGATCGTTCTGGATCAGAAAACAACAAGTCCCGGTCACGGTCAAATTCCCCAAAGAACGGTAACATGTCACCCGATAGAAATAACGAAAGCATGGAAGACTAAATCACTTAGTCGTGTCAATTTATAACGTACCGTTCGTTTTACTTCAGTTTATCACAAAAAGAAAACAGCAATAATAATTACCGATAGTAGATTTAATTATTATCGGCAACTAATTTCTATCTTCAAATTGACATTTCACACAGTTACATAATTGTTTTGATTTAATACATTTTCTCTAATATAATATACGATCAATTCTTTGTGTAATATAAACTGAAAAGATTGAAAATTTCATAAACAATGGTAATAGAAAAAAAAAAAGAAGAAAAGGAGCAAGTAAGTTACACCCATATAGGTTTAAATCTAGTGGGTGTACTTTACTTTTGATTAAATATTTCATAATATATTTGTGGAATTTTATTTATAAATGGTGTAAACATAAAAATTATAATAATAAGCATTTTGCTTCTTATAGATAGAAGTATTGGCGCGGGCACTTAACTCAACAGCTAAGACAACAAATGGTATCATTTTGATATTGAAAGGAAACTCATGCATAAAAGACGCGTGAAAATGTTTCGCCCAGCCGCCCTTTAATAATTTGTAGTACATATTTAGAAATAACTTTTTTTTTTTATTTTAACTTCTATTTGTATCTGAGAGTATGCTAAGGTAAAACAAATAAAATATGAATTAAAAATAAATCAGTTTTTTATTGCGGAGTTTTATAACGCGGAAAAGTCAGACTTGTCCCAACGGATGTTCAAGAATCTTGAGTTCTCTAGATTTTTTTTTTGAATCGTGGCCAGCCGCAGAAAAGTTGATCTTGAAGACAAAAGAATTGGTGTCTTAGCAAGCGTTGGTATGGTCACCGTTATAAAACCAGTAGGACAGCAGCCCTCGAAAAGATAACTAAAAAAATTACAGTAAATATCGTCCGGCGTACACAAGCATTCAACTCCTGGCAGAATGATTAAATAGGACTCAGGAGTGTGTCGCTTGATGGATGAAATTGAAACCAAAAATGGATTACCTAACGCAGTATCCCTGACTTCGACCTAAACATCTAAGTACTCTTCATGAAAAAACCAGGACAAAAAGATGGCTCAAAGTTTTGTTTTGTTTACTTGTGGGATTGAAAACATGTTGCATGCGATCACAACAGACACAGAGGTCGTACACTGCTTTACTGAATAACAAGTTGGCGACCGATTGAGTGCGACATAGCACGTAAGAGATGGGGCTTATTGCTGAAAAGAGTCATTGACCTGCAAGTATGGCGGTTGTTAAGAACAATAAGTTACAGCTGTTTATACGAAGCAACTATTAAGGCAATTTCCCAGTGTTTGAACCTACGTTAATACTGATATTAGCGACATACGATGAAGATACACATGTGCATATTTTGTACTACATACAACAGATTGTACATATGTATCTTCGCTTACAGTTTTTCCATGAGTCTTTTAGGATGCGAAAAGGTTGTGAAGTGCACAGTTATGTACTTAATTGGGAGATAAAGTCTTAACAACCGATGTGAAAACGTTAAAAACTTCATATTTCTACAGTACATATCAACTGATTTGTCATAAGTGAAACCACGTTTCACCATGAGATCGCTAGAAAGTCATCAGACTGATATAGAACGTCCAACCAAAATTAAGCAGTCAACATATTATGAACATCAAATTTTTCTTTGAAGGGATGTGTTATACAATCTTATAAAAAACTTGTTCCTAATTCAGAATGAGACAGACCGTAGAGGTTTCTGTTGAACTCCTGAAAGTCAGCAGCTCCTTCTAGTGCCCAGTAAAGACAAATCCCTTACAAAATACTTCTCCTTCTGCAGGCAGTGACAAACGTTCGAGAATATAATTCTCAATTCATCGGTCGGCAAAAGATGGGCTCATACGTAAAGATTTTCTAGTCATTCAGCTTCTGAAACATTTGTAAGTGTGTACACTTTTTCTGGACACTCAACACCAACGTCTCGGATAGAACGTCTCCCTCGACAGATATAACTTTGAGGTAGTTAAGGACTTTGTCTACCTAGGATCCGCTATCAATTCAGACAATGACACCAGCGCTGAGATCAGACGAAGAATAACCCTTGCCAATCGCTGCTTCTTTGGGCTTAGAAGGCAATTGACTAGCAAAGCCCTCTCTCGAACAACAAAAGTGACCCTATATAAGACCTTAATAATCCCAGTCCTCCTCTACGGCGCAGTGGCATGTACTTTATCAAAAGTGGATGAGGGTGCTCTTGGCTGTTTCGAGAGGAAAATCCGTCTGCATAGACGGTGAGTGGAGGAGGAGATACAACGACGAACTGTACGGGCTGTACAGCGACATCGACTTAGCCAGAAGAGTGAAGGTCCAACGGCTGAGGTGGCTGGGTCATGTAGCGCGGATGGACACCAATGCTCCGGCCCGAAAAATCTTCGAATCCGCCCCCGAGGGACAGCCCAGTAGAGGAAGACCGCGACTCAGGTGGCGCACGCAAGTTGAAGGGGACCTCAACCAACTTAGCGTGCGAAACTGGAGGCAGCTATCTAAAGATCGAGCTGGCTGGAGACGCTTGTTGGTTGAGGCCCAGGTCCACCCCGGACTGTAGCGCCACCTTAAGTAAGTAAGTAAGTAAGTACATTTTTTCTCTTAATAGAAAATGTTTATTTCAATATTCAACATTTTTCTTTTTTAAAACTTTTTTGCGACACGGTTGGTTCTCAGTGGCGTTTTAACGAAGAAGTTCTTTATGTAGATTTCCACAATCTATGTTTTGTACAGTGTTCTTCAGTCACATGTCCACCTTTGACCATCATCCTTTTGTTGTCCTTATTTTCCTTGCATATCAATATGAAACCTTCGTTTTTATGTAGTTTTTCTTTTGATTGCTAAGAACCCTTAAAACAACAAGAGTAATTGTTTAACTATTTAACGTACACCTTAAGCTTACAATAGAGCATAGTTCCAACAATTCAATGTAGTTCATATAAAAACGCTGCTTACTTATTATGATGCTATAGCCCTGGACTGGACACACTGCAAGTGTGTTAAATTAACTAATGACTGCGAATGTTTTACACATTAATTTGCTAATTAACTAATTAACTACTAGTAAAGGATGAAGTTTCAGTTATGTAGGTATATGTATTATGTATATTTTGAACTAAGTTTTGTAGTGTGAAGTAAAAGAGATTTTGGTTTTTGTTTTAACATTTACCATATTGAATCAAATCAAATTTTAGGCAAACGAACGCTTTGTGTTTGAAGATTCGTTTGAGGAAACCTAGACATTTCACATCATTTTTGGCGGCTTCGAATATGTAGTCGATTCAATAAAGTTCGTCGGTAACACACAAACTGAGATTGGTAATCTTTTCGGCTTTGGTGATGCATGAGCCTTCTATGAACATTGAACATAGGGTTTTGTAAGTATTTCATTCTCCTCTATTTGTAGAATTCAATGAGTGACGTAAATATGAGAACCTGAGGCTACATTGGCTTTAACTCGCCAAATAAGTACATACGTTGAGGATAAATAAAAAGCTTCTCTTAAATCTCTAAGCTGATATTTATTTGTGTACCATTTTGAGATATGTACCATGTTTTGAACAATAAATTTTAAAAGAATTTAGTTTTATACCTATGAAAAATTTGAATAAAAAAATCTTAGGGTTTTGATGGTGGGGCACGGGGATCCTCCCATTCCCAGTTTTCCCATGAGACGCATTCCTTCAGTTTGTCTTGGAACGCCTCTTGGTCAGGACATCTAACTAGTGATGCAGCTTCATTAAGGTTTTCACATTTCCAGTATGCAGTTGGATCCCAGATATTCCGATACAATGATACTTGAATTTCTTGATTTGTTTTGCAACCAGGGCGACCATCACCCAAATTTACTCCATATACACTAACAGCGAGGACTAGCAAAAGGGTGCTCAAAACTGCAGAAGAAAATATTTCATTATAATTTACATTAAAGGGCGGTTTTAATTTCATCCTTTCTTACCAACGAATTTCATAATTAAAAGTCACTTTGTGTTACTGTTCGAATGCTTTAAAAAATATAACTGATGGCTGTGGTTATAAATCATTTTCAATTTATAGGAAACTCATGAACGCGATTGAGGGAAGCCTATCGAGGTCAACAAATTAAACCGTGATAATGCCATTCCGAGGGTTGTAGAGCACTCGAAGAGGTTTACTGATAATACTCAAGATTCAATTGTTATTAAAAACATGCTAACATTTAATATATTTATTTAAGATTCCATTGGTTTACTCAATGGCATTTTAATTGTGTAGACACTTGGGCACTCTTGAGTATGGGGATTTATCGGAAATTGCGTATTGTATTACGCATCCGTTTGCTTATCTTGCCGAAGATATAATGCAAGAGTTTCCAAAAATATGTGAATATGTTATTTATTATATGTACAATTTTTACGCAATGGTTTGAAATTCTTCTAAAGTGCTTCATTACCTGAAACGGTTAAACTGTTGTTGTTTGAAATGGACGTTTGGCCTACCTAACTTTTAAACCCCGTTATTACAAAAAATCTCGCATAGTTACTTTCTGTCGGAGTGGGTTTCTTATTCGGTGAGTTCATTTTGGTCTCCTATGGGGAGGGTTCAGTTTTCGCTGCTCCTCAGTCAGCTTGTGTTATCATTTGGGGTTAGTTCTTGATTTCATTGCTGTTTTCCCTTTCCATTGCAGAAGGGTTGCTGTCTTTTATATCATTTAATATTCACTTTGATGATATCGCATATGGTCCATGGTATTTTCTTGGGTAAATGTCTTTCGAATTGTTTCCTCAAGGTGTTTTCGCTGCGTCTCCGTTTTCTAGTACTTTTCGAATCTATGAGTATAGACTTGGTGGTGCCTTGTTAGTAGCACATTAACGTAAAAGTTAGTTTCTCAGTTGATCGTTCGATTTTCTATTTCTGGACTGTTTCCATTGTTTTCTGCAATTGGTTCGGGATATTTAAAACTCTGACCAAACGATACCTCTGGGAAAAGCAAACAGGAAGAGATAAAAAAAATCAGAAAAAAATAACGGAAAAAATAACCAGTATTTTGAAAATCTGCATTTTTGAAATACTGGTCTTAACAGTTGTTCGTTTGAAAAACAGTTTATAGAGCGCTGTTATGATGTACACACCAGAATCATTGCATGCTTTCCGGTACCTGAAATATATAATCGTTGTTTCTTTCAAGTTCGTTTTATCAGATGAACATTTTCTTTCGATCTAGGTTATAAGGTTTATACAAAACAATTGACACCTGGAATTCAAAATACCTTTTATTTTTCCAGAGTAAGTATGTAAATATGTTTGTACTTCAAGCATCAACGCCCCTCGATTTTATACTAGTTGTTTGCAGTTTTTTTGATTACTACTTCTACTACTATTGTTACATGTTTGTTTTTAGGTGCTAGTGCTAAACTACTTAATTTTGTTGTTGTTTTTCGGTTAAAATTTGAAAATTCTGGTTGGTTGTTGTTTGTCGAAAATAGAATGCCTGGCTTAACCTTTTTTTGCAGTTTTTTTTTTATCAATTTTCAAATTTTGGAGATTGCAACTGAAGAAAGAAAATATTGCAGTTATAACAGAGGTTACGTTAAATAGATTATACCTAATGGTTTATGTTCTGAAAACTTCTTTCACGAGTAAAGGATCTTAGCATCTTTGATGGGCATTATAATGGATTTCAATTTTTCTCTGGGTCAACTCTCTGAACTAATCTAATCTAAATATAAATTTAAATGAGCTTTATCCATTGTCTGAAAGTGCCTAGTTTGAAAGATAATTAAATGTAGTAATTAACATCGTTACGTATTACATCTACGGTATTGTGTTTATTTCACATATGTAGGTCAACAAGATTCTCAGATACACGATATATACGTTACTTTATTATTTTTCTCTTTTGTTGTTCAACAAAACATCAAAAACCACTAGCTAACATATTTATCAGATATCAAATTCAGCACGCTCTTTAATTTGAATTCAACTACAGTTTATATGGCTTACGTGTATACGGTTTGCTCAAACGGTGCAAAAAATACGGTCGTTTTGTCGAACAAAAGTATTCTTTACTAAGACGTACATGTATCACCTATGTTCTTCCTCTATCTTAAAGCCCGTGCTCTGGTATAAACGTATTCATAATCATAATTCATAATTTATAAAAAAAAACTTACTTAACAACAATTTTACATTTCTCGTAAAATTTGCTACCCTCAGCTTGAGAGAAGGCACAAGGAGTTTGCATTATCGCTACCAACTAAAGTATAATTAAGGTATCTATTTATTATTCTTGGTGTAAAAACTTGCATTATAAAATAAATTTGCATTGATATGCATTCATATGTATGTACCTACGTTGTAGATATGTTTTTGTTTTTATCGAAACAATTTCTAATCTATACCTTATACACTGTTCGCAAAAAAAGTAATGTGGAGCTGTGACGTAAGACACTAAGCTGACTTTGAGTATCATTTATTAAAATATATATGCATATAAGGTATATACATGTTATCGTTTGCTTAGACATCAAGACGTACATTTCAAATAATCCAGTCATAAAAACACACTTATTAGCATTAAGTAGTAATGACTCCACCTTTCAGTATAAAAGTTAACCTCTGGCTACAGGCAGTAGCACAAAACCACACAAATTATGAATCATCTGTTTCTCAGTTCTTGTAAAAAATAAAAACCATTCCTCACGATCGCAACTCTAAAGGATTGGAATCATTTCCTTTGTCCACTGATAAATTCATAAAACCATTGTTCGTTCCTTAACAAAGTAAAATATAATTTAAATTATGAATTCATAGATCTGTATTTAACGATTGTTACGAGAATTTGGCGCTCTGTCCAATAGGAAATTATAACAAACACAGTAGAGTTACGTATATAAAATTAGCATTTGGTCAAATGTCAACATTGTTGCTGAATGTTATTTTTGTAGAAGAGTCTAAGTGCATGCCACTGTTTTGTGTGTAATAATATATGCGGCCGACACTGACGCATGTGTTCCACTGCTTGATCTGGGGTCCAACCATTTCTCTGTAAAATAAAACAACAATAAAAAGTTCCTTCCAGTGGAAATATATCTAGATAATTACCATCATTAGATAACATCCTACAAGTGTTGCACTACGCGTCCGTCCAGCTTTGCAATGTACATATACGGTTCCAAAATTTTCTGGCGACGAAGTAGTTTTAAGATTTGGTATTCTATCCTTCACAGACAAATATTTATTTATAAATTCTACACCTTGATATAGCTTCTCCTGGCAAGGAGATTCAAAAATATCTGTAGTTGCTAACTGTAGAAAGTCGATACCAAATAGTTTCCATTTCATGGCGTCATTAGAAAACACTGTCAGCTCGTAATCTTCATTCATCGAGACGACGGCTTTCATATTTTCATTTTTAATTAACTGCAAAGGAAGAGAAGAAAATAATTGTAAATATCTACACATTCAATTATTTTTACAGTACCTACATCATTCACCATCGAGCGAAAGGGGAGTGCTCCTAGAACTACATTTTCATCGATGCGATCATACCAGTTTCTACTGGATGCCTTTTCCATGAACACATTATATAGAAGTGTTGGATAGAAAGATACTCGTGCCAACATTCCCTGAGGTTTGGAAGAAATTTTATGTTAAAACAGAAAAAAAAAACTTTCACTTCCACTTCCACACCATACAGGAAGAATTATTCGTAAACGGTGTTAGCAACTTTCGGTGAGTTGCTTCAACGAGCGCGAATGAATCAAGACTTACAGCCATAATGAATGTGTATACTCTGTGGGGTCTCAAATCTCAACTCAACCCAAAAACGTGACTCAAAAGTCAACACAGAAACTAAAGTAAAAATAAAAATCCCCACTACCAACTAAAATTGTTTAATTTACATAACAGTGTGCTGTTGTGAAAGCGAAATTAGCAAGTTATCTTCGGCTCGAAATATGACGTTTCTCGTGCAGCTGATGAATATTTGACATCTGACGTTTGCAGTCCAAGGTGAATGAAGATAGCTGCGATTACATCGGTAAAGAGTACTGCCAGTTTAATTATCTTATTTAACATTTTTTAAATTCTTTATGCATTTTTAATGTGACCCATGTACATTACCTTATTTTTTTTTTATAAATTATTCATGACAGCAAACATTATATTATGTTTGAGGGAAATAACCTTTTACGAGTCATATTGTTCTGAGAATAATTCCATATCGACAGCGCTCTAGGTTGTAGGTTGCACGTCGATGTAACTGCTTTAGGAGGAGATATCCAAAGACACGAATATTTCAAAACTTGAATGATAATATGTACAAATAACCCGAGAAGTTCCGCGTACCACGGATCATGTATGTATATTTCTGGAAAATAAGCACCGTGAAACTTGAAACGGAAGAAGCTGTCCAAAAAGAATAGGTATATGGCTGACATTCTGATAAAGAAAATGCGATCGATTTAAAAGCATACGACATCTTTTACAGTAGCCACAAAAGGCTTAACAAATTGCGATGAAAATTCATCATAAAAAATTTACGAATATGGAAGATATTCGCAGCAGTAGATATCCTTACAGTCAAGGCCAAGGACCCGGTTTAAAAAAATTAATATGCCCTTCTGAATTAAAACTGGCTAAAGTGTGATGTCAAGATCGTGGTTGGGAACTATAATGCCAAAGTTGGTAAGGAAAACATGTTTAACTGGTTATTCGCAAGAGCTTCAGAAGAGCTTCCAAGACATAAAATCAGGCAAAGATTTCTGACTCACTTACTTTCAGCAGTTTGTTCCACGAAAGTATGCACATAGCAATCTGGTCTTCTCTAAACAGTGGAACGAACCAACAGCGTTTTGGACTACGTGCCCTGGATGTATCTGACCAATTCGCGATTGTGTTATTTTTTTTTAACGCACGCTTGATAAACGAATATAACATTTAACAGTGAATGCTCAAGCATGATTGCGTTAACCAAATATTACAGAAAGTGACTGAGCGAAATTCCTATGACATTGCTAGCCACAAATGCCAATAATTTCAGCGCACCTACGAAATAGAGGTATGAGTGTAGATCCAAAGGAATAGAAGAAACGAAACCTTGTGCAGAAATAAGAGGGCCTATGGGACCTCCCAGCTGAAAGATTTCGAGGAGTCTTACGATAAGAACAACGTCCGCAATTTTTATAAGAAAACCAAGATTTATTTCTAGAACGCAGGCTGTTCGCAAAAGTGAAGGAAGTGTTCACATCCAGTTTCGAAAATGTTGGCGTAGCTATCTTTAAGGCGAAGAGTTATAAAGCCACCGGTCCCGATGCTTTCCCATCTGATTGATTCAAATATGGAGGTGGTGTTTTGGGAGGAAGCATGTCTCAAATTTAAGTTGGGTGCGACGAAAGCATGCCCGATGACGAATTATAGTGCTATATGCCCTATCTAAAAAAATGCTTGCTTGACGTCGTATATAAAATCCTTTCCACAGAACTGTGAGCGATTTGTATTGTATTTCAAAAAATCAAATCATCTAACTAGTGCGTAGATTGGGGAGATCAAGGGAATCAACCCTTCCGCATGTGTTTACGAAATACATAGGAGTTTCCCTAAGTCGAATCTCAAGGGATAATAAAACTCAAGAAATCAATTTCATAAAAGTTTTCGACGTCCCTGTATCTAACCTGCAGGACGAATTGATGCCAAAACGTAAAACTGGTGAACCTGAAAGCAGTGATTTTGGGTTTATGAGGATGGAAGGCATGGCCAGCTGAGATAGGAACTACTTTCGGGTAGAGAGGAGCCATTCATTTAAGTTCCCTTTTTCCTCAGAAATTCAAGGAAAACTCTTAATTGACATGGAATATGTATAATGAGTGCTTCTTTATTTATCTTGTATTCTCATTTTAAAATTATTTATATATAATCACATTTTATCAAAAATTACACTTAAGTAGGTACATACAATAATGTTCATTTATAAAATATATATAATAATAAATATAAATGTTATGTTTTATGTTTTTTTTATTCATATAAATCCTAAAACATAATTAGATCCTAGAAAAAGGGTAACATTTAAATATCATGCGTTTACGCTTAAGTATACAGACAGAGAAAATATAGATTTATTTACTCATTATTTGAAGTTTTAATTTTTCAATTTATGGATTTGTGCTTCCTGTATAACAGTCGATCACGCAAAATGCCAAAAAAGTCGCCGCAAACAATTGTGCAGCATTTAAAATTCAAATGTACCACAACTCTTCTGAAAAATAGATAAAAATACCAAATTCGAAAATATGTTTCTTGCCCTTGTACTGGTATTATTCCACTTAACCCGGACCAAGGTTATTTTTTATAATCGTTTGAATTGAACTTATGCATTCGTGCTGTTTAGATGTGGTCCTGTCAAGCAGTTGTTCTATGAAATCACTAGCGGACACATTTGTGCTCGGTGGTATGGCTTGTGTGCAGGATATGTATTTGTTGAATATCTCGGTGTTTAGTGAACTCTGTGAGTTGGTGGCGCCGAGATTTTGGCTAACAATACGGGCAGATGAGAGCAATTCCATTTTGGCATTGTTGTAGGCTCGGATTTGTTTTAGGCTTCCATGCTCTGCCGTGGCAAGAGTCATTTCTTGTAAATGGCGCAAATGATGCTGGCGATCGGAGACAAATTTTCCGAGAAGATAACCTAGTAAAAAGAAAATGGTTATTACATGAATAAGTCAGAAGATGGTTTAAAATATAAAAGTACAATAGAGAGGTTTAAAATTGGAATGTAGCCTTTATTTATTAAGATAACTATAGATCCGCATAAGGATGAAGTTGACACATCCGCAAGCTAAGAAGGAGAGAGTGATAGAGCTTGAAATTAAGGTTGAGAATTTGGCTGGCAATAGCTGGCAGCCACTTCAACCTAACCTAACCTTAGATTGAGAAGTTGGGGCAAAATTGTAATTATATTCGATTGGGTTTATGCCGAAGAGAGTCCATTGCTCAGCCATAAGTTGTACCTATGTTTCAGATATCTCCACTCATTTGGTGCGCTACAAGAAAAACCACAAGCGATTCTGTGGAATCCCATCAAGCCAAACATGTGGCTGAGTCACTGGATAACGATGATGAGATACACACAAGAAATCTGGAAAGGGGACGCTCTAAAATCACCTGGCATCACTCTATGTTGCTCGAGGCCAACACGTTATTGGAAAGCCAGTTGTAATAGGATCGGAGAGCTCAGAGAAAGGGCTCTGCCTGTGTTTAGAATAGAGGGAGCTTAGATATCGAAAACGTTATAAAAATTGATAAATCGCGTTAGGCAAACTAATATGTGAGGAAGTATCATTTAAATAAAACGTCTTCGCTAACAACATCCGACTTGAATGCATGAATGCTTTCAACCACTTAGGTTTTTGAGACAATTTGTGCCTTAAATGTCTGCTGCGAGCTAGGTATAAAGGGACTATTGTCCGTGACACTAAACAAAATGCATTTGGGTCATCAGGGTTAGGCAAACTATCAACAACATCCAAGTTCTTCTGAGTGTCTGGCTGCCCTTAAAATTCCCTTCTATCTTATTTTCCTTTAATCGAATAATCCTGGGCGTAAGTCAATAGCTCTTTCAATACGTAGTTTTGCAAATTACAATTTCACAGATATATTTTATCTTTCAAGTCTTAAAATGATAAACAACGATCAAAAGTATAAAATCAATGCGAAACTATTCGTCCAAGTTATACTGTCAAATGCAATTACCTTCAACTAGACCCAGTAGAATCGTAATTCAATTTTCAGAGCTCTTCTATTGATTATGAAGAGCATGTCCATAACATCCTCCTGAGCAATTTATTTCCATCTATAGCTTTCCGGTTCTATTATGCAGTTCAAGTATTCAACAGCTTTATGAAAACACATGTAGATAATATACATCTAGTGCATCTCTCACCCGGTTAAAAAGTTTAAATACATATTTCCCCAATCTATTCAGTTTCCATTTATATCAGGACTGTGCTAATTCCTAACCTCTGACACTGGAATAGCTTTATCTTGGTCATTCAAAGTTTTAGTGCCTAGGGAAATCTCAGAAGTGCAGATATGAACTATATATCACACTGTGAGTCCCCCTACTTGAATTCAATTATGTTCTCTCTTTCGACACAATAAATAATTTAAAATTATCACACCCATCATAATCAGGAGATTTAACTGAGAGAAAGAAACGAAAGCTTTTAAGAGAACCTTTCAAAGGGGAAAGTGTGTTACTTTTTACGCTCCGACAGTAAATGCAAGCAATTGCTTATGAAGGTGGTGTTACCACTTTTATATAAAAGTTCATATAAAGGGTGTTCCATTCAAAAGCGCACCTGAAAAAGACGAAAGACATTGTTATTGGGGTTTTTAGTAATGGAGAGCTACACGGAGGAGTTAATCTTCATTATTGTGAAAATGCAATTCCGAGAAGCTTTCTGCATCGAATTCTCACAATGCTATTATAAGTCTGCTGATTGGAATGAACTTTGATGACAATTGATTGGTTGCCCTAACAATTACTATTCTATTCAAAAGAACACATGTTTGCAAGTAGAGTCTCGGAGGACATTTTATTTTAAAACTAATCGCAACTTATTCACTTCGTCATGAAATAGAAGTATCATCACTCATTTAAGAAGAAACGTATTTCATTTAAGTACAAATAATATTTTTTACTCATCATGACACACGTATAATTGCAATTATTTCCCTCATAAACTAAAAAAAGAATAAGTTTAAATAACTTTAGCTAATTTATTTAAGTTGTAGCTGAGGAGTGTAATAAAAATGTATCCTTTTAATTGCTTTTCCGAGTTCATATCAATCTTTAAAAATATTCTCTGTTTTCGAAAATCTACGCATACTAATATGGTATGTACTTAGAATTTCTTAAAGTTAGTAGGAGTAATTGTATAAAATTAATAAAAATAGGTGAGAACATTCGACTACAAACAAAACAAAATAAAGTTTATTACCTGATTGTAAACAAAACCAATAATCTACGTATGTGGGTACATGTACGAACATAATTTGTATGCAAGAGTTATGTAGGTAGATTGTTGAATGTTTACATTTTTTTAATGTAAACAATATTTTCTTGTCTAACAAAAATAATTATATCCAATAAGCAAAAATGTTCGATATTTTATTTTTGAATTCGTTGAGGGAATAATAAGCCAAAATCATCTATGGAACATGGTGTTTGTTTGGAAGGAAGATTAATGGGTGCCCTGTGATTTTGTACCTATTCGAACCTGAAAGAGGAAGTAGAGGTACCATTGATCTTAAGCCGCTTGAAAATCTCAGAAAGTTCCTCAGCACTTTGTACTTTAACTTCCTCTCTGTGGCTTCAAAATACAAATGTTTGGCACAAAAGCCTTTAGAGGATCAAGGCCTAGTTTATCATAACCATTAATATTGTGTGTATTATTAGTATTGCACGAATGGAAGGGGGATCTGCAGTCTTACTGCGGATTTCGAATTGTGGATTGAATTTTCATGAAAAAATTTTACTTCCAGAGATTTGCCACTGCCTGCCGAGAGGTGGTGCTGCAAAAAAACATTTGAGAGTCAGCAAAAACACTAACCGCCAGCAGGTGTTATGACGAAAACCAAGTCTCTGTGCATGGTTAACAATGTATTCTGTAAATATGTATGCCAAAGATAACTAGTGCTTCAATCTGACATTTTTTAAATCTTGGATTATATCGATGAAATCGATTGCTTTTTATCGTGGGGATATTTCTTCAAGGACTCTTTTAACGAAGTAAGTCTAGAAAAAATCTGAATGCTACAACGCAGCCGTGGGGGGGACACTCGATTGTTTTGTAGCCGTCTGTGACGATTCTGGAATGAAGGTTTACGTGAACAAGTCAAAGGTGATGGTTGTTTCTAGAAGGCTTGTTCAGTGCACTCTACATGTCTCAAATTTCATTTACGAGTGATGTAAAGGGCAATATTGAGTTATCTCGGTTAGGCTGGATCAATTTTGAGAGAACTTGGTTCATTTGTTGTAAGCTGTACCGAGCTAAGTGTCAAAACTATGTAAGTTATCGGTATCATGAACTATGGGTTGTGGGATTCAGTTTTTGGAATAACTCGCAGGGATCCAGTAAGAAACACCAGAATAAGCGGGAAATCACTGTTAAAAAACTACTTCTCCGAACGGAACGATCTATTCTCTTATGGTTTGGCAAGTATTGCACATGCCTCCAAACCGGTTTCCATGAAGTGCTATGAATTTCATACCATGCCATATGCGATTTCCTGGTGGGCCTAGAATAGAATGATTGGATCAAATCCTACATCTCTTTTGGACTTGGAGTCAGTGGCGTAGAATCGGGAAGTAGCATCTTTCCTCCGCGTCCTTTGTAAAGGATCAGCAGAACATATGTTTAATTTCAATGTATTGAAACCAATTTGTATGTATAAATGGCAACACCTACAAAAGACACAAAAAACGAAGAGAACTGAATAGCCTATTTCACCATGTTTCATTACTGTATTGAACGCCTGATAAACCCCAATTTCCGGGCACGAAGTCTGCTTGGCTTCGATATCAGTTACAATTACAATATTAAGCACGCCGACATTCATGTGAGCCAGCCGACCGAATGTCAGACACAAAAATTGATTCTATTGCGTGTGTGTGTGAATATCTGTTCTTTGTTTTCTTTTTCGTTTCATCCGACCATAAAATTTCCAGACCCACATGCGTATAAACGTGGGAAGGACACCTTACCCCCTTTTTTACTACAAACGTAACCAACACCCATTGCCGACACTACTCACAAAATAGTGTTGTACACAGTTTACCTGCAGGTGGTTGGTTGTTGATTTTATGAGTGTTCTATTTAATTAAAGAAGGATAATCGTTGTTTCGTCGTAATGAGTGTTCTAAATTCCGCAGCAGGAAGGACGACGATATACGCTTAATGGCACTGTTGCTGTTGTGTGATGAACGTATAAAATTAATAGTAAGGCTCACCTGATATGAGTGTGAAGAATGCCATTGTGAGAACCAGGCTAACGCAGGTCCTCTTTGTCACATATTCTCGAATGTCACGGGCGCTGTTGGCCCGCATAGCGGTCTCATAACTTAGTACTTGATGCATAATTTGTATTGTGAAGAGGCCTTAGAGATTCTGTAAAAAAAAATAAAAAAATAGAATCTTGAATGTAATTAAGTGTGCTGCAAAGAATAGAGAGAAGCTTTTGAAAGCTATTAAGCATGAGATACATATTAAACGAATAGATATAGAGTGGCTGATAAGCTGATTATCACAATCAATATAAAATCAATATGTGTGGGACATTATAAGGGACACACTGATAAACACACCATTGATGTATTACCGCGTCTAGGCCGGTAAGACAACAGTGTCATATCAGCTAATTTCTTGAACTTGTTTAAGAACGAACTTCCTGAAAATCTTCTTTAGGAGTTTTAAGCGATTGCTATACTTCCTCGATAGCGATGTGGTTGCCGTCGCTGATATTGACACTATACTCCTTGTATTGACATTATATTCCTTGGCTGGAGACGCTAGTTGGTTGAGGCCCAGGTCCACCCTGGACTGTAGCGCCACCTTAAGTAAGTACTATACTCCTTTGGTATATGGTCCTTTAAACTGAATGAAGAGCAACATACCACAGAAAAAACCATAGTTCGACTTCAGTTGCAAAGAGGCTATCAGGAAGAAAGGGATCAGTTTTAGTCTTATAAAGCCAATCCATTTGGGGAAATCCGAATGAAGTCTAAACAAGTTAGAAGTGACTGCAATGCCTATATTCAATGTTTCGAACTCCTAGATGACCAGAAATTCAGACAAAAAATAGTACAGTGTCCTAAGGGTCATTCGTAAAAAATGTAAAAAAATTCTGCCTCGTCTTTCAGATACATATTAACTTTTTAGAACAAGGCCAATCTTCTTGCTGCCAATATGCTATCAGAAACGACAAATCTTTTTTGCGAAATGCTTGGTTTAATGAAGATTGCCGACAATAAACACATACAGAAAGAAAGAATGTAGGCGTTTCTAAAAGAAAATGAAAAAGCAGAAGAAGCCTGCGATCGAAGATATTGAGGGATGCTACTCCAGCAATATTGTTTGAAAGTCTTACCAAAAGGACGTCTTAAGATAATAAAGCCCGTTCAAACACCTGTAGAGATGAAGAAAAAATCTTTGTAGAAGAGTCCCAGTCGGTGCTCAGAATATGCAATAACTACGAACCAGTCAACATAGACAACTGCCATTCACCTGGTCGCGTTGACAATATATCTTTCAATAGCTTTTTTATCTAAGTACAAATCCCA
This sequence comes from Criorhina ranunculi, assembly GCA_951813785.1. Taxonomy (NCBI): domain Eukaryota; kingdom Metazoa; phylum Arthropoda; class Insecta; order Diptera; family Syrphidae; genus Criorhina; species Criorhina ranunculi. The sequence goes on from OX638381.1 coordinate 17,858,650, forward strand.
GATATTCTACTGCCCCAGTCGTTGGAGCATCCGATTTCTAAGCAAGTGAATTAAGGTTCAAATCCAAAAAAAGCGAGGCGTGGCGAGGGGGATGAAAAGTAACCCAACTCTGGAGATATAAATAAGAAGTGACTCTAAATAAAAGTTAAGTAGCCTACTTCCAAGTTAAAGTGAGTAACGGACCCATTCTTAATACAATAGTTTCAAATGATGCGTAAGAAACATAATCATTTTCCAAGTATTATCTCAGCAAGCAATTATTTTCATGAGTACATGTCCCAAAAATTCCTTGCCGACCGATGTACAATCAAATAACTAAGATGACATACAGCACAAGTTTGTCTATGACATTCTACCCACTCAAATGGAAAAAAAAACAACAACAACCTGTGAAAAGCCTTTGAATTTAAATTAATCCTGATGATGACAGACTATTTCAGATGTATAACACATTATGTCATCACTGTACCAATTCGAGAGGTTTATGATGAAATTTTAAGTTTCATTTTCCACTTGTTGATCCTTCAAAAATTGTTAATCCATGCAAAATAAATAAATATATTGAATTTATTAAAATTATCTGGAAATAAAGTCCAACACCACGAAGGACATTTTAAGTTAAAAAAAAAAAAATGTGTGCAATGAATTTTATTTTTATTATTCTTTCATAGAGCTTATGAAACCACCCTCTCAAACCGTCATCATATTCAGCTTAATGTCACTTTGATCAACAGGACAGGACTCTTTTGTTTTTTTTGCGACATCCTCTTCTCGCGAAGTTACTGCGTCGGGTACTCTACGGAACGGTTCTCCTAATTAGCTAAATGGGATATGCATGTATACAAAATGCTTTCCTTCGTCATTTTTTTTACTTCTATTTTTTTTTTTTTTTTACTGTACTTGAACATGAACAAGGATACAAGGACAAGAGTGTAGATGTTTTTCTCTGCCTTCTCCCTTTCCTTGAAATTTATTCATTTTGTAAATAACATGCAGCAACAACAGTGGAGCACACACGTTCCAACTGACATGTTTATAAATATGTATGAATTTATTTCGGGGGCGTCGTTTTTACTCGTTTTCCACATTCGGTCACCAAGGAGCAACAGGAGTACCCTGAGCTGCATCACAATATGCATCGTGAAACTTGAACCCCAAGCCAACAGTCATGGATCCATTATGTTTGCAATATTTTTTGTTGTTGTCGAGTGATAAGGGATCTCCATCATAACTTTTCCATAAAAGGACGGGAGCAAGAATTCATTGAGTAGTTATACGTTGCCACTTACATATACGACGAGGAATTGGGGTCTACCTGTGTATGGGGTGATAGTGAAAGCTTTTACACAAAAACAGAGGGGAAACTTTCGCTTGCATTCTCTGTAGGTGATGATGATGTTGCTACAATCTTTCGGGCATGACATTTGAAGAGCTCTTAAATGTACATCTCTTGTGTGGGTTTTTCTGCTTTTGTGTGTGTGTGGGAATTAGTGTGTACACCTGCAAAAGGGGGGAGGACTGCGGATTGAAAGTAAACTGAAGCTGGATATAATGGACGAGCATGACATACGCGCAAATATGGATGGTAGATATGTACTGCTCCTGACATATGGATGAGTATGAACATACATAATTCTTAATGCAGGTGTGGTGGGAGTGTGGTGGCTTGGGGTCGTTTCCAGGACGCTATTGCAACAAACCCTTCTAGGATTAGGTTTGTTTTGCGAGTGCTTTCATTTTAAATTTTAAAATAAGAAGGAAAAGTTTTTGAGACATTTATAGGGTTTCTCAACTCCCATCTGATGCGGTCTTTAAGAATTTTAAATTCATGGGTCAAGTTTAGTTGTGGATGGGAATCTTTGATGTTTGTTAAATCCTTCCAAAGCCTTTGTCTGTTTTTATTTTTTTTTACTTTCTTTGTGAGGAAATATAAAACTCATTGGTTCCTACAACAGCGATTATATACATATGCCCCAGTTTAGCAAACGCTTTCATAACCGCTGACAAGTGGTCAGGCTTATCTGCATCTGGGGTTAAACAAAGGAATGATGCCAGTTGCATAGCTTAGGGGGTGGGTAATGACATAACCGTTGCAGGAAGAAGGAGGAGCAGAGGAGCAGGAGGTGTGGATAGATGTATTGTCATGCTATATTGTTAAACTTGATAATGAAAAGTGGTGCGTTATTGACATGAGTAGAAACTTCAAACATATCAATGTCAGTCGCTTCGTAAAGGCGTAGGAAGGCATTCTTTGTCAAGGCGAATACATACATACATTGTTGTAGTGTTGTGAGGGTCAGCCTTTGGATATGCCAAGGGATGAAATATTAAAAATGAAAATTCTAGTGACTAAAGGCATAAGGTATTCGATTTTTTCACTAAAATGTGAATTATGTTCAAAAGGACTTTCAACATCGAACAGTTAACAAATGGAAAAAATAAATGAAATTTACTCGAATTATGAAATGCCATCATAAACAGACATACATACACAAAAGGCTCTGAGCCATTTGTATATCTTCGAAGGCAACTTCTGATATGCGTTAACGACCCACAATAGACCCAATACGACATTTTATATTCCCAAGACTGCTTTTATCGTGACAATTGTACCCTTTCACACTTACATTTCATTTGCACGTGGCAATTTATACCTTATCTACATTTCCTATGAGAAAGGGAAACACACTTCATTATTAAAAAATGAAAATGTGTGTATATTCCCCTAGCTTTCAGTCTCATTTGTGATGGGAATATGTACTGCAGTTATGGTAAATGCTATCTTCACGAACGCAATTAACTTAGGATTACCAAATTCGCGTTTTACGTCTTAATAACTGTCAGTGAAATATTGACAGTGATCGAACCAACTGACTGGTTGGTTGGTTCACTATGTACAAAATAAAAATGGCGTCTTTATAAACTTACCCCGTTCGCATAAACTAGAACACCATTCATAGTAAAAGTAGCTACAATGGCTGATGCAGACCCAACGAGTTTGCGAACGATGAAGACAATGGAAGACTGACGCCAAAGCATGACTGACTTTAATTGAGAGCTGGACAACGAAACGTGAAGTTTAAAAATACATCTTAGGTTAGGTTGAAGTGGCTGCCAGCTATTGCCAGCACACTTAGTACAGTGATAGGTCCATTGTGATACCACATGGATCTGAAGAGATCTGCATACCTACTCGTTAAACCAGTTGGAGCTTTTTATGAAGCGAAGGAGGTTTCTGATATCTGTATTTATCAGATCGCCTAAGTCGTTAAAGTAGAATTCCCCTAAATGGAGTCTTCTTTTACGGAAGAGAGCTGGGCAGTTACAAAGAAGGTGGGGAATCGTTTCCTCCTCCTCTTCGTCCCTGCAGCTTCTACAGAAATCATTTGAATGAATCAGATCCAGCCGTGGCCAAATCCGCTTTGTCGCTAGACAGGTTATACCATTTGTCCACCTAGAATTTGTTTTCTCAATAGCATCCAGCTTAAGTTTAAGTTTACATGTAGCGATCGGTATACCCAGGGTGTCTCTATCTATAAGCAGGGGTATTGTTGTTCCATATCTGGCGAGTTCATCAGCCTTGCAGTTCCCTGGAATATCTCTATGCCCCGGCACCCAACAAAGGCGAATATTAAACTGCTCCGCCATCTCTAAGAGAGATGATCGGCAATCTAGAGCTACTAATGAGTTTGAAGAGACTGATTCCAGGGACCTGATCGCTGCCTGACTGTCTGAAAAGATACATATATCTGTGGAAGATATCACGTTTTTCTTAAGCCAAGATAAGACTTCTTTGATCGCCAGTATTTCCGCCTGGAACACGCTACAATGATTTGGAAGACGGAAAGAGAGGCTGAGATTAAGCCTATCGGAGAAAACACCACCACCTACACCCTCATTGGTTTTAGATCCGTCGGTGTAAAAATGGATCGAATTGTCCTGAAAAAATGACTCATTCTCCCAGAGTGACCTGGATGGAATGGTAGCAAGGAAGTTTTTATTTAAATTTAGCTTCCAGGGAAGATTTTGAATTTGTTCAAAATGGAGGCGAGGCCAAAATCTTTTGTAGACCAATGTGAAATTGATTTGAGGCGAACAGCCGAGTTAGCAGCCATTTGTCTGCCGAGGATGTCAAGGGGTGTCAAATGAAATAAAATGTCCAGTGCTGCGGAGGGTGTCGTACGAAGAGCCCCGCTTATGCACACACAAAAATACATCTTTAAGTGAGATGATTATTTGAAAATTAAAACCTTTTAGATCTGGGTATAGTTGAGTAGAAGTATTCGTTCAGGCAAACTTGCTAGAAACCAAAGACAGCTGCCTATCGACTAATTTGGTTCCCTCTATATTCACCCTAGTATGTGTCACAGTTGCACCTATTGTTTCCTCTTGGATGGCGTTGCTATCTTTAGGAGTCTTGGGAACCTTCTGGTTTTAGTTACATTAATTGTCCGACTATTTCATGTGTAGATTCTAAGACCATAATTCGTTTTTCCTCGGGCAACTACTTCATATAATCAGATAAGCTAAATATAGATAAACTTGATGGAATCTATTTTCAGCTAGTGTCGTGTTTAATGACTAAGGTGACAGTTTTGAAATTTTGTTTTTTCATGCGAGGAAGTGTCACTCAAAATCGGAAAAATAATTATAAACAAAATGTGAGCAAGAAAGCAAACACTTGCACGCTGTTCTCCTCCACTAATCAACAACGTACCTCCCTGGGTGTGTGTAACACTTAAGTTCGTCGACTTGTTGTTGGCACGTGATAAGCGAAATTTATTTTTAGACGGAAAAAAAAGATATGTCTGCTGCCTGTAGTCAAGTGTTTCCTCTAGTTTTATTTTTTTTTGTTTTTAGAAAATGCAATTTACTCCTAGTCAATGTCAAACCAAAAGCAATTCCCTCCTCTTCTGTGTATGTGTATCGAATTCAAGGACACAATCTATTTTCTTTTTTATTTCTACATCTCTTCGGCTTACAGTTTTTTTCCGTGGCTACAATTTAATTTCGATTGTTCCGCCCTTGGCTTCTCTCCAGGCGCAGTTGTAGGCAACAGCTGTTGAACTTGTTGGCCCGGTCTGGGAGCGCTACATGACATGGAAGCGATTTCCTTGTGCTGTTTATGGTTTTGTTGAAAATAAATGTATGTGATTGTATTGAAGTTGGCATGCACAGTATATTTCATTTTGAATGACAATCCTGGTCTTGAGGTAAATTGCTGGCATTTATAAATAGAATCAATAAGTGGTCTACAGTGGTATCAGTAAAATATTCAGCATCTATTCTAAGTGAAAGGGCTATTGTAGAGTAGTTGCTTATTATAAAATGATATAAAATTTAAAAGTTTGTTTGTAGCTGCCTTTATCTTCCGCAAAAAGATATGGAAATTTAAAGTTTAATTTCGAATTTCGATCGAAAAAGTCTCTTTAAATCGATTTGATAGGGAATGTTGCCAATGTCCCAGACGTACATATGTATATATGTAAGTATGTGTCTATAACTTCTCGGTGTAGAACTGTGAGTGAGCTACATCGATTTACTCGGAGTTGAAGTCTACAAGGGAATTGCAAAAAAGCAGTAGTAGCGCTCACATTGCCCAATGAGATAACGGATCGAAATATTTAACGGTTAATCTCTTCTTGTGCTTGATGTAGGTTACCTTGTACACACCAATGACAAGAGGATTTCCAAGACCTCCTAGTCCTACAATCGCACTCGGGGATTTTTATTCCAAAATTTGTAAAGAAAATTTGTTCCACGGGTAAGTTGGCTGATCCGATTCTATGATACAACAGACTATGTCTACTTTCAAATTGTTGAACTTATTGAGATACGGCTTGCATATAAAATGATGCATGTAAGATCCGATTCTGAGATCTAATTTCGAGCGAAACAAAGCTGTGACCATCACAGAGGAATCAAAATATTTTCAGCGTAACTGGAAGAGAACCTGTTGGGAGCGCTTATACGATCGCTTATAGCAACAGTGAAAGAAACCCGGTATCCTACTTAAGTCGAAAGCATTCCTTCCTTACTATTCCAAACTTACACCGGTCTACAAAAATTAAAAGCGCCATCATATATCTTTTCAACTCTCACTGAAGCTTCGGTACCAAAAGACCCTGCCTTGAGGTAAATGAGGACCAACGAGGTATATGTTCATTGCTTATGACAAAAAATAATTGTCAACTGCAACTTCAAAGTAACCTTGAAGAAGACAAACATAGCTGTTTATTACGTAAAAACTGAGACTAACTCTAGGAAACTGCTGATCTGAAGATATAAAAGGTCGATACAGGCATTAGCTGGAACAAGTGAGAAAGCCATTTTGTTGTCATTTACTAAATGGATTTTCAAAAAGAGTTTAGACCTTAGGACATGGAGAAAATAATAATGGCATTGTCTCTAAGAATTATTAATTTAATTTTTGCCTAAATAGATGCCGACAAACCAACCTTGAAACCGTTTCCACAGCCATTACCCGCACTTACTCTACAATTTTGTTGTGCGGCTTATGTAGAACAAAATAACTCTTTCCAAATTCAAATTAGTGACAGCTGACGCAAAATATAATGCCCATGTTACAAAACATTGCAAACTTTTAAAAAATAAAACTTCGTGCTCCTTTTAAAGATGAAAATTTTAATCGAACATTTCCTTAGCGACAACCTTAAAGTCATCCATTAAGGAAATCATAAAACACTCTTCGTAAAAGCTCTAATGGCTTACTTCTCTTTACCTTTCGGCGCATAACCTGTTGATACTTGGACTGTGTGTATGTAGGCGATTTTGTTCCTTTGATATCGATACTCTTCATCAAAGGAATCAATTAAATTAATTTGCTGGAACTCAACCACTCAACAACTAAAGCTATCAATTTCATCATTATAACATGCATCAACACAACACATTCCTTATAAGATAAAATCAACCCACTCAACATGGCAACACTCATCTCAATTAGAAAAAAAAAAGAAAGAAAGAAAAAGAAAAGTGTGAAAATCTAATCAATATCCGCTGATTGAGGGGCCAAAATTTCAGGTTAACGACCTACCCGCTGAGTAATGGCCATCAATTAGCGAACATTTGTTTCCATTTCAAAAACGAAACACAAACATCGTTTACTCAAACAAACATTGCAATTTGAAAGACTACAAAAGTTACAGAACAGAGCAATGCGATGTATAATAGGATGTGACCGATTAACCCCGATCTCCTTTATGCTTAGTTCGTTGAAATGGCTAAGCGTTAAACAGCGAATAGTTTTTAACGTGTTAGTTTTCGTGTTTAAGCTAAAAAATCGCTTGCTACCGCGACATCTGACTGAGAATATACGGTTTGTTGAAGAAGTGCAGCCGTATAACTTAAGAAGTAATCGGGACTTTCGATTGGAATTTCACCGCACGGCAGGAGGTCAAAATAGAGCAATGTATAAAGGCTTAGATATGTTTAACAGGCTGCCGACTGAATTAAAAAATAAGGAAAATATATATGTGTTTAAAAAATTACTATTAGTTTATATAAGAAGTGATGAAATGTGATAAAACTGGAGATATTTTATTTTGTAAATCTTTTAATTTAAGAATGAGAATGGCTGCATGTGCCAAATTAATAAAGAGTTAATACGTAAGGGCGTAGAACCTGGACTACGCTCCACCAGAGCATAATCCCTTGGTACCGATGCTTTGTGCCAGGGATATGTAATATCCGGCGTTGATGCCGCGATATCTTCACGTAACTCTATATATATAAAAAAAAAAAAAATCCGTTTTCACGAGAACTAGTTGATGTCTAGATTTTTCATGAAAATATATTTCATTTCTGTTAGTTCTGTCTGAGGCAAACTTAAAATAAACAATTGCCCACTCATCCCACCCCCGGAAAGTAGTTTAATCGAACAAAAAAAAAAAAAAAACCCGACCACTTCCAACCCACTACAGTTCATTACCAATAAGCAAAACTGGCGCTGGACGCTGACGCTTAGACCGAGTTCACCAGTTCAGGTCCTTTTGGTGCTTTCGCTCGAGCAATGGACGAAAGGTGCGCACCACCCATTCCCGATGGCACTACCAGGTGAGCGTGCAAGAAATCCTTCCGGTGAGGGGTAGTTATCACACTTTTCACAGTACACCACGTCAAAATTCGGAGGCAAATTCGAGCGAACGGAAAAGTCTTGGTTACTTGGAAAAATGTTGCGAATTCACACTCATTAGCGAGCCTCTAAAAATAGAACCGGACGAGTTTTCTTTTCAGTAAAGTAAAACTTTTTTATTTTTTATTTTTGTTTTTCGCTTAAAATACTTAAATATTTAAATACTCGTACTTTATGTGATGACAGAGAAACGTTTTGTTTATTTATTCGGAAATGACTGCAATTGTTGACTTGGCTTGACTTCAATGGGATTCACTTGGTTTTTTTAATTTTTCTTTTAAATACCGAAGGAGTAAAAAGAATCCATGGCAATGTAGAGAAAAGCGAAAGACGGTGAAGGACGATACTAAAACGATATGAGACTCGCGCTGTTACACCCGCCAACGGAAACTGAGCGCGCAGTAATGGTGAAAGCGAGTTTTTAGGCTGATGGCCGACAGACGGTTGGATGTTGTATTTGGGGCGAGTAATTTTGTTGAAGGAGATGGATCAGGGATGTGGTTCGGTTTAGTTGTTAAGGCCGAAAAGAGATTGATAGAAGGGGAGATTTCTAGAAAGAGAGAGAGAGAGTGCTCTTGAACCGTTTAAAATAAACTGGAACATTGAGAAAGCTCTGAGAACACTTCTCTTGGGTAAACATTGAAGAAAAAGGAGTGTATCGGGATGCATTTTATATTAAGAGAACCAGTAAAATTCATTGAAGAACATGAAAATGGAGAAATTGTAAAAAGCTCAAAGTTGATAAAATTTGAATTGCCAGAACCGTTAATAAAAATGGCGGATGTAGAGATTGCACATTCAGATGGTTGAAAGCTCTTGAGGGATGTTTTTTGTTTGTTGGGAGAATACGGTGCTGCATCCTTTTGTGAACCCTCAATGGAGAAGAGGAAATAAAAGTGGTACAAGTTAAACGCAATTTTGTTAGCATAAATTGCGTTCAACCCAAAGTCACTGTTGGAAGAACAACAACTTTCTTTTTCTATGAAAAATGCGTAAAGTTAATAGGTACCCCCGTTCGAATTGTCTCTGGCTAAGTTTGCTTTATTAAAGAAAGACAAAAGTGACGACGGGATCACGTGGAGCCAAATGGAAAACATCGCGAATATAGGTAGTTAATCTTTCACTTTTGCCAAAACATCCTTGATCTCGGCCACTTTCAATGCAATGATGATGCTCATCTCTACGTATGTAGATTGAACCATCTGTACACATCGCAGACATGTCTAAACAATGCCAATTTGGCCTATTGCCTTCTATTTAAACAGGCGGCACAATTCTTGGGTTTTATCCATCATCTGCCGATACCTGACGATTCTAGACTTTATTGCTCTAAAACTTCATTGATGGGGGGTAACCAGATTGTTGACGAAAGGTCTCAGACGATGCTGGGAAAACAGATGCCTTTGTAGTAAGTGCTGTTGAAGTGGTCCCCTTACTAGTAGACCGGGCAAATAATGTTAGGATTCCATTCACCAGGCGTAAACGCAATGGTTTAACTCTTAAAAATATGTTCATGCATATACACATATCTTTTCCACCAACGCATCTTTAGCTGTTTTGAATAGCTCGTCCGGTAAGCGGCCAGTTCCAGCACCCTTGTTGGATTCTTAGCCCGGATATCGCTATCCTCTCTTCGTTTTGATTAGGCTGACGGAAGTTTTGTCTAGGTTGAATGGTTCGTTCTGCCTGACAACAGGATCTTGGCTTTCGTTGTCGTTATACAATCTTCTGACTCTACTGCAAGGTTTCCTTCTTCATATCTACGTGTTCCTGTACGGGTTGTGTCCCCCCTGACACGTCCTTCTTCCTTTTGTAATATTTGAAAAATAAATGACGAATGTAAATTCGTCAAGATGATTATCATCTAATTCCTAAACCATAGCTAAAAAAAAAATTAACGATAAGGGTAATAGCCTTTAAAGCTCTGAGAAATTGAAATGAGGTTGAACTTAAGTACACATAACGATACACAACCAACTAGTTGCGTCTGTTTACAACAAGCTAGTTCTCTATATAAAGAGATCAGCCTTGAGTGCAAAGAAGAAAGTAGTTCCTAAAGTGATACCTCTTCCACTTTCTTGAAAATGAAACCAATGAAACAAAATCGATGAATGGAGAACAAAATCAGAAAGAAATACTCAACTAACAATTTTTTAAGCCTTATTATACTTTGCTTGTACCACAAAAAAATCGATGACACGAGGAAGCCCTTTTGCGCCATAAGTCTATCAAAATCTCACATCGGAACGTGGCAAATGGATTAAGTTTTGTCTTTCTACAAGCTACATTTTTACAGTGTTGCGATATTTAATAGTTAAAAGAATCTACGAAAGTTTTGCATCTTTATTTGTATTTCTTATGTTCTTTTATGAAAGTTTAATATAATTTAAATGTTTAAATGTTCATATTATTAAATGACGACTGGTGAAGCTTAGGGCAATACCCTTCCAATATCCCAGCGTCAGTGACCAACCTTGTATGAAGTTCTCTGCAAAAAGTGCATATTTGCAATTATATAAATCCAACGAAGAGTATACAAAGAAAAACTACAAAAAAAAGAACAAAACATTCGAGTACGTATAATAACGACAAAGGGAAATCTAAAAACTATTATTGAATTTTTTCTCTAGCCGTTAATGTAATTAGTGTCGTATACCTCCAGTTCAAGTCTTGAATTCATCAGTTCTTCGCGAATTCCGAAAGCAAGAACATCAGAAAAATAAAGAGAGGAAAGCCTAAGAGTAGCCAAAAAACTTTGCTATTAATACTTGGTACTCGAATTTTCTACAACTGTTTGTGTGTGCGAGTGGAAAACACTAGAAGGAAAAGTCCTTTTTTCTTTTCCTTACTTGGTTTCCGTGGTTTGGTATTGTTGTTGCTGGCTTGTTTCCTCTTCTCCTTTTCGTTTTCGTACGTTTTCATACGCGTTCTATTTGCGTGAAAAAAAAATCCTTTTGGAAAATAATACAAAAAAAAAAAAAAAACAAAAGGACTAACAAATCTATCGCGGATTAATTAAAATAAAGTTACTGAAATACATAAAATCTACGCTTACAAATGACTCAAATCGAAACAAATATCTTGGATACATAAAGACCTTCTTGTAAGTTTTTCTAGAATAGAGAAGTTATTACACGTAAATAATAAGAAATTAAACATAATATAAGAGTTAACCTACATTTAAAAACAAAAATGTTTTTTTTTTAATTAAATTAAACTTTTGTTATATTGAATAAAATGTTTAACTGAAAAATTAAAATTTTTATTTAAATGATATATTTTTAAAATCCAATTAGCTCGAAAAATATTCTTATGAGCAAATATTATTTGTACCTACTAATACATTTTTATTTAAAGTTAAGTGAGGGTGTACACTGTACATAATAATAATTGCTTTCTTCTCGGACTGACTCGGAAGGCACTTATTTTAGAAAGCCAGTATTAGGCGTTGAGGGACCCCCTTATCTACTTGGCAGAGACCAGAACGATGTACAAACATTTATATTTAAATGTATTCGGCTAAATATTTTGCGGTGTGTTCCTAATAATTTCAAAGGACGTCAAAGTATGAATAATTGTGAAAGGAAATAATTGTATTTCTAGTTTAAGAAATCAATAAGCATTTAGAAGTTTCCATGAAACCATAGTGCGATATTGCGGAGACAAAATTTCGAAATTTTTACAAAAAGTATCCGACTTACTTAAAATAAATTTTATTTTTCAAATCCTGTATACATCAATGATTTTGGGACAAGTTGTTGATTGTTGTTTCTTTTTTAAATTTTGATTTGGCTTGCATTTCATATAAATTCCTAGTTTCGAAATGTGTATAATGTAAGGCCAAATTTGAGGAAAAAGACTAGTTGTTGAGTGCGATAGGACACGCTCAAACCTTCAGAAAATGCAATGTGTATACGACAGCCTTCTTAATACCCTATTTGTATTTTGCAACACAATTTTTAAAGATACTTTCCGAGTAAATTAGATTGAAAAACTATCAAGGCTTGGTTGTTAAAATCGAAGCAGTGTTTTCAGGCGGAAAGTCCGACAGTGATAACATGTTGTACCTGTGAAGCATATTCACAGCTAAGTTGCAATAAATGTAAAATCTAAAGGGTTTTGGAACATGTTACAGCAGTGCTTCTAATTCTGAGCATTGGTCCCACCTAAGGGTGGGAACTGTTTTTACATTTTAATAGACATACTCACCGGGAATCAACACTCACAAAACTCACAAAAAGTTACTATCACGAGTAAGAGATCTTAGCATCCACGATCATTTTGAAAGATCCATTCTAATGGATTCGACTTTCAGTAAGAGTCTTGGTATCGCAATGGATGATGTGTGCATGACCGGAAGATGATTGGCTGAGAATACTTGCAGCTTGTCATATGAAGATATGGTTAAGTTTCATAGGATTTTGGATGGTTAGTTGGTTTATGGGGTATTCTGAGACTTGAGACTTGAGACTTGAAAATACCCCATGGTAGCTTTAAAGAAGACGACTAGAAAGGTAGAAGATTCCTTAAGTCAGCAGTCCTCTAGGTCGTCGAAAAAGCTTCTACCGAGAGTAATCATTTTTCTTGTCATTCTGCGTTAATTCTCACTTATTGCGTAGTGTCCTGTGAGAACACCTGAAAAGATTTTGAGATATGTTTTCGTAAAATGTTGTCATTGTATTGATTTATTTTCTTTTCTGGAGCCTGAATTGAAAAGGCTTAAGCTAGAGTTCAGAAGTTAACTTAAAGAGAACCAAATCGACGTTAGTGTTCGAGACCCGAAATGCAGACATTTTGCGCGAGAGCTCGCAGAGAACCAGAAGCATAGCTCCTTGCAACAATACATGTTGAGCGTGATATGTATTTGTATGTTTTTTGCATGAAGGGAGGAAGGGATGTTTCAATCGTTATTTCCTCGACAGACTTAAGCTTTAATTTCACTGTCTGCAACTTCTGCATTCGAATGAACAGCTCTAGCTGATATATGAAAGCATGTAGTCATCTCCAATCTTCATCTAGATTGTCTGAAAACTGTGCAATAGTTCCACAGTTAGCGTTAGATCATTCTATTTAGTTCTTGGTCATTGCAAAGTGGCATTCAATGGAATATTGTCCGGCTTTCTATTATATTACCCACACAAATACCTTCAAATTTCCTTGTTGAAAAGTGTTTTAAATTTGTTCTACATGTTCTCAGAAGAAATCCTTATAGCATTGGGAACTATGCCTACTTCACTGTTTAAACACATACATGTTCAGTAATATTGAATAACCTAATATATTTTATTTTTCTTGAACTTGGAGATCGAACGGTATCACAGCCACATATATTCAACCGTCAAAGATCTAGCTAACTCTTCATCATGCCGGACGAAGCAAGTGAGGCCGAAAAGGGCCAACTGGACTATAATTTTAATATGTCCGATGAATATGTCCTAAATGATGTCGAAAAGAATTTTATTCTTGCAGCGGAACGTGGTGACTTGGCAGGCGTTAAAAGGTACCAGTCTTACGTAACCCTTATAAGTCTTTTGTTAATTCGTTTTTTTTTTAATTTATCATTTAAGAATCATTGAAGACTACAAAGGGGACGCTCAAGCCTTCAATCTTAATTGTGTAGATCCCTTAAATCGATCGGCATTGATTTCCGCAATTGAGAATGAGAATTTTGATTTGATTGTGCTACTTCTAGAGGAGGGCATCGATGTTGGTGATGCTCTGTTGCATGCGATCTCGGAAGAGTATGTAGAAGCAGTTGAAGAACTACTGCAGTGGGAAGAAACGCATCATCAAGAAGGACAGCCCTATGTGTGTATTGGATGTTAAATTAATACCAAAGTGACATTAAAACTTTCTTCCAGAGTTGGGAAGCAGTGGATCGTTCCAAGTCGACATTCACACCCGACATAACACCTCTGATTTTGGCCGCCCATCGAAATAACTATGAAATCTTAAAGGTACTCTTGGATCGTGGTGCAACTCTGCCTATGCCGCATGATGTCAAGTGAGTAGGAGTTGCTATAGTGTCATCATTGCATTTCATCATCGTCAACATCATTGGAATCATCATCATCATCATCAGTGTCATAGTGTCGTCCAAAAATCGCATTGAAAATCACGTAAATTTGTTTTAGCTGTAAACAACAGTACGTGCGCTCTAGTCCTTATAATTTACATGCAAGTGAAATGCATTTAAGCCGTTACCGTAGGTTGGAAATCCCTTTACCATTTATCTATGTACATCCTCCTACAAAGGAAGTGGAACTGTGTGCATTTGTGATGAATACGGTACGCTAATGTTTGCCTATTAGAGTGAATTTTGGGTAAAGCAAACAGACTTTAGTGGTATCGACTATTGTAGGTGTTCAAACTTGTGTCATTCATTAAATGCATTCATAAATTCTACGATTGGGATAAAGTAGATATTTGATGGGTTATGTTTCTCCTTTTCGGGAAATGGAAAGTGTTTAATTAAAGATTGTACATGCAGGTAAACTAGTTGACCCGTTCGCGTTAAGCCATAGCGTATTTAGAAATATACTAACTTCTAAATGATTGTAATGTTCATTTGATAACCGCGTAATAACAGTTGACAGTTTAGTTCCTGCCATTATTTTTGGGGCTTAGGACGTCACAAGAGGTTGCGTGACATAGTCCTACAACGCATTTTAGTTCCTCTAGGCTATTCTTACAGATTTTGCTACCTCTACCTCCTATACAATTACGTCGCATAGTGTGACTTATGCATTGCCATTAAAATTGTCGAAAAGCAATTTGTATAAGTTCCGTGTATTTCCGGTTGCGTGTTCAGTAGAAGACTGCACGGTCTTTAAATCAACACAGAATTTTAGAACACAATTTGCTTCTGAACTCATGTGTTATTCGAAACCGAACATGGTTCGAATGTAAATTGTGTAAAAATCCGTGTTGATTTGAAGACCAAATTTAATCTTCTACTGAACACGCAAGCGGTTAAACACGTTTTCGGAACTTTCTCTCATTAGGGCTATGTGATGAAAAATGTTGATTTCAAACGGAAAAAATAGACTGTTGTCTATAGATTTCAAAATCTTTTAAAACCTTTTTTTCTCGTTATTTTAAGTATATATGTAAGGATTTG
Organism: Criorhina ranunculi; assembly: GCA_951813785.1. NCBI lineage: Eukaryota > Metazoa > Arthropoda > Insecta > Diptera > Syrphidae > Criorhina > Criorhina ranunculi. The sequence continues at coordinate 17,873,925 of OX638381.1, forward strand.
CAAGGTAAGGCTAGGTTAGGATGGGTGGGTGTCTCGGTATAGGTAGGGACACGCTTAGACCAAAATACAAGTCTTTGATACCAGGTAGAGCACTAGATTAACAGCACCAGAACCCTTGCATAATGGTTTCCCTTTCTTTCTAGAGGAAATCGGTCTACCAAATCTTTGCATCAATTCTTATCATTGGCCGTGCTTCTTCCATCTATGCTTGGTTGATGATTGTGCGTATTCATGGCTAGAGTTTAAGACTTTCTGGTCCATCTAGAATAGGTAGAGATGAGCTTGGTCGTCGTGGCTTAATGGTTAGTGCGTTGGACTGCTAAGCGAGAGGCACAGGTTCGATTATCAAAAACGTTTTTAGCGGCACCACCTCTTCGCAGGCTTGACAATCTTGCAAGAGTCATGAAAAAGCTTCTCAACCCGCCGTTATGAGTCGGCTGTAAAACTGTAGGTCCCTTCCGTTTCTGCTAAGAATATAACATGCACAAGATGAATGATTGTGAGAAGCTAGGCCTTGGGTCTCTATGAGCTGTCGCGCCAAGTATTTATTTATTTATTTATTTTCTAGAAGACCCAAAATGAAGGGTCATAGAACAGCTGTCAGTTGCTAAGCTTACTTTTATATATTTCCTCAAGCTCTAAGAGTCTTTACTTCTTTTTCTTCCTGTTTCGGGCTCGGTATTCTTCTCTTATTTCTTCTTCGCACAAAACACTATGACGACAGTTCTCAATTCATAGCCTTTAGATTTCGTGGGTCGTATTATATTTTTAGCATAGCCATCAATTAGGGTTTCAGTATTCACTTCTATAGAAAGGCAATAACACCGACGCGCAACCCCCAACATTTTACTCTGTGCTTGTTTTAAAATTAAATCTCAACGAATTGTGATGTGAGACTAGTAAAAAGATACAATTTTGAATTTTTATTTGTCTATTGCTGTCGATGTTTTCTTCGAATTATTCCACTCCCAGTACTTATATAACTCATTTACCATTCATATCCACACTCGGCAAAAGCTTTTAACGCGACCATAATTCCAGCACACGAAAAAAACAAGACTCCTGCTTACACAAATACTGAAAAAAAAAACATAGAAAAACCTTAAATTAAATTTGCATAAATTTCATGTCTCTTTCTTTTTGTCTGTGTTTGTCTCATTCTCTCAGATGTGGCTGTGATGACTGTGTTACATCTCAGGAGACCGATTCCCTACGACACTCACAATCCCGTATCAATGCATTTCGGGCACTATCTGCCAGTTCCCTAATAGCACTTAGTTCTCGAGATCCCGTACTTACGGCTTTCGAATTGTCCTGGGAATTGAAACGCCTACAAGCCATGGAATCTGAATTCCGTGCGGAATACACGGTAAGCCAACAAGAGTACAGACATGAAGAAGAAAGGACTCTTTGATGTGGTTACGGTATGATGATGACGTGACCATTATTCAATTTTATATCTAGTCCTTATTTTCTCGTGTATTTCTTTATGCGTAATCTAATAAAAAAACACGCATTTATTGTATAATGGGTGTTTCAAAAATGAATATTCCATTTACGATTAGGAAATGCGTCTTGGAGTACAGGAGTTTGTGTCGTCCCTCTTGGATCATGCACGTACCTCTATGGAATTGGAAGTGATGTTGAACTTTAATCACGAGGCAACCCATGATGTTTGGATGCCGGGGCAACGTCAGACATTGGAACGCTTAAAGCTGGCTATTAAATATAAGCAGAAGGCGGTGAGTTTATCACTGGATTTATGGTTCTCCCTTTGGGGGATAGATTAGCCGGGAATTCGTCATTTTAAATCAATTTTATTACCCCACGCAGTTTGTGGCACATCCAAATGTCCAACAATTGCTCGCAGCTATTTGGTATGAGGGTTTGCCTGGATTTCGAAGAAAAACCGTTAGCCAGCAGATAATGGACGTAGTTAAGCTGGGATGCATGTTTCCTTTGAATAGTATGAACTACTTGATAGCTCCAGACTCGGATAAGGGCAAGTTTATGCGAAAGCCCTTTGTGAAGTTTATCTCTCACTCTTGCAGTTATATGTTTTTCCTTAGTGAGTTAGACGAAAGTAATAGTGAAGAACAATAATGATGGTTGTTAATTGTCATTATAGCGCTCCTTGGTGCGGCTTCGTTGAGAGTTGTCCAGATAATGTTTGAATTGGTTGCGTTTCCTTGGATGACCGCCATGTTGGAGGACTGGAAAAAACATGAACGTGGATCGCTGCCTGGACCTATCGAATTGGGAATCATTATGTATATTTTCAGTAAGTATAGACAGAGTGGAATTTTTTATCAGTTGAACTCTTTAACTATAAGTTTGAACAGAAGGCAGGTAAGCCTAAACGATATGAAGCTTCGTAAGAATTAGAAAAAGGTATATCTGACATTTTCTTAGTCAGATATAGTCCCTAGGACATTGGGAATGGACCTAGTTTGATTTTAACTATGTATACTGGACAATACAATATTTTAAATGTGGCAATTCATAGGTAATCAATCTTATTGAACGCGTAAGGCATCTATCGGTCACAATCGGAAGGTGCCTATACTTTCCTTTTTTTTAAACCCCCCCAATATGACAGCGCTTGCTTAACCCTAGTTAGAAGATAGGGACTAATAAGAACGTTGTGTATCTAAACCTTGGTTTCTTAACAACGTTTCCATTGAAGTATAAGGTTATAAAATGCCTTCTTAGCCCAATGTCGGGAGCAAGGCTGAAGTCCCTTTTGATAATTGCGTTTTTCCATACCTCCGGTATGATTTCCTAGGGTCCCTATGTGGTTCGAATCTCAAAACAACCAAATATTTGTTCCTCTTTGCAGGCATGACAGACCTGCAAAAGTATAATCTGTCATGAAAATCAGCCGTTCGGAGTCGGCAATAAAACTGTAGGTCCTTTCCTTGAATTGGAATAATTTAGCACCCAAAACATGAATGGTTGCGAGAAGGCAGGCCCTGGCTCTCTATGAGTTGGTGCATCAAATACTTGCTGTTTTGATATGATTTCCTTACTTCAAATTAAGTCTTTAACTTTGTTGACAATTGAAAAAACCAAACGTCTTAATAGTTGTAAATCCCTAATTTTAATGAAAAACGAAAAAAAAAAAAAATCCATAAAACATTTTGTTTCTGATAAAACAGTCACAGGCTGCATAAATCTAAAATAAATAGTTCATCCATTTAAGAGTTTTAATATTTTTTTCTTAATATTGATTTGAGTTAAGTGATAATTTAATTGGAGCTTAATGTTAAGAGACAAATAAATAAAGGAATGTATACATTAATTAAGTGCTATTATATATAAACAAATGGTTTATTAAAATGAGATGAAACCCGTGTTGAAACAAAACAAACTAATTAAAGCAAGAACTTCACCTCTACCAGAAGTCGGCAAAAGAGCAACTTGCGAATCGGTGGATAAGTTCCCTGCTAAACTTTCAAAACAATTATCTGAATCCAATTAAAGAAATAATTGCAAGAACTAAAAACAAAAAAATGCAACTATGTAGGCACAATCTTATTGCGAATTGAAAAAAAAGAAGTTATTTTCTCAACCTCTATTGGTTGTTGGTTGGGAGTTGGACTTTTAAAATTAATTTTATTCCTCATTATGAAATCAAAGAAGGACAGCTGAAGGCGGATTTATGGCACACGTGTAATAATTTAATCTTCCCTTTTCTATGTTTTGATTTAGAACAGATGTCTATTTTGCAACAATTAATTTTGTTTGATGAGTAAACATAGAAAGGATAAATGCTTAAGGATAATCTCGTTGGAATTTTTTATTTGTTTGTATAATAAAAATGGAAATGTTCACTTACATATTTATTTATTTTTTTCATTAATAATCCTTTTTCTAGTTTAACAAAGTGTTTTAAAGAAAAAATTCTTTTGATGTCTAAAAAATCGAGGGAGAGACGAGTCTAAACTTAGTTTGAAGGCAACAAAAAGACTTCTCTAACCTTTTTGCATGCTCAACCGATTAAAACCAGGAAAAATTAAACGTTCACACATTGACAAGATCTATCTCTTCTATCCAAACTCTGTTATGTGCATTACGACCTACCTTCGATTCTAATCGATCCGATGCTGGTTTCGCATACAAATTTGAAACTTCCTAGGTTTCCTTAGAAATAAAATGCCCTTGATGTTTCCCTGCCCAAAATACTATCAACATTTACTTTCACTTATTTTGAGTTAAAATAGTTTTCGCCGAGTAGTTGATTTGTTTTAGTAGTTCGAGGCAATCACGCATGAAATACTTCAAGTTAAATACAATTCGAAACGGATTAATGTACCTGTTGGCTTACTGTTTTGTAACTTCTTCCAAAGCGCTCATCCTTCTTAAGCGGGCGTAAGCATTCGGAAACGTATTAACCTCAAACTAAATTTCAGTGAACTGAATGAATAAAAGGACGTGCACAAACAATTGTATACGTTCTGTATTTATTAGCATTCTGCAGCATGTATCTAAAAAGAAATCCGTATCCGAATAACTTTTCGTGTTTACTTTTCCAGGTTTAATATTCGGTGAACTAAGAACTCTCTATTCGGATGGTCTCTTTGAATATATATGCGACTTGTGGAACATCGTGGATTTCATATCAAATATGTTTTATGTCACATGGATACTTTGTCGAGCCACAGCCTGGATTATCGTGCATGTAGGCATACAGCCACCCACCTATGGAAGGAAGTTGAAACTATTTTTTTTTGTGTTTTTCAGCGTGATTTATGGTATCGCGGTATAGATCCTTATTTTCCGCGAGAACATTGGCATCCGTTTGATCCGATGTTACTGTCAGAAGGTGCATTCGCAGCGGGCATGATATTTTCGTTCCTGAAGCTTGTGCATATATTCTCCATAAATCCCCATTTAGGACCTCTGCAAGTGTCCTTAGGTCGAATGATTATCGACATCATAAAGTTCTTCTTCATCTACACTCTGGTATTGTTCGCCTTTGGTTGCGGGCTGAATCAATTGCTATGGTACTATGCTGATTTGGAGAAACACAAATGCTACCATTTGCATCCGGACGTTGCGGACTTTGATGATCAAGAAAAGGCTTGTACAATTTGGCGACGATTTTCCAAGTGAGTATATGTATGAAATTCTTGTGAAACTTTCTACATTTTATCCTTTGATAGCCTCTTCGAAACATCTCAATCGTTGTTTTGGGCATCTTTTGGTCTCGTAGACCTGGTATCATTTGACTTGGCTGGCATTAAGAGTTTTACACGATTCTGGGCATTGCTCATGTTTGGATCGTATTCAGTGATCAATATTATTGTGCTACTCAACATGTTGATTGCCATGATGTCCAATTCGTATCAAATTATCTCGGAACGAGCTGACGTTGAATGGAAATTTGCACGATCACAGCTTTGGATGAGTTACTTCGAGGATGGTGGCACTGTACCACCACCATTCAACTTGTGTCCATCGATAAAGTTGTTAAAGAAAACCTTAGGCAAGGAGACAAACAAGAGGACTAAAAGCTTAATGGTAAGAATGTGGTAGTCCTTTTTATTAAGGCAGTGGGAGTGAGTCTAGTGTATATGTTTAGCTTTTATGACATTAGGGCTACCGATATTTGTGGTTCAAACTATCCCTTCGTTTAGTAGACCCTCATTTGAAAGAAATTTGAAGCTTCAATCAGTGGTAAGTCTAAATCGGTGTTACTCTTGGCTGTATTACCGCTTTCTGACATTTGGGGGCTTGGACTAGGTTAGTTTATAAGGCAGTTTGTTGATCTTCTATAATGAAGACAGTTACCGAGGTAAGCCTGGAGTACCGAAGGGTATTTCATGATTCATTTTAAATTTCAAGTAAAAGACCGTCATAGCATCATTTTTGTCAAATCAACGTTGATATCGTTTTTGTATAGGAACTTCCGTTAACGGAAGTCTTAACTTAAGATTCAGGTAGATCCAAATTGGATTCGAGACCGCAGAAGTTGTTCTTTGCACATTGCCATGAAAGTACATCGAAAATTGCATCTTATATTCTGGGACTGAAACGAGTCTTAGTCAAATCAGTCTTTCAAGCCCTGCTTTCCTGTTTTCCTGAGTAGGACAGATTCAGAAACGCTGGATTTTTCTCATTGACTTGAAATACAGCCGCATGTATTGTATACTTAAAGCTAATTTTGTTGTTTTTTACAAATAATCTTGCACCTGAACTGTTGCTGTCCTCGTTGAGTCAATACAGTCAACATCCACTTTCTGGTAAGGAGAACTAATTCAGTTTTAGGCGGAATATATTAAAGTTTTCTTCTGTCTCTAAGGATCTTTGTATTTCATTGCAATGCTTAGGGCTGTTTGAAATACTCCTGTCGAACTAAAGAAGCACTGGCCATGTTTGAAAAATGTTCTAGATTTTCTAAAACCGTTCTCTAAAGCTTACAGTCTGTCAGTCTTTAGTTATGTACATTGCAACATGTCTACTTGCACATACCTTGAAAGCCTGAAACTTTCTACAAGAAAAATCTTTGAACTCTCACTATTTATATTTCATTCTTTCAATTATTTAGTTGCTCTTTTAATAGTATTAGTGCTTTGACGTCCTTTCCAAAAAAAAGGACTCCCTTACGCCTTTCAATCAAATCAAACTGTTTACACCTTCATTAGTTTTAACAAAGTACAAATCGATGCTCATAAATAGTAATGAAAGGCGCCACCCAGACGACGACAGACTGTGTCCTGGAATTTAGGAAACAAATTTATAACGGAAATTAATTTAAATTTCTCATGCAGCGCAGATCAATGGAGAGAGCCCAGGCATTGCATGACAAAGTGATGAAGCTCCTAGTCCGACGATTTGTCACCGCTGAGCAAAGAAAACGTGACGATTTTGGCATCACAGAAGATGACATCATTGAAGTGCGTCAGGACATCAGTTCGCTGCGCTTTGAACTGCTGGACATATTTCAGAATAATCGCTTTGAAGTGCCTGACATCGATAAGAAAACCAGTGGAAGTTGTAACAAGTTTTTCGAGTGCATACTGGTTAAGGTTTAATTTCCATTATAGCTGCTGGCACAAGGAAGGGTAAGGTGATGGAGCGACGTATTAAGAAGGACTTCCAAATTGGATTCGTTGAGACTTTGACCCAGGAAATGAACAATGATAAGACGATTGATGTGTTTTCCTCTATTGCTAAGGTCCTTGGAAAGAGGCAGTCACAACAACAGAAGGGGTAAGTGTGATTTAAGTTTAAGGAATTTTTCACTTATAGAGGATTTCTGTGTGTAGTGAGAAAAAGGATTGGAATGCAATTGTCCGAAAGAATACAATGTCAGTGGATCCAATTGGTTCAAAGAGATCCTCAATGCAGAGACGCAGTCAAAGGAGCTTGAGACGGCAAATCATTGATGAAGCCAACGAGGGTCTGAAAATGAACCAGAATAGGCTTGTTGGTAAGTTGGCGTGTTATATATTATCGATACGGCTGCGCTTCATAACCTATACTCTTCTAAAGAATACAATCCAAAGCTTGGAGACGTGACGAGGGCGACTCGAGTTGCATACGTCAAATTCATGCAGAAGAAACTGACAGCAGCTGAAGAGGAAGAGGATAAAGAAGCACCTAATGATGAGCCTTCAACTTCACCTAAAGCAGCAGGTTCCATTAAAGCAGCAAGTTCCATGAAAGCAGCAGGTTCCGTGAAAGAAACAGACGGTATAAAGAAAGACGATATGGTAAGGCTAGCTCTATTTGTCGGCAGTTAAAACAATTTCTTACATTTTATTTCTTAGACGAAGTCAATTAAACTGCTCGCAGCAGCAGCAGCCAAGAGTGCAGCTCCAAGTCCTCCAACAGGAGATAAGCCAGATACATCAAAAGCACCAACTGCTGGCAAACCAGATACTGACAAACCTGCAGATAAGCCAGGTGAAAAACCAAATGATAAGCCAAAACCAGTTGATAAACCAGCAGACAAACCAACTCCAAAGCCTGCACCAGATGTTCCAACGTCCGTAGGTAAACCAGCACCCGCTGCACCTAATCCAGCAGACGCTACTAAGCCGGTTGATAAGCCCGCAGCTGGTGAAACTCCTGCACCAGCGGCCAAGCCTTCTGATGCAGCAGCAAAGCCTGATGTCGCAAAGCCAGGTGACACCGCCAAGCCTGATGCAGCCGCAAAGAAAGAAGAAACCGCTAAAAGTGACGCAGCAAAGCCGCCTGAAGCAACAGCAGCATCAGCCAAAGGGCAAGCGCCAGCCGCACCTACAGGAGCTGCACCATCCACCGCAGGAACAACACCAGCTGCTGTTCAACCTGAAGGCGCACCAAAGACAACTACAGCTGCGGACAAACCAGCCAGTGCCGGTGATGCAACAAAACCAGCCGATAAGCCTGATGACAAGCCAACCGATAAGCCTGATGACAAACCAACCGAGAAGTCTGATGATAAACCAACCGACAAGCCTAATGACAAACCAGGTGACAAGCCCGGAGATAAGCCCGCCGATAAGAAACCTCCTCCACCGAAAACAAACATCAAAGTCGGTCAGAGTAGCGCTGCTGCAGGAGGCGACAGAGGCAAGTCGACTGTCACTGGTCGCATGATTTCCGGATGGCTGTAAAAAGACTGAATCGGATGTCTATTAAAACCAGAAAAACAATAAATTACATTTATCAACAAATATATAGTTAAACCTTTGTGTAAGAAACTGTGAGTGTTAGAAACCTTGTTTTCGAAATTTTTGATAGTATCCTTATGAGTTGGCCTACAATTGGAAATAAAGTGAAAAGTTTTTCCTTATTTAAAAGGATTTGTTTTCGTAAGTCGGACTGTTTTAGCAGGCGTTGAATGTAAGAAAGCTGCTGCATCAACGGCGTTCATACTTTCCATCTTTTTTAAAAAGAAAAGTTTTACGGTTTTCTTATTTTGCAACATCAACTTGCGTCGTACAGCCTGTAAAATATGAAAGCCCTTAAACTGTTTTTTTTTAGGCCCACGTTAAATTTCTAATAATGCTGATCTTAAGGACTTTTCATTGGTGAAATATATTTCGGGTTATGCTAAAAATTTACTAAAAATTCAGCGGTCTATCGCCATCTGAGAGATCATCTATCAAAGCGCCGTTCGGATTGGGATGACTCCTACAAGACAGGGTTTAATTGAATTATTATTGTTATCAATTAAGTGATTGCTTAAACAGTAGTAAGAAGGTCTCTGTATCGGTTGCTAACATATGCCTGCTGAATTAAGACTTAAGGCTACCGCAGGGTTAAACAGAGATACCTGTCCTCAAATCGTGACTCAACAACACTTAAAGTTTAAACCTTACTCATCCAAAACAGTGGTTCTTAAACTTTTAGTGATGAGGGACCATTTGACAAAATGTCTATCTTGCTATGGACCACCAACTGTCTAGACTCTAATATTTAGAGGTAAAATACAGTAAATGTAAATGAATAAAGGGATGTTCTATCTATAGGGTCTTTCATTAAGCTTGAGTAAAACGCTCAAACGCCGTCTTGCACATTCTAGATCGAATTCAAAAACGCGCGATAAAACTAATAGGTGACAGAAACATTGCGAAGTCAATAGACTCGCTTGAACACCGAAGAAATGTTTTCTGTCTCTCACTGTTTTATCGATTCTTCTACAAAAAGTGCTGTAGCGAAATAGTCAGCTGCATTCCGCCCCTGCAAAATTTCACCCGCAATACTCGTCATGCTTCGAATGCACATCAGTTTACCCTTAAGCCTACTTTCGGACGTACTGTCAAATATAGAGATTCTTTCTTTAGCCGTACCACACGAATGTGGAATGATCTACATAGTTCTGTGTTTCCTCATCACTATAACCCTCAAGCATTTAAAGCCAACGTGCATCGGTACCTCCTTTGTCTTTCCTCTAATTTTCCCTAATGCCCGTGCTCTCGGTTAAGGGTATTCATAACCCCTTAAGCGCGCGCTGATTATAAAAATAAAAAAAAACCACACCGATCTTTAAATTTAATTAAAACAAAGTGTGTGTGAGATATCATCGAAATTTATTCGTTTGAAAGGCCCATCGATGCCATTATGTATGGAATATAACCTCGTTCAAATGTCCACCGCGGCTTCTCTGGGTGGCGCGCATCCGAATGTCCAATTTTCCATGACTTTGTCGCATAAATCAGGCTGAATTTGACCGATGGCATGGGTAATGTTGGCTTTGAGGGCCGCTGTGGTTTGTGGCTTGTTCTCATAGACCTGCGACTTCAAAAAACCCCACAAGAAAAAGTCTAACGGAGTCAAATCGGACGATCTCTGTGGCCAGTTCACATCACCTCCACCTCCTCGAATCGCTCGTGCAGAATTTTACAATGTGGCGTAGCGCCGTCCTGTTGAAACCACATGTCGTTGGTGTCCATATCATCCAATTCAGGCCAAAAGAAGTTGGTAATCATCAACTTATAGTGCTCGCTGTTGATGGTGATGAAAATATGGACCGATGACACCGCCAGTCCAAAATCAACACCAAACAGTGACTTTTTCGGGATTCATTGGACGCTCTTGGATCTCATGTGGATTGGTATCGTCCCAAGAAGCGCCGAGAAAGCCTGCTCGCATAGATATGTCGATGAAAACAAAGTTAGGTGACGTATAGCAATTTCTCGAATCTTTGGAAACGAAATTGCCTTTTGGCTCCAAAAATCTTCAAGATTAATTCCTGTCTCGAACGTATCTTTCAAGTTACTTTCGTGTTGCATTTCAATCACTTCTTCTTGAATTTCATCAGGCACCTCTGAAACGTTTACAATGAAAGGATTGCAGATCAGTTTCCGAATAGCGTTGTCCTTGGTGTATTTTAGGTTTAGGCAGAAAGATTTCTGGAAAATCGATTTATTCGCATTTTAAGACAATTACTGAGCACTGACAAAGCCGGGCAGCTCCAACTAGTTTATTTAATATTTTTCGGATGGCTTTGCGGACCACTTCGAGTGCTTCCACGGACCACCAGTGGTTTAGAACCACTGATCTAAAATGATGTTATTCTTCTTCTTCATTTATTCTCATCACGCACAGGGCCAAATAATGGGCGAAAAATTTCGTTCGAAAGTCTCCAATATTTGTCTGCTTTTCTACTTATTTTCCAGCACTCGGCGCCATGTAGCACAACTGGCAGGATTAGGCTCTGGTGGAGCTTTCATTTTCCCTCTCGAGTAAAGGGCTTGGAACTCATTTGGGTTTCCGATGGTGAGTCTTTGTCGCATCTCTACTAGGATGTCGTTCGTAAAGTTGATGTTGGCTCCGAGGTAGATAAGATCCTAAGCTATCAACTGTTACATTTTGCTCTAGATGACGATGAATCGAGGGTGCTTTGTTAGTTGACATCATTCACTATGTTTTTCCATCGTTAACCTCAATATCAACTTATTTCGCGTGGTCATTAAATGCCGTGAAAACCTTTAAACGCCACGCTGGGACCTACTGATGATGTCAAAGTCGTCTGCGTACCCCAGCAGCTGGACGAATTTGTGAAAGATGTTCCCTTCCGTATCAACACAGCTCAGCTAACAGAGCACCAGGTTGCTTTGTGGGTTCGTACTCTTGGAAACTTAGTGCTACGTATCACCTTTTTACGACTTGCTGCAAAATCGGTTGCGTTTGCAGATTAATCTGCCAAAGATGCTTCTTACCGATTTCTGCATTGAAATCCCCGAGTACGATTTTTGCATCATACTTTGGGCAGGCTCTATAGGCTTCGTCCAGAAAGCCATCTTAAAGGTATTCATAATCCCTTGAGTGTGAGTAAATAATCGTCTTATAACTTAATTTTTTGTATGCGGTAAGGAAACTACTAAAAGAAAGACTTTTTTTTTATCATGACAGCAAATACCTCCCTCATTTCCCTTGTTTATAATTTATCTTCCCGTGAGAAGTTCAATCAACTTTCATATCTTGTGGAACTCCACTACCAACAATATAATTCGTAATCCTTTTTCCCAAAGCAAACGACTTTATTCGGATTTCAATTTGGTCACGAACTGTGACGAATCTATTTGCAAGCCCTAAATTATAAAGCAGTCGAATAACCATTCTCCTTAAATGTTGTCTAATCGATGCATTTTGATTTTATCACGTTTTTGCATACACGGTGGTCTTCAACGTCAAACCTTATTCATTCGCATATAAAGTTATGCTAAATGTATTACAGGAAACTCTCTTGAAAACCTTTCGTCTAAACAAAGAACCACCCTCTAAGAAAGAAGTAAAATTTTAATTAATTCATATTATCTTCAGTTAAACAAAAAAAAAAAGTTAAATATTTCACTTGCTCTTCTATGTTTCTTCCAATTCGCTCAACCCATTTCCACAAATTAGTAAAATCAGTTTATTTGATATCCTTCTCATGGGCTGATGGATTGTAAAGGCTCTATCCTGCCCGCTGTCGTTTTAATTTTCAACAACTTTCATATTCCATATTCAACAGGTTGGTGTACTTGAATATTAATGAAAAGACAACATTTTTAAAACATTTTATGCTCTCATCTTCTATCTTTCCCGCCCATTATACGCCGCCCTCCCCCCCACCACTTTGGGTCTATGTCTTAAATTTAGACGAACTTTTTTGCGTTGCTGCAATTGTTTGCAAAAATTAACTGCCGACAAAAAATGTGCATGTGGGTTGTAACTTTTCGAATTATGTCAGCAACGAGGATGTTCTTTTGATTTTTTGCCGACGGGCCTGTATGTTGTTTGGAATTCTAACCTGCTTCCAGGAGGTGTAGATTAGTTGTGACATGTGTTGGGATTTTGGTAAATACAGAAAGAACAAAATCATATACCATATGGGTCATATAATGTCAGCTTTAAGTTTCACAACATATGTACCTACATGAAGACGTAGCTAAATCTAAACAATTCGTAGGCCTAAATTATAATTTTCTAAAATGCTAATATTATTTTGAATAGTTTTATTCACCGGTTACATATTAAGTCACAAAATTAACATCAGTTTACGTCAATATTCTCATGCTTTGGCACTATAATTTCATTTAATCCAAAAATCGTTGAATTTTTCAGTCAAAACTCTCTACACCCTCTTGCATGGTAATGTTATAACAACAACTCTAACTCTATCTAATGAACATGCTGCCATCCTGCCTAAACACCTGTTGAGAGAGAAATCCACATCCCACAGCCTGCTGTGATCTCAACCAAACGCTTGCGTAAATTCTCTGAATCCAATACCAAGTAGATTTTCCGTTTTGTGGGGGTTGGTTTTTCGGTTTGTTAGTCGGACGTATATAAAGGACATGATATCCATGAGATATCAACCACAATATCAAAAGCATCTCTGCGGAAAAGAACTCTCCACACAGTGCAGACAGATATACAAGAAGTGTTAAACCGACGGATAACACAGTGCGCACATTTGCTATAAGGAAATTTGTGAATTAACACGAGTTTTTAAATTTAAAAATAAAAAAAATTATTTGTGATTAAGATTTAATTTTAAAATGAAATTCGGTTTCGGTGGAGATATGATTGTTTGCTCGTTTGTGCTTATCGCTGTGCTTTTTAGTTTTTCATCAGCTGGTGAGTTTTTATAAAAATTTTAATTTTTTTAAGAAGTTGCGAAAGGTTTTAGAAAAACTTAAAATATTTTTAAATTTTATTACATTTCGTTGGACAATGTTTTATTTTTGAACAATTTGTTTACTTTTTTGTGTTAACCCAAAAAACTGAATGAGAAAATAGCGTTTTCAAAATGTGAAAACTAGGACTCCTGACATTTATATTGTTACAGTTATTTTAATTGAAGGGTTATACTTAAAAAATATTTATTCTTAGTTGCTATTGAATTAATTGTAAACTTACACCTTCTTCACGCCTTATGTTTTATCCCTGAGAATAAGCTTCTATGTTCGGTTGTTTTTGTTAACATTTTATATATTTTAAAAATTGCTTGTTGTTTTCAAACGATGAATATATTAACTTTTTTTAAAATTGCCTTGAAGCAATTTTTCCATTTTTGCTTCCGTTTTCTATACTATACTGATTACATCACAAAGAAATTATTTTAAAGAAGTTCGATGGTAAATCGTAAATTAATTCTCAGTTATTGCTTCGGCAACTGCCTTAGGATGTGTGTTGTAAACAAAACAAATGAAAAAAATGTAATTCACACTTGATTCTATTAGAATGGAATGAAATTTTTTTAAACTAAATTTAAAATATGCGAAATGTTTGTAAGACTTACTGGGGATGTAAAATGTATCCGTACGTACACTCTTCCAACGGATTAAAAATCCATGAAGTCTTTGCAGAGACACAGCCGTCTTTCATTCTCAATGCCGGCAATGCTGTTTTTGTGCTGTTTTACTTCAGAATTTGAAATCATTTTTTAAAATTTAAACTTTTTCTTTAACAGAAATAAACCCGAAAATCTATTCTTCATGTATAATATATATGTACGTACGCTGGATTTAATGTTCCTCATGGTGTTAACTGTTGGACAACTCGCATTTTGAAAAGGTTCCCAATTCCATTTTCTCACTTATTCGTTCTACTCGCATACAGAATGAAAGTTTTTACTCTCAAAGAGATTTAATCGAAGCAAATTTGATTTTGAATGGCAAAAGGTTTGTCATTTATCGTAGTTACCTATTCCATCCGGTCAAATTCGTGCAGTTTAAAAAGGAAGCAAACGGAGGATTCTTCGGATTTCAGTGTCGCCAGCATTAGCAGCAGCCTGCTCGAGGTCTGTGTGCCTTCTTCAGTTAAAAAAAAACAATACAGCAAAGTATAAGTGAGTCCTCTGGTATTGTTGCTGTGGAGAGTTGCATTCCTCACGCTATTAGTCAAAGAATTATGGACCTATTCGTATCAAACATGTGACTTTGTTATTTTGTGGAATCGGCTAGATTTAGGGGATTCAAATGCTCGATTTTAAAGCATTTAGCTGCCAAGGTCCAAATAGTATTTTCATTTAAAATGTTGACGTACAAAAATTCAATACCGAGAATACTCGTGGTTGGCATTGAAACAGGAAAATCTGTTCTAAAGGTGCCAGGCCTGAGAATAGTCGGGAAGCAAGTATGCACCAAAAGCAAAGCTTCGAACGCGAGAATACACAGGTTTGACAGTGAAAGAGGCAATAAAATTAAAATGAATTTTCTATTTGCCTAGCAGGAAACAAATTTTTAGCTTGTTGTAGCTTTTGAGAAAAGAAAAAAATTCTTTTTTATTTTATTTAAAATTAATGCATTAACGATTAACGAAATTAACGTTTAGCGCATTAACATTTAAGGAAGTTAAATTTTGAATTGCCTACCTATGAATTTCCCTTTCGACGATTTCGCAGATTTATTTCAAGTTGTCTTTCATGTCTCTCCGTATAGTATATTCGAATATGAAAAAAAGTGGAGCATTTATTTATATGCAAACATTTTCATTTTGATATAAGGTTGTTTTTTCGTTTTGTATAATGTAGATCAACTAAACCAGTAAATGTTGTAAAACAAAGCACTTTGTTCGCTGTTGTCGAATCCTAATCGTACTTCTGAGAAATTAAAAATATTAGCAATGTAAATTAGTCCTTCCTTTGCTTCAAATCAAAAATTATAAACCAATCAAAGCCAAACACAACGCTTAATTCATTTTATTTAAATGCACTTTCATTCATTGGCTACAGTTGTCCTTTTAAATGCCAAATTATCACTTTAACGCCTCGCTTGGAAAACATACATACAAACATCGTGTAAACAGTAGTGTGATATTTCTGAAAAATGTTAACAACATAATTTTAAAATTTGTCTTTTATTTCGTTTAATTCTGCTGCACATTTATACTTTGACATAAAAAGTACAAAGTTTTAACCAATGGCGGGGTGATGAGATCAGACCCATACGAAACAGAAGGACACGTTACAATGCGTTTGGTATGTTATCCAATAAGTCAGATTATTATTTTTAAGCCTTCCAATGCATTCCATTTGTTAATTTTTTGGATAAGAAAGATTGCCTTGCTGCTACGCTTCTAGATTGCATTTTGCTTTCCTCTACACCCTCAGAAACGTGAGGGCCATCTCTCTATTAGTCTGGTGAAGGCAGACTTATTGCGTATGGTATCCATGAAATGGATTAGAAATTACCTTTTAGGGTCATTCAATACAAGTTTTTTTGTATGAACTCAAGTTAAAAAAAATGCCAAATATATGGTGGGGAATGGGCCTCCGAATCTCTTTTCAGTTTTTATGCTAACGACAGTATACTCAGTTTGTGGTATTCGTTTTTAAGTTTACGTCCCTGAGCTTTGGTCGTGGAAAAGCATCGACAACATATGGTTATCTCATTAAACTTTGATCTGGATGGTATGATGGAATGGGTAATCAATGACGGAGAAAAAAATCGTTGTTATCTTTTGTCATTCAAAAGACACTGCATTGCCAAACACTCGGTATGTATGTCAACTTTCATCTTGGTTGAAATGTCGATGTTGTCAAGAGCACTGCGAAATACCTAGGCTTCTGGGTATCATGAGGTCTAAGAAATGCTTTTCCTTTCTTGCTCTCCCTCCAACTTAAAAGACGTGCATTCGTCCAAAGCTTGAGTAAAATATTTATTATCTAGGAAGGTCCAAGGCTCTATTAGGAGAGAACATTTTACAAAAAATGTCTTAGCCAGTTGCATTCGAACCCCTTTAACAGTTTTCTTTAAGAACTTATCATGCAAGGAATGCCGAAGACTATCTTAGATTTTTCGGTGAAATCCTTTAGCGAACATTATAAGAGTATCCATGGTGATATATGATGAACATGTCTATCCAGGCATAGTAAGTTTGTTACATAAAGTTCTGTAAGATACATTTTAGTACATAATAGCATTTTAGTAAATCATTTTTTTGACTTTTAACCACTGAAATCAAAACTCAACTTCTACGAAGATCTTCTTAGCGAAGGTTTAATATTTGTTTCACTATATTTAAAAAAAAAAATTCTGTTAATAATTCTTGACGTAGATCATCTTTAACTTGTGGTTTTTCGTTCGACTTTTATCTGTAAAATTATATTGTCTACCTCCAACCACAAATCCTTTAACTTATTGTTCAGCGACGAAGAACGTTTAGCTTCAGGATCTTTCGCCGAAACGTGATGGGATTAAATCAGTTCACTGTGTCTGCCTGAATAAAAGTATCTCAAAAGTTTTATTCACCATTTCAGTTGTCTCAATTATTTCCTTTGACAATGGTCTAATTTATTTTTGTCAGATAAATTTGGTCACTTAATCTTAAATCGTAAATTGACATCTGTATGTTCGCCTTTCGTCAATAAGAAATATGGCGAGAGAGATTTTGAAAGAAAAAACCCGGAAAAGATGTTTGTATAAAAAAAATAAAATCAACAACTGGGATTGGGGCTCCATCTTTACCCCGGAGACATAAATATTTCAAATTGAGCTACCTTAAGCTATGCATATTAAAAAAACAAGACGTCATGCTACCTTCTTAATCCAAACCAATCAATCGCACTCCGGGTAATACTTAGTACGGATTTCATTTGACTTTCTTCCCCTGCGGACGATAGAAACACTTAGCAGCCACTGATGGTACAACAGCCATCCATCGAGGGGGATGTTAACATGAAGATTATGTAAATTTTTATCGCCATTTGATTTAATTTTTTTCTTGAGCCAAACAAATAGTCGGTTAATTGTTGTCACCCAACACAAAGATGGGCTGTTTCAATTTGCTCACTAATGGATTGCGATGGTCGTCTTAAATTGGTTTGAATGAGATTGCGTTAAGGACGATTTATAATGCTGGTGGGTTGTTAATTACAAACGATTTGAGAATGCTTGTCTTTCAGTGAAATTGACGTCATCTTTTGGGTCGTGAAAAGGTTGACTATGATGGGTTTGTACTCTTTGATTTAAGGTCTATGTGCATTTTACGAAACCTTAATGGCAATGTTTCGTTAAATGTTGCAAATCTTTCGCCGTTGTCATTGTAGTTGCCTAGTCCAGGCTTCCTGATAACATTTTCCTCTCATTTTCGTGGGCTACCTTGCTATTCAAGCCCTCAATCAACATGGCGAGGGGCTGTTGAATATGTAGTTTGCTTGAGATTAGTGATGATTTAGTTTATGTACATTCGTAATTTAGTCCAGAACCAAACCTGGATGTTGTACAAATGAACGATAGATGGCGATATTGATATTTGGTACTTATGCCTTATATTGTTTTTAATTCACAGTATGTTAGTTGTCTCTATAGACTAGGTGTGTGTGTGTGACGCCAGAGTGTGTATTATTCATCCTTACAACAGATCAGCTTCATTCAGAGACGTACTCTTCTCGCCCACAGACTTATATAAATTTAAATTTAATAAAAGGTGAGCAGTATAGTATTAAAAACAAATATTTCTATGAGTGTTCGTCGCTTATATTGTATGCGTGTGTAATCCGGAACGCTTCGTGCGGAACTTCTCTCAGAATCATCATAATTTATTCAACTGGCATCATTTTTTTTCTTTTTCCGCAAAAGTATTGCATTTTAAATTACTAAACGATTTGAATACAAAATTACAATTGTCTGTGAACTCAAGTACATATGTATATCTAATGCTTACGTATTCATTTCCTGTTATCTTTCTAGACGTTGAGCAAAGTAAAACTCGTCGCGGCGGTGGTGGAACAGCTGGCTTATTCGCTTTCCCTCGCGTCGGACGCAGTGATCCAGAGCTCACTGCTCAAAGTGGTAGTGGATACGATAGCTTATTTCCTGCTTCCTATGAGGAATACGATGGTTTGTGTAACATTATGTTTATTTTGTGTTATAAATAAAGAATTTTAAATATATTTATAGAATATCCAAAAATTTCTGAAATGAAGAGAGCCAATTTGATTGCTTTCCCAAGGGTGGGACGATCCGACAACCAACTCAGGAAATGGGCACGAATGGCTGCTTTGCAACAATCTTTGGATAAACGAACGGCACCAAGTGCCAATTCGGGCTTATGGTTTGGACCTAGACTCGGACGCATTCAAAAGAGAAGTGCTAACGATAATGAACATTTGTAAATGTAGGTACATAAGTACAGCAATGTCAACGACCCCTTACATCTAAATTTGCTTCGTTCACAGATCTTACATGAACGTTCTCAATTTCGCGAACTCTTACCGGACAATGATGACGAAACGATACCAGAAATACATAAAAAATAAAATTAAAAAAATTATATTTATATATTTTATTAATGCATAGAAAACAAAAAAAGAGGGAAAGAGATCAATTAAAAAAAAATTATTCTTTACAAAGGATTACAAAAAAAAAAAAACATACACCAAGTTATTATTAAAAAAAAATAAAAAATTTATAAAATAAAAACTTCACTTTAATGCACTTTGTAGTAAGAATTATATTTGTTTTTTATATTGGGCTGGTTGAGATTTTTCCCAAAGATAAGATTTCTTATTTTTGTGGGTTAAATCTTTCTTTATAAAAAAAATCTCTTTTCTTACTACAAAAATGCATTGAAGTTGGTTTCGTGTGAAAAAAAAAAACAAAACATTTTACTATTCATCTATGTAAAAATGTTAATAAAAGAAAATATATATATATATATACATACTCTATATAAAACGTACATAAAAAAATAAATAAATAACGAAGTGTATATTCGCTAAGTAATTTATTAGTTATAATATCTTTCCTTAAAATTGTTAATTTACAAATGCAAAATAAATGCACGAGAAGGCATGAATAATTTTTGTTAATAAACTGAGTTTTATATTTCACTAGCATTTGCTTGCAAATTTGTCGGGATCGAATTCAAAGATATCGAAGAAGATATTTCTACTATAGAGAAAAAATGTTAAAAAAGCATCCCGTCTAAGAAAAGTCGTGACTTAACTAAAAACAAACGTTTGTTTCTTCAGTCGTATTATTATTATTATTGGTTAGCCTCTGCGACATAACGCATATGGCACTGCGACCTGAAACATCTATTGTGCCAGGAGGGGCGCAGTGAAATAAGGCCGCGTGAATTTAGACCGCGCTCGAAAAATGAAATAAGACCGCGCGGTCTAAATTCATTTTGAGGAATGAAATTAGATCGCGATCGAAAAATGAAACTAGACCGCGCGGGCTAAGTTCATCAGACAATATGAATTTAAGCCGCGATGTAAAAATGAAACTAACGAATTTTGACCGCAGTGAAAATCATGTCGAAACAAGTCGTCATCGTGGCTCATTCGCATATTCACATGGTGTCGTAGGCTGCAGTTTTTAACTAGCAGTTGAGGTATTGTTAAGGTGCTTCTTGAAATTGTCTGTCTGAGTCTTTTAAGAAATTATCGGCTTATTTGTACTGCGAAAATCAATGAAGTTTCTCGCCGGTGGATGGAATTTAGACCGCGTGAAATTAGGCCGCGCATGATTTTGAACGACGCACAGTGGCTCATTTCGGCAAAAATGGTTACAAAATTCAATTTTCGGATGGTTTTATAATGCAACATTTTGCAGTTCATTAACAACATGCTTGGAGCCCCAATAATCGAAAAAAATTATTTCTTCTGATACACCTGAAGAAAACATTCAAAAACGAGTTCGTTTACTTTAATTCACTACTGTTTTGCTCGGATGAGTTTTTGGGCACCATGTTGTTAGTTCAATTATGGAATTTTGAGTATTTTTAAAGTAAAATATTATGTTTATCTCTTGTAGTGAGAAAGTCTTATTTCAGCAGAAGATTTTGAAACACCCTGTAAATCATTAATCAAAATTCACTAATTACATAGCCTTGGGAGTTACCTTTAAGAAGAAAAATTGTCAAGAGTTATGATTTAAATATGGTCGCGATAGTGAAATGAAATAACACCTCGCGGTCTAAATTCATTTTGAGAAATGAAATTAGACCGCGATCGAAAGATGAAATTAGACCGCGCGGTGTTATTTCATTTCACTATCGCGGCCATATTTCATTTCTCAAAATGAATTTTGACCGCCGTACAAAATCATGCGCGGCCTAATTTCACGCGGTCTAAATTCCATCCACCGCCAGGAGGCAGCTAGATAAGAAGGTCCTCTATCTTTCTAATGAAGTTGAGGATATCTCCAGTCGAGGCATTACGAATGACTCTGCAGACAGCCACGTACTCACATAGTACGTATTCCTCCTCTTAGCAAAGTCTGCATTCAGATTTCTGAACTTTATTTAGTTTATGTAAGTGATATCTGAGGTTACAGTGACCGGTGAGGAAACCGGCAAGTTTTCTGATTGAGAATATTTTTTGTCCATTTGTTCAGGGGTCGGATGGCCCCTAGCCTGTATGAGTCCTTGAGTGTTGCTCCAGTAGAAGTTTTATTTTTCCCAGGTGTCCAGACTCATTCTAAACGCGGAAGTAGGGATGGCGCAGAAGGGTTCGACATCTATGTACCTTTCTGAAGAGCTTTTTTTGGCATGGCGATCTACAATTTCATTGCCTGTCCTGGTACCCACCAGAGCTTCACTTTATTTCGCTTTGAGAGGTCCTGGTGAGTATTAAAGCAACCTAGAACGACCTTTGAGTTACAGTAATGAGAACTCAGTGCTTTTAGCGCTGCTTGACTATCGGTGAATATATTGATGGTTACCCCCTTTATGCCGGAATCGAGAATGATAGTGGCGCAGGTATCGATAGCATAAAGTTCCGCTTGAAAGACGCTAGGACACATTCCAAGTGCCTTTGAGACTTTGTGTTCTTCAGTCAAAAGTACCACGTCAGCATTTGGAACTTTTTCCCTATTCCAGCTAGAGAACTAGAGAACGGGTGAGCTAAATCTCGAGCAAGCAACATAGAAATGATCATATGAAAAGCAATCCTCCCTCAAGTCCACGCCGGGGGTCTTTAGAGGGGACTGTAATCTCTTGATGAGGAATTCAGAGGGCATTAAGCGCACATCCTGTCAATACATATTGTGGCCCCAATAATATTGTTTTTAAAAGGTTTAACTTGTAGCCCAGTGCAATTGTTGTGTTTGGGCTGGCGTAGGTTGTATTATAGACTCTAGAGGGCACACTATCTATAGCATAAACACGTCAGAAATTACTGCAATGTCTATCTTCAACATTTAAAATGCTTTCATACTCGAGGGCTTCGAGTTCTTCATGGGATACATCCACTTTCGAATTCATATAGTTTCAGGAGTACTTAGAGGTGTCAACATTCACAAATCCGCCGGTCCAGTTCTGAAGAGGTGTTAGAACTTAGGTGTTGAGGACTCTTCCCAAGTAGCCCGTCTTGTTATTGACAGTTTTCGTTGAAAGGACCATATATTCGAATTTGTCAAAAATGCTGCGAAATGTCTAGGTTGTCCAATCTGGTTTTAATCTATAAGCCGTATTCACCGTGGCATACAACGGCTACATCTGGTTTGGTGTATCAGAAACTAACCTGCCTTATAGATGACAGGGACATTGCGAGTTCCATAGACTCGCTCGAACACCGAAGCAATACCTTCAACATTTCACTCACAATTCACGTCATATTTCCAATGCTCATCAGTTCATCTTCAAGCCTACTCTCGAACTTTATCCACTATGTTGATGGCTTTAAAATGTTTCTTTTAACTCTCTTTCTGCTAGTTTAGTGGGGGAACAAGCAAGTAGCTTGTTTGCTCAGATGAAAACCAACACGTAGCGAGTTACTGGAGTCTCTGTCAGCGTATAGGAACACCTCACCGTCAGTTATCCTTAGGGTTCTTTGTACTTACTGAGCCCCTCAGCGTAACAAGAGAAGTTGGTGTTGATCTTGAAGTCCTCTTCGAATGTTTTTTCAAAAAATTAACGTTAATAAATTTAAATGCAATAACGCCTACTGTTTCAGTCCCATATTATTGGGCTTTTTTATTGAATGAATGGCAAGAGTCACGACTACGAACTACATAGCCGACGAATACTTTTAGCAGAAGCACGAACCACTTTAGGTAAATTATTTCAACTGGAGTACCCCAACAAAACAATTACAGTGATGCCAAATAAACTGTATAATAAAACATTAAGTGCAAAACTTTATTACATTTATTTAGGTATAATGAATCAAAGGAAATATTTTATTACTTATAACGCCGATGTTACACTTATTAGTACAAAGCCTTAATGAAAATAATTATGTCTATGAACGAAACCTCAATCTAGCAAATGACTGTCCATTTGTTGGACTTGTGTGAGAATGGATACTTAAATGCTATGAGAAGTGCCATTTCGCATCTACGTGTCCTTTTTGAACTTCTTCAGCTCGTTCTGAATCGCTTCTATAAGCGGTGCAGCCGAGAGGTCCTCTCGATTGGCCGATTGGGATGCCAGAACTCGCGTCACATCAATGCTCGGTGGAGGATCCGGTCGGTGAAATGGGCCAGCACTGAGGGGTCGCACTAGAGGCTGATGAACTCCACCACTGCCCCAGGCGCCCATATTTGGAGATGGCGGCTGAGTGGAGTGCTGGCTAATAGAAGTCTTTTCCGGTTGAGCGGTAGATGGCCGTGTGCCTGAACAAGATTTTGGCTGATCCATTGAACTGGTGAAAGAAATTTATCATCAGAAATTATCTTTTGGTGAAGAATATTTATAAATTACCCAGCCGACTTTCCTCGGAACTCCCTGCTAGTCCGCTTTCGCTGATTTGTGAAGTTCTTCGTTGGCAGAGGGGTCGGCAGATCGTCTTGGCTCGAATACATTTGTATAGCACCCTCTAGTAGGCCCTGGAAGTGATTCCTCGTTTCGGCTGGGTCCCGAATCGGGCTTAATCGTGTCGCGTCATGATCTTGATCGTCTGCCAAACAAGATGAAAACAAGTGTACAGTTGGTTGTATGTGTGTGTAAGAGAGATATGTACAGGTAGGATTGATAGTGGTGGTAATGGTGGGTAATAGAATGTGAAGTGTTGTTAAATCAGTGTGGACTACCATTTTCTGAAGCTAGGCGTTTCTTGTGTATCTCCCAAACGATCGGGCCCACCACACCGGGATCGGGATTGTCACTTTGTGATGCTATTCGCATTGATCTTGGATCCTTGGGTTTGGGAAATCTCTCTATCGATGCTACAGCTTCGGTTAGTGGTGATTTCGGACGGGACTTGCGTGGAGGTTTCGGTATGACCTCATCCACATCGTCGTAGTATGTAACAAAGACTGGTTCTAGAACTCTATTTAGTGGTTCCGGAAGTGAGTGTTTTGGAAAACTTTTCACCGAAGCCATCGAAAGGAATGATCCAATGCTGCCAGTTTCTGAAGATTTCTCACTCGGCTGAAGCGCTCGGATTATCTCGCGATTAATGGCCTGTGTCGGCAGTTCATCAGGAACGGAATCGTAAACTTTATCAGTGAAGATTCGGTTCTGGAGAAGTTTGTTTCTGTGATAGTTGTTGTGAGGATTGTAAGCCTCAGTGCGTTCGAGATTTTCATAGTTGGGTTGCAGTGCCTCCACAATACTTTCATTGGAAGCAGTGGTTTCGGTTGAAGAGTGATTCGGTGCTTCTTCTATGGATCCGACTCTGTTTTCGGATAAGTACCGACGTTTGGTTTTGTGTTTCGTGTTCGAAGAGTGCTTTTTGTCTTTATTCCTTTCAGAGACGACTGAGGTATAGATTGCCTCTTGGGTATCGGTTCGATTATAATGCTGCTGTCGACGTTTTCGTTTATCGAAGAGGGTTGCAGCTTTTTCATCTAACATTCGTTGGACATCTTCATTCGGAGGGTTTATCGGACAGTAAACTGAAGAATCGGAAGTGTTATCACTTGAAGTTGTAGAACCACGTCTGGATCTGGCTCCTGGATGTTGTGGGACAACTGATGTGCGGGTTCTTTCATTTTCATACGCAAAGTTGTGAACACCTTCGGTAATGTTTGTTCGTGTAACTGTTGTAGTATCGGCCGCAGTATTTCCACCTAGATGTTCATGCATGGGAGATCTACCTTCTGCGAGAAGTTCATTTCTACTTGATGCCCTAGATAGACGACTGAATAAAGTGACTTTCAAAGAAGATGTACAATTTTTCACCTCTTGACTTCAGAATTATTTTCCCTTCTGGGCCTTCCAATCAGTAGAAGTGCAATGAGAAGCAATAGCAAAAGAAGTATTACAATGGAGCCAATAATGACAAGCAGAGTATTTCCTCCAAGTGCAGCAATGAATCCGGAATCGCTACTTCTCGTAGCAGGTGCTAAAGGAGTTGCTTGTGGTTCCCGTAGGTAAGCTGAAATGGGTTATGGATTAGTAAAATTGGACTAGGATATGTCTAATAAAAAACTTTGCTGTCACAACTTTATACAACTCTAGACATGTAAAGGGTCTTTAAAATCGAATGGAATGCCATTCATTGACTTTGTTGACGTCTTGAAGGGTCTTGAAGCTTGCAATGTCACTAACTTACTTTCGTTCATTTGCTGCGATGGAATCGAAGATAGCCTAACAAATTTCATCCTTACAACGTTATGTTAACAATAAAAAATCCTCTGCAAGAAATTCCAAGAAGTCTATACCTGTCACACATTTCAATTCATAATACAAATTTCCTGTCAATAATCCAAATGCAATGTATAATCCTTCCGGATTGTCGCTTTCAATTCATATTCATTTCAGTAAATGCTTTCCCCTTTAAATGCAAACCATCTTCCAAATCCCTTCCAAAAGCCTATCATTATAGTGGCATGCTTCAATAATTCCGTCTATGTGTATCGATCAAACATAATTCGTATGAAATACAAAACAGAACCAAATCCGTGCTCGACTGCCACCCAAGAACTCCACATTCAAATTCATTGAAATCCTACCACAACAAACTACCACTCAAATATAAGAAGATATACTTACGTTCTGCCTTCATGAAAATCTCCTTTCCCATCACCGAGGTAACTTCTAGTTCTGTAACCAACTTCATGTCATTAGCTGCGGTCACGGCCAAGACCGGTCGACCGCTTACAAAGACCGAGTAAATAATTTCCGTTTGATTGGCTAGAGGACGCTCGTCACTGCAAAGAGAGAAAGAGTAAAGAAAAAGGATAAGGCCAATTCACCAACACACAATAGTTAAAATGTAAATTTAAAGACTCCTTCTTGGGCTTACATTTTCTCGTTAACGTCTTCGCTGCCGCCCACTCTGATGATACTTGGCAGGTCGCCACTTTGAATGTCCTGCTCGGTGATTTGCGTGACATTATGAATGACAATTCGGACTTGGTCGTCGGTGAAAATCGCCTGTGGATTAAATCCTGGCGGCAGATTTGACGCTCCTCCATCATCCCTCTCACCCGCCACCGGTTGGTTTGGTGCATAGTGATGCTGAAAGAGAAGGTCTTCTTTGGTCTCATTGCTCTTTTGCGGATTTAATAGCTCGTAGGGAAGTTGAGGTTGTTCA
The DNA here is from genome assembly GCA_951813785.1 of Criorhina ranunculi. NCBI lineage: Eukaryota > Metazoa > Arthropoda > Insecta > Diptera > Syrphidae > Criorhina > Criorhina ranunculi. Next base: position 17,900,281 of record OX638381.1, read on the forward strand.
ATGGTTATATCGGTCACGGCACTGGGATTATGGTCGCCGTTGTCATTTTGTTCCGAGGATTCATCCACTTCGGAAGAGTATGGGGGCGGCAATGATGACTGTTGATATTGAGGATAATTTTCGTCTACCAATTCACGCCGTCTTCGTTTTCTCCTCCGTCGTCGACGTCGTTTTATTTCGTGATAGTCCTGAGAGTCTTCCGAAAAGTCTTTAAGAAAGTAGAAGTTAGATGAAATATATGTAAATTAGTTGCGAAGAAGTTGTGTTAAGTTAAGTTGAGTGTGCTTTCCGCTTGAATGGATATCCTGTTTATTATGAAGAGATTATGAGATGAGATATTTACCTTCTTCGTTGGAATCGATTTGTAAATCCGGTTGTTTGTCTGAAGCGGATATACTTGCACCACTAGCTGATGATCCATTTCCAATCCCTAAGTGTTTCGATTGCTGTCTGGAATGGGAGAAATTTATTTCATTGAATGGCTTTAAGAGATAGTCAAGTGGGTTGATTGTCGTTTGCTGTGTAAAATAAATGAGAACGTAAATGTAAAAGTAGTTCAGACTTCGAACAAAACATCTCTGACTTCGTAACATAATGAAACAGGAGACAGAGACTGTCTGCTTCAGAAGGGCACTCATTTTTTGAGTTTCTTCGGTCCGAAGAAAACGCTTAAAATTCCTTAAATCACACGATTTTAGCGATAAGGTGAAATTCTGCCTTTGAGGTTGCATAAAAGTGAAAAGCCTTCTGCATCCTGTAGGTATAGTAAGTCATTAACTTTTCTTGGAATTCGATATGTTGTCTAATGCACATTGGTTGTGAACACTTGATGATTCTTATGAGGAACAAAGATCGAGTGTGGAAGGTAAATCGTTCCACGTTCCCTTTGTGCGGCTTAGGAAAAAATCTCTTTAGGGTAGTCAAGGAGCTTCAAATAATCGTAAAATCAAAATGAGGGATTTTTTTTTTGCTGCTTGGGGGTTTGAGAAAATGTTGATATATTTTCTTCACAGCTTTCTTCTGATGTTCTCTCGAGGAACATAGCTCGATTGCGTAGACCTCTTCATGAAATATAGAACTTGAGCAGCCAAAAGATACTGCTTAAATGGGAACTTTTGATTTTCGGACTGCATTACTGTATGTAGCGCAATCTAGGAGTTCAGAAGAGTAGCAGCATATTTAACTAGGATCTTCAGATGGCTAAGATTTAATGTTGTGTGAGAGGTTACGCGTTGTGGTGCACGATCTTAATTTTTTCTGTGTCTATAAAGGAGGAAGGTTTCACGAGCCGCAGTTAGAAAAAAGTGTATTCCTTACACTCTGTCATTTTAATTCATGCGAGTCTTTGAAGTTTTCGTTAAAAGCTTTAAGCAGAGTCCTTTTGAGAATATTTGCAACGCACCAATGACGTATCTTTTGCTAGAATTAGTTCTTCATTCAGGTCTGATGGAAGCAGGTTGTCATCTGGCTCTCACACAGAATAGTAGTTCTTAGGTTTTCGTTCAAATGACTTCATTTAAGAATTGTTTTACAGGCAGATAATGGCACCTTCATACCGAAGTCTCTGCGGGCAGCTGAAAAAGTTGTTTTGTCTCTCAACTTTCTTAATTATGATATTTTTCCGTCAAACCTTAAACCTGACATGTTTGTTGCACAGTTTTGCTATTTTATTGTAGATTACGCCATAGACTAAGAGTTATGAGTATGACCCAATTCCATTGAATCTTCAAAATCACTTCTTGAGCAAAGACATTCCCAATTTGACGCTGCTATTTGCCTTTCTATAACTCTCAAATTCAATGTGATATATGTTCATAAATATACACCTGTTTTTAAGTATATTTACCTGGTAAATGCCAATCGATATAGCTTTGCTAGTTTTTCCTCTAACATGGGTGTGTCTCTTGCCGAATAGAATCCTGATATTACCGTCAACAGCCAATAACGTCTATCGGTTGATGAGAAATTAAGTGGAATACCAACACCATTGTCGGGGTAACAATCCAAACAGATGGGAATGTCAACTTCCTAGCAATGTAATAAAACAAAATATATTAATAGCTTCTATAACATTTCGAACAGAGTGCACGTGTATCCTTACATTATGTCCGTCGACATACACCGTCGCTACCACAGTATTTGTCTTAACAATTACATCCTTGCCCTTACTAATGCCCGTGTGAATTTTCTTCACGTAGTCAGGTGGTCCATCACCCGAACCTGTCCAAAAGAAATCCTCCAAATGCACCTGTTCTTGAAGATCTGGATATTCGTCATCGTCATCTGAAAATGATTGAGTTGAAACACTCCATAATACTGTATTTCAGACATTCTCATTAAAACAAATATATAAGTATTTTTTTTTTTAATTTTATTGCAGTCATGTCTGGAGGATTTATTTATTTTTTTTGTTGTTATCGACAAATCATGATGTTGCCATCGTTTTGGCAAGCAATTATCCTTGTTTTTGTTACTTCTCCTTCCTGTTTGTATCCTGTTTGATCAATTGAAAGCAAGGAAGTTTCTCTTTATGATAGACTTACCGCATTAAATGCGATCTGATAAAATTAATCACCGTGCACACTGTGACATCTTTTTACATTAAAAGGACATAAGCAACATTTGTGACACATGTTCAATTGTTCGACTGCACAAATATCCCTAGGCATTTAATATTTATATGCTTTTATTTTTACAGGACATGTTCGGTGGTAGTGTTGGTGGCCCCAATTATGAGTTATGTGTTACTGAGGGCACATTTGGAGGTTGGAATTAATTTCTTTGATGCAAAGGTAACGCTAATGGAATTTCCTTCAAGGAAATTACACAGCATTAATAAAGGTCAGTGCAATTAGAGACGAAATGGGGTTTTTGCTGATGTGAGTTTGTGATAAGATTACCTACTACTCATTGGCTCTGTGAAGTGTCATAATTAAAACAGTTTTTAGGGAAGCTTAATCTAGCGTGGTTTACTTTAGGCTTCCGTTGAATTTGTTTTTAAAATAATCTGTTCTATCTAAAAAGTGTGTTCCACTAAATCTTGAATAAGGCTCAATATATGTATTTGGACACAGTTTTCAGCGAAAATAAACATGACATAAGCACATCTTTGAGAGGAGCATCGGAAGGCATAGGCTACACGGATCAAATCCAGAAACGGACTCAGGCTCATTGGCTTTGCAATATTATTGTAAGTTCTCACATCTCAACATCCACAAGGCGAAATATACATACACATATGTAAGGTATTCGAATGTTCCCGGGTGCTAAAATCGACTCGGACCCTAACCCAGTTGCACTTAGTATCGTGATCGTGCTTGAGTCTATTTTACTTCACAACAATTATCTTAGGAAGGTAGGACGACTAAGGTTAGCAAGTACAACTGCATAGAAGCTAGAATGTTGCCTGACGTCTTGAAAAAGTCCACTCTGTCAATTTTCTGGGCACGGGTTTTAATAGATTATGCGGAAACAAAAGGTGTTCCCCGTGAGAGTTGTAAGGATATTAGCGAGAGTTATTTTTTATGAATCGCAGCATCTAGGTTCAAAACGAATAGAAAGGTCGAAATTCGTTTTAAAGGATGCCAGAGCACTTGGTCTGAAAAGCTGGAAAAACGTGTCAGGGATTTAAGAGGAATAAAGGTTGCTTTGTCTCAGGCAGAGTTTGGCCAATGGTCGGTAGACCCAATGCAAACGTTGCAGTGCTTGACCTGGTGCCAAAAATCAACTAAACATTGGTTGAAGTATGACGCGTCCAAAATCAAAAAAATATTTGTGGAATAGAAGACCAGAAAAAACTGCCTTATGGAATAAAGCCAAAGTGCATCGGTTCCTCCTTCGTCTCTCCTCTATTTTTCCTAATGCCCGTTAAAGGGTAGTCATAATCTCTTTAGCGCGCTAATTATAAAAAAAAAACTTCCTAGTCCATAGACAAAAATCTCATTGTACTAACTAAAAGATTGTTGCGTTCAAACTATTAGAAACCCATCCAAAGTCTCCGAAAGACCCAAATAAAATATCCATTCTTCGCTCCTAAATTCAAAACAAATCTGCTTTACCTTGCGACACTACTCCAAAAGTTCATGAAACAAAAACAAGAAAAGAAAATGAAAATCTTTTTCGACCAATTAAATTTGCCATTCAATGTCAACACATTCAAACGTCCAACCACTAGGCCAATAATACCATTAAATTCTTTAGAAATGTGTTGACAACTGCCCTCAATTGTCAAAACGAACCGCAAACGTACTAATACTTAAATAAGCGCCTTAACCTTCCTTACAGAAATCGTTTCTCCGCAATTTCAATGGTTGTGTTCGGCGACTTTTCACCCCGATACAGGTGGCTGTCCACAGTGCCTAATGATTCAACCCTTTAAAGGAAATTCACTTGGAAAATTTATTCCACGGTCGTAGATGGGAGGGAAACTTTTCCCGGTCCTCAAACTTTGGCTCGTCTTGAATATGCTAATGAGAATGAAATTTAAACACTTTCTGTATTCTGTCTGGTGACCCGGATGTTAAATTCAAAAGTTTCGACGATTTTGGAAAATGACAAATTGTCTAAAACAATTTGACAGCTGATCAAATTAAATTCCTATGTGCACTGACCGGAAACTATTCTATACCTTCGCTGAACCAGACAAAGAACTGACAAACGTGTGTGGTCACTCACGCATGACAGCAGAGGTCAGTTGGACGTCATTTTTCGTAACTAACTTTTTTTTTTTGGGAACTGTCATGGTGTTTTCATTTGTGCCATTCAATTGTTGTTCCGCGGTTTTTTATTATTTTCGGGCGAAATCGTTGTTTCGGCCAAGGGCACTTTTTTCACTAGACTTCGAAACAAAGGCCACACACTCACCGTGATTTATCTGAATCATAGGTAATCCAATTTCGGAGGCTAAAATGCTCGCTGTAAGCACTAGAACAAGTTCGAGGAAAATCGCATGACTCGCTGTCATTGTTGCACGTAAATTTGATTCGATTTTCTGCGGACGTACGAGTATGTATGATTGTCTTCGGAGTTTCCTGTCAGAGGGTTTCAGCGAGCTGTCTTCGTAGGTTTTTGAAGTGTTCACCGCACAACAATTTGAACAGGCAACATGTCACTGCGAACTCACTTAGTTTTCACACAGCAAAACTTTTGTACACCAATTTGCGAATTGGAAAACTTAATTAGACGAATGACGGGTGCGATCAAAGCGGCTCATTGTGCTTGGTTTGCTGTCAATTAAAGCGATGAAGGCACAATGCGTGGTGTAAAGTTAGACAGAAGTTTGAAAATGATAGACGGTCTTGTTTTTATGTACGTAACTCGACCGAATCCGCTGTAGAATTTCGTGATGTGAATAACTCTCGAACGTCGATAGAACTGAGTGAAATGGATTCACTGTGGATGTTTGTTGTGCCCGTGGGCAGTTACCTGTAGCAACGAAGTCAGCTAGCGGGGGAAATAGTGAATTGTGTACCCCGGTGGTATAGGAATTGCAACCAACTTCAGATTGTTTACATACGTACTGTGTGTTATTTGTTTCCGTAAACAACCTGACTTAAATTGGCGCTTAGAGGGGTTTCGTTGTAGGAGACTGGGGCGGTTCGCCATCAACTGGGATGGCAGTGATTGTGGGGTCTACGAACCATAGTGCACACGCATCGTGTAAATATGTCACGAGAATGTTTAATTTTGATTATAGTCTAGTCTAGGCCATGTTGGATGATGTTGTGTTAATGTAAGTGCACCTAGATTGGTACGGAACACCAGCAATTTAATTGCATGAAATTACTAAAATTATTTTGATTGTTGTCGATACAATTGCGGGACATGAATTTGACAATGTTGGCGTATTTTATGTGAGTCAGTCAGGGCATTAAATTGTTGCTAAGTTGTGAAATGTGAGTAAAGCTTTGTTTTTAATGGATCATTTGACTAAATTTAATGCCAACAAAAAAAAATCAGCTGGTGAGGTTTACAAGCCATATTCGGACTCTGAAGAGAAATCCGTCTTTTTTGGCTTAAAAACTTTGGTCGTGGCTTAGTAATTAGTGCATCGGACTGTCATGAGAGCTTATACAGGTTCCAATCAGCGAAACAACTTACAAGTTTTTCGCGGCACCACTTCTCGGCATCCAGTGACACAAACCTTCGTCCGTCGTTGGGAGTCGCCAATAAGACTGTAGATACCTTCCATCCAAGCATATGGGCTTCTTTCTAATAGAGTTGAGCGCACCAACGTACTAGATCTATATCCACTGAACACGACATCCATTGCATACATTTTAAGGAACTTACCAAGACTGGCATGTATATGCATCACTGGGACTGTCTATCCTTGAGTTGATTTCAGTAGACCTGGACAGACAGTTAAGCTGCTATAAAAGCCATGTCACCCACAGTGGTAAACGTAACGTAAACGACGTAATACTCTGGACACAAGGGTATCCATGGAAAACGTAATGGTGGAAGAAATTAGTAAAGGCACATTCTTGCGCTATGCAGATCAAAGTTAACCCTTTTCATAGGGATTATCATAGGCCCTGACCTAATGGCGGCCAACCTTAGAAGAATGTACTCAACGCTAGGCGAGATTTCAGACAGTCTTATTCACCAGTCCTTATGCCTTCTTCCTTTCATTTTATAGTCTCCAGAACTCTCAAAGCACGCATGAAACTGTAGCTTTGCACAGTGGCGTTTTGTTTCAATTTGGTGGAGGGATGCTACTACTTTGCTTGTTATACTTTGTTTCAACCTCTTCTACCTCAAGGCCAATTTTTTCTCATTTGATTTTCTTCATCTTTTTAAGAATAAGTACCTTCAATTTGCAGTGTGAATGTTCATTTAAAAAAAAGAAAATAGAACAAACATTAAACCCTTGTAACCGCTTATTTTCAAGTGGTATACAACTTCCTATGATGCACTACTTGGAACCTATTATAATCAAGCACGTTAATTTAATTCAATCATTACTATCATATATCCTACTAGCAGTTCACCCGCTGCTTCGCACGCGTTAAATACATATTAAGGTGTATGCTAAGTCGCTAGAAATCATCTGTCTCTATGGAGCTTTCAAAGATTAAAGGTAGCAAAAAGTGTCACCATTTCAATATTGAATTTTTGAAATCGGTTTAGTAGTCTCATGTCTCATGTCTCATCCTACACACCCGTTCCCCGTCGAATTACACCGAACTGCGAATGCATTGTAAATAAACTACGTAGTATGTATATCCATAGAAGCAAGAATACGATCAAAGAAAAATAAAAGAAAAAACAACCCTTGCGCAACTCGGCAAAACAAAAATAACACACGATCACGAACCGAATGTGCCGATGGCTACGGTTGCGCATACTATAAATTTACAAACTTTAACCCCTTGTATCTTGGCCCGTGGATATAATTTTGAAAAACGGTGAAACAGGTCTTTCTTTATTTTTATTGTAGAATTTACCTACCAAATTTCAATTCTTAATTCCAATTTAAATTTTTGATTCCATACAAACTTGAACACCCTGTATCTCCCCTTTTGGAGTCGAATTTCGAAAAATCCTTTCTTAGTGGATGTCTATGCCACAAAAGGAAACTACTGTCCAAATTTCATATTTCTAGCTCTAACGGTTTGGGCTGGGCGTTGATCTGTCAGTCAGCCAGGGAAGAGTTTTATATACCTATATAGAGATTTGTTTACACTCTGTCGAAACTAATTCCCCCCACGCTGTACGAGTAAACTGCGTTCGCCTGGAAAAAGCATCAAAACCCTTGACATCGCATTGAGGTGACTGCTTAGCCTAGTTTCGATTACATGCAAATTGTGTGCAACTTCTTTATACCCAAATAGGCCAACTTGCATGTGAGGTTGCTCTGGAAGTACGAGTACATTGATGCATTATTCTGGTTCCGGTTTTGTAAAATCCTATATTTTACATTTGGGGGTACATACTTCGATCAGAAGGGTGGTTTTGGTTTCTTGGAAATTATTGAATTTTACTTCGAGAGGAATGGGATTGTTATTGTTGACTGCTATGAGTTTATGTAAGGCTTGCACTTTCACTCACATAATATTCTTATTGAGCCGAGATGCAATTAAATTGAAATGCAATCAATGAATACATATTGCATAAGTGTATAAGTATACAAGTAATGTAGTTTAAACCAGAGGACGTCAAATGTTCTGTGAATTCTAGGCAGATGTTGTTATGCTATGTACGTGAAATCAGCTACCTGATACGAGCAGAGGTAGTACATTCGTGTCGTCAATCTCTCTTCACAAGTAGCGGGCTGCAGTGTCGCGTAAGGCTAGCACATTGAGATGTTTGGCAAAAGTGAAGTGTCACGGGAAGTGCCAATAAATTGTCTGCAGAATTTTCAACAGACGTCCGGGACAATTTTTTTTTAGGCCGTCACATACAATTGTGTTCGTTAGAGATCTTATCATCAATGGAAGCTCTTATCGAGGATGCAGGAAGAGCCAAAGCAGTTCCAGTGCTCAGAAGTTTTCCTCTGTAGCAATCTTCCTTGTGTAGTAATCTAATCAGAGATCCTTGTATGACTTGGAACTAAGAGTTAAAGAATTTAATATTGCGACGAAATTCATAGAGTTCTTGCATTCACGAACCTGTTCAAAGCGTAAAACAATACTTTAAGAGCTTTGGATACTCCGACACTTGCACATGTCCATTCAGATATCATAGGTGTTTCTTTAAAGTCGAGTGCATGTTTGTCGGATGAATACTGAAGCCCAATGTTGTCGTGTTCCATGAAAACACTAGCACCACACCCTGTGAAAATGCGACTACATTTCATTCCTGGCTCACATTCTGACCAAAGTCAGTACTGAATGCAAGGATAGTCGAAGTTCTAGTGTCATTGTGCCCGGCGGCACATACATTGGATCAGAATCGTAGGATAAGTGTTGCCTTAGGTCTTCAAAACCTTCCAGTGTGGATAATACTAGAAGTTTTAGACGGGGTTAAGACGATAGATTGCCTTGATAGTAGACCCCATGATATATGTAAATGTATTAACTTACTTCCCTCCTAACTTAATAGTCGTGCATCTAGAGCGGCGCGAGGCGTACTCGAGAATATTCTCATTCAGTCGAGACTGGCCGTTCTTTCAAGGTTACGCGAAAATCTCTTCCACCAAACAACAGATGAATAAGTTAGGAAAGGTCCTACTATTATAAATTTGCAGTGATAAGCCCCAAGGCTTACCAAAGGCAACTTTACTCTACTTACCACTTCTAGGAACCTCTGTGTGAATGGGTTTTGAAACGCTGTGTGACAGGATTTTCCGATAGAGGCTGCAGCCGCTGACTAACCTTTTAAAACTCTTGGTGCTAAATAAAAATAATTAAACAAGGTGAAAACGTTAGTTGGGTGCTGCATTAAAAAAAAAAAAATCATTAGAGTCCTCTTTCAGCGAATAGTTGCAACATCAACTCTCACTTTTCGATGTAAAAAGCTTTTTCTAAACTCATGCGCATTTTAATGTTCGAAAAATTTCCGTCTACAGCAAACTGCAGGACTACTATAAGAATCATTGATATTTGTGGCTACAGCTCCACTTTCTCCGTGCTTTGGTGAAAACCACAGGACAATCTGAAGCAGAATTATGCATTATGGCGCCATTGCTGGTGGCACTTCCGGGTATTTGCACTACTCATACCTCCATTCTGGTTTTTGCAAATCTATTCATCATCAGCGACAGGTGTGGATTGCAAAAAAAGAAAAAAAACCAGACTTCCAGCCTCAAATAGGATCCTGGTCATTTTAACTTTGCTAAAATCCAAAGAATCCTCTTGTGGGAAGAAGCATACCTCAAACAATTCCATTTATCTCTGAGGTGAGAGTATTTTCTTTTTTTTATTCTGCGCCTTACAAATCCCACACAATAGCGGATGAGCGTTAACTACCTCCCTTTTGTGACGTACTTACACATGTATATCGAGTACTGCCAACAAAGGGAAACCTTCTCATTTATCCTGGAATAAACAGGCCGTTCGAGTTGCGGCGTTAAATGAATCGTAAACAGGAGAAAATACAAATTAAACAACGTTCTTAGTAGTGAGAAATGGGTGGCAGGTGCCACTGGGTAGATTTCTGAGGTGTGCTGGGTTGGTTGGTCCGGGATTTCCGTCCCATCGGAATGCGAAATACGGAATATGTTGTCTTGGATTGGTATTGTTGGGAACTTCCTACCGCATCGCATGTGTGTGGTGAAGGCTTGAAATGCTACACCAGAGTTCAGCGGAACGGCTTGTTTACACACAGACTTTCGCACTAAATTATAGGATTTCTTGTTTTGCTTTAGTCATTTGTGTATTTAACCACGGTAGAGTGGTTTATATCTCGTTTTTTTTTTAAGGAGGTGTGTTCAGCTATTATCGTATAACATGGTGCGATAAAATATGTTTCTGTTTGAATTGTAACACGAAACTACACTTTCGGTGGCGGGTTGACATGTCTACATTTTTGTACTTCCGCTTGAATAAACAATGGCGTGCCATTGAGTATCATAGGCTTGGGCGGTTTGAACATTCAGTTTGAAAATATTGAAGTATGAGATACCTTGATTCGATTTTGGATTAAAAGGACGACGCAATACGAAATTCGGGTTTGGGTCTTGGCATTGAAACAAGTGCTCGACAATAATTGGATAAACAAAGATAATTGCTGTTGACAGTTCGTGATTGAAAATGACATGTTCCTACATTTGATGGATGTTTGATGACAGATAAATGGAGAGTAAGAGCAACTTAATGGGGGACAGCTTAAAGTTTATGGAATAACTGCCCTTTTGGACTGAAATGTTGCATGTTGTTAATCTGTTCAAGAAAATGATAGAATTACAAAGTAAGGAGGTGCGTGGCTGTGCAGGTGAACATGGACTTTTCCGAATTACTTATTCTGGAATTCCTGGAAATTCTTGCAAAAGCTTGATGCTCATCATCTGACGTGAGTAGCATAGGGTTTTCCATTTGTAGTGGATGGAAAAGAAGAGATTAGAGCGACACGTATTTACTTTCAGCATGCAAGCAAGCAGCAAGATGCAGATGTTGTTTCATGTTGTTGTCTTGAGCGGCTTTTCGTAGGGATCCGCGGAAATGCTGGCAATCTTTGTCACTTTGATTTCTTTGAGTGCATTGTATAACTTTGATCGCTGCCACGACTTCAGCCTTCTTCGATTTGATTTTGGGGGATACCTCCATCCATAATGTGGTTTGGAATGCTTTAAAAATGTCCCTTCATACCACAAAGAAACATTTACGACATTTTCTGATCGAAATCACTATATACAGTTCTGCTATCGCAACTACTTTCTTCTCCGAGAATAAGTATATTTTTGACAGTGTTCCAGTGCTCCTCTATTCTCGGCTGTATGGCGTTACATCTTGCATTCGCAAGATGGTCCCTAAACTGTCATCCTTACAGTACAATATCTAACTTGGCAGTGTGTGTGCCAAGTGGCCAGTGTGTTTTGCTAATTGTTTCAATTCTTGCAGCCTCAGTATGGGCTGTGTTGATTAAGACATGCGTCCTATTTTTACTGACAACCTGTAGAGTAGTCCTTAACAAATTCACACCTTACCAAGGTGTTCTTTTGTCTGTCGAAAAGAAATGGCAGCAGCATACAGAAAAGATTTCTTGAAAAACATTCAAAACATGGAATTAAAGCTTATTCAGCGATTTTCATCTGCCTTAAAGCTTCTTATGTATTTTCATTCCATCACATTTTCAAACCAAACCTCTTGGAAATCTTTCTAAACGATTGTGTCTTCAAAGCCGGAATCCTGAAAGAGGTGAACGACTTTTCTTTTCCACACAAAAACAAATATCAAAAAGAAAAAGTAAACAAATCCCAGAACATCAAACTCAAATTCATATAAATGTATAAAAATTCACCACTTGTTCTGACTTTTCAAGAATGTCCTTATTCTCATGCAGCATCTAACATCCTTTCAGTGGAACATTACCCTAGAGCATTCGGTTTCATCAATCCTGAATCCTGGTTAAATCGAATTTTGATCCAAGCGAAACATTGTTGTACACATACATATCTCGACTTTTGATAAGTTTCCGAGAAAATTCCTATCCTCAAGGTCCCTTTTACAGTTCATTCTGTTTATAATAAAGAATGCATACATAATATATATAACGGAGACTTGTGATGCATACCATCGTCAACACATATTCCTACTGAAAGAAAAAAAGTGAAAAAGGAATAACAATCAATTTTCAATTTTCTCCACAGGGTCCTGGAAACAGTTTTAAAGAGAAACATGATATAAAAGGCAGGTTTATGGGCGGCAGGCATGACCATGCTTCGATAAAAGCATTTAGCTAAAGCAGAAATGTCACATGATTTTGAGCTTAAATAACCGAAAATGAAGGTAAACCTAATAACTATTCACTTGTGGGTGGGATGGACAGGCAATTTACAAAGCATTTCCGGAGTATTTATTTATAGTAGATCCGATGAAGGATTACAAAGCAACCAACCGACATTGTCGACCACCACACTGGACTTCATTAATAAGTGAACCAATGATGACAGCATCCCATCCACAACGCCTTGTTAGGGGATAATTGGAGACGGCTGGATGGCTTAAGTTGACTCATTTGTAAAGATTTCAACTACGTTGGTGACTGTCAATCAGTAAACGTATTACCGTTTGTCGCATGCTACATATATAATCTGTATGTAAATGGGAATTTTGGGAAAAGTGTCATCTTGTTAAATTTTGAACACGTAATCATTTAATTGAAAGGTCTGGGATTGTGTGATAATGTCAGCAACATTTATTCGTCACAGTTGGAGCAAACATACACATTTACGTCTTGTTGTATTGCGACTTGAATATAATGACATTGCAGAGGTTGTCTGTGAGGTTAAATTATAACCACAAACTGTGGTTGTATGCTACCGATTGTAAAGCTGTGCAATGTACCGATGTGCAATGGAAAGTCACGTGGCTACAGGTTTGTGTTTCAATCAAAAACCGGTGGATTTTCTTTGCTGAAATGTGTGTTTGCGCAATTCGTTAGTAAACTCAACTTTTTATCAGACGCAATGGAAAAAAATCCTCTCGTCCTGCTGCAATGTCGAAGGAGTGAACGAGTGAAAGCCCCGTATGTTCGCGAGAAGCAATTATTCACGTACTAGATTGCAAAAAAACAAAAAACCAAAAAAAATTTCAATGATGCCATTGGCCGATTTCGATATTCTCATGACATAGAGGCATCGATAATAAAAAAAAAAGGCTGATCACTAAGCAGGAACAGAACAGAACTCGTGTAGAATCTTTAGGGAAAGGCATAATAAGATTCTGAAGAGATACCGTAGTTAGGTTAGGTTAGGTTGAAGTGCCTGCCAGCTAATTGCCAGCACACTAAGTACAGTGATAGGTCCATTGTGATACCACATGGATCTGAAACCAATTGGAGCTTTTTATGAAGCGAAGGAGGCTTCTGAAATCTTTGTTTATCAGATCGCCTGTGTCATTTAGGTAGAATTCCCCGAAATGGAGCCCTCTTTTACGGTAGAGAGCTGGGCAGTTACAAAGAAGGTGGCGAATAGTTTCCTCTTCCTCTTCGTCCATGCAGCTTCTACAGAAATCGTTTGAATGGACGCCAGGCCTTGTTGCATGCTTGCCTATTATACAGTGTCCCGTGATGACATCTATTACGGATCTGATATGCGATCTGTTGAGAGAAATCAAATTCTTAGAGCGTTTCAGATCCAGCCGTGGCCAAATCCGCTTTGTCGCTAGACACGTTATACCATTTGTCCACCTAGAATTTGTTTTCTCGATAGCATCCAGCTTGAGCTTGAGTTAACATGTAGCGATCGGTATACCCAGGGTGTCTTTTTCTGTGAGCACGGGGACCGTTAATCCATATCTGGCGAGTTCATCAGCCTTGCAGTTCCCTGGTATATCTCTATGCCCCGGCACCCAACAAAGGTGAATATTGAACTGCCCGACCATCTCTATAAGAGATGATCGGAAGTCTAGAGCTACTTACTGTAGTGCCATGTACTATAAACAACCGTTCATAACATACAAATACAATGGTCTATCACTCAGTTCGGACAACCCCACAGAGGATTTAAATTCCGCACAGGCATTGATTTCTGGAAACTTGTTGATGAGAGATAAAGCGTGCTTCCATTATTCCGTAAATCTAAGAAAATGTGGCCCAACGAAAAGAAAACTAAGCACATACATATGTATAAGGAATCAACAGACTGCAGAAAAACCAAGGCGGAAATATTCCCTCATGCTTACCTTAAATTATACATAGAAATGTGATATGCTAATGCCCTAATCTAATGCATAGATTTATGTGAGTACGTTTCGCTGGTATGAATGGCAAGGCTGATCTACGTGAGCCGATAACCAATGTCACACACCACAGATTTTTTTTATTTATTTCGTCCTGGCTGACCACTTGAATGTAAAGTTCAAAATCGAATAAGAGTGTATCCATGTCAATATTGACAATTTCGATTGGTTTCACCTATCTGATTCGATTACCAACGAACAAAAAAAAAACGCTTCTCATCAATCACATGAGTTGGTACTCCGCAAAATGGTCACCGCAAACAAGTATAATAAACACACACACAACCACAACTCAATTTAATTAATTTTAATTCTTATTTACTGATTGTATCTTAACCCACTAATTGTTGGTTCTCCCATTTCTTTCCCTTTGGCATACGAGGTTTATTGGCAAACAAACTGAGAATTAAAATCACAAAACCGCAGAGATACATGCTTCCAAAATAACCAACCGGAGAATGCTAATTAAAATTTCGTTAATAACCTTAATTTGTGCGTATGTCCTGCAGGACACACATAAGTACGTACTCACGTTTACAGCCCATGCTTGTGCGACCTAAATTTGGATACTTAAAATGTAAAGCGGATTTTAATCGACCCTACAATTACCACCCACAGATCGGTGATTTCGTGCATTCATTTTGCGATGCCCAGTACCATGGTTGATTCCCGGCCTAGCATGAACACAAATTGAATTTGCTTATTACCAACACAGTGTAACCATTCTCCTGCGGCATTGAAGCAATTAAACCGAAATCTGTGTTCAATTTGTTCTGTAATAACTGAGATAATTGTAAACTTCTTACGGTCAGTATTTCGAACGTGATATATTCTTAAAAATAAAATAATATCGACAAACTTTTGTTTTTTTTAAATTAAATATTTTCTTATCTCCGGACCAACAGTGCATGTGCAAACAATTCTGTGAAGTCATAGGTAAGCCGATTATCCTTTTATAGGCACAGCTGGGAACTATCACCGACAACCAACAAGTATACAAACAAAAAAATTTAGAAGACGGATTTCCTCTTTATTCATTTTTATCCCCGACGTGCTGGATTACATTTTCACTTTTTGTTCAGTTCTGACCTCGTAACTTGAAGTCCTTTACTACACACCATCATGAAAGGAAACTAAGTTACTTAAAATCCCCCAATAGGGTTATCTGCACTTTCGCGAGAATGCGGCTGCTGCCTTGTTACTATGGTTTTTGTGGAGCCAACGTGAAAATAAAAATATTTACTTGATAAAGTTTTTTAATTTCAGAGCTCTAGACAAAAAACGACCACAAACAAAAAGAAAAGAAACGGAAAACGAAAACTTGAAATGGAACACCACAGTAGAGACAAAAAATGCATTTGTTTGCCTTAGTTTTCCTCATTTTCTCAGAAATTTGCACAAAATAGAAATTTTGTAGGCTGTGTTAGTGGTTCTTTGTGGAGACAGAGTTGCAATAGCTTAAATGACTTCTTTTTGTCCAAAGTTAAAAAAACAGAAAAGACTTTTTAAGAATGTTGCATTACTTCACGTGATAGCGTGCGCGAATCACATCTTGTCACAAATTTTTTTTTATTTTTTTTAAGTTACGTATTCGTATCTAAGTACATTTTTTCCTTTTTCGTTTGTCTATAGCAGGGACATAAGTTTCGATATTTTGTCCCAACTTCTGGTGAGCTCTTCTCCACATACTTCATTTGTCTCCATTGTACTTCATTATGTTTTTCCTGTTAGATGTGAGGCATGCATCTAAGATTCATCAGAGAGGTAGCCGAATTCCAGCCACACTGGAAAAAATGCCTCTGGCAAGATTATGTTTGCAAATACCGAAAGGAAGTGACGGAAAATGTACATCTTAAGGCTCTTCAGCGCAAAACAAGAGCAACGCTGGAAGAGTATTGAGTTATAGGAAGAAGAAAGCAAACACAGCCTCCCAGTTTAAAAATAACAGCCGGATGTTCTTTTGAAAAGCCAAGCAACGTGACGCTTCGTTATTTTAAAACAGTTGAGGAGTTTACCTATCTCGATGTAAAGGGTATTTCATCAAACGCTCCTATCTTTAAATTAAAATAAAACAAAATGTGTGTGAGATATCATCGACATTTTTTATTCGTTTAAAAGGCCTTTCGATGCCAGTATGTATCGTTCAAATGTCCGTCGCGGCTTCTCTGGGTGGCGCGCATCCGAAATGTCCAATTTTCCATGACTATGGCGCATAAATCAGGCTGAATTTAACCGATGGCATGGGTTATGTTTGCTTTGAGGGCCGCTGTGGTTTGTGGCTTATTCGCATAGACCTGCGACTTTAGAAAACTCCACAAGAAAAAATCTAACGGGGTCGAATCGCACGATCTCGGTGGCCAGTACACATCACCTACATCGCTCGTGCAAAATTTCCAATGTGGCGTGAGCTGTGTAGCACGTAGTGCCGTCCTGTTGAAACCACATGTCGTTGGTGTTCATATCATCCAATTCAGGCCAAAAGAAGTTGGAAATCATTGACCTACAGGCCTGGCCAACGTCGTTCTTAAAGAAATATGGACCGATGACGCCACCAACCCGAAATCCACACCAAACAGTAACAGTGACAGTGACGGGATGCATTGGACGCTCTTGGATCTCATGTGGATTGGTTTCGTCTCAAATTTGACAATTTTGTTTTTTGACGTATCCATTCATCCAGAAATGGGCCTCATCGCTGAAGAAGATTTTTCGATGAAAATTAGAGTCAGTTTCCAATAAAACAATTTTATTATTTGCACATGTTGTTGAAGGCTATATCCATCCATGGTGATTTGGCAAAACAGACTGAATAAATGACAGCCAATTTGACAGATGTAGCTTCAACAATATGGCCGCTATGAACTGTCAAAGTTCAGAAGTCCCTATTGCAAGACCCTTTATATGTATATCAACTCCAAGCAATGACATTCTAGAGGAGATTCGACGAAAACTCACCCTAGAAAACCTCTGCTACTAGGTTTGGGCGAGACAAATTGGTGCAAAAATCCTTGCCCAAAAGACGAAATTCATGTTCTATAAAACACTGATCCTGCCAATTCTGCTTTGTGGCGCTGAGTGCTAGATGATAAGATAAGGAAAGAAAATCGGATATTGAATACTTTCGAGAGAAAAATTGTTCGTCGAACATATGCAAGGAGGGCGAATATAGGAGAATATACAACGGCGAACTCTAGGAGCTTAATCAAGATGTTGATATAGTTCAAAATGCAAAAACTCTAAATGATCTTCGAATCACAGCCCCCCAGGTTCCGAACGACATGTAAGACCGATCGACGAAAGCTATCGTGGATGTTAGAGCGTTTGATATGAAGAACTGGAAATACCGTGACCACGGTTGAATAATTGGAAAGCTGCTGTGTGTCATACACAAACCCTTCACAGGTCGAGAGCCTGTTAAGTAAGTAAGTAAATTTGCTAATTTTGTGAATGTGAATCCAACTTTTCCTTAAAAATTGTCCATTTCCAAGTTCGGAAAATGTTTAGCAACACTTTTGCGTTTCGCATCAATGATTGTTTAAAAAAAAAAAATAAATAAATATTTCCATATTATAGTCATCTTCGTAATCGTATTAGTAGTTTTGATTTACATTTGATCTGATTCTATTATATTGGTAATCGTCAATCCTCTGATTGAATATAACTACTAATTAACAGCATTAAAATAATTAGGGATCACAGTCTTTCGAATTATTTATTACTATCGGAATTCGATTAAACATCAAATTAAGCGATAATTCGTGAAATATTTTTGTAACATTACAACACATGTGTGTGCGGTTTCGATTAAATAGTTAAAGGAATAATGGCTCATTGGTTATGGTTGTGGTAATCACTCGTTTTTTTTTTAAATTTTTACATAAATTCCATAAATTTTATGCCACAAATTGTTTGTGATGTATCTTTGTGACCGAGTGAATGTTCATCACGCGCTGTCACAGTAATAAACAATTTTATATTTTCTTATCTGCAACTTTTAAAAATTTTCGAAATTAGTTAAATTTTTATGTGTTCGGAGATAATGGCTTTGGTATAAACTTCGAACTGAAGTAATAGTGAAGTTTTAAAGTCATCGTTAATAAAATAAGAAAACTATCTTTAAAGACAAGCCCTTCATATAGTGCGGAGTTTGTATAGCGCAGATGAAAATTTCTTCTACTAATTCAATGTCTGATTGAATTTTTTTATAGCATTTGTCTTCGAAACCTTAAGAAATAATCATGAAAAGTTGTTTGATGTTTTAAATCCTTTAAGAATGCGGGCTGTTAAATTGTTCGGGATTATAAGACGTTTGAGCATAAAAAAAATAAAGGAAATAAATTATTCAAGCACAGATTGATTCAACAAAAGAAAAACATTCTGTACCCAACAATCTGTATAAAAAAACGTGTGCAACATGCCTAGGCTGTTGTTATCCCTTTAATCCCGAAAACAAATATGTAGGCCTATGTGTGTGTGTATGGCAAATAAATTTACTTCCACCTAATAGCTCACCGTGTATCAATCTCCGTTGGGTTTGGGTGGTGTGTTAGAAATCCGTATTATCCTCGTACGGTTACAACACGCGATAAAAATTTGACTCTACGCTTGGAGGTTTCTGTGGAGGAAGGTATCGATTAATTTCATTAAGGTTATCCTGCCGCAACTCAGGAATTGTTTAAAATAGTCAAGAAGAGTGAGTATGTGGTTCGTAGATTTGAGAAGTTTGTAAATTTAATTAGGGAGGAACATTTGTGCATGTTATAAATAATGCTTCCAGATGCATTAATCTTCTTACGTGTGGGCATCACTGTTAGACATATTTGTAAGACATAAAGGGCAATCATTCTTCCCAAAATGTAAGGCTCTGAGGCCGGCAACTTTAATAGGCCTTAAGATATTAAGAAGAAAAAGTTTCAGGATGCCCAGAGGCTTAGGATCTTTCTCAATTCTTCAGGTTGTTGGATGATATGAAGAAATACAAATTGTATAACGCCGCCAGAACACTGATGCTTGAAATTATGGGTCGTATGTTCAAAACGCTGTAGCACCATCTTTCAGGAAAAAGTTCACTCCATCAAGATATGTTTCCACGGTTGTGTACGTAGATGCACTAACAGCAATTCAAAGTCGAAGGATTTTCCATTAAGCGTGATAGATCTTCAAAATGAAATAGACCAAGTTGTGTATAAGGTATCGCTTGATTCTTTATTTATGATTGAAGTAAATTTTATGGCATTGTAGATTGGTCGAATGATCTCCACTTCGTCGATGTGGCTTCAGTTGGACCATGACTTTAAATATGAACTGACAGCTGTCCCCGAGGGACAGCGCAAGTATAGGAAGACCGCGATTCAGGTGCCGCACGCAAGTTGAAGGGGGCCTCAACCAACTTAGCGTGCGAAACTGGAGGCAGCTAGCTAAAGATCGAGCTGGCTGGGGACGCTTGATGGTTGTGGCCCAGGTCCCCCGGACTGTAGCGCCACCTTAAATAAGCTGAATGTTTAAAAGCCAATCAATCACGGATGTCATGAAGGAATTGGAAGGAATGCTTCAGACGCATCGGCAAGGATGGATGGTTTCAAGCAGAAAATTGCCGAGAGTCGGAAGCAAGCTAGCTTAAACTTGTAGTATGACAAGGTTAAATGAAGAAGAGGGATCTGGTAGTTCGAATAAATTGATCGAAGAAGGTCTTTGAATCCCAGCCCTCAAGTTTGAGCGGGCAAGGTAGAGAGAACTTCCGTTTTAGCAATCGCGGATGCAAAGATGTCTAGCCCACTAACAGCAACTTGCTTGGGAACAAAGAATGTGGAAGACTTCGTTGTCTAAGGACTACGGCAGACATGGTTATGCAAGGTTAGGATCAAAGATTTGATTTATTTACATCTTCACATGCCATTCGAACGGAAGTGCAAACTTTTCTATGAACCATACTTCGTAAGAATCCTTTTTGATTTAGTTGACATTTTAAATCGTTCAACGGTTGCTGCCAACAAGGATATTCAGATTCCTCTTATCCTTGTTCCAACGCCATCTCTTATACACTGGCTGTATCACTTCCCTAAAAGCTTTTCCTGTGCGCAAGTTGCATTTTGTTTTGTTTTTTTTGCTTCTCACAATTCCCTACGATGATTTGATATAAAATTCGCTCCTGTAACGTTTAAATTCTCAGTCATATACGGCTCTCTATCGAATAAAGTCACGGTAATCGGTCATTAGTCGTGCGCGATTGAAAACCTACTATAAAAAAAAAAAAACAAAAACAAGGATATACATAAGGATATACCCATCCACATATACACACAAAGAAAGTACACTTTGTAGGCTACCCGTCACAATAGTACCCAAACCCTATCTATCGTCCATTCAGCTGTTCTTTCTCCAGACAGCACACACACCGTTGTTTGCGTATACAAATTTTCAAAGTGAGAATTTGAATAACGACAAGGAGCAATGGATTCGATTTTCTGACTGCTAGCGTAGGACTATCGACTCTGGGTAATGGTCGCGAAAATACACATGTTCAGGATATTATGGCATCAATCTAAATAACCCCTAATGACGGCATTAGCTCACCGATCTTCTGTGGCCCACAACCCTTAGCCTTGGAATTCACACTACTCCAGCGCCAGTGAGTGTAGGCGCAGCCAGATAATCCATCTAAAGTGCAAAAACCAAACAATAAAACCAAAGTGACAGCTGAAAAGGCCTCATTAGTCCTGACAGTGTTCTGTACGGGTTTGTTTTTTTTTTTTTTTTTCAGTTTTACGAGTGCCTTCAAGTGGAATACAATTTGTATCGTTATCGTCCTCAAAATGAGTTTGGATGGGTTAAAGTTTTTTTTTTTTTGTTTGTTTCCATTTAAAGAGTTTTCACTTTAAAGGATTTAAGAATACTTTGCGGGCGACTTGTACTTCGGGCGATTGTAGTCAAGGACATTTCTCTCACTAAATATTAAAAGGCAACTTTGAAAGATGAAGCAGACTTTTTAATATCCGGGTTATATCTGAGACGACAACAGCTTAATTATCCTTGTTCCCAGTGGCAGTTTTGGAATTCAGATTTTGAAATAGAGTCGATATCAAGGAGTGTGATTTCTTCTCAACTTCCTGTAAAGAGTTTGTCAACTCAGTTAAAGAGGAAATTCAAAAAGAAACAACAACAAGATATATGGATATTAATTTTTCATCGTACCCTCGGTGTTGTCTTCGTCTTCGTCGTTGTCGTCATTGTCGTGCGACTCATTTGCGAAAAGTTCTTCGTGCCGGAAGCAAGAGATCAATAAAGTGTTTTAAATATTCTACTTTTGAATATAAAAAATTATATTTTTTATTTTTTTTTACACACTAATATTTAGTGTGAAAAGTTCCGAAAAATTGGTGGATGCAACATAAATTTTGTGTTTTTATTTTTTCTTACAGGGAAAATAAGTGTTAAGGTCACATATTTCGCTGTGGAATATATATATTTTTAAAGTGCATAAGTGTGAAAGCATATAAAGTGTTCACATGATACTGATAGCTTTACAGGAATACCAAGAAAATTTTATAGAAATCAACAAGTGTTACAGGAGGAAGAGCAACATAAGGATTCCTCAAGATGGTAAGTGGAAAAATCAAACTGAATGATTTTGCTTATTTAAATAAGTTCTGGGAAAAATGTGTGAGTGTGCTGAATTGAAGCTGTACATTGCTTTTCATTTTTGAATAAAACATTTCTATTCTTCTTAGAGACTTTTTTTTTAATATTTAATTTCGAGGCTAACGACCTCTTCTTCAGTGTGGGCTAAATGAAGGCTTTTGTGTTTTGTAATCTTTTAAACTTGGAAATTTATCCAGAAATGGTGTTTCATATTTTCAAATTAAAGCATAAACGAATTAGGGTCATACATGACAATAGTAGAATATCTTTCCAAGGCGGGCAGAAACTTTGACCATAACCCTAAATTCTTCCGTCTTATAAGTTCATATCTTGCGTGATAGAAACTATAGGCTTCTCGAGAAAATGTTCTTCTCAGGGAAACTCACTACGTGCGCACTTCAAAACTTAGTAACTCAGTTAGTTGCCTTCCTAGACGTTGGAGAAACTTTTCACAACACATCATATAAGTCCACCTAATGAGCGCTAAGCAATATGGACATATCTTCTACAATTTGCAATTTGATTATGTCTGTAGCCTCTTGTTGTCTACAGTCTTCGTCAGTCCTGAATATTCAGGGTATAGATACTATTGGCAATTATAGTCAAGGGAATATTTGAAAGCACCGTTTCCAAAGAATAACAATACACACTACGAGGGCCTCTCTGCAAACCCCATTCATTATATCAGAATGCTAAATCCTATGGAATCATCCTAGATAGCATTATATCCTGGAACCTACAGATAGACGGAATTAAAAACAGCGCCACCTTGTGACTATGGACCTGCTGTCGAATGAAGGAAAAACTGGGGAAAATAGCGCAAGATGAAAAGTATAGCATGGAACTCATAGTGTCTACTCCCGTTGTTCTTTTGACTCTGTTCAATTGGTTGATGTTTTATGTTTAGCGGCATTGGTCTCCACAGACAGATTAAAGCAATGACTGTTGGCAAAGTGAGTGTCACGTTGATTTATGTCACGTTTTATATTTACAGATTGGATCCTTGTCGTATAGTAGGTATTAGAGGTGGCTCCTGGAAATATCCTAATTAGGACGATAGGCGTGCCCTATTTACACCACATCGAGACTGATTTCTTTGCTGAGGTGTGTATTTTATAGTTACTTTTGAATTGGTGTATCATCTTTTTGTCTGAAATCTCTTTAAGGTGGTTGAGGTAGTTCACATTGTCTTCCTTTATCTAGTGCCAGACATTGCCAGATGAATAATAACAAGGGTTTTGTTTTTATCTTCAGCTATGCTAGTACCTATATATTATGAAGGATCCTGAGCACAGTTCCCGTAAACAATTCCTATTGGAATGTGTGCTCTTTCCACGAGTAAATCCTAAAAAGCTTAACTTTTCCTGACTAATTCATCAGTTTTAGAGGCTGTGGTAACCAAATGACTGGTTGAATTGTCAATGAAAGTAGCTATCTTCTCTTGGACTGAGTGTAGGATGCTTTTGTTAAGTTACCTGCGCAACTCATTTGAAACTCAACTATCACTCCTTAAGAACAAATGTCATGCATAATTCATTTTTAAATTAACATTAGTCTTAAATCGTTTCCATTTACAAATACAATGTTACCTTATGCATTAAATATGCATCCTCGTTCATTGTAAGCTACGGTAGATGGCGTTGCTGTTAAGGTTTTTATTGGATTATGGAAGACTGTGGTAGAGCCTAATAACATGATGGGTTTTGTAGCCTTGAAAGTGATGCATGGACCATAACAATAAAATCTCTTGCATTAACATGAGTACCCCGTAAAATTGCATAACTTTTACGATTCTTTTATTTTCATACGGAAAAAATGTACTTTCGAGAATACCTGAGCAATACATTGGAACTGTTGCCATATTTTATCACGTATACACAACAACTGACACATTTAGTATTTGAAACAAAAATCTTGAGTCTTATTCCGTTAAAAAAGAAATAAACTCCATTTAGGTATAAACGAGTATGTTAACCGAGCAATTATTCAAATCCTTTGTATGCTTTTGTTTTATGATTCATAAAAATACAAACTTTGTATTCAGAACTTAAAAAAAAACTTTATCTGTTTCTCGATTCGCCTTAATCGCATTGTAAAATGAAAAGTTTGTGCATGTAAACCAAAAGAAATAAAAACACAAACCATTACAAGATTTTGAATGTTTCCATAAAGATTCAGTTGGTAGAATGGTAATTTACCGTCACATAAATGTCATCACACCGGTTGTGGGAAATAATTTCATTTCATTCACCACGAAATCCAAACATCAAAACAAACTTATCCAGGCTTAACAATGTCAAAAGAGAATAAGATTTTATATTTATTTAATTTGGAACCGCCTCAATGGCGAACAGCCGATGGCGATTGCCAAATGAAAGGAAACTCTGACACCCACTAATAGAAAAAAAATGAAATATTAGATGTTCAAGTAGGACGATCCCTGCTAAATGGCCTATCCGGTTTATTTAGTGCAGTACCACTGTACCAGTGTGGCTTTCGATCCGCCAGATGCACGATAGACCAATTATTCACATTGTAAGACCTTCATCGCCAACTTATCCAATTTCTGTTGACTCTTTGTTTAATATAACATCTCATTGGTTCCATTTCCCAGATTCGATGTCAGCGAAAGAACCAGTGAGAGCTTGCTGCGTCCTTTCGATAATGTCCAAGTCATCTGCGTAACTAAGTAGGTAGTTGTATTGGTTTGTGGAAAATGGTGTCCGATGTGTTTACCTGGGAATTTCGCATTATTTTCTCCGGCATTATCTGCATAACAGTCCATCGCTACCTCTAGAGGTATTGAACGTCTTATTGGTATAAATTCCGACCTTGGCGGGGCAGCAATCGTTCTGCACACTCGTAGTCTACAGAAATATTATAGCAACATCTTCATCACCAAAGTTTCCCCACTATGGTGTATATTTCTGTTTTTGGAAAGTGATTTGGAAAGTGAAACGTTGAGTTACCCTCTTAACCCTTTTATATAATTTTCGGATATCTCTCCTGCAGAAACATCCCTGCATCTTCTCGATCTTATAATTTATTTGCTCCTTTTCTTTCGTCTCTGTCTGCACTTTCCTGTGCACATTGAGCATCAAACCAGCGGTTTCTCACAACATTCTTGCTGGCAATGCTGTCACAGGTCTTCTGCGCTTTATGTTAGGTTAGGTTGTAGGGGTGGCTGCACTTATGTACAGCCTCACTCGGATCTCAATGGATCCGTTGTGTTCTCCGATATGGTGTGGGATACCTTAAATAGATGGAACAGATTATTATTTTTATATGTTGGCCTCCCTGAACCAACCCAAGTTCCGAAGGAATTGTAGGATAGTTCTCAGTGGCTTGCTTGACAGTTCGCCCAGATCACTGAAGAACCGTTCTCCGAGGATTGTCTTTCTGTTTCTGCTAAGGCTTGGGCAATCGTATAGAAGGTGGAATGTGTTGCCCTCAGTGGCTGCGTCGCCACATCCTCTGCGCTTTATGTTGCTGTTAGGAGACGTATCGAGAACTTAAGGGGAAATTCGATCAGCAAAAGCTTTTGTGGTCGGTTGCAATTGCCCTCTCTCAACATTGAAAATTCCTTTTTGATGTTTGCAACTCCTCTAAAACTTAGGAGGAGTGCCTAACGTCGATTGCAACATGATTGATTTGATGACGAAATTTGGTACTACATACTACCTTTGTTTGCCCTGCGGCAAAATCAATAGGTCTGAGTCTGTCTTGGGAGGTTCTGTCTTTCATGCTCTGCCTTTTAATTGTTCTACTATACTCCTCTACTTGCAAACCATGTTGAATTGATGCGAAATTTCTCTTTATAACGTCAACCTTACTGAAAAAAATTTAACAATTTAAATTGTACACCCCTAATGGGACAACGATTGTGTGTCGTCGACAAACAAAGAATCATCCCAATCCACCAGCAGGATGCCATCTTCTTAACCTTAATTTTATGATTAAAAGTTTTCGTGAACCTTGAAAAATCCTTAGGATAAGCCGGCATGAAAAGAGGACAAAACCAAACAGACCGTAACCGATCCTCAACCCCGAATATTATTTTTGAAACATGGGAACAAAATTTACATACCTATCCATACAAACATTGCTTTTACTATTTTATGTCCTAATTTACCCAAAAATTGTTGTGCCCAATAAATAACTCGACATATGTACAAGTATGTATGTACCATCTAAAGTCATTTTCATAACTTACAATAGCCATCCCATTTATTTCACATTTCATAGTTTGCGATGCCCAATAAATCCATATTATTCGGCAAACAACCAGGGTGTATACCTAACGTGAAATGAATAATATTTCGTTCAAATAAAATAAAAATAAAAAAACAAAAAACAAAAAGGGATTTTCCACTCCAGTGCACAGAGAAAAATAAAAATACTTTTCCCCGCACGATGGGAATTTAATTTTTCCATCAACGAATCGAAACGTCAAAAGTTTTGTTTTTTTAAGCCAAACAGTCTGAGGTTAATAAGCGAATCGTTCAGGAAAAAAAAAAAAAATATCTTTTAGCCGAAAACAATATCCTTTTATGGAGTTTTATGGTTTCGCTTAAAAAAAAAAATAAAAATAAAAATAAAAAAAAAACTTTCACTTGTTATAACTTTTTTTCTCGTCTCTTTTTCTGTTGGGCAGAGAAAAATAATGAAAAAGAATTTGAATGCAAAAACAGGAGCTCAAAGGATCGTCATATACCTATACATAAATTGTTTGAAGCAATTTTTCATATAACGAGAGAATAAATGGTTTTTGGTGGGTGGGCGCTGTGTATTCCCCAAAGTTCGAGAGAATGTTTGCTTTGGAAACTCCACAAAGGTCTACAATATACGTAATTAATAGTAGAAAATTGAACTGAAGTGCAATTGTTCAATTAATGTCAAGCAGCCTAGTGTCAAGTACCAATTATGAATTTAAATACCTATAAATTGGCTAATTTGTTTTGACAATTGTTTGTGAGCACGGAAATTAGCTCTGTTTTGATAGTTCCGGTTTTTTTAATTGAAATTCATACGTATGGTATTTTCCCATTTGAATGCATTATGTAAATGGAACTAGACCGATTCAGACAGTTTGGAGTGAGTAAAGTTCAATATGCCGTCAGGCAGAATGATTCATTCAACTCGACTCATTTGCAAAATATGATCGAACGAAAGCATGCATGTTTGCCCGTTAATCAAGAAATGAGAGAGCCTTAACTGCGCCAACTATAGACGCATAAGTCTCTTTAACATTGCTTACAAGATCTTATATACTGTGTTGTATAGAGGCTTTTATAAACAATCTGATTGGTGCATATTAGTGTGACTTAAAGCCAGGAATGTCCACCACCAACCAAATATTCACAGGAACTTCAAATCGCTCTTGAAAGAGTTGTGCCGAAATCAAACGCCGAGACCAGGAGTACAATCTTTCTAAAGTTTGTGCAATACGCTGACGATGTTGACATGAATGGGAGAACGCCTCAGAATATCCATAGCACGCTCCTGAGTAATGAAATAGAAGCGGCGAATATGGGTTCAATGGTTAACGAGGACAAAATACATGCTGTAAACAAAAAAGAATAGCTAACGCCGAAATTTCGGTCAGAACATCACGTATTAAGGGACTTTGTCTACCTAGGCTACACAGAATAACTTTTGCCAATCGCTGTTTCTTTGGGCTTACAAGTACTCTCTATTGATAACTAAAGTGATTCTATATACATGATCCCAGTCCTGTTTGCTCTATGGATTGGCGGCATGGACTTTGCCAAGAATGGATGAGGTTACCCTTTCTTGTTAAGAGGGAGACCCTGATCCACGGTCCCGTCTGTATAGACGTTGAGTGGAGCAGAAGATACAGTGAGGAACTGTATGAGTCCAGGTACATCGACTAAGATGGATAGACCTCATGAGAAAACCAATTCGAGGTGGGCACCCTCATGTATTCAAACAATGATGAGTTTCTTTTGACAAATTGCAAAATGATGGATAAAGAGTTGTGAAAATCTCTGTCAGCTAATGTAACAATCCATCAATTCCTTGCACTTTTGAGATTTCAGCTTTTCTCAAAAACCTCCAACAAGCAGATATTCCTCCTCTGCGAGGGTTTATGTAAGCATATATCACGCTTTTCTAGTGAGAATCTTCGCATAATTACTCAAATTCTACCGACTCGCGATTAACTTTTATTTAACTTTAAGCTCAGTTTCCTTGACTTCACAATT
Source organism: Criorhina ranunculi (assembly GCA_951813785.1). Classification (NCBI taxonomy): domain Eukaryota; kingdom Metazoa; phylum Arthropoda; class Insecta; order Diptera; family Syrphidae; genus Criorhina; species Criorhina ranunculi. Next base: position 17,928,485 of record OX638381.1, read on the forward strand.
GTCCTCCAATACATATGTGTATCCAAATTTATATCAAGTAAACACTTACGAACACCCCCATTTCCATGCTAACGAGTGTTTTCCTAGACTTGTTGGCAATAAAATCCCCGTTTGATAATTCTTGCTCCTTCACCTCTATGTGTATCACATTACCTCAAATTGTGAACCGCAACTCCCTGCATCGGATTAATTGAGGCAAACATGATGAATGGCCCTGAATGTAACAACATATGCTCAAAGTCATATGTTTGTGCCAAGATAAAAGCAATCGAATCCATCAACAATGATCGACTACCACGGATGAAGGAGGATCCCTATCCGTACCACTGTTCCATTAATGTTGCTTGAAGTTTACCAATAAATTGATGGAAATTCTATCCAGGACTCTTGGTCTTATAGGTTTTTATCGGAGCTACCACAGACGCCAGCATACGCCTGGGTTTTGAACTTTCTTAATTTATGGGGTGTGTGCGTGCGTGTTTGTATGTTGTACGCACAGCAGTGAAGTGTCGTTAGCTAGATTAGGTGTCGTGTATCTGAGAATTTTTGGGGTGAACCTTTTAAAATTTTAATTTGAATCCTTAATTTCTGTTTGATGTTATACTGCTACACTAAGAGAGTGTGTATATGTTGATGTTTGATGTTTAAATTATAACGTGATTGCGTTTAGAAATTATCCTATTTATATTCATATAGTCCCTTTGTTTTTGTCTTTTCAGTATGGATTCGTTAATTACGCTCTGGAGCTGTTGGTCCTGAAACACTTTGGCGAATCAATATGGGAGCAAATAAAGTAAGTTTCTGGGATCATTGCTGTCCCTTTTGGTAGGAAATAATTAAGTGATTGACCATCGGACAGTGGACACACAACTACAACTATTTTTGTCGTCCCAAAGGAAATGTTAGTGATAGTATTGTCCTAAGTGTGTTTGATACCTGAGAGGGGTGGACGACCATAAAATTGCGAAAATTCCTTTTCCATCTGATTTACTTGATTATTAAGGTTTCCCCTACATAAAATCCTATTCCTGGGATTTATGCCATGTGTGGCTTTATGTCACAGTAGCCCTTACTTAACAAGTGGGTGTGTCACAATAAATTATGGAATATTATGCGACTGAAAGAGTTTTGTTTGCTGGTTTGGTTAAGCGAAAGTGTTTTGTTGTGTCCAAGGAGCTAGTCGCCAGGAAGGCGAGCAGTCAAATGGATTCCTAGAATTTATTATTCAATCAGATACAAGTTGACATAAGTTATTTCGCAGAGATTGTGGTTGTCATTTTATGTGTGTGCTTGAATTTTCATAGAAACCCAATCGACAGAGTATATATATACATATACTTTGAGGCTTTGAGTCAAAGCGGCTTTGGTGGGATAATAAGAAGAAAGACGACAACAGTTGAATTTGGGATAAATCCATATGAAAGCAGTAATATGTTATTCGATTTAGTTAATTGATTGGTAGAGGAAGTAGTAGTTGGGGATTTCTTTTAGTGTTAATTTATAAGAGAGTGTGTAGTAGAGAACAGTAAAGTCAATAAATTCTAGAATTTGTTATAGCTTTTTATTTATGACAGTCAACATCAATAAGTAAGTGTAATTATACTTCAATCATCCTTTTGTTATTTGAATAGTGCTGACAAGAAATGATCTCTAAGCTGCTATAGTTTGTTGTCTTTTATGTTTACTTAAACGCAAGTGGGACATCTACTCAAATGTCTGCACAGTAAGGTGGTATTTAAGTTTCTGTTAGAGTTAATTAGCTGCTATTAAATTTTATAAATTAATATGTAGAGATGTGCTTTCTGTACCAATCGCAAGGAAGCAGGCTGATTAGTGCTGGTAAACCCTTAAACAACTAAATGTGATTGCCTTTGCCAAAAAAATACACAAACGTTAATGTCAAACCCATGAGTTGGAAAGACAAAGCGCTTCTTTCTTGTTAACAAAGCAAAGTACTTTACTTAAGTCTTACTTTGTCGAGAATGTCACATTACTGTCGTAGATGAAGATCATCAAGACGAAATCGAGATATTAACTTGAATGTATACTAATTGCAATGACAGCTCTACCACTCAAAACCAGCTCACAGTGAAAAAGACATTTTCTTGCTGAATTTTATTTTAGGAAAAAATTCGGTCGGAATGGTGAAAGGATGATTTGTTCGTTTCTAGATCACTGCTGTTCTATTAATCCCGCAAATCGATTTATTCTGCATCAAAGACCACTCAAGCAGTTTTTCCATCCCTACCTATTAATTGATAGATTCACGTGTGATAGAAACGATTAAAGGTTGCAACCCAAAGCCAAACACGAGCTTATATGAACAAACACTTGACAAAAGGAGTAACCCAATACGTATAGAAATTTATTGTGAAATACTGGTAAGGTAATACAGTAATATTGGATACTAATGGTACATAACTTATTTTTCAACTTTTAAAAGAGTTTTTCTGAGCAAAAAGTTTCGAATGTTTTAAATAAATCAGCGTTGGTTGATTTCTTAGATCTTTTATCGATAATAAGATGAAAATCAACTTCCTGATTCTTTATGTATAATAGAAGGGAAGTAAAATATACTTTTCGATTGCTCAAAGGATGTGTATGTCTCCTTCGAGACTAGGAAGTGACATTTTCAAAGCATCTGTTCAATCAGCAATAGTATTTGGCATAAGACCTATTGAACTTTCCTTTTGCACATCTTTCCTTTGAAATTCAAACCAAAATGAAACCAAAAACTAATCGTTTCCCTCAAAGCTACATGAGCAAAAAAAAAAAAGGGTGTTGCTAAGCATCCTTGTAAGCCAGTGTGAGCTGACAATTTAGCCTTCTAACAACCTTCAATCAGCATATCATTTTATGTATCAAATATATACATATTATGTAGATTAAATTATTGAACACTTGAGCTTGTGGTTATAGCAACAGCCATTTGTATATGTAAAGGATACAAAATTTATTTGCAATAAAGTTCAAATTTAATTGGTTGTACTCGTACCTACTTATGAATTTTTATAAAATCGTTTGAGTTTTATTTAATGACTTTTTCAAAAGATTGTATAAACCATGTGGCTAAGTGTAAGTCCTGATAGTGTGGGTTATGAATATTCTATCTATCTCTCATGATAGGCTTTCTTGTCCTTCTGAAATGTTCGTGGTCTTGTCTTGAATAGTTTTTGTACTCAAAATATGCCCTTTCTTTGGTATACAGTTCGGTTGACTTTGACGATGAAATGGTTTTGCCTTTTCTTGTAATGGTGAGCATTTTTTCATTCGGAAAGCCTATGTTCCTGCTCTTTTCATTCAAAGTTTTTTTCTACATCTTCTGAGTTGAGTTTTTATGTTTGAAAAATGCTTCAATTGAACACGTTTAAACTTCTTGTGCAATTTTCTTGCACTTGGTTCCGTATTTCATCCAATTCGGACCTTCAATACCCGATTCATTGAAAGAAAAAGAAAAACTTGCTACTTTAAGGGATTTCTGAAATCTTCAAGTCTTTTACTTCATAGTTATGTATTTAAATCAGTTACTAAATGGTCTTAGAATCTGGATGGCACTCATTTTCTCTCGATTATAAGTTTGAATTAAAAAAAAAAAAATCATTAACAATTTCTAATTAACTAGTTGCTAAATCAAAGGATGTGTTAAATTTTAACACCTTGAAGTAAAATATAATTGAAAGGTCCTAAAATTTTGAAAAGGTAATCTCCTCATTAGGTCGCCCGGAGCTCCTTAAATTCCTCCCTTGAAGGTGTGTTTCTCTGGTGCTTTAATGTTAAAAGCTTTTATGGATATAACGTGACTAATGGTATGAAAAAAGGGTAGTAATATGGACATTGAAGGATTATAATAACAACACCTGAGGTGTAATGGCAACATTTGTCAAACTCTTGTAATTTACTAAGAAAGACGAGTTCTCTGCAATTTACATATAGATTTAAAGCTCTGCTTTGCTTAAGATCTGAAGTCTATTACGTTTCTATGCTAAAAAAAAACCTTCACTAGAACCCAGACCGCAATGAATTTTCTCTGATCAAGGAAGATAGATTCCTTCTCTCGACTACAAAAAAAAAAAAAAAATAAAATCAATGAAGTCTTTTTATTTCAGACTCACTTCAGAAGCTATCCTTTTAGTGGTCGCCGAAGCTTAGTGGTTAGTGCGTTGGACTACTAGGCGAAAGGGTACAGGTTTGATTCTTAAAACTACTAAACATTTTTTGTCATGAAAATTCTTCTGAATTCATCGTTCGGAGTCCGCAATAAAACTGTAGCTTCCTTACATTCGTGCGAAAAAATACCTATAACATGGACAACATGGTTGGTGTGAGAAGCTAGGCCTTGGCTCCCTATGAGGTGTCGCGCCAAATATTTTTATTTGTTTTTTATATCCTTTCAGTAAATTGTCAGCAAATTTACCTCGCTGCCATCCACTTAATTGAATTATCCGACTAAAGCTTATCATTGGCTGACACAAATGGAGAAATGTAGGTTCTGACCTAATAACAACTGCACCTTATAAGCAGCATTGGATGCTTTTCTTTAATAAAATATTGCGAATTTGAAGTGACACTTTCTCGCGGCAAGCTATTAACAAATGGCAGCATTAAGAAAAGTGAAACACTTACCAAACGCAGTAGGGAGAACGCACGATTGGTGGAGTAAAATAATTGTGAGGATAAGGAAAACTGAAAAATCTATACGTGCTATCCACTGACAGAAATGACGTCCCACGCTGCCTACATTCATTTAATTGTGAAGTTTTGTATGCTTCAATTAAATCTTCCTCTTTTCATCCTCATTTCATCTTATCTCAACAGCCCTCTACTTTCAAGTTGTATCTGCAATAGAAATCCCGATGACCATGACTCAACAAGCAATCATCGTCTGTGTGGCCTGTAAATCTCTAAATCTTTAATGTGATCCAGGGGATATCTTCCAATTGACATGCATTTTCCCAATCCACTTTTTTTCTTCATAAGAATTCATGTGTGTACAGTAGTTTCAAGCATTTACATAAAATAGTCATAAAAAAGCACACATATAAAAACATCTCATGCATGAGTGACCCAACTGGATGTCCTAGTCTAGTGCTGCTAACATGAAAGAAAAAAAAAATCCCAATTTAAATTCTTTTACTAAAATTTCAAACTCATATTTCATTCTATTGCAGACATTAGGAAATATCTTCTAGGCGAAAATCGATTTGCGAATAAAATCTATCTTAGCATTGATATTGTTCAAGGACACCCTTCACCCCCATGAAAGTGTGCAATTTTATATTTGAAAATTCATCGGTAAATTTAAGCTCTCAAATATAAATAGAAGAATATTGATTTTCCTTCATTTGATGGTGATAGCGGCGGAGAGATGGAAATGGTGTGGAGCTGCTGTCGGGTCCATTTATCAATTATACGATACTTCTCTTCTGTGGAGGACCCAAAATAGTATAGCCGGCTGGTGGCAAACCAATACATTTTTTTTGGCACACTCTCCTCACACAGTATTATTAGGATGAGTCTTTATTGAGTGCAGTAAAACAGTGTGATACTTTGTAAGTTGCATCAAGGACTTTTGGTTATTTGCTTTTGCATTAAAATTATTAGAAATTGCTTGCGGATAGATAAAGTGAAAAAGTGTCAGTTTTTTAGAGGCAGCTGTCTGCTAAATGACTTTTGTCGATCTGTTAACGAATCGCGTTTTGATCGGTCCAATGCTCTTCGGACTTTCGAGCAGACAACAATAACCCTAGCTATTTATTTACTTACTTAATGGGCATTCGACTAGTAGAATGTCTCTGCCTAAGACACTGTAGAGTTCTGTCCTGGTTTCAGTCTTTTAGGCTCGAATTCGCTGTTGTATCCTCTTTTCCATTCGATATCCTCGTACATATGTGGGACAAAATATTGTCCGTATGCGGGTTATAAAGGGTGATGAGGACTTATGTCTAGCGAGTTCTTCCGCCTTTTTGTCGCTTTCATTATTCTTATTACTGGGAACCCCAGATAATTGTTATGCGTTTCTAGCTTAACGGTGTTTAGACATTATTTGCTTGATTTGCTTAAAGAAGGTTTAATCTGTTGCTTCCCCTGTCTGATGCATTTTGATTGCTTCCTTAGGATCTTTTGGAAAAATGCAATTTTGTTGAAAAGTAGTATCTTCTTCTGGTAAATTTAAAGAGGAACTTCTTATTTTCCTATTTATAAAGTTACTGCGCATTGAAAATTAAACTTGCTTGATACAAAGAATCACAGACATAGCTGAAATACGCGTTGCGAATCATCATCTACTTTGATCATCCTCCAATAAAATATTTTATTTTACAGAATACATATACACAAAAGTAACTTCGTCGTCCTGTTTAGATTCTTTATTTTTTTTTTTTTAGCTCCGGAACATTTTTTTCCGCGTCACGAGTCATATTTCATATTGAACGTGTTTAACCAGCCAAAAGAATACCTGAACGTTGTCGACTGTTTTCGTGTTTGCATTCCGGCTTTATCCCTCTGTGTAGTCGGAGAGCTTTCAGAAAACATAATAAAAAATGAAAATATGTCGATTTCTAACACTCCTTCTCATCTCCTCTTCATCTCATATCCTCTTCAGCAACAGATTCCCTGTATTATGCTGCAGCTAGAAATGATTTTTTTTTTGTTTTTGCTTTCGTGTTTTAATGCAAAAACTTTTTGCATTTTTTTTTCCTGTTCACTTTCCAAGAAGACGGCGGAAACGGGGGGAATCAGCCGATTTCATAAAAGCAACAAACTCTGCCAGTGTGTATAAAGGTAAGAATATTCAAGCTCAGGAATAAGAGGAGCCATTTGTTTGAGCTGTTTTCCCCTGTAGCAGAGTCGAAGGAGGTTTTCTTTGTCTGTTTGTTGATAGGAACCTTTTTGGAAAGCGAAATTAGAATTTCGCTTCAATTTAACAATGTGAAAGGAGTCCTGTGCAGAATAGTGTGGATGTGAGAATATGTTAAAATCTAATTACAGTGTCTTTTGAAAGAAAGAAATACAGGATTAAACCGAATTTTAATTTGTTTTTAAAATATTTTAAACTTAAATGGAATTCAGACTAAGTATGTTGGTTAACAACGGTAGTGGGTTATTGAATAACTTTTATAAAAAATACCATTGAAATTTGTGTATTTGTGGTGAAGTTATGAGCACACAGAAAGAAGAAAGATCACTTCAAAAACGAATACATCCGATCACTCTGGCTTTGAAATTTTTGTGAAAACGTTGAAATATTGGAGCTAGCTCCATAGGAAATAGTAACCTGTTCAGGCAGTCAAGCAGTTCCTCGTTAAATCAAAGATTATTGGTCAACGCCTCAAATAACTTAACTCCATCCAATACCACTCCAGAAGACCCTAGAGACGAAGAAGTGCATCTTTCAAATTTCAATATTCAAGGATAATAACTAAGAAACAGATGAACTTACACTATAAATACTATGGCTCCTGGCCATAACAAAAAGAGACCCAACATCCGACTGCTTATAGAGCACTGACGAACCACTGTAACATTGGCATGATGGCAGTAGATTTCAGTTACCGGAGCACAATTTAACTAGATGCTACAGAGATGGAGAAGATCAGAAATTAGTTTGCCATTATCCTGCATTTCAGAGACGACGCCTTTGCTGTCTATAGGCAGGAATTTATTAAGAATCTGGACGGTCTGTTGAAGCTACAACTTTAAGTTCTAGGGTTTTTCATATCTAATGTTCTCCGCTTTCTTTTACTTGAAGTGTCTGAATGTAGGGTTGCTGATGTCGCTGCCTGAAATGCGGTAACAGAAATGTCCTAGAACTCAACCACTTAAAGCTTGAATCATGTTGTTGGTTCCGAGACGATTGTCTTAAGGTAGACATCACAATAAATTATCTGATATCAGAAAGGTGACAGGTTTTTCGTAAAATTTTATTTGGTAGCCTTATTGATCATCCTGATGCCGCACTCCTTAACGTTAATGTGGTTTCTTTTATCGCGTCTTACAATATAACTCCTTAAGCTCTGCGTTATGCTTTTTATAACCTTTTCAAGTTTCACGTCATGCAAAAACAATTTTCTTAATTTTCACCATTGCATTGAGCTCCTTCTGAGGGTTGACGTGTAGTTCCTGAAACCTCTTGCTTTTGTATCGACGGACGTAAAGCAAATTGTACTTTGACCATATGCGGTTCCTACTCATACGTTATTTCAAATGCCTAGAAGCTAAATTTTTTGAATCATCAATCTGGTTGAGTAATCAATACAGGTCTCGTATTCAAAACAAGGTAGGTACCTCCAAGGATTAGTTGATTGGCGTTATAAAAGTCCACTAATTGTTTTTGTCTACATTCGCATTAAAAAATTCCCAATTAGGATAATGATGTCTTCTGAGTATCAAGCTGTTCGATAAATTTTCTACCCAGTCACAAATAGGCTTTCGAAAAATGTGTTTTTGGATGGCACGTTGCGAATGAGAATCAACGTTGGATTTTAATTACACACTTTTGAAACAGACTGTCTATAACACTTGAGTGTAAGTATCCTTTTTCCTCAACAGGGCACATGGTTCCTTTTTCATCTTTTTGTTGTACATATCCTTCATTCTTTCTACTAGGATTAATCCTTTGATAATGACTCTCTTATGTATACGTTTCCAAGACGTGCGCTCAATTAAATATTCCTTTCCCAAGGACCCGAGCAATTGCAATAGGTATCTTGCACAATCACAAAGGAGATTGTCATAAGGTTAATTTTTAAAACAAAATTCAATGCGATATAGTTTATTTAAAAAAACAACTTGTTAACATTTTTGTTTTTCTTAAGCAGTTGGTGGATCGTAGAGTTCCTCCCATTTCCATTCACTCCAAGGAACGCAATTCTTTTTCGAATCCAAAAATCCATTTTGATCGGGACAAACAACAGCTTGGGCGTCACTGCCAGATATTTGGCAAAGCCAATAGCGAGTGGGGTCAAAGTTATTACGGAACTTTGCAGTTTCTACATTGAGAGGAGTGCAAATTGGCTGACCATCGGTATGGGAGTAATCAGCCGAGGACAGCGCAACTACTGCTACGAATACGACAAATGCCAAAACTGTAATTAAAGATATTTTGTGTTAAAATTTTAAAATTGCTTAAAGCAGGAGGGAAACTCTTACCAGCTTTCATTTTTAATGCAAACGGTTTTATGATAATTTCTTTGAGGAACTCTGGCATTATATAGTTGTCCAAGGTAGACAGCCACCTAATCAATGGTAGTTTAGATAACGCCAACAAGTGTGCAATGTATTCGTAGTAATCATAGCGAGTGACAATAGTTTAATCTCTGATCGAAGATTATTTTTTAATCAATTTTTATTTATTTTTTTTTTTCAAAAATGACGGTTTTCACGTTTGCCCATGATAATGTATTCAAAGTCGAAAGTTTTAAGTTAACAAGCACGCGTACACCGTGAGAGATAGTGACCTTGGTTTGACTTGTATCTAACTACAGAGCGAATAAATATTTTCGTAGTTCTTGCTAAAGAGCTGACTAAGCCTACCTAACCAAGTAAAATTGACTTCGAGAGATCTGAAGACCATTCAGTGACTATGTTAGGATTAAGAAAGTTATGACTAACATGTCCTGTTTTCATATAAGTATACTTGTACTAGAGTGCAGAAGGTACCGCTATTTTCGGCAGTAGATAGATAATTTTTTTTAGCTTCTTGGTATACGCGATAGTCACCGTGGATCAATGGTCGGTACGGTGGTTCGAGTCAGCAAAAACAATGAGCTATGTCAGGCAAAGTCAAGCCTTTCGAGAGTGTAATTCGTCATGAAAAAGCTTCTCAATTCGGCTGCCAGAGTAGTCAGTAAAAATCTGTAGGTCCCATTTGTGCAATAATTGTTATATTAGTATAAGTACAACATGAATGGTTACGAGCAGCTAAGCCTTAGTTCTTTACGTGCTTGTACTCTAAATATGAGTAAATATTTGTAAGTTTTTAGTGTACGCGTTTGTGTTTTGTTTTGTGTCACACCGATGAGTTCGAATTTAAGGACAATATTGACTGAAAGACCAACGAGTTCCAAGTCGATACTCACCATATTTTCGTCGACTTCAAAGCCGCATACGACAGCATTCATCGCATTGAACTATATAATGCGATGGCCGAATTCGGGATCTCGAGAAAACTGATCCGGTTGTGTCACGTCACGCTAGAGAACTCGCAATGCACCGTGCAGCTTGGAAACAGAACCTCCGAGTTATGCCAAACATGCACCGGATTTTGGCAAGGAGACGCGCTCTGGTGTGACTATTTTAATCTTGTGCTGGAGCAGATAGTGCGAAAGGCAGGCGTAAGCACAGAAGGCACTTTGTTTAACAAATACATCCAGCTGCTGGGATATGCAGATGATATCGACATCATCACCCGTTCCTGGCATGCCATTATTGAGGCTTTTACAGAAATAGAAGAACAAGTCAAATGTGTTGATCTCATGATGAACGAGGATAAAACAAAGTAGATGCTGTCTGTACCAGAAACCGATCCGTCGAACACCGTCTAGGTCAAAACCAAACAATTGACAGCTATAATTTTGAAGAAGTGAATGAGTTTATCCACCTCGGGACAAATATAAACTCCACAAATGAAACCCTAGTGGTGATTCGACGAAGGATAACCTTAGGCAACCGCTGCTATATAGGTTTGTCCAAACAACTAGGGTCCAAACTCCTAACTCAAAGGTCCAAAATCATGCTCTATAAAATCTTGATCTTACCAGTCTTGCTTAATGGAGTTAAATGCTGGACAAAAAGTAAGACAGCAGCTCTTGGGATCCTTCGAAAGAAAACTTCTACGTCGAATATTTGGTCCTGTCTACAAGGAGGGCGAATGGAGGAGAAGCTATAACCGCGAACTCTACGAGCTGTACAAAGATGTGGATGTAGTCCGGAAGGCAAAAATTCGTCGACTGAAATGGCTCGGGCACATCGAGCGAATGGACGTGTCCGGGACCGTGAATGATGGAAAGCGGCATTAGTTCAGTCTCAGACCCTCCAAGGGTCGCTGGCCTGATAAGTATGTAAGTGGGCTGATATTATGCCAATGCACTCAAGTTTTTGGAGTTTTTGTATAGGTCTTTTCAATATTTTCTTGTCACACTATAGATGAATGCGTTATTGCTAGAATTACGGCAGTGAGGTAACACCAGTAGATCATGTTTGGTCTTAGGTATAAAGACATATGACGATCTTTCTTTCTAACCAAAGTTTTTTTCCAGATGGATGCTTGATTGATTTAAGTAATCATTTCGTTCTTCCAGTCCGTCTAAGTCGATGTAGATGGCATCATCTATAATAGGCGTATATGTGCCCTAGTGTGGCTTTTCTCATGACATGTACTTCCTTATCATAAATAAAGGCAGATGGAATTGATTAAAACAAATACTTGTTTGGTTCGCTATTGTGCAATCTTTTCGATAAGAAACCGAACAAAAGTTAAATTTGAAATTTATCTCATGAGTGCAAATTTTGGTCGAAAAAAAAAAAAGATTGCAAATATTGTAGGAAATGTGTTCTTTAATCAGACTTAGGTTCGATTAGGAACTTGATTTGTTAGCAATTTCCTCTAGCATTCTTTTAAGGTATGAATGTCTAATAGTTAATTAAATATGATGACCGGGAAACTAGATAACAATTGCGACATCCGGTGTTTTTTTTTTTTAAATTCGAATAATAATATTAGAGGCAAGTGCAAGCGTCATGTGCCAACATATTTCCACGTCTTTCTGACCAGGTCGTAAATTGCGTTTGATGTTTGAGTTTGTCTAGCTTTTAGTAGCTTTTAGAACGCGGTTACAGTTGTCATATACAGCCATAGCTTAAATATTATGGTAAGGTTACTAGATTTAAAGAGCCTTAACAGACTGTAACAGACTTTGTTGACTTTCAGCAGTCCTGGCGTATTTATTTATTTATTATCAGCTGCTACGATTGACCCATGGTACATAGTTGAAGAATTGCAATACTTCCAATTCAAGCTCCACTACCCTGATAATAGTACCAACGTTAGATGTTCATTCACAGACGATGCCATTATGTAATTGATTTTTCCTGCATTAATGGTTAGTCCCAGAATCGTACCGGATGAAGGAATCTTATACGGCGGATTCGGATCTTTTCCGATAGTACCAATTGTTACTGTACAAGAGCCTCGAATTACTTTCTGCAACGCCAGAATCTATTTCTTTGTCGGAAGTTTGTTTGTTTTGATAGCCATCCTACAATTTTAACTTCGCTTGTTAGCTATTTTTGAATCGAAGAATCAGTATTTAGTCACGTGTTCCAGATATGGACTTAAAACTTACGATTGCTTCTAACAGTTTTGGTTTGTGTATGTGAGTGCTCTTTCTCCACATCAAGTCATGTTACTTGGCTTATCCCCGAGGTGTCCATCTTTTATCGCATAACTTTCGCTACAGTTGGATGGGTTTTTCGCTTTTTGTGTACGTTTTCATCCTGTGAGTCGAAGAGAGTCCTAATATTCCAGAATCCAATCATTTTCGGTAATCAATAGCCTAAGGGCATCAACAAATTAATAGTCCACTTCCAAGCAGTTTGTTTCTGATTCAGAGTTTCGCTGAGGTATAAATTAATTGAAGACATTAATTCTGTTTTGTAGCACAATTTTCACATCTTTTCACTCCACATTGCAATTTTCAAAGAAATTTACAGATTACAGTGCCGCGAGGCGGCATGAAGTGGAGCTTACTAACAGCGCTTCAAGGTGTATCTCTACCAGGAACAATCTAAGTCATAAGCATAATCATTAATCACGATGAATATGGTCATTTCATATCGCATCTTCTTATAATTATTTGGCTGAAAATATTTCAGTAATCGAAACCCAGTTTAAATAAGTTTTCATAATCATGATAGGCATGTATTTATTTAAACACATTAACTCATTGCATCAAGTGGATAACGACTTTCTAGGAATTACCTTGCCTTTCAATTTGGCTTACTTTTGCCGGCATAAACATTCCATTATCAAAATAGTTAAACAATCAAGCCTTCTGTAGGCAACCATCGCATTATCAACACAATCAGAATTTAATTTAATTTTTATAGAGTTGTTAAAGGCGAAGCAGGCGTACTCAGTTTATTTTGCAATGTGCGCACTTCTTTTCACATTTGATTGCAAAAAAATAAAGAATTAATGAAAAAAAAAAAAGTATCTACGTATAGATAGCAATATCAAGATTGGTCCAGTAAGATATTTATAAATTGAATGCCTTTTTTTCATATTTTTTGTCACAACACAATCAAAATCGTGTATTCCTCATGCAATCGATGCAATATCCTTTTCATTAAAAACGATTCCTGCATTCATTCCCGAATACTAGTAATTTGGCAATAATTTGCCGCAAATTTATAGTTATGTATGTGTGTACACGCATTTCATCGTTTTATATCAAGCTCACACAGGTTTCTTACAGGCGCCTGAAAAAACTTTTCCCAATATCACTTGGGAGTAACACACATTTCTTTCAGGTGCCTGTTTGAAAAATGAAATAAAAATAAAACAAAACAAAGCCCGAGGAGAAATTCACCATACTGGAAGGAGATGAAAAGTTTAGAGCTTGAAATTTTGTTGTCCTTAGGGTAAGAACATGAACAAACATACAGAGGGTGTGTATGTTCATATTTACTGAAGCATAAGCCCCTTTTTTCAAGAAAAAAAAAGAAGAAATAGCAGTGTGCAGAGTCGCAATATGTACTTCTTTGCTTAAGCAAACGCAACAGTTAAGAGTAGACCTCGGTCTCCTTACGCAACAAGCATCCCATAATCAGTTTGATCCATAGATTGCTGCCTCCAGCTTTGTAACCCAAGCCGGTTGAGGTCCCTTTCCAATTATGCGTCGATGTATGCAAAAACTTTGACTGACTTTTGAAAGATGGTACTTCTTACTTGTGGGTTGAGATATGTATATGTTACAAACAAATAAAGGTACGAATATTTAACTCGAATTTATCTCGATTTGAGTTGAATTAGCACTTCGTTTCTGTCATAAAGAAAATGTACGTAAGGTAAAATGTGACTTTTGACATTAGTTGTAAGTAAAAAATTGTCAAACTGTTGACGCCTGACAGTCTAATTTGACTTCTTCAATTAATCATTTTTATTTAACGTTTTCGTTTGTTTAGAAAAGAAATTACTACTCATTTTATTTTTATTTATTTTTTACGTTACAAGCAATTATACTAAAACGTTTACCTCAAATAATTCTGCGTCACGTAATGCCATCCTATGACATAAAATATATATTCGCATGTTAAGACCAATTTTTTTTGTCTTTAATTAAAATAATTTAAGTGACTGTTATTACCATCTGTCATTAGTTGTATTTATTTGCAGAAATAAACTTATCAAAGTCATTAGTGTTAAAAGTTTTTTTTGAAAAGCCTTTAAAGGAGCGTGTTGGCTTATGTTAGTTACTGTGAGCCCCTCCCGTCATGTTCGCCATTTTAAATAAGGACGATGCAAATTGTAAAAACCAATAAACTAATGAAATATTCGTTGGCCTTGTACAGTTTTTTTTGTTTACCCTTCGGCAAGGTTCAGTGATATACATTTTGGTTTTTTAATTGGTTTTTTGTATGTGTAACATTGAGTAGGTAGGTAAAAATGGTACCTAGTGTTCTCTTGAAAATAAAAGTCAAATGAATCGAGGTCGAGGATATGTACCTACGGGCATCGAGGACCATGCAATCGGAATCATACAGCTTTTGGTCCATTTTAACCTCGAAGGAAATAATCCCTTTGAATATTTTGTCGTAAATAAATGAATGAAAGTTCTTAGCTCATACGTTATCCTAGGGTTCAAAGCTGGCTTACATTGGCTGCAAAATTATTTGGAAGAAGATAGTAATTATAAACCCAATTATTTGAAAAATTGAGAGCTGGTGGTGGGTTTCCGAAAACTGTACAGCAAAAAGATGTGAGGCTTTCATAATTCTGTTAACACACTGCACTTGTTTCTTTCCTTTTACCCTGATAGAAATACGACTGATTAATACCCATTGTTAAGTCTGTCGGATCACACGAATTCCCAAAAGAAAAGCTTAGAAAGGCTTATATAATATGCTTTTAAACCCTTTTAATTGGTCTAAATAGCGACTTGGGTGCTAAAGCCAAATCATATTCTGTACGAAAAAGTGCAAATGATATGGTTTCTTTCATAGACCGATCAAAGATTATTGTAGGACAGAGGCTGGTGTGTACACTCAACTTCAACGGATCAATTAGATTCTAAGATCTTTCTAAGGTATTTAAGGGTGTTCCTGGAAAAAATGGAGGCAGAGAAAGGGATCAAGCGAATGCAATAGCGAGGCAAGGATCACATTAACACCGCTATTAACAAAAATAGTACTAACGAGGGCCACGCCATTGACAACATGACTTCTGTATAATTTGCATTAGCATCTTCTACATTTTTTTCGCCGCAGCCTCTGGGCCACCAACAGATTTGTTTTATTTTGATAATATTTGTCCAGAGTTCCCTTGAGACACCACCTGATGAGAGTCCAATCCATTCCTCGACAGTTTGGCTTTGGAAGTCTAGTACAAAGCTAGATCTAACTTCATCCGCTATTTCATTATCGTATATACCATTGTATCACGAGAGTGGTTCATTGTTTTTATGATCAAGAAGGCCGCTAGCGTAAACCTTTTATGATGAAATATTTGGGTGCGAAGATAACTTTGATTCCTCTCCCAGGCTTGCGGTATAATTTATGTAACATCGGAAAATATCTGTAAGCAACGGGAGAGGATATTATTATTATTATAGTGTTCGGGAGGGTTGTTCACAGCCCGTGGCACTGCGGTTTCTAACGAATCCTATTATGCCTTAACGGGAGGATATACTTCCTGCTGTTTTGTAGCACTATGTGGAATTAAACCATCAAGTCCAGACGCCTTGCATGGGGAGAAGAAGTCAATTGCCCAATCGATTTTCTATTCGTCTACAATTATCTCTTGAATTCTTTCTAGACTTTATTTTATTGTACCGTAGAAAATGATTCCTGAAAAGGAGTTTTAGGGTCTCGATACGTGATTCAGTCCAGGAACAATCAGGTAAAGAAAAAATTCTATCAAAAGTTTCGTCTTTGTGTGTTTTCTTGACTTGCAGTTTATTAAGCAACTCAATTCGAATTAAAGTTGTGTAATTTATAATGCGTGACTCGACTTGGATGAAGTGTTAATTGTAATTGATTAAAACTTTATTTACTCTAAGCCATTAATTAGCACAAACAAACTAATTGGTTCAACAGTTTCTTGTTTGTTTCCAAAAATAACTAAAAAAAAAAAAATATAAAACAAAATGTGTTACTCACTCACGCAAAAAAATAATTACAAATATTAATTATCTCATCTATTGGACAATTCTTGCCTTGTCGCTGTTGACATGGGTTGCCTTCCAAAAAGTCACCTTCAATCCTTTTGCAAATAACGTAAACACGAGATTGTGTTGTGTCTGTGTGTAAATAATGCGCAAAAAAGTAACCCAAAATTGCAGATGTAGTTGTTGAAAATCGCTTGTTTCTCGAGCAGACTGTGTTCAACAGATGCTGTCATCTAACAATAGATTCACTTAGTTTAATTTCTTAGGATACGAATGTCCCGCACCAATTAAGCATGAAATATGCATGACTGCCATGTTTACTTACGACATGTCTCTCAATTTATATAGGTCTGACTCAAAAACCTACGAATAAATTAAGTACTGCAACGTTAAATTTATTTAATAATGTCTTGCAATATCCTTCAGCCGGATGCTTGAGTATGAATTTCTATCTGAGATTGCCAATCAATCAGTTCAGTGTTACATCGTTGTGTGTAGTTCCATTTTATGCACATTTTCTAGGTCTTCTTGCAAGGTTTACTTGTTTTTTTATTTCACGAGAAGACTTGCAAGACAAAAATCGATCCTTGCATGTATGTAAAGAATGTGGAGAAGGAATGGAACAGAGAGTGTTTTCACTTATCCTTGAGAATTATCAAGAGCATAGTCATGTACCTTCGGATTTTGAATTCAAATGGGGCACAGACAATGGGATGATGAAATGATGTCATGTATAACGAAAAAAAAAAATCAGCAACGGCACAGCATGTCTGACCTAGTTTGGATGACAATAAAGGTCTCTGCTGGGGCAGTAGTAATAGTGACTCTAAAATTGCTTTTTCTTTCGACCTTATTTTATAAGTTTTAAAGTGCACATAAGATCGCTTTAAGGTTAATGAGTAGAAGATAAGTACGTGGATTTGGATTACTTGCATAGACTTCTTTAGATTGATGGGTGGATGGTTGGTTTTGTAAAATTTATTGTATGTTTAAGGGGTATATTACCAATTAGACTGTTAAAAGTTTTGCTTATCTGTTTACATGGTGATGAAACAGAAATTATTCTTGCACCAACAAGACTCTTGCAGGAATCATTCCCAGTCGTATCCTCATATTGACTTCTATTATATTTATTGGTGATGACCGCTGGATGTTTTATATCCAGTGGTCTGGACTCCTCCCTACCCAAGCTGAGATGGCAAATCTTTGCGCTTTTAAAAGTTTTCTTTGTAAAATAGTTTGCAAGATATCTTTATCTTTCTTTAGGGATTGAACTAGTATAGAGTAATTGCCAAACTGACGTAAATAATTGCTTTGTAAAGTTGAAAACTTAATTTTTTTGTTCATGAGAGGTACGCTAAAATATTTTTTTGATCCGGAATCCGTTTTCGAATCAGTTTGCTCCTACACTTGAGGAGCATTTTTGCATGTATTGTGGGTTCAGGAAATGCTAATTGTCATCTTTTTTTAAATTTGGTATCTATTTCCAAACTTCCCTCTCCAGCACATGCAAATAATATACAATGTCCAAAGCTTTAAAATGCCCTCCGAGAGAGACTGGTTGGTTGAAGCACATATATATCAATGTATACCAGACTGAAGCGTATACAAAAGTTATGAATGCTTAATGTAAATGTGCAACGGTTTGCACTTATCCGACTATAAGTTCAATATCACAAATGCCACGGTCTTGATTATTCAACAGGCAAGTGGGTTAAGGCGATGCTTAAAAGTCGGCGGATCACATCAGCAATATCGGGGACAAAGGGCTGCTTCAAAGATGGTACTCTTTCACATCTCTTGAGGACATTTGATATAGATGATCGCCCGTTGATAAGCATAACTAGACCTTCATATTTGTAATGCCAATTATCAAGTGCATCTTTCACGAAGTTTGTTAGGGAAGATATTTAAAAGTTGTGGTGTCGTTTCACTGTATCTTCTTGTTTAAAGAAGTGACAATATTCAGTGCAATCAATCTTGTCTTACTCTCCAATTTTCTTGACCTAAAAATGCTCATCACGGTTTTTGACTTTATGCCATAATTGCTCTGTTATGTGTAAAAGGTTTGAAAATATACCTGGACTACTCGTGAAGCATTCTTTGATTTTAAATAAATTGTGTTTCAAATGATCTTAACTCTTTGGGCCTAAGAAACAAAACACAATTTACTTCGGCATTAAGCGAAGCGAAGCCAAGGACACTTTATCTGATATTCAACCGAGGCTGGACGTTTAAGAAACACACGATTATACATGGTCCTCTCGACACTTTAAAAAAAAGGAAAAGGAAATAAACTCCATTTCCATTTTCACCTTACTGATGTGATGACTTTTTCGAACAAGATAGGTCCCTAAAAAGTTCAACTTTATCCATTATTATTCGCATTGCATCGTTCTCACAAAAGAAGAACTGAAAACGAATTGCCTTAAGGTTCTCTCTTGCATTAGTTGCAGCTTTCATCCTTGTGGTAACATTCCATGAATGTGACGAAGGACATAAACCTTTGAGTATTTTTTTTTCTCATTCTAATTCCTACTTCCTTTTCGATTTAACTTAGTACGCTTGGAGAACAAGAAATGCCTTTTATATGACATAAGTGGAGGAGGTTGTGGACATTTTCAAGAAGTCCTAGTTCTGTATGATGTAAAATGATTTGATCTCTTTTTAATTGACTTACACTAACGCTCAAGACATGAAGATGACAATACGATAAATTGAAAAGTACTCTCTTACGTCTTATACCTTACAGAATTTGCCTCTAATTGGAATGGAATTGAATATAAAAAAGAATCCTTAGATATTCAACTTGACCTTGTTACAGTAGTTGTGAGGTCAGTTGAAAGAATTTTCTTTAACATTTAATTCGAATTGCTTTTGAGTTTTTAATTGGCCAAATAACTACACAAAGATGGCTTCATTTTCAAAGCCTTAAGAAGTTTTCAATTTAATTGAATTAAAAGCAATAAAGTTGGAACCTTTGTACTACTTTTAATATGTGGCCTTCTTATGAAGTATCCTGTTTCAAGTGACGAATTACATAATCAGAAAGAAATGGCATTAATGGAAAACCAAATAAAGAAAGAAAGAAAGAAAAAAAAGCCACAGAAAGAACATGATTTTGCGGTAACATTTGGTCCTTTAAATGACGATAATGTTTAGGGATTCAATCCGAAGCACACGCATTGTATATTGCTAGAGATAGGTCGATGATAGGGACATTCGTGTCATATACAGAAGAAGCAAATGATTGTAGCTCAAAGGAATGAATAGCAGGATGGCGACCATGAGAGAACAAATTTAATCTGATATTGGATAAATATATTTACAAGACCGTTAATAAAGAATGAGATTCGTATTCTGTGTTGACAGGCATGATAAAGCATTTTGTAATGGTAGTGTAGTGTAGATAACGTTGGCATTTGAGATAATTAGGGTATGTTCCAATTGAAATCTTACTTGTCATCTTGAGGTATACCTTATTGAATTTCAGCTATTTTTAGGAATTAAAAGGTTACCAGCTGTTGGAATCAATGTCATTTTTAGCTTGCAATCACTGAACTTTATTAACTTTTAGAATCCATTTCAAATTTGTTTACAGCTAATTACATTTAGCAGAAAAAGGTGTGCATATATCAAGTGCATTACCGATCTGTTTAGCTAGTAAAAACTTCTTACAGGAGACACCATCCTCGGAGCAAAAAGACTGAAACCTAATACCACCTGAGTTTCAAAATCACTACACCAACACTAGCGCTGTATGAATAGCATCATAACGGTGTTCATAACCCCTTTAGCGCTGGTGAATTATTAAAAAAAAAAATATGCAAATCTCTAAAGGAAGTTTTTCAGCTCGCCGAAGTTCTCCTTCTTGTCTTCATATTTGTCCAGCGGATATAAGCTCAATCTACGATTTCGTCCAATTTTCCAATTTTAGAGTAAGTACTGCTGAATGGAACCAGTACAAAGAGAAGGGCGAAGGACGGCTCTAGTTTTGATCTCTTTCTCGCAAGTTTATCAGCCCTTTCATTGACCTTAGCTCTTTCAGCCAACTTAGGGTTCCCGTGTTGCCTTTCAAGATTTAATTTAGGGATCGCTTGCAGAGTATCACTGTGACCGCTTTTCAAATAAGATAGTTCCCAAACTTCACCACACATCGAGTGTCACAGGCTATGTTTGAAGTGTTTCAAAGCCGAAATGAAAAAGCGAAGCGATTTTATTTATAAAATCATTGAAACTATTCAATATATTACTTCAAAAAACGAAAGCAAACATTTTTTTAAAGATGGCAAAAAGTGGAATGTCCTGAATAAAAACACCCTCAATATGTTGGCGTCCCGTTGCTCATCCAAAATAATTTTCTTACAATACACGTCCTAAGCTCATTAAAAGTCACAACGAAGCACTGATCCTGACACAACTCTAACGTCGTCCAGTTAAAGTTCAAAGTTTTTGCAAACTATGCATACTGTATGCATACAGTTACTTCATTAAAATTCACCCCTTCCGGGAGTGAAACACATAAAATGGAAATTTTCTTTCCGCCCTTATGATGTGACCTGCCTACTGAATAACGTCATGGCAATAACCCTGTCACAGGCTATGACGTAAAGTGGCTGCTGGAACAAGGTAAAATAACGTGTTTTACGCATTTGCCCTACAGTTTTATTTTTATTCGATTGGCTTTGATGGACGGCGCGCGTTTGAACGAGACATTTATGTCTCCTGGGAGGTGCTTGGAAGGGATTAAGTGAGCGAATTTAGTGCGTGACAGTGTTAAACGAAACGTACCATTGAATGTTACTTCAAGCATGATTGTAGTCAATTGATGACACATAGATCGCTGGCAACGCTAATAGATACAATTAAGCTGTGGATGTTTCTTCTTCTCGGAATGGTTACTGAAAAGTTCTATCCAAAATGTATGGTTAATCGTTGTTCGGATTGTGGTTGACATTTTGTATTTAAATTAAAATAATTAAAAGACGGATTTGACTTTAGATAAAAGGAGCTTGAAATTATGTTAATGCGAGCAATGTTAAGGTTGTCATGACATTTTCGTAGTCGTTCATGTGGCGAATACATTTGGTGAGAGTGAGATTATTTTCATCCTTGACGAGCATTTTGTTGATGAGTGAGTGTTATTGTAGTCAATTTCCCAAAGTGCTTTCAATTACATGACTCAAAGATCAAACTACAATATTCTACTTAATATTAAATGTATAAAGATTTGTTGACATAAATTTAAAGTCAACGTGAAGCCCTTCATTATTTCTATCATCTTAGCTTAATTTGCCTTAGAAATCAAGTCGAGATATATCAAAATATTGACTGAACAAAATGTATAGGGTGTTCAAGTGCTGATATAATGGTCGCTTCTTGGAAAATATAATTCTTATACTAATCTGTAAAGTTGCTTAATGACGTTAGCTGTCAAGTAGGCGGTACGCAATTGCTTCTACTGTCTACTGTGAGAGCTATCAAGAAAGCAGCCAGACCAGACGGCCACACCATTAGGAAGGTGGTCCTTGCTCCCCACCAACTTAATTTTCCGTAAGCGGTCCGTTATCGGTTTTTGCATTACTTCAGGATGGTGCCACTATAAAGTCTATGGGGGCTCTCCTTCCTGCTTTTTGATCCCTTTGCTTTCTTCTTGTCTTTGAATATTTCCTCAATGTGGGGGATAAATTGTCCGGTGTAATAACTTCTACGTCAATTTTTTAACTTTCGCCGTCCTTCTTGTCATCTACAGTACTCAAAGAAGGTGTGATTTACGTCATTGGGAGAGAATCACAAGATTTTTTAGTTTCTCCATTTTCATAGCTGACAAGGAAGGTGTCTTCGTGCTTATGGGTGGATTGCCTACTGTCTACAGACCTGCACTACGGTAAGGATACTTTCAAGTCTCTCTTTCTGTTGAGTATATTATCAAGAAATCTTTTTTTTATTTCGAAACACCCTGCCTAGTGCGTTTATTTTTCAAGGAATATCCTTTGATAAATAATCTCAAAGCATCACCCTTGAAATGAACAGAGAAACCATTTGAATTAGACTTCCTTCTCAGACTCTCTTCAATTATATAATCAATCGAAGTAGAGTAGAAGAAGCACCCTAATATGCCATTGATAGCGAAGTTCTGTGGAAAGGATTATTTGGCCAATTCATTTTGTGTTTATTCAGCAATGCTCTTCTATTTATCCTGATGGAGTGAATGAGTACTTCCACCACTGTTATCACTATAATAGGACTAAAGAATGAGAATCACATTAACTCCACTGTCAGTGTATCCTGGCAAAGGTGGAATTTGCTCTTTTCTTGATTAATGCGAAAAAAAAGCTTTAAAGAGGATTTTCTTTCGTTAGCTTTAAATTTAAAAAAAAATGTCTTAAAACATTTAGAAAGGATGAAACGGCGACGGAGCTAACGAATGCGGAACTGGAAAAAAAAATAAATTGAAGCAGTTAAAATTATTTATACTAGAAGGTGTATTGAGTTACGTGTACATCCTTTTTTGCATTGAAAACTGCAAAGAAAAATATTTGCTTTGAAGAAGAAAATTTAAGAAAGTTGTTCTTCTTCGGATCGATACCTAGGCCATGGAAGGAAGGCCATGTATTAAATATTCTTTGAGTGTCCTTTGAATATTTGATTAGGAATTATGTATAGTGATGTGTTTGCAAGCCATAAATGGAATCTGTGATGGAGATACAAGGATACACTGTGGAATTGTTGCTATAAATCAATTAACAAGAAGAACGGGTTGCCTGCTGAAAGGGTTGTTTATTTGGAAGTGCTAGAGGATGGGATGAAAATGATACCAATGTCCAAACTATTGATGAGTAATAGCATTACCCACTCGGTTCAATGGCATAATTCCATGAGCTATACCCTCCATAATGGACCCAATTAAGTTATAAATACTTTAACAATATGTTTATGGTAGTATACCTCATTAAATGGCGTCATAGTTCACACATTTTAGATCTTATTTTCAAAGTTCACAGGAAAAGACAAATTAATTGTTATGTGCCATCGCTTTAACTTTATGGACATGAATTGAAAGTTTATTGCAGACATGTCTTGACGAGACTTAAGTAGGTTATGTCGGAAAAAGATGACAAAAAATGTTGCAGTACAAAACAAGGGCAGCATAGCAGGTAGAATAAGGGAGAAGAAGAAGAAGATTTTAAACAGAAAGAGCATACGTTGTCTTCCAGGTCAAGAATATCGAAGAGTACGACGACAGAAACAGTACCCCGATTGTTTTAAGGAAAGATAAGCAACTGATTCTTGTTTTAAAGCCCGGAACAGAAGCTCTTCAAAATGGTGACGGAAACCTTGCCACCGAAGCGCAGGGAATAATAGATCTTTTTAAGCTTTATTTCCAGCAGCTTCTTAATGGCCAAGAACCAAACCGACATCCAGTCAATTAAGAAGCAATCCCCGTTCCAACTGAGAAGAGGCTGGCTTAGCTATTAAAAAGTGAAAATAAAACAAGGCTGCTGGCAGAGACTTTCAAACATGAAGGTGATGTTCTGGTAAGGTGCATGCACCAAGTATGACGTAAACGAAACCATGCTTTCTTCACACTAAAGCCAATGAATTTCAAGTCGTGACTGGTGAGTCTTTTCATTGAACCTAAAGCCACATATAATAGAAATTATCGTCCCAAGCTCTGCATGGTGATGGTCGAATTCGTGATCCCGGTAAAACTGATTCAGCTGTACGGCGTGACGGTGGAAAACACCTTTAATATTCGGACCCCTGCGAGAAGGTCAAATCGAGGAGAAGATACAACCGCAAACGCAATGAGCTATATCAGGATGTGGATGTTGTCCAAAAAGCCAAAAGACGTCGACTGCACCGTCAAGAGGATCTTTGAATCACAGTAGTTAAGTTCGAAGCGAAAAGGTCGTTTTAAAGGCCAAGCCATGGATGCCAGAGAGCTGGAGTTGAACCAAATTTAACTTGGAATGGTGTTAATATACGTACCAAACTTCTTGAATTCTTACGACATAAAAGAAAGATTTAATATTTTCTTATCGACCATTATTAATAGGTAGTACTTCCACCACGGCATTTCTTTTCAATTATAAAGGTTTCCATCCTTAATGTTGCAAAAAACTTCTGCTTCAAATAGGGAGGGAGAATGTAGTAAAGCAAGTCCCCACAGTTGAAATAAGAATCTCAACTTACTAGGGGTGTGAAAATCAAGGCAGTTAACTTCACGATTCGTTTGTTTCTTGGCTATTGCTTTTCTTTACATTAGTTGTTCCAAAGAGAAAAGTGTGACGCAGTTAAAACAAGTAAACGAGATTAATGTGACGTTACAAAAATGAGAAATTATTCGGAAATGTTAATCTTTGTACAAAACTGTGTCCAAAAAAAAAAGGTTTTACATTAAACAGAGGGTTCAGGATATTTTTACAAACACTTTTTCTTATAGAATCGACTTTTGCTTGATATACACATTTAAGGACTTACTCATATATAAGTTCACAACTATGTACTTCCTTAAGGATGAACTTTCACTCAACATTATTGCACCAACTTTAAGTGATTTTATGGTGCATTTTTGAATTTCTTAAGTTTTAATTTATGTTTACCTACACCAGAAGTCCTTTTGCGGCACTTTTTGTTTTGAACAAATAATTCAATCAATCTGTTGTTTGATGCTTCATTAATAAAGGGATTTTTCTCATTTCAATATTTCTTCAGTGTTGAAGTTTTTCATTATAAGATTGGTGTGCACCATCGGTGTGAAAGTGAAATAATAATAATGAAACAAAAAATATCAACAAAGTAATTATTTTTGGGTTCCGTGAGAAATAAGAATATTAAATTGTTAAAGTCTATAAAGTTATAATGACTTGATGAAAAAGTTGCGTTTTGAATAATAATGGAAAAATGTTGGCTATATGAGTTTCAAAATATGAAAAAGGTGGTTAAAGTTATGGTTTTTTTGTTTTTATTAACGACCGTGAATAGAGAACCCTTACTGAATTCAAGATCTGGTTTAAAAACGGGTCAATTATATACTGCACATATTCACCTGAAACTACGCCTGGGGCTTGAGCCCAGGACAGTGTTCCACCTGCATAGTCATTCAATCTTACTCTTTGGCGAAAACTTTCTTCAATGCCTACTTTTGATGCGATGATAAGGCTCAAGTATACGTTGAACCAGAGTCATTGGCACCCTTTGTAGTTATATCCAAATGTACGTCAGTAACAGTACGCTTGTATGAGTCGTTCTACTCAACGTCTCTACATACAGATGTGATCGATTGCTGCTGTACAAACGTCTATAAGCTCGTACTGCATGGTGATGTAGAGTGTCTGAGGAGTAAATAGTTGTTTGTAGGTATGAGGCTGCCTGAGTGAATTTTGCGGCTTTCCCTGCCATCTTCTACCAAGCACGCTGCTCACGTTTTCGCTCCGACAATATCTTGGCTAGTTTTTGCATTCGATCGTGATCTGCTTTCAAGCCCTGGAACGGAATTCTAATTTAATTTCAACATTACACACAACAGACTTTCGATAGCACGACTTTTTAGTTTTTAACTAAGGTACTGAAAGGTACTCAAAGCTTTCACAATCCGTTCAAAAGCATTAGGGACATTGGAATATACACATTCATACATTCATATACACATAAGACGTCTCACATAGTGAAATTTAAGGCAGTTAAGTGCTGCTATAATGCTTTATGATAAAACAAGGTTGATTGGGTGCTTTTCCAACAAGAAATTTTAGACCATGAATCTGCTTATAAACTGGCTGGCTTAGATTCAGCATTTTTCGGACCGGATTCCCAATCGCCCCCGATTCCACTTTTGCAGCTTGAATAGATCAGGTTGGGTCGAATCCTTGCTGAAAGGTATATATTGTATCTGATGATATTCGCAACAGAGTGTAAATAAGATCAGTTTATAGCAAGAAGTCTATTTGATTTCCTTTCATCCAACTTTAGCTAAATTATCTTTGATTACATACTCATATTATTATTATTCACTCTGTGTAAAACTTCTGTACATGAAAAGACAATTACTGACTTGTAAATCCTCCTGAAAGTGAAAAATTGTGCGTCAAAATGCAGTCAACTGATTTAAAGGCTTCTTCAACTTGACGTATCTTTAAATGCAATTCTTGTTTAATTACTTACAACTCATTTGAATGCAATGAAGGTCTCAGCGAATGCAAGTTTCTGTATTCCGTCATCCATAACAAAAAATTAAAATTCATTCATAATACCCTTGACAATACGTCACCCCATCCCACACATACATACATCTGCTTATGCCGCATGAAAAATGTCATACTCGCACAGTGGTATTCCCAACCACATTTCAATGTAAATGAGGCTACAAAAAAGGAAACCCTCTTCAATTTCTCAATTTCCTCTGCTATCGGTATCGCGTACTTTTCAGAATTTCCGCTCGAAACCATCCACCGGTCTTGCTCACATACCCTTGGACTCAGTGAAGGATTCGCATTCCTCATAAAATGAAGTGGGAGTGAAAATGCCGCATAAAATGCACAACTGTAAGAGTTCGATCGACAGACGATATCAAATTTGGACCGTTGAAGGACGGTATCTCGTGAAACATTTTAATATGCTACTGCAACGTTGCCGCACGAGAAAAAATGAGTTCATCCATCTATGAACAGGAAACTCCGGAACTCCGAAACTTTTGGCCAAACATAAAAAAAAGAGAAAATCATTAACAACGCAAGGACACACACTGGAATTCATCCGCAGCATGTGTACTTCTGTTCTGAATTCTTTTGGTCGTGTTCAATTTCATTTTCAACGAGTTTTTTTAGCCGGAACAAGCCAGTATGTCAAATATAAGGAACCGCCTTAAAATTTAAAAAGGAATGAAATCACGCAGATAGCAATCAACTGCATTGGGAATAAAAAGAAAAATCACATCCTGTTCCATGTTTTATTTTTTTTTTTCTCTCCCTTGAAGGAACTGTGATTTTGCGCTTACATTGTGTTAGGTGAGTGAACAGGACGAACAAGCGAAATGGCAAAAGGATAAGGAGTGTGGAAAAGGTCGAAGATGTATGTATCAATGAGAGTGCATCTTAATGTAGTTCTAAACTTTTTTTTTTTCAATTCAGTATACCGTCTAGCGATCTCATTTTTCCGTTTTGATTCTTGTTTTTTTGTACGAACATGAGGTATTTTCATTCCGCTGATGAATTGAGTTTTTTCACCTTGTAAGCATTTAAAATTATAAAATCACTACAGACTTTAAGTTAAACGGGACAGAATTTCTAACTGAGTTCCGATTCATATCAGAATCTGTGGGATTAAATGAAATGGTTCCTTAAAAAACCTTACTGGTTTCTTACTGGTTGGTTAAAAATGTACGAATAAAAAACTAAATTACATGAGATTAAGAGAAGCTTTAAAAACGCTGGAGTTACAACTGCATAAAGTGCAATTAAATGCACTTTGGACAGCCAGATGTCAATGGCATTTTGAATGTAGGTATGCACTTTCACAATTCGATATCGGCATCGGCATCGGCAAAAGAAAAATTGAGAATTATTACTAGTTAAATCGAGCTTAAAGTAATTTTTTCAAGGACGTTGACAATGTTGTAAAACTTCTGACCGCTCTGAAATGTTTTGAATGTTAACAAACTCTATGTCTTAGAAGAGTTTTTGTTTCCCCACGATGTACAGACGCTTTTAGCAAAAAGCAGATTCAACCCTTTCACTGCATTTTCTTTGTGTTTCACAGATAGGCGAGTTAAAAATTCTGACGTATCATGGTCCGTTCTACAAGCGTCACATAGGACTTCTTGAGAGATTTTGGAACACATGTTTTGTCAATCTCTTTCGATCGTAGGCGAACGACGTGCATGAAATTTCTTCAAATGACGATTATCTATTGACTAAACCTCACTGCTGCTCACAACTATAAATAGAATAATTTTCATCGTCAAGGATATTTTTTTCTATATGCATACGCCGTCTTCTGATGAGTTTTTTCATTAATCATGTTTGTACCTCATTTGAATCCATATTTCCAAACGTCAACTTATTCGACGCAATCTGTCATCCGAGTGACGGCTGGAGAGCGAATACGACCTTAACCTGAAAATTATAATGAAAATGTCAACATTTCAACAAATAACACAAGATTAGCTTAGCAATTAACTTTTTTAATGGGGTTGTCGCCTGCTTTCTTTCATCTCTGATATTCCACATTTAACCAAACCGGAATCCTTGCACAGTAGCGTTTCAATTACCAACCATGTAGCAATTACAGCGAGCTTCTTGTACATGTGCTGCAGCATGTAAGGGTCACTTGGTCATTGCCAAGTACTGAGTCTAAAATTAAATTCTCCTCTTATTTTTGCTCTTCATCTGCAAAGCAACCTATGGATTTTATGCAATGAGTATGCATCTCACATTCTTTTGGCACTTGTATGTGCGAATGAGAAGCAGGAATAAAGTGGTGAAAACAAAAAATAAATTAAGGAAATGATAACTGAAACTGCTGCTAACATTTTGTGGGTGCAATTTCGCTGGCAGCAATTTTGGGCGATAACCACAACACACCGCAACACAATGGAGCTAGGTTACCCATATTTTAGGACAAGTGGAGCGGATCCTACTTGCTTTTGCTGTCCGAGGTCTGTGCATGTGTGTCTGTGTGTGGAGAACTTTTTGTAATTTTCTAAGTGCCAAGGTATAGGAATTTGGTGGCAAGGAAAGACAACCAAAAAAAAGTATGATGCACTGGAGAGGGATAGATATTGAGTTGCTTTGGGTTAAATTGCTTGGAAGGAAGAGTGTATGTTCTAGGTTTGGTCTTTTTTTTTTCTATATCCTCGTTTAGTTGGTAATCAAGTGCAAAGAAAACAGTCGCTATGGCGCCAATGAATAGTGAGTTGAGAATTCTGGTCTCCATCGCATGGGAAAAACTTGCACACGTTATAGAAAGTGATTGCGATATTGAGATAGGTACTCGAGAAAATGTTTAATTTTGAGAAAAATTATGGTTGTATTATAGTTAGATGGTAACTTCGTGCTCGTATGTTAAAAAAGAGGGGTCAAGTGTTTTGGGTGCTTAAAAATTCTTTAAGCGATATGGTGGAACATATTTTGCCGTATTGGTTGGTTCGTTGGAATTTTTTTTTGTTTTTCATTTATAAGCGATTCTAAGTCCAAGAGTATGCAGCATATGTTTTGAGCCATATTGGAAGTGATGTTAAGTAAAGTAAGCTAAAGAAGGATAAGTGTCCTTTAGTGGGGTGGAGTCTTCCCGCTCGCGACTGTGATCCGGAGCTCTGTTAAATTGAACTTTTTTTGTTTAAATGCGCATAGTTTAGCTTTTTTAGCTACATCTACATCTTCATGCGCCTATAATAGTTTGCTGTTGAATTTTCACTTTTTTAAGTCTTAACTTTAACTGATGTCCATGCATCTGTAACTGCTCATTGAGAATGCGTGATCATGTCGAAATCCTTCGAATAATCCATAATTCCAATGCGACATTACAGAAATCAAATGATACCACAGTTTCCAAATTGCTTCAGTATAAGGAAACTATAACGCAGGCAAACGCTTGGTTTAACATCACGTGGTTTTACCCTGGATGCCACCCTTGCGGTGTCAGTTTGCTCCCCGATGGGACTCATCAAGGGCAAATTGTCTAACACTTTCTCTCTATTGCCAACTCTAGATGGAAAAGTCTTTCAAACTGTGCCACATCCAGACAGATTTGGTCCACCTTCAATAAAAACAGAACGAATGACCTAATCAATAAGAACCGCATCGAGACAGCAAGAATTACAGCAATAAGTACGGGCCACTGGCCAATTGGTCCACACGCTGCCAAGTTAGGCATCCCGTTCAAACCCCACCGCCTTAGTTGCGACAACACGAAAAGGAAACGTTATTCCACTTTATCTGTTACTGCCTGGCACTTGCCAGAGCCAGACACCCTTTTTCAAGAAACTATCTGAGATCTCTAACATAAAATTCTGCAACATTATTAATTTTCTTAACTCCACAGGATGGATCCGAAAACTACAATCTTAGCTACGCCCATCAACATCTAGGTCACGTGAGTTGTGGTATCAAAACGGCGTATCCGCGCTACTTGTGTGTCTGGTAGGTTCACCAGTTTGAACCACTTCTACCTACCTACCTTCCAAATTGCCTAATACCGGGTGTGTTCTTCGATGCAAAGATAAATCTTTATAGACTCTATCAAGTCTAATGTCGATTTTCCAGACCGAAAGCCATGCTGGTTCAAGCCAATTAGTGTGGTGCAAAGTGGTTAAAGACCTTCACATGGAAACAGTGGACAATCTTTGTTAGTAGAGTATACATCGAAAGTTGTTTCAAAACAGCTTCTTCAGCTTCTTGAAAGCTGTACCGCATTTCCAATGGAAAGAATGTGTATCGTCATCGACTAGTTTTTGATTTTCTTTCTGCCCACTCTGCAGCTACTGGAAATGCTTCTTAAATACATCGAACATTCCGTGTAAGTCATTTACTATAATTTCTTCATGCCGAATTTTGTTTTCTACCAGTCTTCCGGCTTAATACTCTTACCTCTTTCATTATACCACAAGCGTTTCCTTGCAGGTGGTTGGGATGAAACTGTATCCTCTGATTATTTTATCGTGAAGAGTTTATCACTTGAGTGATTTTTGCAGCTCTTTTACATAATTCAACTTCAAATAAAGGTTCTCTAGTGATTGTCACAATGTACAGTATTTTGTAAAATTAAAATCTTATCATCCTGTTAAATAAATATTAATTCTATGCATTACTCCACGCCTGTTAAGTATTTCCACCCGCAATCAGGAAAAATATTTATTGCATCCTCTTAATGAAATTCAATTGACTCTAAAAAAAAAACCCCTTCAAATCCTTACGAGCATCGTATAATCCTTCGTCGGCAACTCGATCTAGCTTTTCAACTTTGTGAAACCAATAAATCGAACTAAAAGCGAATTCAATCAATCTTTTCAATTGTTCGACCAGAGACAATTTCAAGGAAGATAAATCACCAATAAAAGCCACAAACAGATAAAGCACGACACAATGTTTTTCTCGCACACTACCACCTCCTTGTAAAATCACGTCCATGATATCATTTTTATTATTACTTTGCGTTTTTATTCTTTTATTCGGTTTCCCGTTGTTTTTGTTTGCTGCCTTGATGATCATATTTTTTTCCATAGTATCCAACGATTTGGAAAATATCCATACCCTGCGTTAGAAAATAAATAAATCAAAGAAATTCATAGTGTCCTTGTGACGTTAATCATTTCACGATTATATTTATGGACCACAACCTATAAAGTTGATTTAATTACAAATCCAGAAAGGGGGAAAAAAAATTGCTGGATTCACTAGGGCGTATGTGTGCTGTAATCTTAATTAATAAATCGTTTCTTGACTTTCATGGCAACGATAAGCACACGGAAGTCATCTTTACTAATGGCCACACATACTACATAGTAGTGGCCTCTTATGTTATGTCACACCCAGCGTCGTTTGGTCGCAACCATAATCCATTACACATATCCTTGTCTCACGCGCTCAGCATTAATTTTCAAAGTCCTCCTGCGCTATCATCGTCATCATCATCAGGGTTACCGTCTAACCAATTAGTTGGCCATTAATATTCTTCGAAAACAGGCAAAACGTGCTCGACATTTAAGTATGGGCTGGGTTACATGGAACGTCTGCAGCCAAGATGAAGATGTGGTCGAAGAGTATCCTAAATAGGAAGAGTGAGGGACAGAATTGGAATTATATTTTGTCCTGGCAATGAGAAAACAAATCATTATCCGTTGATGGGTAAATGAACGTTTTGTGTCTAACAATTAAATCGTCTGATGCAATTTTGTATTGATGTTGTTTTCATATGCCAGTGGCACCATTTTAATGGGTCTTTGTTTCCACCACTACATATGTACACATTTGTTTGTATGTGGAATATTTGTCCTTTTTGTTTTTTTTTTATTTTTTATTGAGACGATAAAATTGTGTTTCACATGACAAATGGACAAATCGTTCAATTATGGTGAAACACTTGTACACACATGCAAACATATGTATTTAGTTTGTAGTTAATAGGTCATCAAGTTGCGTATTTTGGGTGTATAACGTTGATGAGGATTTTCGCTATAAATTCCAATCATTAAGAAAATAATGAAGGACAATCAAACTATAATAAACGAGGGTACACGATGGTACTGAGGAATATTTAACGAAATAAGATTTCAGAAAGCTAACTAGATGGGAGTTGTCGGATACTTATGGATTTTTTCGAACAATATTAGCTAGATTTTCTATGTCCTTAAAAGACGTTTGAGCATCTTATCGAAAGAGAAAGTAGAACCTTAACACATTGAAGAATTGGATAGCCCTACAGAACCTTAAAATTCTGTTATAGTTGATGGATCCTATTTTTAAGTCTCTGAAAAAGAAGCTTCCTTAAAAATGTCTTCTATTGCGAACTGTTCCTTAATATTCCCAATCTTATGGCATGTTTTTGCTTAAGGCAACGACTACTTCGAATATGTATATATATTTTTTTTAAACTACTACCTGTTTAGATTAAGAAACTCATTTGTTTTTTGCGATCTAGCACTGGCTAAAGAGCCTTGGATACCCTGTGTCCTATTAAGATATTTATCAAGTTTCTAGTGATTCCGTAACTTTTAGTACACTACTTTAAGTAGCAAGTGATAGTGAATGCTAGAGAGCCTAATCTGGATCAATGAGAATGAAAAACGATAGTTTTTGGAGCAAAGATTTCTCAAGGTTTGGGAATCAAGTAAGTGGACTTCAAAGTTACACATTTACAGTGCTTGCAACTTTTGAAGACACTGTGAATATTTTATTTAAAATAAACAGACCCAAGAGGTTAACATAAAAAATACAAATATTTAGTGCGACAGCTCATAACCAGCCAAGAATATGCTTCTTGAAACAATTCATGTTGTGCATAATATATTTTTCGTACGAATGAAAGGGACCTGGCGGATTGAGAAGCCGTGCAGTGGGTTTCTTTTAAGGTTTACAAGACTATATATATTTCACAGTCTGAGCTGGTTTGACATTCAAATAGCTTTTCTAAATGTCCTGCCTACTCGCAATTCAATTTTTCAAATTTTCTCAGATTTGCTTGGTAAGAGGGTGAAATTCTTAAATAAACAATGTATAATACATATCTAAGTTTTTTTTTCAACTTTGAATTTGAAATGTTTATTTCCTTTGCACGAATTCACTTCATTTATCATTTACTCACGGCAGTCGGCGGCGTCGCGAATAAATCACCAAAAGCGAACTTCATATCCGACGTACAGAACTGTGATTTATTTCAATTTGTATCGGCTTCACGTCGACCGCAAAATCCTCCACTGATTAATAACACGACATGAGTATGGGGTGGGCAGGCGAAAGCAACTTTTCTCAAATATAGTATCTTTGATCATCAAAAATGCTGACTACACGCTTCCCTAATTAACATTGAACACAGTCTCGCGATGCGAACGTAATCATTCATCAATCAAGATACAAGGATATTAATGAGCGTGGGTAGATATGTACCTCCCTGTTTACAAATTTATTGTCAATTTAATGAAGACTTCTTTAACAGACTTCTCTGAAAGTGGATACGTTTATACAATGGTTGTTCTTTCGACAATTTGATGTTCGTGAAACTAATTTCGTCACTCGTTTGCCTAAAAAGTTCGTAACTGATAATCATTTCTCATTTTAACCCTTCAATGAAATTTACAAATTTCCTTCATTAATTTTATCTATCGCAATTTCTCACTCATGGATAGGTGCCTTGACTCACACATAGAGCTCTCACCATGACTGTGTGAGAAAAAATGTGGTTTCAGATCGATGAGAGCTGCCTGGGGTGAAACAAACCGTCTTTATATGGTTAAAACATTTCAACATCTATTTATAGAGTACACACTTAGATATATGTACACACAATCCAAGAGTAAACATTCAAGTCACGGGTGAATTCCACCTTTATACCAAGGATACTTGAGCGCAGAGTTACATCTTGGATGTTGCGAGGAAAGTTTCATTTTTTTTTTTGTTTATTCCAAAATATTTACTTAGGGTAAAGTTTCGAAAGTGGAAACTAAATTTAAGAACTTAGACACTTTGGTGGTGTTGTAAACAGAAAGCAGATTTCAAAGGAGTCAAGTTTATTTTGTACTTAGATTTTTCATTGTTGTGTACACGCATGGTTTGGAGCTGTAATAGCATAATGGATTTTATTTAGAAATTCAAATTTGATTGTGCGAAACGAGAATGACAATGGAAAACACCTGTTTTTATTTTCATGGTAGTTTTCAACTAAATGAATTGAAATGGGTTATGGGAGAGTGTAACTCGTACCAGTATAGAAAAGTTATCGAAACTACATATAATGCTTGTTTACGTAAGTTTTCAATATTGTGAACACGTGATGGAGTAAACTATCTGAATTGGAGATAGAGAGTTTAGAAATCATACCTTTGATTGGATGAGACTTCCTTGACTGCTTCTGTTCGTTCTTACCCAAATGTTGAAGTTTTCCAGTTTTCGTTTAAAAAGCCATTTAGCCTTGTGCAAAAAATGACAACAAATGCGTGACAACTGCTAAGGACAGGCTTTGCTAAACTCGGTGTACCACATGGCTCTTCCCATTTTCGTTGCTAACTAACTTCTGCGTCACTGAAATTGCTTAATATGTCATCGATATGGTGGAGGATATCTATGCTGAACTCTTTTCGAATCAAAATTGACATGTCATTTTTAGATCCATCTCATTCGCCAAGGCGGATTCGGCAAGAAGAAGAAATAAAACTATAAGCCCTTCTCCCATGCATGAAAAATATAAAAAACTTGACTCTCTATTGGCATATTATTTTCATTTCGTTACCATATCTGGAAATGAAAAGGAAAGAAAGATCGAGTCTTCACTTATGAAAATTGAAGTGCGGCATCTGCTACTCAATATGTTGAGTTTTCAAACATTTGCAGAGAAAATTCGATTGAGAGATTCCCAAACGCCCTTTTTTTAGGAATTGAATTTCGTCGGGGAACATGAAGCGCAAAAGCTCATTAAAGTGACGACATTTGTATGAAACCAAGCCACAGACGTTATGTGATACACCTTTATAGGAAAGATGTATAAAACACAGTCGTACCGTATTTACTTACAAGTACTTAATTGTCCGGAGGTAATGGGGAGCTATTTCTGCTAAGCTGAGAGAAAAAGACCTCACATCTTAATGGATATATTAGGTTGCAAGAGTATTTGAATACTTAGCATACTTTTGCGGTTTATGTTCATGAACAACACAACGGAGGAAACAGACATAATACCACTCAACGCCTTTGCCGAACTTTTATCACCAAATACTTGATTTTCCAACAAAATGCTGTCGCATACCGATTATTTCATTTTCATGTGACCTACATATAAACATCAATACATACACATGTACGAGGGCGTATTTATTTTATTAATTCAATTTTTACCATTTTCTTTAATGATGGAGTAGATTATTCCTTTGTTGTTTCATTTGCAATCTCTCACTTTAAATAGTCAGTTTACCGTTGCTTTTATCGTTATTTCATTTTAAACACTGGACGTTAAAATTGATCTACTAAATAAAAACATAAAAAACATTTTCAAAGTCAATCGTAGAACAAAGGAAGGCTATGTGAAATTAAAAACAAGTACCGGAAACAGTGTTTAGGTAGAATTTCCACCGTTACTACAGATTTGTACCGTGTAGAGATTTTCACTTAACCTAAGATATTGCGTTCGTTTTCAAAAAGCAGAAATGTCTACGAACGTGTTGACGGAAATAACGTGACAATTTTGCCATGCCATGAGACCATGATTATGCTCCCTGCACCTCCAACGTAATTTATAGACGTAGATAAAGTTAGGTTAGGTTAGGTTAGCGGGCTGATGAGAATGGTTATATCCTCATCACACTTAGGTCCATGTGGACCCATTGTGATACCCATGGTTTTGTTTCCTACCGTGGTGTTACAGTCTGTTTTCTAGCCATCCGGACGTTCTGACGAATTTGAGTATTTTCGACGGTGATCCATCTGACAACTCGTCGATATGGTCGAAGAAAAATGTTCCCAGGATTCTGTTTCTGAGTTGACAGACGCTCGGGTAGTGACAGAGGAAATGGGCTGTGTCCTCATGGGCCTTCTCATCACCGCACCCTCTGCAGATGTCATCATCGCTCAGACGCAGTTTTTTCATGTGGTACTTCAGCATGTTATGGCCAGTTAGCATTCCTACCAGCATTGACAGAGATTTCCTGTACTTTTGCAGGAGTCTGCTTGTTTTCATTTTGTTGTACTCTGGCCATAGCCTTCTTGATATTTCACAGGTGGTGAGTGATCTCCATCTGTTGTTTGCATCTATTATTGACCTTTGTTCGATTTTGGCCTTAAGGTTGCAGAGTGGAGGTTTGACCAAGCCATCCGCTTGTTCCCGGTCTAGGGCTGAGCCCTTTCTGGCCAGTTCATCAGCTGTTTTATTACCTGGTATTCCGCTGTGACCAGGGACCCAGCAGAGTCTTACATTGTGCTGCATACTAAGAACCTTAAGCTCTTCGCGGCAGCTCTTGACAAGCTTCGATGCTATTTGCGTAGCAGCTATTGCTTTTATAGCCGCCTGGCTGTCAATATAAATTGTAATATCCTCCCGTGATATTGTCAGCATTGACGCATTATAGATAAAGTTGCAACCAAGAAAATGTGTGTTCCCCTAGTCGGTTGCTATGCGTCAATATTGGAGAACACAATGGATCCTAAGAGATCCAAGTGACCCCTTAAATCTACCTACCTACTTTATGCCTTCAAAATTATTTCTTCTTCCCTTTTTTTGGAACAAAACTGTTTTAACATTATCTAACCCTTTTGAGAAAAGGCACAGGACATTGAAACCCCAGAAAAAAGTCCCATTTGACTTTCAATGAAATGCTTCTCATTACTAAAACCCCAGCATCAAAGTATAATCCTCAAGAAATTACATAAATCCAGAGAGTAAATATCAACTGCCAGCTTCTAGTCGTAGACCATATACACACGCAAAGCTGCCACAGATCCCGACTGAGACTGGTAGAAGAATTAAACCGCAATATTATACAACATAATATCGAAGGATTATCCTTACACATTACCATATTTAAATGCAGCCGCATTGTTTCATCGTTTCATTCACCACAACAGGACAAATAAAGAAGTATTGTACATAGAAAGCAACTAGACAGAGCGTTCTCCACATTGTCTGTTCGTTTAGGACTAGGAATCTAATGAACATAGTCGTGTGACCACCGCTGGGGCACTATGGCGCAGACATGGCGTATCATGGTGTAGATATTTGCATAAAACAAAGCATTCTATGAGAGCAAGTTCGCCTTCCACCCATCCTCATTTGACACAGGCGAGAGTCTTTTTACCCTGCTTAGGCGATCTGTAACGTTTAATTCATTTATGCTCGTGGGGGATGGTATACGATTATATACATACGTATATATGTTGGCTGCTGATGAATCCCATTCATATGAATAATTGTTGGGGTTGGATAAATAATATCAATCCATCCTTCAAGGAAGGAAGCCTCAAATCCCTATGGCAATTCATTTTTCTATTGTTTGCGGGTGCTGCCTTAACAAATATACTGTGGCTTCGAGTTGGTGTTGAAGCAGTCACTAACAACTTGATGCCTGTTTGATATAATTGTCAGTATTTCATATTTACACTCTTTCTCTTGATCATTATATCCATTGTAAATGACAAATGTGTGCTTTGTATGACTTACTGTACACAAGAACATGTTTATCTAGAACCTACAATATCCTCTCGGCGGTGGAGAAAACAAAAGCAACCTTTGCTTTGTTATATGGAGCACGGCTACAAAAAAAAAATGAAAAAGAAAAGAAGAAATATTGAGTACACTTGACAGCAGCAGCCGAGGGAACAATAAAATGAACGATAGGCAGGCGGGTGGAAAGAGTATGTGTAAGGGACAATTATGATAGTTACATGGTTTCATTTTGGTTCAACCGTGTTAGAACGAAATGGAAGACAAGGAGACGATGCCTCCGGGTAAGAATGTGTTTCTATCGCACGAACTCTGCTCTTGAGATGCCTTAAATAATTATGATATCATAATTAACAGCGTACCTCGTGGGGGGGTTTGTTAGATAGCTCGTTTCTTTTTGGTTTAAATTACACGTGTGTGTTATATAGGTGTATACATGAAAAACTACTTAAAATTGACTTGCAAACAATTTGGTTGAATCGAAAGTTTTATGGAAGTAGACAAACTTTAATATTCTTAAATCCGAAACCAAAATTATTCCTGAGAAGTTTCAAAGCTGTGTCTCTGTTTTCTAATAATTTTGAACAAATCTCTACATTTACACACAAACCTTTGTTCGATCGCAAGTTGCCTTCAAGATCACCAAAATGAACAAGATGAACGAAATTACTAAAACATATACGTCCTGATCTTCTGAACTGACTGGTGGTCAAAGCTGCAAGAAACACGCAGTCAAGTTGATATCAGATAATGATTAGCTCGTTGAAATCCTAAATAATTTAAGTGACAACGATCACGAATTCGATTCGAAACAACAAATTTGTGAATACACATCACTTCCCTCTGTAACAATTAGGTCTTAAACTCGATCTCGTATTTTTAATTTTTTTTTAATTTTTTTATAATTCACTAGCGCTAAAGAGGTGATGAATACCCTTAAGATGCTATTCACACAGAGATAGTTTTGGTGTTGTGATTTTGAAACTCAGACGGTATTCGGTTTTAGTCTTTTTGCTCCGAGGGTAGTGCCCAGAATGACTGGGGAGAATTATTGGTACTGTTGCCATTGCTTATGAGCTTATAATTCACAGTATTTCTTCTCGAACGTCATTAGTACGATCAACACGTAGGGAATGCAGGGAAAAGTCAAAACTTTCTGCTTCTAAATTACGGACTAAGTGTGGAAACTCGACGGCGATATTTGAGGTCTTCCTGTATTTGTAAAAAAAATAAACCGAAGAAGTCTGGCTAGAATCAGGGAACACTTATATGTAACACTCGATATTAAGCAATCAGGTTTCCATTTGAAATGGAAAAATTCACTGCAGATCTCCAGGATGGAGTGGAGCTCCGTAAAAATTCTAATAAAGCTCTTCGACAGCTTGCAAAGAGATTTCATCAATTAACTGAAGTAAGACTGAAATAAGATAAGCTCATGACAAAATCTTTTAAAATTACGAGCTTGACTATCAGAATGGTTGGGTCTTGTTCTGCTTTGATATTTTCCAATAATCCAGGTGTTGGTTGAAATCCTAAGCGAAGCTTAGTTATTGTCTCTTCCTTAGGCTCCTTTTTTATAAAACTTTGTATCGGCTTGAAATCAGAATGAGGAGCGTACATTTCAACACCCTCATCACTTCGAAATTGAGATACTTTCTTATCTTGATTGGTTATGCTACCTATGTACATATGCGGCATGCTGTCTCATTTCTTATTTGTTTCTTTTGCATAACTCGCTGGTTGTACAAACTTATTTCTGGAATAATATCATTCTTTCCTCAGAATAACTTTCAATTAATAAAAACCAACTCCCACCTCTGCATTCCTTCAAATTCGATTAGGAACTCGTTTCGACGAAAAATTAATTAGAATAAATTCTCTGGCAGAAATACTTTCCCAAATAATTTCGTCTGCCTACCTGGTTATTTCTAAAATTACTTTGCCCTTAACAGATATTTATTATAGCTCCAGGATTACCCCATTAGTTTTGGCAAGCAATTTGGTATTCAGAGAACTAAATACAACGCGGCATATACTCCATGTTATGATACGTAAGAATACACACATGACCCAAAAACATTTGGTAGGAGCATCTGCAATGAAATTTTCCGTCGAAATTAGTGGGTTGGTAATAAAATCCAAATTCCACATTATATCCATTTAACCACAATCCTTATATCGATTTACTGGTGCATGTGTACCAATTAATAGGAACTAATAAGATACCCTTTCACTTCGTTTCTTTTCTCTTTATCTTTGCAGGAAAAAGGCAATGGTGAATATGGAAGGCCAGTTCCTGGTCCGACAGATTTATGACGATGAAATAACCTACAATATAATTGGAGCTGCTGTAGAAATTTTAAGTAAGTATCTGCACACAGTATGGGGATGGGAAGAGAGGAATAAAACTGCAACTGCATCAGAGAAAGTTAAGGATGAGAAGTAACACCGAGAGTTTCTTTCCAATTATTCAATTTGTCACTTAAATTTTGCACTTAGGTTGACACTATCTACGTTTTAAGCTGTGACTGCACTTGAAGAGAAGTTTATTTATTGTTTTAGGCGGATGGAAGTTCCACGAAAATTATTTAATTAATTATTAAATTCGTAGAACTTTTGTGCGTGATGAAAACAAAGTAATATTTTGTAATATTGTTTGATGGTTTTCATTTGGGGAAAAATGTTACTTGAGACAGTAAAGTAGTCGAAGTGAAAAGTTTCAAAGTGAATTAAGTATTTATTGTTATCAACCAAGTTATATGCTTTCTGAAATTTCGATGATGGGAGTCATGAAAAATTCATAGTTGAAATGAAGATGAGGAGGGAGAGAAAATTACTTTGAATTCTTTAAGATGAGCTCTTCAAACTTTTTTAATCCATTAAGTCATTTTAGATGTCTAAAATTGTTAACTTTACTACGTTTGCATTTATTTTACAAATGTTACTTTCGGTGGTGTGACTTATTTAGATTTAGATTACAGTTACATTAAAAGTTTTCCAAAACCTGAAGGTCAAAGATGTATTTAATTTCAATTTAGCTTAAGACAATTATATCCCAAAGAATTATTAACAAAGATTGTCATGGGACCGTTAAAACTGGATGTACTAGACTAGAAACAGCCCCTCATCAGTTATCGATTTATAGTCAAAGTTACTAAGGAACATTTTAAGTTTAGGTTAGGTTAAACTTTGTTTGTTTTTATCTGTTGTTTGCCGGTTGTTGACCACCCCAAATTCGCATTTTAGAAAGGTGTTTGGAAGCGCCGTTGACATTTCGTCTGGGTCGCTAAGGTTAAGGCAGTTTCAGCGAAAGCGTGTCGTGTCCTATTCCGTCTATTTATTGTCACAACCGGTAGTACTTCGTCGCTTTTTTTTAGATGGGCCCCCAAAAGGTTTAAAATCTCGAGTTGCAATATGTGTATTCTTTTAAAAGTGTTGTTCCTTCTAAATCTACCCAATTTACCGCCGTTATGTCTATCGTACACTATACCACGGCTCTGTACAATTAAGTTTAAACCACTTATCACTAAATTGTACAACACATAAACTGTCTTATCCATATGCAAGAGCAATCTTGTAATTGAACTCCCTTGGGAAAGCTATTTTCATTTTATCTGATAGACAGTATGCTTTGAATTCGTTTATTTCATACACTGTTATGATGCTATCAGATGGTTTGTATCGAATTCTATCCCACTGCTATGACACAAGATAGAGTTTACTCATTGGTAAACTTGAAAAAAAAAAACACTTAAAAACGGATGACCACTACAGCCAGTTGACATTAATTCATAAAAAATCATCTTCTTAATATTTTTCAGGACTATTTCTAAAGACTATGTAGGAGCAGTTCCGAGATCTCTCGCTGCACATTCTTAGGGAAAGCCAAGCCAATTATCTTTAATATCTGAAAATAATTGTTAACCACTCGTAGTTGACACCATTTAGATGCTGAAAAGATTACTATTCTCTGCAAATCCCCATGAGATGATTGAATAGGCACACGATACCTTTTTACTAAAATTGGAATGAAAACCCTTTTTCTTGCACACAGAAGTTCCTGGTTGATAAAAGCTAATACCATTCGTTTAGATACAATATCGTCCCTTTTCAATTTGCAGCTCTTAAAAGCTTTGAAGGATGCCAATATGCTATGGACACTTAATTGTATCAAAGAACCTGAGAAATCTCTGGATACATGTCTAAAATCAATCAGTGTGTCACATTGCACCACACTCAACTTATTTCCTAACCCGTTT
Source organism: Criorhina ranunculi (assembly GCA_951813785.1). Taxonomy (NCBI): domain Eukaryota; kingdom Metazoa; phylum Arthropoda; class Insecta; order Diptera; family Syrphidae; genus Criorhina; species Criorhina ranunculi. The sequence goes on from OX638381.1 coordinate 17,970,984, forward strand.
ACATAAGTTAAAGAAACTTCAAAGCTCTTTAACTCTTAAAAGGATTGCTCGAGAAAATGTCTTTTTCAATTTGGCTTTTGTCCCACAATTTGCCTTTGTGTCAATGTGAATCCATTAAATGAAAACTAACTGTGAATTGATTTCAATAGGAAACGAAACGAATCCCATTTCACTTCCCCAAAATGCGATGGTCCGATTCGCTTTGCAAATTTCTCATAAGTCCATCGATGAAACTTGTTTGAAACCCATTTTCCATTTAGCTTTTGTAGATATAAAACGAAAAGTATATGATAGTTACTTTAGTTGGAAATCAAGAAACCGGTCGTCCTCCAATCTACATATAAAAAGGAATGCAAACATAAAAACGGGAAAAAAACGGACTAAATGCAAATAGGGGAAACTCTGACGGAACTAAGACATAATCGATGTCATAAATATTCGCCTGAACTGTGTTCCAAATGCCACTTAAAAATTCAAATTAGTTCCATCGACGGGGGGCAAACTAAAATCCCTTATCCATCAAAAACAAGGACGTGCCAAGAGAGTGCGAGGGAGCAATGGCGGCGAGGGATGTCAACAATCAAACTATGCAAATACATTTCTCTACCACCCCATACTTCTTTCCGTTTCAGATATACCAGCCGATGATATTCTCGAGCTTTTTGGCAGAACGTTTTTCGAATTTTGCCAAGATTCAGGTTACGATAAAATCCTTCAAGTTCTGGGAGCGACGCCAAGAGATTTTTTACAAGTAATGTCCTTGTGCATGTGTGTGGATAGTTGATTATAAAGTGAATTTGTTTGTTCCCAGAACTTGGATGCCTTACATGACCATTTGGGTACTCTTTACCCAGGCATGCGAGCACCATCATTTCGATGTACAGAGAAGGACGGTACCCTGCGACTGCATTATTACTCAGAACGACCTGGTTTGGAGCATATTGTCATAGGCATCGTGAAGGTGGGTGTAATAATTTTTGTTTCTTTTTTTTCGATAACAACCCTCCTTTTTCCCGTAGGCAGTTGCATCGAAGTTACACGGAGTTGAAGTTGAAATTGAAATTGTGAAGCGAAAGGGCGATCCAATTGAAGAAGATGATGCACAATACAATGCAATACCCGACGTGACGGAATCAACAGAGGAGAACAACAACAATCATAGCAATGGTAATATTGTTAGCAACGAACGAACAAGTTTATCAACTACCCCGACATCACCACCGCCATCAGTGTCCACAAATAACCCGCACCAGAGTCGGCATCCATACAGCAAACAACCGGAGGATGTGGATAAACAATACACCCAGCATCAGCAGGTGATGTCGACTGGAACTAGAAATAAATCGAATCATGATATCATAGCAAATGGTGCATCATGTCCTTTATCGTCCACCCATCCCGGTACCACCACAAGCAACGATGGAGCACACAGTAGTAGTCTTAACTCAATTTGTACAAATCAAGGTGAGTACTTTTGGCGAGAGTTTGTACATTGTTTAAGGTTACGTCCTTGGGAGTGAGTGTTTACTGATGGCGTAATCGGCCTTGAGTATTGAATTTAATTGTAACTACGGTAAAAGAATGAAACGGTTACATGAATTACTTTCAAAGTGAAGATGGCTGGAAATCCGCTCTCAAGTTATTACCACTTATTCAACAGATAACCCTAGCTTCTGCTATTTGATTTCAATTTAAATAATTGTGCGTATGGGGAAACATTTATTTCAGTTGTGTGGCTTTAACTTACGTAAAGCTAATCGATTTAAATTCAGTGACTGCCTAGAAGGGGGTTAACAATGGTATTCCTCTTGGAATTGTACAATTTTTCTTCGAACTAAAAAGGTCTGAGTTTTCGAAGAATTTCGGTTCGGAAGTCAAAAGGAAAAGTGTTAAATATTTGTCAAGCATCCAATATCCAGATATTCAAATGACTAATTAAAGTTTAATCAATCGACCTTTAAAAGGTTAACAGAGTCCTTGAAGTTTCTTATATTTACAAAGCATGAGATTGTTTGATTCCAAGAATATACAGAGCAGAGTATGAGAGCATATATGATGCATCTGTAAGATTGAATAGTACATTCTGAGATTGCCATTTTTTTACATAATTTGTCGGTTCTCGACATGGTCTTGAAGTTATTTCTGACCTTTTATAAGTTCCAGGTCCAGGTCAGGTCAGAGGGCGTTACAGATTTTATGTAGGGAAGGGAAATCCTTCAAAAAATATTGGCTAAGATAAGTGAGTTCAGTTAATAATCCTTAATCGTGGGTTTTCGATGGAAGTTCCAAGTGCTTTCTAAAAATGTTGTCCAAGTTCAAGATTTTACATCAGAAAATAACTTTAAACAAGTAAAAGTGGTCTTTAGCTAAATAACTGTGATTCGACTAAAGAAGCAGACAACATCGGATAACCTAAGACTCAAAACGGTAGTCGAGTTTTTATCTAATGTTCTAGGTCTAATTCTGTGTAGTCCCCCAGAGGAAGTGAAAGATAGTTTTCTTTTCTAAGGCGAGTTCTTTTGCTGCACACTTTCACTAGTTTGGAGGATGTCATAACTAAATCCAAGGCTTTGATAGAGGCCTAACTTTCAGCGTACCGTGTACCATCTTTAAATATGCAATTCTTGGCAAAGGTGCATACGTGAAAACCTAAGCATGCTTTCTTGAATCCGTGTTCTACTCATCCTCAGTCCACAACATTTCTTTACCAAGATGAAAGTGATTCTGGAAATCCCACAGCTTGACTTTATCGAAAAAGCAACAGCCACCAAGGCACTTTGCTTGCACCGAGGTGCACGCTGGTGCGTCTTATGTCTATAAATCTTATGGAAAAGAGATTAAGGATCTTCATGTGACTATGGAAAGTGGGAAAAATGTCGGGGATACCAACAGGTAGGACCGAACTCTTTACCAAATAGCTTTTGAATAGTGATGTTAGATGTTATAGCGGGAGCAGGTCCAAAGACAAACAACTGCTACACTTGCTGAAACACTTGCATGGTATGCAACCACATTGAATGAACAAAATGTAGGCGAGCCCAATTTATGAAAGTTTTAAGAATGAGGCGAATCAAATGGATAGTAGCTTTATCTAAACTTAAGGTACGATGGATCCTCTAGAACATGATATGAGGCTGTGTTCAGAACACAAGAAGACAGTCGCACTGGGTAGGAGAATTTTTTATATTTTCTTCTATTCAACTATTGTGGTGTTTAACACTCACTAACAGCTATGGAATGTTAAGCTGAGGTAACCACTACTATGCTGTGGCCCGGTGGTTAGTTCGTTAGATTACTAGAGCACAAATGGTCAAACGTTTTTTCACTGCAGGACCTCTCAGCAGATAATTAAAACCCTACGAGTGTATAATATGTTATTAAAAAAATGTTTCAATCCGCCATTCGGAATCACGCATAGCATGATTAGTTGCGAGAAGCTAAGTCTTTGTGCTCGATAAGCCATCATTCCAAATATTTGTATTTTATTTTCTTAAGTTTCAACGTCAAAACAGGCGAAGCTAAGCAAAAATCGTGTTAACTTTAGCTCTGTGTGACTTGAGGAGCTAAGTACTGAAGGTTTACACTTTATTTAAATCAAACATCAGTTCGAGGCTTAAAAGGAGGAAACACATTGAACTTTTTCTTAAAAATGGATGTAAAGACATATATATATATATATATATTTTTACTTAGCATACATAAAATATAAAATCAAACAGAACTGACTCCGACAGCTTGCATCAAAGCTGATTAGAACCACATACCATAAAACCCTTTTAATTAAGTATTTGCTTCCATCATTTCTCTGCTTTCAGACCAACAACAAACATGCCCCTTCTTAAGCAATAGAAAATCCAGTGAATCCCTGCATTCGACAAAAGCTGATAGTTTTGATGAAGCGCCAAAAAAGTCAAGCAAAGCCGAACGCCTACGTCTTCTGAAAAATAAAAGTGATGACATCGAGAGATCAGATCACGTTCAGTTTCTCATCAGAGAAGTGGTAACAGGTGGCGGTAAGTCGACACAATCTCAAGCGGTCGATGAAAAGGAACCACCCGATGACATGGAGTTCCTCTGTGAAGGTATGTTTAGACATGAGTCCTCTTATGATTTATAAGTGTCTTTGGTACACAGATATATAGTCTTAATTGAATCAATGTCAGCAGGCACTTCAGATATGTCCTTCTATTTTCAGCACCGCTCATATCTCCATCGACGTTCTGTAAGGTTTTCCCATTCCACTTAATGTTCGATAGGCAAATGAAAATCGTTCAAGCCGGCAAATCCGTGTCAAGGGTCATACCAAGGTGAGCAAGAAAAAAAAATCCAGATCTTCCACATGAGATACAAAGTCATTTCAACACACATAAGCACGCCAAATTCGATTCATTTTATGACATTATTTCCACTGCAATTGGTTTTCTCGTCTTCCCACAGAGTTGCTGATGAGAACTGCTCCCTGCTGGAGGTCCTCGAAGCTATTCGACCGCACTTGCAACTAACGTTCGAGAACGTGTTGGCACACATCAATACGATATACGTGCTGCAGACTCGACAAGGTGCCATGGGCAAACATGAACGCTACCTAAGACTGAAGGTGAGTTATACATATGTGTAGAGAGGTTGGGTGAATTCGCATTTTACTGCGCGCGAAATATACTTACAGACGCTTGGGGGGAGAGTATGTGACGAAATTATGAGTTGGGTTCACGTAACGGCAATCTCAGGGCATTTACGCAATTTTTAGTTGTACGTTTTCATGACCGTAAATGGTACTGAATGGCTCATAAAAAATGATGATCCGATTCGAATAGTAGTGTGATTCGGAAACACTGCCTGCAGACGGAAACCTAATGAGGGTACAAACAATGGAATACAATTCCTTTCCATCAGAAAGGATTTAATTTGTATCCTTTCAGCCATTGGGTTATCGGTGAGTGACTCGGTTGGGTCCTTATATTATGGCCTACGAGACCAATAAAACAGAATGAGTAATAGAACGTACTTCAGCTGAAATTGGAGATTGGTACCACTTCCTTTGAAATGATATCATTGTATCGAACTTTGATGTAGATTCGAATGTCTTCATTTATGTTGGTCATAGCTGTTGTTGGTAACCGGTTTTGGGGTCATCTAGGTTGTAAATCTATAAAAATTGGAAAGTGTTATAAGGGTTATAGACTGTTACCATTATTGGGGAATCGATTTTTTGTCGTATTTGTTGGAAATGAAAACACGGTTAATTCGAGAATTTAAATGCTGCCAGGGTTGGGTAGTTAAAAAAAGAGAAATTGTAGATAGGGTGTAGGACTTCTTTGTATTAATTAAGTAACTCAGAAAATGTAAAGGCAAATCTATATCGACTCAATCCGTGAAATTACTAACGCGACATCACAGATAGCATCAGAGAGATGGATCGATTGCTTCAAAATTTTTGAGAAGGGGTTACCAAGCCCTCACAGCTATATGCCACATTCAATTAAAACTTTCGGGATATCTAGGATATTGAATAGATTTCTTAAAATGTGTTTTTAGAGATGAAAGTCGTTCATTGCCTTTTAAAACAGACAAACCGAGAACCACATTGATTTTGATTTCGTTTGAAATAAATCATTGACCCAACTCTGCATAAAACGCGTAACCAACTCGTTATGTAGCAGGCACATTGGGTTTATTATTGTAACTTTTAAACTCTGTGCTCCATCAAAGTTGGTCTTTTTCTTTGCTACCTTGTGCGTTTCAGGGGATGCAACAACTCTTAAGCCCGCTGCGTTGATGTTCATATGTTTTATTTGATAGATCATAGTCGTTGTGCAAATAAAGCGGTATACGTTCTTGATTTGCAGCCCTAGCTTTTAAATGATTAAAATATAAAAAGTTCAAAGGAAAATCTTATTTTTTTAGCTGAAAATTTTTAGGTAAATCAACCCTCTTCAAAGAGCTCTACTACTTCACTCATGCTGATCCGGGTTCAATAGTCTTTAAGAGAACATTTTTCTAAATTGGAGAAAAATCAGGAATTTCAGATCGACGAACACTCTGAAGAGGGTTAAGTTGCATATGAATGTACGATTAGTCACATCATAGCACATAAGAATCTTTTAACGGATAGTTCAGGTTCTGCAAATTTTAACCAACATTTTGTCATAAACCTCTACGGTTAATTGTTTTTAAGTTTCAATAAATTTTACGATTTGCTCTGAAGGTGTCCTCAATGATATCCTTCAAATTATATACTTTTAACGGACCCACGTTCAATAAACAGCTCATTTCACAAAGCCTTTCAATTATATATAATATCTGTTTGGAAGAAAGGTAGTTCTACTGAGTAAGAGGAATCGATATGCATACACCGTAAAAATTTTATTAACGGTTGCAAATTTGTGTACCCTCTGGCGAATACATAACCAATCGAGTTTTTGCCTTTCCTTTTGCCTTTTCATTGGACATAAACAAGCAATTACCACAGTTTCACTCATAAATTTTATAACCTTTTTTTTTGTTTTTCTTTTTTTTTTCATTTCAGGGCCAAATGATGTACATTTCGGAGTCGGACCGAATTCTGTTCCAATGTTATCCCAGCGTGATGAACCTGGATGATTTGACGAAGTAAGTTGTGTTCGATGTTTTCTCGCGAAGGACATTTTCATATTTTTATCGTGTATATCTCCCGATAAAATCGTAAAAATGAATCCATAAAGATCACATCTAGCCACCGCATGAACATAAAGACCTTTGAGTCCATATTTAGTGGCTTCCCTATGGAACCACTCGTGCCACTCGCTGATACTACTTAAGATGGTAACTTTTATTGGCGAACATTAATTTTGAGGAAGAAGATGTCATTGTGTGGTGTATGGTGGTGTTATGTGTCCACAAAAGTGTGTCAAAATAGCCCACAATGGCGCTCATAACTCTCTACTCCCTTTATATGGCAATGTTGTGGGCAGAGCCTCTATTGATTGGGCACATTATTTCTCATACATTCTGTGACGTAAAGGACAAAAGATTGTCTTTCACGAGGATTTTTATGATATCAACTCCATCAATTGTTGTATGGTTGTCAAACTTCGTGACCGACGCAAGGGCGTTCGAATTAATTTCCTGACACCAATGAGATGAAGATGAAATATGGTCAATTACATACTTTTAAGGTTGTCTCTTTTAATTTTGCTGGGGATATACCTATACATGTACGTAGTTAATGTTATTGGTCTTGAAGGATGTATTAAAAAGCTTTATATTATATGAAACACTAACAAATTTTAATTTAATGAAGTGTACCCTTGTACCTTTTAGTTATGGTGGTATCACAGGAGCTACTGCTTTGTCTGTTATGCGTCATAAAAATTCTGAAGTATTTCTCAGAATGAGTTGAATTATGTGATGTACATGTTTGTATAGGATAATGCAAATGAGGCATTCAGGGATGCACAAAAAAATTCACTATATCCCATAGACCAGCATATTATAAAAAAAAAACGGTTAGCTACCTGCTAGCCATGTATACCATGTATGCTTTTCTGGAGCCCACTCTCCAAAAGGAGGAGGAAAATTTAAGGTGATAAAACTCCCGAGAATTATTGATTGGCTATTACCAAACTTAATTTGTCCTTAAGCCATGATCGTCAGAATAAAAACACTTATCAACCTCAGTCTGGCTTATGATTACGTTATACAATGCCTGCAAGAATCTAGAGAAGATTGGCTTACCCCACAAGAACAAGCATTCTCAAAGCCGGATAAATCGGATAAATTTCGCAACAGATTGAGGGTGCAGAGTCACCTTTACGAGTGAAGGCCTTAGCCCTTTTTCAACTCGGAAGGAGACAAGGAGCGACACTGCCATCCGCCCAGAAAGTTCCTTAACTTCCTGACCTTTGGAGTAAAAACTCATCTAGAACGTACAAGGGAAAGCTAATTGCCGTTGCCATGACCTATAAACAACGCTCCCAGACATACACATGCATATACGTCATGCAGAGTTGGGTTGTTTTTCGGTAGGCAATTATAAAGGACACAATTAAATTTCAGCAACTTTCAACCTATTGGAACGTGAACATGAATATCCCGCAGTGTCTGAATTTACCTTTAATTTATTGCATCCCAATATTGAAGGACAACAAGTAACCTCATCACACACTTTCAAACGAATTCAACTGTCCCATTCAATATGAAAATACTCTGCCATTCCATTATTATCCTTGCCTGACAACTATGATAGGCGATGATGAAAATTGTGGGACAAAGGTATATCCTGAAATGAAAGGACACTGCACTGTTATGATACAAAATAATCCCAACAAAAAACTAAAAAAAAAAAAATATATATCCAGGAAGGACCCGATAACAATACATGCCACATCGAGTTGGGAGTGTGATTTATATGAAGCTTTTTTCCATTCCAAAAAAAAAAACCTTTTTCACATAAATATCTAAGGCATACATAAAGCACTAGAAAAAAACATTAAACACGGGTAACAGCGGGGGAAGGTACAAACAAATTGTATTGTCCTAGTGAGGGTGTTGTTTTTCCTCGAATTGAATGCGAAGAGCCTGTCCTTTTCCTGCCTCACAGTCGTTGTTGTTGGTTTGTTTTCATTTCATAGAATTTTTTTTTTGCTTCCTTTTCATTTTCATTGCCGTATCCTGTTTGTGGAGTAATCTTGATCCTTTTGAATTCATTTTTTTTTTGTTATTGCTACAAATATTATTTTGTTGTTTTTGGCTTTTTTTTGCAGAAAGGGCCTCTACATATCGGACGTTCCATTGCATGATGCTACCAGGGATCTGGTGTTGTTGTCGGAAAAATTCGAAGCCGAATACAAACTGACGAGGAATTTAGAAATGTTAACCGATAAATTGCAACAAACCTACAGAGAGTTGGAAAGCGAGAAACAAAAAACGGACAGGTTAGTGCGTAAAAAGGCCCGAAATTGAGGGGTGTGTGGGAGAGTGTTATTGAATTTTCTTTTCTTTTGTTTTTTTCTTTTTTTGTTTATGCTTGAATTGTAGGCTTTTGTATTCTGTTCTGCCGAAATCTGTAGCAAACGAATTACGACATCAAAGACCTGTTGCGCCAAAAAGGTAAAGTAATAGACTGATGGGTTTAAACTGCTTCCAATCTAAAAGGATGATATTTGTCTCTCGTTTTTCTTAGATACGATTCGGTGACGTTGATGTTTTCGGGAATTGTGGGATTCGGTCAATATTGTGCTGCCAATACAGATCCAGAGGGTGCAATGAAAATAGTCAAAATGTTGAATGAGCTTTATACCCTATTCGATGCCTTAACTGATTCGAAACGTAATCCAAATATTTACAAGGTATGTTTTCTTATTCGTTTTTGTGTCGATTATTGTGAACACGAGGACACAAAACTCATCATCCTCTAATAGGTTTTCTCTCTCGTACAAGACGGGACAAAATCGAAGTGAGCCGTATGTTGCGGTTGCGGTTGATATTTTGTTTCCATATGTTTTTTTTTTCCAGTCGACATTTGACATTTAAGTAGTTTACACGAAGCAAACTAATATTGAAGCATCAACGGTCCTTTTTTTTGTGAAAACATTTTATTGAAATTAGTTTATGTGTCCTTTAGTCATTCTAGGTTAGAAAATTGGATCACATTGTGTTGGTATCTTGGAAAATGAAATCAATCAGTTGATTGGTATTTGCTTTATTGAATTGTGATTGTGTTTCGTTGGTGACCTGTTTTCTAACAAAGACTTTTACAAAAAAATATGATTTGACCAGGAATGTTGTCGTCAGTTCTGAATTGAGCTACAGTTCTGAAGAACATAAATAACATCGGAGCCAACGAAATTGCAGACAAGTCAAAACAGTGCTAAAATGCTTCGGAAAAAGGACGAAGGACTTTAGAAAATATACCGAACCCAAAAATTACACTACCGGTTCTGCCAATGATACTGAGTTGCACCCTTCGATGCGACAATACTTCCTAGGTATCGAGAAATTTCCACTCCATTGATCAATTGTGTGGCGATGCTTACTCCAAGTATTTTATTTTCCATTACCGTCGTAAATCATTCCACGGCTCTTGTTTACTCAGAGAGTAAACAGACATTATCAGGATATACAAGGTATGTTGAAGTGATTTCAATTGGATGGTACCTACTCTCAAAGCATCGTAAAGCACTTAATCAATCATCTATACGAAACATTTATGGAAATATAAAACAACTCGTATATCGGTATCAATTTGCGGTTGTAAATTCCTTCCAGTGAAGGAAGGAAATGATTCCATGATCTATATTAAAACTTTATAGATAAATGGGAGTGAATGTCCTTTGCTCGATAAACTAAATAAGCGGGCGAGACTACCGAAAGGATGCAATAAGTAGAAGTTATTCTTTTAAGTGATAGGCGATTTGAAGATATTTTTAGAACTCGTTAAAGAAAAACGCTTTCTAACTGGACCTCGCTGTGCATAGTTGCCGAAGCTAATCTTGTTTGACCCTAAACATTTTCCGTTGACTAGAATGGGTCCACCAACCACTGCATTAGACGAAATCTTCATAGCTTACCAAAGGATGCCTCACCTGCGTTAAAGCCGAAGAGTATTCATTTTTTTTTTAAATTTATTTGAAAAAAAAATCGTCAAAGGTTTTGCAATGGCGTTATAAGAAATTTCTTCTTTTATCCATCCATTTCAAAAGTCCCAACGGATTGGAAAAATAGCTTCAATTTGATTTTTTTTTAAAATCCTTTTTAGCTCTTATTCATGTATGTATTCAATTCGTTTCATTTCAGGTGGAAACAGTCGGTGACAAATATATGGCTGTATCCGGACTACCAGACCCCTGTGAAGACCATGCAAAATGTATAGCGCGTCTGGCATTGGATATGATGGACATGGCAAAAAATGTTAACATGGGACCAAATCCAATGGTGAGCACTTAATCATAATTAATTTATCCCCCACGGGGAGTTACAAAACTTTATCCGACAGAATATCACTTGTCGAAAATATACCAACAGAGGACGAGGAAACTTTTGCTAGAAGTTTTACAAAACTGCAACCATCTGTTGAATGTATTTCTTCTTTATCTACACTTTCTCTTTCTTTAGTTTCATTTTTGAATCATAAATATGACAAGTGTCGAGAACTAGCAAAATGGAAAAGTTTTTAAAAAAAAAAAAAACACAAACCACCTTCGAATACATGAGTTTCCAATTTTAACTTGTTTCGGCCTCCAAATGCAAGTTGTTTCCGCATCTCAAGAAAGATGCATGTCCTTGTGACAAATGCACATATTCATATGAAGGTTTTTGAAGTGAACCGCATGAGCTTCATCCTTGCAGGTTTGTGATTCAGGAGATTTTCTGTAGAAATGAGTGGACCACCAACTTGATACGTACAGAACAAAAACGTTTTGAAAACTCTCCTCCAGAAGGACTGTAGACTGTGCAAAGATAACTTTTGCTCCAATTGAGCAAATTGGAAAAGTTTGTCATTAACATTTTGCCTTTGTAAGCACGATTTTCCCTCTTTTTTTCCGTTTTCCTTCTTTGTCACGGCCAGATGAACAATTTAATAGAGAACTTTTGTAATGTGAATAAGTGGATTGTGTGTTTGTCTTTGGTGAAGGGGCAGCCAGGATATGCTGGATATATGACAATTGAGAGACAATGCAATTGAATTGTTCCAGGTATAGAAATAGGAATAGCTACTAAAGTTTTGCTCTATAAAGGACTCATTGTGGATACGCTGCAGAGGCAGTATGTCACCGGAAAGTTTTTGGCGAATTGGGTTTGAATAAATTTGCTATTCACGTAATTGATTATTAATTTATGATGCTGTAACTTGTGAGAATGTGTTAGAAACTTTTACATGGAAACTTTTTGACAGTTGTACGGAAGTTTAAATTATACTAAACTGAAGGGTAGAGGACACAGTTTGTTTCGAAAAGGTAAAGCATTCTAGAATTATTTAGAAGATGGAGATAGATAAAATGTGATAAATTGTAAGGATAAATATAGAAATCGAGGAATTAGAAAATAGAAGTTCCACAGTTGATATGTCAATGTTGATGCTTCTTTGTCTTTCGGAACAAATCATGAAGATTTTGTCGATGAAATAACAATGTCGCTTGCGTGTGCTAAAATAAGGTCGGTTTTGACAATGTCCATGCACTAAAGGTAAATCGGGGATGATGAGGGTGTTGTATAGTGTTCTTACTTCTTCTCTATGGGGTTTTGCTAAATCGATGCCTACTTAGGCCATTGTGAGCGATTAGTGAGTGCTATTCTACGTTGGACGTCCGCGCTGATGTCGTGAGTCCTGGTAAACGAATACTCTCAATAATTTTAAATTATAGTTGTCTATCGTACTGATACTGTATGTGCAGTATCAAACTGCATGACAGTGCGTCGTCGCCCCATCTGAAACCTCTAGTGGTACTAAAGGTCTCGGTGGTGTCTAAAACTGAACTGATAACTCCCTACCAATTCGTGGACATGTAGTTTCAGGTGCTTCAGTACATCAGATAGAATTTTGTATGCGATATTCAGGAAATTTATGCCACTGTGATTAACTCAAGTGAGGTTGCTTCCTTTCTCAAAAATCGGGCAAACGGTGCAAGGTTTCCAATCATTCCAATTATGCTTTCGTCGAACCATATACCCTGCCAAGTGAATATTCTGCGGCCTTGTATGATTTATTGTCCACCGACTTAAGATAACAATCAAGTGACTTTTGTTTTACTTAGCCTGCTCTCTTTTCAGAGAGAATATAAAAATTGAATTGGTCAAGAAGGATATACGCATATGTATGTATTTGTTTCAGGGATTTCGTCAAAACGTAATTCGATAATACTTGTGCCATGTATACATAGATGCCTTTCTGCCGATAACACTACTCAAAGATGTCTTACTTTTAACTTCTCATTTATTTCAACAGCAATTCCTTGCACTCGGATGCTAAGGTCATGATTGAGATCACTGCTCCAACGCAATCAACTGAAAATAAAAATTTCATATTTGACATATCCATTAACAATCAATTCTTCTTCTTAAATATCACACTCTACTCACAAAGTATTTATAGCACAACAACCCGCCTTAAGCCTTCGTAATTTCGAAAACTTTCACCACGTGTCTGTTAAAGACCATAAGTATACCGCCGCAGCTTCCGGTGATGTTTTCCACAAAAAAAAAAGTCCAGCCCTATGGGATTGCTTATGAATTGTGTATATTCTGTCACATGTACAAGATTTCCTTTTTTTTGACTAATACCTCATTTTATGAGACTGAACTCTTTTTATGGCCAATTTATTGATATCGGTTCCATTTGAAATGCCTTTTCAAATTCTCTAGCTCTAGGGAAATCTTCCAAAGGATTTATGTATTTTACATGGAATACTTCCCGAGAGAGATTTGGCAATACTTTAAAAGTTTATGAGATCGTTGGCCGTGAAAGAAAGTATTACATGTGCAGAATGATTGCTCAAATAATTACCATCTTAACAAACAGAAAGTCATTAAGATGAAAAAAAAACAATTGTTTTATCCTTTCTTATACAAATAATCCTGTTTATTATTTACAGCAAATCACAATTGGTATTCATTCGGGAGAAGTGGTGACCGGAGTTATTGGCAATCGTGTGCCAAGATATTGCTTATTCGGCAACACTGTCAATCTGACAAGTCGAACGGAAACAACAGGCGTTCCTGGACGGATTAATGTCAGTGAGGAGACTTATAAGTAAGTATTCATTTTTATTTCTTGAAATGCTACCAATATCGATTGTCCTTATACACTGCGACACACACACACACATATACCTATATATATTAATTTTTTTTTTCTTATTAAATGTAATTAATGGTAAATTGCTACTCCTCCATCAAATCAATATAACGTTGAAGTTTCCTAGGCAAACGAAGGGTGTCAATACCAATGGGTAGCTGACCCGCTGTTCGCAGTAAGTCCCGGATACGGCAACTAAAAAAAAAAACCGAGAAAAAAAAAAGATAAAATTAAAAGGATACCTAATTAAAAAAAAACTTACTTCCCCTTGAAACTTTTCCATAACGAGATAAAAAATTATAAAAACACGTGGCATGGTAACTCGATTATGAGATATGAGCACATGGATAAGCATTGCTTTTATTTTTATTTTAACAAACGAATGAATAACCGCCTCTACTGTAAAGTTAGGTCATGACCATTTATCCAAATGAGAATTTAGTAATTTGTAAGAAGTCAAATCCGAATGGGATTAAAAGGACTTTCATTAAGCTGCTCTTTATATGTACATACATCCTGACTTTTCGTAGATAGTTCCATTGTATGTATATACGCTGACAGTTTCTATTTCTTGTTATCAATTGGAATATGAACTCAAGGAGTGTAGGTAGTATATCTGATTGAAAGTTTTTACTAATTATCTTAAGCAAGCTAATTAAAATTCCATCGGATGTTCAGTAGAATAATTGTGCTAGGAAAAGTTACTAAAGTTAATTAAAATTGAAACGGATACTTGGAATAACCTTTTGGTGAATGAAAGACTTGTTTGAATATCATCCTAATGGAATTAAAATCAATGAATGACTTTGTTGGCAAAAAGGTTTTTTTATCGTTCTAATGAAGGGAGGTAACTTTCTTTAAGTAGTTTTCACTTAACTTCGCTCTTTCTGTTTGAATGTTAATTATTTAAAGATAATTGAGACCTCATTTTTGATAATGGATTTTTGTAAACTGTGCTAGAATCATATTGAATCTCGAATACCTAAGTCATCTATCGTCTGAACAATGAAATGGGTTTCAATGTGGAATGTGAGAATATTAGCATAGGACAGAGAAGATTGAGAAATGTTATAGTGAATCACTTAATAAATTTGAAAATAAAGACAAAGTCAGTGCAGGATGAGATGCAAATCCACCTTTCAATTGATCGCTTACATAATCTGAAGTTACTGCTCGGGCTGCCAAAGGAGATAACTTTAGAATTTAGTTTGGGGGAAGTACACAGTGGGCTACGTTCTTCATTTATTTAGTATCCTGACAACTCCTGTAGTACTCAGATGAAATTATGCCTAATATAGCAGCCATTAAACATGAAAGGGTACTAGTTGGGGATATAACACAGTCACTAAGGATTGAAGTCCTGATAGGGTTTCGTTTTTTTGTGTGTATAGCCTGTGATGGCTTATTTACGGCGCAGTGAGAGAAAGAATATGACTCTTATAGGTAAGCGTTCAAAACTATTGCGTTTTCCTTAAGCTGGCATTTTATTCCAATTCGTATCGAGTATTCAAACTTGTACTAGCCTCGACATGAACGTTCACTCATATTCCTTTGAGGTTTGCAGCTTAATCGGGATTTTTCTGCCAGTTTCCGGGACCTCGTACAGGGATGTAGAAGTCAAATGTGCAGATCACTTTTATTCTCACCACAATTTGCTACCCCAGGATTATCTCTTCGGTGCGAGGATGAATGCAAAAGTCTGTCTATTTTCTTACGAGTCTTGTAGCTGCATGCTCCTTCACTTTGATAGCATCATTAGTTGTTCTTTCTTATACACATGTAACAACTAATTTTCCAACTGAGACATGGTTTTTGAAGCAAAAAAAAAACTATATTACTAAATCAATGGTACAAACAAATATTGATGTACTTTGTTTGAATTAAATGCAATTAAAATCTTTACACCAAATTGCATGCAATGCCTCATTTCATTTTCTTTGGGTGTGTAAGAAGGAAAAGAACTCATTAAGACAGTTGAAACTTTTCCAACTTTAATTCTCAAAGTTTTCCAACAAGAATCCCATCAATACAAAAATTTACCTAATTCAAATCATTGATCTTGTTCTAGACGAATAAATAGCATGGCTAAACAAGATGACGAAATTTCAATTAATTGACATGAAAATGACGTCTAGCCT
The DNA here is from genome assembly GCA_951813785.1 of Criorhina ranunculi. NCBI lineage: Eukaryota > Metazoa > Arthropoda > Insecta > Diptera > Syrphidae > Criorhina > Criorhina ranunculi. The sequence continues at coordinate 17,986,893 of OX638381.1, forward strand.
GAAGAATTTAATTAAAATTCTTCAAAGAATCCCCCTCGCATAAAACGAGCGAATTAAAAGCCCAAACAAATATTCACATGAAAACTGCTTAAAATTCAAATTGCCAATGTTAATTCGTTTAAATTTTCCATAAACACCACAAGGACGATACAATTTCAAACAAGGACCTAACTATGTATACAAACTGTTCAACTTTTACTCACCGACACAAATGTTTGAGTGGCATGATTCCGAAGACTTGTTCCTGTTGAATTATCTTGTCCACTAGCAACGTTCCATATTTTTCCAGGAATCTTTCCTTTCTCACGTCAAACTCGTTTGGCTAATAAAGATAAACGGAAACACAACTTTACTCATTTACACTACAAAGCTCATCAAGTCAAGAATATGTATACATTTGCATGTATGTGTAGATATTCTTATTCACACAGCCATCATGTCATGTCATATACTCAATCTCAATACCATTCCTAGTGTTCGGAGGCATCAAATACTCGCACTGCCTTTGGGATTTTCTATGACTTTGTGCATCCTGCATCAGTTTGAAGCCGAGACCATGTTCAACAAATTGCACATCATTAAGACAAACTGTACTCACCTCGTAAGGCATTTCAATTAAGGGTATATTCCGTAGGAGGATGTTAAGACAGGACACGTTCTGATATGTATAGTGACGGTCACGTTCCATAAGTTTATCCAGCAGAGCAAGTACAGCTGAAGAACCACCATCTGGCGGATGTGGTTCAGCTCCGTATCTGTTGACAAAGCAATTCGTAGTATCAAATGTGTTTTTTAATGGAACTACTATTATGGCTAAGTGGGTGAGATACAATTACCAAAAAGAGGTAATTTGCATTTCTACAAATTGCCAAGTAAATTGTTCATTTGCAAACTACACATAAAAAGGAGGAGAAGGAGACTTGCCAGAGGTTATTTTCTCATTAAATTTGTTTTTCTAAATTCTCTGACATTGTTAGTGGTTGGTAAAAACAATGAAATTTATTTGAAATTATCATGGTGGTTCCACGTGGGATGAGGAATGTATTTCCATATTTCAAGTTCACGTTCTACACAATTCAACGTCTCTCTGTCTTTATGTCCGTTTACAATTTTAGAAATGCTTAACTGATTTTGATCTTGCTCCCAGAATCAACTTCTGAGGGCACTTCGACCCACCTGTGAGGACCAGTAATGCACTGCGACGTAAAAAATCGTTTTATTGGGCACTATTCCATCGCTACTATTACCTTTTATGGAATCCACATTAAGTTCATTCGACACCATCGATATACAATAGATGATTATTGAAAAGAAACAAGCGAAAAACGAATGTTACTCAAAGATCCGGAATATACAATTGTTGGAGCGTTTCTTTAATAATTTTAATAACATTTTCAAATCCCAATTCAATTTTGGAAAACAATTAGAAATAGTTTCAGGGTTTCCATCTCATAAAGTTAAATCCGTTTCTCTTGATTCTTATCACGTACCGGTGCGTCCCCTTTAGTCACTCGGTTCACTCTTTGCTTAAACAAAAGCTAATTTCTCAAAATAGAAAGCCTCCTTACATATACATAAATCAATTAATTTCTTTCATGAAAACCAAGAGAGAAATCCTCAAATTGAGAACTTATGTATATCCTTATCTATATACCTTATCTATATCCTTATGTATATCCTTCCACCACACAGCTAACTAAAAAGGGTAAATCTCCAAATCACTCCATTAAGCTCTTAATAGTACAACAAAGTTATTTGACTGGTGGTAAATCCCAAGCAATTCAATAAAGGCTAAAAGGCATTAAAATAAAATTCCCATAAATGTTTTCCAAAAACCCAAGAACATTAGCATGGCACTTCCAATGCCACACGTTGATATATTCACTCAATTTGGAGACTTCTAAATTTCTCCGGCCACCCCCATACAGCTAGCTGCAAATCAGATGAAGGCGATGAAAACGACTCCACATTGTCTCGGGGTTGGCATTTCCCCTCGTCCTAGATGGATGTATTCTTAGTTGGAAGGCGAAGGATCGGAAATCCCTTGCATAGTTGTGCATTCTTATTCTTATGCCATTTCTTTGGGTCGGTGCACATTTTTGAGTTCTCTTTTGGCTCCTTACATAGCTTTTTCCGAAATAGAACACAAGCACTGGAGCTTAATTCTGAATTTTTCTTTTGTTTGCATTGAATTACGCCCAATTGATTCGAGTACCAAGTACAAGTTCGAGTAGGAGTAAGAGTTTTGTGCACACAGATCATATAGTACTCGTATATTCTTGCTTAATAGAGGACTGAATAACTCTTTCAAGGACTTTTTTAGGTAAGTGTGGCTGCCAAAATAGTGAAGTACTGAATTGAAACTACTGTCGCCTTGCTGAAGTTTGTGAAGTAGATACCAAAGTGTCAAATAAAAAACTATTTGCAGATGCTAATTTTACCGCAGAAAGAGTAGAATTCTTACGAGGATGTGGCAGCACTAAAGTATAATTGTTCAAGGAAATAACTGTAATTGATCGCAATGGGTAGAAGTTTTTTAAAGTCGTATTTGGGAATACCAATATATCCGCATCAGTTTGAATGGTGGATTGTGAAGAAGTCTAACTGTAGCCATCAATTTACAATCCTGTATTACCGAGATGAATTGAAAAACATAGAGCGGTTTTTTCCTTTGAGTTGAGTCTGATACGACAGGCTGTGTAAATAAGTACCAGTGGCGGTTTCATGTCCGACGTCTGAGACCCAATTAGGATCGTTCTATTACAACAACTGTTTAATTTTTTTCCGACGGAAATTGATCAAGCTTGTCATGGCATTAGAGCCATTTCAAGGCATTTACAAAGGATATGCTAAGTTGGTTTTGCCCCATTGACTAGGGATACCTAGTCTGGTTGCAGGGGTTCCCAAAGTTCATTGACCAGTGTTCATCGCCATAAGTCGGTCGAAGTCTTTTATTGTAACTTTCATATAAGAATCACAAAATCATCCTCATTTTATCCTCTCTCTATGTAGTCCCATAAAAAGTTTGTTGAGGACCTTAAATCACAGCAATGGCGAGATGTTTTTTTTTTTTAATTTTTTCGACCTAACTTCAAAAATAGGGTCTTTGTAGTCTCTGAGTGCGTCAGGCCTTTTTTCTATGTCGGAATAAAAGTACTTCTAGAAATTAAGTAATTAAATATCCAAAGACAATAATTTATTTGTCACGAATGGCGAGACCGAGGGACAGCGCAGTAGAGGAAGACCGCGACTCAGGTGGAGCACGCAAGTTGAAGGGGACCTCAACCAACTTAGCGTGCGAAACTGGAGGCAGCTAGCTGGAGACGGTTGTTGGTTGAGGCCCAGGTCCACCCCGGACTGTAGCGCCACCTTAAGTAAGAATAGCGAGACCTAGCGCTATTGTTAAAACGTATGGGTCCTTGAAAATTAGTATATTCCGACGCAACACCGAAGAACACGCTTCATTTACACAAGAATGATGAAAGACTAATAAGATGGATTTAGTGAAAGTAGTTAATGGTCAAATGTGAAAAGCTGTATCTACGTTACGATTTAATGAACAGATATTGAGGTCTTTCTTAAGACAAGGTTGTACAGACACAAAGTGTTGTGTTAAGCCGTTGATCACGTTGAGGAATACACGAAACAATGGCTTTCTCAGATAATGTAATTTACCTCAAAATTAAAAAAACGGAACTTACACAAAGAAAATGTATATCTGCCACCACTATGTATCAAAATTGTTTTGACATTTATTTCCTTTCAAGTACTTTTATTGCAACGAAATATTCCACTGAAAAATGAATATTCAGTACAGCATCGTTATGGAAATAACTTTGATATAACGTAAATTAAGTGCATACGTGTGCTGTACAAAACTACACCCAGCTCTGTCCATAAAAGTCCTCCGAGTCATAAAAACAAAAACCAATCAATTTATTCGAATCAATCAAAGTCTTACTTCAAGTTTGAAAATCAATTTCATTCGTCAATTCCTTATGGGAACAAACAACAGAAAAATAAATACAAAAAACAATTCACACCACCTACCTACCTTAAGAGGATCAGCAGGAGGTCAGGAGCACTGGCCTGTAGAGCCACACGTAAAGGTGATGCCTTGCCACATGATTCGATTGGAATGTCAATGAATCTGTAAATAAAATTTGTCGTCGATATTAATTTTGCAGAAAAAAAAAAACTTACTGACAGATGTCAGTTACTGAAAGAGGAGATTTCCTTTCAATACACACACATGCATAGTCTCTACGGCGTATACGTAATATTTTTCTTTTAACACGTAAAAAAAAATTACCAAAAGATAGGTAAATAAAAAACAATCAATTCCCTTGAGGCAGCAGTAAATAAACAACGCAGTGAGAACGTTTTCACCATCGTCCCCCCTTTCCTGTATTCTTACCCCATCCGCCTATCTACAGTATCCGTAAAATTCAATTTTTTTTTTACTACATAATGGTGTTGGTTGTACATGTAGCTACAACAGTTTATTTCCCTTCAATTATCAAATCAGCATTAACGAAATTTTTTCTTCGAAATTCTCTTTATTTCACCCGCACTTCCGGTGAAAATAATGGACGCATTTGTCAAAAATTAAATTGAATGCCTATAAGATGATTTACATCGAAAATAACTTTTCCTGGAAGAATCTTGCAGAAAGATGTTTCTACCTTTAGTGTACTAAAGAAAAATTCAATTTCCGAGAGAAATTCGATTTAAAAATATATCAGTTACGAGTATGTATGCATTGTAGAAGGAAAGTAGGAAGTATTGCCATCAACATGCCAAAAATGGTGTCAAATCCGTGCCATAATTGTGTCAAGTAACATAATTCCCCGAACGCTAAAAGGATGGAAAAAAAGAGAACCCAGAAAGGCAAGGACCTACGCAATGTCCCGTCTAAGACGTATTTTGTGATCTGAAGATTTTTTGAAAAAAGTCAATTAACTGACAGCCGAAGTTAAGCCAGGATTTCAAAAAGGAAGAAGTATCCTGAAAGGGGAGACCTAACAAGAAAAATAGTCAATTGCACAATATCGAATAAGATGTACAAACTATTGAGCACAACATAAGCGGAGACTCAAACGTCACTAAGAACAATCAGAGTTCACAGGGAGGGGTACTTTCTTTCCAGACTCCACATTGCCTTAACAAAATTCGGTATCACATGTCAGACTTATGCTGATGCTATAGAACTGACTGCCTCGTTCTAGCATCGGTTTTCTCTTTTCAGTTTTAGACATTCATTCGCACAACCAGAGCATGAAGCAGCGCAACTGACAAGAAGTTATCTCATCACCAATTTCATAAAGAATTCATGGTCTCAGATCCTTCTTCTTCTCTATTTTGATTGAGAAATATGACACTGAAGCCATTACAATTCTAGCTACTTTTCGCTAAATGCAAACAACGTCATCGGAGTTCATTAATGGCTCCAAGATGAATGTCGTTCAAAACGAGAGGAGCTGTTGTGATATAGGCAAAGACATTAAGACATTACAGTGTTTGAGGACCTTATAGGCAGTACGGGTTTCGAATGCAAAAAAATGTTCGGCAACAGCAAGAGATTCCTGATGGGCATCCCGATAGATCTATGACTTAAAAAGAATATCTCTCGTCTCGCATTGTCCTTGAAAACTTGCCATGATTTTATATGTCACAATTATTCCAACAATTACATAAATTGTATCACGATGGTAACACCAACAAAGAGGAGTTGTCAGACTCAAATTGAAGAAAAACATTTTTAAAATTTAATTTTTTTACACACACGAGTACCTGCCTTTACCTGCGTTATGTCTCAGTGTAACAAAAGTTAAGTTACGAGTCAATAAAATGTCAATAGGATATTTTTCTTGCGTGCGAACATAGCTTACTCTTATAGAAAGGACTAAAGCCGCCTTCAGAGAGCTTACCCAGGAAAATAGCATCCCGTTGAGTTGTCTTCACAACACATGGATAAACCATATAACTCACACAACAATATAACAGCTGGAAAAATGGTAGCTATAAACATTCTCTTTTATTTATTTTTATTATGGCTGGGCGTGTGTAGGTACTCATATGAGAAAATACTCGTAGTATAACTTTTTATGTTCAATTTGGTAGAAAATTTCGTAAGGGGTTTTGAAGGAAGACACGGTCACATTTTACTTGATTTTATTTTATTTTTTTTTTCTTAAATTCATCCACGGAGGATGGTTTGTCAGGATGTTTAATGCGATTTTACATTGTTATTGCTTGAATGTGTGATACGTTTAGCCCTTAAGGCGTCCAGTTTATTAAAAGAGACTACGTGAATATGGGGGTAGTCGTAGTAAGCTCGTTTAATAAAATTTTACATCGCAATTGATGTAATTAAGTGTTTGAGTTTTATTTAATTAAACTTTCAGATGAGGAACATGTGTTATAATGCTTGTTTTACACTTCTTTTAAATTGTAGAGCTTAGCGAAAGGATTTAATTATTTTGAGATCGAATGTGTTTGTTAACAAATGCAAGTATTTAAAAATACACCTCGTGGAGAGAAAAAGGCGTAGCTTCACGCAATTATTCCTAAATCAGAATACCACTGATTTCTTTAAGACGTCCGGGAGTATTCTTTTATTCATGTGCATCCTGGAGAGTCACGGTATACACGTCTGTGCTCAAGAGAGGCCCAACTTGGAATGAAGACAGTCCAAACCCAGGTTCCTTGTCTAGAAATCTCATTATGACCTGGGACCTAGCCAAGAGTCAAAATCTGTCTGCCGTTATAGAAATAGATATATAGACCTTTGCATCTGTTCCCCATGTGAATACATAAATCTCCGCTTGCAAGATGGATGCATGTTTGCCTTAAGTCTAATATTGTCGCCTTCAGCGAAATCATAAGCCTTGGGCTTCTAGTTTCTAGTTTTGGAACCTTAAATTCTGGCCAAAGCCAGTCTTGAATACAGGGATTAAAGTCGACTTTAATACTATGTCGCAACCTCTGATGTCATTGTGTCAGACGTCATATTTGTGAGACCAGAATCCTAGGTTATTTATTTGATAAAAAAGTATTCTATCGAGAATCACTGACCTTCAACACTGGCATAGTCAGAACGGATATGACTATCCTTCTCATGACATGAACAATGACCGGAAGCCTATGTATCAATCATGTCTATGGACCTCTGTGCGTTAATACCGACAATCTCGAGGCACGATCCCACGACAACATTATCCGAGTATGCCTAAGCATAGGCATAGCTGCGTTTTCTGCTCTACTTATGAACTTTTGTATAATTCCTTATTCAAAGTTATTATCCAAATAATAATTGCTTCAACGTAACACCTAAACTACATCATAAGCTAAATCTAGAAAAATCATTTCTCTTCATTTCAGTTTAATGGTATTCCTACACGAACTATTAGCGTGCAAATGCATTTATAGCAATTAGTTACATAAAACAAAACAAAAAGTTGCACTACCCACCTAACCATCTTTTCCTCATCGGATCTCGTAAATAAAACAGGCAATTCAAAGCCAAGACTAGTTGCGTGATGAAGAAAGTAGACCATCGCTCTTGTGTTTTCATCCTATAAACAATTAATTTAATAGCACCTTAAATTATCCACACAAGCTGAAAAGTTACCTGATCCCGAAAATCGCTTCTCCACCCAGCAATGAAGTGCGGTGCATGCGGTCCAAATAATGCACCCAAGAATATTCGCTCAAATGTTTTCTCGCACGAGTAGATTTCCTCTGGAAAGGAAAAGGACATTAATTTTATGTGAAACATGAAAAAAAAAATTACTTTAAGACGCCATTATGGGACGTTTATGGAAAAAATATGAGTAATACGGGAGATGTGCTGAATTAAAACGTTTATTAAATAGAGAACGTTGTGGGACAATGGGAAACGAATTAGAAACTTCGTGTAAAGTGCTTTCTGTCTTATGCCTAAAGCAGGGAGAGAAGCTTATTGTTGTATTGCCATAGCTAGGGCACTATTCATAAGTCTTGTCCATAAACTCGTAGAATCTATCTTTGGTATCATCTTTCTCCTCTGTAAGAGCTAGCGTGTATATTAGACTTATATTGGGGAATTTTGCTTTGATATGGATTTTCATTTTCTCGTTCATAAACGTGGTAATGGAATTATCGCCACGGTAATATCTCTTACCTGGCGGACCAGATCCATGTGTGCATTTCTAGGACGAAGAGCCAAATAAACCGGTCCTTACATCCCTGAGTCGAGTCTGTTTTTCACTTAGTAATTTGCCTTAACTGGAACTATAGACTTAATCGTTAATTCCATCTATAGAATCTTTCCAAAATTAACAAATCTAGCGTGCATTGCTTAGGATTCGATTACGTTAATACAGCTTATTCGTCAACATTGTGTAAGAAGTGAGGCAATAAAATAAAAAATAAATCATAGTTGCGGCAAAGAAGTTGCTTCTCGGAACCATTTTTGTTGTATGTGTTTTATATTTCCCACGAATGTGAGGATTTTTATTACCTACTCGAAAGTTTATCGTTGCCTGCCGAGAAGTAGTGTTGTGAAACAACTTGTTTTTATTGTGCTGAGATTTGAACCAGAGTTATTCATGTAACACAACACGGTTGTCCTTGGCGAGTGTAGTCACCGTGGCTCAGTTGTAAATGTGTTGGATTCCAAATGAAGCTGACACAATTTCAAGTGACACCACGTTTTTGACAAGCAATAACAAACCTCCGAAAGTGTAGATTTTCATGAAAAAGGTTCTCAATCCGCTGTTTGAAGTTGGCAGTGAAAACTGTAGGTCCCATACAATCCTGTGAAAAATATAACACCCTCAACAAGATCTGAAGTTCATTGTTCTCTCACACGAATAGCCTAAGCTCAAAAGTATGATTATGGCAAGCCATTCGGCCCTAAGACCTTATTGTTGTTTTGCTTATTAATAGCTATGATAAAGAACGCAAAGATATTCGCTCTATTGCTCTCTGTAGTCCTTGGCTATTTCAGGCGTATATAATAATTCTAACGAAGCCCACTTAGACTAGGCGCAATTTGTAAAGACTAATGATTTGATCCCAGGTATTCATTCCATACCCAAAGAGCCACCATTTGACATTAAGTTTATGTAAATGTTATAAACGGGATAAGTCCGGATTTCAAAAGTAATCGCCCGTAAGATAGACATGCTCTATAATGGAATGATTGTAGACCTTCATAAATTTGAAGCAGATAAAGGTTACCAGCAAATGGAAAATTAATAGCTCAGAAACACAATTTTTAAAATACACAGTATAGCCTACACTTTGATTAAAATTTCATTAAAAAACAAAGCAACCACACTTAAATTGAATCAAATTCTTGCTCTCAACTAACCCTATTACAGCTCTCAACAAACTTTAATGAACCACAATGTGATTCCTTCTATTTCTAACTTCTTTAAAAAAAAAAAAAACCATACGAGCAGTTCAACTTTCCTTAAAGAAAAACCTCAGACTCTAATGCAATTTCCTACTTTTTTAACAACCATGCTGTCAGGACACATTTCTCTCAATGCGACAAGACATAAGTGAAATTAGCTTGTTAGGTACAAAAGCAAAAGAACGAATCAGAGAGGATTGACAAAAAAAAAGCAAAATTTGCACACAAGTAGCAAATATACACAGGGAACGTGTTGCCGTCAGTTAGATCTAATAACGTATTCTTATCGCATAAACCAAAAAATATATTCTGTTGACGATTTATATCCTCCAACTCTGCTGCAGGAATGCTACATGTCCATATCCATACGTCGGATCATAAAAAAATACACTTTTCTTCTAACTTTGGTTTCTTCAGATTAAACGCAATTATGTGGGGAAGGGCAAATCCTTCAACAGCTCGTATTAACTTTTATGTCATACTGTACTGCACCATGAGTATGTTGATACTACCTACTACCGCAGTACAACGTTTGAATGTTACAATAATTATTTAAATAAAAATACATTTTTAATGTGCAACGTTTTTAAGACGGACTAAAAAGTAAAAAATATTTTTTCCTAGCCGCATACAAATTCAGATTCCTAACTCCATACAGATATGTAGTCCTGAAAATTGGTTTTTGTGAATTTTTGTAAAAGCTATGAAAATAATTGTAGGATTTAAAACGAAAAACGTGGCGCAAGATAAAAATGAGAAAAGACACAACAGTTCACGTCATTTGCAGTGCAATAAAATTGTTAGCGACTTAAGTGCGCGCCACGTTTTTTGTTTTAAATCTTACAATTATTTTCATAGCTTTTACAAAAATTCACAAAAACCAATTTTCAGGACTATATGTATGGAGTTAGGAATCTGAATTTGTATGCGGCTAGGAAAAATTATTTTTTACTTTTTAGTCCGTCTTAAAAACGTTGCACATTAAAAATTTATTTTTATTTAAATAATTATTTTCTGTTTTTTAGTCTTGCATACTAAAAGACGACTGTCGCATACTCTATTCTTATTCTCAATGAATTTTCACATAGTAGGCCGTTAAAAATAAGCAAAATACAGGTGACAATCGTCTTCTCGATCGTAGTAGCCATACCACGAAACAATTAATAACCATTAACAAATTTTCATTAGCAACTCTGAGTGCAACCGTAATAGAAAAGAAATTGTGTCTACTCATTGTAAAATTGCTTCCCAAAATTACTCAATCACATACCTATGTACATCCTTTTTCAAGAAAATCATGAATGAGGGTGTACAACAAAAAATATACACAAACTAGAAGCCAGAAAATAAAGAATTATTATGTTTCGTCTGCCATTACTCCCTTCGCCGATTCCTAATCATACACATGAAGTGGTTGCTGCGGCAACGAAGAGGCAATAAACAAACAATCCGAAAAAAAGGGATTTTATGATCTTTGGTAGTATAAAACAAAAATAACCATTATAAAATTTGCATTGGCAACTCAAAAACTATACACAAACCGCCAGAAAAATAGAGAGTTGTGCTTCGGCTGCTATTACTCCCTTCGCCGATCCCTCATATAAACACACAATCCGAACAAAAATGGAAAAAACAACCCTTAAGCGATAAATATGAATGTGCGTCAGAGTTGCCAATGGACATCTGAAAATGATCATTATTTTGTGAAAGACTGAAAATGAGTAAATATTGCATTGTCATCCAGTTCTGACCTATGCTTAAAATTTCAAGTCTCTAGCTCATCGGGAACTTAGTTAAAAATCAGTTGCAAGATTTTTACCGAACAGACAGACACCAAAGCGAACTAATAAAAACGTTTTAAAAATAAATTCGAACTGGTGAATGCTTTTGTTCACAACTATCCTTTAGAATAGGGTAGGGTATACTTAGCTTAAAGCACAGACAATATAATATTGACTGCAGAAAAACACTTTATAGATCAGAAAAAACACTTTACAGATCAGAAAAGCTTTGTCATGACAACAACGTCCATCCTTCGCTTTCAAGATTCACTTCAATCCCAAATAAGATAGTAAACGATGATTTGAAATCCATTTACTGGTAAACATTCCTTGAAGTATTTAAAGGATTACTCCTGTGGATTAAATGAAATAGGGTACATCTTACACCTTCGACGACACACAATAGTTAAGGTACGTCCCTTTTCACAATAAAAGTACACACACGAGAAATGTGAATACAAAGGAACTCCTTTATATTTGTACTCACCCAAAAGGACAACAACCACGGCAGAGTCTCTTACACCCCAGTCCCAGCACGTCCGTAGCGCTATATACAAGATGTTGTGGTACTTTCCCATCAGGCAGACCTGCAATCATAGGCAAATGAATTAAATTTTCATTTTGTTGAATTGTGTTTTTTCCAATGTTGGTTGGGGGCGTGCAAAGGATAACTGTCTCCTGGCGATTATTATACTATAAAATGAAAAGGGACATTTCTACGTAACACCTTTGTAATAAAAGTTTTAATCTTTTTCCTTTTTAAATGGTTCCGTAAAAAAAATAAAAAATTGTTTTAAATGAGCGAAAAGAGTCCACCGTCTTAATAGCATCGTAAATAGACGGTTGTATTATTTTTTTTTTTTAAGTATAGGCCGTCCATTGGTGACGTTATTATGTTGAAAAGTGTAGAAGAGCCAGTTGACTTTACCTTTACTTAGAGAAGAATTAATTAAAATTAAAATGAATGTATATTTGCGGGCGTTGTCGCTATTACAATTCAGCAATAAATGGCAAAGCTTTGGTTAAATAAATGCAAACAGCTTGTTTTATTTTAGCAATTTCCAAGGGTTAATGACCTGAAGTCTATAATTGATTTGCATGCTATTTTTCCTTTTACGTCAGTGGCACTGTAGGCCTACATTATTGTGTTATGAAATAGTCAATTATCTTTTTTACAGCTTTTCTGCAGTGATTTTTCATTTAAGAGCAATTAACTGATGCATAACTGGTCTTATGGGCTAGAAAGTAAATAAATCATAATCTAGGCATATGGTGTTTTAACTTTGATAGTTAGAGTCATGCTGAAATGGTTGTCTTTAGTTGTCTTAAATGATTCAAAGCACTTAAATCGATATCGCCATTAATGCTGTCAATATGGGAGCCAAGCTAATCATAATTTTGCATTCTACTGTCTTCATGGGATAGGCACTGTATTAAAGTTTTACGGAAAAATATAAGAGTTTAGAATACGGATAAGCGCTCTTCCTTGCTTTACTTAAAGCGAGATATATCTAAGAAAAAATTAAAATCTAAAAGGCATCTCTAGACGATAGTTTTGATGACAATTACTAGCTTTTTAAGACTACATTTTTCTGGAAAGAAAACCTAAATATAAAAAAATGCATACTGTATAGGGTTCTTAACATGCAAATGCAAGCATCAGTGACACGGGACCCTGCCTATTAGAGAGTCACACAAAGCAGCTTGGCCTTGATTCAAATGAAGAAGAAGATGAACAAACACCTATCAGTTTGTGTCTCGTTTATCTTAGAAGATTTCATCTTCAACCATTTTAGTGACCTAAGAATCTAGAGAGTCAGTAACTTAAAGATGTCACAATTATTTACTCATAGTGTAAACTGACACTCGAATCTAACCTAAAATGAGCTTTCACAGCTGAAAACGAATGCGAACACCTTTATTTAGCATAATTAGCAAACATCAATCAATAAACGAAGTGACAAGTTGTGAAAAGCCAACAATTCCAAGAACAGTCAATGTCGCATCGACATTTTGAAAACTCTATGATCCACAAATGTTATTAAACTACAGACATTGTTAAAACTAATTCAATGGCGTCTACATACATTCCTATCCAATTACGTTTTATTTCCCATTTTCCTGCACAATTGCTAGGGAAGTGTAAAGTATTTCCTAGACAGGAACGTAAATATTTAATGGCAATTCGCGGTAATTTACAACAAATGTTTGCGGAACTATTAAGGAAGCCATTAAATTTCCAAGAAAACACATTATGCTTCTTTTCAAACCACGCATGTCGTGTTCGGTAAAGCTAGGTGAATGTAATTTTAATTCGTACACTAAAAACTTTTCTAATAACCAAGTGCAAATGATGTTAAATGTTTAATTAAATAAGATTGGGAACCTTGCCCGTCGTCGTTAAAATAACACCTGCACATCCTACAAAACTTTCAAAAAATAAACACTTACATCTCCATTAGCGTCTCGTTTCTCACGATGATATTTAATTGCCGACAAGACGGCCAATCTAGCAACTTCCTCCGTGTGTACATTTTGTCCTTGAAACGTCGAAAAAATACATCACATGTCTAAATCATTTCAAAATCTACTACTTTCATCGGCAACACTAACCATCACTGCATCCACTAATCACCGCATTCAAGTGATCTAGTACATCACGTCGAGAGCTGCGGTCCTGGAGTCCACTTCGTGTGATTTTTTCAAAAGTGTCCTCGAAAAAGCAATCGAAAATGAAATCCATTTTTTGCCAGATCCTTCTTTTATTTTGCCAGTGGAGTAGTGGACTTCCCGCAAAGTTTAAGCTGCTTCGGTTCGTTTGTAATCGCAATTACCCTTTCTTGATTTCGGCACATGAACTATCGAGCATGGAATGGGATGGACACAAAATCCCAGTGGAACCTTCGACTTAATCGCGGAATTGACTTTCAACCCCGTTGCACGTTGCAGTTGATTGGAGCTCAGAGTAGACAGGGGTTAGCTGAGAGCAACAATGGAAGCAATTAAGTTGCCAATTTGTTACACACCCAGATATACACTTCCAAACTTTTCAGTAGAGGGTTGTAAATTTCCCAATCTATTGTTCCAGACACATGAACCGAAAGATGTTATCTTCGGGTTAAGACTCCTGCGGCGGAAGGAGTTACAGTTGTTGTTGGTTGTCTGTTAGAACGAGGCTTTTATTTCGAGCAATAAACCAAGACTAATGACCAGAGAGTAGTTGTCGAATGGCAATAAAATACGAGCTGTAGGTAAACATGAATATACCTATCTTTTCTTATTCGAAGTTAAAGTATTGATTTTGGAATTCAAAACCAATCCTCCTGCCCTCTCGTCTAGTTCACTTGTGGGGCTTCTTGTTTTCTGTTACACTAGGTGGATGGATTGACTGTAGGGGAACATTTTTTTTAATGTCATGCGATGAGGCTTCTTTTGTTTGGGTGCAGGAACACTATATTGATTCTGAGTATTTCCGAGAATTGCATATGTTTTCATGTAAGATGCATGCCTTTCGTCAGCTATCACGTGGTCAATTCAATTGACCATTCGACCATTGCTGGAAGAACTGTAGCTTAATGGACCACAATATTGAGAGTGATTGAGAAATTCAAAGAAACTGACCAAGGAGCCCTTGGTCGAGGGGGTAACAATTAAATAGCATTTTTATAAAATGCTAGCAATTCGTTGCTAACTAAATTCGCCATCTGTTGGGTTCTGAAGAATCAAGAGGGAGACTACAATTTTGCGAAGAAAATCATATTAAGTGATGAGGTGAACTTTTAAATGGATGGCTTCATGAACAAACAAAATTGCCAGATATGGGCAATTAGATTGAGCAGGCAGCGGATTGAATCATATTTTCCGAAAATGATGGTAAAAGTGTAGGAAACATGATTAGGATTAATGTAAGATTAATGTATGGTATGTATGCGTAATGCTTCGATGAGTTTGTGGTTGGCCAGTTCTTCCAGGTTGTTAAGGAATGGTTCGCCAATCGTGTGTAGCCTGGCTCTAGGTAAAAAAAAGCCATTTGCAGTTGAAGTGTGCGAGAGTTTCTTTCTCATCTATATACTTCCTGGCAGCTATACGGCAATGAGTATTGAAAGGAATCCTCAATTTCAATCCGTTTTTCCCAGTGACTAGAGTGTGTTCGGCTCTTCTCTTACGTGCCCGTTCACCTCAGCAGGATTTGTTAAGGATGCAATCATTACATGCGCATTCGTCAGTTCTTTCATTACCTTCACTGTTATTATTACCTATGAGGAGTTGGAAACTACAATAGTTCAAACGAGTACTCCTTTACACTTTTCTATTGCTCGGATCACCGTGAAGATCACCAAGTCTGTTTAACGGGTCCGATGACTGTTCATCACTCGGCTTACCTCCAGGATTGGTAGAACCTCCACCTGGAATACGTTTGTTAGGTCGGGTGTGCAGATATAATTTCATATTTAGTTCGTTTCAGTTTCAGTCGATTGCGGTTGTGGCCAGATTTCTTGAAAGCATTTTCATGACCACTGTAACACATTCAAATTCTTTTAAGTCCTAGTGTGCTTATCTTAGTGAGGTTTCACCTGCAACCTGCCACTCCTACCTAACCTAACCTACTGTACTTATGGGTTCAATATGGGGCCACATACAGTCGCCTATTTTCTTCCTGGTAGTCCCTTATTCTCGACTGTAAAACCACGATTACTTAAAACAAAGCAAACTTTTTTGCAAAAGAACACAAAATCTAAGAATTCCATTTGTATGTGTTGATCTTCACAACCACAAGCAAAGCATTCTCAGATTTGTTACCATAATTCCTTTAATTGGGTAACCCAATACTTCCACAATCGATTTCCACAATTCATTCAGTTTTTTACAAAAAGAATAAATAAAATTGTCATAATTAAAACTCATTTAATTAGCTGAGGTTCAGTCCATGCCTCATGCCTGTCGGTCAGAATACAAAACGAAATCAAATTCATTCAATTCCCTCCAGGATACCCTCACCACCGATTTTTTTCCTTTAGAGAATCGATAAATTGAAAAATAAATACAGTTTTACCCTACATGAATGATTTTCATTTCCATCACCTACTAAATTCACCCCCACCAACCAACGCTTGTTCGGTCATCGTGCTGAGTGGATGAATGTAAATTAATAAAGGTAGCAAGGACGAAAAAGAAAAAAAAAACGGATTAATAAAATCCACTCATACATGGGACATGTTATCTTTTATTACCGGTCGTGTATGCGTTATGGTTGCGTGTAAGTTATATGTCCTTGAATGTAAAATAAATTAATATTCGTTGAGTGATGATTATTGTGTGGCGAATGTTGAACAGCATTGGTTAACCCATACACGCATTGAATTCGATGATAAGGGAAATTAAAACGCAATCTTTGGAGGGTTTTTTTTTTTTTTAATGGTACTTCCGTTAATTGTCCCGCAATTAAAATTCATTAATGTTTTACATTATTTCTTTAATTAATTATAATTTATTAATAAGCGGGAAAATTACCGCTTCACAATGGTGGAGTGAAATTTATTTAGGACTAAGTAATTTTTTGTGTCAGTATTTACCATTGTAAATAGATGTAGATGTAGAATAGCGACTGACGTAATTTCTATCGCAAATTAGTAGGGTAAGGTCACTTTTTATCTTATTTCTTGAAAAGTGAGTATCGCTTTGAAAGTTTTGTAATATGTCATCAAATATAACATCTCTACATCGTCTATGTGTACATATCTACATGTTCATGGTTATATGTTACCACTTACGTTCAATTTGAACCCAAAAGCCTCTTTTGCAAAGTTTATGTACTTATCTGCAACATTTTTAAGATTCAATACATTAACAAACACTTTAAAAGTCGTATACAACTCCATAGACTACGAACATTTTCAGCCACCCCGCCTTCAGATAATACCACTTAAGGGTATACAAATTAAAACCTCACAAGCAATTCTTTACGAAAAGCAAAAGAAAATCCCTTACCACACGAACTGCAATCCTTTGAAAATCCCTCCCACAGTTACATGAAATATCACTCAAACGCACAGGAGAAGCTGACAACCAAATCCCAGCAAAAGGAATCGTTAAAACAAGCACTAAGTGTGTCAACGCGTCTCTGCTGTGTGTTAGTGTGTACTTCACTATATCTATGGACTGTAATAACCCAGCTCAAGTTTATCACCAGCTAACATTCATTTCCCAATTCAATGTCTCCCTAATCCCATTTGCACATTGCCATCTGCACACAATCTTAACTCAAAGGTACTGGAGTAGAGATACAAAAATCAGTCACACAGCCACAGCACATGCAAAGGAGCTTTTCGAAATTTTCCACCAAGAACCTAGTTTTAACTCATCATCGTATATTTTCCATTTGCAGATTATTGTGTCAAGAGATCAACCAGGATGATTCATTCCATTTGGAATATCGTGGACCGGTCGTGATGAAAGGCAAACCTACGCCCATGAACTGCTGGTTCCTGTCGAGAAATACAAATGGAACTGACCTGGATACAGATACCACAGCCATCTGCAGTGACAGCACGAATACTGATGTTATGTCATCAGCTGCAGGAGCATCTACAACTGTACAATCTGCATTCACCAGCACATCCGCCACATAGGAGAGGGTGACCTGAAGGAAGTTGGCGTTCTGCTACTTAGCGTGAATAGAGTAATTATTATGGTTTTTCCCTTTTTTTTATAGATAATTTCAATGGATTAAGTGGAAATGAGATTTTCTTCTCAGTTTCCCATTTCGTTTGCTTTTCGTTTATTGCTTTGTTAAGGGAGACCATTTTGTTTTTTTTTTTTTACCAATTTATGTGTATCTTCAATTGTCCCGGGAAACTAGGTTGGAATCTGCGTAGGAATGAAATGAAATTCTCGCCTCCGCAGGGAAATCCTATTAGAATGACTATAAGTAGATGTGCAAAAAGAGAAAAGAAATAATTTAGGCAGAAGGATATCGACTTGCGTAAGATGAAGAAAATTATAAGATAACAAACTTAACGAAAGGATGCGATAAGAAAATATGGGAAAGAGCTAAGAGTTTTCTCTTTTAGATTTATAAACTTGTGGTGTGTGAAAACTTATTTGGTTTATGTTTAAGGGAAAAAGTAGTCTTTTCATACATTTGTGCGTTCAAACTCGAAGTCATTTAAGACACAAACAGGACCACTTAACCGCTGGGACCAAAGTTTCGAAATAACTTTTGATTAAATTTGACTTCGGATCACTAAGTAGCCTTGAACTTTGAATTTTTTGCTTTTACTACTTATTCAATAACCAAGAGTCTTCGCCTTGACTGATAATTGCTTTGCTGTCGCATTAAATCTCATCGGTCTTGTTTTGATCGCGATGCGAGTATTCGTTCTAGCTTTAAGCATACTTAAGCATTTCGTCCTGAGTTCCTATTCGAAATTAGGCACTATCTGGAAAGAGAATCGTCAGAATCCTTTGAAAACTGTGGATAAAACACTTGACAGTAGGCCGTCGAAAATATCTAGCTCAACTTAATTGTCCCCAGGCTCCACTCATGTGAAAAAACAATTGGTAAGAGCTGGGATGCAATTCCGTATCACACTCTGGCTGTACGAGTCCATTTTCAGGCTCATATAAATCATTTGGCGAACTGTTCCTGAAAAAACTGTAAACCTTAATATTTAAGGGAAAGTACAAAAATTCACATTTACGGGCATCAGCGGTGCACCACGAACCACTCCTTTTATGGCATTTAATGTAATGTAACATCTGATGCCCATAGAGACTTTCGGCAAACAGATAATCGCTACTACAACCATTCGCCTCAAGGCCTCAGACCAGTGGTATAGGTACCAACTGACAATCCTTTTTTATTAATCGATTCTGTTTTATACTTCCAGGTAACAACTCCCGCACATGATGAGTGGAAAATTACTGCCACTGAGGATCAAAACTCAGTTCATTTCTATACAGAGGGTTTCAAATGTGGGATAAGTTGCCTTTTCCGAAAAATTAGATTTGAACATCTCCTTCCATCTTCCAGATATTTGCAGCATATTTCAATGCCGATTATGGAAGCACTGTCCTTAATAGGATATTTGCATTTTTGCAAACGTGAAAGAAACAAACAAACTCCTTGTATCGTGCCTACCTACTTCCAATGCCATTCCTCTCACGGAGAGAATTTTGAAAGTTTTTGAGAATTGGTTAAGCAATTCAATATTCACTTGTGCTGGGTGTTTGGCCGCAAAAACATTCAAGAAAACGACAAAGCTGATGAGCTCGACAGAATAGGCACTTCCCTAAGCTTTTGGCCAGAGAAGCAACACTCAAATAGTTATGCCTATTGCAAAAGTCAACAAAAGATAGAAGCATCATGCAAGTATCCATACAAATCTGACTTAAACGATCGCAAATCAATCTCCAGCCACCCTAGCCATTCTTAGATCTTCGAAAATGATAAATGGCATTCAAGTTAGACAATTTCGATCGTATAGAAAACGTTATCATGTCATGTACATTTTGCCTTGACACAAAATGACTACGAAATGCTATTTTTACAATACCTTACACCATTTGTTTTCAGAATGCCTATTGCATACAGAGTGAGTTCCACAAAACTACCACAGTAATGCCCCCTTTATCTTCAAATACACATCACCCACAAACGCACATTCTTGTGAAATTGATTTTCAAATTGTTTTTAAAAAAAACCCACATATGAATTCAACCTTTCAAAAAATTCAGCAAATAATCATAAAACTAAACCAGTCCTACCTGTCATTCGGAGCCTTTGCAATTTATCTCTTCGAAAAGTCTAAACACACTTCAATCCATTCGTTTTTATGAGAATTCGAAGTTATTGCCTTTTTTTTTGTTTGTTTGTTTGTCTGTCAGTCAGTTAACGAGCAAAAGGTGAAAAGCCTCACATTTCAAATTCACACAATTTTAGAACCATCCTTTTACCACTCTCCCGAAGGTCCTTATAACCCCCGCCTAACAGCCAGGATAAACAAAAACAGACCACACCCACTTGGATTCTATTCCCTAGTCGTTCATTGTGGACACATGGGATTTTTCTTGTTTTTTTTTTTTCAAGAATAAGTTACAAGGATTTTGTTTTTGGATTTCAAGGGAGGGGAAAACTTTCAGATGGGATAAGTCAAACAAAGACAATAACTTTTAATATTAGATTAAAGTTGGATAGAGGATCACTGACAAGGATAGAAATTTTGTTTTTCTTGGGCTTTGAAGGGTTCAGGGTTGAAGAGTAAGTCATGTAAGCGTTCTGTTTGAAATTCAATTTTTTTTTTACTTTCTTTTTGTGTCCTAACCTTTGGAATCTTCGCTTTAGTTTCAAACTTACCAATGTTACTTGCATTTTGGATTAATTTTGACAGTTTACTTTGAAACCTTAGAAAATGTGTCCAATTTTTGCAGAGGTTATTTGATATAATTGCAGACGGAGGCTATTTCCTAACCACAGGACGCAGAGGTAAACACTCACGTGTGGAAAAGTTCCCTTTCAAATATTTATGTTCAACGCTTGCTTATGGTATGAATGAGAAAAGCTGTTTCAACCGATTTAACAAGAATCTTTTCTAATAAATAATTTAGAAAGGTGGCCGGTACCGCTACACATCTATTGAGTTAGGTTAAGTCATGTTCGAGCTGTAGCCACACAGAAACTAGTTAGAAAGCATTCCTCTGGGAGGAACCAACATGATACAGTGTCGATCCTAACAGTTTACTGGGTCTTTCAATGAGAACTGTACTTCCATAGTGTTCTGCCTTAAATGTGATTGATACGAACATGTCAGAGGTGCCATGTAAAAGGCCAAATCCGGAAATACATGTCACATAAGATCAGTAATTTATGAGTGTGTATGCACAGACAGTTGGCACTTATTTCCTATTATTGATGGGAATTCATTGGAAAAGAATTAAGGGTGGCTTCCGTCACAACCACAGATGTGGTTGCACGATGAAATGTGTGTGTGCTATGGGAATCGAATGTACGTCTGTTAAATGGTTCCAAGAAATGGTATCAATATCAGATAATAAATGATGCAGAGCGCATTTCTCCAATGAGTTCTTCTTTTTCTTTTGCGTGTGGAGAAAGGTTGAAGGTATTGTGGGTGACAAATTTGTTATGAAACAGCGCCACGTGTCATGCGAAGATTTAGTATACGACACCAGTGAGATATAATCCATTTATTTCAAGAGGCAGCAGTGTTGTAGATTATCGAAGAAGGAAAAAAGTATAAGCAATCTGAGCAAAAGGAATTGGACAAAAACGAGGGTATAAGTGAGTCAATATTGATGATGTGGCTTGAAGGCAAGGTGGGAGTTTGGAAAAAAAATGAACATCTCTTAACGGTAGAATTACTTTAAAAAGCCGTTAACTTCTCATCTCAGATATGGACATATAAATCCGTATCATCCAATACATAAGAAATATCCCCAGACAAGCTCACGAGAGATGTAGGATGAGATCCAACCATCTCATCGTTCGGGGAAGTAGCGTTTCTCGCGTATTCTGGTGTTTCTCACTCGATCCCTACAAGTTATTTCAGCAACGGAGGAGTCTCATTTCGGCATAATTTCTCTCATCCCATTTTTGAAAATAGGGACAATCACCCCGTTTGCCAGTAGCTAGGTGCTGCATCGCATTCAAATGCCACTTTAATTAGAATCAGTGCACACCCTCTTGTGTGGGCATTTCTGGTCGGATTTCATTCACACCGGATGGTTTACCAATTTTATAGATTTGATCGCCAAAGCGACTTCTTCTACCATTAGACTTTCAATTTAGTATTGGCACTTTTAAAACAACTCTCTTCTACTGCCTTTGGGTTTCTTGTAATTAATTAAGCTTTAAAAGTTCGATTTAAGCCGCCTCATTTTATCCGATGGCTCTTTTTATTTCAAGTTCATTATTTCAATCTATACAAGTCTATTAAGAAGAAATCGTCATAAATAGTTTCCTACCACTCATAGTGTATCCAACAAAACCATTCCATCTTTTGTCTAAACCAAAACAAATCCTAATAAGCTTGCAGGGCAAAAAACAAAAAAAAAACAAAAAAACCAGAAACAATATATAAACCAAAGCTACAATCCCGCAGAACAATTAAATATGAAAATGATAAAAATAAGAAGAAAAATAAATACCATAAACAATATTCAAGCAATCGCAGGAAGAAAACATTTAACCCATCTCCCGGTCCCGGTCAGAGTTGGTGCTTATTTGTCAGCCATCCGCCGCATCTATGTGTTGGGCTTTTTTTTTTTTCCTGTTATAAAAATAAAATGAACAAAACGTTTTCCGCTTCTCATGAAGTTGCCTGCTATTGGTACGCCTAAGTGTAATTTTCGCGTAACTCATAACCATACCACAAAATGTCTGCCATTTTGGAAAATTACAGCAGGCAACTTACTGTCGCCATTTCCGGGCATATCACAATGAAGTTATTCCAACGCGTACATCGTTGTGTGAGGATTTAGGGGTGTGCAATAAATTTATAAATCCTTGAAGTGCTTATGCAAATTAATTTATGTTAAATGGAATTGAATTGTGGGGCGCCTGGATGAGGAAAGACTCCTAGTGAGATAATGGGACTTCATGTGTACAGATGTTAGCTACTCTTAATGATTTGGGATAAATGTTACCTACTGTGGCTAGGGGCGGTCAACAAGTGTTCCATCGTTGATTGGATTTATTACAGTAGTTTTAGGGATTATGTGACGGATTTTGATTTGATCGTTTTCAATTAAAGTTTTAATTAATTTTATGTGGATAGTTGAAATATGTTAACGAGAGAACTATGAAGGAACAACTTAGTTCAAAAGGCCGCCGTCAAGAGCAACGGATGGACAAATCCAATGCATCCCCAAGAAGAATTGGACAAAGAAGTGTGATCTATACGTCAACTCAAAAAAGAAGGAACTAGTTATACTATGATATGAGTTCGGAATATTGAATGAAACAAAGCTCCGAATCTCGGAAAATAGACCGCAAACGAAGCAAGAGAAAAAACACTCTAGAGGGAAGATGCATTTGAAGACAAATAGGAGCCAAGACCCGCTATAATCCATTGGATGTAACCAGCTATCATTAGGATCTAACTTATGTGTGTCTGATCTGTTAGTGCGGTTTAACTAGAATCTTCTTCGACATCAGTGTCAATCAACTTTGAAGATCTTACAAGATTATTCAAATTTACATTTTCATGCAACTTTTCTTTGACGTGGCACTCTCCTGTTGACCTACACATATATACGTGCATATGTAAAAGTGTAAGTATACAGTGTTTATATCAACTAACTCTGTATTGAAAGTTGTAGTGTCAAATTCTATACAACTTTACATTTGTCAATCAAAACTGACTGGACACGTACGAAACAAAAATGGCCACCATACAAAACTAAGAAAACTTCATTTGAATGACGTATAAATTGGTTCATGGACTCGCCCACTAAGTTTACTGATTAAATTGAACATAAATTATGCTTTCCACTCCAGGAGACCATAAGCCCACACACCAAAGGCATTATCTAAACCACCGCCATTTCTGCCCTCAATCCTACCATTGAAATCGTCGATTTCGTAAATTGGCAGTGAAATTGGCTTTGCTGTCAGAATTGCTCTCGCATTAGCGTAAAGGCATTATACATACGAACCCATAACATGAAACATTTAATAGTTGCCGTCTGCGCCTTGAATTAGTCCGCCATCGACCAGATAGACATGACTGACATACATAATCCGATTCCAAAATCTTTAAATCGGTCCTTTTGTTGGCAAGGCCAAAAACACTCTCTTCTTTCGATATCCAATAGGGGTATCCTTTAAATAAAGCATTTTGCTTAATTGAATTCCATCATAATGCATGCGGCAAACTCAAACGAGTTGTATGTGTGTATGGCGATATTATGCGGAAATCGTTTAATTTAATTAGATCCTTTGCGCGACTTGAAGGGTGTCCTTGTCCTTGCTGTTTGGTGGAGGCAAACGGTAGAAACTTTGCGTGTAATCGAATGAATACATGTGGCCTAAGGTTTAAATAATCTAATTGTTTTCGAAAACACGGTTAACTTTGTCGTGTAAAGTAAACTACCAGAGGGGATGTGTGATGGTAGTAGGGGATTCTTTAATAGGATTCATTATGATAACAGTGGAGCTGATAACAAGTTATATTTGGTTTTAAAATGCTTTGCATTTAGATTAAATGCGGTTAAGCGTGCTTTAATATCGTTTTAAATAAACGATGGAGTGAGAAGGAATTTTAGAATAGAGATAAAGTTTCCCCGACATTATTGATCCTAGTAGTGCTGTAATCAAACAACCTTTCCAAGATTAAGTTTTTAAAATGCTTAAGGCCTCCTAGAAATTCAGTTTGAGGGTAATGTGGATCAAGTGGTTAATATACAAACGAACCTGAAATTTAGGTTTGCACAAAGGATCATTGATATGTAGTTGCAAAGCAACTGCCTTGGCTTAACATCAGGAAATCATTTTATTTCTGCACATCAGCTCTAACAATAAGAAACCGAATGATCTGCGGACTTAAGAATGTCCTAGATCTTTTAAAGTAGGCATCTTTATATGCCTATGGAAGATAGGATAGAGGGAAGGAAGTATGTTTTCGAAAAACCTACATCCAGCCAGTTTAGTTTGGGGATTGTATTTGTAGGTAAACTAAAAAATGTATATTCATTTATTCCTTTTTGATAAAACTTTCTTTTGTATCTTATTTCCAGCTAATACAACGGCAAACACTTAAATATTCGTATATAATCATTTAAAATGCATTAAGCAACTGCCTTGAATAAAAGTTTATCCCCCACTAATGCCTAATCGTATAAAAAAAAATATTTTGCAAAGAAAAACCGTAGGTATACACCTAAATGTAAATTATATTTCAGAAGGTTTCCCAATAAATAAAATGTATCCTTACTCAGCAATAAAACGTATAACAAATGTTGTAAAATGCACCAATTTTCCGCAACAAATATCCTCAAAACCTTTTTAAAGTTTTCCAATTTTTAAGTATTTCCCAATGAACATTAATAAATCTTGTACAAAATCTGTAATAAGCTTATTTTTAAATGTAAAATATGTTAGCATAAGCAACCATTAGATTAGTAAATAAAATTATGCAAATAAATCACCTTAAATAGCTAAAAAAAAACAATGCAATTCTAAATAACTAACGAAAAAAATACAAGTTACAGGAAATAGTATCACAATATTAAATTTAATAAAAAATAAATTATGTAAATATTGAGAAAATATTTTATCTACTCTAAATGGCAAACAAAATAATCTTTTATTTATATATATTCTGCGATTCCCCTCAACTCAAACAGCCTTATAAAATTAGTCCCTTAGCCGAGATATCCTTCTTATGTTGACATTGAATAAAATTTCAGTTACTGTCACAAATTTGCTTTGACCCGTTACGTTATTTAAACGCTGTGGTTTAGGGGCTAAATTGAAAAAATAAACCTAATTTATGAAGCTAAATTATTAAATCTATAATATTGATTAATTAAACACTAGTAAATTAAAACTAAATTATAACTAATACTGTCTTAAGAAAAAATGTAAAAATAATAAATGTATTGTGTGAAAATTAAAGCAAGCACCATAAAATATTGAACTAAAAATTAAATTAAATTAAAAACAATACACTAAATAAAATATTCTAATTGCATGAGATTCAATAATAAAAAATTAATATAAAAAATGTACTCAAAAAAAAAAAAAAAACATGAAAAATTGAAGAAATAAAATAAAAATTGTTTTGTCAAAGTGAATGACTTTTTTTTTATTTACCAGGCGATTGGTCAAGTCTTCGAAGGGTCCCAACAAGGGCCGTCAAATACAACATTTTGTAATTGAATGAATGAAAGTCATTTAGGTCAACGTGAGTAAAGGACACCAGATATTTTAAATTTAATTACGATTCAAAATGAATTAATAAATCAAAATGAACTTTACCTTCTTATATTTGTCAGCGGCTTCATCTGCTTAGAATTCGAAATATAACCGAATATACCTACTATAAAAAACACTACATTCATCTACTATAAGGTTGATGTGATGTTCCATTAAAGAGGCGTCGCATCTTACGTCCTGTTTAAAAAAAAAAATTGATTAAACACTTAACATTTATTTCTTAATGTTTAGGTGCCATACAAACATTTGGAATCGTTTTCCTATTCAAGCTAGGGCATCGAATTAACTCCAATCCAGCCAATCTTCATGTCTGTCCCTGAGACTTATTGATTGTCATCGCTAGGTAGACCTTAAGATTGAACTGTATTCTCTTCAACTCAAAGGCGAAGTCAGATGGTGACGTATTGTGACCTTGATAATATAACTCTTTGAAGCATTACTTACAGCCTGGCGCCATTTCAAAGTTTAGGCAGGCATATGTTTCGCAACAGCATTACTCTCCAAATAATCTTACGGTTCAAGACACCAGATGGTTTAAGAGTGTTCAAAAATGTCACTTAAAAGTCTATAGCGTCATCTGCACTTACAACTGAATCGACTGATTTGTATTCCTTTTCTGACCTTCAAACGGTTTTAGTAATATTTTTCAGGAGTCAATGTGGCAGTGTCTGCATCTACTGCTCGTAAGTTTTGTTTAAGAGCTCGTAGGAGTTCGTCCTTGGTGCCATAAAAAGACAATTTTTTGTTATCAAACGTACAATTAGCTTTAATTGTATTCTTAAAACTTTGAACATTTATTTCAACGACAGTTATTGACTCCATTGGTAACTGCCCTTCGCCTGTCTGTAGACTAGTTATAAGATTTTTGTGGGTTGGAATAAACATTAACATTATTTGGTCCATTTCAACTCGCTATAAATAAAAATAAATCGTTTTGAATTGAGTATCTTATATTATCGGAGATGAAATGCGCCGGCTTTTTTTCAGATTGGATACCATCTTTAAACTTTTAATTGTTTTTGAAGCGTTGCACATAATTCAATATCGAATCTGTCAACATCCGTCAATAACAGTCATCGACATGAAACAACGGTTGAAAGTAATTTATCTAAATCAATCGAATGAAATATATTTTTCTGACAACCGGAAACCTTTGAATGTAAAAGTAATAATAATTGCTCTGTGATGATTTCAAGGAATACTGATAATTATGGTAAATTACCTAATTCGTCGAATTACATTTGGGAAATTACAAATGGGAAATTCATATGGTCTAGTTGTCGAGGAGTTTTCGTTTTAAGACATTGCTAAATCAATTCAGAGTTGTAAGTCTATTGATATACGATGAAGTGTTACTCCTTTAGAGGACAGTTTACTGAAGGGATGGCTACAGTTTCTTACTTACTTAGTGGCCTTCCGATCAATGAGGATATTTGCAAAATGAACTCAATGTAAAGTTCACCAGTTCATCATTATCTTCATCGAGTGAAAGAACTAAATTTCATTAAAGAAATCACAAGAGGAGATTGTATAGGGACATTAATTGCATGAATAATATCCTTCATCACCTGAGATAGATAGAAATGGAAACAAATCTTTAAAAATTTCGTGTACGAAATGGAATGAGCTTACTTATTGGTTGAGAGGTAGCTTAATTGAACGATAAATTCGTTAGCAATTTCGGAGTGTGCCTTAATGGGAAACCAATCGTCTAAGAGGAAATAGTTACAAACAGCTATATTCTATACAAACGTACATTAAATTGTGCTAACTTCAAAGTTTACAAGTATTAAGCCTGAATGAAAAAACTTTTTTAAAAGGTTTGTAATTAGTTTAATCCTATTTAGGTTTTTCTTAGTGTTAAACAAATAAAATTTGAAAAGGAACTTTTCAAAATTCAACCCAATCACGAGAAGCAACAGCTGTTATCGGAGCTGACCCTTACGAATATGTATTACATTTCCAGATTTGTTCCTGTCCAAACCCTTTTTTTTATATCCTTCTCATCTATCCTTCGTTAAACAAAACAACAAACAATTTTCCCATTTTATTTGAGCCCATCGCACCACTTCTGCTCCCAGTCCCAGTGCGCGATTATGTAGATGCATTCGGATTTATAGGTGCAATAAATATTTCTCAACTCCAATCAATTTGTCTTGTACAGCATTCAGTCGTTTAATCGTCTCAATTTTATTTTATTGATCTATAAAAACAGATTTGTCTTTTCCCTCGTCTGTCACGTGTAAACAGACAGCTTGGTCGATTGTTGTTTATGCTTGGACTAGCTGTTCCCCACGGGTTCGCATGCGTTGAATTCGATTTTATTTTAACTCTTGCTTTTATCCTGCTACTCCTATCCCATCGTGTTTTGTTAGATTGAATCATAGCATCAGGATGGCCTAACTGATGTGATTAAAGTTAGATTTGTCTATTAATAATTAATCACCGAACATTTTTAAAGGAAATGAAACATGCATGCATCGTTGGCTTGAATTGCTCCCCTGTGAACAACTTTGTATGTCTGAGCCACGCAGATTGTGCTCTTATTTCGCGTTGGACTTTTTTTTTACATATGTATGAGGCCTTCTTTTAATGCTTTTTTATTATATTCAATGCTGCTTGTATGTTATGTAGCCTATCAGTAGCTTTCAAGTCAAGTGTTTCGATCAATACCTGTTACCTTCAGCGGCTTGGGACTCGTTGAAACCCATGGCGAAGAAACCTTGAATGGGAACTGAGGCCGAAATTCCCCTACTGGTAGCACGGCTGTAAATTTAAAACTTCTAAGCCGACTTCGTATGTTGTTCTATGTTCATCCAATAAGTTTTGTGTTACCATTGAGCAAGTGCATCGACGTTATCAGTTGCGCGCGTAAGCCGGCCAGCCGTCACGTCCACTATGTTAATGTGCTGACATCCGTCTACCGCGCGTTACTGCACTGTATCACACCCCCTCTATCTCCCCTTTTGGAGCTTCATTTCGAAAAATTATTTCATAGTGCATGTCTACGTTACAAGAGGAAACTATTGTCCAA
Organism: Criorhina ranunculi; assembly: GCA_951813785.1. Taxonomy (NCBI): domain Eukaryota; kingdom Metazoa; phylum Arthropoda; class Insecta; order Diptera; family Syrphidae; genus Criorhina; species Criorhina ranunculi. The sequence continues at coordinate 18,016,064 of OX638381.1, forward strand.
ATTTCAACTTTCTAGCATCAGCCATTTGGGATCGACGGTGATGAGTCAGACAGTCAGGACATTGAAGCACATGTTGTGTAGCTCTCGAGTTTTTGCACTTAACAATAATTAAAATAAAAAAAAAATACACTAATTTAAAACTACGTCATGTCGAAAGTATTTATTATCACAAAAACCAGAAAAAGGAACAGCAAGTTTATCTGAACGCTGGAATATATATATATCACGAAACATTCTCATCTCGCACTATCGATAAAATTAATAAAACTTCTTCTTGTTTCTATCATTGAGAATTGCAGCAGCAGCTTCCTCTTCCTCGGAAATTTTCCTCTTAATCCAGTGATGTGCAACACAAACGATAAGCAGGACACTCGGAATTACCACAAGCATAATCATAGCGACCGAAACACTAGCAACACGTGCTGTGTGCTCCTCATTACCTGTTTTGGGAAATAGGATAAGAAAAATTTAATTAAGGTAAAACTTCAAAAATGCAATACAGACAGACACACACATCCATTTATAAAATTGAATAAGAGGTCAGAATTAAGGATTGAAAAATTGTGGAAAAAATTGAGGTGAAACAAGGATAAAGTTCAAAGTTGTGATGAATGTGACACTGGAATTCTTGCGGGTTTTGAAAGGGGACGGTAGATGAAGTATTGTGGCACTGACGTCTTTTCTTGTTATCTGCAAAATTCATTTGCACCGTATTTTTAGGACCAAAACAAAGAAAAAGGGAAAAGGGAAGTTTGCCTAAAGAATTTCTCTTTTTTTGCTTCTCTTTCAGTATTCGACTTAATGAAGCTCAAAGGGTCACCGGTGTTTTGTTTCCTTTTTTTTCGATTAGATGATGATAACAGGAAAGGAGTTTGTTTTTTTTAAGAAGGGATTTTAAAAATGTTACTAAAGGGTAGACAACATTGTTTGGCGATTCAGTTGTTTGGCTCCAGCAGTGAAACCTATTTGCTGAAGTAATCTGCTTGTGATGGTATTACCTTATCTAACGAAGGGAAAAGGTAAGTGTGATCCAGTTACTGCTTTTGGGAGTCAAATTGTTTGGAAAAAATAAAATAAAACAAAATGAGGTCTCACTTCATGTAGCGTATGGAAAAACGGGGATGAATTTTCCATAGAAATTGGACTAAAGTGGACAAAATCATAATCATTACGACGTGGTGTAACGACTTGTAAGTTCTGGCCTGGTTTAGCAATGGATTAAGTTCTTGAAATTATTTACCAGTGACTTTTAAGATGGTCTGCTGGAGTGCCTTGTTGCAGATAATGAAATGGACCGGTACACTGTAATTCACATTTAGGCGACCAGAATACCACATCAAACAAGGTTAGGCTTAATGTGAACAATGTATTTATTCATACAAGGTACAACATACAAAGGGTGTTCCATAACCTGTACCGTGAAGTCAACAAAGGCTCCGTTAACAAACCGAGTTTTTCTGAAAGACGAGTTTGGTGAAGATGATCATTGATCTCTTGCAAAGCTGCGACCCGACAGTGTAGTACACTGAATACACTGAATATCCATACAAAAGGCATTCTAACGTCCCAATAAATATAAGTATGTCTCTGTGAAAGGCGTTTCTGACGACTTCAGGATAGAAAACTCCCTTGTTTAGAAATCGCCGTCCTTTTCAACAAAAGACCAGGAAAATATTCGAATGTGGTTGGAGAAGTGGTGAAGGATTAACGATATTTTCTAAAGCTTTGTTTTCTGCGACCTATTGAGTCTATCCAACTTCTATCTCACACTTTCAGATCAAGACAATGACTTTTAAATAGACGTAACACTAGGAACTCTTACCTCCTTGCAATAAAGCAATAGGCTTCTTTAGAAAAAAATGTATCTTTATCCATTCTTGTGGGTGTAATTGTCAAACAAACGACGTCTATAGGTTACAGGAATGTTGCAGGAATGAGGAAGTATTTGATGACACAACCTACATCTTCTGTCACTATCCAAACCATATAAAATTGAAGTTGCTTACATAACACATACATTCAAGTAGTATCACATACGCCTATGAGCAATATTCACAGCTTCGTCACAGCGTCAGATTGGTCTAAAGTCCAAAGGTAATAGAGAATTATTTTGTTTTACCCCAGCAGGTATCATGATGGTTCAACATTGACCTAAATGTGGCGTTTGAAAAGTTGTCCTTTCTCCCCTTCGTCAACCCTTCCTTATTTTTTATAATTCACACGCCTTGAAAGGATTATGACAAAATATAATCGGAGAAACTTCAAAAAAGACGAAAAGAGGTCTCGATATTTGTAATTGCCCTTCCTCAGATAGCTACATCCAATGATAATGAATGGAAAACTTGTAGCAAAGCAAAGATGTCAGCAAAGAAGACTAGAAGTTTGGGTTTCGCTTGAGTGACAGAAGACAGTATTGAGTTTTGTCACTGTACTGAGGGATTGATAGACAACGTCCTTTTATTAAAGAGATATATGCAATGTACATTTTGATGCTAAATGACAACTTATATCTAGATAAATACTTACGTGTTCCCCCTTGCCATGAAAGCAGAATTTAATGTTAAAATTAAAACAAAACAAAAAATAATACAATGAAAGACACTTAATAATGAAGGACATACAATCGTACATCGTTCGGCTGTCACTTATCACGGCAAAGGGCATTATTCCATCTGTAAATCGACCTTGTTATCAGTAAAACAACGCATATCCTTGGTGTCCATAAGACTGTTTATCTAATTTAATATTTAATTAATTTTTTTTTCTCCTTTAATTTCTATAAAAACAGTGAAACAAATTAAAATCGGACAAATGTATTCCGCTTCGACATCAAATGAATGACAAACATTGTGTGTGATTAACCTGAGACTACGAACCTGTCCAAAGACGACAATACAAACGGTGGTTACTTTGCCTAGTATTAGACATTAGGTCATGGGTGGTAAGGTGTCAGATACGTGTTAAATTATTGCGATACAATGAAAATGGTTAGTTTGTGAAGGCGTATTCTATTTGTTACAGTTTATGCTACTAGGCGGAATGGATAAGGATAGATTTACAATCCTTTCTTAATCTACATGATTTCGTATGTGTTTGTGTGTTGTTTATGCTTCCACAACGAAACGATTTATAAAAAAAAAAACAAATGATGGTGTTAGTTTGAACTCTTCAGCTGTTAGCCACCCTTGGCCCGCCACCTACACCTCTGTGGACTTGGTGTTCTGGGCACTAGGGGTGGGTGATGCTGCAGTTGGCAAACCAATATCCTGCGTCAAGTGATTTGGTGTGGTTGGTGCTGGTGGTGCTGCTCTATTGAAATATGTTGAATTAGTTGACGCCGGTAGGACAGGAACCCCTCCAAAACGATTTTGATTCGGATAACTCATACCACTTGCGCTGCTAGTTCTATCGGTCCCACTAAACGTTGGACTGTACTCTCCAGTATTTCCATCTAACGGGTGTGTTTCCACATCCTCTCGATGATAAGCGGGAACTGCTGTATCCTCTTCCTCAATCGGTTCTTCAGCGCCGCCGGTTGATCTCAGCGAACGACGGCCGGTCTGCTTCGGTTTCTCACCTGTTTTATTAATGTATTGAATATCCTTAGCAACTTTGGAATCTTTAAACTCACTTCCTTCCGATGAGGTCACATCTTCATCGTCCAAATCCCATTTCTTAGCTGGAAAGTCAATGTTTGGTTTCCCGGCTAGGGGTTCATTGGTTCGATATACTTTATCATATGACCTACTCTTTTTCAGTGTATCTGATGGTTCGGTGTCGCTGTCGTCGCCATTTAGAGTGCGTAGATTGGCACGTGAGCCAGCCCTCGAACGGGGCAGAGACATTTTCCACGCGGGATCTTCCTGAAGTTGTTTTTGTCGATACCGATAGATACAGCAGACAATGCAGAGCATTAATGGTAGAATAACAGCTAGAATAATGCCGATTGCAATAAAAGCGACGCGACGTGTGTAGTAGACTTCACCTGTGTAGCGGGAAAATGTTCGACTTATTACAATGGGAAATATATACATTTAAGTAATAATACGTAAAAGGCATCTGTTTACTTGGTTACGCCTAATGGAAGTCGATCAAGGCAGCAAAAACGTGTAGCAATGGAGTAGGGCAAAGCATGGCAACAGTACCAAATCAAAATGAAAATTTTTCAATCACAAAGTAACAAGTCCCTGTTAAATTCTAAATTCAACCAAATACCGACCAACCCAAGGACACATTCATCAAAGTAAGACCACTCGCTGTCACTTTTATCAGAGAAAGCATTTTTTCAAAGTGCACTACTCCAAAGCCACAAGGCAACTACCACTTACTGAAACAGAAGCCCCACGCACAAATATGTCCCGTCATGCATACATGACTGGACCTCTGTTGCGTGCATATGACATAAAAATACGAAACAACAATCAAAAACTCACGTAAGCACTCTGTATATCCATACTCTGGCAGATTCCACAGTCCATTTGAGGTACACTCACGTCTTTGATCGCCCATGAGAACGAAACCCTCATTACACTCGAATGCAACCTTTGCTCCAGGGCTGAAGTCAAAACTGAGTTTTCTACCGAAACGTGGAGTCGGCAGGACGCCACAGGATACAACGCGACTAAAAGAGGGAATAATCTCATTAATTTCATGGGTTTTCTGGGAACTGACTCCATATGTCATGCTTACTGTGCATTGAGTGTTTGGATGTTAATTAAACTATCGTAGTAGTTCTTGGTGAAATGCGCCAAGTCTCTATTTAGCGTCATTCCATAGTCATAGCGACACTGATAGCTCTCACCACACAGTTCTGTAGCACGTTCCACGTCGTACGATCGATTCGAAGGCAAGAAATCAATCGGCTCTCGTATGTAGTTCGGCACGAAGGATGTATTGGTGTAATAGCTTGCTGTTCGTCCAAACGCTCGAGTGAACAGAGCCTGCCCCACTCCAGGCGTATCCCTATCGTAGAGTATCCACTTCAACCCGAATTCCTTTTGAATCGATTCCATATTGTTTACATTCAAATTAAGCACTCTTCCATCGGGTAAGGTAAAGTCGTCCTGTGGGTCGAAACTCCAGTTTCCGAAAAGACCAGCGGTTTTGTTCTAAATGAGGACAAGCCAAGTGGATTAATAAGATAACTTAAGGAAAATTTCAACAAACGTACTACGTAGGCCCACGGCGCATAAACCCTTCCAGTCATGTATCCTTGATTCTCAATCACCTCTACTCCCACACCAGAAGAGAACATCACAACAACCTCAGACTGATTTAACAAATATGTCGGGGTATACACAGTCACTCCATGGAAATGTTGGAACTTTAAACTGGGACGGTCAAAGTAGATCCTACGGCCATCGGCAAACACGTCCAAGCGATAACGCCACTGAGCTTCTCTCGGACGAATGCGAACCTCAATCACAGTCGAAGTGTTACCCCTCATGGCAACGGCTGTGAGTTGAGTAGCCATTACTGCACCGTACTGATTCTTTGGCATCTGTTCGAATCGTCCTTGGACTTCGAACTTCTCATCGTTGTTAGCTCCTCTCACTAGGACAAATTCACCCAATCCATTAAAGGTGTATTGCGTGCCATCGAATGTAATGAAATGTGGGTCGCCAAATACCCCAGCCACTCCAGGCGCTTGGTATGCAACGCAATCCTGTGAGGGGCGCCTTTCAAATCGATAAGTTTCACATCCCACTGCCTGCTCCTCTTGCCACAGGCAACACGTATAGAAAGGTCGCATGTCATGGAACCACGACGATAAAGTTGGCACCTTGCCAGCCTCGTTCCATGGCATTTTGCCCATATTATGATTACGTCTTGGTCGTGAACCCCACATTTGATCATATGACAACATTAGATTGCCGTAACGGTCATAACAACATTGTTGCTCTGATCCTTCATCTCTATACACGAAAATAGAAAATTAAGTGGAATAAGTTAATGCATCTAACCGGGCCTATTGAAGGAAGGTATATTTACATTGGTGTTCCACTCATGACACAATGGATTGCTCCCCTGTGCTTATAACACGTTGGATTGGAGTCCTTGTCGCAGTCTGGGTCGGGCATATAGCGTCCTTTGTCGTAGATTGCATGCTCCAAATTGCATGGGCACAGAGGTAACCCGGCTGGGAAATTTCTGAAAAAAAGAATTTTCAATCAGCATTATATAGGGCATGTTGCATGTGTTGAACTTACCTCAAATATCTGTCCGTGCGGATCCAATTATCGCATAAGGCACGGGGCCAAAGCACACCGTGCTTCTGTTCCCATTGTGGTGCAAAATACCAAGCGAGTGGAATTGGTCTTGACCACATAACCCTAATTAGAAGGACGGCAAAATCAAAAGGTTAATATGGAAATTCTGTGAAGAGCACTGCAAAAGGATTGTCAATTTGAATGGAATTTCATTAACACACATGAATACAGCGCCACCATAGTATGCGTTCTATTGTTTTTACTCAAAGGATTGGATTGAAATTCCTCAAATTGTTTGAGTATCGCAAGACAAAAGGGCTTCGTTTGGACATTCGCTCATATGTTTTCTTCCCTTTGGATATGGACTTGGGATGTTTTAATCTTTTATCCAATGAAATTGCTTGTAAGGATAAGCATGTGCATAGGTTAAAGTAGCCTTGTAGGGATGCCACGGAGAGATGTTAAAGGGAATTTTATTAAAAACAGACTGAACCCTTTACGATTTAAGTCCTATAATAATAAATAAGCCAGTTCCGGCCCGGAATACTCAGAGCAGTGGTATTTCGTTTATAATTTAGCTTCACGTGCCCGTATTTATTCATTAAACGGAAGATAATACAGGACACAGGATGATTTCAGCTTTAATTCAATCGTTTTGCAAATCGTTCCAACACATCCTAAAACGAGGATAATGCTTAGTTATCAATTTTTTTTTAATGAAATCCTTTTTTTATCGGTGAACCCTTTTTTGATCCAAGCGTGCGTGTCCTTAGTGGTCATAATGAGATTTCCTCAATGCTCTTCCAGAGCCTAATTGGATTCGGCAAACGAGAAAAAATGAAAGGAAAGCCATCAGAATGGATAAAAGACAGATTAAAGGATCCATTGTTATTTTTCATCCTGATGTGAGGAATCTACGAGTTAAAAGGGTAGACCCACCTATTCAACGCATGGGTTTGCTATATTTTTGCAGTGTCAGTAACAGCTGCTAGATGAATATTTACTGACAAAGTCCTTAAAATATCTATGAAGGCTCTTTAAATTAAATATGTGGCTTTTAAAGATGTTTGATGTCAAAAAGTTAGTTTGCGGACACACCCACATCACATCCATTAAGGGAGTTCCTACCCATTGTTCTATTCGAAGTCCGGCATGCTTTTATTAGTGCAAGTGATTTGCGAACTACTTTAAAGTTTTTCTATGACCTTAATGAAGCTATGTATGTGTATGTACATCTCATGCACGGTTTTCTCACAAGGTTAGGTTAGGGTGTCTGTCTCCACCTTGGTGCAAACATACTAAGACTTGTATCACCAGATCTATTAAAGATCCAGAAACTCCTCAAATGTCTAATTAAACCGTCTAGAGGTATTTGTAAATCGAAGGATACTTCTCACGTCAATATTCACAAAGTCCTCGAAGTCGTCCATGAATTATTCAATCTTAAATTCGTAGAGAAATTGTACATATATGATTTTTAGAGGGACGAACTTGTTATGGTCTTTTTATACCTGTGGCCTATTTCACCAACTTACAAATTTGTATTTACAAGCATTTTTTAACAAAATTTGCGATATTTTGTTCTAAAAAGTCACATATTTTGTTAAAAAATGCTTGTAAATACAAATTTGTAAGTTGGTGAAATAGGCCACAGATATTTTGACACGCATTACTTATCTTTCTATCAGTCTTCTATGACCTACACCTTCAGATCTTTTATTAGTCTAAAAATGTTAAACCAACGAATTGATGCACCAAACCTTACTTTTCATTGAAACACAAGTCCACTATAAGCTTAGGATAAAGTTAAATTCACCGATGTCATCCTTACGTAAGGGCTGACGTAACTAAGCATATACTTTCGCTATAGGATGGAAAACTTCTAAGATTACAACCAAGGATAACCCTTATAGCAAAACTGAATTCAGTGGTTAAAATTCAACAAACTTATTATTCCGATCTATACATGCACATGCTCAACAGCTGCATATGGAACCGCCTTACTGTTTAAAATTCTGCAGCGAACCAATGCAAATATGGCCCTAATGCATTTTCTGAAACGCTGACTATGCGATAATATCTGTTTACTTTCTAAAATTACAAATTGCTCCCGCAAAACTTAAGGATTCACTAACGGCTCTTAATTAATATTCAAAAAGAATACATAGGAAATCCCCCACATATGCTCCCAATGGCAAACTTTTCGGCAACAAGCAAAAACTTTTAAATCCGCTTATTGAGAAATTGCGCACCAGCATCCCTACAAGAACAGTATACACTAACTCCTCGAATTATTCCAAAAACACCCATCTTACCATTGGACATAATACGATTGACAACTTTTTTGTTATAGAGTTCGAAGGTTAGTGGAAAACGGAATTAGCAATGGCCTTTAAGTTTAGTCACAGGACTGTTCATACGTTCAACTTATGTTAATAATTAAATTCACTTTGGCAGGTAGATCAAATTTGTATTCTTCAAATAAATCCCATGGCTATTGTCCTGCAAAAATTGCCTACGGAAGACTCCCCTGAAAAAAGTTTTATGTACCAATGAAATTTATTTTCATTGTGTGGAAGTTTTTCTCCAAGGATAGTAAAATATGATTTCAGGCCGAGATAATTCCGAAGAACTGGGTTAATTTAAAAGTTTCCTTTTTTTTCATTACTGCTGTCCTTTCAACTCCTGTGGCCATTTTGTAATGGAAACACTGCAGGATAAGTATGTATTTAAATTTATGAGTTGAAGGATATATGAGGGGAAAACGAATGAACTTATTTTTTTATTACTCACGGGCTAATTGCGAGGCCAGAGTAAGATTGCGGGTCTGTTAGGTTAATATGCAAGAAACCGAATTGCATGTCATTATTTGAGTTCCAGCGGGTTTTATAGTTTGACGGGGAAATTGTGTAGGCACCAGTGTTGGTGATGCCCGCCTCAATCATGTCGATATACTCCAGTTGTGGGCTGTAAAGAAAATAAAGGTAATTGTTTTATTTAATAATTTATTGTTTGGTCGGAAGGCATTTTCTAAACACAAAGATTTGTGTTTTCGGAAATTTATCGATTTCAAGTACATTTGCATGAAAAGCGAGCACAATTAGCTTATAACTGACAGTCAATCTTATGTGTGCGTCCAAGGTTTGACAAATTACATTTTATCAAAGTTCGGTGAAAACATTTAGTGAAATGTCGAATTCTGTTCCACGAAATAAATCAATTTGGTTCGGAGAAAGCAGAAAATCAATTCACTGATGAATTGCATGGAGGTGGCAAAACTAATAATCATAACGAGATTACCACTCATTAAAGCTGAATCCCGTTCTTAAACACTTCAGAAAAAGTATTCACAAGCATTTGACAAAATAATTCAGTTCGCTGGATTTAGGGAAAATGCACTCCTGGGAACATTTCAAGCTGGTTCCCGACCCGGATACTCTACGATAGATTACATATTTACACTACGAACGGAAGCAAATGCTGTATGCATTTTCAATTGATTTCAAAGCGGCTTTTGATACGATAGACCGACAGAGATTATTATATTTACAAACTCAATCAATACGGAATGTCCCATAAATTTGGGAAGGTAATGGAGAACTTGTACTCTGATACAAAGGCAGCAATTTGAAATGAAAATGGAGTGACGGTTCCTCCTGTGAGTATATTTGGCACGGCAGCTCATAGAGAGCCAAGGCCTGGCTTCTCACAATCATTCATGTTGTGCATGATATATTCTTCGCACGAATGGCAGGGACCTACAGTTTTAATGCCGATTCCGAACGGCGAATCGAGAAGCTTTTCATGACAGGTTATATCTTGCAGGTTTGTCATGCCTACGAAGAGGTGGTTCCCCGAAAAAATGTTTGATGGTTTTTTGAGAATCGAACCTGTGTCTCTCGCTAAGCAGTCCAACGAACTAACCACTAAGCCACGGCGACCACGACGGTTCCTCTTGTACCTTTCTACTAACGAGTATACGATTGAAGTAATCAAAAGTCCTGATTTTTCAAAAGAGATAAAGGGAAACAAGCAGGGATAGCAGGGACTATGACCCCATCAAAGTAGTAAAATAGTATAAATACCTCAGAGTTTGGCAGTCTAAATATAAATGTTTACCGTCTCAAATATAATTGTTTTACTAAGTTTAGTATAAAGCGTGCTCACAGTTGGTGTAAAATGTTTTCCAAGCAACGATCAGTACACAAATTTGACAAGGTCTTATGTACTGTATCAATGCACACATCAAACAAGTAGTCAAAAATGATAGGAAAAAGTCAAGCCAAAGAGAAAGAAATGAAAAATGAGGAAAGATTGCTACTTTTACACTAAAAAGGAAACTTTAAATCAAAGGCTTTTTTTGACAAGGAAACATAAACCAAATTGCTTTGTTTTCATAAAAGATATTAACTTACTAAATTGTAGTTTCCCTGTATCCCCACAAGGAGATTTGAATATTAGCATTCGAGTTGGACGTCAAATTGTATTTGTTCCATGAAATTTTAATCTCCTTAGGATTCTTCTTCTGAATGGCATCAATGTCAAAGAAAATCTTCTCCGTAGCAGTGGCAGGCGTTTCTAAAATAAAAATAAAATTAAAAAATACACAATTTCAGAACATTTCATCTTTGCAACTTACCAACGAAATACTTTCCCCTCCATTTGAATCTTTCATTGCCGACAGAAATCTCAAAACGAATATATCCCTGTGCCTTCAGGAATGGTTGAACACAAATCACACGATTCGTATCGATAAAGTGGCCAACAACATCTTCGGTATCAAAGTGACACAGCACTCGGATATTTGGGTCGAAACATGGTCCAGTGATATTTACAACAGTGCCACCCAACATGTTACCAGATTCAGGTGCAAATGTGAGTGGAAGATGTGATGCGTCTGGAAAATAATTCAAATATCAAAGATAAGTTCTGTAAAAAAAAAAAAAAAAACACTGTACCAATATCCTTGTTACAAGAACCAATCAATATCCGTTCATCTATTCTGAACAAATGTCGACCAGGGAATCCATTTCCCCATCCACGGCCAGTCAGATCGCGAATTACCATCGATTGACTGTAGGGTTTGTATTCATAAGATTGAGTACCATTACCAGCATTGAATCCAACCTGAAAGTAAGGATATACGGGTCATTAACAAATTATCGTGTCCAGTGACAGAGTAAATGGTTTTGCCAGATAAGCGGACGTAATAGGCATTGGGTCAATGTCATGGTCAAGCTACTCCTCCTTGTCCAAGGGTAAATGGTGTGTTAAGAATTTTTTTTGATACGCGTAGGAGGCAGGACTGTTGAAACGTGTTAATACCTTCATGGATGATTGATAATTGATGGACATTTTGGGGACAATGTATAAATTTGTAAACTTATTGGTGGACCACATCATTAAATTCACGGTCCATAATTATATTTAGCACCACGAGCCGAAGGTGATTTGAAAAACAAAACGATAGCTTGTGCATGTTTTGTGGGCGATAATAATTTTATTGTTATTCATTGCCTAGCGGGGCCTTATTTATTTTGACAAAGGTTTATTAACATTTGCCGGTCCTGTAAGAGAAGTGAGTCATAGAAAGCAAAATATTTATCTTTAAACTAAAAAAATATTAGTCCAAAAACATTATAGCGCTCTCTCTGAAAATTTGCAATTAAAGCGAGCATTTCCTATAAAAATGGGAAACCCATGATAGTTGCAAATCGAAATGAATTTTTTCAAATTTCTGCCGAACCGGTTTTTGAATAATTGAAAATGTATGAGCACCTGTGACTACTTTAAAATAAGTTAAAATAAAGGATAAGGGAGGTTATTAGAAACCGTCCTTGATAAATAAAATCTTAGTATAATGAATAAAATGAAGAACAAATGCCACTAACAGTAACAGTCGTGCTTACGAAATGAGTCCTTATGGTGTAAATGAAAATCATTTTTTGGATTGCATTGAAAAGTATTCCCATGAATTTCCTTAAACCCCAGAGAAGTTGGTGGGAATACTCAAACAAGTCAAAAAATGAGATATAGAAAGATGACAGATAAGTGACAGCTGTCATCTATTGGAACATGTTTTAGGTTTCTCTTGGGACATCAGCTGATTAATATTCTTATATTGCCAGGAAAATACTGCACTTTCTTCTACCACATGCGTTGAGAAATATTTTTACTTTGCTAAGCAGAAATCTTTGGATAAACCTCTTTCTCAATATTCCAAGCCTTCAAATGGCCACTGAGTTAAGTCCCATTATGATCTACAAGACTGCTACATTGTTCTTAAGATTCACTTAGTTGACTTAGATGACTCAGTTCTAAGGACCCACGCACTGAACTTATAATCAGTATGAGGGAAGGTATTTGCGGAAAGCCAAACGTTTTGTCTGACAGTTTTGAATACAATTCATTATATTACATTTTCAGATGTTTTCAGAAAATGTCAAACTGTAAGATGGTGCCAAGCGCTATAAAAGTGTAAAAACTGAGCTATTTATTGCGTGGAAATATCCAAATAATAGTCACTGTATGCGGTATGATTGTGCTTAATGTATTTAGTGAAGGCAAGCTTTAGGGTAATAGAAGCAACCAACGAACCATTGTCATTCAACTGTAATCTGTTAGCATTCTATAGTTCGTGAGATGCTTGATCCTGATCAAGAACCATAAAATAAATGAGGAAAACCTAACACTTCAGTTGTTACTTTTCCTGCCACCCTTTTTTTGGTCAGTTCGCTATAACGTATGTAAGTAACTCTTCCCTGCAAGAGTTTGTTGCAGGATTTCATCAAATACTCCTTAATAAATGCCATCTATGGTCCGAATTTTTTCATTAATTCCATTCTTCCATAAATATCAAAGCGCGTTCATTACAACAACTTTGCCACTTCGTTTTTATTATCGTAACATATTTCATCTTCCGTACGATTTATTATGCAAGTACCGGAAAGCAGGACGAAACAGAAACCTTCAGAATTTCATCTTTTTTTCATTTCGCTTAATATTCGCGAAATGAAAAGACCAGCCGGCTTCCCCATCCGCCTTGTTAAGTGTGAATAATTTCCTCATTAGACCTTACCTGCTAGTTAATTGAAGAATGCGGCCGCATGGCACCATTGTCGGCAGTAGCGGGTGGTGCAAAGAAAAATTAATAATGAAATTAAAAATTCCAGAAATTGAATTTTTTCACCGAACTCTGCCATAGGACACGCCGCCGCAAGGTTTCCATAAAAATCTCAAGGAAAATCATAGAAAAATTATGACGACAAGCAGCTGGAAGTAAGCCCAATGCAAAGGATCTATTTCACATCCTCATAACTTTTTTTTTTTAATTTTTTCGGTTTCAGTGGACGTAAAATGTTGTAAATTATAATTTATGATTCGTTGGTGGTTGCATTCAGTGATAGATTACATCATCTACCATCATGCTTTGTCTGCAGCAGCAGTATCCTTGCTTTCTGTTTTTTGGTTGCAAAACTTTTTCCTGTTCGACAAATCCCAGATGAAAGATGGCGAATAAAGCTGCCAAAGATAACAAACACAAAAAAAAGAGAGCTCATCCTTTTTTCCCTTCTCCTCTGATAAGCGGTCATTAATTTTCCGAAAACAAATTCAAAAGAAAAGTTTTTCATCACCCCATCTAGTCAATGTGTGCATTCTCTGTGGCGGTAATAACAGAGGATTTTATGTCCACTATTTGTATTTCACTGTCTGTCTACCAGACAAGTGTTCATTGTGCATGCACCGAACATGGAGACAAAAAGACGAACAGTAATTGGAGGTCATTTAGCACAAAATTAATTTTGAAAGGATTCACCCACTCAGCTTGAGAAAGTCACCGGATTAATTACATCGATAAATTGTACTTACAAATGCTGGAACCCCACCCTCTCCGCGTGTAGTATCACCGCCTGCCTCCGTATGTGATAACCAATTCAGTACAGCGTAATTGAAAATGGCATAGGTGAAGACCTCATCTGTAGCGAGGACCAGCTGCAAGGTATTTGTCTGCAAAGAAATACGAAAAAGAAAAAAAGAAGAAGGTTAAAAAAATTGATCCTGTTACAATCGATAATGGATTGGTCTTTGGTTTTTTTTTTTTTTTGTTAAGTAACCCTTGACCATAGACCGACAATCCATACACATTGTTAACTCCCACAGTGGCCCTTTTGTTGGAAGTAATTTGTGGTATCCTTGAACAAATCTAAAGCTTCCTATGAGCAAATTTTCAATTTTCAACGAAAGGGGCCACAGAAGGCTCCTTTTCATTTACTTAACAAGTTATCTATCTCCCTTGTGTTACACTATTACACTCGAGAAAGGCAAGGAAGTGTGCTCCTTGCTGGGGTTAGTTTTGCATTCAGGGATGAAGATAGACTTGAATTGAAATTGCGTTTCGAAAACTGTTTTGTTACAATGAATAGGATGAGAACGAATGAGTGGTAATCATGATAAGGATAATGGTGATGTTGGCGGAGTCCTTGGATGTGCAACTGGAGTAAAACTAATTAAAGACTTACTTCTGTAAATTGTCTTTTCACCTAAAATCAAACCAAACCACCATGGTTTGAGGGCAATTGAAAATAATTCTTAAGTTCACATTGAGAAAGGACTAATTTTGAATAGAAATTGCTAAAAGGATTTATGCCACTTGTTGATCTAAGAATCTATTCTGTGTTTTTTTTTCTAGCACAAACGGCGATGACCATTGTGCGTTCGAGTACTTAATTTGAAAAGGAATTCAAAGAGATTGTGAATAATTTGATTGAAGGTTGTTGCACATGACCTTTGTCTATGACAAATATTTCAAAAGAAAATATGAATTGTGGAAAATTGAAGCTCTACTGATTCTTTGAGTGTGATGATTTGAATGTTGAAAAATTAACATAAAAATAACCAAGGCTACATCGATGAAACTACTTGGTAAAAGGAATAAAAATAAAGTCAACGACATGGGCTCTTTACTTTGAAAGAAACGTCTTATTCTTGTCATTAATTTACGCCTAGAGTTTGGATTTAGATTTTCAGCAAGTCAAAGGATACTTGAAAATCCATCATAATTTTCCTGATCATAATGTTAACAATAAAAACTCACCGTGTACAAAGAGTTATCGATACCACCAGAAAATGACATATTCTTCCATGTCACAATGATTGCATGCTTTGGAACGAAAGTCTCAGCTCCGACAACACCATCACGAATATCCCACATTACACGCTCACGTACTTCAACACCAAATCTATCCGTGCGTGTCATCAAATCACGTTCCATTCTGCAAAAGAAACAATACAAATATTTAATTAGTTAACAAATTGCATTTCTAATCAAAGTTTTCTTCTTTTTTTTTTTTTTAATGTCAACACCTTAATTTAATTAAGCAGTGCCTTGTGCCGCAAGGAATCTCTTAAATTTAAACGTTTCTGTCTTCTGCCAACGTTCACTGCCTGGATAACCATTATCTGACAGACTGTAATTCATATGGAATGTTTCGCAGCTTAAAGGAATACTTAATGAGTTCATAAACCGCTTAATTACGCCATAACGCGTAAAATATGCACGTTGTGGGTCGAAATCCTTTATAACTGGGGTTGTCTTTAAAATTGCGTCACTATACTTATTTAAGGTAAAACACCTAACACCCATGATTTAGCTACAAATTGGTGTTTCTTTAACGACCGTCTGAGGATTATGTTAAAATTACATTTTCTGAAATGTTGGTTTTATGAAAACTAATAAGATGTACATATAAGCTTCTTATTATACCTTGTCAGTCGCGCTGCTATTAGAAGAATATTCCATTAGAGAAAAAAAATCATTTTATCATTTTAACAAATGCGCACCTAAATGTCACTAAAATTAAAAGTGAAGTTGACAGCAAAACATCGAACGTCATTATGGATTAAGAAATTATTGACTGCTCAAAAGGTAGATTTCTGGATACGCATAGCATCTCGTAGTAGCTAATGCGCCTTTAGTGCATTAGCAGAAGACAAGCTAGAAGACACAAAACTTCTATCGGATGCTACAAAGAATCCCTTTGTAAATACAAGCTCGCAATGTGAAGGCAGACTCAAAACTCAGAACGTGTTCCGATAGAAAACGAGGGATGTACAACGGCCAAGTGTTCATGTGAACGCTGATCATAGTTAAGGTGACTGCAACTGAAGTCATCACAAGTGGGATACGGGAACTATATCCGGCAGCTGAGGAAACTATATAATGGTATGTCAAACCTGCCCCTTCAAAGGGATGCTTTGACAGTGGTTTACCGCGGGGCGCGAACAGAACAGAAAAAAGGATGGATATAGACCAAACTGAGAAATAATTACCAGTGTTTCATCGAAATCTGTTCGACAGTTTTCCATTTTATAAAGTACAAGCAGACTGATTTGATATTTTCTCTAATTAAAAAAAAAAAAACCAAAAATAAAAAAACCTATTGGAACATAACATACAAAATAAAGCAAATTAAAAGCTGCTTAATCCTACCGAGATTTTTTGATTTCAAAAAATGCTGCTTACATATTCATATTTCCTCAGCTGCCTGAATATTTGTGCAAAATTGAGCGGAATTCGCAACTAAATATACAAATGAATAGTTCAAAAAAAAGGAAAAAAAAATCTCAAATCAATGGGGTGTACACAAACCAGAATTTGTTTATCCTTTTTTTGTATCCTACACAATAAACGAGGACTCATATCAAATAGGAAATAAATACTGTCACACTATCTAGCATCCGTGCACGTTATCATTTATCCATATCACGCATACTCTAGCTCACCACTATGGTCGCATTAATAACATCCAATGTCAGACTGAAAATTGAATTCACACAAATTGTGCAAAAAACGGATACGTACGAGTATGTATGTATGTAAGGAGATACAAAAAGTATCTGCAAATAAGGGGAACGAAGAAGACCAAAAAAAGAAAAACACAATTCAACCATAAAAAATGGATACAATTCAGCCATACTTCGATGGAAGTCCCCCTTGTATGCATATTTTACAAGCAACTCCAGTTGAATATGTATATCCCTCCGTCATAAATAGTCTATGGAGTGGTATTCCATAACCCAAACGCCGACGCTACAGAAATGGAATGGCGATGATGACGATGATGAAAGTAGTGCTATAAAAAGAAAGCATCTCGACGCATCCATTGTTGAGATGAATAATTCGAGAATCATTGTGTGTGATAAAAGGAAGAGCAAATAGTGGAATGAAACCGATTCAGAGAGCGAATTTTAATGTATGCACACATCCTTTGACCAATTTTCCAGACAAATTATTATGCAAAGCCAACTAGAAGTTATTATTGCCCTTGTTGTCCTTTGCTTAATGTCACCACTCGTTGCGCGGAACAATTCTTTTTAATTTTCCTGGCATTTTATTCATTCATCATTTTGGAGAATGATAAAAATTAAATGTGAAAACGTTTGAATGGTTTCATGTTTGCATATTAAACAATCGAAGCTTTGATGGTATTTTTTTTTTCACGACTGTAAGGATGTACTGGGTTTTCTGAAGACACAGGTCCGGATTACCCATATGTATCATGGTGCTTGTGTAGACATGGCCCTTGGTGCGATGGCATCTTAAACACAAAAGGCGATAATAGTATTCAACCCCAAAAAGTGCAAAGTTTGATATATTTCTGATTTCTTTCAGTCTACAGCTGACAAGATGACAAAAACCTACGCCAGATAGTAACCCCGTCTAAAAATGGTATAAACTCTTTCTAGAATCAACATCTTCCGACAGTGTGAATACTAATATATAATCCCCCGTACCGAAAATACCTTTATCAGCATTGTACACATGTCAATTCCACTTTGAAGTAATTAATTAAACTCTCAAGCTTATTCCTTTAATTAAAGTATACAATGTCTCTCGAATATTTCAATTATCACTCTAGATGTTGGTTGAATCTATAAATCTCCATTTAACTATTTATTTATTGTTTCTAAATTTCGACAACTTTCAACAATCAATAATCCTCAACAGAATGAATTTTCCTTGCCCAACCCTATGTAGCAGGACAAATGCAATCTTCTCTTCTCTATTGTATGTACACACCCTGTAAAACCGGAATACCCGCAATACCCCCTTCTGTCATATTACTGATGGTTATTATAATGTATGTAGGTACATCATATTCCCTGCACCACAGGAACTAATATTGAAATAGAGAGGGAACTTTTTGGCTGACATTTAAATAAAGCTCCTGACGCTAACTAATGGTACAAATGCGATGGTAGACCTCCAGCTTATCCTTAAATACAATATAAGAAAATGGAATGGATATGCAATTTGGTTTGTATAATACCCTATTATTTTTCTATTGAAGCGTAAAAACGGACTTATAGACACGTAAGGATTATTCCCGAAAAGTGTTAAGTTTTTGCCAAAAACCAACGTAAAATTGAATAATTTATCTAGCTGCATCCTTTTTAGAGTGATCTAAAAGTATTATGACTACTACCTAATGGTCACTAGCTAATTGTGAACCATATGTTAAGTATCCTTAAATGATGATCGATGTTACAAGGATACAAATGAACTGAAAGCACTTTCCGCAAGCAAAGAGAGAGAGAGAGAGAGAAGAGATTTGAAATATTGATTACACTGGGGAACAGTCATTTTGCGGCATGGTATGTTGAAGTCAATTTTGGATAAGTTCAGTATGCTGAATACGAGAAAAATATCAGATTTGCTAAATTGACTCTAGTTTATGAGATACAACTCTATTAACTATATGACTGAAAAAAGTCTAAATAAAAAATACAATTATGTAATAAAATATATATTTATAGGAGCGGCTATATAATAACGATAAAAAACTGAATACATATGCTGTTAACATAAATAATACAAAAAATATTACAAAAAACTTTTTCTGTAGGCTTTTCTATCGTGTTTTTCCTCAGGACCATCGCCAGCAATTGCCTGCCATCATATGGCTGTCCCATCGGCCTTGGTATCTTTCTTCTATTGTTCTAATGTCTTGGTGGAACTGTTCTCCTTGTTCCATTACAGTTTGCAGTTGGTGATCCTGAAAACACTGGAACTGGCAAATCTACACTGCGTAATATTGGGGGCTTAGCCGATTCCACATAAGGATAAACCTAAGTACGTTTTTTGTACCGATTTATGCCTTTCACATTCACAGCAGAAAAGTAAGTGATTGGTTGGCTTAGTCCATATCATCGGCACTCCAAATTTAAGCGCTTAACGTACTCCTTGGCTCCATTGTCGCAGAGATTTCATACAAGACTTACACACGGTATTGGGCATCCAATATTTATTCTTTTAAGCAAGATTTATCCCGAAGTATACATGGTAGGCTTGTTTCACAAACTCAGTGATCTTTTTTCTTTGTTTTTGTTGACAAAATTTGCCACATATAAGATAAAAACTGTTGGTATTGTTAATACAAGACTTTCGCGACGAACTCATATTTTTCAAGATCAAAAGGACAATGTACTTAAAATAGGGCACGAACTGACAACCTTAAGGTCTAATATCTAATTTAAGCGAAACTGTTATAACTATCTACATGAATGGGAAACAAAATTTTGTTGGGAATACTCAAATTAATACAACTTGAGGGTAGGTTAATATTCCTTCTAATAATTGCTTACATGTCGTTTATCCCAAGAACCAGAGTCAATTCATTCAAATTAAATACATTTCGTGTATGTCTAATATAAGTGTTTATTGAAACACTTATTATTAGAGTTATTTTTTTGTTGCCCAGTGTTATCTTCCTAAATTATAGAGGAAATATCTATTCCTTCCAAACAACGATCCTTAACAACCGAATAACTTAAGATGTTTCTTAAAAATGGGGCTTTATACGCTCATTTAAATGGACTAAATTGATTTACATACTTTTGATCTCATTTCGGATCCAACTTCAAACTGTGGATTAGGAATAATACTCGTATACCCTAGTAAAATAGGGTGTAAACAAACAAAGAGTCAAACAGAGTAGCCAAATAATGTCGATGTAAAACATAGTACATCCTGCTGTGTATATCTGTTTAGCTCTCAGTTACACTCTCCTGGTAAAGGATCACAAAGTGTGGTTCAATTATTGTAAACGAAATGGGGGGGAACCACAAAATAAGCTGCATTCTCCCTTTCGGTTTGCCATTGTGATGATTTGTTTGTGGTCCTTTCGGACATTTTCAGTGTTGGCTACGAACGGATTGCAGGACAAATAAATAAATGAAATAGAAAATCCTTGGCGAAACAGTTCACTATGCCATTAGACTGATTGCCATATGTGCGGGTGGGTTATTTCAACCGATTACCCACATTTAAATATTTCGTTACTAATTGAACTCCACGGACATAGCTGTTCTAATAAAGCCAACCTCAATGGTGACATACATTTTGCCAAGTTTTTAATACAATCCCACACAAAACTAATTTAAAAACTAGCAAGGTTACCAATTAGGACTACATAAATGATATATGTATTGAGAATGGATGTAATTTAGTTTGTAAAGCAGGAGCAAGGTAGTAAGGAAAGTATGCATATTTCATTAAAAAACTAAATGAAAAAAGTATGCTAATATGTAGGTATGTGGGAAAAATGTTCACTATGCACATGCACACCCAAAGACACCTTGCACGAGGACAATGACGACAGGATAACATTGTTAACGTAATTTGAATTGCAAAAGCCAAGCAGTAATGAATAGACAATAGTTGAAGGCGTAATTTGTTTTCACATAGTTACGCAGTTCGTGCTATATCCTTTGGCAAATTTAATCCGGTTAAAGGATTACTTGTTCTAGTTTATTGTTTGTGACTTTTGTATAACATGACATTTAAAAGGGTTTCATGTGAAAGTAAGTAGCAAATACTTCAGGTGTGGCAAATTTTTTAAAATGTTTATTGAAAAAAAATGTAACTTTCCTTATTTACTGATTCATAAAATGTTTCATTCATTTTCAACCTAAAAACAACATTTGCTGGTTGAATCACTTTTGTAATCTAACCCTTATCCATTTCAAAGATAACAGTTAAGTGATAATTATTCATAACGCAATCGCATTTCAAGTCAACTAATAATCCAAGCACAAAAGCTTTCATTAAAAGGTTTAATCAACAACAACAAAAAGCCTTAGAAAATGATATCATCGATTTCTTGGAAATTATGTCATGATTAAATTTCCATTGAATTGTTAAAAAAACATAAACTTTTCAAACTTACCTAAAGTAAACACCGGGAGTCCTCTGATCAATATCGGTTGAGTAAATACGTCCAATACGGCACTTGGAAAACCATGGTCCAATGAATGAAGGATCATTTCTTTTGGGCCAATCTTTTATGGGAAAGGACAATGGATATAGCAAAAACTCTGGTGGATCTGAGAATTCCAAGTAACCATTCATCGAAACCTGAAAAAAAAAGTTTAACTATGAAGTTTACAGTTTGAAAATGAGACGAATAGCAAAATTGAAGGGTGCCCTTCTAGATCAAGTTAATACTAGTGATCAGAACCAGTGCAAGGTGGTAGACATTCTGCTGAACACTTTTAGATTACAGATCTAAAGTTTATGCTCAGGCATACTTTCTGTCGGACCATGCCTAGAGATTGTCTATACTATCGCATAGGGCGTAAGTAAGTTAGTTCTTCCCGAAAAGTTTCAATCTAACTAATGGGTGTTACCATCCGTTGTAAGAAACAAGTAGATCGGTCGGATTATCTTTGTCTGTATGACCTGGGATCTCGAGAAATGAGATCTTTGATGAAATTGTTAGAAAAGTCTTAGCGAAAAACTTTATTGGACCGGAATGGGCTTAAGCGTTTAGGTCTTCATGCATCCCCGGTTAGGGATGACTGGATCTTTCACGAACATAATTGTATGTAGCATGACTACCGAGAATGCGGGCAGACTAAGAATGCACAGGGAAGTCGGTAAGAAATCATAGGCATTCTAGCTTTTACTTAGTAGAAAAGACTGCACTGCATGTGATACTACAGTCTGAGACGCGTGAGGAGAAGGTGAAAACAGATGCTCTATTCTACTGATTGTTAGCAAACGTAAGCATTTTGGTAAAGAATGGTAATACTGATGGTCAACGTCATGGTATTTGTAACTTATCGTAAATGGTGGGCTAAAACTCATTAAGTACCGATTGAGGCAAATAAAAAGCACTCTACTGCTCTAAGGTCATCAATCATTGAAAATATGTCAAACTAAGCTGTTAAGGGCGTCGAATTGATTGAGTGTTCGAGAATGTACAAACCCTGTGAATGTTAAGTCATGTCAAATGAGAAGGTACGATGTAAAATTTGTATTAAACGAAAATAAGTCTGTTATCGGGCTTTTGCATTAGAACTTGAGAAACGTGAAATCTCAAAGAGTGAAAAAAAAATGTTTCAAAGAGGCTTCCCATAACAAATTACATTCCCAAAAGCTGTTACTAAGTTTCAAACAAGTTCACTCTTAGTAGTCCAACACTTGAACCATTTAAAATAAAAAACTATAAAAAGGTTACCTGATGCATTGATATACATAGGTTTTGAAAGTTCCAACAAGTTACCCAACAGTTAATAAAAACCAATCATTTTATCGTGAATCTAAAGAAGTACGGAAGCGGCTAGAGTTCAACAAGAGATCATTTTCTATTTGAATGTAGCACTACTTCGATCAGCATCTAAAAACTTACCCTCGTATAATTAAATCGGAATCCAAAGAACGGCAGCTGGAAGTTCAAATTTTTGTGCAGTTGTGGCATTGAGGCGTGAATATCAAATTGATAATCACCACGTCCACCATTTTTGTCTTTATCGAAGAACCAATACATGAAATTACTACGAATCTCCTTCAAACGTTGAGGTGTTATGACATAACCATTACTTGCGTGCGATGCTATATCTGGAGGAGCCATTCCATCATTTGGATCTGAAATGGAATAACAAAATTTAACAATAAACTCAACACAATAATATTTTCAAGGATATCCCCCCCGCTCCTACTGATTGTCCTAGAAGAGAATTTCTCATAAATTGATTTCAATAATTTGAGAACCTAATCTACTCACAGATTAACCTCATTAGCATCTCATTTAAAAACACGCGCCAAAAACAGCGAAATATCACCCCCAAAATCAAGGTAAAAGAGATTGCCATGCCACCCCAGGTGGATAAAAGAAATATAATTGAATTTTATCGTCCACTTTCAATTTAGCCCAATTACAGCAGACAACAACAGGACTCCAAATGCGGAAAGTAGATGAAAATCTCTTCTAATTAACTAGCTCTTGCTAAGTATAATGTTGAGCTAATCGTATATCTCCTAGTGGATGGGGTTAAGTGGATTGAATTCAGGATAATCCTCAAACAGGATAAAACTCAAACAGGAAACAGGCTGCTGATGCTAAATAAATTTCAGTTTGGTTTTGTTTTTCTCTCCAAAAAACAATGAAGATGAATAATTTTCCGCAAATTGATTGATGACTTCCGAAGGATGAAAGAGAGTAAATCGGTAAAGTGTAAAATTATCCTCCCATTGTGTTGATAATTAATTTTAAAATGAAATTATTTGTTCTTTATCATTCCACCTCCGACTCTAATGGTAGTCGTCAATCAATTTTGATTGTTAAGACTAAAATTCGCGATAAATATAATGAATTGCCGAAATGACAAAAAAAAAAAACGTTTGAAAGATAGGATTTCAAATTCGCAAGAGTTATGGATGTGTATATTCACTGAAATTGAATACAAAACAAATATAATTTCCATTCTACACGCGCCTCAAATTTTGCCTTTTGTTTTGGAGTAATGTCAATACAAATACATGCTTACATACACGCATAAGCACAATTGCAAATAATAAACAAGGGATGACAATGAACATTTTCAATTAATTAATATTCATAAACGTAATTCGTCATTTACTACGAATTTGGAAATTCAATAGTCATGCTGAGATTACCATGAAACTGTTGATGGTTGGATGATGTTCGATTTATCGACTTAGAGGGAATGAGTATTTGAAAATTGATAACTTGGTAAGTAATTGGGGGATTTTAATTTTTTTATAGCAGTTGTGTAATATCAGCTGTGGGCCTTCTTAGGAGTAGACAAGGGGAGAGAATTGTCATCGCAATGTCACAGGTTGATCAGTGTAAATTGAGCTGGGACTAAGAATTTAGTCTGGTTTAAGTCTTAAATGTGAAAACAGTCGTGTCTGGATATAGTGAACACCTCGGTACAGTGAACACCTATATTTTTACATGGGATAGGTACCTACTCTAAATAGTGAACATAATATTGAAAGCAACTTCAAGCAGAAAGCATCAAAAAACCACAAAAAGATCATAAATGAAAGCGGGTATTCCCCGTAAATTGTACTTTTCCTGTTGATTACTACAAAGGCGGTTATTACGTAACGTTAGCGTTAGCGTTTATTCTGTTATTTGTCGAGTGCAAACCGTTCGTGTGCGTAAGCGTGCTATTTTATGTGTATTTAAAAGTTTCTGAATGCTAATAAATTGATAGTACGACCATGTCTTCGAGAAAATTCCTATCGTTAAAGGAAAATCTGAAATTGTTGAAAAAATCTAACATTTCTATTTTTCTATTTTTTTCTAATAAACTCTTGCGTTTACATACAACAAATAAAAAGAATTTTTGATTAAAAAATGTGAACCTCGATATAGTGAACAACCTTGATACTGTGAACAGGCCTTGCAAAAACTAGTTCACTATATCCAAACACGACTGTATCACCATATATCCTTTTGGTTTTGCTTTCATACGTAATTACAACTTTACATCTGGGTCTTGTTTCCCGGAAACATTAGCGGAATCACAAGCTAAACAAGGTCCTCTTGTTTCTTCTATTCGTAATAACGATGACGGATTTACCCTCCTTTTTGTTTTTCGAAGATCCTCCCCTATAAAGACGAGTTATGTCTACCTACAGCAAGGAAAGTATTATACTAGCAAAATACTAACAAGTTATCGACTCATATCCAAACCCAAGGTTCTTTTGCATGCCTAAAATATTGTTGCTATGTTACCAGACAGTAGGTGCCCATGAGGCTGCGATGAGGGCAATAGCATAAGAGGATATCACCTTTTTTTTATCGACAGCCAAGCAACAATAAAAGTAGTTTCTATTAAATTTAACCTTGCAAAGTGCTGTCGAGAAGAGCATAAGGTAAAGCTTTTCTGGGTCCCTACACATGAAGGCGTACCAGATAATGAGAATGCTGACGAATTGACAACAAGAAGTTCGACCTGGAATAAGCTGACCCCTCGGTGAACATCTCAAAGCTCATTGTTTATATTACCCGACAGATGACTTTAGACCAAGAAAGCTCGATCCTCATCAATAACGCATTGAATCCCAACTTAAAATGTCCAATGTCGTTATACTACCGCGCAGACGTTCACACATTTTCTATTAATGAAAGGTTATACCTTGTATACAGCCTACAATTTACCGAGACAGATTTGCTGCATTTTTGTCAAAAGAAGTTTCAATCAAACTCTACGTGACTTTTCCATATTTTTCGATATAAGCAAACTAAAATTTAGCAATCTATTTCTGTATCTCAAATTCAAGCTTTAGTTCGCCAATATTGTGAAACAAAATCTTATCTTTATCGAAAAGATATCCGTAATCAATATTTTTTGATTGCATTCACCACCCAACCCTCACTTCCGATGAGTATGAAGTGCCCAGCCTTAAAGCGCATTAGTCACTAATAATGGCCGCCTTTCGGTTAAGTAAACACTTACAACATGACTCAATACATACACATACATTTCTATCAAAGCCCCATAAATGTCGACATCAGAACATAACCTAAAATCATATCCCAGCAGCAGGTGAATAAACAACCGCTGCTATTCATTCTTGGGTTTTAGTGTTTTTTTTTTTTTTTTGTACATCGCGACGCACTTGTCCGCGCTAAAGTTTCACAACGCTTATCTTATCTGAGATACTTCTCGTATACTTAACTGTGCTATCAGTCTATTGATAACTCATACCCTATGCTACCAATCACCGTCTAAAGAAAGAAAATTCGTCTACTTGAACCTGACTCATGAGGTAGTTTTATGAAATTATTTTTTTTTTTGTGTACTTACCCCAGGAATATCCATCTACATAATCGTATAAATCCGAGCTATAGCCCATCAATTTTCCAGATCGCTGTTGGGGAAGGCTTATATTTTTTAGTCCCGATTGTGCTAATGGAAGTTGCGCAGCTTTAGGCAAAGGCTTTGGTAACACTGTGTGCAATTCTTTAGGAAGTTGTTTGGGTAATTCCTTTGGCAGTACTTTGGGTAACTCTTTAGGAAGCTCTTTAGGCGGAATTACAATGGCAGGCTTCTTTTCTGTCACCGGCTTAACATCGATTATATCCACTGCATCCTCGAATAATTCACTTTTTGAATTCACCTTATTAGGCACACTTAAGTCGATTTTTTCTTCGTTAACTTTCGTAAGGTTATCGCCTCTTGTTAGGGCGATCCCACATAAGAGGATCGCGAACAATAGCACTTTTAGTCGCATTGCGACTTTTATTTTCGTTTTCACTTGCTTTCAAAGCTTCACTTACAAAGTTAAATAGTTTTTCTTCCGTTACTATCAACTATTAATCCATTCACTTAAAGTTATTCCAATGACCTATTAAAGACGGAGATCGGATCGTTCGCGGTACCGTCTTCGACAGAATTTCGTACGTTACTTAGGGCGTTGGCGTGAGTTTCTGATTTGTTCACCTGCTGAATATAACTTGCTATCTTTGGTATTTTATCTATCAGTGATAAGAGCAGGTAAGCTTTTACCAAAAATTTCGAGTGTATTGAGACTGGCTATATGATGACACACAATCAAACATTGAGTTGATGATAAGATTGCACACCATGATCGCGGTAAATTGGTCTCTTTGGGAACTTGTACATGAACCTGTTCGCTTATTGGTCTGATTCATTTCGAATTCAGCGAAATCAAGCTTCCGGAACTTCAGTTGGATGGGATATGTAATGCTTAGATATTTTTACAGAATGACTAAAGGGTTTTTTACAGGAATTCGTTTCTATTTGTTTTGGCTAAATTACTTTGTTTTTTATTTTGGTTTCGAAAAAAAGAAGATATTTGCATTACTCACGAAAATCCTTCTCATTTTGACAAAGTAAGGGAATTTCTATAAAGTACACGACCTGCTCTGCTCTCTTTTGCATCTGAATTAAGCTTCATAGAATCTGCGATCACTTGATCAAAACAGTATTCCGACCACGTCCTTCGTGAGGTCTGAAGTTCATAAACACTCTGGCTGGTGTCCGATTAAGTATACTACATCTTAACACAGCTCCTCCACACCCCATCCGACGAAATATTTTTCTCCCAAAGGAGCTATTTATCTTTACTCTGCTTTCTGTATTCGGCACGCAGTCTAACAACGAAAGATAGTCATGCTACATGTTCTCCTATTGCAGTGAAAACCTTCATGTGGTTATGTCTTGCATATCTTGTTATGAAAGGCACCACACTGCTGTGGTACCTCCAACAAACCATTCAAATCCTTTTTAATCCGTATTAAAATATTATCGATTTGCTGTGCTACAGTTGGTCAATTTTATCATGCTAATTGGAATGTTACCAGTACCTATGTTAAGTACCCTCAAAAGATAATTAAATTAATGAAATGTACAAAGTCATTTCGATGACCTATGTCAAGTATATCCCTAAATGTTAATCGATTATTTAATCCGACTTCATGTTGAATTAAAGCTAACATATGCCCTAAGTGGTGCAATAAGCATTACCCCACAGGAGAAGCCACAATTATTTGCAAAAAAGGCGATTGAGGTATGTCATCGGAAATTTACAACGTATTCGGCCGATATGACGGTTTCAAACTTCTTCATCTGAGACTATTTCATCAATCCTTAGTGTACACGAACACGCTACAAACTCTAAAGGTAGACAATGCGCCGTTTGATGTGTCGAAGCCAATGTAAATAAGTAGTACGTATCTCCCCCTCCATTCGACCGTCATGCCAAAACAACTGAATGTCACGAGAAAGCATTCTTGCTTCCGCGAAACTCAGTACTTATTCCGTACCATTATGAGCATCATTCAGCAAAACTGGCAGGATCGATATTCTCCCTTGTCCTTGGGTAATAGGCTAGCTGTTTTGCTTAACCGAAGCGGTTTCCTAGGGGTATTCTCACCGAAAGCATGCCCGGCGACCCAGAAGACCGAACCTCCATTGTAAGGCCTTGAATTTTAGACGATTGAATCCTGCGGTGTCGCAGCCAGAAACCTTTTAAGTATCGAAAGCCCTTTAAGTAAGAAAGTAAGTGCTCTACCACTCTCTATTTATTGCCCATTTAGCAGCTGCAGGAAATCCTCCTTGCAAACCTCTTCTTTTTCTAAATCGGTAGCAGAAGGAAGCCAGCAGCCAGTGCTCGGCTTTTTTTTTTATAAAACATCCAAAGGCTATTCGTGAGACTCTTCGATTTAATTGAGCTAGGAGGTCGTTTATGTTTGTTTTTTCTTTTTACTCGGAACTTTACATTGATTTTGAGTTTCATTATAACTTAATATGTTATATGGACTGGACATCCAATATTGCTAAAGGGATACATTGTTGTTCCCCTTTTCGAACTTTTCATTGGAAGACGGTACAAAAACTACTTCCACAAAAGGTATTTTCTAAACCCACACGATCATGAATGTACAATTTGCCCAACTTTATGCACATCGTCTAATTGTCTGTGTAAAAATGTTCCCTAATTACTTTTCCATTGAGCAGAATATGTGCATTCTCACATATGTATGTACTTGCATTTAAAAATTACAAGAGAATTTAATATTCTAAAACTTTTTCACTTGTGTGCATTGTGCTCAGACCCAATTGGCGTTGAATTGAATTTTAACAGTATTTTGTTGCATACTTTTTGGCGTTAATAATGAGTTTCCATTAGTTAGTTCACAATGGTTTATGGAAATAATTTCTTCTATTTTATGTAGTAAAAGGTGCAAAAATATTAGAAAGAAATTTTATTTCAGGAAAAAAATATCTTTCGTTGTACAATTCATCGGAATTTCCACGAATTTGGAATTCACAGTCAAAGACTGAGTGCATCTAAATTCCAAATTAGATATATGTACCCGCTACAGTTCAGGGTGAACCAGGGCCTCAACTAACAAGCCTCTCAGCCAGCATGGTTGAAGTTATCCTTCACTTCCGTACGCCCTCGGAGATGAAGTCGTCTACTTCTGCGTAGTCCCTCAGGAGTGGATCCCAAGACTCTTTTGTAGCATTGGTCTTCATCCGCTCTACACTACCTAGCCATCTTAATCATTGTACACGTATCTTTTTGACCAGGTTCTTTACCTCCATGCAGGTAAAACCATAAAGGCCATGGTAACAGCGATTATTTTGCTCTAGATTGAATTTCCGCAGTGATCTCGTTCGCAGAATTGATAGCAGACTACCTACGATTACTGTTGCTGCTGGAGAGCTTTAAAGAAACTCGATTGGTAAAGGCTCTTGCAATCGATTGAAAATGTAGCCTTGTAATGTTCAACATTCGTAAATTTGCTGCAACAAGGTCCTCGTCGATGTTTCCATCTCGGAACATTCGTGCATCCAATATACAAGAAGTGTGTCATCAGTCGATCGGAACGTCATCAATTTGGTTGGCAGTGGTTGAATCAAATAACTTTCTAGTTGAATTGGGTATATCCGTGTTGTGCAAGCTTTTACCTCCGATTGTACTTCCAAAGATGTCTTCATCACCAATCTTGGTATTGAAATCGCCAAGGACAATCTAAGCGTGGTATTTTAAGCATCGCTCGTAGGTTTTCTCCACGAGCTCATAGAAATAATCTTTGGTAGCAACGTCTTTCTCCTCAGGGGGCGTGAGTACAAATGAGGCTGATTTACTGATGGCAGATAGCCATCACTCGCTCACTTACTTGGCGGAAGCTCACGATTTTTTGCATTGTGGTAGCAGTCACAAAAGTACTTGTTTCTTGGACTAGTTCGTCGACGATGTATGACGTGATTCAAATCTTTGGTCTCCCGCTTCCGGAGAAGAGAAGTCAACTGACATGGTTTTCCAATCGGTTAATGGGTGGGTGCTTTTTGCTTAGTTCCCTACTTCCTTTTTCCTTCTTCCTCTTTCTATTCTTTTTATGATTACATATTACGCACTTTTGATAACGTTCTGTATGGATAGGGGCTATCGGCAGAACTTGAGATCCAAACTGGGATCTTGTATTCTTGTAGCAATATTGTTATTTTTGGTACTTGGGAAAGACATTCGCGCAACGTTGTCTATAAAAAATGGAGGAATTCTATGGACTCTAACATCACACCTCGGCAAAAAGAAGGCGGATTTAGGATTTCTCCTTTTTTCAAAATATTCCCAATAGATGTTAAGTGCCTTCAGTGCCCCGTGCGTTAAGAAATAAGGCCCGCGATTCGTACAACATGTATCTCACATTGCCCTCTCTATTGGATTGCTCCAGGGTAAGTGGATGAATAAATGCATTTGTTCGCATTCCTGGAGCAAACAGTCCGGCAAGCCGAAATCAGAGGACAATCAATTAAGAGAACACCCTAATGTGTACTTTCTTCCTCTTTTTGAACCGAAATTGACGCGAGCAAAGTCGTCTCAAAAAGTCAGTTTTGAATATAACAACTACATTTGAATATTTTAAAATTATCCTCCATATTTATGTATACTTCAATCGAATTTTATATTGCGTAACAAATCTAATTTCGTTAAAAATACATTCCCCACTTTCCGATTGTCATACGTTTTGGGTAAAGAGTCCTTCGCGCCGATCAATAATCTACTCCATCCAGACAGCCATTAAAAAATGAATTCTCTATTTCCAATTACATTTCAATTTTGTTCGTTTCCGACAGGAGGATACGGATCAGAAAGTGGCATCCCTCTGCCAAGAAAAAATATAAAAAAAATAAAATAAACTCAACAAACCGATTGAACAGAGAAATCCAGAGGAAATCAGTTTCGAAAGTCTCTGAAATCTCTTTAAATCTCGGCGTCACGCGAAAATTCCATCGGAGGGATTCATGAAGGAAATGAAATATGAAATCATTTTAAACTTACAAAAAGACATGGGCAAGAAAATAATAAAGCTCTGAAGAGACCTTTAAGGAAGTGATTTAGCCATTTCAATCTGAGACCTTTATTTTCCCTTGGAGTGTCACATTTCATTTTTTTTTTATTTTTTATTTTTTATAACGAGCAAACTATGGCTCTCGAGAGGATGTTTTTGCAAAGAAAATGTTTTTTTTTGCCATTTTTATTGATTAAAATTTGTGTTAAGGATATTTTAATGAGACGGAGATTCTTTGTGATGATATTGCGAATTTGAGCAGAAAAATAAGTTGGGATATCTATTTACTAAGTCTATTAAATGAGTAGAAAGCTACCATAACTTTCTTCACGCAATTTTAAACGATGGGTTTCCAGTCTAGTTTTCATTTAAAAAAAAAATGTTTTCCATAAAACCTGTTATGTCGAGACTTGTGTATTAAAAATACCAGAAAATATAAAGCAAAATACTGC
The DNA here is from genome assembly GCA_951813785.1 of Criorhina ranunculi. Taxonomy (NCBI): domain Eukaryota; kingdom Metazoa; phylum Arthropoda; class Insecta; order Diptera; family Syrphidae; genus Criorhina; species Criorhina ranunculi. Next base: position 18,047,867 of record OX638381.1, read on the forward strand.
AGAGATGGACGATGAACTTATGAAGAAAACTAAGGTTTCTGGGAAATCAAAAAGCACTTTCAAAATACTAGCGAAGCAAAGGAAGTGGCAGGGAATACAGCAAAATTGACTTCTCGGATGCCCGACGTCGTTGCAAAGCACGGGCTTATGGGGGTTTGTATAGCTGCTATCGAACAGACACCTGGGCGGAATGGGTTGGAGCAACAAGATATAAGGACGTTGAGTACGAGGTTTATAACAAGTGCACTGATGACACATTCACGATAGACCCTGAGCCTCATTATTGCATTGCAAATAGCCGGCCTCCACTTGTCGCCAGGCGCTCAGCAATCACCTAAATGCAGTTCTGCGAGAAAAAGCTTAATACTACTCCCCCTTCAAATATAAATAGATATGCTCATATCACGATTCAGAAAGTCCATGCACTATGAATTAATAGTCTGGACCGGAACGTACGCACACTGTATAGCAACGTTGCAGCTCAGAAGGTTACTCGGTCCTCACGCAGTACAAGGCGAATGCTACCGCGATCCAGGAGATACAATGAATAAGATCATTTATTACAGCTGTCACGCAAGCATCTAACATTTTAAATGAAAAAATATTCACATCGTATGGTTTTTTCATTTACTAGGTCTGCAAATGGATATCAACATGCAACGTTATTTACTATAATCGACAGACTTCTAAAAAGTCTTTCAACAACTTCCAAATCTGCTACTACAAGTATCATATATAGGTACGCACGACCCATTTTTATTGTGAAAGTTTACAACACTTAAGGGATGAAATAGCAACTGCAGACAGATGTTTAAAGGAGAGTTGCTCCAGGACTTCTTCTGGTCATTGTTATATAGTTTCTGTTGATGAAAATACAACATCGAAAAGGAACATATCTTATACCCACTGAGGGCGAATGCGTTGCTGGAATTGCATTACCAAGTGAAATAGTACCGCGATAATAGTTATCAATCGCCAAATTGGACATATAATTAGGATTCAACTGTAGGTACACAGTGACGAAGGATGAAAAACATCGCAAAGGAGAACTGTGGAAAGGAAATATTCCCAAGCAAAAAAACAACAACGATTGCAAAAGCTAGAGACTTTCAATATTGCTTTCAATATACGCTTGTAGAAACTCTGTGGAACTAGAGAAAAGTTCTGCTTAAAATTTGACAAAATACTCCTGCACACTATTTCAATCTGAAGTTTAGGATTACAAAAAAAAAGTACACAGGACGGCGAAACGAGTTGGTCTTGAAATGAACGAGGGCAAAACAAACTATTATACATGCTATCAACAAACAAAGCACCATCGGTCCACCACCCTGGACATAATGTCCCTGTTCATAGCTACAACTTCGACGAAGTTAGGAAGTGACAACCATGCAGAGATTCGACAAAAACTCAAATGGGATTAAAACTCCTTACTCCAAAGACAAAATATATGCTCTATGTAGGTAGAAGTGGTTGTCTGGTAGGGTTCTACCAGAAACTCAAGTAGCGCCGTTTTGGTACCATAACTCACATGATCTGGATGTTGATGGGTGTGACTAAGAGCATAGTTTTCGAATCCATCCTGTGAAGTTCAGCAAGTTAATAATGTTGCAGAATTTTGTGTCAGAAATCTCTAAGAATTCTTTAAAAAATGGTTTCCCAAGTGTGCGATGCTTGGTTCTAGCTAGTGCCGGGCAGTCACAAAGAAAGTGGAATAGGGTTTCCTTTTCGTATGTGCTGTTGCAACTATGGTAGTGTATCTGTCTGGATATGGCACCGACTACTAGACTTTTGGCAATAGAGAGAAAGTGTTGAAGAATTCTACCCTTGATGCGTTCCATCGGGGAATAGGTCTGACTTCACAAGAGAGACATCAAAGGTTGAGCTAGCGCGTCGACTCTCTCATTCCCCTCTATATTACTGTGGCCAGGAACCCAGTTGAGTGATACTAAACCGAGCCCTTAAAATGTATGCTCAAGCCGACCTTAATTCTTTCAGTTTTGCCTTATAGTGCCAAGTGCTGGATGATAAGCAGGAAAGCAAAGCAAATATTGGGGAGTTTCGACCAAAAAACTTTTGGTCCAGAAAGTAAATTTAACCGCGAATTTTCCGAACTGTACCTAAAGGATCTCTGAGTCCCAAATTCAAGGTTCGAGACGAAAAGGGATAGCTACCAAACCTTCGGTTAACCTTCCTTGGACCAGTGCTTAAGAAAGCCGTGCACAAAGTTAGCTCTGCTAAAGGGTATTACGATGCGAACGAAAATTAAGTTTCCCGTCGCAGGCGGGGACCGGCTTGTCACAAATATAGTAGGTTCTAGGTGGAAAGAGTGTGAAAGCTTGACATTTACTGACATTGAGTTCAAGAAAGTTCTTTTGGCACCAAGTTGCAAACCTAGTTAAGTCATTTTGCTGTGGGCGACAGTCCGTGGGAGTAGACGTGTGCCTAAAAATTTGTTTGTCATCGACATAGATGGATAGATTAGAGTATTCGATGAAACAATTAACATAATTTATTAATTAAATAAATACAAATGTTTAGCGCGAGAGCTCATAGAGAGTCAAGGCCTAGCTTCTCACAACCATTCATGTTGTGCGTGTCATATTTTTCTCACGAATAGAAAGGACCTATAGTTCTATTGCCGACTCCGAACGGCGGACTGAAAAGACTTTTCATGACAGATTGCAGGTTTGTCATGCCTGCGAAGAGGTGGTGCCGCGTTTGGTGGTTTCGAGGATCGAACCTGTGTCCTCTCGCTTAGCAGTTCAACGACCATAATTTATTAATTTTCAGGATGAATACCAATGGACCGATGTGTAAAAGTGGATTTGATAGGGTCAGATAAAGAAGATCTAAAAATGACTTTATATTGCCATTCTTCCATGTACGATTAGACCCAAGTGATAGACCCAGTGTGGAAGCCGAGAGCTCTGAGTTCAAAAAGGATAATACTGTGCGAGGTTTTGTTGAATGCCTTGCCATTCTCCAGTGTACACAGATCACTAGATACGAAATCCATTAAGTCATTGAAATATTCCTTCTGCACTGGTCTTTGCACATCCAACACTGAACCAGTTCCATTGAATTCTTTCATTAATTTCCTAATCGCGATACAAGATGGACGATTATGTCCAATGCTCAATCCGCGAATGATGTTGGTGTTGTTCCCATTCCGGATATGGATTTTATCAATTATTCATACAGTGATAAGTGAGTATCGATTCACAGTCAGTTTCGTACTAGTTACACTCTGAACAGATATTTATAAAAAAAACGATTGTCATTGTTAATAATTTGCGTTTGTTTCATCTTTTTTTTTTTTTGTTGACAAAAATTCGTCACCAAAATCTTAAAACAAGTTTTCAAAATATCTCTTAAGCACAAATACATTCATCTAAATATCAAAGAGCTCTCAATGAACTAAAACAACAATATTTCCACTCCATCTTATCAATTATACTGCCGGCAACCAGCTACTTGTGCCACTTACCGTCAGTTAAATTCGTTCGACAGCACAACTTTCAGTATTTGCCGCACATTGAGCGGATTCAGATCGTTCAGTATCACTAGAAAAAATATCTTTAAATAAATATTCTCCACGCAAAATGTTTAAGCATTTACTAAACTCACTGCCGACTGGTCATCGGGGAGGTTTGTCTTTGGGGAAATTACAAAAATATCACACCGAAAAGGGAGTCTATGGATATCGGCCATTGCCGAAGAGAGTATTCAAAGGTAAGTTCGATTGAATTAGATAAATCCTCCAGGAAGTCCCTTTCACTTATGTAACACCAAACGAGAGATCTCCCATATTTGTTTTTCTGGTGATAAGAGGTAATCTCGCCCAGAAATCTCACCACCAGCAAATAATTATCAGTTTTAGTGTATCTTATCACGACGTGCGTGTTCGTTGTTCAGTTGTCACTTGGTTTGTGCTCCATGACATGGAGCAGATAAGTCTCTTGGTTTCAATGGAAACAAGCAATCAATGATTTGTTTTTAATTTGCTTACATATGTACATATGTCTGTGATGAGACTTACAAAGTTTGCTTTCTGATAATTTTAATAGGGCTTAACATATATTACAAAAAAAGCATTAATACGAAATCGTTGAGTCCGTGAAAGTGATCAACAAATCAAATGAAACATAGCTAATCTTATTGTAAGATAACGCGGTTTACATACGTATTTGCTACGAATTAGAAGAAATACCTCAGAGATAATTGAGACAAAAAAGAAGGAGTATTGTACTATCAGCAGGTACAACCCTTCAGTGATAAGGAGCTTAGCTCACTAAATCAGCCCTAAAAATTGGACTCCTAATACGAGCAAAGGTAGGAAAATCACATAGAAACCTTGCAGGTACTTGTCACATCCTGGGAAATTGATCTCTAAGCACATATTTATGTGTACACGATATCATCACTTCCCTGCTAAGGCTTTATTCCTCTGTCCCTCTAATGCCAAAAAAACCCTATCACATCCCATAAACTTATACCGTAATCCAACTTCATTTGATGAAATCAATCACGTTACTAATAAATAATTCATTCACCTAAGGCGGATGATAATTTCTTTGAGCAATTGAACATCGAACATTCAACAAAAGTAATCTACTTGTAAAAATCAATAAACAATGTCCATTTGCAGTTACATTCTCTGATTGTTACACTTCCTTTTAGTATCCAAGGATATCCTACAATCAAGAAACTCACAGCCTAACGTATTCCGGTGGGTGGAGGCCTATCGGAAACATGGACACAAATTGGCCACGATAAATCCTGTCAACTTCAAATCCGACATAAGGTAATGCAATCAATCCTCCTTCTCATCAGTAACAATTTAAAAATGTTTCTCCAGCACTGTAGATGAACTGTGTCCGGAGTACTATGGCCTTGCGTTGAGCGACAGTATCGCACCGAGGGGAATATTAAATATTTCAAATGACAACAACACTACCGTGGGTGAGATTCAAAAGATTCTCGATAGGATATACTGTGGATCAGAAGCCAGCGCTGAATTTGCTTACATCGAAGTATATGTCAATGATTCCCTCGCAACCCATTAAAAAGTTAAATTTAATCGTTCTCTTTTTGTTTCTTTCTCGCCGGATGGATCAGGGTCAGGAAGAACGCGAATGGTTAGCGGAAAATTTCGAAAAACTACCACAGCAAAGTGTGAGCACAGATGGAAAGAGGAAAATCGCAGAACTCCTTATCAAATCACAGGCATGGGATAACTTTCTGGCAACCAAATTTCCCTCTGTTAAGCGGTACGGTGGTGAGGGTGCCGAAAGCATTTTAGCATTTTTTTGGCAGTTATTCCTAAGTGGAGCTGACGGTGAGTGCATCCTTTTTTTTTTTGGGTGAACTTGCAGTTTGTTAAAGTAATCTGTATTCCCAGAGGAACTTAAGCATATTGTTCTGGCGATGCCACATCGTGGTCGTGGAAATCTACAAACAACGATGTTAAATCTGCGACCGGCAAAAGTTTTTCGCAAATTCCGAGGTGAATCCGAGTTTGCCGATGACGTAAACGCAATGGGTGATGTCGTTACCCATTTCCGTAAGTTTTCAGTTTCCCGTCGAGGATGTGAAAATGTAATTATTATTTCCGATTTTAAGATGCCTCGGAGGAGCTGGATATTGGTGGTAAAAAGATTCGAGTTAGCATGGTGAACAATCCATCACACTTGGAGGTATCTATGTCATATTTTGCGTATTTTTCCAGCTAAATTGTAATTCAATTCGATTTCTAAACATAAGTTAGCTTTAATTTAGCTAATAACGCTGTCTGAAATTCCATTTGATCTTCTGTCAACAGAGAGGCCGATTCTGTCATGACATTTTGTACGAAAACATGTCACGGAGTCGTAAAGGTATTAATATCATTTTCCAAAACATCGGACCTGAAAGGGTAACCGTTTACCAACATTTTCAACATTTCTTGTTGAGGGGAAATTTTCTTTGAACTTCTACTGCTTCAAAAATGATCTACTTATTGGTAACTAGTAGTTCACCCGCGGCTTCCCACGCGTTAAATACATACTAAGGTTTATACTTAGTCGCTAGAAATCGTCTGTCCCTATGGAACTTTCAGGGCTAAAAGGTAGCAAAAAGTGTCACCATTCCAATATTGAATTTTTGAAATCGGTCGAGAAATTCCACAGATACTTAAAGATTCATCCAACCAAACCATCGTACACACCCGTTCCCCATCGAATAACTCCGAACTTTATACGCTCTATAATTCTAACCAAAGTGTTCTGGTCTTTTTTCTTTAAAACAATCGTTCGTGGCGTCTTTAGGTCTTCAACCCTTAACTTCTAACTTTTCTTACAAATCTAACACCAACACTAGCGCTGTGTTAATAGCATCATAAGGGTATTCATAACCCCTTTAGCGCTAGTGAATTATAAAAAAAAAAAAAAAAAAAAAAACTTACAAAAGCAAATTCCGACATCCGATTTTAATAAAACAAAACCTATATGCTGCTCTAAATTCTAAAAATCGCTAATTTGCGTTCTATTTCTCTTCTTTAGTCACCCCCTTTCTTTTTTATTACTTTTTCTTCAATGTACAGACACACCAGGTTCTACTGTTTTAGTATATGTATTGATGATATGATATGATGATGATTTGTTGTCCGTAGCGCAGCCATTTTTAAATGAAAATGTCGGAATTTCAATTCTTCGACAGAGATGGTAGTAAATTTCAACGGCCAAATTCACCACGGCGGCTGATCCTTTGATCTCCACTGGAGATGTTTTCAGGCGTAAGTGCTACTTGGTGCAGTTTGTGGCGGAAGTAGAGAATGAATCACAACATTTCTAATGTTTGATCTGAAATTACATTTTCGGGTTAAAGTGATCTTGCATCAGATGACAAGTTACATCGAAAAGTGATGCCAAGTCTCCATTTCAAATCACTATAGTTTCTTAGTTGACATACGTTATATATGTAAATTCGAAAAATAGTTAAAAAGACAGCAAGAGACAAAGATCGGTGTAGAGATTTCAAAATCAGGTCTGAAAATCGGTTTGATCCTCCCCAAAAGTAGTATTACAGCTAATTCTTGCAACATTTTATGTTAACTTGTGTTTCTTTTGATCAAAAAATATATATGTATGTATGTATTAACAAGAAGATATAACATTTTTTATTAGCAATTTTAATTCTCTGATTCAAATGTGCATAAACATACCTTATTTTCCTTTTAGGCTGCTAACCCTGTATCAATGGGTAAAACTCGATCGAAGCAACAAACCTATCGTGATGGTTCTTTTAGCGATGATCCAGAAAAACCCTTCTCAACGTCCATCCTTAATGTAATTTTACATGGCGATGCGGCTTTTACAGGCCAGGGTGTCAATCAAGAATGTCTGACAATGGCTTACGTTCCACATTTTGAAGTTGGTGGCACTATTCATATGGTTGTCAATAATCAATTGGGCTTTACTACACCCGCCGATCGTTGCCGCTCAACTGACTACGCAACGGACTTAGCCAAGTCAATACAAGCGCCAGTATTCCATGTGAATGGTGACGATCCTGAACAAGTGACCATCGTTACACAACTAGCATTTAACTATCAAAGAAAATTCCGCAAGGATGTCTTTGTCGACCTGAATTGCTTCCGCCGCTGGGGTCACAACGAACTCGACGACCCGACATTCACCAACCCGGCTCTGTACTCAATTATCGAAAATCGCAAGTAGGAAAATTAGTTAAGTGAAAGGCATAAAACTCCCACACAGATCTGTTCCAGATTTATATGCTGAGCAGTTGGCCAATGCAGAGGTTCTTAGCACTGCCGAAGCCAATGAATTGCGCAGCAAATTTATGGACTATCTAAATCAAGAACTTGCTGCAGCGGACTCATACCAACCCGAACCAACATACTTCCAGGAGCAGTGGAAGGATATGCAGTCAGCGACCAATGCGATTACACACTGGGACACTGGTTTGGACTATTCTCTGCTGAATTACATTGGCATCACGAGTGTTCAATACCCAGAGAACTTTGTAGGTTACAATAAAATACAAATCCATATTAACCACATAAATCGATTCGTCCTCCTAGAACGTTCACCCACATCTGTTGAAAACCCACGTCGAAGGTCGACTGAAGAAATTAAATTTAGGCCAGAAAATTGATTGGGCCACTGCCGAAGCACTGGCCATCGGAAGCCTTATGTACCAGGGCCATAACGTTCGGATAAGCGGTGAGGATGTGGGACGTGGTACATTCTCTCATCGACATGCAATGCTGATAGACCAGAAAACCAACGAAATGTATATCCCTCTGAATAGCCTCGAAGGTGGACATGGTGGCAAGCTGGAGGTAGCCAACAGCATCCTTTCGGAGGAAGCTGTACTAGGCTACGAGTACGGAATGGCGATAGACAATCCAAATAATCTGATCATATGGGAAGCACAGTTTGGAGACTTTGCTAATTGCGCACAGATATTTTTCGATAACTTCATATTCACAAGCGAGAGTAGGTGTCACACAGGAGTTGATAATTATGATTCATTCATGTAACCTTTGCTTCCATAATTGATTGCAGCCAAATGGATGTGTTCTAATGGACTTGTCGTACTCCTGCCTCATGGCTACGATGGTGCCGCTTCAGAACACAGCAGTTGTCGTATGGAGAGATACCTACAGTTGACCGATTCGAAAGAGACCACACCGGATGGTGACGATGTGAACGTGAACATTGTGAATCCTACTACTCCGGCTCAGTATTATCATGTGCTTAGGAGGCAAATGATTAGGAATTTCAGAAAACCACTTGTGGTAGTTGCACCGAAAACCCTCCTACGGCTATCGGCTGCCACGTCCACGCATACAGATTTTCAGCCTGGAACGGTTTTCCAGAACGTGATAGGTAAACTGGGGGAAAGGTAATGAAGAAAAGGTGAAGTGTTGACTAAATCTGCTTTTGTTTTCAGGCGATAACCAAGTTGAACCCAATCAGGTAGATCGAGTTATTTTATGCACTGGTAGACATTACTACAATCTTAACGACGAAAGGATGTTGAAGAATATTAATAACACTGCCATTGTGAGGTTGGAATCACTGTGTCCGTTCCCACTTAATGAGCTCCAGCAGGAGCTGGACAAGTACACAAATGTTAAATGTGAGTTTCTTTTTTTGTTTTTTTTCGTTCTATTATTTTGACATTTTAACACTAATGATCCGCCTTCAAGCCGTGCAACGTAATTCTGATTAACTTTTACCATGTTGCAAATTACCTGCTCGATAGCGTGACCTTCGAGCTGTAGACGAAGGTACTAAACTTAATGGTATAACAATCCGTTAAAACGCACACATTCATAATCGGACTTAAGCTCGTTTCAGCTCTATATATTTTTCTAGATTTTATTTATAAAATATTTATTTGAAATACTATTTCCGTGACATGAATATGCAACGTACATTTTGCATTAAGGCATTTCCATTCTACCTACTTATAATCATCGCTTATGGACTTTTACACAGTTACCATCACATTTCCTAGAATTCTCTTCGCTTTTATTATCTTTTCCTATTTCTTTACTTTTCAGCTTTCATTTGGAGTCAAGAAGAGTCTCGTAATGCTGGTGCATGGAGTTTCGTACGCCCTCGTTTCGAACAGTTGATTGGTAAACAGGTATCGTAGAAATTTAATGCATTAAACTCAGTAACATAAAAGTTTAAAAATTTAAAACCCACCTTGTATATAAAATTAAATCCTCTTCCTCTTTCGAATTTCAGTTAAAATATTGTGGACGTGCTGAAGCTGCGACTACAGCAACTGGAATTGGTAAAATTCACAAGAAGGAACTCGAAGAGATCGTTATAAATCCATTTAGGACTTAAGACTTTTGATATAACGATGGTGGGCAGATGAAATGTACATATATATGCTTGTAGTTTATACATGAGGTCGTTGTACATTTTAGAACTTTTGATAAAATTAAAAAACAAAGAAAAAGTAGATGTCTAATAAAACACGTCTTTTTAGATATTTTCCTGAAAATAGAAAAAATCGTGTTTTTTTTTTTTTTATTAAGAAATGCGGTCCTTAAAAATTAACTAGAATCCCATTTCGATAAAAGTTGTTCGTTTGATTTTAAGGAGGATAAGAAAGGGAGCTTTACTTCCTGTGAAACTTTTAAATGAAAATTAACTTTTTTTTTCTCACCAAAGTTAAGCGCGGGAACGCTTTTAACACCAGAGTATTGATTAAGGATGTGAAAATTGGGTGGTGATGTCGTCAAAAGTTCGGTGTTGGTTGGAGGATATTTAAGACGAAATTAAAATCTTTGATCCTTAAATGACATGATAAAGTTTTCTTTTGTTTCATCTCTGTTTTTTTGCTGACCGAATCCAATTATATTGAGAGATGTTGAAAACAGTAGAAAGCAGGGTAAGTGGGTTGTGGCAGAAGCATCCATTTAATATCGGTTCAGTTGGGACACGCCGAAATTTAATAACTTTCAGAAACCACTGTTGGTGTAACTTGTAGTGGTAGACTTTGAACAAGTACTGTAAGTGCTAGGATTGAGAACCACAGTCTACTCCTGAAACCGATTAGATTTCCTTACATAACAGTTACGATCTGACATACTAGCAGTGTCCAGAATTTTATGATATTTTAAAAGTAATCACCTAAGGTTGTTTTACTGATGTCCGCAACAGCGGGACACTTTTAGTGCAAGTGTACTTTAAATTCTACCTCTTCCTCTACTCTACAGCTCCTACATAAATTGTTGCCTACAATGCCCAAACGCTTGCTTAAGATGCAGTACCCTATTATAACGTAAGTGCCCAGAGAACATTTCCTGGCTAGTTCGTCAGCCAAACAGTTTCCTGGAATGATGACATACCACCCATCGAATTATTATATTTAACTATGCTGTTTACTGCCTTATTGCTTGATAATCGTAGCCTGGCTGTCGATGTAAATCTTTATCCCTACAGCCATGCGGTGCACTGAAGGATAGCTGTAACTTTGGCTTTAAAGACGTTACTGTGATAAGAGAGGTTGAAGGAGTGGTGAATGTCAAGGTTAAAGTAGTCGGTATACCAGATAATTTAGGTAGGCTGCAGTGAAGCAATAGAACTTCAGCAAACGTTTTCCATAATCATATTGCTCAGATGCACGAGTCTTACAAGGTTACTTAAACCAGACATGGCTTTTTACAGCTCGGTTTTATAAACGCTGTTGTTTGCGGCTATAAAATCGATAAAAAGGTGATGATGCGTATCGATCTGGAATTCTAGGACATTTATAAATCAACGGTTTTAATTATTGCCTCTTTAGATCTTATAGGCACTAGGATCATAGTCACTATCGATATACCTACATGTTGTACACTAAAACGATCTAACGATCTTAACCAAGAACTCAACGGAAAGACCACAACCAGATTTAGGTAAAATAAAAATCTTAAACTTTTTTACCCGAGATAAAGATGTGAGTGTAAAATGTACAATTGATTTATTTTCCTAAAAACTCTGAAAATAAGAGGGAAAGAGTATTTCAGTTAAGATGAAGTTGAGGATAGGAAAACCAAATAAAGTTAACACATTCTACCTAAAATAGGAGTACATAAGTTAGTACAAACAAAATATGACATTTATATTAAAAACGCTGTCGGTGAAGGAAAACATTTCAGTAAAGCAAATTCCTTCTATCGTATATTTTCATTAAAATTCAGCGTGCACTTCAAAGGGTACTTGCAAATGAAAAATCAGAAAGATGCAAAGGGATCTGTGTATCTGCATACACTTACTTCACGCAGAGTCTGACAAGCAAGTGTTAAGAGATGACAGCAATTCACTTTATTTGCATTCTAGGTCAAAGGTATTGCCCTTAAAAAAAAACACACATTTTACCTAAAATTTGAAATAACTTGATTTAAGAGGAAGGAAAGCAGGAATGCTGAAGGTCATTTCATCTTACATTCGAGAGAATACTCAAACCCACAAACCTCTAATTCTGTTTTTTTATTCAAGTGGTTGCCCACCAAATAGAAGCAATAAAATTAATTGTACCTCCACTGTTAAAACTAGTGCAAAGCTTAAAAATTAATGTCGAGTGAGAAAAGAGAGCCAAAACAAACAGCAAATATGTACACATCTACACACCAGATAAACGGATCTAGCTCATAAAATCAAAAAGTAAGAAATTCACCATAAAAGTAGTTTTAATGCTTTGTAATGAGATTTTGAGTATAAAGTATCTAGAAGGCTCATCAGCAACTGAAAATAGTATACTGAAGGTTGAGCCTTTAACTGGCGTAAGAGATATAAGAGATTAGCTCTTTTTAATTTAAAGGAAGCAAACCGAGTCCCTTGCTTTAATACAATTCAGCTTTAGACATAAATTGCTTTTTTATTGTTCCATTCAATGGTTCGTTGGAATTTTCAATGCTTAATAAAAGTTTTGAAATCCCTCAAGGGTCAGTTATGTTAATACTCGTCCCATTTTCTCGACTTTGTCTTTCTGGGTACCGGGCTGTAGTTTGAGAATAGAATGGTCAACTGAAACCCGCTTTTATCTCAACTGCGCTTTTCTGTTAAGACCACTGTTTTGACCTTGTTGAGTTATTTGTTCATTCATCTGACAAAGATCGCTGCAGCACCGCTAGAAATCGATGTAATAACTGATCAGTGAGACATAAGAGTCGCCACAGTATGATACAAAATTTGTAATTCACAAACAAAATCCTTTGCATTTTTTTTTTTTAAATAAAATATTTTGTTAAGTCACGATCTGCTCTCCGCTCTAAATTTAATAAAAATTAGATACCTCTGTTCAAATATTTTCAATTAATGTTTATTTATTTTGTATACATACAGAAAATACCAATTGCAATTACAATTTTAGCTTTTTTGCCATTAGTTGTGTGTGCACTTGTAAAACATTAAAAAGTGTACCTTTACCTACTGAACAGTGAAAAAAGTTGTTATCCTTAAAGTGTTACGCTATTAAAAATTATATATCTTAAAAGTACGAATAAAATTATGCTTTCTAGTGAATGCTGTGAGAGTGATTATTAATAGAAGTCTTAAATAAAGTGAAAGTATATTATTTCATAGATAAAATGATTAAATGGAGGGATCATAAGAACTGGCAGAGATTTTATTCATAAGATTTTTTTTTTGTTTTTATTTCTCTCCATCCTATCTGGCTGCAGAGTTAATTTTGAATTTATTTTCTATAATTTCATCCGAATATGACACCCAATCGTTTGTGTGTGTGGTTTTGTGAAAATCTAGCAACTTGAAAATAATGCCTAAACTAATTGACTACCGTAAACCTTTTCTAAAATTTCATAAAACTCTACAGAGGTGTCATATACAAATTTGAAAAGTCATATCCAAAAGACAAAGGCCACGCACACTGCTATCAGTGTAAGAATTGTGTCCAGACGCACGGCTGCATCCCAGCCGCATTCGAGGTCAGCTTTTAGTATCTGTAAAATTAAAATTGATTGTGTTAGTTTTGAAATTAAGTGGAGGACGTTAACTTACTTCCATTAATTGTGCTGAATTTTTATTTGCACAGCGTGTCTCTCTGAGATCATCATCGTGATCGTCACAATTGTGACGACCATAAATTTGACACGGTGAATTCATGAATGTTCGAAACACTGTGTCTGTCCATGTTTGAGAAGAGCAAATGTATTGTCTTCGTTTGCGTTGCCAGAATTCTACCCATCTTAAAAGGTAGAAATCGAGGGTGATGCCTGGTTTTTTTTTTTTAAACTTAAAAGACTCACCCCAAACTACAATCACAATTCAGATCAGTTCCTGACATCTTCAAGTCTGTTAAGAATACACTATTCGGTAGATATGGCACAGTTCCGGTATTTGGATTGGGAATTTGTTTTAACTGTGGATTGTTGTAACGAATGTCTATCGAAATATTGCGCACTCGACCCATGAACTTAAAGAAATTTGGTGGAAAACCAGGCAGCGATGTGTTGAATAGCTGGACATAGAGATAGGGTGACCTCATTCCCTGCAAATAAAATTTCAATTAAACATATGAAACAAACAATTTTGGGATTGAATAATGGGCTATATTCAGATGTGGACTTGACATCACTTTTACGTAAGGCCTATACCCAAAATTCCGATTGCCAATGATGATTTAAAAAAAAAAGGAGAAAAGGGTATCTTCGGTAGAATTGACAGACTGTAAGAAACTATATATTACATAGCACAACTTCGTAAAACAATCTCAGTTTAATCGCTCTAACGACTAATTCTACACATGCTTCGCCCACGAAGTGGTCACGCTGTGATTAACACAAGGAGTCGAACTGTCTCCAAGTCAAAAAGCATATAGTCCCTTCATTAACAACACTTTTACACTCACCTTTAAAATATTTTCTCCTAACGAAGAGAACTGTGGTCCACTAAAGGTGATATTCTTCAATTTCGATGGCAAATGCCCCGTCATCTCTTTCATCAAGTCGGTTGGTGAGCCCATTTGAATAGTCTGGGGTTCCTTACCCTGACTTTGTGGAACAATTCGCATAAAAGGCTGCGGAGCCTCAATCCACAGCTCTCGAATATTATGATGATGCTGGAGCAAGTACGGAATGTTAAACTCTTTCAAATGCGAATAGGCAGTGATCTTCAAAGACCTCAAATTTGGCAAATTTTCCAAGGAGCCATACTAAAATATAAAAAAACATCCACAATCTCAACACATCCCTAAAGCTATCCAAGTCAACTTACCTCAAAGTAATGCAACCTAAAGTTGGATATATCCAACATTTCTAAGTCCTCGTTCACTCCTTCGAAACTGTTGTTATTCAGGGATGTTATCGGATTCCCCGAGAGTTTTAATGTTCGCAGATGTGGCAGCGATTGTGTCATCAGTGGTACATTCGTCAAATCGTTATTCGATAAATCCAACATTCGTAAGTTTGTCATATTGTGTGCTAGTTCTTGTGGAATCGATGGCAGATTATTGTATCCCAATCGGAATTCCCGCAAGTGTTTTAAACGAATTTCTGGAACCATGCTAAGTGAGACATTCTCTAAACCAAGCTTAATTAATGAATTTTCCAATCCCATAAATGATTTGTCCATCACTTTTAAGTCGCGATTGTGTGAAAGGTCTAAGACGGCTAGTTTGGGCATAGTAGCGAATACCGCGTCATCGATACGTAACAAGTAGTTGTATGAGATGTCCAGGTACCTGAGAGACTGTCCGGTCAAAGTGGAATGAGTTGTTAAATGAATTCAAAAGATGTGTTTGGAGTTTTTTTTTTTTTTTTTTGGAAGACATACCCTGAACTTGTTCGACAAATCCATACTGTGAATTGTTGCAATGTAATTATTCGACAAATGAAGTTCGCACAGGGTCAGGGCAGCCAAACTGGACAAAGACGATGATGGAATCTTCAAGAGCTGATTATGTGACACGTCCAATCTGTTAGAAAGTATATTAATTAAGTCCAAAACTACTACAAAAAACAAAAAATCATTTTGTACTAAGAAAGATGAGAGTATGATGAGAATGTTAACACTACCAGCCTGTGTCCAGTTTAGGTATTCTTTTCAAACTCATTCAACTTCGCGGAATGGTTGAACTTTTAAAGTCAAAACATTTTTAATCAAAACTTTACACACCAAAAACTATGTTAAACCACCCACAGCAGTTCAGTTTCTCGCGTACCTTTTTGTAGCTGAATTTAGATGCATGAGTGAATAAGTGGAATTTTGAATCTTTAGGTACCTTTGTCGTATGTAGTTCGTATAATGGATGGAATGAAACCACTTACTCCTACGTGTTCTGTAATTTTGACGGAAAAATGCTTTAACTTTTTAGAGATTTTTGAATTTCCAGCACTTGAGACGGTATAACCCACTAAGTAAGAATGAACTTAAACTATTCTAGCATCATTTGCATAAAATTAAGCATTATTTGGCCTGGTAATGACTGCGTTCTTATTAGTACGATGCAGCTTCAACTCAACGAAACTACATTTCCACAAAATGGATTTTGAGTAAGGCTTGAGAAGATCGAAACTTTGCAGGGCTTGCAATTAAAAATACACAGAAGACTAATCAGTTAAGGAATACCCTTCAAATAGGCCCAACAGGCACAAACAAATGTACCTGCATTCTATACGTACATATATACGAAACCGACAAAATCCTTACGACTTACTGCCTTCACCTAAATTCCAATTAATATTCACGTCAACAACATGTACTCACTTCTCCATTCCCCCGTTGTAGAAGAGATTATCAGGCAGCGACCGCAAATGATTATATGACAGATCCATCACCCTTAACGCATAAATGGGCTTAAATATATCCTGTGGCATGTCGGTCAATCTGTTGTGTGATAAATACAAAAGCTACCAAGCACATTATACTAACCCTCTGGGTATGCGAGCATACGAGTACAACTTACCTGCAACTTCTTTGTGTTCTTGAACGCGTCAAAGTCAACTTCCCGAATAAAGTTGTGTGATATATCCAGCCATTGAAGGTGTGGCATGTTTCCAAAAATATCTCTTGTTGCATTCTACCCCCCCCATACATACACAAAACATAATTAAGACATCCTTTCCGTATACATATATGTATATAGGTATACTCACCATAAGAGAATTGAAGCCCAAGTGCAAATGGGTCAAGGATATCTCTGCTGGCCTGAAATATCCAGGATGAATGAGTGATATATTGTTGTGTGATAAATCGAGTATTTTTATATTCGAATGGTAAACGGATCCTAAAAATAAACAAAAACAGAAAAAGATTTCCAGTTAATCGGCTGATGTGGGTGGAAGATTCCCAGAAAATAAATACCATGATCGGATCGACCAGTCCACGATGAATTGTACATCAACATTTTAATCATGTTATGGCTCACGTTCACATTCAGATTAGACAGAGTGCCAACCTGTTGACAGAAGCAATTGATTTACAATGTTTCCATCCATCAAGGTGAAACGATTCTTACCTGATCAAAGTAATCGAAGTTGAAGTTGGGCAGAGAGTTGAATGCCATATCCAAAACTTCGAGTTTTGGTAAATTCTGGAAAGATACAATTAGACGTTTAAGGAGATTTCATCGAGGCTTTAAAAGAAGTTTGCGCTATATTGGATTGGACTACAATGTCATTAGGTATGCAGACAACCTTTATAATCAAGCAGAAACAGTTTTGGTTTTTCGGTCTTGTCTGCCACAAAGACTTGATAGGATTGTACACAACATTGGTATTAAAGCAGAAGCGACGAAAACAGGTTCAGCGTTTAAAACGAAAAAAATATCTACGAATTGAAAATGAGAATCAAGACCTATCTTCTCGCAACCATTCACTTTGTTCGCATTATATTTTTCCCACGAATAAAGGGGTCAACAGTGTAGAGGACAGATTAAGGAGCTTTTTCATGACAGGTTATAGATTAAATAAGATTAAGTTAGTGAGTTGACGGTGGAAGAGATATTCCCGACGACATACTTACTCTTTCACAACAAAAACAGACAACCTATTTTCCACGGCTTTTAAAACGAAAGAGCTCTCTATCTGATGCTGACTTCTTCGAATACCCTATTCCGGACTTCTTGCTTAAGATTGCATAGTGGGACTTTAATTGATACATCAGCATGATCTCATTCAAGTACTGCGCCTATCCTTGCCAATTCATCAGTCTTCTCGAGATATCTTTTTGACCTTAAGCTCTTCGTGGCAGCAATGAACAAGCTTCGACTTTACAGAAAAGCTATCTAGCCCGGTCCTGTTGAACCTGATACCCAGCCTTTCGTTTGTCTTATTAACAATGACGAGCGGTTTCGGCGCTTTTTCGTTTCATGTATGATACTGTGCTGGAGAAATGTCCTCGGTCCTCAGCTTGCTGTGAAAAACCATATAGGTAAGTGTCTGTCGAAGGTATCCTGCGAAACCAGTTTATAAGTTTAATCCTCAAAAATAGAGCTTGTACATCTTAAAGATAAGTATAAGCGCAACTCGTAATTTTCTGACACATTCGTTAATATTCCACCTTCTGAGTCCCAAATAGATTATATCTCCCAAAGACACACAGAACAGATGGGACAGAATAGGAAGCGTTAATTTTCCCTTGTCGTAATCTATTCAAGTCTCAGATTTAATTTTCAACACGGAATCCCCAACTTGGCATCCATTTTTTGACCCTTGACTCCAGTCCTTCGTCTAAACCGATGAATTCGGAAGCCAAATACGGAAAAAATTACCAGTATTTTGAAATCTTCTGCATTTCTGACGGCTTTTTGTTTAAAAAAAAAAAAAAAAAAACGTTTGAGGAGTGTAGTGGACCAATTGAAAATCATGGCATACTCTCAGGTGCTGTTACCCAATGCAACAACCAACGGTGTATCCTTGAACATGGTACAGCCTATAAATATGCATTAAATTGTTGCTATTAATTTACCCTTCCAGCCAACAAAACCCTACAAATGCATTTTTATACTCATTCACGGAACTTATTTAATTAACGATTTAATTCTAATTTAATTAGACCTCATTATTATGTTAATCGCGTTTGTTTAAACAAGCAAAGTGTACGGAAAACCACAAACTACCACTGCATTTCTCAATCATTTGAATTTGAGTGACTCTGGAAACAACTAACTTAGATTTTTGTGAAACATACGTATGCATATATACAAAAGTATATTCAAGAGTTTAACCAATTTTATAACACATATTTATCTAATTTCCTTCCATGAAAATATAAATAAAAATTTAATATAATAATTCTTTGAAAATAAACTGTAGTGAATGAACTTCAACAGTTGTCAAACACATAAAAAGGTTAGTTTGTTTCGTCACGCATTGATTTTCACAGCTGTCAGATCCGACAGCTAGTGAAATTTTTGACGTATCGACCGACTACGAAAACAATAAAATTTCACTACAGCGCTTCTAACAAATTCCATTTGGATTGTTTTTTTTTTTCAATCATTTGTTAATCCAATTACTACTGCAAAGTAAACTAAAAAGTGCGCGCTAGTACAATGCATTGAACAATAAATAATCTCGGGTCAAGAATCTGTGAAAAATTCTGATATTTGTTCTCTACTTGCTGAAGTGTGGTCGTGTTACCAAATGGAGGACAAAAAATGTCGCATCTGTGGATTTGCCGACTTGGCCAACCCCAACATTTTCCATTCGAACACAAAATTGGTCGAAAAAATTGTTGCCGTTTTCCCAATTGTTGTAAGTGTTCTTACTGGAAGAATATAAATAACAAAGTGATGTCTTTAAAAAGAAAAGAACAAAAAAAAAAACTTGTTCATAGTGGGTAATGTAGGCGGCAGATTGCAAAAGGGATCAAGCCTTTCACTCAAGAAAAACCTTATTTATTTCTTATTCAATCGAAAATATTGATAATTTTTTTTTCTTTGTTTGCAGTTGTATCCCAATGATCCTCTTCCGAAACATATCTGCAAGAAGTGTTTACTTAGTACAACAAGCATGTACGCTGAAATTGAACGAGCAATACGAAACCAAAACAAGTGGATTTCTAATGTGCGTTCTGTGCAACCCGATAATCACTATGTAAAGGTCGTGGACAGCATAGAGGTAAGACAAATATGTACATTTGAATAAAGAGATTTAGAAGGGTTTCCCATATTTGGTTAGTGATGTGAACAGCTTACTGGAAAGGTGTACAAGAATGTATTTTCTTTTTGTTAGTTGGGGACCTATAAATTTGCAAAGGTCATTGACCCATTGGGAGTAAAGAAATGCTTTGTAGATGTCACTTTGCACTAAAATAAAAAATACCTGCTGTAGGTAAAAGGACAATCTCAAAATAAGAGAATGATGTCACAATTCGTAAAGGGATACCAAAGGGCACTCACAATCATGTGTTTCTTTAAAAAAAATAGTGACAAAATATATAGCCAAAGAAAATAATAATGTGTGCAATGAATTAATAAATTAAAGGGCAGATATTGAAGTTGTCTCAATCAGAGGTGCCCTTCAGATTTCTTCTTCCCTGACCACGATTACTCGTGTCAAGGCTGGCGTTTGTTTCAAAGATTTTGAATCCATTGGCATCCAAAACTGTAATTTATTATACTAGATAGTGCTAGACACACAATATGCATAAACTACCTATATCATACATGTTGTTTGACCGTGAGGCAATATGTCGTGATAACTCCTACATTCGTGCTTATTTCTTGAGTACGAGCAGTTAACCAGTCTAGAAAAAAAAACTTGGCTCCAGGAAACTTGGCTGTCTGTCATATTCCTAGCAAGTACTACATATGTTCCATCTAAGTCGGACAGCTTTATTATCTATATATATACAGTAAATCAAGTAGTCAGAAAGAGATGTTCATATTTACTCTACATATAAAAAAAGTGCACAGCAAATTCTAAAGGAATTCGTTTAAAACTGTACACACTAAGTAAATCCCCGTTTGCCTACCTGTTTTGTCTGATTGAGATTTTGGTTAAAGAAAAAGTTAACGTGCTTTTTGGAATTATTTCGAGTTTAGATTCATAGATTAGTCTGTTCGATGTCGTTAAGAGCAGCACTGTTGCATTAGGTAATCATTGATGTTTTCTAAGACCAAGCCAAGTCAAGTTAGTGTTAGCACTGATGATTTCTCTAACGCAGAACGCTGTGTATAATTCGAGTATTCTTAGGTTGGAACCATAATTGCATACGTAATATTTTGCGCCAGTAAATTCTTATGGAATGAGTTTTGCATTAACTACTTTACCACTAATTAGGTCGCGTTTTGATACTCCCAATTCCGTTGCTGTTATTTTCCTTTATATTTTTCATACATTGTCCAACATTGTGATGCACTTGTTAAAGCCACAAACACGACTGTCGTATAAAGCAAACACCTTTAAGTTTAAGTGATTTTGTTTACTCACAAAAGATTGCGAGGTTTTCACGTAGATGTGCAATACACATAGTTCGAAACGAAAAATAAGAAGACAACCTTTTGTACAGTAGCATTGGTGTCAGCAAAACAATAAAACCACTTTTATTTTATTTTGAATGTCAACACATTATGTTCTTTTTTATTACAAAGACACAAATATTTAATTATTGGTACACAAATTCTCAAGAAACTACTTTGTCAACAACTTTACAAAACATATTCTTATTCCGCATTTTCCATACTTTGAAAAATATTTCTCCTGTTCAAACTGACAATCGTAAGTTTTACAGATTCTAAAAGTTTGATAAGTTGGGTATCTGTGAGTAAGATAGATTCAGCTTAGAACATTATAGAAAACAAATTATTTATATTCAGTTGAAAGTGTTCATATTTTTACATTGAATTTTTGAAATTTTTTCCAGGGTGCTAATAAACAAACAGCTCAACTTATCTCAAAAGTAGCTGGAGAAGAACTCGGTGAACGAACAATATGTCATTTGTTTAACTTTAAAATGTATGATACTAATAAGCCCAACAAGCTGTTGAACAATACTAGACAAGAACAACTGTCGATACCAGATAAACTTGCAGCTGGTCCTATAAGAATGGAACAAGATGTAGAGCTACCCGCCACTATTAATCCAGTAACGAAAATTGTGTCAAAACAAGAACAATCCGTACAAACAGTTGACAGCCAGCCTACATCGAAAATAACAGACCTCAAATCAGTTCTTGAACTTAACGGTTGCACATTAACGAAGCTCAAACCCACATTTAAAGCAGCAAATGAGACACAACCCAACGAAATCGATAATATAAAAGTCGAAATAAAAGAAGAGCCACCATATCACGAAGAATACTCAGAATACTCGGTTGGATGTAAAATGTGCTCTTTCCACTGTGAAACCATTGAGGAATTAGCCATTCACCAGCTGGATCACTTAACTCTTACCGTTCCAAAGCTTTCAGAGAGAAGGTACTTGGATAAAAGAACTCGCCGTGGTCGTTTGATAAGAGTTGAGGGAAAGAAATGTATTCGCTGTTTGAACTGCTGGCGCATATTTGTGGACAACAAATCAATTCTCCATCATTGGTCGGCTGGGGACTGCGATTTCTTTTGTCAAATTTGTGGGAAAGAATTCGCTTCCAGTCCGAAAATGCTTCGGGAACACGTGCCGGCCGCACATGGTATAAGTTATAGATCTTCCAAGCTTCTTCGACCACCCACGATTGTTCGTAAAAAGCCTTCCGTTGAAACTGAAAAATCGCCGCAAAAGGTCGAACCATTGTCTAACAAAGGTCCCAAAAGCAGTGTTCCAAGCCACGCTCTCTCAGTGAAGGTTGCATGCAATATTTGCATGAAAGTATTTGCCAATTTCAAAGCGCGCAACTCTCACATGCGCGCACACAAACACCCACCATTTTTGCCAGCACAACCGCCACCGTCACTATCGGATACTTTGCTGGCATTCAACCGCAGTAATCTATTGCCGGTCAAAGATGAACCCCAGGATTACGACGACATTCCATATCATATTGTCAGATCTCTAGATGCAACTGCTCCATCCACTAGCAAAGTAGTCGTTACGTCACCTTGTCCTCCAAAAGCTTCTTTACAACCACTGCTACACCCGCCTCCGAAAATGATTCCCCACAGGCTGCAAAAAGTAGAATTTCGAACCAACGGTCCTCCTGGAATTCGAACAAAGTACGTTCAAATACTTCCCAATCCTAATTCCATTATTTTCAAAACCGAAGCGGGTAAGAGTTCGCAAGTACTGAAAGTTAAATCTTTGGTAGATTTACAGGATCCAGCTGTATCTTCCCAACAACCCGAAGATTTAGATAAAGCAAGTCTTCGTGTAATGACTTCTGCTGGGCCACCTGGAAATAGTGTTCCAACAAGTAATGGACTGGGCGTTGCGACAACGCCAAAGGACAACATGAACTACGGTCAGATTTTCAACTGTCATCCATGTGGCGGAAAATTTTCCTCCAAACTAGAGCTCTTCAGACATAAAAGAAAATGCACAGCAAACAATTTATTTCCATGCCAATTTTGTGCAAGACATTTTCTCACCAGCGCTGATCTGCAAATGCACATAATGCTGCTGCACAAGAGTAATAATGTCGCCCAGTAGCGTAATGTTAAGTGTTTTTATTTATATTTTTACATATGGGTTTTCGTTATGCGAAATACATATAATGTATATGAATAATGTCTAAAATAGTCTGTAAGAATGCATTCAACAGAAATAAGAGCAACACGATTTTGTTGATGAAATTGTATTATTTGCAGTGTTTTTGTATTTCAATTCAGTAGAAATTCAATACAAGTGTCACGATTTTTCAAAGCCAGCTCTAAACGATGTGAGCCAACAATTTCGACCTGGACGAAGTAAAGATAGCAATATGTATCTAAACTTAAGTCCAATGTAGCTGCTGGAGCTGATGGCATAACTGCCGAGATTGCAGATCTTAAAGAAAACCCAGAGATTTTTAATGGAAACCCAACAGCAATGTCTAGTTTTAGCATCTTTGCCAAACTCGTTTGATCATACAGGATGACGATGAAACATCCGAACTGCTCCATCGAGGTCGTTATGGACCTTACGCAGATCCCCCGAATCAAAAAAGGATTTTGATATGACGACGACGAGATTTAAACTAGACAACAAAGTCCTCTCTTGAACAACAAAAGTGACTCTATACAAGAGAATGATCACCCCAGTTCTGCTCTATGGCGCAGAAGCATGAACTTTGTAATGAATGAATGAATTTCATTTGTTTGTTTTGAGTGAAAAATCGTTTAGGTAATCTTCAATCCCATTTGCATCGACGCTGATTCAAGGAAGAGATACGACGACGAATTGTATACAATAACTGATATTAATTATAAACTTTAAAAACGCTATTTGCACTGAACCTATATTACAACCAGGTGATTTATATGAGTCGTCATTTCTAATAATGTACATTTATTTCTCGGTCTTTGGTTGAAGAAATTAGAGCAAAAAGTAATTCATAATATGTACCCATATACCAGTCAAATAAAATGAATCCTTATTTATTATTTAACTTACTTGAAAGGACTCCTCAGCTAGATTGTTGAGTTTATTTCCCCTTAGACTTAGATGTTCCAATTCATCCAAATTCATAAAGGCTCTTCTTTCGATTCTTTCTATTTTATTATCATCCAAGTATAATTCACGAAGTGCCTGCAATTTTAAATTGATTCACTGTTGCATATTTTTTTATACATTTTTTAGTGGCTCACCTCTAAGTCAAAGAATGTATGCTGAGATACCTGCGCCAACTGATTGAATCGTAACGATATCTCTTCTAACTTTGAATGAATGTCACCCTAATAAAGATAGAAAATATCATAAAGTTTCACTTATTTATTATATTTTGCACGTGATGGCTTACTTGAAAGGTACCCTTCATCACTTGCTCAATTCGATTATCGTGCAGCTCGAGCAATCTTAAATTCTTCAAAAAATGAAAGCTTGTATCACTCATGCTAGTTATCTTATTATTGCTAAAATCCAACTCTTGAAGGGATGTAAGATGCCTCAAAGCATCCGCTGGTAATGAAGCCCCCGAATAGCCATGTGATATTTTAAACGAAATCAATGAATGTCCAATCTTAAAACAAAATAACAATGACAAACATTGTTCTCTACAGTAATAATTTTTAAAGTTTACCTCTACAAAAGCATCATTCTCAATCGATCCTATGCTGTTCTCACTGAAATCCAAACGTTTCAATCCTCGCACGTGTTTAAAAGCGTGCGATTGTACCGATTGTAGTCCACCTCTTGTTATTTGTAAGTCTTCCAGTTCCACACCGAAGTCCATGAAGTCATCGGGGCCCAAAGACTGGCTGCTCATTCGGGATATTGATAACGACCGCATATTTCTCATTCTGGTCATACTTTTAGAGAATAAATAAAAGGAATTATAGCCAGTTAATTGTGAAATCAAATTACTTGCGTAGCGCTTGCAAATTTGTCGGGTCGTTTTTTTCGCCACTTAAATCCAGTTTAAGAAGTGTATACTGGATAGCGTTGAACATTTCGGCAGGAGCTGTTAATTTTACTTTGTTGTCACGCATACTTATTACTCTAGAAATTAAAAACAAATTATAGATAAGATTTTAAATTAAAAATATTAAAATCATTTGAAAACTGAAGACGTAATAACCCACGTCTTACAATGAACATACGAAACTAGAAAATCTGAAGAAAAGGTACTAAGAAGAACAATTTTCTTAAATGTTAAGGTATAAATCCTTTCAAAAAGATCTAAATGTTTACATGGAATGTAAAATGAAAAGTGATACTGTTTTGAGAGAACGTGAACCTAAACCGTTAAGGCTTTATTGTATCCTTCATTGTATGAAAGTTTGAATTTAAGCATAAGATGTAGAACCTTACATACATACGTATGTGCATATGTTCGTTGGTCTTACAGTTGGAATTGAAACATTCTTACCTCAAGGCATCTCTATGTAAGAATGCAAAAATAAGAATCACAAAAGTGGAAGGAGAGCTCTTGTATATTTTTATCTAAAAGTACTCATACCTACCGAACGCAATTCATTGTGTTTTTCGTATCAACTTTTAAGTTAATTATCGAAAGAATTCATGGAATCTTTGCTAAAATTGATCCGAAATCAAGTCGGCTTGCGAGAAAGAAGTGAGTCTCCAATGCAAGTTACTTAAAATATATCAATTACTTGCGGATACGATTTTCAATACCTTATTCAATCGTTGACTTACCTTAAGACATCGAAATTATTAAACAGTTTGTTTGGCAGCTCTGTAAGATTATTCCCTGATAGATCTAGAATTTGTAGAGTATTCAACAAACTGTCGAATGCCACTGGCGAAATATTTGTCAATTCACAATATCTCATGTATATCTCTCGAATTTTTGCCGGTTTGAATGCATCTTCCTACAGAAGCAAAATAAATTATTTTTAAACTTTAAACTTATTTTGAATATAAACTCACCTTCAAAGTATGAATGGGGTTGCCATCAAAAAACGTTCGATTAACGGTTTCGAAATTCTGAAATGAGTTCGGTCGAAGCATGTCTATATGGTTGTATTCCATATGTAAATTGTCCAAATTCAATTTAGCTGTTGACTTAGTACCGTATGTTTCGTTGCCATTCATCGACCAAATAACATTGTGTGAGATATCCAATGTTCGTAGACTCTTTAATGGTGCTAAGGCATCGTACGGAATCTCCGAAAGAATATTATCAGTTAAAAGTAACTTCATTAGCCTCGGCATTCCGTCTCTAAACACACTTGGGTCGATTTCATAGAGATTATTTCCACTAAGGTCTAATGTTTCCAATATCAGTAGACCAGAAAAACTATGTGACTGCAGCATAGAGATGCAATTTTCTTTAAGAATAAGTGTCTGTAAGGAATCCTCTAGCCCACGAAACGAATCGTGATGAATGTGAGTAATATGGTTAAAGCTTAAATCCAGAAGCCGCATTTTTTGAAGATGCCTAAAAGCTTTTGATGGTATTTCAACCAGATCGTTCTGGGGCAATATCATTTCCCAGAGGGATCTTTCTAAGCCAGTAAATGCATCGTCAGGAATTTCGGTTAAATGATTACCGGAAATTTTCAAGCGATACATTCCTAAAATTGTTCATTTGAATCAATCCTAAAGGAAATGAAGTGTTAACACTCACCTGTTGATTGCAAAAAGTAAGGCTCGACTTCTCGTAATCCAGTGTTTTCCATGTGTAGCATGAAAACCTTCGATTGGTTGACCATCTTTGGCAACGCGGGAAATGGAACATTTCGACAGTAGACTATCCCAAGATCTGGAGAGGATTTTGAACATGTACACATTGGATTGAATGAGCATGGTGGATAACGCATTTCCTCTATTTCGCGACTTATTGCTGCTCTAGTCAAAGACGCCCATATCATTAATGTTATCGAGAGTATAAGTATGGCATAGCCCAATTTGAAAACGATTTCCAAACCCTGCGAATGAAATAGTTTTCGTTGTTTCATTTCAAAATACTCAATTAAAAAATCGAATATGTAACAGCAATTTCTGTATTTAAAATAATTGCAATATGGATGTAGTGCAATGTATTAAAGTTTACCTTCGATTTCAAAATCTACTGTTTTGAGAATATCCCTAAAAGGACTGTAATAACCACTGAATATTCTTCCAATGTAAACCTAAAATCACTATTTGTATTTTGGGTTTCTTAAAGCTCACGATACGATATTATAGTTATTTACCGATGTTTGAACTTATATACAAATTTTATGAACTCGTTTTTCTTATACATACCTTGGAAAAAGTTTTTTTTTCACAATAAAAACAACGGAGGCTCATGATTTGGGGCATTTTATACAATCTACTAGCAGTTTTAACATTATCATGAAACTCATGGAAATTCTTTGCAAGGCTATATACTAACGAGAAGAAGGGAATTTATGTACTAGCCTAGACTACATAAATATTTGAAAAGAATAAGCAGGCTGTTCGGGAGGGTTGTGCCCTTGGCACTACGGTTTCACTCCAGAATCATATTGTGCAGGCTTACATACTCTTTTCTTTAACAAAAAGAAAAAGACGCATTGCTTAAAAAAGAAAATTTGTAGATATTTGTCAGATTTTTATCAAAAACTTTAGTGAAATGCATCTTTTATCTTTTAACAAGTATCTTTGAATTTTTAAGGTAAAATTCCATTGGATAGGACAGCTACCTCGATCAAAGCACTGAAAACAGCAAAGGAGTAAAACTTGAAGGTATATCGTGAAACTTGGAAGGCCGAAAGCCGAATGATCATTAAGCTCGGTAAGAAAGGAAATCTTATGCAGTGGGAAAACTGAATTCGTGATAACAGATCATAATTGAGCACTGCGTTTAATACCGATCTGAATATTACCTGCTCTTCGTTCGATAGTGTTAACAAAGAATTAATTTAGTTGCTTTGTACAGAACTGGTATCGCTGACAAGTTAATAGCTATATTATAAGGGCAACTTATAAGAGTTCAAAGTGTCACATTCTGTAGAAAGGAAGGCTGTCAAATAATCTGGAATCCAAAGTAGGGCTCTGAAAGTGCTAGACTACCTTGATGAGGTATGCTTACTATCACATCATAGGATTTAAAATAAACATTGCCAAATTCAAACAAGATGTTGTCAGTCGAATCGGTGTTGCAAGTCTGCGTTTGGACTTTTGTTCAAAAAATATGGCAAAGCAAAGCAATCAGCTTTAACTCCGAACCACGACTGTTCCGTTCCAATGTTGAATCCTTGTTTTTTTAGATATTTGAACAAATTTCGATTACGTGAGATAACGTGGACAATATTATTTAATTTAAGTAGAGTAAGTTCGGCAAATATGGCTCTCTTTTGCGTGATGCGCGTACAAACAAATATGACAGACCGAAATTCAAAAAACAGTCGAATACCTTTATTATTCCAGAGGTACTACCTCTGGCATGTTTTTTTTTTTTTTTTGTTTTTTGTTTTTTAATGTACACACTTTTTTTAACTTAACTACTTTATTTATACATAGGTATATGTATAGATTAGCTACAAAATACTGAAGAAAATTCGTAAAAATACACCTACGTTTGTACTCGTACAAAACAATCAGTAAAATCAACAACTTCAATTAAAGAATAGATCATGAAGTATCTCAACAAAACAACAGCTAATAAACACAATTAATGTTTCCACACCAAAATTCAACAAAAGTTGAATACTTAACAAGTAGATCAGATCTAAGAGCACGGAAAAGCCGCAATAGTAAAGTACTGATGAAAAACAGTCCTGATAAAAAAGACCCGAAGATAGTCAATCTGATAAATTTGTATTTTATACATAACTTCCAAATCTAAATTAAGTATCAAATTATGAAGAAAAATCATTTTTCCCTGTCTTGTACTTAATAAAGTAGAAGCTGATTGATTATTTCAACTTTGCATGGAAGAATGGGCAATAACGCTTTGAAAGTCTTGACAAAGTCCAAAACAACCGATTCGTATGTATATACCAGAATTTCGAAAAATTGGGAAAATTTAGTAATTGTCGCATATCTTAATAAAAAAGAAAAGTAAGAAAAAAAAATATTCAACAAATAAAAATATTATAAAACAGCCAACTGTCCGTTTTAAATTTAGTAAAGTCCTTTTTTAACGGTATCCTTTTGAAATTAGATCTTCCATCAACGTTTTTAGGTATATGCAACTTTCACAGATTTATCCTCAATGGAGAATTATCCAACGTTATAATAAAAATTTGTTGAATATTTAATCGTAATTATGCACTGATTTGTTACGTATATGTAACATGCTGTTATCCTTAATTCGTTAACGACATATTCCTATTTTTTTTAAACACAATTATTACATAACTCACACTAACCATTTCTTTTATTTTTTATTCAATTTACTTTGAAAAACAAAAACCATAAGTTTTTCACTCAAAAAACATTTTCGTTAGAAACAAGCATCGAGGACAAACACTTTTAATCCTTTAAAACAAAATATCCTTTCAATTTTGTATAATAATGATGTAAAAATTGCAATTTTAGTGTAGTCGCCCGACAATCCTTTCCAATTATATATTGTGGTTTTTAATTTTTCTTTTCTGCGAAACGATGCAAAGATACGTCCGAACCTCAACAACCGTTACGATATTCTGAGCCGCAAATTTCATTGACATTCTAGGTTTCTGGGATATGGAAACGAGCTTAGTGGCTAATTGGATTTCAATTCGCCATGTTTCGTTTGAATTTTTCTTTCACTTTCCACCCTCATGTTTTCTAGTTTATAATATTCTTCACTGGGGCACTAGAGGATGAACTGGAAATTTTTTCTTAAGCAATTGTGTCTTACTGCCTTGTTTTAACTGTCTCTTTACACATGCCTTATTAGTTCACCTTAATTCAGTGCAATGAATTATAATAGAAAATGCTCACAGGAAATAGATGCAGAGTTACCGATTCAACAAAATTTAAATTTTTTATATTAAAAATTACACTAATATTAGCAGAAACCCATAAACAAATTTGAAACTGTATTTGTATATGATTCATCAAATTTAAAAGTCTATGCTTGTATCCCTTATGTCCTTGTGTAAACAGTTTCTGACATTGTTATAAGTAATCTGTATTTCAGAGGTATTAACTGAGATCTTGCTCTCATAATTTGTCATTGTTATCAGCATTGAAAGACGTAACTCAAAATTAGATATCCCGAAGGCTTTGGGCTTTATCCAACAACCGAGCTCAATTGTTACTTCCAGTCTTTCATGCTGAGTTGGTTGTGGTCAGCATATGTGACTAAGGTTTTGCCTTCCTCCTCGACAGTGTAATCTCTTCGGTGTCGATTCGTAGACTTTCCGTGTCGGATCATTAATTACAAACCGCGCAACATCATCCTTTCATATAAATCTCGTATTCTAATTTTTCTGACAGACCTTAAAATTGGCCTATGTACCTCTTCACCAATTCTGAAGATAGCTATTTCCTGTCCGAACTCCTTTTAAATATAAGTCAAATCAGAACTGACATAACACATAACTTATTCAACGGTCACAAAAACGATGTATTAGCGAATAGAAGAATCTGTTCCATTTAAACACCTTTGAATTACTATGACCGAACCTGGACCTGGAAAAATCCGCTAAGTTCTTGTATTTCGGGCGAGGTGTTTTATCTGAAATTTCAAGAGTCATAACTTAATGCTGCATAGTATGCATATATTTCAGAGACGACGCATCTGCTAGTGACTTATTTAGAAGCTGGAACGATGAGGAAGGAGTACACTACCTTTCCATTTATCCTGCCACACATAGCAACTACTTCTTCCACGAATCGCCAATGTTGAAATGGTTTAAACAGCGAGTAACCACCCCATCTATTACTTAGGGGCACACACTGGACCTACTTTGGTCTAAGTGATTGTCGCTCGAAACCTACCATCCATACCATGCAATATTCGAATCTTATATCATAAACACGAAATCCACCAGACCGTTTTATCGGTTAGAAACATTTCATTTAAACCATCTCAAGTTACCAGACTAAACAATTATTTTATATTTTTTAAAACAAATGTTTGCAAATGTAATTAAATACAAAATCATTTGGTTACCCTAAGGGGAAACAAAAAATATTATGTTATACTTTCCAAAAGCGAACTGGGGTGGACATTTGTAAGGATTCTTAACAAACTCGATTTCCACTAACAAAAAGATATACAATATTTTTAAAGGTAGTCTTAGTAAAAGAGAACATTAATCTCTAAACACAGATTCCTTTCGTCGTTTCCACTTATTCGTTGCACTCGATTTTTTTTATCCATTTCTAGTTTCTTTTAACTGGGTGAAATAGAATTGAAAAGGGATGAGAATTAAAGCTTAAATATTATTTCATTGATTTTCTTTATTTGTATGCATATTCTTTGGTAGTATGTTACTAGATCCACAAAATGTATCTGCGTGCCTTTTTTTTTTTGCATACATACTATGTACTCGTACATGCAGCTTTATGTCGAGATCATATTGAAAGATATGACTTATGAATCTGCATTGGCAGGCGGTCGAGTAATTAACGAGCCCTTTTGGAATTTTTGGGCAAAATGTAGAAGAGATATGGATTTCACAGAGTCTACGGATTCTTTGTCCTTTCCTTTAATAATGTTATCCCATTAGTTTTTGTTGCCTGCTAGGAGATGGTGCCGCGAAAAGCTTTTTGGTTGTTTTGCTGAGGCTTGAATCTGTGTCAACTCGCTTAGTAGTCCAACGCTCTAACTACTTACCTACGCTGACGACCCGATCAATCAAAGTGCTCTTATTATAAGAGTCCGTTTAAAATCGCTTGTAAACTGCTTGCGCAATTGCTCGTTTTCGCCAATTAAACAAAAAAGTAGAAGAAAAACTAATAAAAAAGTACCAATGCTTTAAAAACACATTTATATAACATATTACTTGTTTATAATGAATAAACTAACACCGCCTTGAATTGATTTTTGTATAGTTCCAACAGAAATAAACATTGTCCTTTATCATCTCCTTATCTAGAACAGAATTAAAATTAAAGTACATTTAAAAAAATTCTGTTTAAGTGATTAACCATCAGTCTGATAGCATTCAGCTGCATTTGAAGGAAATATATTTTCCATAGAGTAGAAAAATATACTTTGAACCTCTCGAAATGTGTTTTTTGAGAAAAGTGTTATTTTGCGAGAATTTGGATCTTTCCTAAAAAAAAAAAAAATATATCAGTAGAAATATTTATATTCTTAATAATTTATTTTATTACCCTTCTAAATATTGAATAACGCTATCCGATACTATTGGAATTTCAACCTTATCAACCAGAGATTCATCGATAACTTTAAATGTTCGTGGACTTTTCTTCAAGAGTATCTCACAAACATGAACATAAACTAAAACGAGAAAATTATTAACTAACGATAAATATATTCATTTTTTTCTTAACATACCGTTTTCTATATTCAAATTGATTTGAATCAATAGCAAATGCTCTAATGCCAAATGAATCTGCAACAAATGAGCCAACTTCGCCTCAACATTATTTCGATTGAATGTACTGTTTTGAAATCCAATCACATCGGATTCTCTATTATTTTTTGTCGCTGTTGCATTACTGTGCAGAAATGTTTTACGATGCGACGATGGCGTTGCATCTACACGAATCGCACTTCGAATTGATTTCCGTACATTTACAGGCAAATCACCGGAATCGAGATCCTCCGTCTTAGGACTTTACAATCAACTGAGTTAAAATAAATGCCTTTGGACCAACTAAAAACACACACTTACTCATAAGTCGCCTTTAAATCTTTTGAGTTACATATCTTACATTCCGTAAATATGAACTCATAGTCTTTGAACAATTTTTCTAATCCGATTTCTAAAAGCAATTCCAGTGGTTCTGAGCCAGTCAAGCAAGGTATTGCTAAGCGTTGTTGTGAAACTTCGTTAATTATTTCTGCCAACCTATTGTGATTTGTTGGCAAGTTCTGCATAAAAAAAACAAGGAAACACATACAGAAAATTTACAATTTTCACAAAAGACAAATAATCATTCCCTCTTCTCCTATTATCTTTAACAAAAAATCAACTAGGTAGGTATTATTAAATATTTGAATCATATTTACTACTAGTACATACTTAAGCCTAGTTTCACCAAGCATTTCAAAAACATGAATGGATCTGGAGTTAGCCTTTGATGTGCTTTATTATGTAGAAGCACTTTAGACAATATCTTTGAAGACAACATTTTTGTAAAATTTTTTTTTTGCATTTACAATTGTGCAATTTATTAATTGTAATCAATGGTCAGGTAATAAGTATATATACATATTATATACATATCTAAGTATATAATAGCCTCTTCATTAATGATCATCTGAAATTTCAATTCGTCCAGGACTATTTTTTAGGAGTTATAAGTGGGTTTAACTGTTTTCTGCTTTGTGCATGATGAATATATTTCTGAAAGTCACTGATTTTCAAAAGAGAAATACTATTTAAAATTTAGTTTCATAAAGTTGGTTTTTTTCAGTTTCTTAAAATGTTCCTCAAGCTGTCTGACAAGCTGTTAACTATTTAGTTCTTTAGCCTAGTTTTTTCTATAGCCTACCAACTCTTAATAAACATTAATGTACCCTATATGTGCTAGAGAATTAAAAAAATAAAAATAAAAACACACTTAAGAAAGGTGCCTCTTCGACCCGTATAACAAGCGATTACTTACTGACATGAAATGAACATTTAAACAAAACTACAGAAATCAATCAATCAATATATCCTTATTAGATTATAAATGATTTAGTCCGAACAACCGTGAAGTACATATGTTTGTACCGAGGCGGAAAAATTAACGTTATGAACAATTATTGATCGTTTTCCACGAATACCTCCACTTACCACAATATTGCATTTGGCAGCACACTGAAAGACATAATTTAACGCCTGTTTGAGATCCTTATATGATGAACAACCTAAGCAACAAGAAAATTTAAATTAAATAACCATAAAACGAAATTCCCTTACATTTTAAAATTTCCCACAGTTTATCAGTTAAATCGGTGATGCTTCGTTCTTTAGCACGTTGCACTACAGCTTCAATTTCAAAACATGTGCCATCCATATCCACGAAGCCTGAAAGTTCTGTCATGACGCTCAAAACTTTGTCTTTCAAATCTTCCATTTGAATTCCTCTGTAAGGTAATCTATATTATATGTATATTCATGGAAAAAAGTTTAATTTTCACCTTCCACACCGATAAACAGGATCTTTGTTCTCATCCTTGCGGTCTTTATATTCGAGAATATCTTCTTTGATGTACGATAAAATCCTTAATTGATTTAGAAAATCTTCAGTTAATGGAGAGCAATCACTAACTGAAAATGTTTGAAAAAGCACGACATCGCTGTTTTTTAAATTATTCAAAGACGAATACAACGAAGAAGTAGACCATGAAACTTTAAGAGTTATATTAGATTTAATATTATAAAAACAATCGATTTGTGTGTTTATTTTCGTATTCTTGCTTGTTAATGATATGTGTTGTTCGAGCATATCTTGTGGTTTGATAGAAGAGGTCGGAATAACTCCCAGAAATGTAACCATTCCACGGATATTTGAATTTTTTTCATATTCCATCTCCAGTAGAACCGTTTTCTCCTCGTCGGAACCATCGCATAGCACCCACACTGAGCCTTGAGATGAAACAGCTTCTTTTTGAAGATTAAAATCACACAAAATCGATCGGGCTGCATCTATTTCAAGACCTTTGTAGCATTCTTCTTCAATGGACCAAAGTGTTTTTGTAGACAACTTTAAATCTATAGATATGTCGATGGAATCAACATAACAATTATCTTTAAGCGGCGACCCAGTTAGATTAAGGTCATTCGACTCTTTAATGTTTAATTTTGACGGAGACACCAAATTCGAAACACACTTCAACTTGCTCTTGTCCTATGAAAAATAATTGAAAATATTTAAAAGATTAAGGCTTTCAGACGGAGGGAATTAACTTATTTTCACAAAGATGCATGTAGAAGAACATTTGGAGTACAGACGTGATATATGTAACTGTGGTGCATAGATTCATAAGCAGTAAGTTTGACCTCTTTTATTGGAGTTCCGAATAAAAGAGGTCAAACCGTGGGTCTATCGTATCTCTAATTTGACTGCATCTGATGTTAATTTCTCATTTAACTACCGAAATAACTCTTGATAATGATTTAGTTACAGGACTAAGAAGGTAATTGAGTAGGAACGTCCTCTTCTGAATACCCAAAGTGATTGTACACAAGATCAGGATCATCTTAGTCCTGCTTCATACTGCCGAAGCATGGACTTTGTAAGGACTAGATAACGTCATCCTCGGTTGTTTTGAAAGAAGAATCGTTCGGGTGATCTTTGTGTCCAGTATGCATAGGTGATGGTTGCGATATGTGGAGCAGATGCACACCAGTATTCCGGCTTTTCAATAGTTTCCTGCTAGAAGAAGCAATTATCTACCTACTAATGTCTCAAAAACTATTTCAAACAAATTTATTTGTTTTAATATGTACTTTTAAATGTTTTGTTGAATATATTAAGGAAATCCACATCGAACATCATACATTTAGTTATCGCAATGCAACAGGTTACCACTGTCCTTCGCATGTATCTTCCATTACGTGTGTTGATCAGAGTACTTCATGAACCAGGCAATTACAAAACTTCGTAAGTTTGTACATATATCTAGGTCATTTTATCATAAAAAGTTTCTCAGTTCATTTGACTAGATAGTGCGAAAGGCTGGCATTAAAACAGAAAACATGTCCAGCTGTTAGCCTTACTTGTAATAAACATAAACCGTACAAAAGGCATCCTAGTGGAAATTCAAAGAATATTTTCCATAGAAAACGTATTTGCATCAAGCGAAAAACAGGTCGCTGTTAAGAGGATTTTCGGACTTTGAAAAACTTGTATTTGAAAACATAAAAGCCTGAAAGGTTTAGCTGACGAATAAGTAACATTGCAGAGTGCGAAAGCTATTCAGCAGAAGAATATTCTAAGTTTATTTTTTACTAAACATTTTCACTTTCTACTTAGTCTTACCTCTTCGTACACAAAAATTACTTTATTCGTTTGCCCGGTCAGCGTTTGAATGTAGGAAACTGGGGCTCTGTATATTAAATTACACTCCTTAAAATTCCGACGCATAAAAGCGTAAAGATTTGCTAAATTCGACGCCATAAATAATAGGCTTAACAAAATCAAAACCAATTTTTCAATTTTTCTGCAAAGCGCGAACTGTCAAAGTTAAATTTAAAAAAGCGGAGCGGCCACCTAAATGTCAACTGATGGAATATAACAGAAATTGTCCATCAAAGTTTTTCTATAAGACAATAGATGGCATCAACAAAAATTTGCAGTCTAATAAGGGTTTTGTAATATTTTCCCCTTAACTTGTTAAATATGTAACAATTACAACTGCGCGTTCATTATACACATACTATAAGTATCATAGATGTAAAGAACTTGGTTCTATAGCTCTTAAAATTGTATGAAAAGATTGTCAACACTACCACTCAAAACAAGACAAATAAAATGAAATGAAATGAAATGAAACAAGAACATCGTTACAACTAGTACTTTTATTGTAAAATAAGAACTGTAACATAAAACTAGCCTAAAAGGAATATATCCAAACACTACTTCTTAGAGCGAGCCTTCATTCGCCTGGACTTTCCAAGTCGTGTTCTTGCACCAGGAGCTGCTTTGACACCTTTTCCACTCTTTGATCCACCTCGTAAGTTTTTCGTTTTCTCTACTCCCATAGATGAGGCTTTGGTATTCCGCTTCATTCCCTTCTTTTTACCACCGAAGCCAAATTTCTTATTGCGAGATTTTCGGTTATCAGCAGATTTCTTTTTCTTGGCTTCTAGTGCTTTAGCATCCTCCAAGAAATCCAAATTCTTTAGTTTACCCTTTCTGAACTTCTTCAGTTTATCAAGCATATCCTTCTTTTCCATTTCACGGTTTACTTTGGTCTGATTTGCAAGCACTTTACCCATTTTTCTCTGCTCACGAATCTGTCGAATACGTTCTGACTTCGCTTGTCCCTCCTGTTTGGCCATCAGGTTGGAGCGTACTTTCTGCATGTGTTCGTCTGTTTTCGCCATTTCAGCAAAGTAATCGTCCGGTCTTCGGGTAACGATACCCAGCTGATGCAATTTCTTTATACCCTCGATAACAGCCGATTGGGCTTGACGGTGAAATAGCATTTCACGCTTAAAGTCATTCAAAACAGGATCTTCTTCTGGGCGGAGATATGGTATTTTCGCGTTGCCTTTGAAAGCATTTGCACGTTTTTGTTCATGTTTCTCCATCTGAATGGCAAGTTCTGGTGCCAACGGTGCAAGTTCGTTTACCATATCCATACGTTCAATCCATGGAAGATCTTGTTTGATTTCGTCTAGCTTTGCAGTAATTTTCAGCTAAAATATTTTTTAGGCATAAGTATTAATAAAAAATTAGTGTTCTTGTTTTACTTACAGTGTCATTTGCCTTTTCTTTATTTGGATTAAATTCAATGTTAAGTCCGGGCTTAAGATCTCCTCTGGCAAAAGCCTCTTGAAGCTAAAACAATATTGTTGTTATTAAAATGAAAGATGTGCATTCATTTACTTACTTCTTCATCGGACGCATTGTAATTTTCGTCTTCAGAATCGGAGTACATAGAAAAATTCGCCATTATTTCCTTAATTCTTCGTATTCAGATCTCTAAATAATTATTTCTATGCAAGATACTACCAAAAACAAAACTGACACACGTGTTAAAAATGTCAACTGGCAACTAGCCGCAAGCAGGGCAAGCATTAAACTGTCAAAAGAGTGGAAATTAACTTTACTCCTGGGCCATCCACACACTTGTGGATTGTAAGTAAAAATACAAGAATATAAAATTCTCATCACACTATCTATTTAACGATGCAATGGAATCAAAAACGTTAGTTTCACGAAACTTAAATGCAAACAAAAACAATAAATTACACATTATTATAAAGAAGATACAAATTGTGGGGATTCTACGGTTTTCGAGGCGGTCAAGGTTTGAAAACGCCATTTTGTAGATCTCAACGAAATAAGCAGAAAATATTTAGTAAAAAATTGACCAATCGCTTTGTTTAGGAGATATCGAAGCAGAAACTCAAAGCATAGATTTGAGAAATCAAATAGTAATTTTATCAAATGAATTACATGTTTTCTCAGATATTCTGAATAATACTTTAAGTAAAATTACATATCCCCAATTTTTTCACATATGATATGAACTAGAGTGTTTGCCAATCCTGTTCATTAAATGTCATTTCGTTCGATCCCCACCTCAGCTGATGGGTGGAATTTTGTTTTTGTTAAACTTAAAATACAGAACAAATTTATTTGCAGTGCAAAATATATTACAACTATTGCATTTTTTTTTATTTATTAGTAGAACACATTAAAATGCCTGTAATGTATAATACAGGCGATTGGTTCAGTCTAAGACCACATACTTATCGGTAAGTTAATCATAGCCATATTTATTAATTTTTTCTCAAAGTGATTATGTTTTCTAAACAGAAAATTCGATTTGTACTCATTTGTCTGGCCTATCGATGTTGATCTGGATTA
Organism: Criorhina ranunculi; assembly: GCA_951813785.1. Lineage (NCBI taxonomy): Eukaryota > Metazoa > Arthropoda > Insecta > Diptera > Syrphidae > Criorhina > Criorhina ranunculi. The sequence goes on from OX638381.1 coordinate 18,086,500, forward strand.
CATGAAAGTATATGGTGCTCCATTTGGAGGACCTATTGCTATTATTCGTGATTTCACTCAAATTGCCCCTGTCAAAGGAAGTGCTAAACCGCTTATTAGAACTTTCGATTCTTCCGGAACGCTTTTGGGAAAAATTCTTGTAAGCACATCATAATCTTTATTTATTATTATAAATATCCCTTTTTTTTTACAGTGGAACCATGGAAAATTCATAACAATGGGGTGGTCCGACACGGAGGATTTAATATGTGTACAGGATGATGGTTTAATCATTGTCTATACTATGTTTGGTGAGGAGAAACACACATTTAGCATGGGTCCCGAAGCAAGTTGCACTAAAGTTACCGATGCGAGGATATTTTCATCAAGTTCTGGTATAGGAGTTGCTGTGATGACCACAAATGGTAGAGTGTTTCTAAAAAGCAGCAATGTGGAGGAGTTTAAAACACGACAGTTACCCGATATTCCAAGTAAGAATGTCCACTAAAACTTTATATTTTTACATGTCTTTTTCTTTAGAATCCATTTCGGAGAACACCTGTTGGCAAATCGTTTCTGAAGACCGCAACAGTTACTGTTTAATTGGACGAGATAAAGAAGTCATTAAACTTGTGCCTGGTCAAAGCGTTGGTGGTATCCACAGGAACCTTTTTGACAAACCATTTGATAGAATCATTCAAATGTCGGTTTCATACAATCATCAGTTTCTTGCATTGTACACAAACAATGGTTTGCTTTGGTTGGGCACGGTTGACATGAAAAAAAAATTTTGCGAATTCGACACTGGTCGTCTGGATCAGCCGAAACAAATTGAATGGATACTGGATTCCGATAATGATCGTCAGTCAGATGCTGTTATTATCACTTATCCATCGCTTTTGTTGATCGTTAATAAGAATGGCGACCAAAATGTATTCACATACGATCCGGCGATATTTCTTGTCCCAGAGATGGATGGTGTTCGTATCATAACTAATACCGCACATGAAATGATTCAAAAAGTACCAAAGTGCGTGCAGAATATTTTCGCTATCAATAGTCAAGAACCGTCAAGCTTTCTCTTCGAGGCTCAAAAGAAGTTTCAAGAGCGAAGTCATCAGTCAGATGAGTATTTGAGTTTATTTAGAGGGAAAATGGACATTGCCGTTGACGAATGTATCGAAGCCGCTGGATATGAGTTCTGTCCTGAAACTCAAAAATCTTTAATCAGGGTAGGATTGTTTGTACATGATTGGCTTGAATTTTGAATTACTATATATTTTTAGACGGCTTATTTTGGCAAAGGATTTATTGCATCTCATAATCCAGATAAATACATGAGAATTTGTCGAATACTTCGAGTGTTAAATGCTCTGCGTCATCCAAAAATTGCAATGCCTTTAACCTATGAGCAGTAAGTTGTCTGGGCTCCAAAAGATTTAACTTAGTTTAGAAAACATTTTTCATTTTAGGTTCTGTCATCTAAAACCAGATGTAATTTTAGCACGATTAGTTTTTCGGAAAAACTATGCAGTAGCAATCCAAGTGGCGAAGCATTTGAAATTGCCGGAATCGTGGATTTTAGAGCACTGGGCATTTCATAAAGTAGTAAATGATAGAGGTTAGTGTTTTTGCTAATTCGAATTTATATCTAATTTTATTTTACTCGTTGGACTTACTTTTGCGGAGTGGAGATCAGCAAAAATTATTGATTGCAAAAAATATTAAATTGTTCTAATAAAATCCTTTTGCTAATTCGAAAGTCTAAATTGCAATTGGTCGCCTGACGCCGACAATATAATAATCAATACAATACATCAGTACAATACGTGTTATATTTTTCGAACGAATCTTTCTAACGGCAATTTTCAAAAATTGGAACAGGGTACAAATGTATTGATTTGATTTTTCGAAAACAAAAACTTGACTCAAGTACCCTTCATACATACCCTTCTGTGTATCATAATCGCACCTCCATCTTCACAATCGATGAAATTTCTCTTGTCATTCTTCATAACTGCCAGTTAATGAAGCTTCTTTTCCTTTACAGACGACAATGAAGTTGCACGAAAAATTACCGAGAAGTTTAAAAATCCATCAGTCCAAGGAATTTCTTACTGCAACATAGCTGAGAAGGCACATTCCGTTGGAAAGGATGATCTAGCTATAAAGGTAATTAAGTCCTGAAACTCTAAAAAAGTATACATATACGAGATGAACAAATTTAATTTCAGCTGCTTGAATTGGAACCACGTTCATCTCTTCAAGTTCCTCTGCTCTTAAAGCTTGGAAAATTTGACAAAGCACTTTATAGTGCAACACAGTCCGGTGATACTGATCTCGTTCAAATGGTGCTTCTTAAAATCAAAGAGAATATGACAGTCACCAACTTCCATGTGAATATACACAGTTTGATTTCCTTTTATAAGTCTTAAATGTGATTTTTTTTTAGATGATTATTCGAGAATTTCCAATGGCTTTTAATTTATATCGAAAGGCTATGGCGGAATGCAGTAGAACTGCATTGACGGATAGTTTTCACACGGAGGATGACCACCAGTCAATTGCAGAATACACTTTGCGATATGCTATCAAAGATGGAAATGTGGAATCAAATTTATTGATTGTAGCCAATCGTTATAGCCAAGGAAAGCGAATTGTTGAAGCTGATTTGTGCACCGAAACTGGAAGGATGCTTAAACTGCAGAAAAGTCTATCGCAAAAGTAAGTAAAGGTTAATGTGAAAGGGAATGAGTCAAATTAAAAAAATTATATCTACAGGCTTAGAAACACTCATGCCAATATAGAGCTGTATAGTGAAACTGTACATGATACTGTGCTGCAATTGTTACGATTAGGGGAACTAAAAGAAGCGGAGAAAATAAAGAATGACTACAAAATGCCCGATCGAAGGTATTATTTTTATCTGTTGTCTTATAAATCATATTGACCCCTTCTGAACTTCAGATTCTGGTGGTTACGTATACAAACCCTCGCAGAAAAGGGTAAATTTGAAGAACTGGAAAAGTTTTCTCGATCGAAAAAAAGTCCTATTGGCTATGAACCATTTGTCGAAGTTTGTCTCAAAACGGGTAATGTGCATGAGGCAAGAAAATATATAATTAGATGTAGGGAAGATAAGAAAGCCAAATGGTACATTAGAGCCGGGTAAGTAAAACTTAAAGCCTAAAGGAAACTGTTTATTTACGAACTGAAATTTAGGTTACAAGAGGACGCAGCGGCAATTGCATTTGAACAACGTGATATAAACACCTTACATTTTATTAAACTTGGTGCCACGAATACTGGAAATAGAAGTCTCTCAGACAAGGTCGATTCGTTTATACAACAGCTAATGTCTAAGAAATAAAGAAAAATTATATAGAATTTATTGCCAATATTTATAACTGCACGATTCATTAAAATATTGCATCATGACCCTAATTTACTTGTTATTATTTTATGTGCACTTTTTATTAACATCGCTAGTAATGCATGGCAATGCAATCGTTAGACGTGATCACATACGTAATGCGAAGTAAAAAGCAAATATGCATGTACTATTATACAGGTTTGGATTCGCATTAGTCTTGGACTTCAACTTAAAATACTATCTTTAAAATCTTACAAGCCCCACAACTATCTTAGGGATGTGAGAACGAACGTCTACCAATGTTTGATGAATTGACAAATTTTCAGATTTTTTTTTCTTGAGAAGTCAGTGTATAATACAAATGGTATTTTAATAATCTAAGCCGAAAGGCATTTATTCTAGCAAATCGGAATTAGGCTCTGAGGAGCCTTTTACTTACCTGGCAGAGATCAGAAAAGCACTGGGCACCTACTCTGTATTGCGATTCTAAAGTTCAAATCGTTCGAAAGCGGAAATTTTGTATGGATTTTATGAATTGCGTTTCAAATGGTCCATACAAAATGTCCGCTTTCAAACGATCCGAAATTTAGAATCGCAATACAGAGTAGGAGCCCTGCAGTCTAAAAGATCTTTTGTGTGTTATTCAGTAAATTTGATTCACTGTACCTTGAAAATCCGGCGGGCACGGCGAAAACCATCTAACCCCTTTAAATTAAATTGTAAATTTGTCAGAAAATAATACTATTTTCCATTAAATGTTGTCCAATTAATTTGGTCACTTGTAATTTTCAAATTTGTCCTTTTGGTTTTGGAGAAAAAGAACCTGAGAGATGAAAGATCACCACCAACAGCTCTTCAACAAATCATCCTGGGGTTTGTTTGTTGGATGACAACCAAGGGATAACTCTCAACCATCCTTAAACTCTTTTTATCTTCCCAGTGTGTCGTAACCCTCGGCTTGTCACCGCGTTGAATCGTTCAGACGGAGTTGTAAACCTTAATCAAACGGCATATCACCAAGCTTGGGATTGAATATTTATTGGATAATTCGACTTGTAAAATTCTATTTCTGTATTCGGCATTTAGTTTTTTAAAAATCGTTCCTGAGCGTTTATGATATAATTTAAGAAATACTTTAGGAACATGCAGGTAGTAAGTTAGAGCTTAAAAAAAATATTTATTTTATCACACAAGAAAGAGAGGAAATAAGTTGATTTTATTTTCGCCAGCTGTAAACTAATGTGAATTTAATTCGTCCCACCAACACCTATTATTCAATCACAAACTAATTTTTTTTTCCAGCAAATATTTTGTTGTTTTTTGTCTTCACTCTATCATTTTTATAACAAATGAGTTCTGGTCCTTTTTAGTCGACAATACTCGTTGATAAAAAGTGTCCCCGATGGATTACAAACTTTCAGATAATGAAAATTCTCTACATCATATCAATAAAATGAAGAAAATATATTTTCTCATTTATTAATTAATATATGTTCACATTTAATCACAAAAAGCAGAAAAAAGATGAAGAAAAAAATTTGTCTAAATATGTATAATATATATTTTTTTTTAGTTTTTTTGTTTTATCCATTTTTATACATTAATGTGTTTATAATTAATTATTATATACGAACAATACAGCAGTCTTATTTAAGATGAAGTTTATATATATTTTTCAAATAATTATTATTTATGTTGTTTTTTTCTTTTCATGAAACATTAAATTTAGCTTACATTAAAAATATACAACAACGGTCAATGTTTTTTTTTATTTTTTATTTTTTTTTTTGTCGTTATGATTATACCAATATTTTGTTCAATGTTTATTTTATTTAAAAAAAAAAACTTTCATTAAATTACATGCACAGCAAAAAATAACTCGTAGTATTTTTTTTTTTTGAATTTTGAAATTTTTTTTTTAGGAAACAACAAGTTCACAATGATTTCTTTCCCCACAAGAAAAAAAACATAAAATAAAAAATTATAATTTGCTTACTTTTCAACTCGATATAAATAAAGTAACTATCAGCCAAGTTTTTTATTTATTTTAAAGTACAAGAATAAACCAAAAAAAGAAATACTATGAGGGCACAAAACGAAACAAAACAAAAAAGGAAACATGAATTTGCTTTTGATTTCGCTGTGACGATGTCAGCAGAACTTAAAAAAAAAAAAGGAAAACGGTATATAAAAAAAAAATATGTTCTAAAAGTAATACATGGGAATATGCCTAATTTCAATGAATTTTTTTTTCTTTTCTTGTTTTCAATTTAACTACTAAAATAGTGACTAGGTGAAGAATAACCCTTCAAAAATTACAGTTTTTTTTATACAATTATTATGATGATTTTTTTTTTTGTTTTGTTAATTTCCAATGTAACAACACAGAAAATTACATAAACATTAGTTATTTTTTTATATTATTGTTAGTGTAAATTTTCCTATTTTTATATTAATATTAGAGGATAATACAATTTAGGGAGGGTGGTTCCCAGGTTTTCTCTTGTTACCATACACATTATAAAGCTTTCATGATTTTTTACGTGTATATCCTATTTTGCGAAATAAAGAAATTGGAAATATATTTAATGAATAAAAAAAAAAGTATATACAAAGTATTTAACCTAAATCAATTAATTGATTTTCTCGTTTCTTTACAAATTATACAGAAATAAATTAGAACTTTTCAAAAGTTATATATGTATGTGTATTTTTTTTAAGAATAAGAATTATAATTAAAAACAAAAAGAAGAAAATGAAAAAAAAAAAGAAACAAAAAATTAATTAACATAACAAAGGTTGTTCACATTGCTCAGAGCCCAGAGTGTCTGTAGCAAAAGGGGTGGCTTTTGTTTTCGAATGAAATATACTCCCATGAGTCGGGGGGCTTTCTGCAAAAATATATTTGTTTGTTTTGTTTTAGAAAATGAAAACGTGAAGTTTAAAGTAAACACAAAAAAACATGAAATATAACATACACAAACTATATTATTAGAATTAATAAAACAAAATAAGCAGAACAGGACAGAATGATTTGTAGGTGTATTGTTTGTTTGTTCTTTTTTAATGTTGAATAAAGGAGAAGAGAAGACAAGAATAGACAAAGAAAAGTTGCTACACGTTATAAAAGTGGCATGCAGCTTATTCCGCCGTGATCAAGAATAAAATAGGAAATTATAAACCCCTTTGCTTGAAAAAATTATAAAAAATAAAAAATAAGATAAAGTTTGATAAATATTGCACTAATTTCTAACACGAAATTTTTTTTTTTTAATATTTTTCTAAAATTTTTATTTTTTTTTTGTTTTGTTAGTTTTTTTTTAAGTTTTTTTTTATTTTTTTTTAAGCGTAACTATCTAATATTAAACTAATAATGTAATACTTTAGTTTAGGTCAGTTTATTATTTTTTAAGTCTAAAATTTCGTAGTTGTGCTGTGATTTTCCGATTTAATTTAATTACAGTTCATATTTGTTCGAGTTTGTTTTTAGGAGATCAAAGAAATATTAGAAAAAAAAAATATTGCACTAAAGTATTGCATAAAATGACAAGTGTTTCTAAGTTGGAATTATAAACGACAACCTTTAAAATTGTCTGATGATATAAAATCAAAATAGAAAAGTGGAGATTTAGTGACATTCGAATGCAAGCAATGAATCGATAATGGTTTTGTAATGGAATGGAAGGGCCTATCTAAATTAACTTTTGCAATTGTTGAATCTTAAAAAGACTTCATATATTACATATTGAATATGTTTTGATATTTCGCTGTGGGAAATGAAATATTCCCACGTATTCCGTTCTTGAAAGATCTGTGCGATGTTTTTAAGTCAATAAGTCGAGATATGCCTTTTTTTTTAATCTGTCTGACTAATCGCATAAGCCAGAGGTTTGACATAATTGAAAAAACCTAGCGTGTTCTTCTTAGGTTAATTTGTGAATACTGAAGAAAACTAGAATAGAAATGTTCCTTTAATTGAAAGCAACAATTTTGACAGTAAATGACTTCAACCGCATAAGCTTCGTAGTTATGTATTTCGTAAAGCAATACTAGCGTAAAAATCAACCTAAGAATCACACTTGCAATTAAGTAGAAAACTTAAAAAAAAACTGAAGATACTTCTTAACGACGCTTACTATCAAGGACTGATAAAAATACCCTTTCTTGTGTCAAAAGGAAAATCACTTTCAGTTCGGTAGAAGAATTGTCCCCACGAAAACTTTCGAAGAAATATTTCTCATCATCATTTACTAGTTACATCGATAAATGAATACTCAAGATCTTATAAGGCCGTTTTCTTTATCCCCTTTTCATAGCGTTTGCTATTGTTGTTCGTTTTTGTACAAAGTATCCCGAACACGTTACGTACTGTAAGCAGAAACGAATTAACATTTCAACATGAAATCGCTAATTTTCTTCAGGTCCCCATAATTCGTAAAACAAACAAAACACCTTTCCCGCGCTGATATCTTATTTAGATTTGAATTCGATAAGCATTGGCAGGTCATACATCTTGTTAGATGAATTTAATTGTGGTGTTGTTTTTGTTCCGCTTTATTCCCCAACTTAATGATATCAAAGCTGTGAAAATAACACCTATGATGATACAAATTGGAGCTTGTTTGTATGCTTTTTTCAAATAGTTGTATTGAATATAAATCTCAATGTTTAATAACGTATACTACCTAAAATTATCAGTCTATCCAGGTTGATAATTTGTAACTGAAAACTAGGGTTACGAAATTAATGAAGAGCCATCAATTAGATTAGAGTTAAGCAATCTATCCGAATCATGTCAGTTCCGTCAATGACTGTATACTAGATGGTACAATAAGAAATAATTTGGGATGTCATCGTACATCGGATCTATGGTTATCAAAAGACATTATGTAGAACCTGGTTGTACTCGAATTTCTATGATCCAAATTTATCATCTGCATCGAAAGTCACTTAAAACAAACTGGAACAGATTACACCTTAATTCCGCATGCACACTCATTGATTGCAATAATTAAGATGCAAAAATAATAATAAAAATATATCAAATTGAGAAAATAAATTGACTCCACACGTACATATCCTATACTTAGCAACCAACCTACATACCCAGTTAACCCATTCCAAGTGCTATTTAATTTCATGTGTGAGAATGCTGAAAGCTATTTGAGTATACTTATTTGTTTTTTCTTCTATTTAAGGTATATATGCGTTTATATGTATGTAGCTTGAATATTCAATATGTTTGAATAGAAATTGAAGCTGAGATATTTTGTTTGCTTAATATTGTACTCCAACAACTACGTCTTCCTTCGCATGAGCAATGTTTTGAGTATAGGCTACGTCTCTTCAAGGCAACCCGTAGCTGTCGCTAAATGAATACTGCCTACAATGCTGCTGGTACCATTACCGGTACTAATAGTCAGACCTCCACCACCGGTGGTCCCAGTTGCCACCGATGCAACGGTCACAGTTTTCGTTTGTTGCACAACATTCGGACTGATTGGAGTCAATGGAAGAGAAGTATTGTTGTTGTCAAGCAAATTGTTACTGTTTTGGGTGTGATTGATGCTGAGACTACAGCTGCTATTAGTACTTATGTTACCCTGATTATTAAGCGGTTGTGAAGTAGAAGTAGAAGCCGAGCAGGAGGAGGAGGATGAGTTTAAATTTAAAGAGCTCAAAACGCTTACACCACCGCAAGTGGTGACTGTAGCGCCCGATGAAGTCTGAAATGTTGTATGCTGTTGTGATTTATTATTTGGTGAAGTGGCAGGTGTGAGAATGCCCAAATTAACTAAATTTGGTAGAGTCAATGTCTTGGCTGTTGGCGTCGTCGTCGATGTGGTAGCGGTAGTGCATGCTTCAAATTTCAATTTACCGTTTTCCAAAATTGCTGTACTGCTTTCCATACCATTGTTGCCTGTGCCGACGTTGTTATTGCTATTTGCGGCGGCTGAAGCGGCTGCCAACTTCAAAATTTTACTGGCAGTCACATTTGCCGCAATCAAATTCGTGGTATTGGTTTTGGCTGAGGACTTTATGGAAATGAGCCCAATGTTGCTGCGCATTAAATGATTGGTAGCTGCCACCGCGGTAGCTGCAATAGATTGGTTAATGCTGTTCGTGGTGACTACTGGCGTATGCTGTTGTATACTGCCACCATTCGTCAGATGTGCTACCTGGGTGCTGTTGTTTATGATCTGTGAGGGTTGTTGTTGTTGTTGAAGCGACGGCGGCGGTGGTGCCTGAGTTATACAGTTACTATTCGTGCTCTGGTTGATGTTGTTGCAGCTGCCATTGCTGCTGGACATGTTACTGATACTTGACGGACTCAGCGAGCCGAGAGACTGAGAAGGCGATGCACTTCGTACCATCACATTGGCAACATTGTCCGGCGACGCATTATGCGCCACTAGCGCGTGACTCTTCAGTCCTTGGGCAGTTTTGTAGCTTTTACCGCAGTGACACTTGTAGCCCTTGCGAACTCTGTTACAAAATTTCAATTACAAGCGGCTACTACAATATGAATTTCACATTTAAAGATTGTTTAACTACTTACTTGCCATCCTTTTTGTGGCCGTTCTTCGAATGATACTTGATGCCATTGACATTCTTGTATCGTTTCTTACATCCCGGAACAGGACATGCGAATGGTTTCTCATTCCCTGGTGTCCCATTGCTTGATCCGGAATGCCTTTTGCATAGCAAAATAATTCGAAAAAAGACATTTAGATTAAAGATTTGTTATCAGTGTTTGTGAGCATTCACCTGCTCCCATATCTCATAATGAACTCTGAACTGAATTCCTCTGTAGTCCAAGAATCATTACTATCCTCCGACTCAGAGACAATCATTTCATCTTCGTCCAGTTCACTACCTGCCGAAAAAAAGTTATTAACCATTAGCTTATGTGAACTTTGACAGATATTTCAAGATGTTGGCAATAATCAACAAAGGAGACGCAATGACGAACCAGTTGGGGTGTTGCTCCGATTCGAAGACGACAAACTGTAACTGTGATGTTTGATAGCCAATTTTCGTTTGAGCTCAACACCAGTGGTGCCCAGAAATGGGCTCTCTTTGCGAGCTGCATCCGATATGAAGCGCAGTACATAACTGAGAGGCAGGCAAGCTGGTTGTGCCTGTTCTTTTTGTTCAACAACTTTTGGATCATAATCTGTAATCAAAAAGTAAAAATTTGTTAATGCTTTGATTACGCCGATAATGTTTTGGGATTGAACAACTTTATCCCAAAAAAGATAAAAACCTAGGTAACACGAGATAATTCGGACGCTTCGTTTTGTAAAGGTCGGCGATATATTATAAAGCATTCAATGAAGGTAGAAGAGGAAGTCATTTCAGGGATGTGCACACGTTTTATGCATTTTCTTCGCAAAATTAGCTTTTGCTTTGATACCGAGATCTGGGACATCATTTTCACCTTAGGCAATAACTGGGATCATCAACGTGATACAAATTCCAATTGGTTTTGAGCAGTGGAATAAGCACCGATTCAAAATTTACTTCTTTTAAATTCCTTTTATACACATACGAATAAATGGGCATTCATGGCTTAGAGGTGTAAGGTCTAACTGTTGCTAATTCACTACAACTTGTTACAACCGCGTTTGACAACGGAAATAAGGCTTATTAACACACAAAATATGTTAGTTATAGAATTTGGAACAGGTAACGTCCAACGTTATATGTTTTTCCGAAACTGACTAAAAAACTTGGTTTCAATTTGAAATGGTTCAAAATAAATAAATTTAAAAAAAATAAATCTCCAATACAAAAAATAAAAACAAGCTTAACTCTTAGTTGTTTTCAATATCAAAAAACTAAAATTACTCAGAAATAGTGAAAACAAATAAGTTCAGTTATATTGATATCATTTTTGCAGGCTGAATCATTTAACGTCCTCGAAATTTTAGCTTTGCAGTTCGAAATAATAGTGTCTCTTAACCATTTAAATAAACATGAAAACAAATAGATTGAGCACGTACACTTTGTTTAAGAAGATACACACAATATAATTAAAGTACAAAAATGGATCGTACAAGGGTATGACAAGAATAAATATATGTACTTACATAAAAAGATGGAAGTGATTAAAAAAAAAAGAGGAAAGGCGAGTGTAACAAAAGACAAGTGTAATTTAGAGGTAGTAAGAACTCTGCCAACGTAGGTAACATCTTTAGTAAAGATCAAGCGAAGAATTACTCTTGCCCAGGTCTTCTCAAGGGAGAAGAAAGCCCAATATAAAATCTGCAGAGACGGCTCCACCATGGCCCTTGACAAGTCAACCATTTATTCGCTCCCTGGGGCCAAATCGTCTCTTCCGTGATCGTATAACTCGTCACGTAAAAATGAGTATTACGTCGGAATGATCGTTAACACATACGTAATAATGCTCATTTTTACGTGACGAGTTATACGATCACGGAAGAGACGATTTGGCCCCTGGTCTTTGATAGGTAGATAGGAGACCCCACAATGCCTAACTCTAGTATCCCAGAATAGGTGCCGGCTCAGTCCGAGAATGGATAATTTTTTCTCTAAATTTTGGTCGGCTAGTTTAAATAGCTGAATCTAATCTAGTCTCGCAATTATGATTTTTTGTTTATCAGACTTTTTTATGGATAAATCAAAGCTACGGCGAAAGATTATTTAAGGTAAAGGATTAAGCTGCCAAATGCATTGATATGAAGCTGCTTTTTTTTATGTGTGGAGAAGTACAGAAGTATTTCTATACAAATATGTAACGTTAGGACTCTAACGTGTAAAAATACCCCATCTCCGATTATAATTTATACACAAAATTACATATCTACACATACTTTAAATAGAATTGTCAGTCAATTTTGACCATTATTTGTAGAAACAATAAGTACTAGCGCATGCCTCCCCTAACTTATAAATTAAACGCATATGCTGTCTAACCCAGAATTCAATATAGTACATATGTACATACTTCTATGATGTAAGTATAGATCTACCTACTAAATAGAATACACTTAATGTGCTTTATCCTTTATTGACTAACATACATAATTGTGTAATCAATGGAAAATAAATCATTGGAACTCATGTCATTTTCTCTAATCTGTAACCAACTCCGTTATGGATGTTTGCTTTAAAAATATCTACAGAGGCAAACAAAATGTATCGCCCTACTCTTATTACATCAAACCGTTTTATTTAACTTGATACATGTAAGTAGATACACACATATATAGGTATACAACTCTGAGCAAGAGTACTCTCATTTTGTTTATCAGGCTAGCAGGTAAATTTATCTTGTGATAACGAGGGTGGATAATGAGCACGAACTATGTGGTTCTTCCATATGGTCTCCTGAAAGATGACTTTATTTTAAATATTCACTTCTATAGCCAAACGTTTTATTTGATAAGCAGATAATTATGTTAATTGGAATGGTGTACATGAAATATTTGCATGTTGTTTGGCAGCAAGGGAACATTTCCCGCATATCAAAAAATAGCAGCTGACTGCACACAGCAGCACACATCAAAATAGAAATCAATAAAATGCTGAATTTGATGTTTCTAGCGGATGCACATTTCAAATGGATTGTAGGAGAATCGTGTCGTGACATCGTTTGTGCTCTTTTCCTCTCGTATAAAACACCCTTAAAACCAATTGGAAACGAAGGACCGCACTTAGCTATTCTCCCATGCTCTCACTCCGTCTCTTCAATCTATCACTTTCAGCGCTTGCTCACGAGGTATATGCATACAGCATACATATATACACACACAAATGCAGCGTTTACACAACTCTTCTATACTTTGCTTATGGCTGGTGTTGGTGTACAAACCAATATCAAATATCAATTAAATTAATTAGCGAAATTAACAGATCCGATTGCACAAACCACTGACCCCGAATATGAACTGCCCCTCCCAAATTTTATTTACATACCAATGTGAGTGTCCTCGATGTGCTGGATCAAATCGCCCAAACTAGGAAATGTGATTCCGCAGCCATTGAATTTGCAGATGTTGATCAAAAACACGGCCATGTCCTCTTGACTATGACTGCGGAATCAATGCGGGACGGGACTTCGCTCCTCGTTCTCGCTCGCTCACTCGCTTCGCTGTGTCGATGTCGGTCGACCTGTCCTCCTCCTCCTCCACCTCTATTTATTACTGCTACTTTCCGCAGACAGCGGCTGTTCCAATCTCTACAGTCTACACCTCCACTCGAAGATGGCAACGAACACACAACACCCAAAAGTTATGCAATTCGCTTCTTCTCTTTCTAGGCAACGAAAACGACCGACACGACTGGTACGATTATTTCTGATAAATATATTTACAAAATGTCTGAAATTCTGTGGGACTCTGGCTCTGTGATGCGTGCTGTTGACTCAATCGCTATTACGACAAATTGCTGGGGAAGACGACGACGACGTCGACAGGAACGACGGCGGCGACATGATTAAAGATTTTCTTTTTCTGAAGTATATTGCGGGGGCTGCTTGCTTTGCTTTTGCTTAGTTGAACTGCTGATATGCCTGCTCTGCCTGTCTACTGCTGCGGTTAATGATTTGACTCCCCTCCATCACGAATCGCTACGCTATTAGCGAAACATTCTCCGTATATTTATGTGGTATTCCAGTTGAACCTAGTCTTTCAATGATTAATTGGATGGAGATTCCTTTTGCGGCGAAATACGGCTCAAAGTGTATTTCTTTGGACTAGAATAGACTGATTGGATTGGATTCCAGTGTTGATTACGCACTGACATCTATCATGTGATAGATTAAGTGCTTTGCCCAAAAACCAGAATATTGAAAAAACAGGTGACAGTTGGCATTGGAGACATTTTTTACAGTTGCGTTCGTAAACCAATACTTTTATGATGTCATCAAGATTTTTCTGCACTTATTTTTAATATTATTTTAATAAATAAAAAGACTACACATGCCCATGCCTGATTTCCTCCTTATTAAAGCCATATCGGAATGACTGAAATTCATAATAATGAATTTGAATACATTTTTTGGCTTCATGATCTGAGGTGTTTTGCCCTGTACGTTTGGTCTTCTAACGTTTGCGTAAAGATTTGAAAAGACCAAAAGTACCATCTAAAAGAGCACAGGAAGAAATGAGTTTGCAGCTGAAAGTATGCCAAGGAAATCGGCAAAAAAACCTATATCGCGTAGTTTTCCTTAGATACCTGGAGACGAATTGAGGAGCGAATACAAATCAAGCGGACCACGCTGAGAGTAAAAGCTATCTAGAGTCATAAAACAAATAAATAATAATAATAATGAGCTCATAAGATGCAGAAAACATTTTTCCATCGTTTTGAACCACATAGGCGAAATATAATCCGCAGTTAGAATAAGTTATCCGATGGCCAAAACTCCCGAAATCGTATTAGTTCCGCAGCGAAGATTTGATCACTGTCAAGATCAAAACACTCAAATTGAACTTAACGACAATTCGGTTGTATATCTCGCCAACTACAACAGCAGCATGACTTGCTTAATCATTTTAACTTGTTTTTTGTGTGGTTCTTGTTAACTTAAGCCTATTACACGTATAAAGTAATTATGGAACGGCAAAACACAACTTATTAAGATGCACAACTTATTAAGATGTACTTGATATGCAGATAGACCACTCTGTTTATCATGATCTCATATCTAAATTTTACATCAGCTGTTAATTTCAAAAATACTTTCAAAATGTAGATGTTCGGTATATTGTTCAACACCTGGAAAAAGAACTCTAAATGAATGGGTCGCTACCGAAACAAGAAGCAGACAATTAGTTGATATTGAAAGTGGTCTCACTTCGAGTGAGCTATCTTTGCCGTTCAAATTATCATTTACATTAGAATTGACCACACAAAATGTTTGTAAGTTATAATAAAATCACTACTAGAATTCCACTAAAGCAAAGTTTATTTAGATCTTCTCCTTTTTAGAGGAACTGTTCTACAAAATCAGCACAAAAGTTGAGCCACAATTCAACTTTATTCATAATGTTTCCACAAATCTATTCGAGAAAGTGGAAACGTGATCCATATTTTGCCGGTGGTCTTGGATAGTCGTCTGGCAAACCTGGTGTAGCATCCGCATAAACCTTCTTTTCCGGTTTTGGTGGTGGCGGCCGTTCAGTTGCATGGATCTATAAAGAAAGTACATTTTAAAAACCAGATAATATAAAACCCGAGACTTACCCTAGCCCTGGTGAAGTACCCGTATTCCGGCCTTTCGATTCCCATATTATCTAATATGCACTTATCTAATACACCTTGAGTTTTACGGCAGCTAAATTCAAAAATATAAGGCTTATAAGGTTTAGTCTTTTAATATTTTTTAATCTTACTGTCCAAACGCCATATTACCACTGCTCTTGTCTAGGCAAGTGGCATATTGCATGAATTCTTCATGGCATGTTTTCTTCACCTTTCGAAAGAAATCTAGAGCACAACTTGTTACGGCTTTACCCTCATTGATGCAAGCTCTTGGATCATCCAACTCTTGTCGACATAGCATAAACTCCTAAAAAGTAGATGAAACAAGAAAATTGTATTTCTATGTGTTGAGGTTAGGTAAATGCAATTTATTATATAACTTTAATGAATTTATTCATATTCTGAAATGGAAATGACTTTGATTTAAGCATTTCATTTTCTTACATTGTTTTGAAATTCACATTGTTTCCCCAAGTGAAATGACCCAGCTCTAAGGGCAGCCGAGGAAAGATTCAACTCCTGAACCGTCAGCTCCTCATCACTTGGTAGTTGGATGTCATTGGTGATAACCATGTTGACGAGCGAATTAAGCACAATCAATTAGGCCAAATGTTAATTTAATGGCTTTGCATTGAATTAAAACTTGCAATTATGAGAATTTTGCTTTTGACAAGTGAAAAATTAAATATTTTTTCACTGTTTTGACTACAAATTAATAAAGTGGGAGATTTTGACAAGTAAGTAATCGTCAAAATTTGATTGAAAGAATATGTTAAGGTGAAAATCCAAGGCTAATTCACCACTATCATAACTAAATCTTCAAACTGTAGAACTACATAAATTAAAGTGTGTTATATATTCCGTACGAATTGAAGGGACTTACAGTTTTTATTTCCGACTCCGAAGTGCAGATTTCATGCACTCGAGGGTTTGTTATTGCCTGCCGAGAAGTGGTGTTGCGGAATAACGTTTGGTTATTTTTGTTGACTCCTACCTGTGTCAGATATGTGGAAACAATGTTGACTCGAGTCAGTAAACATAAAGAAAATTTAAAGAATTATATAGAACATTTATATTCCAATTACAATCAGGTAGTACCAAGCATGATACAACTATACAAGATATTGGCAAGCGAATTTCCATTTTTAGCTGTCACAGAAGCGTAAGAACACTTAAATATTTCCCGCATTTTACTATAATTATAAAAACAAAAAAACTGAAATTAACAAATAGTCGTCCATAGAGATATGCCTTTGTGACGTTGGTGCGCAGAACGAAGAAAAAATGAACTGCGTGATGGCGATATGTATTTGTTTAGTTGTATCATGAATAGCAAGTATCTGATGACACTCAAGGTATTCATATAACTAGATAAACAATAGCCCAATCGAAATGGAATTAAAATCTTAGTTCAATTCCTTATTAGTTCTTATTGAACGCTTTCAGACGGCATTAATTTGTTAATACATACTCCGTAGTTTGGTCGTTTAGTTTAGCTGTGTACTTGCTTTTACCTGCTTTTCACATTTTTATTTGCTGCAAATATATTTGCACAAGTAAACTTGTGTTCATCGGGGCTTAGTGGTAAGTGCGTTGGACTTCTAAGTGAGAAGAATCAAAACCATCAAAGGTTTTCGTGGCACCATCTCTTCGCAGGCATGGCAAACTTGCAAGAATATAATAGGTATGTCATGAAAACGTTTCACAATTCGCTATTCGAAATCAGCAATACAAACAGTAGACACCTTCCATTTGTGCCAATAATATAACACGCACAACATAAATGGTTGTGAGGAGCTAGGTTTTGGCTCCATATGAGCTATCGCGCCAAATTATTGTATTTGTAAGTAAACTTGTATTCTATTGAATCGATTTACGCGTTTTATTACGTCTGATTCAAATAGGTTTTGGTAGGAAAAGTGCCGTCCGGTAAAAAGTTATTTCTACTGTTGTTTTTTGAAAAGAATTTTCTATCGAAGTTCAAATATATTTCTCGTGCTGTCGAAAACTATTAAATGAATCGGCTTTTGTTTTTCAATCTTAAAACTAGCATTCAAAAAATAAAGTGTTTTCGTAATTAATTTTGCACTGATTCCAGCGATATTCATCAATTATTGTGCATCGAAATTTAGCCCAGGTAAAGTAAAACTATAATACTAGATCGCTCTTTTCATCGGGCTTACATTGCATTTTAAATATATTTACGAGTTTCTTTTCAAATTAAAAGAATAGTAGTAAATAAAATGTATCAGATTTTCAGAACAGCGAAAAATCAATTTTTTTTGTGGTGCTCCGGCTTTCGGCATCAGCCGTACAGATTTTGATCTGTAGTGAGTAGAAGGCTCAAACTTGAGGGAGTGAAGAAACAAACCTATGTAATTTTGATTTTTTGTCAAGCTTAGGTTAAGGTTTATGAACTAAGGCTTAGAAGGCACAATATTTTATATTAATTTCCCTTAACATAAGGTTTTTCTAACCGACTTTTTGATGTGCGATGTTTCCTATCTTTTTTAACCAAATAATAACGTCGGTGGCCATTCCTGTAACTTCTTTGAAATCTCCAAAACTTCTAACATGAAAATTAATGGTGCATATAATAGTGAACGCGTATTAAATATGTGTTTAAAAAAAACTAAAATTTATTATATGAACAAAAAGATCAGTGCAATATAGCATTACAGTTTAAGAGATTTATAATAAATGTTTTTCACCATAATATCGATCGTTAAATCCACTCATCGAAAGTATTTATAACGAAATTCACCACATTAGCCGGCAGTGCTGCAATTTTCCATCCATTTTTACGTACCTTGTCCATTCACTATTCAATTCGGCACGTCAAGTCGTAGTCAACCACTGTTGTAAGGGTTCGTTCGATGTGAGTTCTTCTATACCAATGAAAAGTGTTAAATAATCATTTGAAGAGAGGAAAAATTGAAATCGATTAATTTTTCTCATGTAATATTCCCATCGGCTTATATATTAAGTGTCGTAAATTTCATTAAAACATTTTTTACGTGTCAAAAGTCATATTTTCTCTGAATTTCTTTGACAATTAAAAGAATTTTCTGTCTAAAGAAAAATTACATTCACGGAAAACTTTCTCAAAGTGTCTGTTCTATTGGCGGCCATTTTGTCTATTCTCCGGTCTTTCTGATTAAACTTTTCGTCTTTAACTAATTTTGATAAATGTACGGAATAGTGAATGTTTTTTTTTCAAGTCTTTATCATCTTTGGTTTACAGATTGTTGGAAATAGTAAAAAAAAAAAGTACTAAAGTTACGTAGCCTCTACGGAATGATAATAAGGAAGGTTACGTAACTACGACCACCGCTAAGATGAAAAAATAAATTCAATTTTTCAACTCTTCACTTAAACTTCAGTTGACTTTGTATCATCAAAGGAATACATTAAACTAATTTCTTTATCATTTTCAATTTCAGAGTTGTTGCGCTAGCTTATTAAATCCAAAAAAAAACTACATTCGAAGATGTTCGTGTCAACAGTATCCCGCATTGCTCCAATTGCCAGGAGTGCCGTAAGTTGTTGTTCCATTTATATATTCTACATATTTATTTTACATTGACTAAGAATAGATGAGAATAGGATTTGGTCTATAAAAAGTAGAACATTAATTACATAAGGAATTGATGCATGTACTCCATGGCGAGTGCTGTCAAGTTACATAATTTTAAGGTTAGAATGGATTTTCTTATTAGCGATTGGAATAGAGACTACCGTAATCAGCAATTAATTCACTTGCAAATCAAGTTAATTTATTTATCTAAAGAGACATAGAACAGTGTCCGTGGCCAACAGAAATAAAAAATTTAAGTGCAAAATGTTTGGTAATATGCGGTGCCAGCAATTGCCATGGCCATCAGTTGCCAGATCGGACATCATTCATTTAATATAGACAATGTTAAGAGCATTTCAATGTTTACAAGTTTTTCAAAAATAATATCACCAATATTTATTGATTGGCCACTCCCATTTTTACATCCCACAGGCTAGACAATTTTGAAGATGCATTTATAATGGATTTTTGTGTGCGATAGTATTAATGAAATTTCAAATTAACAATCGAATAGGGATCTTTCAAAGATCTAAAGTGAAATTAATTTCAATGCATGACTTGGGAAATCGAGAGCCGCGATTTCAGTGAGTTCAACGTTCAACATCATAATTTTCACTCAGCGCAAGCATTACATAACCTTAAAAGTGTCTGCAACAAACGGTTCTTTAGAACAATATCCGTGGCTAAACTTTTTCACGACGTTATATAACTAAAATACAATAGTTTCTATGAACTAATAAGGGTAGCGGATACCGCAAATTAACAAGGTTTACTTTTATCCTAAATATTCATTTAACATTTTACGCACAAAACTCCCCCTTGTGTAGAAAAATTGTTACGTCACACAAAAAAATGCGTTCGTGTGTACATAAAAACAAGCAGTTTATTCCCAAGCATGGCCAATAACTACATTTGCTCCACATCGTGAATCTTAATGGTTAGTAATTTTATTAATAAAGGACGCACTATAGGAGTTACTTAGTTTTGTGTTATTTTTCAGCTTAGTCAGTCCTCTCTAAAAAAAAAAAAACAATTATTTATTTCAGATGCTCGCTGGAACCAGGGCTTACTTGCGACCAATTAGCAGCGCAGTTATCACCCAAAGCCAAACCTTGGCTGCCCAGAACACAACCCCAGTTGCATTACTGCCACAAGTCAGGTCATTCCAGACCTCTCCAGTCACACGTGACATTGATTCGGCTGCCAAATTCATTGGTGCTGGCGCTGCAACAGTCGGTGTAGCTGGTTCCGGTCAGTATTGCCTTCCTTTATCCACCATCATCCTTTCATTTCAATTCCCTTTCACAAAATATTGATTGATTTCCAGTCAGTTGCAAACTAGCATCTGGGGCATCCATACGAGTATATGATTACTCTAAATTTGCCTCGGGAAGGTCTGAGATTTGGTCAAAAGCAAGTAACTATACCGTGTTGTTGGTACTGAAGTTTGCTTTTTATAATTTCCCAGCAGGAAACTTGTTTAATTAAAAGGCGAAGGGACAAGAAATTCTGCAGCTAAATCCAGTTGGACTGCATTGAGATCTTTCGTGACCAGCTTTTTAAGTGCAATATGCTCGCTGAGAAGAAAAGTGGACTTGATTCACTTGGATTCTTAGAACTCGATTCAGACTAATCTGTGACTGACTAGAAACACAATTTATTGTGATCGTCTTTCTCATTTCATATTTGTCCTCATTTCTATACATCATTCACTAATGCAACATATTTTTCTTATTATTGCAAAAAATGAAATCAATTTTCTCCTTAAATACAGGTGCCGGTATCGGAACAGTATTCGGTTCTCTCATCATCGGTTATGCCAGGAATCCATCCCTTAAACAACAGTTGTTCTCATACGCTATCTTGGGTTTCGCCCTTTCCGAAGCTATGGGTCTGTTCTGTCTTATGATGGCCTTCTTGTTGCTCTTCGCTTTCTAAAGTGTGTTCGTCGCCAGACATTCATCACTACCACCACCAACCTTATATTGTTTTTAAAAAACATCAAAATAATTGCAACATCAACTTACCAATCTTAAGTTCTAAAATCTTTAAAAACCGATGAAAAAGTGAAAGAGATACTGTCAACTCATCTCCAGGAGAAATGATTCGAAAAAGATCCAAGAATGACTAGAAATAACAATACAGTTCTTAATGGAAAAGTACAGATTAATAAGTATAAATAAAAAAACAAATTAAAAAACTGAAAAAAAAAAAAACCAAAATGTAAACTTTATTTTTATTTTGCTTTTGGTTGTTCGTTAGACTCTTCTTTTTTTTTTTTATCTTATAATTTTATTAAAACAAAAGTGCATTGAATTTTAATGTTTAAAGAAATGAAGTGACTCGCTCTCGCTCCTAAAAGAACGCTTTTCCGAATAAAAACAAAATAATGCATGTGTGTTTCGCAAAACATAAAAGTAAAACCTATTATATACTTATAACGATAAACGACGAGATGTAGTGTTAAAAAAAAGAAAAAATAATGAACTCTTACAACTTACGAATAATAAAAAGAAAAACAGTTTTTTCTGTATTTGATTTTTAAGTATTCGTTATTCCTTTCTCCTTCACTGTATGCATTTGTCTATAAAAAACAAAAAGGTGTTCGAATATTCAAATAAAAACGTAAAGAAAATGAAAGTTCTGAAAAAAAAACGGGTGTTATTTAATTGTCATAGTTCTTTTTGGAGCACGTGGTTAAATGGGAACTTGTACGGAAGTTGTAGTTGTTGATTAAACAAATTTGACAAGCGCTAATTAAACAATATTTTGGAATGCGATTGACGTAGATTCATTTTACGAAATTTTAGGAACAGAAACTGCAATGAAGAAAGTATGCATATGTAAGTATTGGCGAAAATTATAAAATGGATTAGTCATGTGATAATGACTACCAGCTGCCACGTGGTGTGTTATCATAAAAAAATACTTTCTACGCTGAAAATACGTTATCGATTTTCCGTTGCAAATATGCATGTTCTACTACATACAATGAAGCCGTTGACTTCTGTATCATGACATAACTTCTTTTTTTAATGGTAAATTTAACCCTTAAATTAGGAAATAGGAAGCAGACACTACACGGAAACAAATCGCTCGTAAAGTCATAATTAGGAACCATTTTCTTGTGATGTATTCATTAGAAATAGAGTTATTGGCATAAAAAAGATAATCAAATGCCAAGTGTGATGTAATTAATCATCTATCATCTGTTATTTAATCAATATCTGATTAAAAGAGTGGTATAAGGCTGTATGCAAGACAAGAAATGCTATATATAAATTCTTTGTTTACCAACTGTAAATTGATGTTTTTTTTTTTAATTGAAAAAAAAGTTCTATTTTTAATATGATGCAGTTTGATAGGTCTTTGCGTAGGAATACATAACTGTTCTTAGCATATTATGATAAAGGTTTTGTACCTATACAAATAATATTTCTCTTGAAAATCTAAAGTTAGTAGATAAACTGTTTTGTACTAACCTGTATCGGAGTCAATATTTTAGAGACTCTAATCAGATATAAGTCATAATTATAACTCCAATCGGGCAGATCATTTTAAACCAGCAGCTACGGGAGAGTTTGTTTTCGATGCCTGTTTGACTACGCTAGAAAAGCAACGGTGAAGATAAAATGCTAGGGTTTCCATGACTTTCTGCTAGAAACCCCGAAGATGGGTAATCATTAGGAAATTTCGAAATTAAATAATTAGAAGACAAATTTAGAAAATATGTAAACTGTAAATGTAAAGGGGCGAAATATGATTGGTAATCGAATGGCTGGCTTAATAGTTTATAAGTAAAGGTAATTAGGAGGTGGAACTGGTTCTTCAGAGGTTTTATTTAGAATTTCTTTGTGCTTTATCAATATATACAAGTATTGACTGCTCATTACATACATATATTTATCAGTGGGTCAAAGACTGGAATAATTTGAAGAATTGGTCAGATTTTTTCTTTTTATTGTGAGCCACTTTTACGTGCGATTAGTATTGATAATTCAAGTACTCTTAAATTGTTTCGCTTTATTCATTTGCATTTTTTTGATACCTATCTAAAAAAATTAGAATTTTGAAGCTGAACGCGCTCAATATTATAATTTGTCTTTAAACCGATTTGAACCTTGAACGCAGCCAACAAATGTCATTACGTTTTACGATGCGAAAAATTGACATGTGCACTGCGTTTGACTGGCTGCAAATATCGTAATAAAATCGCTTCACTTTAAAACACCTAATCGGATTTTAAAGTGTTCTTACACGTTGTACAAAACCAAAGGTGTTTCATTAACTTAACAACGATGACGGATGGGGAAAAAGTAGCCGAAGCTGTTGAGGCAATCACTCTAAACGGAGTCGAAGCCGATGATGATTTCGTGGATCCATGGAATGTGACCAGCAAAAGCGATTCTGGAATTGATTATGACAAACTTATTAGTAAGACTTCAACTTGACCATGCGTCATCTTTTGTAAGTAAATCCTTTGGTTTTCTTGCAGAACGTTTTGGCTCATCGAAAATCGACGAAGCTCTCATTGAGAAATTTGAGAAAGTTACAGGCAAACCTGCACATCACTTCCTTCGACGTGGCATATTCTTTTCCCACCGTGATCTTCATAACATTCTTAACTTAAAGGAACAAGGTAAACCTTTTTACCTGTACACTGGTCGTGGACCAAGCTCAGATTCGCTACATTTGGGTCATTTGATTCCATTTATTTTGACTAAGTAAGTTGTTCGAGCGGGAGTAGGATGTCGTTTTGTTTACAATTTATTCACATTTCTTGTGTTTTCGATTAGATGGCTTCAGGAAACATTTGATGTTCCATTGGTCATTCAGTTGACTGATGATGAAAAAGCGTTGTGGAAGGATTTGAAAATCGAGGATGCCATCAAACTGGCACGAGAGAATGCTAAGGATATAATTGCGATTGGATTTGATGTGAATAAGACGTTCATTTTTAATAATTTGGACTTTATGGGGTAAGTCACTGCATCTGAAAGACAGTTGATCTATCAGAATTTGATTAGTTTTTTCTAGTGGGTCTTAGTCATATATGCCCAACATCTGATGAAATAGGTTATCTTTATATCGTCATGCGTAGGAACATCCAAATAAAAGGAAGTAACTAAGTTATGATTTCTTTCAGAAAATGTCCAGCTATGTACAAAAATATTATTCGAATACAAAAATGTGTAACGTTCAATCAAGTGAAGGGAATTTTTGGGTTTGGAGACTCCGATATTATTGGAAAAATTGGTTTCCCTGCAGCGCAAGCGGCTCCTGCTCTTTCCACAACATTTCCGTTTATTTTTGGCGACAGAAAAGTCCCTGTACTCATTCCGTGCGCCATTGATCAAGATCCTTATTTTCGAATGACTCGCGATGTAGCACCACGCCTGGGATTCCCCAAATGTGCCCTCATACACTCAACTTTTTTCCCCTCACTGCAAGGGGCTAAGTCTAAAATGTCGGCAAGCGAACAGAATTCAACGCTCTCTCTTACTGATACTCCGAAGCAGATTAAAAACAAAATTAATAAATATGCGTTCTCGGGTGGACGTGCCACCGTGGAGGAGCATCGCAAGTTAGGTGGTGTACCCGATGTCGATGTCGCCTATCAGTTGCTGAAATTCTTCTTAGAAGACGACGCAACGTTAGAAGAGGTACGGCTCGCATATAGCAAGGGTGAAATGCTCACCGGAGAGATAAAGAAGTTGGCTATAGAGGTAAGTTTGATACTAACAACAGATCTAGGTTGAAGTGGCTGCCAGCTTTTGCCAGCACATTGAGACCAGTAATAGGTCGATTGTGATATACAACAGTTCTTAAACACATTACTAATTCGATGCATTTACAGACCATCACGCCGATTGTGCAAGAACATCAAGCTAGAAGAAAAGACGTCACAGATGAAGTATTGGACCAGTTCCTAGCGATTAGGCCACTTAAATTAAGTAGTTAAGCAGTTTGCTGTGAGCAGAATTATAAGCCGGTTACTTATTACGTTTGCACTGAGAAGCCGTAAAGCTTTTAAACTATGAATGCTTGCATTTTTTTTCACGAAGTTATATTGTTTTCTTTCATTTAACTTAATTACTATTTATAAATCCTGTATTGTAACGTAAGAAATTGTGTGGATGCTGCTGATTAATGTTTTCTTTAATTTGTTTTTTTTTTTTTTTTAATAAAAGCTTTTCAAATGTAATATTTATTGTTCTGAGTGAAATACCACAAGACTCCAGATTGTGTAACTGCGTCAGCCGTGTATGTTTTTAAAACCTATTTCTAATTTGCCTTAACGACCAACAGAAATTACAGCGACTGCCATCTTTTGGTGTTGCTCTATAGACTACTGATTCTGCCAGATCTACTGTATGGCGCTAAATAATGCACGGTTAGTATACAAATGTTTTGTCGGATATTCGGTGCTCATATTTGTGAAGAGGGCTGGTAGAAGAGAATGTACTCTGAGATGTAGCTCGAAGGTAAAAATCACGTCGACTACATTGGCTCGGGCGAATGCAAAAAATGCTCCAGCTAAGAGAATTTTCAAACCGCAGGGCCCTTACTCTGTATTGCGATTCTAAAGTTCGGATCGTTCGAAAGCGGAAATTTTGTATGAACAATTTGAAACGCAATTCAAAAAATCTATACAAAATTTCCTCTTTCGAACGATCCGAACTTTAGAATCGCAATACAGAGTAGGGGTCCAGGCCTCAGGTTCGAGACGACCAGTTAACAGAAACTTTCTGATAACCAACATTGTCTAAGCTGGCTGGAGACGCTTGTTGGTTGAGGCCCAGGTCCGCCCCGGACTGTAGCGCCACCTTAAGTAAGTAACATTGGCTAAAAAGATTGCGCAAGTACAGTATATCAGATGAAAGGTTACAGGACTTCTTCATCTTTGAGTGTACTGGAGTAAACATAGCCTTGAGAAAACCCCTCCGCGTCGTTCAGCATTTTAACTGCCTCTGAGGTGGGTGGTATCAGAACAAACCAAGGTTGCAATTGGGATAGCAAAATTCAATGCGTTACTTTAGATACTGAGCTACATTACTTTTAAAATATGTACTGCAGACTTCCGTCATCTTTGATCTCCGGGCATGATCCTTGCAGACCAATGATATTCTTATCCGCCTCAAACCTGGGAAGACACACGCCTCAGATATAAATGCAAACTACTTGTAATAAGGATAAAGTCTTAACCTTACATACCACACACGAACACCGCATAATACCTTAAGTACCTTTAAACGGAAATAATTTGAATCATATAAAAGAACTTGAATGTAAACACTACCTGTGTTGACAACACCTTCATTAACAAGAAGAGCAAACATACTCCTATTCCCTATCTTGTTTCAATTGTGGTAGCTCGGGACTCTTGAGTACATAAAGTACATATCTCTTTGACCGACAAACAGAGTATCTGATCGATTCGTAACGATGCACCAAGTATAATACAATGGATGTCTCGTTATGTCCAATTCCAAGCGGCATTGAATTTGTTTGCATTGTCACACAAAGAACATTTGTTTGTACATATAGGATAGGAAACACTAGATGAATGATGGATCAGAGTGGCGGCAGAGATGAAGTGATGACTACCTGAACTTCGAATGGAGAGTATTACAATGATGGCTTATGGCACGAGTTTGACTTAGGGCATTAAGATTAATAATGAATTTATGTACATATGAGTGTATATCAAGTTTCAAATTTATTTAGACTGGGCAGTAGCTTACTATTACGTTTTAATCAAAATATACATACATACTAATAATATTTTATAATAATAACATGCATTACCAGTTTTTTACCAATTTTCCGTTCCGAATTATCAAGCCGGCTAAACATTCCCAGGATTTATAAAATGTCAATGCATATCTACAACAGATTAAAGAAAAAGGTACTTATAAACAATAAATAAATAGGTATCCATACAATGCACATTTCCGAGTCAGTCAGTCAGACTGCGTATTAGGCAGTCTTGAAAACTAAAAAAGAAAAAAAAAAGAGCGGCTCATTAGTTGCGCTCTGCGCTTTAGGATATTACGATCCAGGGTTCGAGTCTTATATTATTCTTATGTTCAATAAGAACTCCATACCTTTTCCGATTGGCAGATATTTTTTCCAGTATATGACTCTGGCTTTGGATTCTCAAATAAGGCAGGTTTAATGAAGTATCGCAAAGGAATCAATCCTAAGCATGGTCAGGAAAAGCTACAAATTTACCTAAAATTACCCAACTATTAAGCTTCGTTTTTTTAAACAATTTCAGATCAATCACCAATTATCTGAGGATTATCACTTTGATAGCTTTTGCAGAATTCCCCTAAGCATGTCTGCCTGGAATGTAATATCCAGTTATGATGTTTGAGCTTTAAGATGCAATATATTTCCTAGCCGCCGAGTTGAGTTGAAAGTAGGCTTAAAATGTAGGTAAAATGGTTTCTGAGCTGCAATAGTCCAGTGGACCTGTGTGGTCTGGCTTGAACTACAGCTTAACATTTTTTGGGATGTCGCTGTGACCTACTATGAAGCAGCGGGCAAGGAAGTACTGATCACCAATTACTAATCAAGGAGAAGCAAATATTTTAATTCCCACAAATACCTCTGCGATGAATAGACATATTTAGTAGTTGCAGAACATATCTGCAGCTGAAAATCGAATCTATGTTTTCTCGCTTAACAATAAAACGGACTATCCCACCACGTCACGGCATCACTTACAGTTGATACTGAGGTTGTAAAGACATCACTTTTAAACGGTTATTAGATAAAAGAAACTAACATTCAATAAATACAAGAAGAACACTTTGATCTTAGTGATCTTAGTGTAACTTATTGATTTTTAAAGACTCTTCTTAAAATGTTTCCACTCTTATTCTTACAGCTTCCGTGTTATTTGATCATAAATAGAACAGAAACTAAACTAGTGAATCAAGGTCCAATTGCACAATTTCATGATTCTAAGAATATTTCTTACGTTTACTGACAAAGATCGCATTAAACTTAATTGTGCCTAGCAAAACATAGTTTTACCAATAAATGTCGTACACTCCAGCTCTCTCTCATATGTCTACGCTCCGCAAACCAGGTGCTCCAAATCAACAGCGGTTCAGAAATAAGCAGTACTCCCCCTAAGCCTTATTTCCAGCGATTATTAATAAAGGAAAACACTTGTGTCTGCGATAAGCTGGCATAAAAAATACAAAACAATTAAAATTAAAGTATTTAGCTCGCGCTCATTTTTTTGATCTCCGGAGAGAATAAGCGAGGGAGGCAAACCATTTGGATGTGATGTTGCTTCTGTATTTGTTTGCTGTCAAGAGAGCAAATCAATCAAGAGACCGCCCCAAAGTCCCTAACTCACCGGCATAAGTAAATATGGCAGGTACCCTTGCCTCGTACCTCATACGTGATGTAGGTTCGATTTCTAGGTGTCGGCGGAGTCAATTTTCTTCTCAGTCTGTGAATGTGATCTACACGGAATGATCGGTAGTTAATCTTTATCGGGAATCGGGTGCATTTCGGTTTTATATGAGTGGCAGTCCTTTGAAGTGAATTAAAGTGTAATCAAGAATGAATTCAGAATTGCAACGCGTTGAGACCTGCTGCAATTCCGATTGCCCATCCGAAGACGAGCGTGGCGATGACAATCGAATAATTTTAGAAATCGGTGTAAATGTGCCTTATTCAGGTGGATCAGTTGCAATTGCACAGCCAGTAGCCGTACCTTACCCACCGGATATGCATTTTGCTCCAAGTGGTGCTTATCACTCATCTTTCCCGTACCTGCAATCGCATCCGTGTGCAATGAATATTCCACAGACTGTGTGCAACTGGTCCATGCCGGATGTCGTGCCGCCACCGCTTTATTCGCATTATTCCAATATACGAGAGCATACTATCGTTAAGGAGGAGAATCCTTCGTGGAGGGAAAGGGCTTTGCAATTAGAGAAAGGTGAGGAACACTGTGAGTTTAGTTTCAACACTTTTTTTTTTTTTTTTATAAAATAAAAGAAAATGTGAGCGGCTATGAACATAGTATTTACACAGCTGTTAATATATGTTGTTGTGTATCTGTTTTAAGTTGAATAATATTTGTAATTGTACTGTTAGTGATCTAGGCACAGGAACGTCATGCTATTTTTTTAAATCCAGCGCATGGAATTTGAATTTTTCACACTTGTTTTTTGATACAAACAAAAAATCGGTTTTGCGGGAATCGCTTCCACTTCTCATCCTTTAAAATAAAGAAATGTCTGCTCATGCCTACAAATTTATCCGTTGTTTGAAAGTTAAGTACATATTATGTTCCCTGTTTATCGAACTTACTTAACGGACATCCTTCTATCCTCTTCGATTCCGGGAACGCTGCTTCCAGTCCTCCAGACCAATCATTCTGGAATCCGCGATAGCTCGGCCCTTAAAATGAAGGTTTGTTCTTTTTCGTCGTCCCGAACCTGGGGGCTGTATTACATAAGTTTTCATGGATCCATTGTGTTCCCGGTTATGAGATTTTTATACGTTCTAGCCTATGTAAAACGTGCTACGGCTAGCTAGTTTCTTCTGTTTGTCGGTTTTGGTTTTTACTTGAATTTACGTAACAACGCCCCTAGACTGTGATCCTATGCACGTTTATATTAAGAATTAATTCATCATCTTCTGAAGCTTTGAATGCATAAAATCGATTAAATGACGACGGGCTCTTTTAGGAAGATTGTTGTTTTTTCTGTACCGAATATTATTTTTCTTCTGCGATCTTAATATTTTGTCCTATACGCACTCTTTGTCTCTCCATAGGTTCTTAAATGGTGGTTGGTAGTGTGTGGTTTCGACTTTATAGCCCTTTGATGATGGTGTCATACTGGATCCATTGATTATTGGCATTTGTGGATTCTAATATCAGTACGCCGGTAAGTTTTGACGTCCAATGTTGAATTCTTCAGGATCAAAGATAATACTTGGTATGCCCTCGATAATTTTCTGTCAATTTACTTTGAAATGCATTAGTGCGCATACGGACGTACTTAGTTTATCCACTAACCATATAATTTTGTCAATCGCGATTAACTCCGACATTGATGTAAACATTGACAGCAACCTGGGGTGCAAAAAACCAACCACCGTGCGATAGTCTGATTTCCCAGCAGACTCTTCTTCTACAGATAGTACCTGAAGATATCAAGCCTGAGAGAATCGCAATATACAATCCATCTGACTGCTCCCCGCAATGACCGAATTGTTTATTGTTGTTTTGGATCATATCCATTCAATTGTGTTTGCAGAGCCAGCAATGTGTTGATGTTCATTTGCT
Source organism: Criorhina ranunculi (assembly GCA_951813785.1). Taxonomy (NCBI): domain Eukaryota; kingdom Metazoa; phylum Arthropoda; class Insecta; order Diptera; family Syrphidae; genus Criorhina; species Criorhina ranunculi. Next base: position 18,116,986 of record OX638381.1, read on the forward strand.
CTATGCGCCTAATCACTGTCCGATTATAGAGTCTTGTTAGGACTGTTCTTCACTATCACACGATCCTTTTTCAAGTGCTATTAGGCGTGTAGAGGGTAGTAGACTCATATCTCGGCTTGTCCCAGAGTGAGGTGGCCGGATTAATTCTGTTCTGTTCTCTGGTACCTTCTTCTAGAAAATTAATTAGGTTAAAATAACTTGTTTAACTTAATTTTTTATTTATATACGATTTTAAAAAACTGTCGGAACTGTAGACTACAAAAAAACAGCATGCGATCGTGAGCGTACGAGAATGCGTGATATGAACAGAGCTTTTGATCTTCTTCGTCTTAAGCTTCCAATTTCCAAACCAAGTGGGAAAAAATATTCAAAAATTGAAACGTTAAGGTAAATATAATTCATAAAAATAAATCATATAAAACTTCGTTTTTTTTTTTCAATAGAATTGCAATCGGCTATATTCGTCATCTTCAGGAGTACTTAAAAAAGCCACCAGAGATACTTCCATCATCACCGGGTAACTCTACGTCCGGCTTTAGGTATACAGACATTAATCCAACATGCTCGTATGAGTCTCAAGACTCTGCTAGATCATGGCAAGAGAGTGCTCCAACTTATGAGGTAAACAACTCACCAGGGTATAATTTGGAAAAGTCATGGGATTGAGATTCTTGTGTTACAGTTTTGTTTTGTGTTAATAAAATAAAGTGCTGATGCCAAAGAAGGGATTCGGTGTTTATAAATGTTTCAATATTTCCAAATTATGAAGAACACTTCAAGCCTCTCATACTTAGGCACATCCAACAAGAAAGCAAATTCTATTAAATGCTGTATAAAGTCCGGGGAATTGATGAGAAGTCTAAGGGATAGGAACGTTTGCTTTGTATGGTTCTAACTTATTAGATATATATATCAAATGTTAGGAAACAAATCAATTCAAAAGAGAAATGCAACTACGAAGCGAACCATAATACAGTTTCTGACCAAATAGGGACAGATGTCTCAAATTATAATAAGTAACTTAGGAGGTTTATAATGATCCCCATTGGACGGATAAAACCTTAATTAACAAGTGTCACTAGTTTTATATTTAATAGAATAAATTGAGGATAACCTTAGTCCCCGTCGCCACCAAAAAAATCGTGGAAGAGGAAGAAAAAAATAAATAATATATGAATATGTTTATTTAAAGAAAAAGCAACCATCTGCATAAGTACGTGTATCAGACACTTTTTATGAATCCTCTACATGACAAATGTCAGTGTAAAGTAGACCTTACACGGTCATGCTCATGCCGATAATAATCGTGTATGTGTGGATTGATGCTAGCCCTTACACAGCTCAATCAAATCGTCAAATTTTCATTTTTTCGAGTTTTCGTGGTGTTCGGATGTACGCTGAATGAAGCGGATGAGAATGCATTGCATTATTTTTTTTGTAAAACTTCATACTGTTTCAACTTTTTGTTTCGGTACCTGCAATCTTTCATTTTCACATTCCATGAACTCAGTATTAAACGATAAGTTCCAATGAATTCCATTAAAAATGCCCGATTTTCATCGTCCTTCAACTATCCGCTAGCGACAGACATGTTTCCTCTTCCACGACACAACGCACAATGAAGTAATTTAGGTCAATCCAACCCTTTCACACATCATGCAGCATTACGCTGCATGACGAAAATCAAAAGTGATTTGATTTTCATCATGCAGAATTCACCAAATCTGTGTGACGCATACAGATACATTTTCAAAAACACATGTAAGTATTTGACGCATGTCGCATGACCGTATAAGGTCTACTTAAAACCTTTCTGTAGCAGATTGCTTCTTGCCATGGAATTTAATTTTCTTATGATGAATTTGAGTCCACGCTGTGGAATATACAAAGGCAAAAGAAGGGTATACCAGCCCCTAAGAATTTGGTTCTGGAATTCTGACAGTATTTTATTTATCGTCTACAATGCAAATGGTGTCGTTATAATAGAAGAATACCACGTAATATAATGAAAGTCATAAAAAAGGCGAGAAAAAATGCACAAACATGTTGCTTCTACTCGACAACGCATCAGTCTATAAGAGAAATGTGGTAAAGGTAGCCCTTCTACCCTTCAAGCTGAATCTATTACCCAATGATTATTATGTTTTGAAATTTGAAAAGGGCATTGAGAAGAAACAAATTTACAATGTACAGATGGAGGAAGCAGTTTCAGTCCACGTACGACGAAAATGGAAGTATCCAGTTATTTTTAAAACATTCCAAGAATTGTTGGACCTTTAGGAGAGTAAACAATTCCAAAGCACATTATAACTAAATACATATTAGCTGAAAAGAACAGGCTTGGTTTTTATTAGTTCATCCCATTGCAAATTTACTGTATTACTTGTGTTAATAATGTTTGGTTCCTTTTTATTCCAGCACACTTTTGTATTTTTTCACTTAAATCCAACAAATAATTTTTGTTATTTTTTAAATTTGTTTTTGAATTTTGAACGCAACAGTCAATTCACATAATGGCTGCCGGTGATATAATCGGCTGACATCTACTTGTCAAAACTAAAAATGAACTCCCACCATATTGAAAATCCGTCTCACATCCACTGAACTGTAATACAAAAGAAAACTCAACGAAAAATCCCAGGCGGCGAAACTGTCACTTCGTTTGCTCACAAAAAAGAAAAAAAAATTGTTCTCTCTTTATCTGTCAAATAAACATGAACATGAAGCTGAACGCTGCATGAAATAACTGCGATGCGCGACTTTTGATTTCCATCTGAGCGAGTAATCAAATCAATTGATGTTATTGGAGTTGTATTCTCGTCAGGGTTATCTCTTCGCCGTCGATTGTTATTGGAAAACAAATTTTTATCAATAAAACATTCAAGAAAATTAAGTAAACTCATCAGAAATTGATACTTTATGTCGGAGTTCATCTGAGTTGTGTGTGAGTTCAGAGTAGTGCATAAACTCATTTTAATAAAATTGTTCCAATTCACGAAAAAATTAAAACAATTCGGTGAGAGTTAAAGCTTTTCTAACCGCGAGTGTTAAGAGCCAGAATAAGGCAGAACTTGTAAAGTACAATAAATAAATCATCAGAAATCATTTGTACATATTCGGACATTTTTCTTCGCCCTTGTTGCAGTAAGAGTTCATGCCCAGGACCAGTCCATTAACCGGATATTTTTTTGAGTGGTATTCTGTGAGTGGTTTCTCATTGTTTTTCTTTTTGTTGTTATACTCTCCCTACTTGTGTCAAGGAGCATTTTGTGTGTATATCAGTGCCAATTGTGTACAAAATTGCAATTCGCGATAAAAGGCAAAGGAGTACACAGAGGAATACACAGCGTAGTATGCAAGGCAAAAGTAATCATTCCCTCAGGTTTTTGTCGATTTTCAGGGAGCTCTTTTAGGGACTAATTCATAAATATATAATATAATCACTCTTTGACTCTTAGCTACACTATCGGGCTATTAGTAAGTGTGGTTACAGCGAAATGTAAGTGCTTATAAGTAAAATCAGGAATCCTCCCCGATTGGCAGCGAAAACTTTTAAAATAGTAGTAAAATTCCGGAATTTACTTTACAGTATTGCCAATGATTAAGGAAATCTGCTACTAAAAGTAAAAAAATTGGTTACCACTACCTTCAATATTTTACAACCGACAGCACTGTCGGTGGCTTTAGTTAACTTGAGTTAAAACCTACAAAAAGTAACTCAAATGATATAGGTAAACATGCTCGTGCTAAGATAAAAATAAACTTTATAAGCCTCTTATTAAGGATCGGTTTGTTTTTTGTTTGAGTGGTATTATTATTCTTATTTTTCTTTTCGGATATTCTAAATATGTACCTAAGAGAATTTCAAAAAATCCATCGTTATCAATTTATTAAAGTTCACTTATAATCTAAATTGTTTTCAGATTATGATTACTTTAAGACCGAGCTTTTAATAGTTCCTTTTTGGATCATAAGTGGCGCTGTTAGATGGTTTATCAACTTAAAACAATTGTAGCTCCATCATGGCATTTTTTTTGTATAAGTTATTTGTATTTATATGTATAGACAGTAGGTTTAACATTATTAGTTAAACCGCGAAAGAGAGTGATGAGTTACGCATCGTAGTTGAACTATCCAATAAAAGGTCATGATGTGATGTGATAGCAGAACTGTTAAAATTTGTTCATATTCGGTAGCCCGTTGGATATTTTCTATTATTTAGAGTTTTTACCAATATTGTTTTGGTATAGATTTAATGGATTTTGTTCTACATCTCTCGAAGTGTTTCCTTATGCATATCCTTGGAGGTGATATTGTGCTATTCTGTTCCAAAAAGTCACATTAATGCTCAATTGGATTGAGATCAGTGGATTGAGGTGTTATGCGCAACTGTTTCAGTGCGTTGTAAAGCAACCAACAAGCTTGCAATGTGTTTCGTGGCATTACCATTTGGCATAGATTGGCAACCCTTTGAGAGCATAATATTGCTTCTGAGGCCGCCCTTGGCAGCCGGCAATAAGAACTGTAGGTCTCTTCCATTCTTACGAGATGTTCTATTTCTCGTATCATGTTTTGCATTTGCAATTGAAGGGAATGCATTTTTCCAACTCTTTCATCGCTTTCGCGACACGTTTTTTTTCTTTCCATAACCTTATTTCAAGTATGTAATTATTTGTTCGCCGAAAGATCCAGATTGTTTCGAGAAAATGTTTGTCGTTGTATTTTGGCTATTTATCTTTAGAGTAGGTCAAGCCATGGGGAGATTATGTCGCAGAGAAATGTGGACAAACACACAAATTTTGTTGAAAAGAACAAATAAGTGAACGTTTATTATGGCTGCGTTAGTCGTAACGATATCAAGGACCAATATTTCAGTATAAGGAATAAAAAGGCAGTGTGAGCTATTCCCAGCAGGGTGGTGTCAATACTTTTATTTATTTTCTGTTATATGTTATAGAAAAAATGTGACTATTGCTTTCACTCATGATGGCGTCTTTGCATTGCAAGTACATTCTCTTTTTTTTTTTATAATAAGCGTAAGCTAAATTGAATTGAAAGTACTTAAAAGGAATAACAATTACAAGTCCTGGCTCTGATCTATGAAATTCCTTAAGTAGAAATAATACCAAGGGATTTGTACACTTGTTTCGCTTTCTTTTGCAGAGTAAATTGGACAGTTGTCCTAGTCATGTTTGGCGACTAGTTCAATGTCACGGTGCAATGTATAAAAGTAGAAGGTCTAGAAATTCAGAATAAACCCACACATCATACGTTAGAAACAAGTATACCTGCATTATTTATTTCTTCCAATCGTACCTACTCATTTCAAATTAAATCATACAGTTTACAACTAAAATCGATTTTTTTTTTTAATTTCTAAATTTGAAAATTCCATTTATCTCCCACAGTGGCTACAGGACGGCGGCAACACTCTAGGCACAACCTACATAGAGACTAGGCAGCTGCTCAGCTCCATCAGACGTCTCCATCTCCAATCGCAATCGCAAACACCGCAGTCGAATTTAGTTGTCTGCGAAGAGCGAAGAAAAGTGTACGGAGCAATGGCAAGTGGAAAATGTATCTACCACATTCGTATCTATAAATAAACGAAAACTGTTTATTATTTTCACAAGTGAGGGAAATCAGTGATTAGTGAGCATTGGCAGCCCTAAGTGAGATTTAATTGTGTTTATATCTTAGCGCTCTCCCCCAAATCCGAACCGGGAGCAACTCTACTCTGAAAAAGCGCAAAAGAGAGAAAAAAGGGCGGTGTCGTCGTTGTGTTGTGTCTTCTTTTCGTTTTTCATCTCTACGGTGTATTTTCTTTGCGCGAATTTTTATCGAGTGAAGAAGGAAAACCAAACAAAGAGTGAAGTGCATAAGTTGTTCGCGTTGTTGGTCTCGTTTTGTTTGTCTTTTTTTTTTATTTTTTTTTACTCTACCCACTAGTGCAGAAGAAAAAATGCAATTTGCTGTGAAAAATCTGAAAAATCGAAAAAATCGGAAAACCCTCTCATCGCAAACACCCGCGTATGTGTTGGTGTAGTGTATTTTTGTGTATGCAGTGAGGAAAAGTTCGCTGCTAATTTGCAATTAATTTGTTTATTTTTTGCTTTTTGTTTATTGTGTGTCAAAAGAAAGGAAATAAATAAAAAATCAATTTAAATGCGTCTCTCAACAAATACGACTCCATCGAGTATGGCTGACAAATCGGCGAAATTGGAAAAGCTATCGTCTTCGGGAAATATGACTGTCAGTGGCAGCAACACGGGAGGAGGTAGCGGTGGGGGTAGCGGAAAACCGGTACCAATGAAGCTGTTCGCTGCCTGGGAAGTGGATCGTACCCCGCCAAATTGCATACCAAGGTAAGTCCTTTCTTTTTGTATTAAAAAAAAAAAATTGCTCTGTCATTTGAACATATCATCACTGGCAAGAGGAAAAGGCGAATATGAACATGAATATGATTTTTTTTCGCGCAGAAGAGATACAGATGAAGCGGGGTGAATTTTCACACCCTCACCCCGAGCCACAGATTTAGGCTATTTTTAGAAACCTTTCCGAATATTTAATTGTTACTTCAGAATAAAAACAAACATCCAGCTTCTGGGCTATATGCGGTGAAAATCGTTTCCGGCGTTGTTTCGATTTTTAAATTCAGACGCATATGAATCTTTGTCGAGAGTCTTGTGCAGAATTTGGTTCGTATCCGCAGATTGTTGCTGCTGCCACTTGGAGTGGATATTTGCATCTGCGCTTGTACAGTAATTGCAGCAAAGTATCTGTTTTTTTATTTCCCATTCATCGTTTTGTGCATTGATTTGTAAATCCCTTGTTCGGGCTCAAATACTCTGACACACACCACACCCCGAAAATGGAATGTGAAACGAAAATTCGGATGCCACTTGTATCCAGATTGCAGTTGGGATAGGGAGTCGAATACCCTGGAAGGGCGACGATCAGCCACTGCGCAATAAATAATTAATAGATCCATTCTTTTTACATTACTTTTATGTTGCTGCCGTTAACAAATTGGACAATAATTTATTCGTTATGAAATTCTGGGTGAATGATTAATGTAACATCGTTTTTGCTTGTTTATTATGTGTGTTGGTTCAAAATGTCACCTGTAATTGGCACTTAATGCGATCTACAGCTGTTGACAGGCGAGTGTGTGTGTTTTTTTTTACACTGGTTGCATTATTTAATGACTCTCCAATTAATTGACAGGCGATACTTGTGAATGTAATTTTAGGGTGGTATCGCATCGGCGATTGATATTTATTAAAAAAAGGTTATGGTATTCAAATTAATTTCACCAATTGGCTAGAATGTGACATCCACTTCTGTTTGGTGTTTGCATCGACATTTAAACGGATGGTCATACGTTCGAATCATGTGATGTTCATTGATCATTGGCCTTAGAGATTGTATGTCGAATTCTATTAAGTGTACAGCTAACAAATTAACAAGTGAAGAGGAAGGATGACAGACTTACTTGCTTTCTGAGATAAAGCTAGGCCGGTCCTTAACTGTTCGCCTCCAGTTGAGCACTCTTAAGTTGTTTGAGATCGTCTTCTACCAACTTGTGCACGTCATCTACCGTCATGTACCTCCGGTTTAGGTTGAAAGTCTCTGCGGGATGGAGCGTATCCTAGCCATCTGTAATATCCAATACTAGGTCAATGTTCCAAAACAGCTCGTGCAGTTCGTTGTTGAATCTCTTCCTCCAAATCCCATTAACACATACTATGTAGGAAAGAATGCCTTCATAGATTTTCCTTTATTGTTCGGGATAGGGTCGCACTTCCTACAATGCTACCTCCCTAGCCCAAGGAAACAGCGATTGGCAAAAACTATTCTTCATTTAATTTTAAATGAAATGGCTATGTTAGAAGTGATAGCAGAGCCAAGGTAGACAAGGTCCCGAAATACTTTGAAGTTTAAGCTGTCCCTTTTGGTTAGCATCACTGACAATAGGTAAGCATGAATTAAGTAACATGAATACTATGTTCACAAATCATGTGTATGTTTCCGCAGAGCGACGAAACTGATAGCAGGACACATCAATCTGAAGACAGTCATTCAGACTAGGCATAACATCTGTACCAAATGCTTGTGTAGGAAGGAACTCTTAGACCGATTCCTTTGTCAATATTCAGTAACATCGAGATTGTGAAATGCCCAAATGAAGGGATGGTAAAGAACGAAAAGCTCATCATCTCTAAACATCCAACCGATCCACAAGGGTGCCAAGAATATGTGGTCTATGTAGGTATTAATCCTAACACAGGGCTTCTGCCTATGTTAAGGTTTTATAATACATATGTAGTTCGATTGGAAGGTGTGTTTAAATTTGTTTATTCTAGTAAATCCATTAGCTGAATAGACTGTCTGAAGTTTGTGCCTTCCAACAATAGATAGAAAAAATTACACGACTGTTTCCGAATTGTGTAATATTATTGTCTTTTAAATAGTTCTTACCGTGTGCGCCTAGTGCTTAAATTATCTTTGAGCATGCGGCATGATCAACAGACGAACGTCCTTACTTATTTAATCTACAACCGTGTGAGCACGGTCGAACTGCAGGTTTCGTTGAGGCGCATATAAATTAAATAAGTGAATTCCACTGCATAAAATGTTTTGCAACTAGATTAACTTCGCTATAAAACCAGTCCCCTATCGCGACATATAATGTCACAGAATGCGTCATGAAGCTAAAATTATAAAGCAGACCACGAATTTTATTATTAATTTAGCAATCTTGTTTTGGCTTCTGTGTGGACATTATTTTGACAGTCGGTGCTACCGTGGTGATATTACAGAAGGAGTTCCATGTTTCATGGCTTGAAATTCTATTTGCTCTTAAATGAAATTTCCTACACCGATACAAAAACGAGGTACATATATGTATATTTATTTTATTAAAAGTTCTAACCAGTTTTCCTATAGCTGTCAACTTTCACGATCTTCTGTCCCGTAAAGCTTCATGGGCGGGGTTTATCTTATTGGACCATTTGATGCGGGAAAAATATAAAATACCCATATGCGACAGCAAGTAGTCCAATTCTCCGCCAAGGAAGTAAAGGAAAAATAACGCTGAACACCTGCAGGAACTTAGGCTTACGAAAAGCCTAATGTATATTTCTACATCTACAAATCGAAGATGCGGAAACCTCTATTCCGCATCTTACTCTAGGAGTATCGAGATTGTTCAACATCAGTTCTCTTAGTCGGTTCCGAAACATTCTAAGCAGATTTTGCCAAGCGTAGATGGGACGGACAAATCTTTTCTGTTCCTTCTCCAATCATCCTTTTGTAGACTTTCGTGACGGCAAAAGATCTGTAGACGCTCTATATATGTACATCTACGGGAACGAATTCTTCTTTATTATCATTTGCATTTCAATGACAATGCATCTGAGTTGACATTGGTGTGAACTTGAAGAACAATTATCAGGTTTTACAAGGACATTAGAATTTAATAAATAAATAAGATGTTGCAAAACAAAACAACTTTTAAAACCAACCGGAAAAACAATACATAATGCCAGTGGCATTCGTTCGTGCCCCACGCAACCCAACACCGTCTAAAGACACACATAACTTTAGCGATTATAAATAATTAAATAGTTGAACAACTTTTAATACATTCTTTGCGAACCCGCTGTCTTTTATTACTCGAAACTGTTTACGAGCTATAAAACCAAAACAGTACGTCCACAGATAGTACAATCTGTGTTTAAGAGAAAATTTAATTCTTATAGTTCACAAGATACATAAATTGAATATTTCGAGATTCACTCGTTCCCAGTTGGAAGTCGGTGGTAGCTAGCCCCATTGTATACGCTGCACTGTACAAAACAAAAGGCAACATTAGCGCCATTTTAATTATCAATTAGAGTGGTCCTGCAAGTAGTACAAGTTAGCTGTGAGCTGCGACTGTCCTATGTAGACAATTAGGTACCCGTCTTGCTAACGGCAGTTTGTATCTTACTTGGAGTTCGCGTTCAGCCACCCGGCTACACGTAAATTTGTTGTCGACGACGTGCCATTGGCGTGGTCATTGGCGATGGAAGGTGAGATTACGATGAAAATGTAATTACTTGGCATCCATAAATTATTACAAGCGTTGCACAAAGTTAATTTGGATAAAAATGATTGTTTCAATGCAATTACTGTTACTATTACGTTGTTCAATAGATACAACGATGCCATAGTCAGAGACGATGATTCAGAGTCAGATACCGAATGGGGGAAATTGACTATGACGTGGTGAAATGATACCAATTTGGTTTGTCTGTTCTGTCAAATTGTAGTAAACGAACGAATTGTGTCATTTATGAGAAAAAAAAATTACTAAGGTGGTGTTTCACTAAGATTTAATGTGAATATTTTTACGACACTTTACAGTTGTACGAGTAGGTATTTTATTTTAATTCGTTTTCATATTGCAGTTGATGAAAGCATCTGGATGCATTTTTTGCTTGTTTCTAGAGTTGAATGCAGTTTTAGAGGAATGACTAGCAATGAAAGTGAATCGTAAAATCTATACTCAAGCGAGAAATTGCATGGAAAAGATATAAAAACTAAAGGCGTGATGTGGTGTACAGGCGATTGTAATAAGATTGTCGGAGAAACTTTTTGAATATTAGAATGGCGACATTAAGACCTACCTCGATCGAGTGAAGGAAGGATATGATTGTCAAGCTCCTAAAGAGAGTATTTACAGAGCTTGAGAACTGAAGGGATATTTATGAGTTTTTTAAACAAAAGCTAAAATCACTTTAGAAAAAAAAAAAACTGATGTGCGGTTTTGAAATTGATGAGAAGGTAGTGAGTCTTGACTTGAAATTTGTTGGTTTTTTTTTTCCTTTGTTTCAGTGTGAAGATTTGGTCTATAGTCGATCTGCCGGGGCCGGTTACTGCACTAGTACATGTCGAATAGTGTGCTGGAGAAATTCTTCACACGTTCACACAGATCTTACATGGGACTGTTCGGCTATGAACGGTTATAAACGGCTACGATGTGCCAACAGCGACATTTAGCAGGGATATGCCTTGGTAGTTGGTTCAAGACGCAGGGTCGCTGTTTTTGTAGAAGGGGCATATTGACTGTCATCGGGCATACTTTCATCCACCCATACTTGGTCGATAATTTTGTGTTTGGCTGGTAAACTATCAGATTCGGCAGCCTTGTTGTTCTTTAGCTTTTTGATAGCTGCGCAAATCTTTTCTATACCGTGAAGACTGGAGGTGGGCGCTCTTCTTGCCCTATCACTCTCTCAACATTATGCCCATTCAGCAACTGCTGGAAATGAAGCTTAAACATATGAAAAATTCACTGTACATCGATGAGTATAGGTGGCCTTCATTATTTCAAATAGCCTGCGTTCCTATCTTGAAGCCAGCTGCCAGTTGCCTGGCCTTCCTTTAGAATTTCTTCGTGAACTGGTAAAAAGAGGATTTTCTTTTCCTCTCTTCTTCTAGCTCGATACACTTCCTGCGCAGCATTTGTTTTGTCTTGCAGCTTTGTTGGTGTGTATTTTTTGTTACTTATTTCTGACGGATGATCAGTCTAAGGCGTTGATAAATCGGTGCATATCATTTACAGATTTGTTGGATAGTTCTGTTAGATAGGATTTTAAATCTAATTTGGCAGAGTGCAAGGTGTTTAAGGTAGAGTCTAAGGATATCATTTCTTTTGCCCAGCAAAGTCTTAAATTGTGCGACGACTTACGAGCTCCGATTGGTGGCTGGTAACTTGTGATGGGTCTCGGTTTTAAATAAAAAGTTCTGTGGATCCTTCCCCCAGCAACAATGCTCATTTTTCATAAAATAGCTTTTTAAAACGATTGTTTTAATGTCTTTTAAATTCTTTTTGTTAGACTATAAAGGAAAAACAGTTGACATTTTAGAGAAAACATAACTCATATTTTTGACGAAATAGAGCTTGGATACATGCTGTTAATTTAAAACGTGGAGGTATAGTACTGTGTCGAATTGTAAACAGTTTTCCGTGAGTAGGTACGTAATGGGAACCGGAAAATACACTACTTCGGTATTTGTAATCTTCAGCTGGTGGGCACAACCTACTCCTATGAACAATTTTGTATCAAATCGACTTCAAACCAATTAAGACTCCGTCATGGGTGTCATTCCTCAACCTAACTTAAATTGATAAATTCCAATACGACATTTCATTGTTTATTTTTTAAAAAAAATGTGCAGTTAAAATATTGTCTGAATATTGCGACTTATTAAGAAAATCCTTAAAATTTTCAGCTTCCATCGTTATGTCGACACAAAGAGTAGTCGAGTTGTTTTGCATTGCAGGCGGTCCCGCAATCAATTAAAATTGTCGGCGTTTTTTTTTCCCAACAACATTGTACATATTACTTTTCAACCAACAAAAACGCAAAAGAACATTAATTAGACACAAAAAAGAAATAAACAAATAAAATAAAATAAAAGAATCAATATAGAATAATGTGAGTGTTGTTGCCAAAAAAAAATCAGCGCTGCTCGTTATGAGACGACTGACAACGCCCTGTGCTTTCAATTCAAATCCTCAATGTGTTTGCAAATCAGTTTAGCAGAAATGTTTTGACGCTTTTGTGATATTTTTTCTGACATTGGTTGACATCTCAAGGCCACATTTTCACAAGATGAAATAGAGCCGGTGCCATCCGAAAACGGGACAGCAATCCTTTTTTGACACAAAATAGCATCAAACATACATGCACCGAAAAATATCCTACAAAAGCACTCAATAAAGTTGTTTTACCCTATGTCGAGACCACTCGTTTATTGTTTTTGATAAGCGATTTGTGTTTAGATAATGCGGTGAAGTGTCTAAGTGATATCACCATTTTTTTTCCGGTAAAATTGACATATATTTCGATTTGCGTTATCACAATAAAGGTCTGACTTCATGGTCAGTAAAAAATTTGGCATTAGTTTGTTGGCATATTCTAGTGCGGTCGGAGTTTGTTTATTTTACCTTTCCTGTTTCCGTGTGAATTTAAATTTGAAACAAATCCAATGGAGATCGTGAAGGAAACAAAAAAGAAAAATAAGAAAAGGTATCTACTACTGTTTTGACAAGAAATGTTACGTGTTGAAATGTCTTTTGTTTAGTTTCGGGTGCTGTCCGAACGTGAAGTTTAAGTGACACTGCGATGGCACAAGGCAATGTCTTGGCATTACGTGACCTAATGCAAACAATTGTTTGATGTAAACAAATGTGTGTAACGATGTTTGTGCAGCAAATAAATGAAGCAACATTGTGTTAACAATTGTTATAGGACCTATGATAGTAATATTGCATATCAGTTAAAGAGATAGTGTTAATTATTTTACTTTATCAGAAAAGCAAGGCATTCGTAGAAATAGATTAAATTGGTAAACCTTCGCCTTCTAGAGAATGTGATTAGAGTATACCATGACCAATTTGCATGTTTACAATTGACTTAACGTTTTATTCTTCAGTGTTAATAGAGTGTTGTTGTAAATTGGCTTGTGCTGTGAGTCACGGCAGGGCTATGGAGGCAATAATTAAGGTGGATGGTGGTATGAGGTTGCTTGGTGGTTGGTTTTCAATCCCCCAAGTCAAAAATATTAAAAAAGGACTAAGTGCCGTCGCACACATTTTGATTCGTTTCGGTTCGGTTCTGTCGCCCGTTCGGGTTACCCGAGGGTTCGATATCCATAAAAACAAAACGTGGTGCCGCACACATTCCGAATCACTCGATCAGCAGCACGGCTGATCCGGTTTATGACAGGCGCACTTTAGACAGATTTGTCAGGTATTGCCGCACATATTTCGTTTACCCGACCAGAAGTAAAGTGTAATAGTTGCTTAAGACAGTACTGGTGGTTTTACCATATCTTAGTCTTGCATAATGAGCGAAAGGACTCACCTTACTTACAATGGCCTTAAATTGGAAAAGCGGTTTAAATTACATTTTGGAGTAGAATAAGCTTAATTTAGTATCTTAAAAGGCCTCATTCTGGTCCTCTCTCTTCGGTATAGGCACTCGTCGTTGGGTGCTTTTTTTCTTTTATGTTCTACCACGTCCTTCAAACTTATTCTTAATTTAAATTGAAGATTCTTTAGTCGTTTGACAGTGGTAGATGATGTCAAATGGTCATTACCGTACGTTGATGTCGGAAGCAATGGTCGTCTGTCAGATGGAACTCGTTGTCACTAGTTCACATTTTGTTCATACCATCAACAGCGGATGCTTGCCAGCATCGTAATCTCTGTGTTGAAAAAATGCCACGTTTATGTTTTTGGTCGCCAATAATGATGAATTGTCTATCTGGCCGAATTTTATGAAGCTTTCAGGCAACGTAATGTCGATGAGAATGGGAGGGCGTTAGCAATAATTGTTCTACAATAGTTCATCGAAATCATGTTTGACATTACTCATCGTGCGCTGTACTGGCAGATAACGCAGGAATTCATCGTTCGTTTGCATTGATAAAGTTTGAAAGAGAAGATACAGCGACTTAGAAATAGTCAAAATGACTTAAATCCAAGGATCTAAGCGGCTTGAACATGAGTTTATCAGTGTCATATCATTCTAATTAGAGATTACCACTTCTTAATTGTACATTTTTAATCTTCTGGTCAATTGAAAACACTGCCTCTACGTCTGTTCCTTTCCTACCAATACGTATCTCCATCTAAATATAATTTACGTAAAACATTTTCTGCTGATATAATAAACCCGCAATTTCAATAACAGATTTTGTTTTTATTGATAAAAACCATGGTACTGGAAACAGTCCACATGAATTATATTGGATAAGATCTTTCAAATTTCACAATTTCAATTGTTTTCATGAAATTAAATTTTGAAATTATTGCGCGATTAAATCTGTTCCAAGGTGTACACAACCCATACACAATCGTTTACTTTTCATTCGATTTAATTTTAGGAATCGTTAGAATAAATTAAAATAACTAACTTACGTCCCTGCTCTTCGGATGTAGAAGAGGAATGGCAAAGTGTGCTTAACTCATCAAATAAATTCCGACGTTCGACGGCGCGGGGTAATAAAATGGGGTAATAATGCTTCCAAAATCCAATACGGTCTTCTGTTACTAAACACACACCTCGGAGCATTATCCATGAGTGGTACTTGCATCGCCGCGATTGACAGGCTTTTCATCCTCGGTATGAGTGTTAATGATGACTTTCGTTTGGAAGTACATGGTCCTTTCGAAGTCGCCAGAAATGCTGTGAAATGTTTGGATTTACGATGCAAAAAAAAAACCCATTAGGTATAAGGTGTTCATTCACCTGAACTTTTCAGGTGAACCGAAACTATCCTGCGCATTCTAGATAGAATTTAAAAAGTAGCGTTAAGGCGTATAAGTGACAATGATATTGCGAAGTTAATCGACTTGCTTGAACAGCGAAGAAATCTTTCTTGTCTCCCTTTGTTTTATCGATTCTTCTACAAACTGTGCTTCGAATGCACATCTGTCTACCCTTAAGCCTTCTTTTGGGCGTCCTATTCATGCACGAATGAACATGGCTCTGTGTTTAAACATTTAAAACCAATGTGTATCGGTATTTCCTTTGATTGTCCTTTAATTTCCCTAATGCCTGTCTTCTTGTTAAAAGGTAGCCATAAACACTTTACTTACTTAATTACTTAAGTGGCGCAACAGTTCGGGGTGAACCTGGGCCTCAACCAACAAGCTTCTCCAATTAGCCCGGTCCTTAGCTAACCGCCTCCAGTTACGCACTCCAAGTTGGTGGAGGTTCCCTTCTACTTGTGCGCGCCACCTTAGGCGAGGTCTTCCTCTACTGCGTTGTCCCTCCAGGTTGGATAGCTAGGGTCGTCAACAGTAGTATCATCCTTGTCCGAGGCTTGTGGTCGATACGTAACATACAATTTTTTAACGTGGTCGGGCAGTTATCCTGACGGCACAACCCCCAACATGGAGGGCCAGTTCCATTTTGAGAACCCCAAGGACACGGGGTCGATAACACCGGTGTCAGTAACCCACTTCGGTGGTATGAACGCTGTCGTTGATCCATTAGGGACTCATCCGCCACCATCTCTTTTCCAAGACCCTGACTAAGTCTCGGAAATCCTTCCCGGCCTGAGCTCCAAATATGTCGGAGTAGCCCGTAGAAGGTCTTAAACACCTTAGTGGGCGCATGATAATATTTTGTAACGTTCAAATTTGAACTTTGCTCCATGTACTCGTATGAATGTGCTTTTAGGGATAATTAAACGTCAAATTACTTGGAGGTCAATTGTTGTAGGTACATTTTAAAGTATCAAACAAACAAACAAACAAAATACGTCCTTCTTTTCGTGTAGTAGAGAGGTAAAAACTTTTATCAAACTTTATTAATGAAAAAGTCGCTAAAACTTTGTCTTGAATAAAATGTCAATGACAGCTGAAGTGGTCATTGCGTGTCAACATAAATCAAAATGTAAACACCAACACAATCTTGTGTCTTCGCTGAAACGAAATAGAATTCAAAAAATATCTTAATTTCGAAATCAAATCAAACACTGTCGACCCGATTTCCAAAAATAGATCCGCGCGCAAAATTGCTTTCTGGTTTACCTCCTCTCAGCGCGAATAATTTTCTTCCACTTTTCTTGCCTCATAATCAAGTAGTGAAATTGAAAAATCCGATTTAAAAGTCCCACAATACTTCCCTCTTTGCTTACGTACTTAGCTATCTATCTATCTTTAACCTGTATAAGCTGCGAAATGCAAATTTTCAAATTTTCAAATTTATAAATTTCGCTTTCATTGCGCGCTTGTACTTTTAATGTGTCTGTCTTTACCTTTGATTGATTTTTTTTTTTTTGCTGTTTCTTTACCATTTCTTTGGCGTCACAAGTCAAGATGTATCTTGTGGATCTCATAATTTGCATATCTTCCGGATATTTTGGCGTTTTCGTTGATCGGCGTTTTTGCTCCGTCTCGTGAGTAGCATGTCATCTCGGCGTCTATCCACTGTCAATCAATTGACTTTTATCCATGAGAGCAATCTTGGTCTGGTTGTGTTTATAAAATCTCTTTGGGAAGAGTGGGAGCCATTTTTTTTTTGCAACCACTTTCGTTGTGAAGAAAGTGGAAGACCTTTTGTCAGCACTATCTCTTAGAGATTCCCCCCCCCCGCTTTTTGTGTAGATATTGGAGCAGGAATTGGCAATTTAATTGAAATCACGTATTTTCATGCTCAATGGGAGTTATTCGAGAGTCTTGAAAAGTGAGTGCGCACTTTAATTGCATGGTGTGCATAAATTGTGTACCGTTGCGGGTCGTGTCTAGTATTCAAGAAACCACCAAAAGATACGCGCATGTAGTATGTGCCTTTGGCCTTTTCGATATGAGACGACAGGTTGTTGAGAGTATGTAATTGCTCGTTGAGGTTCTTTTCTTTTTTTTTCTTGTCTATTGTCTGTGTGGGTTTGCTGCTGCTTAGATAATAACATATTTTGGAAAGTGGAAACGAACATATAATTTGGGGAACGTTTCTTACAAATAAGTGGTTTATAAGTGGAAGTAAACTATTTTCGAAAAAATCTGTATTATGGCTATGATTTCGTTCAAAGTAGTTCGACGTAGATTTATGGGGAATGTGACATAGGTTAGTTTTTATGTTCCAAAGACTTGATGTTTTTTAAGAGATTGGAGCACGGTGATGAAATTTTAAAAAAAAGGGGTATGAAATGAAGTGAAATTTCGATTTAACCGATTGTTCGAAAAGTTTTGAGCCTCGACCTGATGAGATTGCGTCACGCTTGAAAACTATTCCAGAACTACTTAAAACACCGTTTCTTTGTGTTTTTTTTGTAAAAATAGAAAAAATTGCATTTGAAAGTCAAATTAAAACTGTTTGGCACTCTGCTCCATCGTATGATAGATGGTCGAGATGGTCATCCTCATCATATTAGATAACCATCGGACTAATGTTAGAGAGATAAAAGAGGCTGTGGGTACATTGGGTTTCGTCTAATTTTCCATAATAAAATAAAATAAGCATTGCTAAGGAAGGGCGAAGAACAGACTGATCTCTTCCTCACAAGTTAATCCGCTTTATCATCGTTCACGACCCGATACCTAACATATGGTTACCGCGTTGCCTGTTGATATTTTACGATTGCAGAGCCTTAATGGTCGTTTGGCTGTCAACATACAGGGTGATGGCTTTTTCGGATATTTCATTATCTCTGATTAGCGTTGCAGCTCATAAGGGGGATTATACGACATGTAGGCTGTGTTGAAAATAGGGAAGAAGTATCAACAACTTTATTACGCTACAAATGTCGAAGGTTCTCGTGTTTGTAGTATTGCACGCATGTCTTCTTTTTTTTATAGTCTCATCAGAAGGAATCTACCATTTAGAAATGACATTAGGTGGTCAAAGTTAGACCATAACGATTTAAAATGAGACGTTTTGGAACATGAAAACTATTTTGAAGACACTTGTTTAATAGCACATATTTCCTAACTCAATTTTGTCCTTGCATCAATGATTGAATATTTTTTCTCACAAGTGTTTACCGAATAACTAGTGATTATCCTGCATCCTGTCTCCTTACATTTCTTCTTACATTATAATTGTTCTATTTGATCTTCGAAACATTCTTCGGTATAACATTCGAAATCTAAATAAAATAAGTCTCAGTTGACTAAATAAAGAACTAAATCACATTTCAGACAATTATTGTCGAAAAAGTAAACAAAACCTAAAATCACGTTATGATTATGGATTTCCATGAAACTCACGTACACTGCACGTAACCATCCCGAACATGCCCATCGAACAATAAACAAATGCGAATAGCCACATCATAAAATTGATACCATTCCAGACTATCTGTACCGTCATGGTTAGAAGATGTTCCCGACAATGGATTAAAGTTCGACCGAGAGCAGAGAAAAAATTCCAAGAATATTATCGACACTGACAGTGACGCAGACATGAGTCATAAATAAACATGTGTCATAAATAATGCCGACCGGCATTATTCGTTCGTAAGTTTGTGCTGAGCGTTTGTCTTACACAAATTGTCTCAAACTGAAGTGGTGAATTAAATTAGCAACTTGAGGGGGAATATTATAAAGAAAAAATAAATAAATAAAAAATAAAAAGAAAGAAATTAACTGCCGCCGCAGTGGATGTTTAATTGTTCGATTTCACCTCAGTTTTCATCCACCTTTAGCGGCTGGCACTACCCATTTCAACATTCGTGAGCTCTTGACATAGCGAATATTTTTGCAGTTTCACTCCTTTCTCGGCATAATAATGCGAATCTTAAGTCTCCCGGCAGACAAGCTTATGACTCAAATGACCATTTTTATTTATTATCCACCGTCTTGGTTGGAGCCGTCGTCGTTAGTTGCGATGGCGAAGGTGACGGTATCACCGAAAGCACAGTGGTGCCAAGTGTGCAAGTTGAGATAACAAGCTGGTAATAAAAATAAAAAAACAAAAAGGTCGTAAACAACAAACAGATAAACTGAAATCATATGTAAACTACTGAGAAACGATAGCAAACAAATAGATTGGTACTTTTATTTTTTGTTACCGTAAAAAGTTAATGGACATTTGTAGTTAAAACTGCTGGGGAAGTGTTTGAGTCTTGAAAAGTGTTTCAATATCTTTTCAACGGCTGTTTGGTTTCAGCTGGTTTTTAAGAGCAGATCGATTGATTATTTCGAGTACATGCCATTGAGTTGGAGAGAAACACGATTGGCGCTTAAATTGTTAGTCATTATGTTATTTATTACAAGAAAAAAAAATTCGTTTGTCAATTTTATGTGTATAAACCTTTATGAAAAAGTAAAAGTCATAACGAATACTCGAATCTTAAATGATTTCAATTTGATTTATTAATATGTTTGTAGACTTCTTGATGTCGAAAGTGATAAAGCAGGTATAGGTATGTTTCTTTCTGTGCTCATGTTTAGGGTATCTTGGTTAAATGGTGATAGTTAGTTGACATTTAAACGTGAATCATCGGTTTGGAAACATGTTTTTGCACTCTATTTGTCTAGAGTACCACGAAATGTGAACAAATTCGTGTTGATGATGATAAACTCGATTACACCTTGCAGTTGTTTTGTTATGGCAGATGATCTTTTTATTGAGTCTTGTATGAGCTGCTTTAAAAATGCTGAGCTGAGACAAGAGAGCTGGAGAGTGGAATATAAATGGGAGAACCATGGAAAAGTTTCGTTCACAGTTTCTGGGGAAATTCAAAGCAGTGTACGCATCCGCAGAATTCTATCAAAACAGAATGTGGAAAACTGTCAACACACGTTTAAGGTCTTAGCTGAAACATATTTCCCAGGCTTCACTTTAACTACCATTTCCTCAAACAATGCTTTGAAGAGGATTGGAATATATCAAAAGAGATCTTCTATGGAGGGAACATAAAAAGGACCATAAACTTATTTCATAACTTCAAAGCACCAGGAGAAGATGGAGTCTTTCGTGCACTCTCTCATAAGAGCATTTCACAAACGATACTCATTCGGATCAACATCTTGAAAATAAGCCATGTTTGGAGCTATAAATAACCCAAAAAGTTAGAAAGTGTTGATGGTAAAAGTAAAGCGGGCCATAGACCATCCGAGCTACCCAAATCAAACAGACTGTGGGTCTGTCTTACCTCCTTCTTTCTCAAAATCATGACTACCCTTCGTAAAAACCAATATACGAAATCAATCATCAATGTTCGTCAGAATCAAACCGCAAGGACTAAAAAATCTCTTCGAGACAAAGAGTGGCGAACAATAAGAACCACTTGACATAGAGGTTGGTAAAACATGTCTTCAGCTAGCTGCCTACAGTTCCACACGCCAAGTTAGTTGGGGTGCTTATCAATAAGCGTGCACCTGATTCTCGGTCTTCGTCTACTGCGGCGTGTCTTTGGGCTGGATTTGAAGTCTCTGCCTGCAGGAGCGCTGGTGTGCATCCACTCTACATGTCACAGCCATCTTAATCATTGTGCCTAGAGTTTTCTCTCTGTACTTTGGAATGTATTCGATTACCACTAGCTTCTTCCGATAATGTCAATATCGTCAGTGTTCACGAGTTTCTGCACAGACTTTTGAAATATTGAGTCTCTGGTGTTGGCTTTTAAGTTCTCTGTAACACTTTTTTTAACAACGATATTTAAGAAATCACATGCGATTTTTTTTTGACATTGACGGTATCGGTGAGGCCAAACCCTAATTTTTCAAGTTTTGGAAAAAACTAACGTTGATCACCATTGGACCCCACTGTGCTTTTGTCAACATCCCTCCAAATATGCATAAGCACAACCAAATAAAGCTGATTCTCAATTTCCATAATGAAGCGTTGTGAATCTTTCGAAATTCTTTGCATATAGGTATATATACAAGACTGACAAAACTATCTAGCACGGGCCAGTAGAGTGCGGAACAAAGCAATCAGTCATATGTGTGCAGTTGGACACACAATAAATTGGTTCTAAACTAAAAAAAAAAAGAAGAAAAACTATAAACATTTCTGAATAAATATTCCTTTTGTTGTCCGCATAAAGGTTATAAAATGGAGGAGAGAAAATGTCATTTTAATAGGATTACGTTATTGTATAGATGCCTGACTGTGTTACCCTCCGCTGCGTTGGTGTATCGTTCACGATTGTAAAGTCGTTTAGGTCATAACCAACGAAAGACAAGGGGGTTGTATGTACTACATACATATTGATATTACATACACAAATAGTATATTATTATTATTTAATATGATGTGAGTAATTTTTTATAACTTTAGGTCGAAATAAAAAGGAAATGAGCAACACGACATTTCGGAAATGTGTAATTAATTGTTACCTAACTTGTGCCGCGACACGGCGTCTTCCTTCAAACTTTTCCGAATTTGCTCCCCGAAGCAAGCCTTTGAGTTGACCGACAACTGTCAATTAAAATTACTTTTCCAACTGAAACTGATTCGTTTTACCCAGCAAACACAATCGAGTTGAGGTCCTTTTGTGTTGAGGTTCTTTTTCCGGAATAATTTGCTTATGTTTGGAAGCCTTTCTTTTGTTGAACTGGTTCCTTTGAGTTTCCACTCCGGAACGTGTAATTTAATTGTTTCCAGTTTGACGTTTGCAAGCTAACTAATGCGCGCATTTTTTTGCTTCTAAATTTGTTGAGGCTCGTTGTTGGTCGAGAAATGTAGCCGCAACGTATATGGGTCGTCTATTCATTTATTATATTCTCAGTTAGATTAAATGGGCGAGGAACTCATTGGGGGGGAGATTTGAAAAAAATGGGATTACTTTTACTTATTCCATTTTACATCTTGAGTTTTCCAAAATGGGATCATGAATAAGCGTGTACTATGCAAATTGCAAAAAAAAAGGGTTCTCCAGAAAGGAAACCTCTCAACAAAGGCGTCTTTGTTTCCGAAGAGCTTTATTCATTTTTTTTGTTTTTGTTATTGTTTTTGGACACTGTTGGAAAAAAATAGATTATTTTGTAATAGGATGCATAGGGATAGCCTTGAGTTGTGTTAAATTGGTTTTGAAGATGTTCCTTTATTTTTTTTTTTTTGTTTGTTTGTGTAGGGTTCTGATTTCGGTAGCTGATTTAACTTATCCAATCCATTATATGGGATGATGAAGGTAGAGTTAGAGGAATGCTAAAACATTCATTTCGCATATAAATTGAACTTATTTGCACTTTCACTGAGTTAAATTTGACTTTCTTCACTGTAAGGGTATTTCTTAAATCAGTTTAACATTCTTAACTTTCGACATAGAGGGGTCTATTTAATTATCAAGTAAAATACTTTATTCCTATTACAGTGGCTTTTGTACTTTTCTTACGAAGGACAGGATTCCCTTGGAGGTATTTTTTTTTTTTGTAAATCCTTGAAAGTGAACAATTTTTTCGAAGAATATAGTCACATATTCGTAGAAAACTTAAATTTCTGTGGATTAATTTTTCTTTTAGGAAAGCGGGCATACAGATTACTAAATCGAATTTATTTCACAGTTATGTAGAGAAAGTCCATTAGCCTTCTAATATTCTCTTCGCTGGCAAAAGATGTCTTTAGTTCTTTGTTTTAGCTTGTCTGAGAGCTTTGATTGTGGAAAACCAAGAAATAGTTCTGTCATTTGCCGTTTATGATGGCTTATGTTGAACTGAAATCGGGCTTTTAGAACTTTTTAGCATCGTTGAAGAGCCTCCAGCAAAACGCGAAATCGCATTACGATATTGATAAAGCGATGTCAGTAGCGCATTCGTCGGTATTGAGATAGAAACGACGAAGATGGGTTTAGCGGTCAACAAGGGCAAAACAAAGTACATGCTGTCAAGAAAAAAGGACACACAATACTAAAGCCTCTAACAGAACGTTATCGTAATAGACAGATATAACTTTGAGGTTGTTACAGACTTGGTCTGGGCTACACTGAGTAAACAACACCAACGCCGAGATCGAACTCGGAATAATTCTTACCAATCGTTGTTTCTTTGGGCTATACAAGACTTTGATCATCCCAGTTTGGGAGGCATGGCCTTTGTCAAGAATAGATGAGGTTACCCTCGATTATTTTAAAGGAAAATCCTTCGGGTTATTTACGGTTCCGTCCGCATAGTTAGTGAGTGAAGGAGGAGATACTACGATGAACTGTATGAGCTGTTACTAAGTCAAATATAACGACTTAGATAGGTGTGACAATGCATCGTAGGTTTCCTTAGTGTGGGGGTAGATCAGCTGTTAACGAGCTAACGAGCTTAAATCATATGGTGATGGCAATAATATTTCTAAAGTGACTATGAGGTGTCATCTTAATCCTGCATCTCAATCCTGCTTTTTCTTTTATTTATCAATGATCTCTATCTCTTGGTATTTAATCTTTATTCTTTAAATACTCCACGACAAGCTGCAGTGCCAGCAAATTTAAACAGAGCTAAGTTTAACCCTTCGAAACCGAAGTGCGTTGTCCTATCTCTAAAGCTGGAAAGTACGAGAATAATGTATTTAAACCAGAAATGAATCAAGATAAGACATTTGGAAATTATTCGCATTTATGGTCGTGTTTCACAAATTCCATGCACAAATGCTTGTACCCTCATCCTTGCCATGGCTCCAGTTGTAAAATTGTATTTGAAAAAGCCGCACTGACTTTGCTAACGTAAGATAATTTAGCTCAAAAACAACCCCTGAACAGCGTCCAATGATAACGAGCCATTTTTATTGCTGCCATAATTCATATTAAATAGATAGGCGACTCGGAAGTCACCAGAACCATGCAATGACGGATGTTCATCGCTGTGCCACTTCCGTCAACGATAAACAAATTTCATTAAAAAAAAAAAGAAAAAAAAATTCCATCGCGGGTGAACACTCGATATTATTTCCCGTAAACAAAGCAATTTGCCTTTGAGTGGGTCTTTGATGGCTGATGACTTTCCGGCATAAGTTCGTCAACCCGTGTCTTGTGATAACCATTAACAGTCAATGAAAGCTGACAGAAGTTGACTTTGTATGTGGCAATTTTAATTTCACAAGTGTCGTGTTGGACAATTTGGACAAGTTGAAATGTTAGCTGGCGCGAATACAAAGGATCCTTTGAAATGTGAGTGAGGCTGTACATAAGTGCAGCCACCCCTGAAACCTAAGGTGGAGCTTTAAATCCGGGTCTTGTGCGTGCCACTCTAGGTGTTGTATCTCCGGGTTAGATTTATTTATTTTTTTTTGACTAGGTCGATGTCGCTGTACAGCTCGTATAGTTTGTCGTTAAGCTGATCAAGTCATCTCCAACTGCTTTGAATAACGCGCCAGGTAAGCTGACATCTCTAGCAGCCTTGTTGGATTTAAGCTTGGATATTTCCATCCTCATATCGTTTTGATCAGGTGGATGGAAGTTTTGGCTATCGTCGTCTTTGTTGTCTTTGTCGCCGCTGTAAAGTCTACTGAAGTAGTTTTTCCTTATTCTCAGCACCGACTGTGACTCTTAGTTTCATTATTTTTCTCTGTTGGCTTGACAAGTTCTTTTGGTGAATCTTCTCTAGATTGTTTCCTCATGTAGCATCTCTAATTTATCTTCGATCGCGAGCTTCTCGTGCTTTTTCTTTCGATGTCCGTCTTTTTTCTTTATGGCTTATCTAGGACATTGCTCCTTCTGGTCCTTTTCCCCTGTGTGGGTATGTGACAACACTTAACTGATTTTGGTTAGTCCACTAAAGTTAAAACCCAAATCCAAAGCCCCAAATCCACATCATTACGTTAATTAAAAACATAAACCAATCTCACGTTGATTTATGGGTTCAACCAAAATCTCGATTTAATTTAAAACTTCAGAGGTCAGACGGTACAATATATTCCCATTCCCTTAAATGTGTCTGCTCTTCATTGAAACGGAACTCATTTCTTGTGGGATTATGACTGGATTGGTTGCATTTGAATTTATTATAATATTTCGACGGATTCTGGTTTATCGCAGAAAAAAGCAGTCTTGCTTAAATGCTGCCCACCTGATCTCTGAGAAATGTGTCACATATGTTTATTATTCTCGAATATTTATAGTACATTTATTTGTTTACCATTTTGGACATTTTGGCAATTAATTAGCGTGCACACAATATTAAATACATACTTACGTTGGCAACAAAACGTCAAAAAAAAAAACAAAAAAGTTAATGACATCGAGTCGTACAAGTTTGTGCTTTTGGATATGAATGCGCAGTGGTAATGAGACGTTTTTTTTTGTTGTTGTTGACCTTGAGTTTGACGGGGGAAGAAAGATGGTTTGGCACATATATGTGCCGAAGGATGAACACGTGTAACGGAGTAATTTTAAATGAAAAAAGTTTTCCAAATTAATTTGATCGAATTAACAATTTTCTAGCTAACTGTCATGCCAATTGAAAGTACCGGCATCGTCACTGTCACTGTCTCATGATGATATTGTATACAACAGGTACATTACCATGTCTTTTAGCTAAAACTTGATGGCATGACAAATGTAAATTAACTTCTTGTTAATTGAAAAGCATTTATTTACAAAACGTGCCTTCTATCGATCAATATTCTTTGAACTAATTGATTCCTTTGGCAATCAAGATTAGTTTTTGTAGTTTTTACTGGAAACGAAAAAAGGACCAGTGAATCGGAACTTTTTGTTTCGTGTTGACGGGTGTCCAGACTGCTAATCAATTTGTCATTTTATGATGTTTATCTCATTTATAATGGTTAGTAAATTAAAAGTAGGTAAACGTCCTTTACCTAAAGACAGACAGTTGGCTTGGTGACACAAATGTTAGGTTTTTTCAAAACTAAAGAAAGCATACAAAGACCGTGCGTTAATATCAAAATCGTTTTTAGACATTATTGCACTTTTCATAGTAAATTGAAGCGACTGACAACACGAAAACGGAATATTGCGAGTTTGAAAGTCTCTGCTGTTGGCAAAGCGCTGTTATAACGTCTCATCGTAAATAAATTGGAGTGAACGGACCAGATGACCAAGAGTTTATTGGCTCTATCGCTAGAGAAGCCAGTCACCCGCTTCAACCTTAATTTGAAAGATGCGAAATTGGCTCTTGGCTTGAACATTCCGGATTTGTACTTGAAGAATTCTTAACAATTCTCTGTAGATTTGCAGTCTGGGACAATTCAGTTCAGTATCAACAGGAAGCACTTCGTAGTACCTATGCATAGTTCAATAAGGCCTGGAGCTCATCTTATAATTCAACATTGCAGTCGTCTGTCTAAACAGACCTTTTTTTAAACTTCTGCTTGTCGATGCATAAATTTAAAATGACTGATCTGCTAGGTCCAGACAGAATCATCTGGGCTATACGCGGATTCAAACCATTTAAGTCTGCAGGACCAGATGGCATAATACCCGCTGAGCGTCAGCACACAATGGATCTTATCCTCCCTTGGCTAATTGTCATCTTTAAGAGCTGCCTAGAATTAATCCACATCCCCAAGGTATGGACGGAGGTCACCATGGTCTTCATACCGAAGGCAGGCAAAAGCTCCCACGTAAATCCCAAAGATCTGAGACCTATCAGTCTGTCTTCGTTTCTCCTGAAAACTCTGGAGAAACTTCTAGATATATACATCCGCCACAGCATTGATCCTAGTAGGCTGTCGGCCGCTCAACATGCGTACAACAAAGGGAAATCGGTTGAAACGGCCCTGCACTCGCTTGTGCGCACCATTGAAAAATCCTTACACTTTACAGAATACACTCTGGTGGCCTTCCTGGACATAGAGGGAGCTTTTAACAACGTCGAACCAGTGGCAATTACTGGTGCACTCTCAGGTCTCGGTATTGAAGCCTCGATTGGCGCTTTTATAGGTCAGTTACTTGCAAAAGGGACTATAACCTCTAGGCTGGGCGATGCTACAATTCGGAGACCTGTGAGCCGGCGCACTCCTCAAGGGGGGGGGTGCTCTCTCCTCTTCTCTGGAACCTAGTGGTCAATAGGCTACTAGTAATACTAGTAATACTGGGGAAGGATGCAATGTGATTGCCTATGCGGACGACGTTGCTATATCTGTCTCAGGTAAGCACCTCAATACGCTTAGAGACCTCCTGCAGAATGCTCTCTCTAAGCTAACAAAATGGACTAATGAATGCGGCCTCGGGGTCAACCCCCATAAGACGGAACTAGTCCTCTTCACTAGGAAATACAAAATTCCTCCTTTCGACCCCCCTAAACTGTGCGGTACAAGTCTAGTACTTTCAGACAAAGCTAAATACCTGGGTCTCATTCTTGACAAAAGCTCAGCTGGAAGCCTAACATCCTCGAGCGAGTAAAGAAAGCCACCACAGCTCTGTACTGCTGCAAGAAGGCAATAGGAAGTAGGTGGGGACGTATTACTCACTGGCTTTATGTATCTGTTATCAGACCAATCCTAACATATGGCGTAATTGTCTGGTGGAAAGCCTTGGACATAGCCACCAATCGTAACCACCTTTTTTTAAAGTGCAAAAGTCGGCCTGCATAGGTATCAGTGGAGCACTCAGAGCCACCCCCACAGCGGCTCTAGACACTCTGCTCCATCTGCTTCCTCTAGATATCTACAGTAAACAAGTGGCAGCCAGCGCAGCCATACATATCAAATAACTTTACCACTGGTCCAACCTGCGGGCTGGGCACTCCACCATTCTGAACGATTTAGAATTCCTTCCGCAAAGCACCGACTACACCCTGCAACGTCTCCTTTTCGATAAAAACTTCGTTACCACTATCCCTTCCAGACTTGACTGGAAAGAGGATTTTGAGCTCCAGCGAAAGGGATCCATCTGCTTTTATACTGATGGCTCCAAAACAGAATCGAGAGTGGGCGGGGGTGTATTCTCTAACGATGCGAACGTAAACATCTCTTTCCGTTTACCCGATCATTGCAGTGTCTTCCAAGCCGAGATAATGGCAATCAAGGAAGCCTTATCGTGGCTGAAGTATAATGTACTACCTCTCGGGATATCACTATTTTTACTGATAGCCAGGCCGCGATAAAATCCCTGGAATCTGTCGCCTTTAACTCAAAAACAGCCCTAAATTGTCGCTTGTCTCTTAATAAGATGGCTGAGCAATTCAAAATTCACCTCATAAGGGTGCCGGGGCACAGACATTCCAGGCAACTGCGTGGCGGATGAACTCGCCAGGTAAGGCACAACACTACCAATTCTTCCGGATAAGGGGAATTTAAGTATGCCGCTCGCCACCTGCGAATTGCTAATCAATAGAAACGCGATCGATATCGCCAATTATAGATGGACAAGTGGCAGCACCAGTCTCATCACTAGGCAGATTTGGCCAAAGCTGGATCTCAAACGTTTCTTTTGTCTCATCAGACGAAATAGGCTGCTAATGAGCACCTTAGTGGGTGTCATTACAGGACACTGCACCATCGGCAAACATGCCTACAGGCTGGGCCTCCTTTACAACGACTTTTGCAGAAGTTGCATGGATGAGGAAGAGGAGGAGACAATTCTCCATCTACTTTGTACATGCCCGGCCCTTTCAGCTCGAAGAAGAGCTTCTTCAACAACCTAAGCGAACCAGCCGACATCAATATAGGCAGTCTCCAGCGCTTCATAGCAAGCTCCGGTTTGTTCTGCGGGTAGTATTTCTGGTGGAATACAGATCCTGGTGGTATCACAATAGACCTTATTTGGTCTAAGTGAGGCTGCAGCCTGCCACTCCTACCTACCTACCTACCTAGGTCCTCAGCACTGAGGATATTGGAACGAATTGAATTCGTGGCGATATTCGAAGAGGCTTGTTGATAGACTAATAATGGACAGGACTAAGTATCCTGTCAAGCTAAACAGACGTGACTTGGAAAACTTAGAGGGTCTCGTCACTGGCTTTAGTCCTTTAAATGAGCATTTTAAAATGTCATGGGTTTGTGAGTCTTGTCGTGAGGCAGACAGAATGAATGCACGGCTTTCGCCTTCATTACAAAAGCCGCTTAGGGAAATAATTCACTTGTAGACGAGCTGGTCAAGTTCCTTCGTAGCCTTCGAGCTATGAGCGGGTTTAGAAATCTTAATTCGGTGCACAATCGCTGAAATGTAACAAGTGCTCGGTTCTGCTGAAGCACAATGGATATGCTTGTCGTCTTCGAAAGACCGCCCGTCAAATGCTATACAATGTCAAATATAATAGAACCACATCGTTCACTTTCACTTCGGTTCAAGGAAGCCTTAAAGCTTCAACAAACTTGTCAATCAGAACTGAAAAATATAAATTTTGACAAATGGACAAATTTTGACAAATGGATAGCGCTTTGACAGAATTGACAGGCAACGCTTAGTACCTACTTATAAAATCCGTAATTTATTTTCATATTCGATGTCCCAAACCGCAAATGACGTCGTATAAGACCAACCCTTCTTATGGTTACCATTATTATTTGTATTAGGCTCTTTCTATTCAATGATTTATAAAATAATAAATTTCTGGGTTTTTCAAATTGATTGCTTTATGTCACGTATAAGTACATAGTACTTTTGTCATTACTGTCTTTTTAATTAATTTTTTTTCTTCTTTTTCTTGCAGGTAACTACACAACTACAACCACTTATCTTTTTTTATAAGGACATGTATATAATAAGTAATAATAGAAAGTAGTGGTAAGGGATGCATGCTAATGCCATAATTAGATTTAAAATTCCATCAAACGTACGAGTATGTCAGTTTTAAAAAAGAAAACTTGAAGCCTGAAATTTTCCATCAAAAGTGTACACATAAAAAATATATCCTTCGTCAGGCGGAAATGGAAAGGGAAAGTATATACATACATATTTTGGGTTCCTTATCACTCCCATGTCAACGTCATGTCAGCTGAAATATCAGATTCGACAACGACGAAGGTGCTGGTGGTCAGACAACAGGTGACATTACGTGATTCTAATCTAAATTACATCACCACTGGCAATGTCTTGTCTGATGGGTGATGGGTGTTACACACGAAAAAATGTAAAAAAAAACAAATTATGAATGAAAAAAATGTCATAGACAAGTCTAATCGGCACATAATTGTGTACGTGTTGGTAATATTCGAAATTTTCGAAATTCCCATCATGTAATGGAATGCTGCCAGTCGAATAAACCCGGAATTCCTCCAAAGGAAATGGCTCCACCAATGGCATAGTTTGGTGGAGAGTAACCCAGTTTATGGCAACCGGAAAACTCGTATCTAACACACCGGATTTGAGATAGCGACGTTTTTGTGATACATTTGGTTCGTTTAATGACGATGGTGCAGGAGAAAGATGCCCCTTGGCACTATCAGTGCTCAATGCTCAGTCAGAAAAAAAAAAAATCAAGTCATATCTGAAACGATAAAAGTAATCGACTCCCAGCGGAATTCTCCAGGACTTTCAACGCAAACTCTTTGGAAAGAGTTGGAGGTTTTGACACGCGCCTCACAGCAATGATGACGATGTTTGTCGAGCATATGCGTGTAATATCTTCTGTGAGATTGATGGAGTAAACAAATTTTTTTTCCCCATTTAAACTGAAATTCGTTGAATGTTTGATTGGAAAATTGGCTATTTTCGTTTGATAAGCAATTTAAATGAAAAAAAAAAAAAACGCTAACAGATGCGTCTATGTATATCATCAAAGGAGCAATTCGTCGTTAAGTGAATTGAGTGGGTCGAGACTAAATTAATTGAGCCCCATGCGAAATATTTAATCGTGCCTCTGCATGTATGTATCTTGATTGATATATGAGAAATAAATAGATGGTTTGAGAGATAGAAATTCGTAAGAAGTCTGCTGATGGAATTGAATGTGAAATGAATGTCTTTATGCGACGATTTGTGGCACGAATTCCTGAATGATGTAAATAACAGACAGGGTGTGGTGGAGACATTTTTATCACGCAAAGCGAAATATTCCCAGAGTGGCGTGGCACGCGGGACTCATGTGATATAATTCTTAAAAAATTCAATAACGCAAACGACAAAAGAAGAGTTATTTCTAGGCCGGTGTTTGGATGTTTTGTTTACCTTAAATAGTTTGACGGGGTATGTGTGCTAATGACCACTTTCGTTTGAATGATTTTATATATGAATCGTTGTCGTCAAGAAGAAACATTTAACCATTTCTAATGTGCGTATTCCTCCTTAGCTTGAGTACTATATCTAGTTAGGTGCTCCTCATAGTCATGTCGGGCAATGAATGCTCATTAGTTTACCCTTTAGTCTACATATCTTCAGACAGGGATTCTCCTCTAAGATGCACAACACCATACTTAAGACTGACCTCAGAGATATTGACATGCTTCTTGGATTATTTGAATGATTTTTTAACTCTGATCTTTTCCTCAGAAATCTTGGCCATTAACCAATGTGTGTGAATGATATTACACTTCGACACCCATAAGTTAGTTTTCAAAACTGTCATGCGGCTGTCAGATCTAGTTTGCAAAAACTTGCTAATTCTTCACTGGATTCCAGCTCGCAAAGGACATAGAAAGGGCTGTGACTTTCTGTGCAGCCCGTAAAAATAATTTCAAAAGCTACATAAGTGGTAATTGCCACAGCAGTTTGCATCTCAGACACCAACTGAAGACTAGTCCTTAATCTCTGCTATCATTGGAGAAGATGATCGCGATCAAATTGTTTGTCATCTTGAATGAGAAAGTCTCCTGTCCCAATTTGACAATGTCTTTGTGTAACTATTCTGCGTTTGCTTGAATTCTCCAAGGCCTTTGAAAGGATCAATCATGATGTCTGGGCTTAAGTATGTTGTGTGCTTAGTGATAGAGTCACTCTTCTCTGAACTCAAAATTTTTTTAATTGGAGTACCTCAAGGTTCGATTTTTAGTCTCATTATTTCTATAAATGATGCATGTTCATGAAAGATTTATCTAAAGTTTGCATGAACGTCTCCTTTTATTTATAAGCCGACGACATTCAAGATTGTTTATCAAGACTTGTCGAACAATTTGCTGTTCAACTACTTATAACGACGTTTGCTAGATCGAGGTAAAAAAAATGTCACCCACCCAAGCTGAGGAGTTTTCCTGCACCAATGAATGAATCCTCACGAAAAATAAGGATACTTACAACGCAGAACATAAGCAAAAAAGGAAAAAAAAAATTATTTCAAAGCCGCCCTTAATAAATGAAAAGAAAAGAAATGAATTCCATTCATTTGCAGCATTTAGGTGTGTTAAGAGTGATTAAGGCGCGGTCAACGATAATGGTAGAGTGTTACAGCTACAAGCGCAAAGACGGTTGGCTTATGTAATTCCCCCCCTGGAAATATCCTTCATCAGCCTTGTTGACGGCACCCAAAGCTGAAGCCTACGAGTCATAAGAATTTTCCTGTTGCCTCTCCGATAGCAAAGGCACCCTTCGACCTTCAATTAACGTAATGGCAGAGAGGACTTTTCCATTACGGCCACATCATTAAAATTGGTAGTGTGCTCCTTGTAGTTGAATTGTGAATCTACCTTTCGTCTGTTCCTTTAGGAGTGCTGCTCTCCAGCTTCGTAATGGAAAAATCGATATAATATCGCGTCCAACAACAAGAGGCTAACATTGTGTGTTCCTTCGTTGTCGTGGTTGTCGTCTTTGTCACCGACTTACATACTTTCTGGCATAGATGTATTGTTCCTTAAATGGATTTTGTGAATTGCAGTCAGGGACAGGCTCGGGGTGGTGTGGAGTGGGCTGCTACATGTACTAAAAGTGAAATTCCTTGCAAAGATTCTTTCGTAAGTGACAATAACAAGTGGTTGATTACTTTGTCGTTCTATTTTTAGAATTGTTCACGTGTCTTGGGGAAAAGAGCAACAAAATTCTAAATATCCAAGTTCTAGCCTCGTGTATGCTTCTGGCATGATGCCGTCACAACGTATCACATTGTCGTGAGCGTTGCGTTCTCTCCCAAAAGATGGCAAAAATGTTTAATGCCTTTCAAACGGAGTCGGCACAATAAACATTCGGTGACAGTATACGAGTAGGTTAGGTTTTTATGTAAGAATATGGTAGATACTTGTACAAGATTTTGAACATTTAATTTTCTCGAACGCTCTGGGAACGTTGCCAAAGCTTCAAAGATAAATGTGCATTGGCGACACAGAGCACATTGTAAGTTTAATGTGTGGGGGTTGGTTTTAACGTTTTCAAACTTGTCCTACTGGGAAGCTAGACGGAAATAAAATGTTTCACTTTGAATTTAGAAATGGGTAGGACTTTGCGAAATAAAGTTTAACTAATTAGTATTCGTTGTGTACAAGTGCATTAGAATCTAAGTTGCTAGAGCGTATAAATTCTGTTGGATGACATTGAAAAGTGACATACATTGTTGTGTCGTTGAACACAAGAAGTCTAACATTGATTTTAGAGTTATTTGATGTGTGTCCAAGGTGTTCGCCCTACTTCGGTTTTGAGGTAGAACTACGTCTTTCCCCGCACTGGGTATAAGAGGCTAAATTTGAGAGATAATTATCAGGAATAAATGCAAACCCATTTTATGTTATGAAAAGGGATAGAGAAATGATTTGTATAGCTTTAGACAGAGGTGGTCTGTGACTACAGTTATATGAATTATTATTATCGGTTGGATTTGAGTGAGCTACCCAACGTCGCGAAAATCTCAATTTCAAACTTCAAAACCGAATTGCTCGAATCAACTTGAACAGACTTTGAATACATTCTACGTATTGACATTTTTTGACAAAAGATGTAGTGGGGTAAGTTCAATAATAGTCTCTAGGGCTGCTAGTCTTTGAAGCCGTTGAAGCTTGGTGATAGTTATTTTTCCTTCAATTAGTTCACTCAACGATAGACCTATACATATGTAATGATATTACCATCGTGGTGTATGAAGTATACGCAGTGAGTAACTCTGGGAGTTAGTAGGAACCTAGGTTTTACCACTCATGCCACAGCATGCTCCAATTTCGTTTTTGAAATAGTTGTATTATTTCCTGCGATAAAATTTAAGTTACATTTTCTTCTTTTTGTAAAAGGTACGATGACAAGTTGGCTAGAGTTGACTGTAAGACTTTTTTTAGCGCACCAGTTAGAAACTTCAAGTAGGACACTCTCTCAGACTAAGTCCTAAGCGAAATCAATAGCTTTAGAGACTCAACTTTATGACAGGTCATCTATAATCATTGACCACAAAATATGTGACCAAGGCCACCACTTTGAGGGCAGTCTTTTGCCGCTGATACCGTCACAGAGACCACGTCAGAGGCGGGTGTGATTATCCGCTCTGACCCATCTAATGCTGCTTTTCTAGCATCGGGTTGTCAAAGCCACACATAATATCGAGAAAGGCAAATTTTAAAGACCAAATCTTAAAATACTAACAAATTTAAACATATTTTGCCTAACTATCCACCATAATGCCATAAAAAATAACCCACACATGCTCATCATTAAGTAATCTTCCATTGCGATTGCTCCCAAAAATGAAGTCCAATTTGTTTCCACAAGCACAGGCATTTTATGGCCCACGCGCTGGCCATTGGTGTGTGTCGGATAGAAAAACCAAAATAAACACAATCCTAACGTGCAAAGCACGTGCATTCCATACGACTTGTGTCATAAATAAGGTACTTTTCGCAAATCCGTTCTATCGCTTGCCACTATCCCATTACCGTCCTGACCAAATGTAGAAAAAGCCCCGTCATATAGCCATAAAAGCCTCGCGCGTTGCGTTGTTTCCAAATGACATTATTCTCTTTCCACCACAAATGGACTGACCTAAAAACTGTTGGAAAAAAAAAATCCACCACCAATGTACATACATATGTTCTTGTGTACCCCATCCACTTTCCAAAACATTTACTGTGGCGTACTAGATAAAGATTTTCTATTTCCATGTGGAAAATCGCGGACAATTAAGCATTTGACAAGCAATGAGCCAGAACAATAAACGTACTTCCGAGTGGTTGGGCTTGAGCACAAAAAAAGAAGTCTGAAACTATGCCACAGCACAGTAGATAATTATGTACTTCCATTTTTTGTTTTTTGCTTTTGTAGCTACCTGTTACAATTGTTTTAAAGGTGAACCACGAAAGAGAGAAAAAAAAATGTACTTACTGTGTTCAAATGCATTTCATTTTTAAATCTAAAAGCTAGATCGCATTTTAAAATTCTAACCATTTAGTTGGGAGAGAGTCCTGCTTCCTGAAAGTTTATACCTTGTATGACAAAGTTGCAAAGGAATTACTAACAAAGTTTAAGTGAGGAATCACAAGTGGTGCATCCTTGTCACTGATCACTGTGACCGGCACAGTACACACGAACATAATCTATTATAATAAATTATAGGGTACCCTAGGATACCAATACTCCGGTCTGAAAAATCTTCGAATCCGCCCCCGATTGAAGGGCCGTAGAAGAAGACCGTGACCCAAGTGGCGCACGCAAGTGAAAGGAGACCTGAACCAACTTATCGGGCAAAACTGGAGGCAGCTGGCTAAAGATCGAGCTGGCTGGAGACGCTTGTTGTCCACCCCGGACTGAGTATAGGGCATCCTACGTTTTGTTAAACTGTCCTAATTGGCGTATTGTGGATCTACAATTACGTTTAGGTTGATTTGAATTTAATTTAATATCACAAACGTCAAGGAATTTATCAAGATCCAATGACTAGCACGCGTTGTCACCGCTGACGCCATTAGAACCACTTCAACTGTAGCCCTTAAATCGCGCACTGATTCCAATTTACGATGGAAATTGCGAAAAGTGCGTGAGTTTAAAACAATCCAACTTCTGGAAAGTGAGCGATATGGGCCATAGCGAGATCGCAAGTCGAACAAATCTATACACTGACACGGACTATCCCACACCATATCCTGGCTTAAGCCTAAAATCAAAGCAATCATCTCGCCAAGAGATGACTGGGCTAACCATAAGTCGTCAATCCTAATAATATTTCGATTTTGACAGCAAAAACCGTAGAAAGAGTGGGCTCCGGGATCTTCTAGCTAAAACCCGACATTGGCTGGTAGACTTCCGAACCACAGTAGTGTGTTCTAAGCACGAAGCAGAAGTCCTGCTAATACCTGAGGGGGCCAGACAATTACCCATGAAATTATCTTCTAGGAAATTAATTGACATTTACATTCGCAGTAGTAAAGTCGAAGATTGTAAAACGAGAGATCAGAGTAATCCCAAACTTCCAGAATCCTATTGAATAAAAATGGAATTCGATCTTACTATCAGCTAAAAGATGTTCGACTATCAAGCAAGTTTATCGCTACTGTGCCCTTATTTGTCCAGTCCATTCTAGTGCGATCTCGCAAACGATTACTTGTAGTTCACTATGGTTGTAATGGTTCCACATTGTTTTTCGAAATAAGCAGCTGCTGATGAGAAGGTGATGCCAATGATCGAGCTGGTGATTCCGCTGCAAAAAGTATTTAAAAACACAATGTCTAGGGTTTTTTTAAAGGCCTACAGCAAGTCCCTTCCACGTCTGATTCAGGACAACCCCATTCAGCGGCCTGCTCATTCAAGTCAACGGCAATGATCACTGGTCGTCTTCCAAATCATCAGTGGTATATACCTATACATGAGTGGAGCTTTCTGACAGATTTGTTGTGCCCTCTTGAAATATTTACTTAAACTTCTATTGCACAATAAATAGCACTATACAACGAACTGACTTTGATTTTATCGTAGTCCATTTTTGTCGAAAGATTGTTTAGTCGTTTCCCAGTTTTGAGTTTGAGATGATTGCCCTGTTTGCTGATCTCTACTACAAAAAACCTAGAAGATGTCACATTCAATGCAATAGGGTATCATACAATCCGCATTAGATTCCTTACAATTGTCCCTATGTCTCTTTTTTGTTTGTTCTTATTGGAATTGGAATCCATTCTATTCCATTTTACTTACCACAATGCATAAGTGTGTACGGATACGTATGAATGGCAAATTAAGTACGAAATTCGAACTCGAGAATGTGGCTGCTGAGTCCATAATTCACATGACCTTAACCTAAAAAGGAATTCGCAGAACCAGCCAGATGGAAAAAAAAGAAAATAAATGCAAAATGGTGTTCTCTCTCAGAGGATTATTTTATTTTTTTTCCCTCATTCTGTGGATGAAATCAGCTTTGGATTCTGCAAAAGACATTAACTCTGTCCGGGGCAAACTAAGTACGTTTTTTTTTCCTATTCTTTTGTTTTTCGTTTGCTTTTGGTTAAGTTTTTTTTCTTTCTTTTTGCTGTGACATCGAATACCTTCTGTGGATCTACGTGCTATAAACGACGAATACATGGAGGTACATAATATGGGATTCTAGACCGCTGCTGGTTTGGTATGGCGTGGACAAAGAGAGAGTGAAAAAAAAAGTATTTTTGGCAATGAATCGAAATTGATTTTCAAGGGTGACAAACAAAAAAAGGATAATTCCTAGAATGTGGAGGAAAATGACCAAAAGAAGGTGTGGTAAGGTGTGGTTAATTCTTCTTCTTCGGTGACAGGACGATAGTTAATGTGTTGAATTGCTTATGACTGCTTTTCAGACCTTATGGAAGGTTCTAAATTATTTGCATACTTCGTAAAAACTAGGTGTAGGTATGTAATTATCTCAAGTGAAGTTGCTAATGGAACTATGTAGTTGGTGTGGTTCGTTATTGATGGTAATAAAAATTGAATATTGAATATGGACATGCTTATATGCAGTCTTTCAACGTGGGTATAATTTTCTAAGGAAAATGACTCACCCATGTGACTAAGATATAGATGGAGGTGAACTGCCAGACAACTGTGATACCTAAGCTTATTTTTTTATAAAGTAGGTTCACTCTTTTTTGTCACCTCGAACTAATTTAGCTAAGGAATCGGGCTTCAGTTCTTTCCTGCATCAGCACCCTTTAATGCCAACACTATCCGGAACGACAATGGATTAAGATTTAAGAGACTGCACCTAGAATATACACACGTCGTATACTCTGGTAGCAGCTCTGCTAGAAACTGTCCTCTCGCATTATGAGGCAAATATTACCACGATCAAGGAAATAGGATAAAAAAAAAAACAAGTTGTCACATTTATTACGACTGCCAGAAGAGGTGGCTCAAGTTAGGATGCGGTTTCGTTGTAATAAATCGGCTCCGGTCAAGAGCTATTGGTGTTAAGCCGATAAGCAATTGCTTGGCTGTGGTCTGTATCAAGGCACTTTCTACAACATCAGCCTGATATGTGTTCACGCTCCTCCCAAAGAGATTGAAGATGGTATCAAAGAGATATTCTATGACCCTCAGCATAGAGCCTACTGAGCCTGTTCAGAGTATGATGTGATGAAATCGTAGTTGGCGACTTAAATACTAAAAGCGGGAGGTTAGTCGGAAAGCATAGATAACGGCTTCCGACCAATCGACTGTGCAGTAGTGTGTAATATGTTTCCAAAAGAATACCCACAGCAACCTGGTTTTCTCCAGATGGTCGAACAGCCCACCAAATGGATTACGCGCTTACTGATGTTCGCCATGCATCAAACATTTTCGATGTACCAACGCAACATTTTTTGATTGTGACCCTTTTCACAGCTCTACTGCACCTGAGTACGCCTGAAGTAGCCATGGACTACAGAAAGCGGCTGAGCGAAAGATT
This sequence comes from Criorhina ranunculi, assembly GCA_951813785.1. Classification (NCBI taxonomy): domain Eukaryota; kingdom Metazoa; phylum Arthropoda; class Insecta; order Diptera; family Syrphidae; genus Criorhina; species Criorhina ranunculi. The sequence goes on from OX638381.1 coordinate 18,156,077, forward strand.
CTTCACTGTACCATTACCGGCCATAACCGCCAACTATTGTATAAACTCATTACTTCACCACTTAATCGATGCTTTATTGTAAAAGATAAACAAAACCATTCCAAGGTGAGCACACAGTGCACACCATTTGGTAGACGTTATTTCTTCTCGGTACAAGATAAAAAATCACATAGTAGTCAGTACAGGTTATATCTATAAATTCGAAGTCAACCCGAATTACTATCACAATTACAATTCATCAAGGGATTAAGGCAATGTCATGTGGCAGCAAAGCTAGGGTAAACCACCTCCGAGAGAGGGGATAACAAAATTCGGTAATAGACGGACCATTATACTCATGCCTTGGCTCTGACTGTGCATTCAATTTAATTGTTTGCCAAGAAGTGTTTGTAAACAACCTAGGAGCTAGCGGGCTTCGTTCACTGCGTCGGCAAATGGGGATAATCATGTGCTGCGCTGGCATTCTGTTCCTATTTTTAGGAAATTTAGAAAAAATAGAAGGGCAAGACGGGCCCGGGGTTGGATTGCTTGGAAGATAAACAAAAACAGACGACCGCACATATGATAATCTTATGTGGCATTGAGCTGGTGCTATGATGTATGGTGTCGATGGAAACGCTATGTGCCTCCTCAATGGATGTCTGAGATATGCGATTCCACTGGGGATTATTTAGAAGCAGGCGAACACGACTGTAATTATCGATGAGTAGTGAGGTTTATTATTGGAATTTTACGGTCGTGTCTTTATTGAAGGACAGATAATAATCGGTTGTTGATTTGGTGAATCTGAATTTGAATAGGAAATGGATTTATTGGGGGAGAGGAAGCTTAAGCTGACCTTTTGGAAGTAAATTACAGAATGAAGATAGTCTGTGAAACAATTCATAGAAATTGGAAACAACGGACTGCAATTTTGCCTGACAGCTTGATGGCATTGATAAAGGTCGCGCGAAATAACAATTTTCAACACTGCTCCGTGGTACATTTTAATTGCTTTTCAATTAAATCAATTTACGAGTGAATACGTTTTAATTGCTCACAGATTATAACTTTCATTATAGATGGGGAAAAGCGATAATAATAACGACCAGTTGGGGATCTATGAAAAAAGTTTGGTAAATTATTTTGATGGTATCACATCTGCTGGGCGTAAGTTCATTATCTCTGGAGAACTACCTCAAAAGTCTTCTTTTGTTTTGGAAGACGAGAACAGCCTGCGCATTTTCGTGTTCGGGGTAGTGTAACGTGTTTTAGGGTTCTTCAGTTCATGTCCTTAAACGTTTTGTTTTATGTTTTCTTCAGAATTTTCATGTCTGAAGTTGTGAGTGATCTATGTTCGGTGTCATATATAAAATGCGATTCGACCAAATAATTTTTAGAATCCTTAGGAAACATTTAAGTCTGTCTAATGACAGATCATATTAGATGCAGTTATATTTAGCCCAGTATACATATGTAGGTCCATTGTGATACCACAAAACCACCCACAAAACCAGCCGAAGATTGATATGAAACACTGGAAGTTATTTACCAAAATTGTCGAAAGAACTGGCAGCTGGGTAAGCTCTTTTTTGACGAGAGATGGCTGGGCATTTACAGGGATGATGGAGATTCTTTTCCTCCTTCCTTTTGTCCGAGTTTTATCCAATGGATAGAGATCATCGGTCATTGCATTGTTAAGAAATCTAAAAAATTGTCATACACCAACGTTAATGTTAAAAAATCCTGCAATCGGACCCATTCCCACTCTTTAAACATTCATCTGTCCTAAATGAATGTATGGTTAACATTCAAACCTTCTTTGTGAGGTTCTTTCAAATATCTTTTCATAACACTTTATTTGCAATCGATTGCACTGATGAATTTTCAAATATCAAACAATCGCTATCCGCCATGTAGAATTCGTTATTCAATTCATGACCACTCCCTTTGTTCCTTATAACCTTGGGCGTTATCCACGTCAATATACATAAACTTGAGAATATTGCAAGCGGTCCGTAGGTGGTAATCGTTCGTAATCAAATGAAATACTCTGATGGTCCCATTCGGATCGAATTACCCAGCAAGAGGTCTATCCGATGACAATGATGACGGTACGGGGAAGGGGAAGGGTATGGCATTAGGGCGGGACGACATAAGCACGAGCGTATGAAAATCCTTAATCGTCAGCTTACCTTTTTGCTTATTTGTTGTTGCTGTTACTTCCTACTCCGGTCGACCATGATGGGTACTAGAGACACTCTTAAAATCCGTAGTGTGTGTACCTGGGGCCAGGGTGTATTTATCGCCTTAACCGGCGATATAATGTCCGGAGGCATACAGCTAAACTACTACAACGGTGGCGTTGCTGCAAAAAGGTTTGATGACGTTAAAAGCCTTATGGCTTGCTACTCATCAACTGAGTTGGTGAACTCCAACAAACAAAGGAAGGGCTGGTATTGGGGTGGCATGTTGTTTTAGGGACACAACCGATATAAACAATGTGTAATGGCTTTGGAATTAAAAGTGAATTATATTCTGTTTTAGTCTCCTTCTGGAAAGACAGGAGGGATGAAACAAACGACCAAAGAGTGTACTTGAAGTTAACGATCGAAACTGTTAACTGTGGTCGTTTCCTTTTCACTTATTTTTTTTTTTTTCGGAATGTGACTATGGAGGGTTCCAATGAGAGTGATTACAGGTTTTGGGATTAGGTTTAGCGACGTGCATATTGCCTGTTAGCTTCACTTTTGTTGTCTGAGGTATTTTGAACACAGCTAACGTGGGGAAATAAAGTGCACGCTTATCGGGGGGTTATGTCACATTGAAAACATTACGATTACAGTGACGATAAAAATGCTAATGGATTTTCTATTTTCCTTCTTTCGTTGCAGGTAAATCTTAATGAGTTTTAGTGTGCGTAAGTAAATACCCTAATGGAGTGAGTGGGCGTGTATTTAAATAATATTATTGGGGGTTCTGTCTGGAAATAATATACAAACAACACCGTCGAGCTTTTAAGGTCAAAAAGTTATTGATTTAAGAAATAAGAAGACATTTCTCATTTATCGAAAGCCCCACGTAAGTTTTTCATAGACTCGGACACTCGTCCAGAAAGCCGATTTGGTCCTACTGCTTGTTGGTCCTCTGCGTAGTTTGATAGATATAAAAGTGGGGCTTGGGGACATTAAATCTGAAATGCTCCCTTAATTGTATAAAACAACAACTTTCCGATCGGAGCACCCTCTTTGTGTCAAGCCTTAACAGTTTTCTACCTCACTACATATGTTTAAAAAGCTTTACAGTTTAGTCCGTTTCAACTGTATCTTCGATAAGAGGCCCTTGCAGTTAGTCCACATCCTATTTAAACTTTTATTTGCTGTTTTCCCACCACAAACGTGGTGCATCCATAAACAATCCTTATTTCTCCTGCGCCTTCATCAAACATCCTCTTTTTTTTATAGCACGCCATAAAGTATTTACATAACCTCCAGACAGGTAGTTTATCATAAACAAATTTTCTTGCGCCCATTTGCATTAATCATTTAACGATTTGTTTATTGTAATTCAACTTAGACACCGATAAACGAAATCTCAAATAAAAAAAAAAGAGCTCACTCTCGATGTAAACACTTCCGCCGTAATAGAGATATTCCGAGAATTTTCGAAATCTAAATTTTTATCTTACTCATTCACGGCCCATTAAATCCGTTTTCAACGCCCGAGATATACAAGTGATTTCTCTTTCGACCAACAAAAGTGGTATCCCAGGGTACACCGAAATGTATTTTATTTATAAATCTTTCTTGCGGCCAGCAAAGGGGAGGAGAAAACACCAAATTACAGATATTCCCGTTCTGAATTAATCACTGTGTCATAATAGACAGTGAGAAAATAAAAATGGAGTTCATTGAACTCCATGTTTGTCATAAATCCGATTTCCCTCTGTCTCCAACTGGAAAACAATTTCCTCATTCCTTCCATCACATATGTAAACATATGAACTCGTTTCGGAGAAGATAACGAAAAAAAGAAGATCGAAAAGAAAATTCCTCCAAAGAAGAGTTACGAAGAAGAAATGTCATTGTATTGAATGTGTGCGACTGACATGAGGTCTTCTCGATGACAGCAAGTCTGACATTAATGCATCAACGAGCTAGAGAATCAATTCGATTCGTGAATAGTTTACTTTTTGTATCAAGTGCAGCGTATCTCCTCCGGCGAGGAGAAATTGAATAAATTGATTCGACCGAGCAAAAGTGAATGAACTGCTGTAGAACTGACGGTAATTGGCATTCGCCTTCAGTCTAAAAATAATTCCCTCTGGTGTATCAATGGTAGTTAATCGGATAATATCCCAAAGTTCTAGACCTCACCGTGGCTGAATGCAGACTAATGCACCGGATAATTGGAAGGAGCGGATTTTCCCTCCCTTTTACACCCAAATTGTTGTTTCAAAAGTTAATTTCCTGATCAATAATTGAATGGCTTACGATGGCTGGCAACGATAGCGACAACGACTAGAGAATTATTTTTAACATTGGCTTTCTTGAAAAGGAAAAGAAAAAGGAATGAAGTACGGTCAATGAGCCAAGTATCGTAGGGAAACCCACAATGCGGAGAATGGTGATAGATAATGCCATCAATTGCGTGCGGGTAGTTTAATGTGAATTTGTATTTGCTTTGCGGAACAGTGATGACAGCAAATTTTCTAACGATTGCGAGTTAAACTGGGTCTGAAGTTTCGAAGAATAAGAATTTTAGCTAATCAATTTTAGCAATTTAGTATTGGTTTCAAATCTTGTATGTAAGTACATCTGCTCAAATGTCTAAGACTGCTCTTTAACTTATCAGATCTAACGCTAGGAAGCTGTTCTTAAGAGCCGGGTGAAGTATTATAAGACAGGACTAGAAGCAACAGCGATCGTCATCGTAGGTCAGTGGTACGCAATGACAAACCCCCGAGAGTCGGAGAGTATAATCTGTCATGAAAAAGCTTATCAAATTGCCGTTCGGAGTCGACAATAAAAACTATAAGTCGCTTTCGTTCGTTCCAAAAACGTAACACGCACAACACAAATCGTTATGAGAAGCTGGGCATTTTGGTCATTTACAGAACGAAAGGTTCATACATAGGTGTAAAGTTCTTTTCATCAAAGATAAGCATTTATATGTTCATGTTGCATTTGGATTCGTAGGTAGAAAATGAGCCAATGCTTCCATAACTATCATCCTCGGAGCTACATAAAGTTATTTGGCTTCAGATGCTACGTATGTATCTTAAGTGCACATCCTCAACAACAAACATCATCAATCAAGTCACACGAGTCGTGGTAACAAAAAGGCGCATTCTAGTGCTACTTGGGTTCATGTTGAACCGCCACCTCTACCAACGCACCTACCTTAAGTGTTTGAGAATTGTCTTTTCTGTCGAAACGTGTGCATTAACGCATGGTTAAGTTGTCAGATACCCTAGGAAGATCTAAAGTGAAAACCGCAAACGGGCATATGTTATCTGGCCGAATATTTTCCAACACATACTGTAAAACTCCTTCGAGACGTGCCATAGCACTGTATTATAAACGTCCAATTTTAACCCCTCATGTCAAAGGGTGGTATGTCTGTTGTATGGTTTTACACACATGTTACTGTCGGCATCGATTTATTTCCTTGCGGACAGAGGAAAAACACTAATAAAAGGATATTGTATGACTTTAAGGCTTCGGATTACAGACGAAGGGAATTAGGCATTTAGGTTTCATTTGGGTTTAACTCGTACTTCCTGGACCACCGGACCAATCCCAACGTATATGCATTAAAAAGGATATCTAACTGAAGTAAACTCCTTCAGATACCAACGAACGAGGATGAAGGTTAACAACCGGCTTTGAGGTCTAATAAATTATTTAAATGGATCTACGAATGTATAAATGTACATATTTTCAGATGAGCTTGGGGGCGTATACGTCACATTATTTTTAATTTAAAAGGGGAAACATTTGTTATTTACGCAGAATGAGTTTTTTTGTGTGTGGCATGTGAGTAACCCTTGTGTGCTAGCATTGCTGTTTTTGTGCTCTTAAGGCATAAGTTGAGAATAAGTAATTAATGTTTGTTAAACTGCAGTAGCGGATGTTGTTATTGATACGAGTATGCGTATGGTCATATCGTTCTAGGGGAGATGTGTTGACCTGAATAGAACTGAAGCAGTTGGATAGAATTTCATTTCAACTTAAGTATGTAATTACTGATGGGGATAGTTAGAATAAATAGGGGAATGTAGTCATTAACAGTACTTAGTACATTGCAATGAATTCGTACGTATTTTTAGAAATGTAAAACAAGTTCTCGTTAATGACCTGTGGGAACTTGTCATTAGAAATTAAGAGCCAACAGCATGCACACAATGTAAGCTTCATTTTAAATTTGTGGGTGTTTCCACTCGTTTTATATTTTGAAAATGGAACACTTAAAACTAAACCAATTTCATATTCAAGGCTTGATGTTGAAGTTGACTCTTCAGCTTATTTAAATTGAAATAGATTTTCAAGAGATCTAACGCAAGAAGAAGTTTTGGTTTTCGTTCTTAAGGAAATCGAATTTGGATATGCATGTAGTAAGCTGTCGAGATCTGGAAGAAATTCTGAAAAAAATCAGACTGAGTGGATTCGTGAGGAGGAGCGAAAAGGTACCCAACAAGGTTGTTTCGATAGATGTAATAGAAATCAGAGCAGTTACCGGATTGTTTCAAGTTTTGTAAACCAAAAGGTAGGACAAGGTTCATCCCATTGACTACATTTGCTTGTATGTGAATGGAAAGCAATGTTCCTGTCAATAGCGTTTCCAATGGTCCCTCTAAGGTTTGAGACGATTTTTATTCCAAACTTTGGGATCCATACAACATAATCGATGGTGGAACTCGTATTAGAAGCAATCTTCTCCCACGGCACTTCTATTTTTATGGTCTTTACTAGCAGTTCACCCGCTGCTTCGCACGCGTTAAATACATACTAAGGTGTATACTTAGTCGCTAGAAATCATCTGTCCCTATGGAGCTTTCAAAGACAAAAGGTAGCAAAAAGTGTCACCATTCTTAAATTGAATTTTTGAAATCGGTTGAGAAGTTCCACAGATACTTAAATATCTATCCATCCAAATCATCGTACACACCCGTTCCCCGTCGAATTGCTACGAACTCCGAATGCCTTGTAAATAAACAACGTAGTGTATCCACAGAAGCAAGAATACGACCAAAGAAAAATAAATGCAAAAACTACCCTTGCGCAACTCGGCAAAACAAAAACAACACACGATCACGAACCGAATATGCCGATGGCTACGGTTGCGCATACTATTAATTTGCAAACTTTAAAACGCTGTATCTTGGCCCGTGGATATAATTTGGAAAAACGGGGAAACACGTGTTTCTTTATTTTTATTGTAGAATTTACCTACCAAATTTCAATTCTTAATTCCAATTTAAATTTTTGATTCCATACGAACTTGAACACCCTGTATCTCCCCTTTTGGAGCCGAATTTCGAAAAATTCTTAGTGGGTGTCTACGCCACTAAAGGAAACTACTGTCCAAATTTCATGTTTCTAGCTCTAACGGTTTGGGCTGGGCGTTGATCTGTCAGTCAATCAGGGAAGATTTTTATATATATAGAGATAGAGATTATTTTTCTTGCACTGATGAGACTAATACTGATGTTTCTGTTCCACTTGTAGTATATAGTCGCATGTACGAAAGGAATTTCTCCACCATCCTAGACGTTATAATTGTGCTCTTTCTTCTCCAAGTGCTTAGCAGCGACAACAATAGTAATATCGTCAGAAAGATCTTGGAATTATTTGCTTAAGCAAACTCTTTTCCAGACGAAGTTTTTGGTTGCATTTCGGTTGCTTTACCTGCACCTCTTCTATGAGGCCTAAATAATTTGTAAGTTAGTGGCTTCTGGGCGTGCCTGAAAATATGACAAAAAAGCCATAAGCACTCGGGAGAAAGTTATTGTAACTCGTCTCAGTGGCTTACCCACCCGCCGGGGAAAGGTGGCAATCCATTGAAGGTTCTTCTCCTAGAGCTCTTTCTAAAGTTATAACAAGAGTGTAGCTAAGCATAGTAAATCAAACTTTGTGGATTTGTGTGTGGGTTATGTGCTTAGCTACATTCAGCGTAGACTTTCTTCTAGGGTAACTTGCTATGGAAGTAAGCCGCATTTTTATTTTTCCATTCACAGCTCATGTCGCAAGAATTAAGCGCCCTGTGTAATAAAAAAAATTTCACCCAACAAACAAAATGATTAACCAATCATTATTCATCGCTAAACACGTACATATGTATGTATATATGTACTTGCCCAATTATGTATCATTCGCGTGCACCAAGTTCAAACACTGTTTGCGTAGACAATTGGACGAAATATTCTCGTAAATAGTCGTAGTAGTCGGACAATTTAGTATGCATCGCTTGCAATCTATAGTAAGCTCTATCTATGGACTATCCGGTATGCATGCGCCATGAATACGAGCTGCTGGTGCTCCATATCAATTTGTAATTACCCCGAGATTAACCAAGTGGAAAATCTGGAAAAAAAAAACATACACCCCCTGATAGCTTGTGCCTTTTTGATTGCTGCGCAATTTCGATTTTGAGATTCTTAAGCTGAATTGCATTCTCGTCAAAGTGGCCTTTCTAGGTGCATACAAGTCTCTTTGTTCTTATGTCTTGAATTGAGTCATGTTCTCCGTAAAAGCAATCGAGAATCTACATAACTATTTGGGTGGTTTCCTGCAATCGGTTTGCCGTCACTTGTTGTGCGATCGAACCATAAACGAGTTGTATTTAAATAATTTGTTTTTAAACGAGATTCTGAAAAGATGAATCATTGGTTTGTTTGTCATTGAAATGGAAAATCGGTTCCAGTTTGAGGTAATGCATCTAATCCTTACCACATCTTAGCAATGCTAATTCAAAAGTAACTATAAACACTTTCGCGTCCCGTTCCACTCGGCACGTTTCGTTTAAATCAAAATTATTCAAATGACAACATTTGCGAACGCCATCGCCGCCAACGGAGCGTTAAGAAAGGTTCAAACTGAAAAAGAAACCGCGCGGGTATATTCACTAATTATTGTGTGGCACGAACGTGCCCGTGTCAAACCACCATACGGTGCACGTCTAGCAATCCGAACCTCCTCCACGAGTCGTAATGGTTAACCAGCTTGATGTTATTACCAACCGCATATTGTGCACACGGGGGAAAGACATTTGTTTGTAATTGACAACGAAATTTCCGACGCTCGGTGAAATTAGAAGGAAAAAAAAAAAAAGTGAAAGAAAAGCGGTAGGTTGTTACAAATGGCAGCACATTGTGCACATAAGTGCCTGGAACCTGTCGGTTGCATTCGCTTAAAAAAAAAAAATAAAAAAATTATTGAACCATTTATATGATCATTGCTGTGGAATGTTTGCACGCGGCAGGTGATTTTGTGTGGTTTTTCTGGCAATGAATCTACGCATATCACTGTTACAATCACGTGAAAATGTTGCTTAATCATTTTTTATTTTAAATGCAAAACCATAAGTTTAGACTCGATGAATATCGCCGGAAACGCAGGACTTTTATATAGTAGGGGTTTGTAGGGGATAACGAGATTTGGAAAGAAATCTGCAAAAGAAGATTGAAACATGAGAATACATGTACCCTTATCAGCCAGTGCCGATCATTCAGTATATGTGCAGCTCGACCTGTAAATACAGCCTGCAGGTATCATTTTTTAGAAGACCCATCTCCTTCAGATTGTACCTGAAGTTTTCGTGCCCTGTGGGCAATACTACTACCCATTTGCCATGCTTGGAACTTCTTTCTGTGTGTAGTCTGCATTTTGTCACACTTTCTCCATATTCGTGGCTCATTTGCCCACCTTTTTATTTATTCGATGTCTGCGTGGCCTCTGACCCAACTCAGCATCAAGTAATATCGAATTCAAATTAAGTCCACTATCCAGGTATGCTTCCAAATACTTAAAACATGAAAGCATTCAGAAAAATAGATCAACAGAAAACTGTAAAGACAAATAATTAAACCTCTAAGTAGAGATGCAGTCGGTGTTGAGGATTTGGAAATACCATTTCTACAGACCAACAGTCTGCCAGCTATTTAACTTGGACAATTTCACCGAATACTTTTGTCAACTCAATCTATTTCAAGTGGGGATACCAATATCTAGGCTCAATAATGACGAGTGCAGGAGCAAGTGACTTATGAGCTCCTAATTATGACTGAATGATTCTGTTTTTTTTTGCTACAAAAACCTATATTTATTATTATTATTATTGGTTAGGATCTGCGACTGACGCAAATGGCACTGCGACCTGAGAGATCTATTGTGCCTGAAGCCCAGTTAGACAAGGAGATCCTCTATCTTTCTAATGAAGTTGAGGATATCTCCAGTCGGGGCATTACGTATGTCCTCCGGTGTTAGGAATTCTTTGTGGAGAAAGCATTTCCTGACTGCAGACAGCCCCGTGATCGCATAGTACGTGTTCCGCTGATTGGTCTTTCTCAAAGCAGAGTCGGCATTCAGATTCCTGAACTATGTTTAGTTTATGTAAATGATATTTGAGGCTGCAATGAGGAGCCCTGCCAGTCTTTTGATATCATCCCTTTTATGATTGAGAATATTTTTTGTGGATTTGTTCAGGGGTAGGATGGCCCTCTAAGCCTGTCTAAGTCCCTGAATGTTGTTCCACTAGGATAAGAAGAAGAACGCGGAAGTAGGGATGCCACAGAAGGGTTCGGCACCTATGTACCTTTCTGAGGAGCCTTTCCTGGCAAGCTGGTCGGCGATTTCATTGCCTTCAATGCCTCTGTGTTCTGGTACCCACCAAAGTTTGACTTTATTTCGCTTTGAGAGGTCCTGGAAAAACCAATGGCAGGCTTGGTAAGAGATTCTTGAATGGATTCAGTGTGTGCGTTATTGAAGGCACCTTCTATATCCAAGAAGGTAGCGTTCACTGTTTGTAATGGATAGCTTTCTCAATCGTCTGCACGATCTTATGCAGGGTTGTCTCTGTGGACTTATCTTTAACATAAGCTTTTGAAAGTCTCCCAGATGTGCATGTGCTAGAAGCATAGATTGACAGGACTAGATTTATTTATTGCCTAGCTTATGAACTTGTCACAGTTTGTTGGAAATTTTGAATAGGCTGATTATTGGAAAGAAAATATATTTAGAGATGATCGCAATTGATTGCCAAAGATCGCTTCGCCTTAATGAAAGACAATTCTTTCAGAGATCATGTAAGTCCACTTCAACACAAGTCAATCAAACGCTTATCAAGCCATGTGATATCAGTTCATTTTTCTTTCATCATGTTTCAATCAATTCTCCTGTCAATACAAATCGTAGGCCACTTCAGAAAAACAAATCCCATTGCAATTAGCTAAGCGTAATGCACTACCAGGCGGCGTGTTCCATCTCGGAGAACCTCCTTTGATCTTGATTAGTGCTAATGATAACAACTCATTAAGCTGTCCAGCTTCACTTCATCTCATTTATTATTTGACGTCTTTCATAAGACAGCTTGCATCCATGTTTAGCTTCGCTAAAATGTGTCGACGGGTATTCCGCTGCGCGCTTATGATTTCATTATAAGCGGTTGCAAATTGTACCACCCTGCCCTCGTTTGGTAGTGCGGATCAATGAAGCTTGACGTGGTCGCGTTTTGTTCTTTACATCGTTTACTAGCAGATTGCATTCGTTTTGGAGGAATGTAATCAAATTCCATGGCAGGGCATGCCAATCGTGTAATTGAGTTGATAATTTGTTATAATTAAACGATGCGTTTCGATTTATAGTGCTGGACAATTATCGGCGTCAATTGGTCACAAATTGATTGATATAAGGAGCTCGGTTGTGAGGTGTGTTTTGGTGCGTAACTCAATTAGTTTCTGCTCTAACTGCTCCGAACAATTTGGCTTTGAAGAATGTCGGAGGTCAGTACTCCAGGGCGTTTTAAAAATAGCAGCTTACTTTTACTTTTTATTCAGATATTGCATCAGTGGATGCGTAATGGTGGCGGGTATTCATTTCTTTTTCTCCTCAGCAATGAGTCAAAAGAAAATATTTGTTTTAATCGTCCAAGACCATCTTCTAGAATTGGATTTTTTTTTTTTAATAAGCCACGTGCTTTGGCAAGCACAAGTCAATAGTCTGAGACTTTTTCTTGCCTTTTTTTTTTTTGTTATTGTGGCTGTAATTTGTGTCATCGCTAGTCAAATATAGACTGTTTCTATGGAACAATGGTTGAGTGTGAGAAAACTGATGAGACATTCAAGGTGTATTCGGACTTTCTATTAGTCGCGTTTCGCTTTAATTTATTAAGTATGTGACTGCATGAGTCATAAAGAGACTTCCACTTTCAGAGTCTGGTTTATTGAGGTGTGCGCGGGTGTAAAATAGGTGGGTGGTGTCAAGACATTAATTTTTATAGCGAATATTTACTATCTGTGTGTTGTAAAGATTAATGAATGACTAAATTAAGATGAAATATGTTTTGAAATTGTTTTATTTTTGAAATAAACTTGTAGATTTAGTAAATTTGATTGATTTAGAGCCACACGCAGATTAGAGAAGGTTAATTGAGGTCGACACGTGTGTGATTTCTTCAGCCTTCTCATAGAATCATACATTTTCGTGATAATGAAGTAACACATGCGTCCTTTTGATAACAATGATCAGAGAAGGTTTACTTTTCAGAGGTAGTGATTCCAGCGATAGCCGTGGTTCAAGTAGCGGGTGCCTTGGTCTTCTGGCTATGATAATACTCGTAAAGAATTATTTTTTATGAAAAACTTTTCGATACGTCTTTCAGAGTCGTCCTCAATGGCTCTGTACCAATTATTTCTCTTAAGCTTATACCATCTCTATTATGAATAACTGATGACGCCTTATCTCTCTGTTTCACCGTCAGCTAATTTGCAGATAACTCACAACGTTGGCCTCTTTCTCTAAACTTAAGGTAATTTCGTTGAGATATATATGAAAAAGTATTGTGAAACAATATATCCTTATCGAATCTCACTTTGGATCTCAAATTCCTCAGACAAACGTCTGGTATACAGAACATGACATGAGTTAGACAAATTTACACCCATAATGATAGCGAGAAGTTAGGTTGTAGCCTTCTATGGGTTAAGAAGATCGAGTTTTAAGGTGTCCACAGCCGTAACTCCCCAAATGGAATAATCATAATACTTACATAAGTTACGAAGTCATAATCTGCGGACTGGTACAACTTTGACAATCATTCTCTTTGCAAACTTCAAGTACTTTACCATTGTCTCCGGTTATCTTGGTCAAAACAAATAGCGATACTTACCGAAAGTATACCTCGTACACTAAGAACAGATAATATCTTTAGTTTCCGTAGTTTTTTCAGTTGTCGATGACAGAGGGTGACCTATAAAAACATGTGTTTTGACGTAATTGACTTTAAAAGATATAATTTCAGTGTGTAGATTGCTGTTTGTGAACCTATAAATAAAAGTTTTGGCAATTCATTTCACAAACTTATCATTTGTTTACATTTTTACAAAGTAATCTTGCATTTGCCTTTGCTCAGAATGTTATCTTCTTTGATTGTCCGTGCAAAAAAAAAAGGTGTTTTATGTCGCAAAATGTACACACTAGCTTTTCGTTTACATTTGAGTATGACATATTTCTCTATTGAAACAGAAATTTATTTTTTTTGTAAATAAAATATGTTCACAATTGAATTGATGCACTTAGATAGCACTCTTGTGTTTAAAATGTGCTACGTCATGCAATTAAAAAAAAAAGAATGCTTGCACAGTTGAGTGATTTCCAGTGCGCAAATAGAAAAGAAATTACGCTAATAAATCTCCTTAAAATCCCCGACATAAAACAAAAATTAAAGTGCTTCATCATTGCAAAATCATCTATGGTTGTTTTTACAAAGACCTGGTAATTTAAGTTTATTAAACACTTTAAAAGTTAAATAAATAAAAAAGGTATTTAAAACAGTATGTTGGTTGCTGTTTATGCACTTGGCGTATGGTGTCACGTATTGTATGCGTGATGCCTACACAATTTTCTAATCGAACGGATTGTTTTTGAAAAAAACCTTTTTGAAATAAGAGAATTTAACCTTTATTCAATTACAGTGATATGGGGTAACTATAACGTTTACTTACCGTCATGTTTTGACTACTAATTCAATGAGTTACTTCAGAGAATTTAAACATTTCAAGGTCTTCTACTAAGGCCAAACTTAAAGGTCTAGCCGAAAGGTGTTTACTAGGCCTTGTCAATATTGGTGCTCTTTAGTCAGTTGACTGAATAAAGGAAATGCCATTTAGTATTAAAGGTCTAGACGAAAGGTGCTTACTAGGCCTTGTCAATATTGATGCTCTTGAGTCAGTTGACAAAGGAAATGCCATTTAGTATTTTGACATGTATTCTTTTCTGTTTTGGCAGTTCTGTATGTTTGTGATTACTTAACGGATATCTAATTCCATCCAATTAGTACAGTTACATCTGATAATATGTCCAGTGGAGACCAAAATGTTAGGTCTTTTGGTCGAAAATCATTACCATTTTTTTCAACAGAAATTGTTATTGAAATTTACGAAAATCGTGATGGCCTCCATCGAATATAAACGAATAAAGTACAAATTTTAAAAGACTAGACAGACAAATTAGAATGACCTGGCAGACTCGGCTCATCAGGACGAACAGAACTTTTCAAATGATATATGCTCATATAAAATTTAATGCAGTTTCACGTGTATGGAGACAACGTGTTATTCAATCTGGCGTCTTATTACGCATCTCTTTCGCTCTCAGAGGAAGAGTGCGACAAATGTGGAACAACTCCGCCAAAACTAAAATTTAACGTCCACAAAGTACGAACACCTTTATTTTGTTTATGGCGGAATAGGAAACATATCACTAGAGTATTCAGACCTAACCTGAACATTCACATTTTACTGAAATTTTCTTGTCTTTCGTAGAAGGTACTTCCATGATGAGGATCTTATACTATCAGCATCGAATATCCTCCATCTGATCTGATACAAGCAAAGTCAGTACACTACGCAGTGACGTCACCTTCTACACAGGCGTTGCAGACTAAAACTTAAGCTTAGTTCATTGATGAGCTTGGTAAAAGTGAAGTGTTTCGATAGGACGCCAATAAGATGTCTGCAGTCTTTTCTACTGAGTGACAGTAAGGATTCCGCAGATTTCTTATAGATATCCTAGAACATTCTTTTAGTCCCCCTTCATTCTGTGTTCGTAAGTGATCCAATTCTCAATGGAAGCCCTAACAGAAGATGCAGAAAGACTTTAAACTGGTTTCGGTCAAATCATCTACTTAACAGCCTCCTGACTCTTAAAGACTCTCTGTCTAAAACCACATAGGCTTCATTACTCTTAATCACGCGAACATTGTAGCCAGTTTGTCAGGCTAAGCATCCTGGCATTTGAGATAGCTTGGTCCATATTCGGACTTTCTCGAGAGCTGCGATTTGAAAATGCTCGATGAGACACATCGATTTAATTTAGTGCGATTTAGCTTAAATCCTCATCTTGGTACGCAGATAGAATGGAATGAACCCTGTATCTCTTCTGTTTTCTTCTGTAGTTTATTTCTGCTAAGTTAAGGCGTAAAAATATTGTTTTCCATTTTTCTTCTAAGTTGTATCTTTAGCGCCAACAACTTGACAATACAAACTGATTGAATGTTAATCGAATGCATGACAGACAAAATAAAATTAATGTTAGATTTTTTTTTTTATCAATTCGCTGACACTTGTACGCATATCAATCATTGTAAATGTCGCTAATGGGAAGGCTAACAGTCGGAGAGAAGATGACAAGCACGTTTTGATCGTACACTATAGGTTGTACCTTTTTGTTGTTATTTTAGTAAAAAAAATGTCAATATTTTCCTACATTTGTTTATTTTTAAAATAAATTACATTTTATAACACCCCATGCACGTGTGCACAGCATTTGTATATACAGAAAATGATAGCTCCCGCTTAGCTATCCGGGCAACACACCAATCCATCCGGTGTCATAATTTGTGATGTTGATTGTGAAACATCACTGCAACGTGTATATACTTAGAATGTCCCAGTATCTAGAATCACGCGCCATAAATTCTCCGAGTTGTCGTGAATTATTGTCCAGTAGTCTGAGAGTTGCTACCTAAAGCGCTATCAAATTACGTGGGGCTTTTACCCCTTCTTTCGTCTTCAACTGTCTTTGTACTTCCCTTGAAAACTAATTACGAAAGTGCTTTAGTCGATTACTATTTTCTCGGGTCGTTCAGCAAACGATAAGCCAATGAAAGAAGCGGAGCAGTAGCCGTCCAGAGAAAGGGAAACGAGAGAAAATTTGCACCTTCTTTAAAGATGACGGCGATAGGTATCTTACGATGGTGTCGTCTGTAAGGTGGTAGCAGGAAAGTTTTGTAATTTGAATGGACATAAATTAAATTAGGGATCCGGGTTTCAAGGAAAATAATTTGATTGGATTTCATTTTGTTTGGTGGTTGTTAGGGTTCGTGTGTCCGTGTCGGAAATTGATTGCTTGTCAAATATTAGAGTTGAAGATACTTTGATTGCTGGTAGATTAAGGCTTTATGGCATTTTACCATTAACAATGGGTTTTGTAATGTTTTTAAAATAGACTCGTTCCTAAATGAGTCACTTGGCTTTATCTGAACTAAGGAAATTTGTAGTTTGAATTTACATTAACGACAAAAAGAAAAGGGTCACAAATCTTAAACTATTCTACCTGAGCGAGAGGTTATTTTTATGCTCGACAAATTGTAATATGGTACGATGGGATCCCTCTCATAATATCAATGAAATTTGTAGTCCATTCGAAGACAATTGCCAAACTGAAGGATCTCTATATACATCGCTGATGATAACTAAGAACAACAATGGTGAGAATTAACAACTCTGTTGTACCCTGCTTGGGATTTTAAAGCCCTTACCATTCTGGAAAACATGATATTTACTTACTGTCGAAGGCGTTCTTGAAGTCGATGGACAGTTCTATGATGATCCGTAAGGTGTGTGGTTTGTTAATGGAATAGGAGTCCCTGCGGCCATCAAAACCACCATCCCCTCCAGACAAGACTGGGAGGATGACCTCAGGTTGCAACAGGGGTTTGAAGGAAACAATTCTCCACTTTCACTGTACGTGTCCACCCCTCTCCACTAAAAGAACAGCTAGAAGTCAGTTTCTTCGACAATCTTGAACTGGCTAACATGAGCATAAATAGCCTTCAGCGCTCTATATCTATTCGGTATCACAATGGATCAAAGTGTGACTGCATCTAAAATAATTTTCGACTCTAACCTGACCTAACCTAGGAGGTCTTCATTTCAGCTTTGGATGGAGAATTTGTTAAGTACTGGAGGGCAGTGTTAGTGGTTGTCAACCAGGAAATGGTGAAAACATGTCTTATCTTAAATTGATTTATGTCGTGAAGAGTAAAAGTTAATTTTTGCCTTTATTAACGCAGTTTGTTTGGAATAATTCTGAGAAAATAAAGCAATTACTTGGAATTCTTTGACTTTAACGCAGTCGTATGCGCGAGCAAAGCTAGTGATGAAAAAAAAAACTATTACTCTTACCAAAAGCACAAAGAATGAGTTAAAAAACGATTAATACCAATGGGCCTTAATTTGCACTTTAATTCAAAATAAAAGTCAATGACTTCAGTTTTATGCTTTAAAAAGGCTATTAGATCTTTTATTAATTTGTATAACTATCCTAAGGTCATCGTCTGTATTTAGAGTAGATCATAACTCACGAACGCGTAAATTAAACGTGTTGATGCGTTCAGTTAACATTCATCGCGTGCCTTCGACAAATTAACATGTGAAAACGTTTTATTGACTAGAATTTCTCTATTTCGAATAAGGGACTTTTCGAAATCACAAAGTGCTATGAAATTACACTTTAATTGTTTATTTGAAAATTGTTTTTATATGTCAACGATAAAATTGGATATTGTTTTTTGTAACTAAGGCTTTCAAGGTCTGATTTTGGTCACTGGATATTAAATCCAGTTAATTGGTTTTTCGGTTGACAACTACAAACATTTTATTTTTCCACACTTGATTATGAGTCCATTTATTTCATAACGTTCCGGCTTTTAAAGTGCTAATTAATTGTCATTTAAAGTAGATCATTGTCATGACGTGTCTTCCTAATTGTAAGTCATATGACCGTTAGATCTTGTCGCTGGTTTAACCTAATTTCACAAGATGACTATGTAGTTGCAGTCATTAATATCTAATGATGGGCCAGTGGAACGTGATTAATAGGTGTGGAAGACCTCGGATGTTTTTAAGGTCGTAAGACATTGTTATTGCTCAGCTAACTTAATTTCCACATGAGTTACGGTATAGTGAGTAGTTAAATCATGAATGAAAGTTTGACAATTATAAAACTTAAGGTCTGCCACCCGCACCTGAACAAAGAAAAAGAAAAACGTGTCGCTTCAGCCATCGCTAGGAGTCTTAAATTTGTCGGATAGCAAAAATGATTTAGCGGAGTATGTCTGAACCGAAAACAGCAGCAACCACAGCACTTTTCTTGCGTCGAGATGCCATATGACATTGGCATGGAACGGTCTATAAAGATCCTGAATCTTGTGAAAATCGAGATAAGGGATCTTGATATGCCTACGGCTGGAAGGAAAAGAGTCAGGGTTACCGAAAAGTACCACAGAAGAGAGGGTCAGGAAAATCAACCATCTTTACGGATTGATCTATGATAAATGGGAGAGTGGGATTAAGTTTCTTTGCGAAGGGTCTACATTTGGCCTGCCATCTGGGAATACAATCAAGCAGTGATGAAGCAGACCGAAGTCAAAATATCACTGGCAATAGAATGTATTCAACAGCTCAAGGTCTGGACAAATCATAACGACTTGACACTGACTTTGGTTAGAAGACATGCTGACATCAAAGAAAACAAAGGCGGATAACCTACCGAAGCTAAGGGCAACCTTTGAGTTGGACTCTTCCCTGCTCTGGGTAAAGGAATGGTTAAGGGTCACGCATAAAATGCAGACAAGCCAAGTTATATATTTTTGCGCTTATTGTTTTGACATAATAAGTTTGGCACGAGCTTCTAAACATAACATTTTTTCAACGCAGGGATGTCATTCGTGGCGTTTACTTTTTGAAAAAAAATTCAATTTGAATTAAATGGCATTTATATGTTTTAAAATTTAAATGATGCTTATTAGATGCTGAACGTAATTAATTTGTTTTTCTTTGAATCGCATTTTTTATCTAATCTTCTTAAGCTAATCTTAACATCCGTGTGTACATTTTTAACTGCTTACATCCGGCTAAATGCCCTTAAATCTGAAATCCAATTTATTTCTTAAACAAATTATCATTTTCCTATCAATATTTAATGAATTCATCTTATCGCCGTGTGCTAATGGCATTTTCTCCAATTAAAATCGAAAGACAAAATCAATAAACCGCAAATGACAATCTCACGCGTCGTGTGTCAAGTTTTGTTTGCTATTATTATTATTATTTTTTTTAAGTTTCCTCTCTACTATCATCGTTCAGGTCGTCTTCGTTGTCGTTGTCAACAACATCATCTTCGCAGCAGTCATTGTTTGACTTAATGCCGTTGTTAACACGACCCATATTGCTCGTGTAATCCCTTGATTCTACCATGTCCTTAATTTATTTATACAATTTTCCATTCACCCTCATTTTTATGTGTGTAGCGTTTTTCTCACAATGTACAATTTTTATTGCAGGCTCTGCTCGCTGACAATAACGAGATTATCAATATTGACACCCTTGCCAGGGGACATGACATCCTTGTCGTTAGCTGTGAAAATGCAGAGCTCCAAGCGTACTCTACGCTCTCATGAAATTCCAATAACGCAAAATCTCACTGGATCTCAATTGGGTAATAACATATCTGGCTCGGGAGGAGCTGGAGCATCGGCAGCCGCATCCGCGCAACATCAACATATGCATCAACAGCAATTGCAGCAGCAGCAGCAAATACTGCTGCTGCAACAGCAACAGCAACAACAAGGAGGTAATCAAATGAACAACAGTGGGGGTGGTTCAGGCGGTGCCATTGGGAGTGGCAGTGGCCCTGGTGGTGGTGGCGGTGGACAAATGAATTCATCGCTTGGACACAGTAGTAATGGAGGAGGTATCGGCGGTGCCAACTCCAACTCGAGTTCTGGATGCAATCTTGGCAATATGAACAATGTGGGTTGTATGAATAATATCCCACTGGCGGAGACCGAACTCGATTTGCACTTTAGTCTGCAATATCCACATTTCATAAAGAGAGATGGTAATAGGTATGTATATAGAAAGTTTTCTTTTATTGTGGTTGTTTCTTATGTCTTTGTGTCTTTGTTTTTGTTTCTCATTTAAGATTGGTCATATTGCTACAGAGGCGTAAGAAATATAAATCACGTACGATTTTGGGTTACAAAACTCTAGCAGAGGGTATCATCCGAATGGATGCAGTGTTACAGAAATCCATGGATATGACAGTTGAACTGACTGCATCGGGAAAGAACGGACGACCGGGCACAACTGTGGCCAGTTTGAGGGCGGAACGTGTTTCATCCATTCCAGTTGATCATGACAATAAAAATAATAATAGTGTGTTACTCACAGGTAAGCTTCCCACGGTCGTCAGTTGGCCAAATATCAGCGGTTGAACGGATTTTTCAGTTATCGAATGTTATATAGGAACACAACAATAGACTAGAATTATTCGATAGCTATTTGTGATGCACTCCATCGGTACATCTTCGAGTGGTATACATGTTTTCCATCGATCTTAGTATGATTTTAAACTGGTTTCGGGAAATCCATGAGTCAGCATTGCTATTGTTACTTTATATGAGCCATTACAAACCTTTGTATGAATCGAACCTGTATTAAGCATGCATCGACTTTTTCACTCAACTCAACTTTAACCCTTAAAAGAAAGCACATATTTGTGCTTGAAACATTTGAGTACGACAAGCTGCCCTGAAAACACTGGAAATTTACAAGTTTATCAATTGCAGCATGTCTTCTTGGTTCAACTCTCTGTGATGTTTTAACAGAAAATATAGATTATTTTGTCCATATGCAGAGTAGATAAGCTGGTCTGTTGCCATTGGATGCTAAGTAATTACCATTTTTTACCCCATCAGCAGTCTGTTCTTACTGTTATTGCAATTTTAGTTCAAAACAAATCCCTTCTTTCGGGACCTTAGGGAAAACTCACTTTTCTTTCTTCTCTTTGGGAAATCTCCAGCTTTGTATTTTGATATCCAAAAATTTTCCATCATATATTTCGCCTTAAATGGCATTCTTCGGTTCTGTTACAAGACCAAGCAATAAGCGTACTAACGTAAGCTTGTGTTGTTAACTTAAAGATAAGAAGGATTTATTGAATGTACCTATATACACACATTTTTTTTTTTTTTAATTAAGTGAGCTTCTCCCTTAGGTTTGTACGACATCCATAACAAATTTTTCCGTTTGGCTAAGTAATCCTTTTAAATCCTATATCAGACGAGGAACCTGGAAATTCCCTTAACGAATGAATGAGCATGTTGTGATAAATATTACATAATTGATCCACAGCGTGTGATATGTATGTTTTGGAACAGCATATTCAGAGAAGACGAGAAATAAGGAAAACTGAAAAGGAAATGAGAAGGGAAATTGATTTTTATTTTTTTTTTAAGATAGGAGGAGGTAGGAGCCGATCTGTATATATGAACACATGAAATTACCACCTTGAGACGCCTTTTGATTTTTTTTTTTTGTAAAGTGATATGAAACGAATCGTGGTTAGGAACTCTCATTAGGTTCACGCCAGTGTGTTGTCATTCAGAATACCGGTTGTTAATTGCGGAAATTGTTTTGTAGATTCGCAGAGAGTCAAGCCGGTGCGGAAATGTATGCCCCCCATTATATTGATCATTTAAGCGAGAGTTTATGCCATTGAACTTAATGCCAAGGGGAATATTCTATATAATATCTGCATATTCCATGCAAACATCTGTTTAAATATGCTGGTTTTAAAACGAACCTTGTGTGGTACTGTTTATACATACATATATTACACAGAGGGATCACCTTTTCATTTATGTATCTTCCTTCAGATTTCTCTGTGACTTCTCTTGTCAACGCTAGCATTTGTTTGAATGATATTTGGCTAATCCCTTAGGTTTGAATTCATTGGCAACCGAAAATATCACTTTTTCTGCTATCCAGTACCAGACACTGACATAGTGTACATATATGCAACTGTCTCCTCATTCTTCCCTAGACACAGCCTGTAGGTATCTTATCTTCCTCTAGAAGACCCTTCTTCTTTACACATTTGTCAGTTCCGCTTTTCATGCTTTCTACTTCTCTCTTGGTGCAGCCGGCAGACATATTAATCTTTATTTTGGCTTGCTTGCATTTTGTCACTCATTAAGCAAGCGTGATGCTAAACTTCTAACAGACTTCCTCAACAATATGTGCCGACTCTGCTTGCAGGATCAGAAAATTGCGGTGCGATGCAAATCTTGTGTGAATTTACCGCCATAGCTCGTGGCAGGAAAAAAACACTTTGTGAGGTAATTCATCATCACAGAAACAGTCAACCGTTCATTCTACATGACCTTGATCTTGCTTAAAATCACAATTATCTTCAAGATGCTGAAAACCTTATTCGGCATAAAAAACCTTTTAGATCGCAGGGCTTTTCTGGTCTCTCTGCAGGTATTTATGGTTTCCCAGAATATGTGCTCTACGGCTCAGTCCGAAAATATTGCAATACTATTTTTACTATCTAAAAGCCAATAAACTTGCATAAAAAACGGCATGTCAAAAAGTTGTTTAAAGGTTGTCAATAAACAGACTTGGTACGATTGCGTTTTAACGGCGTCAGTTCTAAAAATATATTTGATTACCCCGGTACATTCAGTCTCAGGATTTTCAATCTCAATAACACCGTTGACATTTAAATCAAGAAAGAAAAAAAGTGGTTCAGTCAGGAGTCGTTTTTTGTGTCAATTCAAAATGTTACAAACCTTTGGAAAGGTATTCATTTTTATTGCTCTAAGTCCAATGCGCCCTACATTCTCACGACATCTCATTGTAAAAGAAACGAACAATGTTCTCAATTTTCTAATTAAAAACAAAAAATCCCAAACCAGGAACAAGAAAAAAAAAAAAAAAAAAGATGTTCCATTTCACAAGACGGTTAAATTATGGTGCTTCCGTGGACATCTATCTTCCAAATTACTTGTTTATTCTGCCTTTACACCATGTTCTAGCATTAAATTAAGCAGTGATTATAAGGATTATCTATTCGAGACTAGCTATTTTGATTTCCCACTAATACCCGTGTGTCAAAACATGTTTACGATTGGGTGATGACTCAATAAATCAACGACCTTCTCCTTGTGTTTCATGCTAAGGAGGAGGGCACAATCGAAAGTCCTTCTCAAGTGGGTTTTCTATTTTTTCTCGTTTCTAATTCGTTAAGAAGCACTCAACATTTTATCCACATTCAATGACGTCTTTTCACACCCTCTTTCACATTGTTCTAATGCCATCGGAGATAGTGAGAACAATAGGGGAAAGTGTTGCACACACAAAAATAAAACTCAATAAGCTACAAGTTTCGAAAAGCATTCATTGGAACAAGAGATTCACTGAGCCACTAGCACACTCTAAGATAACCTTGAAGCTAGACATAGACACACTCATTTTTATGTGGATGGAATAAGAGACCATTAATAAATCATTTCACCATAAATCAAAGACATGCACATGAATACAAAATGAGAAAGAGGAGAAAGATGGATGAATGCAATTTTAATTATGGAACACCTCGACATTTGTGGGTACAAAAATAACTGGAAAGTGGATATTTTTGGAAAAACATTTGGAAAATGGAAAGTGTCACAACTCTGACGCATATTTGAAGTACACTGTGTTTGGATAATTGATTTTATGGGCGAGGAATGAGGAAATCACATATCTAGGTCTCATGCATTATTAAAATGAATTTGGAATCTACTGTCATATCTAAGAGTAGCACTTGGATGATATGTATAATAGAAGCTCGTTAAGTAGCAAATAGGCCTTTTTAGTGTTGGTGTTTAAGGTCCTTCTAATTTGAGCTTCACTTTGCTTCATTAACAGGTGTCGATCTTAGATTAAATTATAAGAGGGAGAAGCATTTGAACAACGTAGCTATTGTGGTTTTGGAGGAAAATTTCCGAATCAATGAACGATGATTATGTCCCATATTTGTCTGTTGGGTTAACGCTGTGTGATCTTATTACCTAAACGGGCTAGGAGGTTTTGATGGCAGCTGGACTATCTACAAAGATGTTCTGTTTGGACACTGTAACCTGCAAGCTTCTTGCATAACTAGAAAAACGTTTCTTAATAAAACAATATTAAAAGTATCCTGCCGGATATACCTTTCGTTACGTGTAAAAATATTCTTAAATTTGACGTAATCAGTAGGAATCTTGACCAATGTCGTTTGTAAAACATTTAATTCACACCGATGCTTTGTCGAAAGTAAATTATTGGTGGCAACATCCTGACTATTGCCCGTCCTCGATCCTTAGAGATCAAAAGCGTCAATTCGGCTAAAAGGTGACCATCTCTCCAAACACCGCACTGCATACTAGGCATAGGCAGGAATGTTTACCTTTTGGACATTGTATGCAACGAAAGGTGTAACTTTTTTTCACGGGCCCCGCTCATGCCAACGTCAGGAAAACCAACCGTTCTCTGATTTTCTTCTCTTCGTCCACTACTCGATGCTATTGATGTAGTCTTATAAACCAAAGCCGTTTGACCTGATATCAAAGGGATTCTATTCAGCAGATCTAAGAATCCGAAGACCATTCATAATCAGCAGAATCCCTCATTGTAATCCTCTATTTCTCAGCTCTGTAAAACAAACACGTTTCCATCGCAATTGTTAAGTTAAATGACACATGAATAAGAATTTCACTTATCATGGGCTTTTATAATGCTTGACCTCTCTTTAGTTGGTCAAACTCATGGACATTTCAAACAAAAAAAAAAGCTCCCCACATGCAGGTTACACTTGTGTCAAGGACAGAACAGCTATAGCACATACCTCTATTCCCCATGAAACTACAAATCTCCTTACAACACTCAAGAGAACCTAGTTACATTTATTGATGCAAGAATAGTTGTACTCCTCCACTTGACCCTCCAACGTAATTATGAAGTTCATGGGGAAACATCTATAAAAAGAAGATAGACTGGAACGTTGCCAAAATAAGAAATACCAAGAGTACAGCCCATACAATGATGTGGGCCACCAGCATACCTAGCATCTATCAACGTAACATTCTCATTTAATTTTTCTCATTGTTACCGTGAGGATTTTGAAAATCGATTCCCAGACACGAAACCACACCACTGGGAGTAGGGGTAGTAGTACCTCATCATAGTGAGGTTGCTGTAGCGTGCACCAAACCGCAACAACACACACCCTCTTAATACGTTTGTAAACGAAACTTCAAAGGCATTCTCCGAAAAGTGATGGCGGGTGGTGGATCATTGTGTTACTTGACTCCGTCGATGCAACGATGACAGCAACGACGAGGAGCCCTAGAATGCACTGGTGTTGCGGTTTTATTTTTCATGCTCTCCCAGACAGATTTTATTTTCGCAATGACTGGGGTGAGATGTTGTTTGGGAAGGTGATGAATATGGATGGATTCACCATTTGGTGGTTTAAACAAAAGCCACCTATGTGTTCACACACTGTGCGAGGTCGATTTTTGCGGTACAGATAGATACTGTAAGAGGAGATGCCGGTTTCAATGGCTACAATGCCAAACCCAAGGATGACATTTTAAAAAAAATAATCTAGACTATGCTTGTTTTGCATATCTTTTGTATATTTTTTAATGTCACGAGTCTTTCCAAGCGAAGGCTTCTTCTTTTTTCCACTTGGTGGAAGGGATGTCAATGTTCACGTCTTCCCAGGGAACAAAAGCGATATGAAACAAACTGATGTATCATTGAATAAGGTAACTTGAAACAACCTTTGACTATCTAACTTGAAGATTTTACATAGTTTTAAGGTTCTCGTTACTTAATAGACTTTGGAAAAAAAAAAACGAGATAAAGGGTTAAATTTCAGGAACACCCTATCAATGTGCTAAACTTGTAAAATAAAAAGTTGGAGTGGAATTGGGGTGTGAATTTGTGATTCTAATTTCCCCCTGTACTTAAAACAGAGGATTTGAAATTGATTGCTGCGGAAAAAGACCGACAAAATATCCTCAGACTTCTAAATGTAGATTTGTGAGGTAGAGGAGGTCGTTTCTCTAGACAGATGTAAGCTATTAGCTGTCTTGTCTGGTCATATAGGGTTTTCAACTAAGGTGTTTTATTTTCGAGGCATTTTTGAACTGTCAAATGTAAAGCAATTAGTTTATGGCATCCGTCATACAATAGCACAGTACCTATGCACACATGTAAAGGGTGGTTAAGTTTTAAAGGTCGATGTTGATTTTGAATAAAACACAAATTATTTAGGAAATTATTGTCATTTCTTTTTATTATGATAATATTGGTATAGTTCAATTATGTATGGAACAAAATATCGGCCAAATGGCCGCCGCGACCTCGGCGGCACACCTCCATCCGATGGTCCAAATTTTCGATGCACACATGTAAAGGGTGGTTAAGTTTTAAAGGTCGATGTTGATTTTGAATAAAACACAAATTATTTAGGAAATTATTGTCATTTCTTTTTATTATGATAATATTGGTATGGTTCAATTATGTATGGAACAAAATATCGGCCAAATGGCCGCCGCGACCTCGGCGGCACACCTCCATCCGATGGTCCAAATTTTCGATGACGCTGAGGCATAGTTGAGGTTCTATGCCGTTAATGTGCCGAATTATCTCATCATTTAGCTCTTGAATTGTTGCTGGCTTATCGACGTACACCTTTTCTTTCAAATAACCCCAAAGAAAGAAGTCCAACGGTGTCAAATCGCATGATCGTGGCGGCCAATTAACATCGCCACGACGTGAGATAACACGGCCATTGAATTTCTCCCGCAAAAGAGCCATTGTTTCGTTAGCTGTGTGGCAAATGGCACCGTCCTGTTGAAACCACATATCGTCCACATCCATATCTTCCAAAAAGTTCGTTATCCTCTCACGATAGCGAACACCATTCACAGTAACTGTCTGACCGGCCTCATTTTGGAAAAAATACGGCCCGATGATGCCACCAGCCCATAAACCGCACCAAACAGTCACTCTTTGTGGGTGCATAGGTTTTTCGACAATCACTCTTGGATTATCATTCGCCCAAATGCGGCAATTCTGCTTATTGACGAATCCAGTGAGGTGAAAATGTGCCTCATCACTGAAGATGATTTTCTTCGAAAATTGATCATCCACTGTTGCCATTTCTTGCCACCATTCTGACCATTGACGACGCTTGAAATGGTCAAGAGGCTTTAGTTCTTGAGTCAATTGCACCTTGTAAGCGCGTAAATGCAAGTCTTTATGCATAATGTTCATCAACGACGAGCGTGAGAAGTGCAATTGTTGGGCACGACGACGAGTTGAGGTGGACGGCACTTCAGCCACACTATCGCCAACAGCAGCAATATTTTCTGCAGTACGAGCTGTACGAGCATGCACTGGTGTTTTCACATCTCCTACAGACCCGGTTTGCTCAAATTTTTGCACGATTTTTCCGATTGTACGCACATTTGGACGATTAAATTGACCGAAAAAATCACGAAGTGCACGAGATGCATTTCGATTTGAACGCCCATTTTCATAATAAGCCTGAATAACTTTAACGCGTTGCTCGATTGTATATCTTTCCATGGTTCAAATTGAGTTAGTCTGAAATTGAGAAATGTCAAATGAAATGCAGAAAAAAACTTGACGTTTAGGTGTGGTTCACATTCAACATCTACCCTTTATATAGAAAATTTCGGGGAGATAGTTCGCAAAGTTCGTGATATTTTCATATTTATTAAGCACATTCTCATAGAATTCCTTATCACTAAGCTTGAACAAATCGGTCAAGTTACTTACGTCAAGACTGTCGGCCTTTGAATATTTCAAGACATCCCATTCCATAGACGACCACAGTCGGTATATTAATCTTAGCTTAAGTGCTTACCAATGTGAACCATTCAAAGCGTCATATGTTCATTGACTGGTTGATGACCATGATTTTTTTTTTCTGTTTTTTCTCATTTTCATGGGTACTTCAACAAACTATTGAAGTACCCTTCGAAACCCACGAGACCTTGAAAACTCTTTACTAACTCTATCTTCAATATGGTCTTGAAATCAGTTGTGGTCAAATTCTAATATTTTCGTAATTCACTAATGTTTTCGCTGATATTTTTAAAATTAGATTTTCTAATTTTTGTTTTATCGAGATAAACTCTGACAGCGCCGTCCCATAGGTGTTAATTCTACTAGAGCATATTTTACATGTTTAATCACAGCCAGTAGTAAATGATTCTCTTAGATACAAACAGCTTTTCTTGGGAGAAGCTTACGAGGTGATAATTGATCGTGACACCTACGTATTTGTATTGTTCTGCAGTTGACACTCACTGTTTTAAAAAGTGTGGGTTTTAGATGTTGGTTTAAAGTAAGCCCTAGCTTTGTATTTTAACATATTAATCACGAGGCCATTGTCATAGCACCAATTGATTGCATTATGTTTAATCGTTGGAGATCACCCTGTATCTGCAAAAGTAAATAGTTCTCTACAATAATTATTCTTTTATAACAGCTTTCTTTGTATCTTATTCACACAGTAAAAATAAAGATTAGTACTTTATCAGAATTTATTCATCATCCTAATTTTTAGCTCATTTGTCTTCACTTTTAAATTTTCCCATGAATTTCGCCATCCCCTCTTGCAATTACTTAAGAACAAGAGACTGTATCAACGGATGACTCATAAAAATCTTATTCGAATCTTTGCCAAGATATCGTTGGCAGATGTGTCGTGTATTAAAAAAAAAAAAACACTTGTTCACCCCTTCTATTTACACAAATTTATCTACTTTATCTCAACCCCCTGCATCAACATGTCCTAATGGAAAATAGATTACTACGTACGATGCAGACTGCGTACACCTACACCAAACAATTATCACATACAACAAAGCTCACACTATACCCGGCTAATCATGCGTATTTTCTTTGGTGGAGGTGTATATTTTTAGTCTTTCGGACTCATTTGTCTATAATTTCACGTACATCAACCACATGCTGTTATACGGATAGGTACTGTAAACGTGATGGTGTACTCGTACACTTTTGCTCTCGCTCTCTTTGCTGGGGTGTCTCTTGAATTCCTCATTTTATAATTCATTTAGTATCGGCCAGCGAGTGTGTATTATTCTGTATTTATTGATTTCCACTTGTATTCCTCCACTTCATTGTCAACATCAGAAAAGCGTCGTCGTTGGGGTTGTACCTCCCCTGCTTTGGCTCACAATCAGTTGATATTCGGTCGTGCTACGGATCGCTACTAAAAAAAAAAAAGTGCATCTGAAGAGCTAAAGCTAATATTAATATCTTCCGTGTTATAATCCATTCAACTGCCAACAAAGGCTTTGTTAATTTATTTTTTGTGTATATAGTGAAACAATCAAGTGTTCATATGTCCCATCTGTGCAAATTAAAATTTTCAGATCGTGTTGCAGAATACTCAGACGAGGACGAAGAGGGTGAATTTAGTTCGGGTGAATTTAACGATGATGGAACTGATTTAGGCATAACCGGCTACGATCAGAAACGTGATTATGCACAAACAAAGCATGATATGCGAAAATATCGTAAATTACAGAGATCAGAAGTTGAGGACGTTGCATTAGGTACAAATCCTGTGGACAGTGATAGTGAATTCGAGATGAAGGATAAAAGTTCATCAAGGGCGAAAATAAGCCGGGTAAGTTTTGTTAAAAAAACTGCAATAAATTATTATTTTTAACACCTTCATTCCTTTTGGTATGGTTGCCATAAACTAACCTTTCACAAGTATGTAGGTCTGTAGAAGATAGCCAAATTTAGAAACCATTTTGATACATGGTGTCAACGAAACAGGACAGATGGGAACAGTTATTAATAAAACAACAACCCATCACTCTGATCTATCGCCGACCGAGATACTACAAAGTTTTTTTTTTTTTTTTTTGGTGTTTCGATGAGAACGTAATTATGTCGAATTTGCGCAGTAGTCAGAGTTTAATTAAATAGCAAAACATTGATTATGTTGTTGTTGCTGATCGTATATTTATATGCAGCCCGAGGTGTGATCCGCTGAGACAGACTACATGTGTTGACCGCTCGATTACTTTTTGGCAAGGTTATACAAAACAACGAATTTTTTTCTGAAAATTGAGTGGTTTTTCTCTACGTTGGATTAAAAATATGTGTGCAATTAAAATTTGTTTTCGTCGATCTGTTGTAAACACATTGGAATTTCGTTTTGCTATGTGTAGCTCGAGGATTATGAATTAAAGTGATTTATGAGAATATACACGTGGCATGTGCTTCTATTTAAAACTTAATACATATTCAAAGGTATATTAGATGCAAGACAAAATATATTGAGTGAGGTATTTAACGAGATTTCCCTTAGGTAAAATGTTTGCATTGAAAAGTGTAAAGTCATATTTTATAAAGATTATAATTGGAATTTAGTGTTGCTACTTATCTATATTTAGCATTTTGCTCGTGTTTCCCAATCAGAGCAATCAGAGACTTTCTTTTTAACAAAAACTAATCCGCTGGTATATTACGAACAAGTCCGACAAAGCTCTCAATGTACAAACAGTAGGAAGTTCGTCCATGTCAAAGCGCCTATGTTTGTTTGTTCAACACTTAACGTCCCAATAGGGCACTGAATACGACGCAGGCATGCTCATCTTACTTACTAATTCGCTGGTTCAAATGGCATATAACCCACAGTTCAAAAGATGCGTTCTTCAATGTTGGCAAAAACACAGCTATGCAATGCAATATTTAATCTATCTCCTTCATTCTCCAGTTACCAATCCATTGCACTAACGTCCCTTCTTTTTAAGATAATGGATGCTTGGATAAACCATCGGGCTAGCATATGATAAATCCTGAACTAATGAGAAAAGATTGCATAACAAAAGGTTCTCTGGAGCCCGGTAAAACAGCTTGTTAATTTTTTATTTTTTTTTGTAAAAGCGAGCCTATTGAGCTTGACTTTACAAAAACATTTGACAGATATAGGTAAATGAATCTTTTCCTAAATAGATTAAATATAATCTTTCGGTCTTTAGGCCTTTTTTTATATCGTACTGTTAATTGGAAAGCTTTCCTTATACCATAGAAATGAGAAATGCTATAGTTTTTCACTTTCATTGCAATTCACAAGCATTTGAGACCATCTAAACAATAAAACCGCTATAACCATAAAAAAATATATTTTGCATTATTCTAAGAGTCTTGGAGTCTTTGTCATCAGTTTAGCAAAACAATATTAATCTTTATAGAGAACCAAGCTGATTTTTAAGTCCTGAGTTAGTCCATTATCTTTGGAGACCTACTCGGAGCTCTTTGAGCCGAAAAAAATACTAAACTTTAACAAAAACAATACTTCTTATCAGATGTGTATGACCCCAAAAGCTTATTTCTGTCATTCTGATCAGAATGAAGCACTGGAAGTTAAACTTTCTAGTGAATAGATATTATATTACTCAGTCCACGTCAACATGGTAATCACAAGAAATCGCCCTCAAAATGAACATTGAAGCATAAATCATCTCGCACCCATTGCATTGTAAAACGGAAGAACAGTCGTAAAAAAATAAATAACACCAATTATCGCCAACAGCCTACGTAGTCTGTTTAACTCAATGGCGCCCAATGACTCATGATCCGTATTAAAATGAGGAAGCAACAAATTGCAACGTGTCTCATGCATGTGAGTAAGTAAATGGAAACATGAAGTACGGCAACCAATAAATTTACAAAGCTAATCTGTATGTTTACACAAAGTGCGAAGAAACATAACCGAACCGGAAGGCAGCTAATGGTATTTATGTTCAGTGTTCGATATTTTTGCAAGGCATCAAAGCAAAGTATACAATCTTTGGAGCGATGCTGACCAGATACGTCAGAATGATTTTAAGAAGGGACTCAGCACGTTTATTTGCAAGTGCATGGGAGTTTATTAGCCTGTTGTAGGTGGTTCACCTTTGCATCAGATTTCACGTGCTGAAGGGAAATAGTCATGTGTGGTATATCACTGGTAGAGGAAAATAAAAGTCAGCCAGAAACCGATATTGTGTTGGTAAAAATAGGTTATTTCTCAGAACGCACACAGTGCGGAGGTTTAATTACGAAAATATGTATATTAAAACCATCGTTCATGCTTATCATCGCCTTATGTTGTTTAGTTAACTATTCTTGTGTGATTTTCTAATGTGCTTCTTTGAGACTTGAGGATAAGATGACGTAGGCTTGGTGCTTGTTTTGTCAATGAATCACGTAGCTCCGCGTCATGAAAATAAACACCTATCTCCTATAAAATTCAATGTCAACTGTCATTTGTAACTTTTGTGGTTATGCCAAGTTTTCGAGACTCAAGGAAGCTAATTATATTTGTTCAACATATTTAATGACGTTTCAAAATATGTTACTTTAAGGGAATCTTAGAATTTCAGATGGCATCTGTCATAAGCACAAGTTGTGTTTATAACTCTACCAATCTGGGCAAAACGAATAAGGTAACCGTTCATACACAAGAAGCAAAAGACACTGGATACCCAAGAAATAAGAATGTAGTCATGGTGCAAACAAATCAGGACATTGATTATATAGGTAGAATGACTGATTGGATTTTAGGTTAGGTTAGGTACGTGGATAAGCAAAGGGAATACGTAAGGATTTAATAAAATTCATTGTCGTCGCCGTGGCTAAGTGGACTGCTAAGCGAGAGGACTAAGCGTGGTATCATGTCTTCGCAGGCATGACAATGTCTTTGTACCATCTCCTCGCAGGCATGACAATGTCGTCGCCGTGGCTAAGTCGTAAGTGGTTTGAAGAGGATACAGATTCGATCCTCAAAACCATCAAAGGTTTTTTCGCGGTACCACCTTCTCGCAGGCATGACAAACCTACAAGAGTGTAATCTGTCATGAAAAAGCTTCTCATTCCCCCGTTCGGAGTCGGCAATAAAACATTTCTGACTAAAAAGACGAAATATACTCGAATGTTGTACACACGGATAAAAAAAAATAAAAATTAGCAACTTAATTGGTTTTTCTTCATAAATTGTCAAAAAAGTTATTGTCATGTGTATCGAAAGCGAGATGAAAGCATGCATTGACAGCTTCATAAAAAGAAATTTACTTCTAAGGTCATGTGGGTGTTTACCTCTAACGATATAAAAAACAAAAGTATTTTTTTCTTTGGAATATTTGTATGATTGTGCAATTCTTTTGAAGTGACTTAAGATTTAAGATAGAAAATTTCCAAAAATAACAGAATTTCTTTCAACTGAAATACAATGATGATGACCACAACAATTTTCTTCGGTTTGGCAAATTGCCATGTTGGTGGTCACTTGGCGGCAAATATCATTATCCTACTTTGCAAATAATACTAATCATCAAATCTAAACCGAAGGACATTGTGCTTAGAAGTGATTGCTAAAGTTAAGTGTTCAAACATACTCTTGACAGAAATTAATACAAACTTGTATAGTTGAATTTGTCGCACTGATATATATATATTTTTTTCTCTTAGTAGTGTGGAGAATGCGGGTGGAAATTATTCTCTTACCTTGCTCCAGTTTTGGGTTCAGGAAATGTCAGTTGTAGTAATTGTCAGTAAATAGATAAAAGAAGCGTTTAGTATTTAAGCGGTTTTATTGATGAAATTGTTGTTGAGGCGTTGTCGTTAGGCGGGTTCGTTTTTCTTTTATTATGAACTACTTCAATTTAAGTCAAGGTTGATAGACTGATGAATTACAAGTTCAGATCAATAATACAAGCACGCACAGCCTTTGTAAAAGTTGTATATTAAAGGTCGCAGAAAAGATCGAAGAATGGGATTATGATCGATACGCTTTTTCTAGCGATGTTTCAACCTTTTTAATTCGTTCAAATAGTAAATAGTTGGAGTCCTGCTCTTCAAAATAGGCGATGATCTTCTCGTTTAGTGAAAATCTCAGATCTGGTGAATATGGTGGGGTCTATTAGTTGAAATAGCATTTGTTTAATTTTGTGTTATCGATGGTGGTTGCAGTTGGGCGTCCCAACGATCATCTTTAACCAAGCTGATACGATCATGTTTAAATTCAGCAAACTTCTATCGGACGAAACATTTTTCGTCAAAAATGTTGGTCTTGTGTGCAAGGAGTCCGAATGGTAGAGAAGATATAACCGCAAATTCTACGAGCTGTATTAAAATATCTTGTCTTTAAAAGCATGTATTATTGTAGTAAATTTTAGAAAAGCTTTGACGAGTAACACCATCTTCAGGTTGATGCTTAAACAATTTCAAACGAACTTTGTTTAAGTCAGAATCGATTTCCTGTTTTGTTGCTGAATATTGCAAGGCGGAACTCATGTTTTTTTTTTTTTTTTTTGCAAAACTCAGCCAGTTTCGTTTCCTTCAGTGTTCTCAAGACCAGGTAGCTAGCGGAGTGTTACTTTAAGCTCTTCGCTACAGCATTTGTTTTAAGAAAGAGGACTGTTGTTTCACACTTCTCCATCAACTGTGCAATTTTTTCACATTCAAAAGCTGTTACATGTCCGAAATTCATTTCCAATTGACGCACATCCGTTGTTTTTCTTTAAAAGCGAATATGTACAACACTATTCGACAATTTGCATTCGATCACGTTTTTGATTCATCCATTGTTTACAATTAACAATTGCATTTGATGAAAAACTTTCATCTAATTCTAATAAATTTTTCAAATTTTAAGGAAAAATCCAATCTTGAAACAATTAAATTAAGAAGGGTGGCCATGGTGTAGTGGTTGCATGTCACGCTGAAAGTTCCAGGTTCGAATCCCGATGTCACAGAAAAAAAAAGTCGGTCAATTGCGAAAAAAGCTGACGTCAACTCTATTGTATAGGTATAACACTGGCAGTAGGGTAGGCAATGGCTAAAAAGTGTTGATCTTACTAATGACATCGGGATGTTCGAAGGAAATACTGTGAATTATAAGCAATGGCAACA
Source organism: Criorhina ranunculi (assembly GCA_951813785.1). Classification (NCBI taxonomy): domain Eukaryota; kingdom Metazoa; phylum Arthropoda; class Insecta; order Diptera; family Syrphidae; genus Criorhina; species Criorhina ranunculi. Next base: position 18,191,400 of record OX638381.1, read on the forward strand.
GAACCAATAATTCTTCCTAGTCATTCTGGACACCACCCTCGGAGCAATAAGACAGAAACCTAATACTACCTGAGTTTCAAAATCACTACACCAACACTAGCGCTGTGTGAATAGCATCATAAGGGTATTCATTATCCCTTTAGCGCTAGTGAATTATATATATAAAAAAAAAGAAGATGTACATTTGTTAAAAGTTCATTTCGAAAGTACTTATAACCAGTAATCAAACACGAATACGTACAGTGTATACATTCTCAAGGACTAATGCAATGTTCTTGTTTTATAAAAATACATAAATCAAACATTTTCCGGTAAAACAATTTCATTTTTCATATAGAACGTTTAATTCCAACCGGAAGCCTGCCAAATGTTGGAAGAAATAAAGAAATGCCTATCTGTACACATTCATTCAAAGAAATAAGTTTACTTCTACTTTTTCAATGAGATTTTCATTGAGGCATAAGTACATATATACATTTGTAAGTATATTGAATCATTTAATAGAAGCCAATAACGTTCTGAATGAAATGCCATTGAAAAACACCGTACTTTTATCGATATAATCACATTAGAGAAACAAAATGTTATTGAACGCATGATAGCGTCTTTATTCGATTAATACTTACCGGGAATACTTTGACGTCATAAAAAGGAGACATTACTTAGTCGTATTCTTATTTTTGTTTGAGTTATGGTTGGGAGGTGTATGTATGCCTTAATGTTTCTAAGCTACTTTCTTTATACACACAAACAATATACAGTACATATTTAATGCGAGTAACCATTAAGGGATAGTGCTCTAATTGCTTTTGGTTAAGCTTCGATTTACGTTGAAAAGTTAATAATGGTATTTACGATATGGATATCTAGTTGCTGTGTTATGTTATAACTTTTTTGATTGCGTTATTCATAATTTACGCAACACACCATAACATAAAGGGAATGTTTTACAGTTTGAGCTATATACCTCTTTGCTGTAGGGTTACGTACAGTTTATTTCCCATCGGGTCTAATTAGGTTGGACTTGGTGAACAAATGGTTGGACAAATCTTCAAAACTCCAGTTTGGCATTTATTTAGCCCAGTTAACGCGCGTTTTCTTCATTTTGGTAGTCAAAAGTGGCTTTTTTGCTAGTCTTCTATCTTGCAAATCTATCTCATGAAGGTGATTATGATTCTGAGCCGTACTCCAGCACCAGAACCTATAGCTTGTTGTAGGTCAGCTCTCTACTCTGATGCGGTTTCAAACCTGTTTTTCAGGCTCTTCAGTTCCCGGTCTTCTCTACCAGTGCACACCTACACCTCTTCAATCCTGTGCCAACATTTCTCTTCAGAGTGTGATCCCGCCGATATTTGGTGAGAATCTTCTTATAGAATTCTCATTACATCTAATTTGTCGTGGTATTTCATAAAAATGCACATTACACATAGAAACTTAACATTGGAGAAAAGAGACATTCAACCGCCAAATCAGCTCGATCTACCAGCCAATCGTGAATGAATGCGCTTTCATCGCAAGTGGGATCTGCCTTAAAATAATCTCACTTTGATTCTGTAGAACATTTATACCGATTGTGCACAATTAAATCCTCAAGGTATCTGATTTCTAAGCAATTTGGCAATTTTATCATCATATTTTTATATGATTATACGTTATGATGGCTCTAAAAGTTTGATAGCAATACTCCTTATCTACGAAGAGCAGTAAAGTAAAAGAAATATCACAATCTTTAAAATGTTAACCAGTGAAGCAGGTCTGAGGAGCGCTGCATAGCTCCTAAAGGTCACAGGACAACTTTCTGTATCCAGTCGATATGTAGCATAAAAACTATGCTGCGATTGTTTAAGTCTTATGTCGAATTATTTCCTTTTTATAGATGTATAACTTTGAAGGGACCACCACGTTAAATTGTAAGCTAGAATCCTTCGTAAATCTAAAGAATGTTTTGGACTTGATTCATAGCTCAAAGGAACTGCTTAATCAGAAAATGGGTTAGGAACTTGACAATGAATCGCCCACACATAACAGTGCCAAGACGAGTGAGTAGATCAAGTCAGCTGGAATGGGAATTAGTTGGAGAGAGATTAAAGGCATTGGAGAACGCAGGTTCTACTTATCATTATGACCCACCCTACATGAATGTTGCCAACATGTAAATGTTTACATAATGTGCTTATCTTATTATACATAGACATACTCCAAAGATTAGCCACAACATCGTGGTTGGTCTGATAGCTAAGTATTGTAAATAGGATTTTTGTTTTTATTGAAATTTATATCGTTTATCATGTTATTATTATCGGTAATTCACCCAACGATTTTTAATTGTATTCATTTTTATGTGTTTTGTTGACAAAGGTTAAGAAAACAATAAGAATGTATCAATAAAGAATATTTTAATGGTTAAAAACAGAAGAACACAGAAAACGATATTTACATTTCCGAAACCAATTTAAAAATTCATTGATCTTGGCCTTGTCCTTAGATATGCATTTTACAGTTTTTCTATGCTCTGATTTTTGTAAAACCAACCTTTTCTGTTTTTGAAAATAAAACCAATTCATTCAGTTCATGGAATTTTCTGGATCCAATAAGAACTTATCCTGATTTAATAATACTTTTAAATGTATTTTCCTCCTTAAAAGTTAGAAGAAGCATAAGAGCATCCTTTACTGAATATTTAAAGTGTACCCATCTTGCCATCTTACGATAACAACCACCCTAAATGTCGTTAACGAGCCAATTCTCTCTCTTTGCAGGTTAGAACATTTTATATCGTAAAGTGCTTATCCACATTTTTTGTATTTTCCTTTTCTATTTTTAAACTCTTATCCTTAACAAGTGTTCCCAGAAAGCATCGTCTCCTTAAGATCAAAGCAAATAGTAACTTCGAAGAAGAATATATATAACAGAATCGATTTCATCCTGTAAAGTACCCGGCAATACTTTCCTCCTTGGCAATAAAATCCCACGCAAAATCTTAGTAGTATAGGTCTCTACAAACGGAAAATCGTTTATTAAATTTTTTTTCTTCTTTTCTATCTGTGTCGCATTCTAAAAAAAAAATGAAAAAGTAAATAGAACGTTTTTATTCGAATGACGTCAAAAGAAAAAGCACAACAATCGTATATTTTGTTCAAGCTATGGTTACTGTTCGCTTTATCATCCTTAAAACTTCACAACAAAGAAAATAAGATAATTTTGTTCGGAAACTCATATAAAACGGAGACAGGATGTATGAAAGGAAGTAAAAGTTGTTCGTCTAGAATGTTATTCCTACGCACGTGTCCTAGACGAACACCATCAATCAGCGTCTGATACATTTAACAAGGTCAAATAACAAAGTGCTATATTTAAAGTTTTGCGAAGCATGTTAATATATGAACATAGTAGGGTATGAAGAAGGAATAACTTCGAAGGTTGTAAAAGTAATACCTCCGAGGGGTGGCATAAAGAGCAACAGGCAAACGTAATTTGACAAATGATTAATGATGTTACCCAATTAAGGTAACAACCCTTTATAGCTAGCGGCACCTGTCCAATATATCCTTTTACTGTCACGACATTTCTATGAAAACCTCCTTCTGTAACGACATTTTACTAACTTTATTTTGTCTATTTATTTAGACAATTTCATTACAGCAACGAAACTTTAAGCAAAAGATTTTTGCTTTGCTCAAGCGTTTTAAAGTCTCCGAGGAATTGGATGGCGGTGTCACGCGTGGATCATCATCACTGCGGGGTGAGCGTGATTTGGATGCGCTATTTCAGGAATTGGAATCTCTATCGTGTTGTGAAGGGGATGACTCTGGGCCAGATATGGACAGTTTGTCAATTGGTTCAACACCGAAGCCATCGCTGCGGCCATTTTTTACAAATTCACGCATAATGCTGCATGATAATGTTGGAGGTAAGGCAAATTAATATACATTTAAAGATACATTTTTGGCTTTCGTTTTTGTATTTGATTTTATTATTCTTTTAAGTTAATTTTTCGTTTGACAAGTTCTAACATAATGTTTATAGCATAGAGTTATAATAACTTTTACTTCTAATGCTTTCATACATAATCGAAGCTGTTAAATGAGTTTTGTGAGAAAATAAACAAAAATAACGAAAATATTTCACGGTTAACCTTATCGCTTTTTACTAACACTTGGAAGGTGGTGAATGCTTGCGCTTATTTTATTTTTTCTTCTAAATATATTTACACCCAGCTATAAATGAGTAATTTTGACATATTCGAAGGATAATCATGTCATTGCGCATATCAGTAAATGAGGAAACAAATTTGTATAAACTAAAATTCAACACGACAGCATGGCTTTTTTGCTATCAGAATGAAGCTTTTTTTGTTGTCAAAATGAAGAAAATATGGTGTTCGGCTCTTACTTAATTTGTCAGGAAAATTGTTCGCATACAAATTAAGAGTATGAAATAAATTTAGTGTAAACACTTTGAAAGAAGTCAGTTTAAAACTACATGAACTATTATTACTTAGACTCCAGTGTTCGAACTGCAATTCGTGAATTTGTTTTATTTTTTCAATCTAAACAAAGTTGCATGACTCTTGCCGAAATTAGTTGCATATTCTGAAAAGTTAGGAACGAGCTGTTTCCAAACTGCACGTTGCATTGCGTGTTCTCCAGCATAATGCGATATAGCTGGACCAGTTATCCAGGAATCTCGAATTCTCAAAGCCACATTTGTTCCGATGAATGTGCTGCAGGAAGGTTTCAGACGTTCGCACAATATTTTGGAAAGAATATTATATTCAACACCAGGAACACTTACGTTTAGGAAAGTTAAATTACTACAAATTTTACACAGCGCCTTTTTAGTAACTGCTCCGTTCATCCTATGATCATGTAAATGTCATCCATGTGAAAGTATCCTATGACAACTAGTCGCCTTTTCGAAAACGTCTAATGATCATAGATGTCTAATATAATAAGTTTCCCATAATCTAAAATTGTGTTTTTGATCTTGTGCCAACATAAAAAAAAAGACTTCAGCAAATTATAATTATAAGCCAGTCATCGTCAACGAATTGCAATGCCACACGCTTTTGATTAAATCCATTTACAACAGATGTCAAGTTATAAATGCCTAAGTGAAGCCATTACCTACAGCAGCGAACATTCTTTATCGTTATCCCTGCAGACATCATTTTCATGTTTTTAGTACTTTTTTTATATTTTATTTAATCGAATAAAACATCGCTACACCATGTGACGCAGAGCCACTTTGTGACTTCCCCTCAGAATAATATGCCTCTATATATCTCCTTAACAAATGATTCTCATTAAAATGTTTAAATTTGTGTCACCGAAATCAGAAAAAGAGGATACCCTCCACGAGTTAAATTGTGTTTCCCCTGTGAAACCGTAATTGCCACTGAATTTCTAACATTGGCCTTCTAACTTAAGTTCCTTTTCTTTTGGGACACCCTTATGTACAATATACTTGAATAAGACCGACTTCGAGGCATTGATGCCAACTTTTCTGCTTTCTTAATAAATCATTATCCCCCCTCGTTTTCAGTCTCTTTCCACTAATCGGAATGATGGAGGAGGTGGAGCTATTCCCCATGGTCTATGCTGCATGGCAGGGTGTCGGTATAATTAGTAAAGCAGCAAGGTCTTCTTTTAATAATGTGCGAACAGAAATTACATGTAATTTCATGCACCATGCTATAGTTGAAAATGGGGATCTAATTCTCGTTTTTCTTTAAAAAAAAAATTCACTATGAATTTATATATTCTTTTCTTTCTTTGCGGCTGAGTCCCTCCGGATGCCAGTGGACGGACTTTTATTATTCCTCTTTCATGCACCCCATGTGGAGGAGTAATTACCATTGCTGAGGGCCATGAATCATATATTTTTGCTTTGACGTTTACTAGGTTGACTTGAAATTTTGTGAATAGTAGGTGAAGAGCACACAGGGGAAAAGGATTAAGTTAAATTGTTGAAACTAATAGCATGCTTGGATGGAGTACCCTGCTGTGGAAACTGTTTTTTTCATTTCTATTTAGATGAAACATTTAAAATATGTGGTTGCTAAAGCAATCGAGCGAAAGCAGAGCAATGTAGATGCTGTATAAGTGTAAACATTTTAGTACCATGGATATACAATTGGTAATTAACTTTTCACATAATTATTTCCGAGTAAGGAATTCGTCTGGCTTTTTTCGAACTCGATTGTATAATTAATGTCAGGTCCACTCGTTTAATTTTTAAACAAAGATTTACCAGACGTCGTGATTGAAAAGTTTGCGAGATTCAAACTTTGTTTTCATTGCAAGTTTGATTTTTTTTTCTTTTAAAAGAAACCAGTCAAGGACTTTTAATTCTTAAAATAATTGACGCACTTAAGGAGCTCTATGCGAAATAGAGTCGAAAACAATCGCCAATGTACTATAAAAGTTGGTTAATAGAATGGGCTATTGCCAAGTCTGCCGCTGCAGCCATTTGAATGAAATTATTTTTCATAAATAATTGGATATTCTCTTCAGTAAAGCTTTGAAAAATATTGATTGGTGTAGTTTTAATAGCAATTTCAAAAACCAACGGGACTACGCTTTAATATTAACTTTGCCAGGGATGTGTGCTTCTTCTTTTTTTTTTTACATTAAAAGGCAAACGTATTAATTTAACAATTATTTTATTAATAGTTACGTTCATTTCATATTCTTGGCATATAATCATCGAACTGCACAATTTGATGCTTTTGTTGGAAAACGTGCTAAAGATATGGAAATAGCCTGATAAATTATGCATTTTATGGCGTGTGTACTCGCCCATATTTTTTTATTTGAAACTCGTCGTATGTATGTACTCGCACATACATCCTTTTTGATAGGACTTAATTGCTTGTCATATGCCTATTCTTTTCCTGATATTGTTACACATATAACTTTATTACTTTCAAGAATTCCTATTTATTAGAAAAACGTGTGTATAAACACATGAAAAGGTTCCCAAACTATTTGTTATTTAAAAAAAGAATCAAAAATTCTGCTGAAATGTGTCAACACGTTTTTTGGTGAAGACAACTTATAATGATGATGTCATTATCTCAAGAAGTTTTCTAAGAGATAGAAACGATATCCCATTATCCTTGAATATTATTTCCATTAGAGTATGCATTCTAATGATAAAATGCGACACTATATAAATATGTATATGAAATCACCATGAAAACGTTGCAAATCTTTTTGATTGTTTGTGATATCGAATGCATCTGTGCATCCAAATCATGCTAATAATCAAAGAAGTAAGAAATCGTAGAAAAACTTAATACCTTTGAAATGTTTCTTGTCTTTTACTTGTAATAAATTCTTTGTAATACTCATGTTCAAATATATTGTAATTTAATTTTTCTTATATCTCAACTTTTGCGACGTGTAACTTCTATAAAAGTAATGTGCCTACATAACCTGATAACTACTTCGACATTTTTTGACTATGGCCAACCCTGTACTTAAATTTATCAAAAATACTTCTTTAACCCCAAGACAAGAAAGGAAAACTCCAGACTAAGCTTCCTCTTCTATAGCGCAGATTACCTTAAACGGCACAACATCAGCTAATATGCCTCTCTACTGACCTGGCTTTTTTCCACTTTCTCAAATGATGTTGAGGTTCCTTTTAAATTGTACGCATTAGTCAAGTTTAGGTGATCTGCTTTCCTGCGGCAGTGCATTCGAAGACTCTTTGGGACAGAGAGCTGCGATCTACACATGTATGTCAAGGTGAATGTGTTTGCACATCTCGAGCAGCGCCTTAGGTGTCAAGCTGAATTAAAATTTTTTGATTAAATTCTACGTGACAAAACATCTATCCTGGGGATGTTAACGGCAATAACACACTTTACGGCGAACAGCCCAAAAGGCCGAAAATCTGCATTATTATTTTAAATCTTCTTTCAGCAAATAGACTTGGACAATTTTGAGATCAGATTTAGTTGCTGAAATGCCTCTCACTAAAGCAAATTGCTGACTCATAAAGTACTGTCCACTTGAAAAATGGATCAAAATTTGTTACGGTATAAGAATAGAATGTGTTAATTTCCAATTCAAACTAAAGTTCATAACCTCCACATAGAAAGACAAACAAAAACTACATTGAAAGACCTGGATACTGATTGCAAAAGGAAGATTGCAGGTTCACGTAGACCTTATTCATTTGCAAGGTTGAAATATATCAATGAATCTAATTGCTGAAGGGCAATACAACCTTCCTAAATCAAGAGAAAGTCAGGCATTTGTTAATAAGGTCCTTAGATGTTTCGTTCCTTTCGAGGTTACCGCAAAATCCCTTGTTTGTCCTTTGAATGCAATGTTTCCCCTTTGATATATTTAGGGGTCATACCACAAAGAAAAATATTTCTTTCTCTCTATCTGTGTTTCTGACAGCAATCTGTTGCTGTATTTACAAATAACTTAACTTGCTTTCATTGCCCTCATTTGCTACAAATGGTCAGCTACTTGTGTAATCAAAACCAAAGCAAATTCTCATAAGTTATCATTGGGGTCCTGTAGACTATTTGAGTGATCAGTTCCTCAATTTCACAGAAATAATCTTGAATTATTGAAAGAATCTATGGAAGAGCGCAATAAACTCAAACATTCGGCACGCTCTGCGTATACGCAATATATTTTTTATGATTTCAAGTGAACTCTTTCAATTGCTGCCGAATGTCCTCGAGACATTTATGTTGTATTGACATTTTTTTTTCCTCAAGGATCATGAATAAAGGCCACACAAATGTGAACACTTTTATGATTGGGTAATGACTACAGGTTTGATTACTTGGAAAACCTTTTTATTCGAGGACATCGAAACGAAATGATGATTATTCGGGGACATTTTGATTGACAAAATATTTCATAAAAAAAAAAACGTCTTTGAGTGCACAATTAAAAATCAATTAGTGAAAGAAAGGTATAATTGATAAAGTTCATTGTGAGCTGTGGAATTTTTTTCTTTCTTTTAAATTTAAGCGCGAGTGTTCAACTAGTTAGTTCTTTCTCCGCCTCAAGATGAAATGAGACAATTTAAAAATGCACATTGAAAATATTTACAAATTTTGTTTATTTTCTTCACATTAAATAGAGTACGTATATATTTATATAGTTGTAGGCAAATACGCTTTAATACGAACGTCTCAAAGCCGTACAGACATCCTTTTTGCAAAAGGAATCTAAATCGAGCAGTTGTTTGAGTTGTTAATTTTTTATTTTATTTTATTTTTTTTCGAATTCTTTTCATCGTTGTAGTTACTAATTAATTATAATTATATAAAGAAATATAAATATTTATATTACAACATATATATACATGAACATACGTTTATTTTTTGTGTTTTGGTTCTATTTTTGTTTCTTTTTTGTGCATGGCTTGACGATTTCTTTTGCAGGCAACTCGGAGAGAAGGTCCTCGGACAAAAGCGAACCGACATCGACATTTAATGATAATAAGAAAAGCAATAGTTTAAATAATAACAATTCGGCGACGACACCAGGTGATGTGATGACTCAAACTAAAACAAAAAATCCAAAAAAATAAAAAAAAAAAATTTCTTCTTTCCTTTTATTTTTTATTTTTTTTATATATATATTTTATTTTTCCTCCCTGGTTTGCAATTAAATTAAAAAAGAAAAGAAAAAAGAAAATTTAATTTTTTTGTTTGTTTGTGCTGTAGTCACTGCTGCTGCTGTTGCTGCTCATCTTCTCCTTGCTACGCTTTATATTTTATTTTTGTTTCTCTTTTTATCTTATCTTTTGCATGTGCGTCTTCTTTTTATTTTTGTAACTGGTGTTTCTTGTAGTAAAAGAAGAATTGCACTAATGTTTATATATGTATGTATGTATGTATGTAGACACCCTGCTCAGACTCCCATAATCACACACATCTTTGCCAGTACCTACATGCAAAGCTATGTATATAGCATTTTCAGATCTTTTATTTTATATTCCTGGTAGGAGAAAAAAAAAAAATAATAATAATAATTATATATCAACACATGTGTGTATGTATATAAAATTGACGCGAAATTTATTTATCTGTCAAGAGGTAAAAGAAAACAAAAGAAACAGAAGAACACTTAAGTCAATATTTACGAGGATGACAATTGTTCATCTAAAAGTGTATTTTATTTGACAACAGGGTGAGGTGGAGAAGGTGATTTAATATTCTGGTTTTTACAAATGAACGTCTGAGACAAGCAAGCATATGTGTAGTCAAGGGATTGATATAAATTTGAAAGAAAGAAACACACCAGTGCAACAGAAAATGAAATCATTTTATTTGAAGCTATGATAAAGATAAAGCAATGAAAAATCAGCTGTTTATTTTCATTATTGATAGTACGACCAAAGACCTTTTCAAGTGTTTTTCACTCCCACTTTGAAATATCATCAGTATGCAAGTACTAAGTTTGTAATGTTGGCACTACTGGCCTCTCAATTTTAGTGCCAAGAATATTCTCCAAGGGAGATGGTGGTTGAAGAGGGTGCACAACTAAAGCAGTCTTCCGTTCCAAGGAAATCACTCCGTGTGCCTTTTTTGATATGTCATGTCACCAATGCTATGAGAAGCCAGAGAATCAAATTCACCTCTTACGATATGGGTGGTTTTGCCACAAGGTGGTGATCTATTACATTTTGTTGGTCTTTGTTTAAAAATAAGTCATAAAGCTAGGGTATTTCCATTTGTGTTTGCAATAGCTTTAAATTTTTATTTTAGTTATTCAACAATTAATGCAAATTTGTTTGTGCATACATTTTCAGAGCATTTGGTGTAGCCAAATTTTTAAAAAAAATATTCCAAACCATGCTTGTAAACTTCAGAAATAAAAGCACGTTCGTTCTTTGGAAATTTGATAATAATACGAGTACGTTATCCAACACTTTGAGTTGTACCCTATAATTATATTGTTGCTGCAACTGGCTGATTGTAAAGGTGGGGCACTTATTGTAGCAGTGAATGTATGTTTGCATAACTCAGAATTAAGTTTTCGTTTTGAAAGCTTTCACATACATATTATGTATTCTAATATATTCTTTAGAAGTTTGTCCCTAGTCCAGTTATACATGTTTACGTGAGTATACGTAGACTAAATTTTGCTTGAGCTCGACATAGGTAGGTATCGCTTCTCCCCTGCCACTTCATGTGTACGTATGTATGTAAGTCCACGATCATGTTGTATTTCTACCTGCACCATAAGTCTATTGCGCACTTTTATATCTGTTTATATTATTTTGTTTATGTTATTCTTTACTATACCTTATCCATCTCTTGCTAGATCTTACTTGATACATATCATCCTATTTGTCATTAACTACAATATGTATTCTTTTCTTTGTTTTTGCAGATCGTGGACCAGATTTCCGTAATGACAGCTCCGGCAATGAGGCAAACGCTGGAAATACAGATGGTCAGACTTCAGATCCACAAAATAGTCCGCCACGTGAAAAGGATTTCCTGCAGAACGCGTACAATATGACACCGGTGACGTCAGGTCCTCCAGTTACAGTTCTGTCTCAACCGCCGCCGCCCAGCGAGAAGCGTAGTCGTCTTTTTCGGACTTCTAGCAGTACTCCGGGCGGCGGCAAGAAGAAACAATCCTTGAGTCTGACAGCTGAACCACGATCAGTATTAGAGACATGTTTGTCTCCGACTAATGTTGAACCGAGGAAAATGCTCCTGGATCAATTGAGTAGAGTGTTTGCTACAGATGAATCCGTTATTCCGGACGTGGTGACAATAATAAGTCCACCGGAGGCACTGGTCAATATTAGTTGGGCCAATAAATTGACACAGCTCTTTGCGAATACCTTCAAGCCGGCGTTTTTGCCACAGAATACCGCTGAGGTGAAGGCTGTACTACAGGCCCTAATGGGCAAAATACAGAAATAGTAAGAGAATAAGTTTACAAATAAATAATGGAGTACATAATTTTGTTTATTTCAGTTGCAACTCGAATGCCAAACCGCCGACAACAGTAAAAATACTCCTCCTTGGCGGCGACTGGTTGCAGGGCGCCGCTCTACGACACTATGTGGAATTGCTGGGTGTGAGACCGCCCGACTGGGTGAATCATCTTCGCTTTTACATTGTTCCTATCGGGGGTAGTACCATATCACGTCATCTGAGCTCAGTTGATCAGTCATATTGCGCAATGTTTGGTACCGAGCATTGGTATCAGTTGTGTGAACGTGCGGCAGCAACAGCTGCTGCAGTTACCGCAGTATCTACAGTGAATGCCCAAACAATTTCTTCGTCTCTGAATGATCCGATGGCGATGAATAAGTCGGATATTGTTGAGCTGATTAATCGGGTACAAAGATACTTACATGCGGCGGGTCCTTGCACACAGATTCCAATCGCCGAGGCAATGGTCAATTATAAAGATGAGGACTCGTGCCAGATTTTTGTTCCCTTTGTCAGTGTAAGTTAAAAATAATCCAAATAAATATTGGTCGATTTAAATTGAATTCTCTTTTGATAGGATGTTCGAATTGGTTATGCCGATGGACCACAAGTTTCATTAGATCTCGAGGAATCCTTACAGTTAGCCCAACAAGCAGCTGGTAATGCCATTGGAAGTAGCAGTGGAACCGGTGGACTATCAAGCTCTCCACCATTGAGTGGAAGAATTTCACCACCATTACAGACGCCACCATCAAGTCAGACTACAGCTTCACATGAATCAGTGGAATTGCAAGTGGACTATTGGCCAATTATGCGACCGGTAGATGTTAAAGAGAAGAGCATATCAAAGGGTGGGGACCAGGGCAAAAATAGTATCAAAAGTTCATTTAGGAACTTACAAGTTTGGCGGCTACCGCAAAATGCTCAAATTGGTGAGATTACCCATGGACTGACTGTTAGTTTCGCAACGAAGGAAAAGAAACAGAAAAGTAAGTACAATAGAACATTAATAAAAGTCCCAACTAAAGTGTCCGATACACATGTGTATTTAAAATTCATCAGCCAACTGTACTCTATACTTTTGAGTACAATTTTCTTTCCCGCTAAAAAAGTTAAGAGCAACTAGAAACTCTCCACTTTGATCGAAAATTGAAAATTGTTCACACAACTACCACCTATACTTGCTTAGTTTCTGAAATTGAACTAAGTAGATAGTGTGGAATACTAAGGCGTGTTGATTTGATTCTCATAGTCCTTTTCATGTTTCATTGACGATCTGAACCCTCAATGTTTTTTTTATGGCATCTCGTTTTGTTTTACACAATGAAAATGACTACAGCTTTTTAGCATTCAAACGCAACCTTGTATGAAGTTCATGATTATCTTAACGCAATATTCTAAATGTCTTGCAAAACCCCGCTGATGTTGATAGGCACTTTAACATAGACTGACATCGTAAGTCACTCTACATTGGGTCTAGATAACCTTTTCTCAAGAGGATAACTCTACTACAATATTCTTGGATTCCTAAGAGCTTTTTGGAGTTTAACATTACCAAGTTTGTAATATACCTCTTCTTTAAATAAATTACATATTTATATACATAACTAGACTTAGCCCCTTATATTTTTATATAACTGTTTTTAAATAATTTAAATTTATTTTCTTTCTACTTTCAGTAATGCGCTTGGGCAAGAAGAAGGAGAAAGATCGTGATCTCGAGAAAGAGCAATGCGTTGAAGGTGTTGCACGATTAATTTGTTCACCAAAACAATCTCATCCGGTTCCATTAAGAGGTAATCCAACATTAAACAGTTCTTTTCCAACAATTTTTAACATAATAAATTAATTATTTAGTTTATATCGATGGCACCGAATGGACTGGCGTTAAATTCTTCCAACTATCATCACAATGGCAGACGCATGTTAAAAATTTTCCAGTTGCTCTAATTGGTTGTACACCAATGTCTTGTTCAGAGCTATCCTAGTCATTCTAATAATAAAAACAAACTAAAATATGCCTAAACTGAAAATGTTTAAATTAAAATAATTAACAATAACAATACAAATAAAAATAATAATAATACTACTTATATATAAATATAATAATATGTTTTACACAATAAAACAAATTTAATCCTATTATACATATTATACACAAAAAAAAAAAAACTACCAGTGAAAAGAGAATTGTCGACAACGATGGCAAAGTTTAGGTGTGATTGGTCACTAAATGTCGATCAATTCAGATCAGAGGTACCCCACAGAGAATATGATAAACAAAACTCCAAAATGAGTGATCAAATATTTCAAAATTAGCGAACAAAACAAAAAATCAAGTGAAAACTATGATGGATAAGGAAATAAATTGTAAACGTTTAATAGAGCAGATAAATATACTAATTTTCTTACTCTTATTGTTGTGATTTTATTAAAATATATATATAAATATAAAGCAGTAAGAATACATATTTAAAAAGTTTAAAGCATAATATTGTGGTTACTCATTGCTAACGTAACTTAAATTTAAACAGAAAAAAATAAAAATAAAAATAATTTTAAGGAAAAAACCTAGATGAAAATACATATTCCCAAAAAGTTGGTTATATATTTTTATTTTTTTTATCATTTTCTTTTGTTGACTTTCAAACAATTTTACAGTGAATTATTGTTTTTGGTTGCCAGGAACTTGATTAATTTAATTGATCCCAAGCAATGTAATAAACGTTTTTGTCTGTTTGTCCCTGGAAAGGGCAAATCTTCCTCATCAAATACCGACCCATTGCCATTGAGTTTCTTCTCGTTAAAGTTATGGGAACGCTGACAAATTGCGGTTGGCAAAAGTAAGATTCTTACGCTTGATATTTTAAAGGCATTTGACACAGCTTTGCACTATGTCCTAGCTAGGTGCTTAGATTTGAAAAACAAGCTTGACTGTCTTTGCGAATGTTGTTTCTGATGTGTCCAGTAGTGCAAAGAAAAACTCTCACAAGCACTGTGGCAAAGAAGGTCAAAACGAGTATAACGAGTTAAAAGTGCGGAATATGTTTTAATGAAAACTATTGTTTGCCTATTTTTTACAGTTGCATAGTTGCAAATTGGGATAAATGGGGTAATTGTATATCTTTTATCGCTACTTAAAAACAAATTTGAAAATTTATTAGATTTTCTCTAAAAAAAAAAAAAAATTAAACGTTGAAGATGTTTGTTAAAAAAGCAATAATTTCCCCAGACTCCGAGAAGAGTTTTTATTACTTTCTATGCCACAGAGAGTAAGATCTACGTAAGTATTATTAATTATAAACAATTCTTTCTATTACTCTTAATTTTTTTTTCATTTTTGAATTTTAATTTTTATATTATTTTGCTGCCATTGAAAATGATTGTAAAACGTTAGATAATAATAAAAATCAAAACAAAAACTAAGAATGATTTTATTTTCTTACGGCAAACAAATAAAACCACTAACAAAAGATTCTCTACTTTTTACATTTAACGCGTAAGCAGCTGTTCCATTTCAACTAGAGTAAATTTATTTAAAACTTAACTGAAACTATTGATCATATGCATCTGCATTATAGAACATAATATTTTAATTAGGTTCAGCAATTTAACATTTCAAACAAGAAATCGTAGCTCAAATTCTTTTTACTTAAAATAAAGACAAACATTTTATTGCTCTTTCATAAACTATGCTAATTGTAGAGAAAACACAAAACGCTAAGATACAAGCAATTGTTTCTTATATTCATATAGGATTATTTAATCAAATGTAATCTAAAGAAAATATTATCATAAATGTTGTAGATGAAGCATTAAAAAAAAGAAAAAGAAAAAAAAAATATTGTGATTTTTGACTGAATTTGATAGTGAAACATACAAAAGTAATATTATTACTACATATTTTGATTGTAAACTTATTACTATAATACCGCAGTAGAACAAATTTTAATTTAAACAACAATATGTACACATATGTTTATCAAATAAGAAAAAAGCTAAAAAGGTAAAAAAAACATCATTAAATTCAATAAACAATATCATTATATCGGGTTAATTTAATGAGTTTTCGTTTTTCTTCAAGTTACAATATATTGTAGTGATAGCTTACTCCTTATTTATGATGTCGCTACAGTCTGGGTGGATTTGAACCTCAAGCATAAAGCGTTTCCAGCCAACTCGACCTTCAGCCAGCTGCCTATAGATTCGGCTGGTTAAGGTGCCTTTCAATTGAGGTATGTCTCCCACTACTGCGCCGTTCCTTCGGGGTGGATTCAAAAACTCTTCGGGTCCGAGCACTGCGGTGCATCCACTCTTTATGTCCCAGCCATTTTAGTCGTTTTATCTGGACTCTTCAGACTAGGTTGATGTCGTTGAAAAAGCTATCTAGTTTGTCATTGTATCTCCTTCTCCTCTCACCGTCAACGGTGATGGGATCAACAATTTTTCTCAAAATAATCTGTATTGGGTGATATCTTGTCCGACGTAAGTTTAGGGGTTCTTTTTTTGTCGACATTTAAGTATGTACTTTGTTTTGTCTTCGTTTCTGAAATTACGGGTCGTTCTCGCGATTATGTCAAGTAATTGAACAGACTTCTGAAAGATTGTGCTTCTGGTGTTGGCGTTTGAGTTTTGCAAAATTATTCCAAAAATCATGATAAAGAAGCGCGTCGCCTTTGCTAAATAAGTTGTTGACATCGATGGTCTCCGTGAGGTCTTTACCGACCTTAATGGAGCAGCGACCTTCTCTACCATCATTTTGCACAGACGGACACAGGGATGCCAGGAACTAGATATTGTTCTGTATAAATGCTCTCACATGCGATTAAAAGGTGGTGGTATCGATTAGGACTTGATTTTTTTCCATAATCTACCAAAGTGTGAACATTTGATCGATTGCGGACAAAAATTTGACTGGAAGCTGCGAGATTGGTTCCAAGTTTAAATATATGTATGTATCGTATCTATGCCCCTAATGCCATGTTTTCTAAGTATGTACATACATACATATTATGAATGTACATATGTATATAGCACTTAAGAAAATAGGAGGCAAACAGAAGGCTGGCAAACATTTTACGTTAATTTAAATCGTTAATAAGTTTGTAATTCAGAAAATCATAAAATTTACCTTTTTTTTTAATCGGAAAATTGAAAATCTGTAGAAAACAATAAAACAACCCTGCTTCACATAACGTATGGCACTTTATCATATAGTAAATATTGATAAGCATGAAACTTGATTACCACATGGGGTATGTGGGTAGGTAAGTTTTATATTTACTTTGCGAAACCTTAGCATTTGGCTTTTAGTCTCCACTCCGAGTTAAGTGTTGTTGATAAAATGAAATTATTGTTGATTATTTTGATTTTATTCTTGATGATTGTTTTCTTCGACTCCGGATTAGTCGATTCCTCAAAAACTCCAGTATGGAAATTTATTAATAAAAAAGGGGCACATGATGCTAAGTTTATACATATCCCAGTGCACGGTGAATCACCTATAGTTTATTGATTGATATTTTTCGTTTGTATGAATTTATGTGTATTTAATAAAAAATAATATGAATAACTAAACTAAATCACAACCAATAATTGCCGTCATAAAAACGGCTATTTCAGCTAGAAATCGACGCTTATCCGTGTTGTACCTGGGAATATGAAGTACATTGGTGCGAGAGCTTCGAATAGTTGCAGTATGAAGGCATACCAAACACATACGTATGCAGCTATCACATCCAAACAACAAATTTTGGTTACATTTGGCATATTAGTTACAGAGTCAGGGAGCGTCCTCACGAGTCAAAAATAAAAAATAAAAATAAATACGAGCTTGTACTAAAGCCAAATGGGTGAGTTTTAAAAGTATCATTTGGATACGAGAACACAGAGAGAAAAAATACAAGATGAATGCCGTATATTGATATTTTTATTATTTAGGTGAAATTAAGTGCTACCACTCGTTCGTAGATTACTATTGCCAAAGTGCTAATGGATGAAACTGAAAGAGTTTCTGACATTAACTTTAAAAACTTATAAGCAGGACCTAACTTATAAGCCTTACATAATTTGAGACTATGGATCAAAAGTTTCTAGATAGTGATTGATTCATAGCTCTATTCTGTATCTCTGTTTTTTTGCAGTCACTCCTCGTCTTACGTAAGTATAACCACAGAGAATAGAATATTCTATATACATAATAGAGTATTCTATTGTCTGTGGTATAACCTTGTGATTTTGAAATTTCGCAATCGAGTTTTATAAACGGTATATCTACAATACAACGTTCTTCAAAACACAGACTTTACTCAAATGTTTGCAGCATTTTTTACTATTTATCTATCCAAATATAATACAATTACATATTGTCTTCATGTTTATTTTGCAAAATATGCGTTAACAATTTCTTTGTTCCATCAACATTTGTTTTATTTTTATCGAATTAATATAAAAGTCAAACAAATTTGGTAATCGATAGCAGTACTTAAAACGTTTGAAAAGGATCAAGTTCAGTTTTCAAAATGAAGTTAATTAATGTGTTTTTCACAATTTTTACAATCTTGGCCATCTCAGGAAGTGTTTACTCAGTTGCAAAGAATATTACTATTACAAACTTAAAATTCAAAGTGACGAGGAGAATCAAGACAACCACAAATGGTGTACCTACTGTTACAATTGTCCAAGTACCGCTTAATGGGATATATACAATTGTAATTTAATTTGATTTGTTTTGTATAAGACAAAAATAAAATGAAATGTTTAAAGGTTTTTGTTTTGACTTCAATTAATTAAGATACCTACTGGCTTTGATTTGGTTTTGAGATTTACTTTCAAGTATGTCTACAAGAATAGACGAAAATATAAATTTTCAAGGGAAAAGCATGTATGTATGTAGTTCCACTTCTGGATCTAGTTGAGAAACTGCAGAAGCTTTGGCTTCTATCTAAAAATTGAACTGTTCTTTAGAACTCTTATTTCATTTAGTTACTTATTTAATTGGCTGCCGTCCTGTTGAGAGTCTCTACCTGAGACACTGCAGCCATTCTTTTTCTTCGATTTCGGGCATACGTTATCGAAAGTGTTCATATCTGCTTTGCTTTCTAGCTTATCATAAGGTATTCGCATCGGCACCATATAGTTATGTAGGATCAGTGATTCGTTGAGCATTCATTTTGTATTCCCAAACAAACCCATTTGTTTCGCCAAATCGAAGTAGTAGCGATTTTATATGATAAGTCTTCATCGAATTTCAGCTGTTTGAAAGCTGGGCCAATCTCTTTATAATGGAAGGGCGGATAACTTCTTCGTTGAATCGAGTTTTGGATAAAATGCTTCGAAAAATTCAGCTTCTCCTGTTGGTGTAGTCTAGTGAACTAAAACTAGACTTAGAAGACTAAACAGGCCTTATTTTATGGACGATTTCTAAAATCTAAGTAATTGACGTAGAACACCATAGATGGGCAATCGTTTTTTACGTGAGTAGGTACACATACTTATTGCCTGTTTGATTAAATTCAATTTCATTTCATATCAAGAACAAAAACTTTTCGGCAGTTTTAAACAACATGATACACACTTTGCAAGTGCAAGTGTTTTATTTTAAATTGATCTACAAATCACATAAATATAATATTATTTTCTACTTTGCGTTATCTAACGATAATCGTTTCATTCGTTACCCCACCAACAATTATTGCCTTTTCCTTTAAACCCAATTTGCCTCCAATTCCACCATCAGGTAAAAGAAAACCACAATTTGGATAACCAACCGGTTGTGCAAATTCTTCCAAATTTGAATTGCTTGCACTCAATGATTTCAATGACCAAACTGCAAGGTTCTTTGACTTTCCATGACGTGCTACAACAAAAAACTTTAAAAAGAGAGTATTAATTTGAAAACTGCTAAGAAATAATGTATTTATTTACCTCATCTCGTTCATCTATCAAATAGCCAATAACTAAAGCCCAATGAGCTTTGTGTCCATATTTCAAACATGGAGCATTGTTAAAATCAGGATCATATCTATTTTTACAAGTGTTAAGGAAAAAGTTTAAAGTTCTTGCATTTTTTTAATTTTAAGGAAATAAAAGACAGAAATTGATTCACTTAGATTTAATTTTATTTGTAATATATAAAAATCAGAATTAACCGGCTCTCATTGGTGGTGAAACTAGAATAACACCATCACCACGCACAAATAACATTGGAATTGTCCGTTTAGTTGTCTTGTATACTTCTTCATAGGTTTCCTCATCGATTTCAACTGTGGTGACTGTTTCTTCGGCATCTCCAAGAACCATATTTAGATGCTGATCAAAGGCCTAGAATTTATTAGGCTTTAGAATAATATTTGTAGTAATTAAATTGGGTTTATGATTACATGCAATCTTCCACGAAGTTCCCGCTCATTCCTCATTTTGACATAGATTTTCTCATCTAAACTAAGCCGGATCAAGTCCAGAGGTTCCTTGACAGGAATAACTTGGATCTACAAGAATTGAACGGCTTTATTTTGCAAATTTGTGAACGTATTCATTTTAGTTTACCTGCTCTTCTTCTGTTGCCATTATTGTTTGATATTTTTCTTTTTATCTTACAATTAACAATCAAGTAATAAATTCTCTCTGACACTTGGAAAACCTAACCTTTTCGCATGTAAACAACAACTGTCAAAAGATAAACGTTTGAGAAATGTCAAATGTACATTTGATTTTCTAGTGGCGCCACTTTTTATTTTATTATATGCGATAGGTTCTTTTAAGAGAAGAATGTATTATAACTAGGAATGTTGTATTTTAATATGCAGTAGAATCCGAATTAAGCGACGATCAAGGGACCGACGTTCTAACGCACATAAGTTTTCTATTGTATGCAAACCTAATATGTTGTGTCATGTCGCTAAAAGCGATTAGTCGTTATAAGCGAAGTCGTAGTAAACGGATCCCAGAGTATTTTATAAGACTTTTTGATGCACCGGCTGTGTACAAAATCTACGCGTTCGAATTTGCAGAAATGCTAAGCGAAATGCGGAATTTCAGTCCCAAAAAATGTATGACAAATTCTAGCATTGAAATCTACCAGAATCAATCATCGAATCTTGGCACTCCGAAAATCGTAATTAAACCCAGCGCACCAAAACATTTCAATTAATAACGATTTATACATTTTTAAACATCGAAACATTTCTTTAGAAGATAGCAGCACTGATCAAAAAAGAACTGTCAAAAATTCCACTGCGAGTATCGATAAACAAAACTCATTTGGACACCCACAGACGATTTTCTTTGAAGCAGATTTAAATTTTCTCTTAATATGTTCTCACAACTTTCCATTTTGGTTTGGAAATAAAGTTCCTATAAGAAACACAATAAATGTTTGGTATACAAATTTTAACCTTGAAAAGGATACGCCACAAAAATACACGCACCATTGAGTAAACAATCTCTGACCTTGGCACAATTCAATCGACCTTCGAAGAGTTGGCATTCAATTGGGGATACATTTGCAGCTGTCCCAGCTATTGTATCACAAATTAAGTCATGCAAATTCTTGGCACTAAACATTTCACCGTTGTTTGTATAATTTCGCTGTTTGGCTATGGATAATAGCTCTACTGGTGCTGGAGAACCACTGAGCAGCATGCTCAGAGCTGTCAATCCACAGGTTGGACCTTCTTGTAGGATGCTTGGGATATTTTTATAATGACAACTCTTTGGTGCTGTATATGTGCAAACTTTGGCTAAGTAACAGGCTCTTTGCAGCTCAGGCCAAGCATCGGCCCAGGTGCACTCGTCAATATCACAGCGTTTGGCTAAAGTTGTCGCAGTCCTATGTTGCGGAAGGTTATCTGTGACAGTGCGCAGCACTGGAGGTGGGGGTGGTATGGTAGACACCTGCAGCGAATTGGACATTTTTATTGCACTTGTTTTATTGAACAAAGGTTTTCAGTTCTTATTCACATCACTTTATAATATGAGTTTTGTCAGAGAAAAGTAAGATTTCACAGCGCGCACCTGACGACCCGAAAATAAACAAAATTCTAATGAAAAGGCAAACTGAAGTGACATTTGGCGTGTCAAAGGAAATTAGGATATATATTGACGATAGGTGGCAGTAGTGATGGAATGGTTTTTGTATTGGATTGAATGTTAAGGGTTTTTATTAAAGAGGGCAGTGGCGACATTATAAAGTAAAAGAAGTAAATTTTAAATTATAAAGTGAGTTGGAAAAATACATTTTTATATTTTATTTATATCACAGTAAGGAATTATGAATATATATTTTTAAACAGTGCGTCCTTAATAGAAGGATCATCTCTAAATAACCATCTGTCTGTATGATTGGTGCAAATAGGAACTCATTGATTGCATTTGGATGGAGCTGTACTGTTCTGAACTGATGTCCAGCTGCCGTGGCCATTAGCGATAATTTGACAATCTAAGTGGCGGAAAAAAGGAAATGGAATAAGATCAGGTGGATGGTTTTATCAGTAATAGTACTCACGATGTTTGCTTTACCTCTCCTGAAGCAGGGATTGGATTCGATTGACCTATAAATAAAGGATCAAAAGATTTTAGATGAAATACTGACTTAATTTAATTAAGGTTTATACTTACTTTCACGCATGCGATTAAGAAGCATGTAGAGGAGATGTGCATAGGCAGTTTGGTCATAGGAATTGTTGGGTTCTTCGGGGTCAGCTGATTCAGAACATGGTCCTTCATGAACGAAGAGCCAATCTATAAAAAAAAGGCTTTGATAAGATTATTTTTAAAACACGTGATGTTTCTATGGGACTTACCTTCTTTATTCTTACACATTTCCGCTCGTAGCATGCATTCATTGACAAAAGTCTTTGAAACTCCTTGATACTGTAATATCGACTGCATTAGCGACATTTAGTGGAATTGTTATATCAACTGTATTAGCGACATTTAGACATTTTAGATATCGATCAGCGACATCTATTGGGGGGATTAGTGCTAAATTTAAGTGCATTCAGCAATTATAAGAACCTTCAGGAATTTTCTAGTACTTACCTCAGGCACGTTCCAGAACTATCGATATCTCACTAGATGGGCAAATCGTCGCCAGGAAGGAAGATTCTGGATTCGTATCTCGGGTATAAATACTACGAGCATTGAGAGCATGGACACAGTTGACTTGAGATTTAGTAGAGATACAGTGAAAAGTGATTTGGATAGAGATTTTAATAGTGAATTAAAATTACAGAAGAATTTGATTGAGATTAATTGTTTAAGTTGTTTGGAATAAAAGAGTTGTGAATAATTGGATTTAAAGAGTTGAATATTGTTGGAATAAATAAAAGATAATCAGTTGTTTGTGAAAAGATTTAATAAAGACAAATAGAATAGAAAGGAGGAAAAAGTTTTATCATTGCGAACCGGCAAACACGTTACATTTGGTGTCAGAAGTGGGATAAAACTTTTTCAGAGTGATAAAAACGTTCAAGAAACAGTTTCTGGACAAAAGGAATAGTGGTGAAATTTAAACAGTGTTTGAAATTTGAACAGAAATGGGTCGCAAATTGGAAAACTTGTCCCTGGTCCAGTTAAAAGCGGAGCTGGGTAGGAGAAATCTTCAGACCAGTGGACTTAAAAGAGAATTAGTGCTACGGTTGCAGAATGCTGTGCTAGAAGACGGCGGAGACCCTGAAACTGAGCTATTCGACGTCGAAGAGGAGGAGAATCCAATTACAACGACGGACATGGCCTCTCTAATGAAATTGCTCACCGAAAGGTTCGATGGGCAGGATAAAAAGTTCGACGAGCAGAATAAGAAGTCCGACGAACAGAAGAGCTCTCTGGAAGCCAAGTTAGATGAGCAGAGCAAAAAGTTCGAGAATACTCTAGATGGCAAGTTAGACGAACAGAATAAAAAGCTCAACGAGCAGAAGCACTCTCTGGACGCCAAGCTTGACGCCAAATTTGATATTCTGGACGGAAAATTTGAAAGCCTAGACGTCAAATTCGAGGCCATCGACCAACAATTCGAAGATGTCGAAAAGAGATTGGAGGCGAAATTCGGAGGTCAGTACGAAGAAATGGAAAAACAATTCAAACATCTGACCAACGAACTCGACGGTGTGAAGAGGCAAAAACTTCGTGTGAGTTCAATCGAAGGTCCGAGAAGGAAGGAAATGCAGCCCCCGGTATTCGATGGTCAAACATCATGGCCTATATACAAGAAACAATTCGAAGCCGCCGCATTGGCCAACAATTGGGACGAGGAAGAAAAATCGATTGCACTCACACTTGCGCTCCGAGGCTCAGCCGCCGAACTACTCCAAACCCTCGCAGATGACAAACATCGTGACTACGGCTCGCTACTGAAGGCCATTGAGATGCGATTCGGTGATGACCATATGCAACAAGTATACAGGGTCCAGTTGCGCCGAAGGGCTCAAATGAAGGGAGAGACACTGCAGCAGCTGCAGGCAGATGTGGAACGTCTGGCGCATCTGTCCTACCCCAATACTGGAAAGGAGATCATCAACGAAATGGCAACCGAAGCGTTTATCCAAGCCATTAACGACGAAAAACTACAAATGGCTGTTCGAATGGCTGGGAAGAAAACACTTGCTGAGGCTTTGGCTTTTGCCCTGACAATGGAGGCAGCAGATCAGGCCTCCCAGAGAATCCATCGTGTCAGGGAAATAATCACCGAGGAATGCTCCTGCCAGAGAGTGGACGTCGAGCGCCAAAATAACGCCGCAGAACGGCAGATTCGTTGCTGGAATTGCAACAAGATTGGACATCTACAACGGCAGTGCAGAGCACCACGAAGAAACGGAAGCTGTCCGCATTGTGCTAGCCGGAGACGCGACGAAGAAGCATCCAGCGGGGATAACATCCGTCCTGCTGGTCAAGCTTCTCATTCGGGAAATGCTTAAGAGCCAACTTCGCGGGGCAGAAGTTGGTTTCTGGAATCGATGGCCCCAGAACCACCATCCAAGTCTCCCAAACCAAGCGATGCAACAAAAGCTTGACCGTGGAAGCAATTATGGGCAACAACAAGTGCGTGGCTACCATAGACACCGGTGCCACGGCTTCCATCGTAAGGAGGGATCTCGTCCGGAATTCATGGCTACACAACACCAGTTGCTACTGCCTCAGGACTGCGACAGGAGAATCAGCAAAAGTCTACGGAGAAGTTCGCCTGAGAATACAAATGGCAGGCTTAACATTCTCACACGTGTTCCTGGTGGCTGACATATGCGACGACTGCATCATCGGGGTGGACTTTATGGAAGCACACAAGATCATCCTGGACATCGGAATGCAGGTGCTGAGGTATCGACATGTGGAGATTCCTATGGTGTACGGAAAACAAGGCACAGTAAATCTCAGGTCGGTTATCAGCAAGGACGACATTTTGCCACCCTCTGCAGAGACAGTAATTTGGACAAATTTGGAGGGTGATCCTGGGAACCATCGATTCTTCCTCATTGAGCCAGATAACCAAAAAGACTCCCAGAACTACATCGTGGGAAGAATTCTAGTGGAACCAAAGAACAACATGGTACCAGTAAGGCTCATGAACCCGAAAAACTACAGCGTCAAATTAAAGCGAGGGGAAGTGATTGGAGAATGCGTACCGATTTCCGCGATCTCAGCAGCAACTGAAGAGGAGCCTGTGAAGCCGGTTCCGTCCTACAGATTGGCGGAACTACGGAAGACTATCTTTCAACATTGTGAACTTAATCAGGAGCAGCGAAGCACGGCAGCGAATCTACTCGGCGAGTTTGCTGACATATTTGCGTTACAAGACGGGGACCACGGCCGAACACACTTAGTACAGCACCGCATAGACACCGGGGATGCTAGACCGATTAGACAGCCTGCCAGGCGACTCCCATTAGCAAAGCAGACAGAGGTTGCGGAGATGGTTTCGTCGATGGAGAAAGAAGGGCTAATTGAAAGTTCCCAGAGCCCGTGGGCATCACCTATTGTACTAGTCAAGAAGAAGGACGGCAGCACCCGATTCTGCGTGGACTACCGCAGGCTGAATGATGCTACCAAAAAGGATAGTTACCCTTTGCCCCGGATCGATGACACACTGGACACCCTCTCTGGAGCCCAATGGTTCTCCACTCTCGATCTAAAGAGCGGCTATTGGCAAGTGCAGATTCACCCAGAAGACCGCGAGAAAACCGCATTCACTGCCGGAAATGGACTGTGGGAGTTTACAGTCATGCCATTTGGTTTGTGCAACGCTCCGGCAACTTTCGAGCGTCTGATGGAACGCGTCCTGCATGGACTAACCTGGAAAACCTGCTTGGTGTATCTGGACGATGTCATTGTGGTGGGAAAAACGTTTGCGGAACATCGAGACAACCTAAGGGAAGTCTTCAAACGCTTACGCAATGCCCACTTGAAACTCAACTCGAAGAAATGTGCGCTCTTTAAACGAGAAGTGAAGTATCTAGGTCACATTATTTCGTCAGAGGGAGTGAGAACGGATCCGGACAAAGTTGAAGCCGTTAAAAATTGGCCAGTTCCCAAAGACAAACACCAATTGAGGAGCTTCCTTGGCCTCGCCACATACTACCGACGGTTCGTAAAGGATTTTGCCAAAATTGCGAAGAGCCTGCACCAGTTGACGGAAAAGGGAAAACAATTTAAGTGGTCAGGCGAATGCGAGCAGAGTTTTCGGCAACTTAAACAACAACTATGTGAGGCTCCAATACTGGCCTACCCCATCCCGGACAAGATGTTTATCGTAGATGCAGATGCCAGTAATGTTGGGATCGGAGCTGTCCTTTCGCAGGTGCATGATGGCCAGGAGAAGGTAGTGGCCTATTTCAGTAAGGTACTCTCCAAACCAGAACGGAACTACTGTGTAACAAGACGGGAACTTCTTGCTTTGATTGTGGCGACGAAACATTTCCACAAGTACCTCTACGGTCAAAAGTTCCTCCTACGTACAGATCATGCAGCTCTAAAATGGTTGTTGCAGTTCAAAAATCCGGAGGGTCAGATCGCGAGGTGGACAGAGCGATTGCAGATGTACGAGTTCGAAATACAGCATCGCAAGGGAAAACTCCACTCAAACGCGGATGCATTGTCGCGACGACCTTGTAAAGCCGACTGTAAGCATTGTGTACGAAAGGAGGAGAAAGAGATCGTTCCCGTCCAAGTAGTTAGAGCTGAGCCCATCATCGGTTGGAGTACCGAGGAGATCCGGAACGCTCAAAAGGAAGACCCGGATATCGAGCCGATACTAGCTTGGAAGGAAAACATGGAGAAACCTGATGGTCGAGATATCTCCGATAGAAGCCCTACCCTCAAAGCATATTGGGCACAATGGGACTCTCTACATGTTCAAGACGGCATCTTGAGGCGGAAATGGGAGATGCCCGATGGAAAGACGTGTAGGATGCAGCTCGTGGTGCCACGTTCAAAAGTGCATGAAGTGCTGCAGGAAATGCACGATGGCGTATCCGGAGGACACCTGGGTGTAAACAAAACGCTGGATAAAGTACGGGAACGATTCTACTGGCTCAGTGCGAGAGACGACATCGAGAGCTGGTGTCGAAAGTGCGTCACGTGTGCAGCGAGCAAGGGACCAAGCGTGAAAACCCGGGGCAAGATGCATCAGTACAACGTGAGCGCACCGTTTGAACGAATCGCTGTCGACATCGCAGGGCCGTTCCCGGAAACCGACCAGGGCAACCGATACATCTTAGTTGTTATGGACTACTTCAGCAAGTGGCCTGAAGCGTTTGCGATTCCCAACCAGGAGGCTAAGACCGTTGTAGAAAAGATTGTCAACAACTGGGTAAGCAGGTTTGGTGTACCCATGGAACTGCACTCGGATCAAGGACGGAACTTCGAGTCCAAGCTATTCCAGGAAACGTGTCAACTACTCGGAATCAAAAAGACCAGAACGACTCCACTTCACCCACAGTCCGACGGGATGGTAGAACGGTTCAACAGGACATTGAATGAACATCTCTCCAAAGTCGTGAGTGATTACCAACGTGACTGGGATCGACATATTCCCTTGTTCCTGATGGCTTATCGTAATGCAGTTCACAGTTCAACGGGACACACTCCGTCCGAAATCCTTTTTGGTCAACCTGTCCGGCTACCTAGTGAGGTGAAATTTGGTTCTCCCATGGCTGAGCCGAAATCGGAAGAAGAATATGTGGCAGACCTAAGGGAAAGGATCGCCGACATACACCAAAGAACTAGGACGAAGATTAAGATAGCCAGTGACCGCATGAAGACCAGGTACGACGCGAAGACAACGACGTCAGGATTTCGGGAAGGAGATCTGGTATGGCTGTACAACCCACATCGACAAAAAGGGAGGTCTCCGAAGCTGCAGCAGGACTGGGAGGGTCCCTATACAGTGGTTACACGAATCAACGATGTTGTCTACAGAATTCAACGGGGACTAAGAGGCAAGTTGAAAATCATACATGTGGATCGCCTACATCGTTACCATGGAAACAACGCCGATGCTCTTGTTCGGGACGAACAAGTTTAGGAGGGGGGCAATGTAATATCGACTGCATTAGCGACATTTAGTGGAATTGTTATATCAACTGTATTAGCGACATTTAGACATTTTAGATATCGATCAGCGACATCTATTGGGGGGATTAGTGCTAAATTTAAGTGCATTCAGCAATTATAAGAACCTTCAGGAATTTTCTAGTACTTACCTCAGGCACGTTCCAGAACTATCGATATCTCACTAGATGGGCAAATCGTCGCCAGGAAGGAAGATTCTGGATTCGTATCTCGGGTATAAATACTACGAGCATTGAGAGCATGGACACAGTTGACTTGAGATTTAGTAGAGATACAGTGAAAAGTGATTTGGATAGAGATTTTAATAGTGAATTAAAATTACAGAAGAATTTGATTGAGATTAATTGTTTAAGTTGTTTGGAATAAAAGAGTTGTGAATAATTGGATTTAAAGAGTTGAATATTGTTGGAATAAATAAAAGATAATCAGTTGTTTGTGAAAAGATTTAATAAAGACAAATAGAATAGAAAGGAGGAAAAAGTTTTATCATTGCGAACCGGCAAACACGTTACAATACATAGCGCATACAGGGCTGTAACGCCTGTTGCAAGTTTTAGGGCAATTTACATTTGGTACTGGACATTCTCCTTCGCTTAACAAGGTCCAGTCTGAAAATGAAATTTACTCGTTAGTCTAGCTTCTTTGGAAACCTCCGACTTCAGCTTACCTGTATTTGTACTACAAGCTTCCATTTTCATTTCACATTTGCTTTTGAAAGTTCTTGTTACACCATTGTAAGAGGCACATACGGGGAGGTTTACTTTCGGGCAAATTTTGGGACACTTTTCATCTTCGCAAGAAGTTTTTGAGATTATTTTCCATTCTTTTTAAAAACAAGTATTTTAGTTATTGAATTTTTTGGTTACAGTTTTTTTTTTAACATACTACTTCCGGTTCTACAATTTTCATATTCCATTTTGCAAGCATTATCGAATGCTTGAACTTGACCATTGTTCTCGGCGCAGACAGGGTCAATCTCATCTAAGCAAACGGGACAGTAGTCACATTCTCCGCTGTACAGTATGACCCATTCTGTAGAACGAAAAAAAGTTAACAAAAAAGATGATGAAAATGTATTAAAAAATATCAATTTCCCCTATCTAAGAAAATCTTGACTTATTTGAAGACTGTTGTAGTACATTTCCATTGCACCGAAATGCATTAATTGCAGTTTGTAGTTTGTCAAATGAACAAATGTAAATTTATTTCAAACGATTCACAACGTGACAAAAATAAATTAAAGTTTGAAAGATGAAGTTGTTTAGAGTTCTGTGGAAACACTAAATGAAGTTTGAAAATTTCGTATTTCGGTTCGATGGAAACGTGCGAATCGGAAAGTATAGCCTATAAATTTGCTGTCAGTTATAAGTTGTGATCTGTGGCGCTTCAAATTTGTAACTGATCCCGGATGGAAATTTGCTCAGAGTGAGGAAAGGGCATTTTGAATTTACAAACAAATATTTAATGCGAAGGTCTTCAGTTTACAGTTAGAAGATCACACAAAAGTAGGTACATTAGAGTTATTTTTACTCTACGATGCCTATCAAAAGTTGAACCTCGCCTGGCAAGTTCATCGGGCACTTTTTGCACATATATCCCCATGTCCTGGGACCTAGATTAGAATAACTGAGAATAGGTTACCCGGAGACGGAGATTGCAGAAGCTATGGCCGTTATAGCCAACTAGCTTAAAAAGAAAAGATCAACAAATATTTGCTTGTTTTTGAGGCTCAATCTTGTGTTCTCCCGCTTAGCAGTCCAACGCCCTAACCACTAATCCACGGTGACCACACTTGGCTGTCTGTGTTTCTGCGTTTCATTTAAGTGCCTTTTGAGTTTGGGGCATGCATCGCAAAACGTTAACATTTCCGCTTGAAGTCAAGTAGCTTGAGCTGTTTTGATATCTCCAAAGATTTGGAGTAAATACCTGCGCTAACCACAAAGTCTTTCTTCGATCCGTTCGAAAAAATGTAAGTGTAAAAGTTCTTAATGCTTCGCTTTTCCGTTCTTTTTCTTCTCGAAGTTTTATTTTAGGGCGAGGTAGTCAGTTTGGCTCACATCCACCTCTTGTGGTATCGAACTGAGAATATGACTCGGATTTTTCGGATTCCGCTTAGTTATATGTTGTATGCTTTGGTCAGTGAGCGTCACCAAACAAGTTACCCATTGGTGAGGAGAGAAGAGTAGTCTTCATTGTTTCGCTGTTTTTAACCTAGATGCTTATTAACTTACGTGTATCAGTTTTGTATGCTTCATGATTGAGTTCGCATTCATTCGGGAAAGTTCTCTTTATTCCATTAAATGTGGCACAAACGGGTTCATACCTAATTGGACATATATTAGGACAGTTTCGTGGTTTATCTGTGATTTTACATTCGCCTTCGTATACAAGAACCCATTCTGCAAAGAAAAAATAGTTATTTATAGATTCGAAACAGAGTATGGCTCTCAATTGGTAATTTAGAAAAAATGAGGGATAGGAGGATCAGTAGGATACTCACTTTTATTTGAATTACAATTTTCTCCCATCAATTGACATTCATTGGTGAACGTTTTTTGCTCTCCATTATAAAATCCACAAACAGGAGTATAAATATCGGAACATTTTGGACAAGCTCCAGTAGGTAAGGCCATGTTTTGGTCTTCTGTGCATTCTCCTGGGCCTACAATTGCCCAAGCTTGAGAGAAGAAGAAAGTTTGAGTTTCAAATTGATGAAAGGTGAATCAATAACTACCTTGACCAGATCTAGCAATTTCGGCATCCATATGACATCTATTGGGGAAGGATCTCATTTCTCCATTCAAAGAAGCACATATTGGATCATAGTTCTCTGGACATATGGTTACCGCTGAGTTTTTAACTTTAACTTCATACTCATTCTCACACGGATCTTCATATATAACTTGCCAATCTTAACAAAGAAAAAAAAATAATAATTATAATAATATCAGTGATAACTTTAACTATGCCAAGTTTAAAGACTACCTTCTCCAGTCTTGCAATTTTCAACACCTAGTTCACAGATATTTGAAAACGTCCTCTCCGAGCCCTTGTAAGATGCGCAAACAGGCTGATATACGGCTGGACATACATCAGGGCAATTTTTGTTTGGAGGCTCTGATGTGTTCGACTGTTGAGGCGGGTTTGGCTTTTCTACCGGAATTGGCTGTTGTGGCGGTACTGGCGCCGGGCATTCGCCTTCAAATATGATCTCCCACACTGAACGTTCAAGAAAATAAAAATAAATTATAAAAATGAACTCGATTTCAATTATAAGACTGTATTTACATTCTTTGGTTTTGCATGCTTCAGCCTCAAGTTCACATTTATTTGGGAAAGTTTTCATTACACCATTAGCAATTCCACAAACTGGTTGAAAGATAAAAGGACACACTTGAGGACACTCTGGTTCTGGTTGAGGTACCTTACATTCACCCTCGTATAGAATAATCCATTCTAAGTAAATTTTTAAAATTTTATTAACAAATTAAGCTTTAAAGTTAGTTTAAAAATTTAAATTATACTAACCTTCTTTAGTCTTACAAGCCTCTACTTCAAGATTGCACTTGTTTGGAAAAGTTCTAAGTTCACCTTTATTACTTCCACAAACAGGCTGATAAATAGTTGTACATATTGTTTGACAAGGTTCTATTGGCTTTTTGCATTCACCTTTGTACAAAATGTCCCAATCTTTAAAAAAAAAAAAAAAGCAGGTAAATATGAAAGTTAGGTTGGGTTTTTGAAATAACTTACTCTTTCCAGTTGAACAGATTTCAAAATCCAAAACACATTCATTGGTAAAAGTTCGGTTTTCTCCCTCAAAAGTAGCACACATAGGACTGTAGATTCTCGGACAGGCTTCGTCACATTTTGGTTCCTCATCAATGCATTCGCCATCATATTTTATTTCCCATGCTAAAATGAATACAAATTGACGGTAGTTAATATGTATGTTCATAATTTTCAAAAAAACGTTTTAAGACAGTCCAAGGAGAATGAAGTTTTTTGGCATAACAGAATAAGGTCTTATTGAACTATGATAGGTATATGCATTCAAAAATTCTGTGATTGTGCTACGTTTTCACTGAAGTGATTTGGATAGATCAAATACTTTACCTGAATACGCACTGAAATTTTTTTAAAATCAGTTTCGAGAATCCAGTTTCTGAGTAGTACTCTGACTCGTAGAATTTTCGAATCCATTCACGAGCGATTACGCAGAAGAAGCTGACCAAATCTTCAATGGCGTACACAATGGAGTACGGAATTGGAGGCAGCTAGCAAAAGATCGTTAGCTACAGAGGCCCAGGTTCAGCTCAAACTTTAACGCCAGCCATAGTAAAGTAAAGTTAGTAAGTAAGATTGAATGCTTATCGAAGCGGGTAAGAAAATCTGAAGATTTTGTAACGAAAGTTCGCTTTTATATGCCCACAGTATACATAAGGCTTGAAATTATTTTTTTTGGGCCTAGGCCTCAGTGTAAAGCTTGTTAAGTTACAAGTTATTTCCAGTTTTTGATTGAAAATAAATTCTACATCTCTAGATGGATTCAAAAGGTTTTCTTAAGGGGGACAGTAAGGTTGTTCGCTACTTTTCTTATAATTGTATCTTGTCTGTCACATACGGATGAAATGGAAAGACAAAAAAAAAAAGATTATAGGAACGTGGCTTAAGGTCAGCAATTGATTCAAATAATTAAATCCACGGAGTTGCCTTAATTGAAAATGGCAATATGTGTAGACAATCAAGTTGAAATCAAGACTTTAGAATCGTATGTTGTCAAATCGAAAATCATCATTCTGTTTCGCGAATGACTCAAGTTCATAACACTAGTCCATTAAACTCTGTTGGGTTCCTTTGAGCCTAAGGGAGTATCGGGTGGCAGGTCAATCAGAGACCGACTAACATTGTAAATTGTGCTACATGTCAATTGCAGTTGTAGAATTTTCAGGGCAGGAATCAGTTAGATACGTTTTATGCACTTGTCTTCCACTTTGAGACGATTAAGCGGGGGTGCAGTTCTTTAAGAACCTGGAGAGTGCGCTAGAGCTATCATCTCCAGATCTACAACAGTTCATTATGGTTCATCAAATTTATTCTGATAGAATGGCTTATTATGCGTCATTTTAGGCCTTCTAGTGAGGTTGGCTTTTACCTCAACATCTAATCCAACTTGACAGATTGATCATGCCACCAACAGAAGGTCGCACTAGTACAAAATAGCTCTTGATGTCAAGAGCGTGGATGTCAACAAAGCACTACACAGAAAAATACTCATTACACTATTCGCTATTAGAAGGAATTGAAGTCACTTTTACAGGATCTGATACTTATAAGAATGCACACTTGTTGACACTTAAGCGACTTTAACATCTTTAAGTCAATTTACCCCGATTTTTGAAGAACCTTTTCAAACTAGCTTTAAGTTCTCATACATACTTCGTCCTGATGAGCACATATCCGCTTTTAAGTAACACAAATTCTGGAATGTTTGATTTATGCCTCCAAATGATGCACAAATTGGCTCGTATTCAAGTGTACAATATGTGGGACACTCATCTTCTGGTGGTGGAGGCGGTGGTGGTGCTGGACATTCTCCTTCATGAAGTATCGCCCAACTATTTCCAGTTACACAATTTTCCAAATCCAACTGACATCTATTTTGAAACGTCCTCATATCGTCACACATTTTTGCACAAATCGGAGCATAATCATTAGTGCATACTTGATCACACTTCTGGAAACAATTTGCAATTTCTGATATCTGTAATTCTAAAACAAAACAACCCGTTTATTTCCAATAAACATTGAAATTTTTAAAATCGCTCACTTGGAACACGAAGACGTTCACGTTTCATATTTTCCGCGTTTAGACGGCACTGATTTTTGAACAGAAACCAATTGGTACCATTCGTCGCACAAACAGGATAATCCGACTCGGAGCATATTTTACAAGGGCTATTATCAGACTCGTTTGCGTTTGTTAGCACGCAAATGCCGAACAATAAAAAAACAATTGATTTCGTCATCACCGAGAAGTTGTATGACCTACGAATCGTATTCAACTCAGCTCGGCTCGTAGCTGATTCAGCATTTTATACGACAAGCAAGTGCATTTGGATGAATAGAATTCCATGATCGCTTGATATTATCTAATCCGGTGTTGGAAGAACGAGTACGGAACTTGATAAGTGCTAATGTTATCATCGGGCACTTTGGTATTTTTTCAACACGTTTTGGAGTTTGATAAAACTGATAGCCAAAATGATGACAAGATTCGTATGAGCTGCTTGTAACTGATGAAGATCATTGCGATTACTCGCGTGTGTCATATGTACCCGTAGGTGATTCTTGGATATTTATGTGCTTTAAATTGTAGCACTTGTAGTTAGTCTTGTAGAAATGCATTAAGTGTACGTTTATCCGACAAATCACCAGTATTTATTTCTAAATATAACGAAGACTTTGATTGGTTGGATCTGTTTCATATTTTTATCAAACTTTGCTTTGATATATTTACGAAGGTTTATGCACGCAAATTGATGTAATTTGGTGTCTATACGGGCAAATCAAACTGGATTGGGTAAAGTTTTGTCAGTTGACAGAGAAGAGAAGCTACAACTTTATTCCTGGGCAAGTTCAGTGCAAGAGTCAGTGATAAGTAGCTTATGTCGTAAGTAGTCATCAAATCAGTTACAAGAGAATCTACCACCTGGCACGAGAGGGGGCAATCATATAGGCAGTATTCTGTGTGAATGGAATTTAAGATATTAACACTAAACATCAGCTCAAAACACCCAAAGCAACTGAGTGAAAGATGTGGATTGAAGGTTTATCATTAGAAAATAGGGATATTTCTATGAAACTGCACTCCAAGTGTCAGAAAAGGCGAGTTGCAGACATGAAAGTATATATGTACAAGCATCTTTGGTAAAAAAAAGGATACCTAAACCTGCCATCATACACTGGATGTATACAGCCATTGTCAAACGCATCTTGACTTATACCTATTAAGTCTGGTGGTCAGTGTCAGAAAAAGTCACAAACCTCAAGGAAATTATCAAGATCCAATGACAAGCACAAATGGGTACCACTGACACCATTAAAACCATTCCAATTGCAGTCCTTGAAACTATATTCGTACTGATTCCAAGGGACTATTATCTAAACAAGCCCGTCAACAAAGTGCCCTGGTTTGCCATTGCAAAACGAGAAACTGATGAAACTATTTCACATCTTCTTCTGTCTTCAGCATCAAAACAGTCATCCCCTTAATAATAAAATTTGGATATTCACAGATGGAACGAAAACCGAAGAAGAAGTGTGCTCGGGGATCTACTCGCTAGAATTTTACATTGCTCGGTCAGACTTTCAAACCACGTTAGTGTGTACAAAGAATTATCCATGAAATTAACTTTTAGAAACTAGCAAAGCTTGGAAGTTTTACCTTCGCGACTTTTATCTTCAATCCAATAATTTCCTTAACACCTCAAGGAATCTTGTTGTTGAGGGTAAATGAATCTTAAACTAAGTCAAGGTATCAGAGTTTCTTTGAATTCCTTGAACTTTCAATTTAAGAAATTACTTAAACATCTAATAATAATTAATTATAGTAATGAATGAGATAGCCATTGCCAAAAAGATTCTTCCCACAAATCCACAAAAGGCCTAACAACTTTCCGCAAAGCCTTAGCTTTTTCCCAAATTCTGGTAAACTTCTCCAAATCTTTGCCAAAATCTCATTCAGCTTAAGGCATAGTTGGTCCACCTCGAGCAAGGATTTCCATTCACTAT
Organism: Criorhina ranunculi; assembly: GCA_951813785.1. Lineage (NCBI taxonomy): Eukaryota > Metazoa > Arthropoda > Insecta > Diptera > Syrphidae > Criorhina > Criorhina ranunculi. The sequence continues at coordinate 18,227,695 of OX638381.1, forward strand.
TTGTTGAATGCTAAACTAATCAAAGTTATTTACCCATCAATACACCTCAATACAAAAACCCAATCAATCACTTCCTATTTCTGTGTACCTACTATATACACATAGAGTGAACACTTAAATAGACTCCCATATCTAATTGCCTGCTGAACCATATGGTTGTGTATGCAGAAGAGTAGGGAAAAATCTATTTAACCCTTTTAGGCTACTTCCTTCTTTCTTCTTAAGTCAACATGTCCTTTAATCTTACATAAGGGCCTGGTAAAAAATTTAAAGGCAACCCACAGCCATTGCCATAGCTCTTAGTTTGAATTGATTTTCCAGCTGTATGAGGGTGGCGAACGACTGCACAACGGGAGCAGGAGCACAAAGAAAATTCCACCCCAATCGAATCTCAATGGAAACCAATTCAATTCGTAACTTCTGACGAAATCCCACCGGACAGGCAACGCTGACTGTTTACAAATCCCCGCCAATGTTTACCAATTTCCCAAATTAGCTTAAACTAGCCTAAATATCCTGCAAATTATTTGATAAAAGACCTGCGAACCGAGCCGAAAAGCAGGAGGTTTGATGCAGAATCAATCTTACCCTTATTCAACCGAACTCGGATAACCCTTTCCTATTAGTTCAATAGGCGAAAAGATTCCACCACCAGCATCAGCAGAATCAGGGAGAGAAAAAGCGAGGGAAATGTGCTAGCCTACCGTGGCAACCATCTCCCACCGGATACAGGTTGCCAACTGCCGGTTACGCACATCCTCATGCATTAAACATTTTTAATCTCTCTGGGGAAATCGAATGGATCCGATATTCAATTGAATAAAACGTTCGACGGGAGCCAGGCTGGAGCGAGCGAGCAGGCATGGTGGAAGGAATCCTTTTACCCCCGATGCGTTCTTTATTCATTCAACACTCCTGGGTGGGGAGCCACACCACGTTACGCCGCACTGCATGGCATGTGAGTTTGTTTTACAACTCCAGCTACATTGCCCTAAATGGAGGTTCCAGCGGCAAAGAGCAGTGCCTACGAACGCCTGGCGCTGCTGGTTAAATAAAACTCTGGTAAAAGGATTTGAAATCTCATTTTAATTTATTTTGACTAGATTTATGGTCATGCACATTGGGAGCGCTGGATTTTCACGGGAACAGTGCAGCACGCGAGTGTTGATAGCACAAGGACGAGAACGAGGACAACGACAACGACCGCTGGGAGAGCTAAAACGCCGCGCCGACGACTACGACCGGCGACGATGACAACGAATATGCTAAGTGCTGTAAGAGTGTCGTGCCGCAGAGAGACCGATACTGATATTGACATTTTGCCGCTTTTGTACAGCTATTTGGGTAATGTGGGCCACGGCGGTGTAGACAGGTGCTGATGATAGAGATGGCGGTCAGGACTAGGAATAGCATTGGGGATTTTTCTCTCGGTTGACATTGGTTAGTTGTGTGTAATGAGGTAGTGTGGATTGGATGCGAGGGGTCTGTGCTTTAATTAAGCTTTTTTTTTGCAATCCCGTAATTGTAGTTAGAATGTGATTTGCATTAGCACCGTTGTACGGGATGTCCTGGATGAATGAAGTTTTTTTTTTTTATTTTCTCAGCACATGTGTTCGTGGACAGAGAACACGGCAGGAAGTATTTAGAGGCACACACACTCGACCGGTTTGTGAAAGGTCGGCTATTTTTAATTAACGCCTCACCGAGTGTGTAGATGTAGGTGAGTGGGATGTATTGTTCGAGGGATGTGCGTGTGTCCCATAATGAGGTTCTAATGTGCTAAAGGAAATAGTGTCATCTAGATAGGGGTTTCTAGGGCCATGTGTAGCGTGATGAAAGGCAAAGGCGAATTGGAATGGTTCTTTGTTGGCTTTAAATTAAATGCTTTTCAACACTAAATAAATGAAATTTTAAAGTTTGTGTGCCAACAACGACTTCAGCAAACTTATGCATCTTGTGCAGCAAACTTGTGCACTCCAAGTTTGTTGAGGTTCCTTTTTATTTGTGAATGCAATTGGAGAGCTTTTACATAATCTTTCTAGGGTGAATTCTAAGACACTGTATGCCCAGGCGTTGGTGAATATAATTATTTTTTTAAGCAATCACTGCCTCCTTGACCGAGTACGGCCTCTTCTGATACTATGCCAAGGAGGGAACCAATTAAAATAATTTGTATACCACAATAATTTACCATTATTAGTTACCAATGTGTTAACCATTTTTTTTTCAAACACAAGATTGAAGAAGCCAGCAAGTCACTTTACCTCAACCTCTAGTGATATTCAAGGTTTTGGTTTCATTGATGATAATATAAATTTCATTTGGTACGGCATTCAGTTGGCACATGCTAAGTTGAACATGCGGACCTGTATACATTTGGGTTAGCTTCGGCAGGCATACCAGGAAAGGAAAGCCTACACGATAACACTTCCGCAAACGCACTCAAGCTTATCAATTTTCTGAGCTGGCAAAATATCGATATAGTCAGCATCCGATGTATAGTCATATCAATGCCGACTTGAATCACTATCACTTTGACAATATCCAAAATGCCACAACATCAAGGAGATACTGCGGTAAGATTTAACGTAGAAACTTTAATTTGAGTTTCGCTTAACTTGCTACTTGCGAAGGCCCAATGCAATCAACATTTTGGTGGCAATTACGCAATAACCCTGTTTTCTCATGTCAATCGATTACGTAGGTACACATCGAATACGTTTGTCTTTGTATTATTCTAGCAACTAGACGCGGAGCTATGTTTGTTTATTTATCTTTTAATTTTGTTTATTATTTCTCTACGTGATGTTCGTCATACAGTTCAAAGCAACGAATCAGCATTTAACGTACGAGTACAACAATCAACATTACACTAACAGAAAGTAATCTAAACAGAATGCTTGCACAATTAGTCACACGTCCATAAAGTGAAGTTTTTTTTTTTGAAAAAAAGAAAGAGGCACTCTGAGTGCTTGCAGTCGTAGTCCACCTCTAAGGGAAACCTAGCACATAAACTGCAAAGAGTGGCAAACGCTCTCGTCAACTACACAAAGCAAAGTGAAAATCCTTGCGAAACCACGTCATTCACTTATGTTTCCTATTACATTATGAAATTACTTAATTTCTGAGCAAAGCAACTGCAACAGTAGGTGGAACTCCGACAGCGGCTTTTGCAACAACAAAGGGCAGCTTTAGTTGTGTAGAGGGTGCTGCAACTGAGAGTGCCTGTAAGTTAATGGAGCATATGAAAAAAAGTTAACCTAATTAACTTTTCTCGGAGCAAAGTTAAAAAAAAAAAATGAAAATAACTTCAAGGACCAGGATCAAAAGTTTTCAAGTAGCTTACTTAAATACTCGCATATGCAAAAGGCAAGAAATACCCCATAGCCAGGAGTAGGCAACCTAACAACGTCCGTTCAAAATTAAATTTTCAAAGACGTCAGCCATGGATTCACCAAAGAGTTATGTCGAAAACCCTGTTTTTTTTTGGAATGGGATTATTATTTGCTTGACAAAGTCAACGAGTGAGTGGGTAGGAGAAGTGAGGGAGACTCCAATTATTTAGGGTGTCATGTTCATTTAAACAAGGATTCGCCATTCATCATGTGCACCACTGACCTGGCAACAATTTATCCTACAATCCCATACCGGTGGCCCTAAGTCAGATTCAAAGTAATAGCTGTTCCCCAGCAGTATAACTCAAATGCGTTCAGCAGAACTTAATAATAATTTACTAGGGCTTTTGCGGTCCTATGAAGCTGTGCCCAGTGTTCACTGCATGCAGTTTAGCTTGCAACGTGAATCCTTGTAATACAAATCCGCCTGTTGAATCTGCTGTACTTAAACACACACAGTGGGTTCTATCCATTCTGTTCCTCGTATTGATTTATTTTTCGTTCAGATGTAGGATCTTGAAGCGAAAACCGGTGTGGGATGGCACATCATAGTTAATGTAAGCGTCCTTAATTAGTTATTCACATTCATTAATTGTAAACTCTCTCTCGCACATACACTATATAGGTACACTGTTGTACAGAAATGGCAATAAAAACCATTTCCGGGCCAGGGTAGCCAGGTGCGGTTGAATTCGGCCGAAAGGCCAGTATGGGCTTTCAGGGTTTACAACATGTAGTATTGGATGCGAAAAAACCGTGTGGGCAGGAGGAGTTGCACAGAAAAGATTATTACGCTGAAAATATAGTCCTCCTAGGACTAATAAAATATTTAATGGTCCCATTGGTCGGTTCCGGTTATGTGTAATAAAATATCCGAAATGGACATTGAATTTAGATTTCTTTTGCATAAAGGAGATTAGATGTGATTTGTGGTTCATGTAAGTACAAGTGTGGCTACTAAGGATGGTATTAAAATCCGAACAAGGTCGAACTAAATTATGTGAAAGATTTGCTGGAGATGGAGTGATTCCTGTGGGCTATTTTTTGGGTAACTAGCCGGAAATTGCTTGTGTAATTTAAATTTGTAGTTAAGTTGTTTTGCGGAGGAATTCATTAGCTTAAGCCAAATCCATTTGCTTAGTTGGGTTAGGTTCTGGCTTTAGGCAAACATTTTTTCAGTAAGAATCATTATTGATACACTGTGATCGAAGGGTAGACATTTGCATGCAAAAGGCCACCACCAGCGTCCACCAAAAAGTCAAGAGAAATGCCGGCTGTGCTGGGTTTTTCCCGGCTACCACAAAGATGTCCATGGTTGGATGAGCAAGCACATGAAGTGAAATAGCAGACAAACAGAGCGGTGCTGCAAGGAAGTACCAGAGCTGGTCGCGAGCATTGGCTTCTTAGAAGGAAAAAAAAGGAGCATAAAAAGCGCCGAGGTGTCCAGCTGGTGCTGACGGTGTTTGAGCTATTTAAAGCAGCGGAAGATGACTTGATAAGAAGCATGCACTAAGTATTGTGTAAAATATGGTCGGCGATAGCATACCTGCTGAATGGAACATTAGTACTGTTTGCCTGATCCTCAAGAAAGGAGACCCTGTAAATTGCTCTAACGATAGACGTATAAGTCTTCTTTTGTCAATAACCTGATTAGTCCATATCAGTGTGCCTTCAGGCCAGAACTATATTTTCACACTGCGGGAGGAACCCCAATCACCTTGGTGTGCAAAACTGGAAGGAGCTTACTAAAGATTGACTTGGCTGAAAATGCTTGCAAGTTGAGGCCAAAGATTGTACAATAGTTCCATCAAGTAAGTAAGTCAATTTGCTTATAAATTTGGTTATTGCACTGATTCTTATTTGTATGTTGTAGTCTTGCCTTACATTATTGTACGCATTAAAAGAAGGAAATCAAAGGCATCTTTAATTCCATCTGCTATTATCTGCGAATCAGCAAAATCAAATTAAAGTTCATTACCCTTTAACACATCCTACAATACTCGTTTCTAAACAAATCCAACATCGTCTCTTTGCAATTACCAGCTCTCCTTCGTTTCGCAAATATCATCACCATTCACCACACACACACACACACACACACAGAGAGAGAGGGAGAGACGTAAAAAAGAGAAGAAAATAACACAAATAAATAAAACGATTACGAAAGGAGGATACGAGAACAAACAAAGGAGCAGCAAAGTAAGGATAACTTCTCTGTTTTAGTTTCCTAATTAACTTTTCTTTGAATGGGGTTAATACAAAAGCGGAGAAAGGTCTCCATTCTTTTTCCGTCGTCGTCTTTCTTTCGTTGGTTTTTCTTTCTTGCCCGCCTCTTGTTAATCGTTTGGCCTTCAAACCGCATGAGTTCCACCAGCATGAGTGGCGATCTCAGTTCTTGAGACGCCTCATCCTTCTTTCTGGCAGTTAAATGAGTGTGTGTATAAGTGGGTATATATATTTTATTTCAGCTTTTTTATGTTCGAATTAAAAGTAATCTCCTGAAGCGTTATATCATCCTTTGCCTTAAACATACACACAAACATATATATAGAAACACCTCTATACAGAACCCATCAACTTAACTTCTTTCATTGGCGGATGGACGGACGGACAGACACGTAAGAAGATTTTCCTTGTGAACGGCTTCAATTTCTTTCGCCATCCTTCGCTTCCTTTCAATCACTTTGTTGTGGGCTGATGGTGGTAGTGACTCGGCTCCTTCTTCTTCAACTTGGTCTCTTAAATCATTTTGTTTATTTTATAAACAGATTTTATCTTTTGCTTCGTTGACTTTAATCCCAAAGGGATGGTCAGTATAATCCGGATATGGATCCGTATCAAAGGCCAATATTATGTGTGTACATGATTTAAACTGTTTTTCTCCTGTTACCCTATCACACACGACTGCTTCGTTTGGGCACGAGGCCGCCTACCTTCATCCTTCTGGACTGCAGACCGCAACACACACATTGTCTTCGAATTTCCTTTATCTGGTTCTTTTGCCTCGTCTTCGTATCACCGGATATGGATCCTTGCTCTATTGCAGCTCCAATCAGACCAAGGAAAATAGGAGAATATGTGGGTGCTCCACATAATGGGTTCACCATCGTATGCTCCCACTATGGTGGGAGATGAAACCGGAGGAAGAAGACTTTTGTGGTAATTCCATCAGATGACCACCAGCTAGAGAGAAAGGGGTGTCAGGATATTATTGAAAGACCGAGAAGCCTTTCACTTTTGTGGTCAACTCCGATGAAGACGATCATGATGATGATGATGTTGCTGATGATGATAGACGTGTGTGTAGAAAGGATGAACAATCTCCAAAGGACTTCATTTGAAAGCCAACTAATTTATTTATTTCTTTTTTTTTTTTTTTTTCTTCGTCTTTGCTTTTATTCTTCGGTCATGTCAGAAGGTAAGAAATAATGATGAATATTCTCAGGCATAAGTGAGGTCGCTTCGTACACATAAGTTTGACCACATGGAGGTTAGAAAAGAACTGGGATTTCCATTTCATAAATCATAAGCCTGTATGAGACTCGGAATTCCATTGGAAAATTGTTTCAAAGAATTTTAAGTTCTAAATTCATATTCGATGCGATAAAGTTTATAAATTTTTGAGGAAATCGCATGTTTAATAGAATTGGATTTGGGGTTTGTGTAGGATACTGGTTTTGGTTTAAAACTTTCTTCAGCTGAACTAGTAAAATATAGTTGAGAAACAAAAACCCTAGGGAACTATTAACCGAATGTAGTGCCTAGTACTAAGTTTCCAGACCAAACAATTTTGAGGTAAATATTTCAGTCAAAGTCGAAGTTGGTGGTAGAGAAGCTGTACTGATACTGTGGGAATGCTAAGAATGAAAATCACGATCCGTGAAGGGCTTCTGCTTTCTGCGACACTGCAGCCTTCCAACCTCCTCGATTTCGGACACGCTGTTTCCAGTTTTCCAGATAGCTTGGTTCATAGAGTGTGGGGTTGTTTCTTCTCCTCCGTCTGCCTTCTTAACATATGAGACTAAATATGTATTCCATGAAGAATTTTTCTCTCGAAAGTGTCCAATATTTGCACGAAATCAAGCAGAACTTGCCGTAATCCGGTAAATGTTTGATAAAGTACAGAAGAACTGTTTTCAAATTGCACCCTTCATAGCGTGTTTTCCAGCATCATGCGCTACAGATGGATCAGTTTTTTCGGAATTCCGAATTTAGCCAGTGTCCTGTATAGCTCAAAGGGATGATTGTTATCATTTGCGACTTTGAAGACCATAAAAAGGTGATGAGTCTTCAAATGTGGTCCATCGTCGAACTGTGCGGCCGGAACCCACACTGGTACGTTTTTAGAGTTTTTTCCCCCAATTTTGGAGGATTTCGAATAATAGTCCAGTCATTGGGCATGCCTTTGCATACCCATACTTGATTAATAACTTGCTGCAAGCGTGGTTGGCTGGCTGGCCTTTCTTGTAGATATCCCGAAATTTATTGATATTATTGAGCTGGGAATGGGATATACCAAGGAAACAAGAATTTCTTTCATCGCACAAGCATCTGTATGCTCATTTTGTTTTGAAGGTCTAGATCACATATCATGCGAACAATATCCCATTAGATTAGATTAGATTAGGATTTGAGATGGTCCTAAGTCCCTTATCACTGTGGCCGTAAGTGGGCCTTTTATGATATCCTCTTCATTGGATCTCCTCCATGATGCCGGAGCGCGCGCTGAAATTGGCGATGTCTTTGGGTGAGCTGGTAGTTATATCTTCCACTACGAGCTAGTATTTACCTAGAAAACGATGACGTATTCTTAGGAGGCAGTTACAGTGACATAGTATGTGCTGATTCTACTGATTCTTCGTCTTCGTTGCACATCCTATACGTGTTATCTTGTGCTGTTCCCATAGTCATAAGATGTTTTATAACTTGACAGTGTCCGGTTAGGAAGCCTGTGACGATTCGAATCTGATTTTTTGTTAGTTGTAGAAGTTAGTTTGTTCTTTTTTGGGAAGAGGTTTGTATAAAAGCATTAGCTTTATCCCATTAAGAAAGGCTTTGCAAAAGGCGAAGCGCTGTTATGCGATTTATTCCACATCATTCTTAAAGGAGTTTTTTAGACTCCTCTTTAGATCAGATATACATATATTGTAATTGTTAGCAGAAAATTTGCCTTTAATTAGAATAGCAGTTTTTAGATAAGGTTGGCAGTCCGTTTTTTTGTGCTCTCAATAGTTATCTGGTCACTACCCAGTTACGTGCGTCGGTTGGAAAAGAAAATGAAAACTAGAAACATATTTTTGATTGAAAAAGAAAAGGCTAAAAGGGTAAAGACATACATCCACATTCATGAAATACCCGTAACTAATACAACACTCATGAAATGGCCCCTTGCACATCCTGTTTCCTTAATTAGCAAAAGTTTCCTGTCTCCATCAAATGGCAGCATCCTTTAAGACCCGTTTTCATTCCATTCAGTTTTCAATTATTCATCCCATTGTGAGCCATCACTACAAGACAATCAAATTAAAATCTATTCCGTATGGCAAATTGTAAAACTTTTTAATTGTAAAGTGTTTCGTAAATGTTTTCTCGCCAAGGCAAAATGGTCTCCGCACACAACTAAAACTTTTAACCAATCAACTTCTTTCCAATAAGAGGAGCAGGCAGCAGCTCAAACGAACAACGAACAAGAATCATAGAGAAGCGACGCGTCTGGGTGATTGCTGTTCTGTTGTTGGTCCTGTCAGTGTCAAATATTCTTTTCCATAGACAGTTTCAACTTTTCCAATATTTTTTTTCTTTTTGTCTTTAGTTTTTTTATATCCTTTGCCCCCGAGGAATAGTAACTTCGATAACTCCCCACTGAAACATTTGTATGCATAAAGACAACAAGCTGTGTTTGAGATTCGTTGTGTTACCCAGCAACCCGAGCCGGATCTAAACTATTTGAAAGTGGATGGAAATTAAAAAGAAAAACGGATACAACTACATATGCAACACCACAAACAAATGAAATGCTTCTTTCTCTGGAGAGAGGGTTTCAGCTTCTATCTTTTTTTTTTTTTGATTCCTGTTTTTGTCATCGCTATCCTTCGATTTGGGATCTTCCCACCATCCCTCTTCGGTGTGTTTGCGTATTTTATAATATCTAAACTTTTCCAATTTTCACAATTTTACATCTTTGAAGAAGCGTTGAAGCATGCAGAAATCTTGCATCAAACAAGATAAGAAATAAAAAGAAAAGTACGGCAGTAGGAAAAACTAGGATGCTATGTTAAATAAGGGACTCGGGGATGGGGTTGGTTTATATTTAAATTTTTGTCTGGTACCACTACATACCGAAATCGTATTTTAATTTTTTCCACTTTAGTATTATGAAGTTGTTTTTAATTAAGTGTGTCATTAGTATCTCAAGGGGTTGTGACTTGTGACGGGAAATGCATAGTAATTATGTTTCTTTAATTTGTTTTTAATTAATAATTCGGGGGCATGGATGTGGATTTAGGAATGGAGAGGGGATTCAATGTTGTTGAGATACAAACTTAAACTTTATCTTCATTACCAAAGTTAAAACGCCTTTAGATGCGAACTGACATTTCGGGTCAAGTTTCATTAAAAATATATTACTTTGAGAATTTTAAGTTTCTGTGACGTTCAAAAAAAGGGGCGAATCTCTAGCCGAATCGAATTAAAAGGACCAACAAATATCGTAATTGACTTGGGGCGCTTTTCCCTTCTACGGTGTTTGATCTTTGGCACTTGAATATATGAATGTTTTATTGTACATATTTAGAAAGGTGAAATGTCAAAGGCTTTGATATTACTTATAACTACATAATTAAGTACAAAAAAATCAATTAAAAGCTTAGTGAACTCATATTTACACCACTTTTTGGAAGGAACAAGTTTTCGTAGAATTGAATATATGTACCTATGTATTTGACTCCTGTGAAAGTCGGGTTCATTGCTACCAATTATGCCATTCGCGATAATTTTGTGTTTAATTGTTTTTAGCGCTCAAGGGGTTATGATTACTCTTCTGATGCTATTCATACAGCACTAGTGTTGGTGTAGTGATTTTGAAACTCAGGTCGTATTAGTTTTCAGTCTTAGCTGAGGGTGGTGTCCAGAATAACTGGGGATAATTATCGATATTATTGGCATTGCTTATAATTCACAGTATTTCTTTCGGACTTCTTGATGTCATTGTCAAGCCATATGAACTAGAGTCAAACTATACTCTATGCTTGAAGCTTGTTTATCCGCCCTCTTTTTGTTATTCTGCTTCTGTTCCAATTAAGGAACGTGTGGTCAACTCTTTGAAGTGTAATGTATAGGACCGTCCGTTTACGAGTGCGCCATGTCACATTCTGCAGTGACGTTACAGCTATTTCTATTTTTTAGGAATAAGCTGATCGTACTTAAGACATCGGGATGTTCGAAAGAAATACTGTGAATTATAAGCAATGGCAACAGTACCAATAATTGTCCCCAGTCATTCTGGACACCACCCTCGTAGCAAAGATTGAAACCTAATACCATCTGAGTTTCAAAATCACAACACCAAAACTATCGCTGTTAGCATCATAAGGGTATTCATAACCCCTTTAGCACTAGTGAATTATAAAAAAAAAGAAAAAAAATGTAAAAGTGTCCACCTACACGGAAAGATGCCTACAGTATAAAAAATATGCAGAGAAGAACAACTCTCCAAAAAAAAGGGAGAAGTTCCATTTCTTGGAAATAAGATTTTTAAGCGTTCTAGCTAATGAATTGATGTGGGAAAATATTTATCCTTAAGAATATTGAATCCCGTTTAACATAGACTGAGAGATGTCTGGTAAAGTGGATTTCGCTGCAAACAGTGCAGCTAGCAGATTGGCTTTTTCTTTGAAGTCCGCGGCGATATTTTTATTAGATTAGACTATGATTCGGCCCTCATAGGGGAGTAGAAACTGCTATTAAATATTTATTGGGAAGAGAAGTTAGAAACAGGTCTAAAGTGTGTTGGATATTATTGTCAACGTCGAGAATATATATCGCTTTGTCTACAAGCTGGTTCAGATTGTTTATCTTACGAAAGATGTCATTGAAATGACTTATAGCAAAATGTCAGGAATTGAAAGTTTTTCGAAGATATGAATTGGGCGGAATCGAGAGTGATTGATGGACAACCTGGTTATCATAAGAGACAGAGAAGCAGCGTTGCACACCTTAACCACCTGTGCAGGAAATAGGTAAGGCTTCATAAAGATCTCCTCATCCATGAAGAAACAAGAAAACAATACGACCTACTCTAAATTAATGTCTCACAGCAGGTAACGCGTTAGAGCAAATTGTACATTTTTATTAATTATGCTTTGTTGTTCTGGTTTTTATTAGTTCAACTTACAAATCCCTCTAGATCCTATTCTATAACAGAAGCACTAGTTTACATTAAAAACGGTCTCAAAGGGCTAAGAAACCACTAATGACAGCATTACATGCTCTATATCCAGCAACATGCATCGCAATTCTTTTGTTAAAACGTCTATTGTCGATACGACTTGTTACACTACTTGCCCTCGTGTAAGTTCAACAAAAATACATTCAAACCAAAAAATAAAAATAAAAATAAACACATGCCAACGACATGCGTTGCATAAAGGCCACTAATGTGGCAACAGAATTTTAAGTAAATCCTTCAGCAGTAAAAATGGCGACTGAAAGGATAAGAATGCCACGCTTACGTTCGTATTCATTACGAAAGCTTTTACTCATTCTCACTTCGTTTATGCTTTTGCACAGTTTTGAAAATGCTGAAAATGGAGTGGTGTCCCTTCTACAGTTCGTCCTTTTTTTTTAGCATGCAAATTTGTTCCCTATTTAGAGTTTCTAGTGCGTGTGTGTGGCACATTAAGCGGGTGGGGAAATAATGAAAATCACTCTCATATGTGTTGTAAGTCTTTCAGTTTAAAGTAACCCACTGACACAATTTAATTCAATTTAAGCCATTTGCCCTTTCAGTGAAATTTCCTGATAATGGTTTGTGGACGAAGGCTTTTACTTGCTAAAGTATATGTTGTTGTTTTATTTTTTGCATTCAAAAAATAATGAATAATGCATTTAAGAATTCCATATGAAAGTACTGTGTGCTGTCCATGCGGTCTATTAATTATGTTTATTTCTTTTGACTTTTAAGCCACTTGTGTTATATTGTGCAATTTGGCTTCTAGCTTGAAATGAATTGAGAATAATGAATCACTCTTTGAAACAATGTTTTATTTGACAATATCTATTTTTGATATCTTAGTAGTCCACAATGGAACTGTCAACTGTTTTAAAATGATAGGGAGTGCACAAAGTATAATAATTATTCTTCTTCTTGAACTATGAAGAATAGAGCTCTTCAGCTTTGTTTTGGGTGTTGCATTGCCATTAGGTGACCGGCAACTCCTTGGTTCAAAGATCATAAAGTATACGGATCTGATAGAATTCTACAAATATGACTTTGATGAATTTGTGGACACCCTTAGGTCAGAATACAACTCCATACTCGCACCCGGGAACGTTTTGATAAGTTTAACATAACAAAAGTAAGTTATTGCACAAATTTGTACATATGAATATGTTGTGTTGGCTTTTGATAAACAGCCTGATACAGAGGTTGTTGTATAATTTCCACCACAATGGCTCATACTGATCGACTTACTACTTCTAAGGTCTACCCTTAGCACCAAAAAGAGTTCTGTAACGATATGAAGCGAATTAAAGAGCTTCCTCCAGATATGCATCGATTGCTTGGTGGACGAGAGTCTTTTCGATAACTGCAAAACTTCAGTGGCATTTTTGCTGTCTCCGATGAAATAAAGGTTGCAATCACTACGTTCCTACTACACACCTCAGTGTGCTAGGCTTAAATAAAAGTCTACTATATCTGTGAAGAAGGAGATCACCCTACGGAATGTTACCTACGATCATGTGATTGTTTTACTTTTGCTCGGTAAATCGGATCCGGAAGCCGGATTGTTCCTGCTGGTAGTACAATGAGCATGAGTGCTAATAAAACCTCGAAAAAATGCAATTGGTCAAATTTGATCTAGGTGTACCTCAACGCCAATTTTCTAATCCTACAAACAGAGCAAATTATTAAGGTACAGTATTCTTACAACACAAAGACTCTGATACATGCTTTCTTTTATTAACATTTAAGTTTGTCATAGAAAGGGCTGGAACATGAGTTGGTAATCAGTTATACATAACGACTTACTTTTCCTCTTATATCGCCACATCTACTCAAAAAGCCACGTAAATGAAACAACTCGTAACTTTAATTTAATTTTATTTTATTTTATTCTTATTTCACTTGACTTTCACTATTTACAAAGTTGATTCCAATCTGTCCACGTAGACATTTTTCAGCTTCAGCGCATAAAATTACATACAACCGGTAATAAATAAAAAAATAATAATGCAAAACAAAAATAGGAAAAATAAACAAATTAAAAAAAATACACATAAAGCAAATAAAAAAATAAAAAAATGGAATTATACCACTTTTAGTATTCTGCCGTAAATGTGTTATATTGTCAAAATTTCCGTCCAAAAATGTGTTTGCTAATATTTCTTTCTTTTGGGATTTTATTGCAATTTTGTTTCTTTTGCGTATTTGTTGTGTGTGTGTGTGTGCATTCAGTCTTAAATGTCTAATGTCGTCGTCGTGTCAACTTATCTCTTTGCGTACAGGTATTTTGTTGGGTGAGATGGCAACTCAGTTTAAAATCCCAATTTTTTCAACGCCTTGAGGTCTACATCGCCATAGTAATCCTCACTAGAATTTTAAAATTTTTGTTACAAAAAAAATTCCATTTGAACAGTTAAATTATTTAAAACATGTAATTTGGTTAGATACAAACATATATAAAAAAAGATAAGTATAAACCCTGTGAAAGTTACAGGATACAACGGGATACAGATACACAGAGTAAAGATAGAAAAAAATACATTTTAAATTAAAAAAATATTAACACTAAAAAGGATTCGTTTTTCGTTTGTGGACAGATGGTTTTTTTTTCATTGGTCACCACAGAAAGGAACTTCAAGTATCTACACACAGAAAATGTTTTTTTTTTTTGTCAGCAAATATCAACACAATTAACATAATTAAAAAAATGAAAATTTACTTTTTATTTTCTTTGCAGTTTCTTTTTTTCTTCTTTTTATTATTTACTTACACGTTATCCTTGCTGTGTGCAGGTAATAGAATTTGACTTACAGAAAGAGATCCAAGCAAACAACTTGAGGTTTTCTTGGTATCAAGGGAGAAAGAAAAAATATGTATACATGGAGATCCTACCTAATTTTTAATTGGAGTGAGAGAGTGCAAAGGACATAATGAGCAACGAAGGATATAACCTCAACGCGATGTTGGTACTTTCAGTTAATCCCAGTGCACACAGTCGTTACCAAAGGAGTTTCTCACCATGGTGACGCTGAGTGGTTTATGTTATCTGCTCTGTTTATTCACACACACATACAGTCACTTCATTATTTTGATGATGTTAACGATCTTGTCCGCGGAATGAAATTCAATGTTTAGCAGGAGAATAATTAAAAAGAAAGTAAAAACAAAATCACATCCTAAGAGATGAAATTCAATTAAAGTAGATTGACCAATTTTTTGCTTTTCTGTGTCGTAATTTGTGTCAAAGGATTACGTTCTTTAGTTCCTTCTGTGTACATGTGTGTATTTCTTTTTCTTTAATATTTTTAGACAGAAGCGAAAAGGGGACATTTTGTCCTGAAGTTAATTAGAAACAAAACGGATTAGATACATCTGGTCCTGCTATGTGGTGAATGCGGTGGGTTGCGGATAGGGGAAGAGATCTGTGGTGGTTGATCCCTTTGGTTGTGGCAAAGTCTGTACTGTCAGCATAACATATCCTTTTGGATGTTGGTCTTAAGGAGACATTACATACGAGAAAATGCAGTTAACGAAAGGATGGGATTGGGTGGATGAATGTTGTTCGCCTTTTTGTTCAGCCATCGAAGTGCATTGTCAACAAAGGGAGTCTTAATTGGACATTTCTCGTTTGCCGTTGTCTTCTTGTTAAGTTATGTCATATTTATTTACAAAGTACAAGTACTTACAAAATACATGATAGATTTAGTAGATGACAGGGTGTCAGTTTAAATGCAAACAGTTGATGGTGCATATGCACGTAATGGGGTGGAACAATATTCCTATGATATATGCGGGTAAGTGGTTTGAGAAATACGAGTATTGAACATTTTCTCCGTAGAAAGGATTTTTAAGATGATATTCTTGCATTTAGATTGTTATACTTAGGAGTGATATGTTTTGGAGGAAAGAAACGGATGAAGCTCCCCAAAGCTTCTGAAGGTCAATATTTTGACGATTTAAAAAAAACTTGCTGCAAATGCAGTTCAGAATTGAAGAGGCATGTCGTTACTTGACTTTTCTGTGAAGACTTTTACTTCGTTTATGTTGAACAGACATCCTGGGTTTAAAGTTCAAATTGCTCAGTGATTTCCACGCAGGTTTCAGAAAGGGAATTTGACCATAGCTACATTCGATTATATTGACCGAAGAATACTAGACTACAAGCTTTCCACTATGGGACTGTCAATAAAGATGGTGAAAGGAACCACGGAACAAGGATGTACTTTTAGTTCGCTACTGTTTCCATTCGGTGACTTGAATTAAGTACTATGAGGCGATATTCTATAGGGAGGCAAGTACATTTAGATTCTCATGTACGCTGCTGATATAGTCGTGATCTCTGACACTCCGCACGTGCTTTAGCTGATGATTGCAGTGCTAGAAAATTATTGTAAGGCATTAAATTTGATGCTGATCCTGAAATAGTCTAAAGTTATAGAAAATAAAAATAATAAAAAATCCAAATACTTGGCGCGACTGTTCATAGAGAGCCTCTAGAACGGGACGAACGGCGGATTAAGAAGCTTTTTCATGACAGATTATACTTTTGCAGGTTTGTCATGCCTGCGAAGAGGTGATGCCCTGAAAAACCATTGATTGTTTTGAGGCTCGAAGCTGTGCCCCCTCGCTAAGCAGTCCAACGCACTAATCACTAAGCCATGGCAATCACAGTCAAAAGTTATAGTTTTGCAAAAAGGCAGGTGGACTCTTTGCACGGAAGAGTGCTGGAAGTTGGCAGGAGAATAAATTGAGCGAGTAAGAGAGTATGGCACCTCCTGGCATGGAGATACAATTTGGAATTGAACGTTGCCGTGGATAAACTTGGTTCTTGGAAGGACAGTCTTTGCATCGAATGAAGGGTACTATTTTTAGAGCAAGTTAGTTTGCCACTTTTAAGAGCATACTGCAGTGAGCTAAACTTAAATTAAGAAGAAGGAAATTAATTTAAAAGAAATAGCAAATTTAAACTTAATTATATGCCATGTAGGGATGATTTACAGATAATCTGTAATTTGTGCAATTTTCCAATACGGGAGGATGTTTAATCTTTATATAAATTTGTCCTATACTATAGGATATAAGAAGAGTATACTTCAATAAAATGTCCCTTCCCAAGTTAAAGGAACCACAAACGATTTTATAGGTCCTCAGTAATACCTTCATATACAAGTTATTCATGCAAATAAAAAAAAAAGTTCCAATGTATTCATTCCAAAAGTTCATTGTCACATTGGAAACAGTTTTTATATAAGAGAAAAGAGTAGAGAAAAACACATATAAATAGGTTTGATATAGTATCAAAATTAAAAATTGAAAATAAACATTCAGTGTATAATAGTGTGCATATAGATGTCGTGCAATGAAAATTCAGAAAATTCAAAGAGTGGGGCAATAGGTTTTGACATATAATCTTAAGTTCTCTCAACCGTTATTTCAAAGTGCATAAAAGCCCTCATAAATTCATATGAATCTTTAGGAACAATGCTTTCTTTTCCATGAACGTATTCAGCACAGGAGATATGTATAAGTTTTATGATTTTGCATGTTTTTAAAGCCAATGATTGCTTCGAGTTTTCATAAATATAATGTATTGATATGAAAAATTGAGTGATGTACCTATCGCAGGATAACACACCTTTCATATAACGAATTTAAGACTAACAATTTAGTAACACTAACACGGCCATGATTTTTAATTTTTATTTTTCTTCTTTCGACGAAACGTTCTTCGATCCATTTTTGCGAGTAGTTTATAGTCCTTAAAATCATTTTGTTAAACTATACATTTAGTTGGTTATGTACAGTGCGGGATTCTACATTAATTGACAACATTTTAATTATCAAAATTTTGTTAAATTTGTCAAAGTCGTTAGGTTTTTGTGTTAAAAAAAAGTTAAACAGTTAGTTTACATAGAATGTACAAGTTATTGTAAGTCCATATTGTAAAGTCTTGAAAGTAAAAAGTTAGAGTTAAGTGTCAATAGTCGTAAAAAATTAATAAAAAAAAAAAACTTTTAATATTTTCTTTTCTTTTTTTAATTCAGAAAAAAATCGATTTACAATTTTCATGTTTTTTTTTTTTTACAAAAAAATACGATCTTATACTTTTATCGGCACATTTTATTTTTATTTTCGTTTTTTTTTTTGTTGTTGAGTATTTGTTCTTCTCCTCTTTCGATGTTTCTTAGCGCAATGAAACCCGATAACATTTACATCACGCTCTAACTAAAATAAAACCAGCGAGCTGACCTAATTCTTTTGTTTTTTTTTTTCATTTCTTTATCGTGTTTCTAATAGCAGTCTCTCATTTGATAAGAAATTATATAAAATAAAAATTTATATGAATATTATTATTATTTAAGAAACAAACAAAATTAGGTTTTTACTTAAGTTTATGGATGTGTTTTTTGTTTTTTTTTTTTAAACTTAAGAAAATGGTGTCAATTATTGTGTTTTTGTTTTACTATCTATTCTAACTTGTGTTGTATAAAAAAAAAATTTAACTTTTTTTAAGTATAAACTTAACAATAATTTTTAATTCAAATTAGAATTCCTCTTCTTTTTGCTTAATTTATGACAGGAAAAGTTAAACAAAAATAAAATATATATAAAATATAAAAAAAAAAATGAACAAAACAGAGGGAAATAAAAGAGTTAACTAAATAAAAAGAAGGATTCAGAAGGATTCATGTTTTTTTTGTTTGTTTTTCTGTTGAATTTGTTTTGTGTTTTTTTTTTTTAAATTTAATAAATAAATTTACGCGTCCTTTGCGGGAACGGCTTTGACTTTGGGTGCTTTGTTACGTGAATCCGGTGTGTGTAATCCGGCTAAAAGTTCACTTTTGCGAATGCTCTTCAGATCCAAGTCACCGTAGTAGTCTTCACTGTAATTGTTAGAACGGGATTTATGGTTGGAATTGTTTTCTAGTTTTTTTTCACTTTTGTTTTGTTTTAATGTTTTAAATGAGACAGTTTTGTTTTGTTTTTATTTGGTATGTGCATCGATTTGTGGCAGGCGATCGAATCTTTTTTTTTTACTATCAAATTAAGCATTCGATAATGCAGATAGGGAGCATTCATGAATGTCAGTAGAGAAAAAGTGGGAAGAAAGCTTACAAGGCACAAAAGCAGGCAAAAAATAGATAGTGTAGTAAGTTAAATATTATAGTGAGAGCAAACCACCAAACACAAGTGAGTATAGTTATAGTAAAGTTAGATGTGCGACACAAAATATAGAGATAGATAGTTAGAAATCAATTTGAGCTTACCATCCGGGAACATCTTCTGGATCTTCACAGTTTCCGGTACCCTCACCATCACCGATTTTGAAAACTGTACCAATCGGGCAACCATATTCACGGGCAACGCCATCTAAGCAGATGTAGTATTTACGGCAATCCTCTGGGTGAGCATGGCGGGAGAATGAGCCTGTGCTAGAAATTTCACCAGCAGCGGGACAGGCGAATCCATTGGCAACTTCTATTAAATGGAATTGAAAATGAGTCAAAAGATCTTTAGAAGAGTTTGTGTGAAATATTTACCTTCATTTTTGCATTCTGGTACTTGATCAGCCCACATACACACACGTGAGTCACGATCATAAGCTAGACCGGGTGAGCACTGGTATCTTGAGGGTTCACCGTTCCAACAGTTCCAGAAGACATCACATTTCTGCTCATCGGGGAAGATACCATACAAACGAGAGCAGTGAGCAGTGGAAATTGGTGGTTCTAAAAATAGAATTATGAGGGATTTGAGTTGGCTTTCGAAGAACATGGATAAAATGAAAAGATTGTGATTCTTTCAAAAGTCCCGATGTATTGAGAATTGCCGTGAAAATGTATATGCATCGTAAGGAATACAAACAGTTGGAATATCACAGTAATGAGATGTAAACACGAAATTTATTAAGTCCTCACCTAATTGTGACCGATCTCCACAGTCTACATTGTGTAAGTAGTCACAGTTCTCAGCCAAGAATTTCTCATCGGTGGCATCGAAAGCCAAACCATTGCCGCAGGTCTTTAGTTCAGCAACACTGTTGTCACATTTCCAGTACTTGTCGCAAGATGCCTCATGGGGATAGAATCCAAAGTCATCGGGACATTTAAATGAATCTTGGGCCACAGCTGTAATAACAAGAAAAAGGGAAAAAATATTTCACATTACTTAGCTGTTCACTACTTTGTATTTAAAGTTGTATTCCATTTATTTCATCATGACCATCATTATCATCATCAACGGCTTCATTATCGTATAGATACGAAACATAAATTAGTATCTCAAATAAATGAAATTCTTTTATTGGCCCTATACATTCATTATTTGAATTGCATGCATCTATTTACATACATATGAATTGCAATTTTCGGTGACAATGCACGCACATTTCGTCAATATAAATATGCAATGCATCCAACAAAAGCACTCCCAAGTCAATGGCTATTATTGAAAACGCACTGAACTGATAATCCCACCGCCACCCTCAGCGTGAAAAACTTAATAATGAACTATTAAAATATTTGCAAGGCTTTTGCATAACTACACGAGTAGTGTGTGTATCTAGTAGATACAAAAGTTAGATTCTATTGAATTTCGCTTTTGTTTAATGCATATTGGGAAATTTTCGAACTTTGAACCATTACCGCAACACATGGTGTTCGTTCATTCTATTCTGAAGCTGTTTAAGGATCTGCACACAAAAAGGATTCACTGATGCATGACATTGCAATTTTCAATTCAACTCCTGCCAAATCACAGTATCTGTCTATACAAATAAAATATATATGCAGATGCACACACTTTATACAATGAAACGAACAATTCAAAGAGAGAGAGAGAGATGGAAAATATTACCTATTTCGGTTTCGGTACTATTTTGATGTACAATAATGAGGGTTTTTATTGGAACACGTTCTATGTATGCCCGGATAATTGTCTGTTATTTCATTGATATTTAAGTTGAGTTGAAGTGAAATTTTTGAATTCAACAGATAAAAATATGCCAACAGGTATTAGAATAACATATTTTGTGCTTTTTGTGCTTTTTGTTTTACGATACTTAGTTAAGCCAATTATGGGGATGTACCATATAACTCTGCAGACTGCCACCTGCTACAGAAATTTGTTTGCAAATCTATGATGTACTTTCAAACACATACATATGTGTGCAAGTAGCTAGATAAGAAGAATTTTTTGAGAAAAGTATTTCAAACTTGCTTTGTAGTGCTAAATACAAAAGTGAGTTATTATCTTTAAAGATACGCGATGGACTGAATTGAGGAAGGCAGAAGTATACGTTCATAAGTGAAGCTATCGGCAGAGTTATGTGGCTTTCTCATTTGGACTGTGCGCTGTCTGAGTAGATTAAATACAGATTAAAATCAGGCAAAATGAGGAGGCAAAACACGATGTGTTAACGGACTCCAACTATCTAAAATCTTCAAATTTTACTCAAAGGTTTGAATGCTGATTGCAGCATTGGTTTTTTTGTAGTCTACAATATCCAGAATTCGACATGCATTTATTGACTAGGGACATGTTAAGTAACAATCGACACTCTTGAATTGAGTTGGTATTGCTTCATCGATCTTGCAGCAATGAGCAAACATATTAACTTTAAGCTTACATTTCTAGACACTTTTTATTTATATCTTAATCTAAAGGAATTTATTCATAATTGATTTCATGAAATTACATAACGATAACTACAAACACGATACTAATACACGATCAACGTAAACAGTTTCGAACGTCATTTCATAATTTAGCTTTCATTTAACTTCTTTGTCTCTATGTCTTTTGGAATGTTCACGCCCTCAAGCGAAAAGCTATGATTATACAAACATGATTTATATCCTAACTTTTGATCTTGTTTGAGTTCACTTTCGATGGTGACCCAATTTCCATTACGTGTTGTCCCCTTGTATCTTTTTGTGCACATTATTTAAAATCACCCAAGTGCAAAATTTTTCTTTTCCCTGTTCGTCTTTATATATCTCTCTCTCTCTCTCTTTTTGAAATCTATTGCAATTTAAAAAAATGTATTACATTTTTCCCTGTGGGTCCAATATTTTCCAACATATGTACATCCGCATTCCGGAGACCACGATTTGTGGTGCCACAAAGTGTGTGCTCTGTAAAATGTTTAATTAAAATGCCAAGCTTGAGGGTGTTGTGCCGGCCTCGCCTTACTACATTGAATACTGTGAACCATTTAAACTAAATCAAAAAATTCCCTAAATATCTGACTCGGACCACCGACATACAAGCCTATGTATCTGGAACAGAAACAGAAAAAAAAAAGTTCGCCACAACTCCATCAATCAGTGCGGTTATGCAATTAGATTCTGTAAACGTATACAGAATGGATTCGGCTTGTTTTTTTTTTATTTTTTTATTTAACTGCCGCGCCGATGATGTTCATTTTATTATCTCGCAGTTCTGGTAGTTGGTAAAGCTCATCAATTGCACACACATCCATAGAGATACCCGCAGATACACATCAGAAATTGGCGGTTGCAATTTATACTTTGTTGTGGAGTTGTATATTTAAATTTTTATATTTTTTTGTACATAACGCTTTAAATTTATTTATTTTCTTGCACTGTCAATTAATTGCTCATTCGTAGATACATATATGCAAAAAAAAATAAAACATTTCTAGCTACATTTATTAAGCAACTGGTTTGGGGTCATCGGTGGACAAAAAAGAAAGAAAAAACTGGGAACTGGTATCAGTAGTACCACAACCAAGCATGGTGGAGAACATTTTTATTAAAACTGGATATTGCATTTTTTTTCTCCATGTGGTTTTTGAGAAATAAATTGCGTGTATACGATGTTTTCATCGCCAACGACATCGTATGAAAGGTGACAACCGACAAGGACATTTTATCCAGTTTTTCTTCAAGCTTTTTTTTTTAATCCCGTTCTCCCTGAATGAATGGAATACAGGATACAATGACATGACACACTAAAAACAACAACTCACTGAATGGAAGTCAGTTTTTTTTTTCTTCTACTCCTTTTCATGATGTTGCTGGTGTGTGATGCATGTCCACCTTGAGATACATTTTATATCTCGTTTTCTTCTTTCTTTACTACTATCATGTGCATTCTCACGTGCATCATTAAAAAAAAAAGAAAAAAAAAATCTCCACCACATTGATGTTCAACCTTTTGTTCAACGATGTGGTTGTTAAACTCATTTAAAGTTCCAGTACCTTGAATTATGCGAAATTATTGCGATGAAAAGTGATACTTTCACATTCAGACATTTTTTCTTCCTTCGTTTTGTCATGTTATTTGAGATAATGATCTTCAGGGGCTTGGTGGTTACATGATATATGTAGATATGTAGGGTCAAATGTTTTATTTAATTTGCGAACACGAAGAGAATAAATTTCACAATTAACCCCATGAAAATTCATCCGTCTGATACCCTTCTGAAATGAGCGTGGGAGAATCTCGTAGTAAGCTGCATTCAGATAGATATGTGACAATTATCCGCTCTTGTAAACATCTGTTGCAATTTGTATCTAAGCTAAATTAACCCATCTAACGAACCATGTCAAGTGCCAAATCTGACATATCATGGTCCATTAGGAAATGTACAGCTCAGATCTTTAACTTGCAAATTACAGAGTCAAATACTAAGGTAGGCTTGGAGTGGACTGAAATTATACATATGTGCACACATGTCGTAGGTCGATCACTTCTAAAATTGCATTTTCAAATTACAAGCGATTGCATGAGAAAAAATTGGGTTATCTAGAGCAGGTGTAGAGTTTAAAGCCAGTAGGTATGTATTTTATGGAATAACGCTTGGGTATCTACTAATATTGTTGCATAATGGTTAGGTTATTGCAATTTCAAAGCTTGTCCTGGGAGGTGTTCGAAGTGGAGACAAAAAAAATAAAAAATAAAAAATACTACTCTGTCTACTTTGTAAATCAACATATTATGTGTGTGCAAGAGGTTTAATCCTTAGTTCTGTACAAACGGCTTCATAGAAGTGTACCTAAAGTGTAGTTACACAACCGAACTAAGAAAAAATTTAGCATCAAAGAAAGGTTTTATGTATTGAAAAAGCTATTGCTATTTTTCACTTGAGTACACTGGGCGTATGTGTAACATTTTTCTTTAGAGTAGAAAGCTAATTGCATTTAAATGATACTTGATATGTTCAAGATGACAGCATTTGTTTGAAGGCAAGATGATATGTTAATGTTTTGTAAAAGTGAAGCCAACAAGTCGCATATGAAAGCACCACTTTTCTTTATAGGTGAGTCATTGCAAAGATTGCAAAGGAAGTGTCTTTGGTGATACACTTGAAAAGGCGACTGTATTACAATCCATATGCATGATAGAAAGATGACATTGATATCTTTGATGAAGGAATTTCCTAGAAATGAGTTTAGTTTTTCTGGTTAATAACTAACACATATATGCATGGGTTTAAATAAGGTTTCAACTGCTCAAAAAAGGACGAAAGGACCCTTAGTCAAATTCGAATAGTTGCTATGGGAATGGTACACAGTAACATCTGTAACATGTTAAGTGTAGAAGAAGAATCAACTGAACACATACATTGTCATTGTTACTCTCTCATCAGAACACGTTTTTGTAACGAAGGTAACTTAAAGCAGTTGACATATCCGCCAGTTTCACCACCCACAACAGAAAAAAGGATGACCTTTAATTATAAAGATATTATAATAGTGCCACCTGTGGCCGCATTATTAAGGGACCTGTAAAGGTACTCCTTTTACGATTTATTTTCTGTGGGCAATCAATATTACTGCCAAATTAAACATCTCAATTCAGTCATACAGTAAGAAAGTAGTACAAGTAGTTTATTGAACGATCTCCAATCAAAGCTTTACTCTAAACTGAAAGGCAAATTTCCAAATTCAAT
This sequence comes from Criorhina ranunculi, assembly GCA_951813785.1. NCBI lineage: Eukaryota > Metazoa > Arthropoda > Insecta > Diptera > Syrphidae > Criorhina > Criorhina ranunculi. The sequence goes on from OX638381.1 coordinate 18,252,452, forward strand.
TTCTATTTTCTTTTCAACTACATAAAGATAAGTATCTATAAATGTCATGCTGTTAAGTGCAACGGACCGCATTCATATTGCAGACAACTCTCTTTCCTTTAACGTTAGCTTCAAAAATAAATCTTGACAAAGGCCATGACCAATTCATAGATTTACAACCGGCCAAACCCTACTCAGTTAACAATGAAAGCAAAAACAAAAAAAAAAAAAAAAACGCTGGAAGAAAATGCATCCAACACATCTAATATCATCTTGACTCTAGTCATAAAAATGAAAGTTTAATCGAAGCCATTCAAGTCGTGAATTTCTTTTGTTGATTGTGCACATTATAAGCCCACCATAATGATTCGGTGTAAAATTGCAAACAAGACAAATAATAAAACGCATATCAGTTAAAGAAAACCAGAAATGCCTCGAATTCAACAAAACCACAAAGGTTGGATAATTGTTGCAGATGGCTGACTTTGGCTTCAAAGCAAGCTCCACACAATTCCAAGGTGTGGCTGCTACCATTTCAAATCAGACAGCATGCTCTAGAATTGGCCTAAAGTAAATAACCGCACACGTTTAAAGTATGCTGCTCATGCTACTTCTTTTTCAATTTATTTACTTATAATGTTTTATTTTTTATTAACTTTTCTGGTTAACAAAATTCACTTTCGCACTGGGTTATGTAATTTATTTTATTTAATTGAAACTTAAGTTTTTTTTTTTCTCTTTTGTTTACTTTAAATCTGAACCTTTTCGAAAGTGAAACGCTTTAAAAAAAAAAATATGCCACGCAGCAGGCAACAGCAGCGGTGATACCGGTTTTTTTCGTTTTGGTCGTGTTACATAATCGAAAAATTTTATGGAAAAAATAAGAAAAAAAAAAAACAGAAATAATCAATAAACTTTGTGAGGAATAATGAAGTTGACTGTATTGGAGGTGGGTATTCCTAGGCAATAAAATGATGGTGCCGATGGATGGTATTGCGTACGACTCGCAAAGTGCCGCTGAAGATGGGCTTCCAAAAAAACCGGTCGTATTGGCTTACTAACCCAGAAACATGGAAATTAATTTCAGTTTTTTTTTTCTTCTCTTCCCTTTCGAATGACGTAACATATTCGCATTTTAATTAGCATTTATATGAGAATTGATTTTGAAATGTTGTTATCTTCTCTTCAAATGATGATGCCGGTAGTAACATGAATGGCAACGAAATCTAATGTCATTTAACTGGTTGCATACATACTTATACGAGTTTTTATGACCTTTTCCAAGTGGAATTCCAGGCGGGAAATGCACATGCCAATGGTGATTTGCACAACAAAACAGAAAGTAAAAGTTGAAGTTGTTCACCTTTGAATGGTGTTGAAAAATGTCATTAGATTTGACAGGCGTCACTGTCAAACTAATGGCACAATTTCATTACATAGTTTTTTTTTCGGATTTATAATATTTCAATTTAAATAGAAAAAAAAAAATGTGTGACACTTTGTATCTGTCACGTTGAGGTTTGTCAGATTCAGTGGGAGTGGATGAAGATAGTTCAATGATAGAAAAAAAATAATCAAATAACATTTCCTTTCACTGCAAATTCTGAACTCGAATGAGTTACAAACAAAAGGCATGAGCTGTCAAATAGCCAATCGAATGAATGCTTTTATTTATTATATGACAGCAAACATGATTCCTGTTGTTCATTATAATTAATTCCAATTCAATTAACTGTATGCACTTTATGCATTGGTAATTGGTTGTTTAGTTTTTTTGCATGTTATTTACTCATGGAATTTATTTGGAAATCTATTCATGTGAATTTGGTTTCATTTTTATCGTTGTGTTCGACAGGCTATAATTTTGCTGACATTTGAAATTATAACAAACGGTGATCTTTTGAAGGTGTGTTCGAAATAAATTGAAGATTTTATACCATATAAAGTGCAAGTGCAGTAATTTTAATGGTCGTAAACCTATAACATTTAAAATGAAATACTATTTGATTGTATCTTTTGCTTTTTAGGCCAGAAAGGCAAACCTTAACATATGGCAGTTGAGTATTTTTGCACAAATGCAAAATTGTATTGTAAACTTATGTGATACTGAAAATGAAGTACTTTCATATATGGCAACTAACTCAAGTTCCATTTAACTACCATAAACTTAGTCCCCTTAGGAACGGGAACTGCATTTTGATAGGCGACCTATCGGTAGAGAAACACAGATTTAGAAAAGGGTCTTTAGCAGTAGGAGTAGTCTAGTAGGTGATATTGACGTTCCATGGGGCCCAGTGAAGGAGCCCCCATTCAAGAAAAATAGTAATGATGGCAACTTTTGATGTTAGAAATACTTTTCACTCTGCCAGGTAGAATGATATGCTAAACGCCTTAGAAAATATTCTCATAGTTCTACAAGGCTACTTTAAAACAGAGACCACAGAAGAACATTATAAAAAAGGGAATGCTCAATTCCAAAACCCGACTTCTGGAATACTTCCTCCAGTAGAATCCATAGAATAATCACCGCACCAGACACCGAAGACATCAAAAGATAGCTTAAATAAGTAATGAGATGCATCCAATCCTGAATGGAAGACTATGAACTAGGTCTAGCAACAGAGAAGCCGAAGACAAACTATCAATCAGACTACCACTATCTGTGAGGTGTAAGTTGGTCTGAAGACAATAACCACTAAATTTGCAGTAAAATACGTGGATAAAAACTGCTCACAAAACTTACATATTAGCAGTAGATCAAGTTTGAGCAGACTAATGGCAAACTTGGGGGAATTAAAACCACGTTCAGCTGTCACACATCCTGTAAAATCTGAGTAAATGTGCTCAACCACGAAGAATACAGAAATCAAATGACAGCAGTGTGGAAAAGAGAAGCTTTCCGAGTAGAGAACACTATCAGAACCAGCAATTCTCGTTATCACAGAATTTGAGAAGGAAACAGAAACAACGGAAGCTAAGGATATCACAATGCAACACTCTTGCAGAGAAACGAGAGAAAGATAGACTGCAACGCTGATCGGAAACATTGCGGATTGGACGTGGTGGAGGTATGAAAGGGGCATCACCTTAAAGTCCTCATGTCACATTTATTTAGTTTATTACAACATTTTTCAGAATCAAACATCGATAAATGAGATTGGCAATAATTGCAAAATTCAAAATGACATGACATTGAAAACCTAACTCCGAAGCAAAAGTCTAAACAGTATAAAACAACAATTCACTATTTTCTTGCTTAGGAGAATAACAAAGCAGAAAACCGAAATGGTAATCCCAATGACGTTTAAACACATGTCAACAGTGCCATTAACTGTTAACGTCACAAAAGCCGGTAGAAAATGTGCCAAACGTCAGAGCTACTTAATTTTGTTTGTTTTTATCATAAATTAATGAAAACTATGTTACACGTGTATGGTATAAAATATTTAAATATAAATACTTGTTTGGTCAATCAAGTCAATCAGGTTCAGACAACCGGTTGTTACCATATTTAAAATAACAAATCTAAATTTAAACCATCAATTCAACTTTAACCTTTTGATTGAGTTTTGTGTACATTTTTAAAACGAAGCATAGTGTATTTAATGGCAAAAGGAATAGGAATTATTGGTCAATTAGTATCCAGAAATAGGTATATCATTACTATTTAAACGTTAGTCCTACGTAGTTATGGTTGTATGAGGAAACATGTATGGGTGTAAGACTTTACAAAAAGGTCAAAATGCTTTGTTTGTTGTTTTATTGACAGGAAAATTTGCACCCTCATCTGAGGAATAAGTTGATAAAATTGAACTTTTAACATTACGGTGCTTAAAATGTTGCTGTTTCGCTAAATAAGAAGAAAAGACAATTAAAGTTCAAAGTTATTAAGAATAAATATCAGAGTTTGCTGACTTTACAAAAAGAGAACTTGCACCTAGACTTTATCAAATTTTACTGCATGTTGCTGTCTAAGAGTACATACATATAATTTGCTTTCGATATAGCTTCGGTATAAATTACGTGCTTAACAATCCAGATAGGCGCTATGACCTGGTCGAATGTCCTATTGGCTGTACCTAGAGAGCCTTGTTTCATTTAATTTGTTAAATTCAGATCTGGACCTAAGCCTTTTGGACCCTGGTATCCAAACCTGAAATTATCTAGTAAAGACAGGTCTTAGACTTACAAAATGTAGACTACAAACAGAGTTTAAGTCTTTAAGTATTTAAATATTAAAGATAATGAACGAAATTCTGTTTATAGAACTGGTTCCTATCCCATTACTCAATAAAGACATAATCACTCATAAACTTCTTCCTTTACCTTCCAACAGTAATCTCATTTATTCAACATTTAAAGAGTGTAAATTAATGTGTGCGTCTGCAACTCAAACAATTTTCCGCCTTCCTGATACAATTTCATGTAATTACATGAGAAAAAGAAAAAGAAAAGCCGATCTTACTTCCGCTTCTTCTTCTTTTTTTTTTTTTTGGAAGAAAATTCCTCCTCAGAGCACATAATCTTCGAATATGGATATTTTCTAAATGCAAGTCGAAATTACACTTCCTTTCATTCCATTTTCAATCAATAAAAAGCGTAGAGAAGAAAAAGAAGAGAGAGAAAAAAAAAACAGAAAAGACAGAAAAAGGGGAAAAAATAGATACAATTTCTTGGCAGGTTCCACCTTTCGTCTGTCGCATTTGAAGAGCATTTGCGAATGAGAAACAAAATCCAAATTGAATTCCATCATCATCATCAACATCGTTGTCACAGCAGATAGTAAGGAGAACATGTGTTCAGAGGGTACGATACAACCTTTAGATACAATTTATGTTTTTTTTTTTTGTATCTACCATTGCTTTGTATTTATTTACTTGCAAATAGAATTGTGTGTATGAAAATGAAAGGGGGAAGTACCATCATCTTTGTTTAATACAACAGATGGGCCAAAGCAATCAATTTTCAACCACGATGATGACGACTACAACACCGACGAAGATGATGATGACGATGACTGGGATGTTGAAAACAGATTTCAATGAAACATATACCTAGTATTCAAGTTTCAATTGAAAGGCATTGAAGCGTAGCACCATATATGTATCTATGCTTTGAAAATATATATATTCAGATATACGTCTACGCTACGCACGTCCTTTTCAATGATATAATAAGCTTTTTCTTCTTCAGTTCTATTTGTTGTACCGTAAAATTCAAACGAAGGTCCATTGCAAATGGTATGTTACTACAAAATGCAAGAACTTTTCACAATATTGGACATTTCCGAAGTACCAACATAAATCAGTTATTGGCCACTCCATTAGAAGATTCTGTCATTCATATCATAGTGCATTACAGAAAGTATTTTCTATGAATCTTACAGTTCTTCAGAAAATTTGCTCCAGATTCTTATTAATGTTGCAATTGAATTTTTTTTCAAAATGTTTAGTCAAACGTTTTAAATCCTTTTGGAAAAGCCATTTACTCCTGAGTTTAATTGAATTGTTGAAGGCACAATTGAAAAGTGAACATGTCCTTTGTAGAAATACAGAACGTAAGACTTGAGAGCTGTCTGGAGGGGTATAAACCATTTTTTTTGTTCAAGAAATTGACTCATGACTTTTGTAATAGACGTGTAGCTAAAATACTTTAATGATAGGTTTTCTATAAGTGCGTGTTTTTTATGGGATAGAACTGGTGTAAAAAGTCCCAAGTATTACCAGGTTAGGAATGTATACAAGTAAAGGATCTGTGAACAGTAACCATGTTAATAAAATAATAATTTACATAAACGCTATAATATTAGTTGTCCTCGAAGAATGGCATCCAATGCTTATCACGTCATTTACTTCAAATTGCAATATTAATTATTCGATTCATGTTGATATGATCGTTAAAGGAAACAACATTACCATATTTGATTGTTTAAATTGAAGTGAAGATTGAATATACAAAAAAAAAAAACAAGAAGTAGGTAATACAACTTCCTGTTCCATCATCTATTCTCTAAGCCTCACGATTTTTTTTTTTGACCCAAAGTTCATGGCAATAAAGTTGCACATAAAGATCAGAAAATGATTATCATTTTGCAAAAATCTGCATAGTTTTCCTTGTATCAAATACGAAAAAGTATGCATAAATCAAACCACATTCCTCACCGGTTGAATTTCCGGAAGCCGGTCAATTTCAGAACCTGTTTTTTTATTTTTATTTTTTACCACACTCTGACAAGAACATATCCAACGTGGCTATTGTATTACTCAATCTTACTCACCACACACGATTTCAACTACAAGTATTTAAAAAGTAACAAATAGCAAAGGTGATGACATTGAGCTAGTATACGGTCTAAAATTGCAATCGTATAATAAATTCCTATACTCAAGTTTCAGTGTCTCATTACGGTTTTTTTTTAGAATAGTTCTGCTATTGGTATCTAATTGACCTTGAGTAAAACAATTTAATTATGCACTGGTTGTTTGGTGTTTCCAGATTGAGTTAGTCTGTGTATGAATAAAAGAGATATAAAAACAACTTTGCACAAGCTATGAGAAGGTCATTGAAATCTGTTGTAGTGGGAGAAACTAGTCGTGTAATGGCTTTAAACCTAATGCATTATGATTAAGCTGGCTTTTGCTGAGAAAATTGACTTAGTAACAGTTTCAGCTTTCGAGTGACTTTTAGTTTGCATAATCTCAAGGAGTGGCAAAAAATTCAAAGCAAATTCATTTAGAAAGAGTTTTTGAATTTTCACACATTTATTATGCCGCCCAACAGGCAAATTGCTAACTTTTTTCTTTAAGATTGCTTGTGTAGTTTTGAACTATGTTTATCTGAGCAAGAATGTTAGATTGCTGTGAATACTTGTAAGGATGAAGAACACTCAAATGGCCTTGTTTCCATGGAAGGTAATCATTATTCTTGCGCCCAACAAGAAGTTGAAACAGAAACTATTGGTTTGAATGGAGTTTTTGTTATATCTAAGTCAAAAATAATGCTTCTGAATAATAACAACATAATTCCAATGGATGACGTATTTGTTTTTTTTTTTTATGGAACACAAATTTGGTTAATTAATCAGAGTTGCTTTGTGAAAAAAGTCCCATATCTCACAAGCGTATTTTTAAAGTATTAAGTTGCAAAAGACCTTGATTCAAGAGCACTTCTCTTTGTACTAAAATTTACAAAAGAATTACTTGATCTACATATCCTTGATGATATGATAAATAATTCCATCTATGTATGTAAAAGAACGTCATTACCACACAAAAAAAAAAAAAATAATTACAAAAATTAAGCGAAAGAACAAAAGAATATGCTTCGTTGAATAACATGTAAATTAACATCCGTACAGTGTTCGCAGATACATGTTCACGTTCAGATTCCTGTCCTGTTGTATGTGCATTCTTTCCACTCTTTTACACTATATAATAATGTTGAATTGCGTTGAATGCAAAAGCTGCAATATTTCACGCACGAAATTGTAAAAAAAGAAAAAAAGAAATGAATTTTGTTATACGCCCTAGCGCTCATTGCATTTCATGTAAAAGCGAAAGTAATTACTTTTAACACCTACAAAAGCAAATGCATCTATGCAGTATGTATCTGCCTACGTTTGTGTGTTACTTTTTACATGTCATTATGCTCGTGTGCTACTATTTAATCCTCTCTCTCTTGGTCCATGTTCTCTTGTAATTACTATTCATGAAGTAGAGATGAGAATACACGTAGTTATTTGTTTTTATTTTTATTTTTTGTTTTGTATTTACCAGTTACTATTGTTTTCGAAAATTTCACAAGACTCAAGTTAATGCAGTTTTTTTTGTTTTTAAAGTTTTTTATGCGCGCTTTTTTTTCTGTGCCATGCCATTTATTTCTCTCACTTTTCATGAATATGTATACAACTGTGTACTGTGGTATTCACAGTGAAGTCAAGTTCATTAGTGTTGTAATCATGATTGTTATAATAATAACGGTAATGGGCAATTAGTCGCTGCACGTTAGACGCGTGTTGTTGTCTGATTATGCTTTTAAAAAAATTTAAATCGTCCGCACAACGATGTTTATTTTTTTTTTAAGTGGAATAGAAATCATTGAACTTGTTTTCTGATCGTACACCATGAGATTATTGAACTGTGTGGTAAGATGATTTAGATCATGACAATGTAAATTTTTTTATTTTTATTATTTGTATCTCTCAGTATAAAAACCGATCGAGAGTAATTTATGGAAAGTAAAAGTGATCCTCTCAACTAATGATCGCGCTTTGTAGACACATGTGTTTAGATGTGAGTTGCGATATGTTATGTTTCGATCGTGTGCACGATTGATGCCCGGTGCGCTTTCTTTTCCCTTATTTTTTTCTGGTTGCTGTTGAAGGTTTTCTGGTAAAGATGTTGTTTTGCCTTATATACCGATAAATCATGACTTATGCAATCAGAGGAGAAGATAGATCGAGTCTTCCTTTGATATAGTTATGAAACATGAAGCAAAAAAAAAATATCTCGATACTGTGTTCGATTGCAAATACAACGGGGCAGATAAAGTGGATGACAGCGATGACTATTAAAATAAATATACATTTCAGGCAATCGACAATTTAGGAATGAAGGCCTTTTGTTGCTGTGCTGCATACCTTTCACTCTTGATATTAGTATTCAGATAGCAATCATGAAGTGATGTGACGAATTTAGGTGTACGGAAATGTTTTTTGCTTTCATTTGACTTAAGTTCACAAAGTGTAGAAAATACAGAAAAATTTGATGATGATTATCCCATCTCTCATGGTATATCTTAAAACGTTACCATGATTGCTGACTAGGTCAATCTGGAATTTAGGAGTTTCAAATGTACGATTGGTTGAATTTCAGAATATTCAAAAGTCACGTCACAAGAATTTAATCTGAATCAATATGCAATCACATGCCATGCTTAAGTAATATGTATTGCCATAGAAGTAGAGTCTGTGATTTCATTTTAAATTATGAGTTAAAAACTTTGAAATGCGGTCTTAGTGGAGCGGATTTCCTTAACTACGATGGTTGGCATTCCATGCTTCGAATAATATGTTAAGCCCCTAGGAAATTTGATTTGCCCACCCCTCGCATATCCGGATCGATTCCTCATCGAGTTAGTGTCAGAAGTGTTTTCGGTATAAAATTTATTTTCTTCGTAGGAAACATCTTGTACCGATCGATATGGCTGATGAGAGCACACAACTTCTGTACTCTTAAATCCTTGGCAGATATATTACAGTTTTGTACTAAGTTCTTAACTATGCTAAATAGCATTGTTAAAAATAGATATATGGGGACTTTAATGCGATGACCCCGAGAAGGAGGTCGATATTGATAAATTTGTATAGTTTACATCTTGATTTTCTTAAATCAATTAAGTTAAATGAAATCTTGCAAATTATAATAGTTACATTGTATTCCTTACTCAGCTTTTTATTTTCTAAGCATTGTCGTCCATCAACTTATCAGAAAATTCAATCAGATTTCACAATCACTTTCTACACACAACAGTGCTTCTTTTTATCTGCGAAATGAGCGAAACACGTCCTCGAAACCAAAAAATAATAGCACAGAGCAAGCAACAGCAACAGTATCTAGAGTAACATACGAGTGTACTCATACTAGATACAAATTTGCATATTTTACGCATGAAATGACTGGCGCACACAATAGACAAATACTGTAGATCCGTTTCAAATGGAAATTTGTATCGAATCTATATCAAAATGTTCACCACATATACAACACATCATCATGATATTATGAAGATAGATGCATGCAGATTCAACATAAAAAAAAAAATAGATACAAATTTGTTATGTGGTGCGGCGCATAATTCAATAGTGAGATATACAACGTAGGAGGTTCTCGCATTAAAAAATCATATTCAAATCACGTGCACTTGAAAAAGAGTTCAATATTTCATGTCGATAACCTCTTTAAAGTGGAATGGATTTTTAAAGTGTCTCTGTGTGTGCGAGCAATGAAGAAAGAAAATATCTATCTCCTCTAATCCTGATCGTAGTTGAAAGAGGATAAACACTCAACAAATTCCAGTTTAGATACGTGATTTGATTAATATTGATCGATTTTATAATTGCATTGAACCAAAAAAAAAAAAAACCACAAAAACCAGATACATTTCATCGTAGAAATATAGAAATATCGATGCAAGACAAGGTAAAAATTCATCAGGTAGGGAGCTACCTGATCAGATATTGGCACGTATCGATGTGGTGGCGGGGAAATACCTTGTTTTGAAATATTTTAGACTTGAGTAAATCCAGTAAGCAACAGTGAGATATGTATATGTATGTATGCATAGATAGAAACTTCCAGATACTTCTTTGCATTTCATCTACATCATTAATGCACTTTTCGTCACTTGTTTGTAGTTTGTAGGAAAAATGTATCTTAGATTATTTTTACACAGTAATCCACATTGAGATACTTTCTTTAAATTTCCCAGTACAGTTCGAGAATATTCACTAAAATCACTAGTAAATATTAGTTCATCGTTTATTTTTATTTTTTAATTTTCACTTAAATCTTTTAATCCGGTATTTAATTTTTGTCCTGTTTAAGGAGGATAATCCCATAGATACTCAATCGATTGAAGATGACATTGATGGCACTTTGATATTTTGAATTTTTTTTTCTAGATACATACCGGCTCCAAAGAGGGCGACAAAAACAAGCATAAACTTCTTCATTTTTATTTGTGTTAGGTATTAAAAAACAAATTTAAGTTAAAAAAAAAATAGTATTAATTAACAGTTAAGAAGAAGAAGCAATTTAAAAGGCTCTTTCGACTACAAAACGCTTAGACCGACTGTGTATGGTTGGAGGTCTTACATTCGCTTTTTATACCAGGCCAAGAGGTGTAAAACTGTGTTGTGTGCCTCAAAAATTTTGCCGTTTTATTTTCAGGTTTTTTACGTTTTTATTTTTTTTTCTACTTTTTCTTGGTCTTCTGGCGGGGGTAGACGACGACAACAACGACTTTTTTTCTTGTACATATAAGTATGTTGGTAAGTGTTGAGTTTTTTTTTTCTTTTGGTATGTCTCGCTGTATAGTATAGCCAACTACACCTCTCTCTTAGTGTGGCGTGCATTTCATATTCTTCACTATTCTTCATTCAATCTGTTGGATGGTTGATTGTATTTGTATCAACTAAGTACCTGTTGGTCCCCTTCATATTAGATAGTTAGAAGACCAGAAACCGATCGGTATTAGTATTATTAAATCAAGTCACAGATACAATATTCGATACTCGAACGTTTTTTTTTTTTCGAATTTAAAATTCGGACAAGTTTTAGTGGCACACAAATGCATGCGGTATAGGTAGATATGACCGGGGCTACCTTACTCATTTAAATCCAGTTATATGATTTTATTGTCATTCCTAATAAATATTTATTTAATAAACAAAACGAAGAAGTAATTAAAGTAACAGATACCGATAGTAGTAAACCTTTAGTAGTGGATAATTGTTATTGCGGTAGTATACGGATCAAAACACCACGGTCTACCAGAACGGGATGTTTGGAATTGCTTTCAAATGAATTTCAATCTTTGCTTAGGTAGGTTGTTATGTGTTGTGGGTGCAACCGCAATACCATAACCATACAACATGTGAGGAAAGAACGGGGTATGTGCGCGATGGAAAAATGTGTTGTTTTCAACGGTGTGTTTTCAACGCTCGTGCCAAAAAAGAAAAAAAGTTTATGCAATTTAGGAGTTTAGCGGGTTTAACCTACGTCGTGGGCTTAAAAAAATTTACCTATGGTGCATAGGTGGTTTTTGGTGGATTCATCTTCTTTTAATCGCAGCGGAGTTGTGGTGTGGTACAGTTTAAGTTATGTGATGTTTGATTTTTGAATCTTTTTCGAATGTTTTGCTGTTGTTTTTCTTCATGGGATTTTGAGAAACGTTGTGTAATAATGGATCTTTGTGGGATGTGGGTAAAGCGTGGGAAGGAAACCACGTGAAGAAGCAAATTTTCGGAAGTGACGGAAGAAGTGAACAATAAATTTCTGCTGTGTGGAATTTAGAAATGTTAAACCCTTTTGCATTTTGTAACTGCCGACATAATTTAAAGGCTGAAGGCATGATAAACAATGTGTGTCTATGATTAGAAGTCTTACAAATCACAACCGCATATACTAATTAACTTTAAAAGGAAAGCAGTAGCAACCCCAATCGACTTCTTTGTAGAGTTTGAAAATTGTGAACCTCAAAAACTTGCATTTCGATCGTTTTCTGTTTTTTAATTTTTTGGAAAGGAAAACGGATTTTGGATTGGGCAGAGGTCTCTTAAGAGAGTTTTAGTATATAAAAATATATCAACCAATATGTATGTCAAAAGAAACAAGCCTGTGCCGACTAAATAAGGCGGGTTATAAAGGCCAAACCATCTTCGTTTCACGATTTGATACTATCGTCCAATAGCTGGTACAAATGGCCTATGGACCACATGCGTTAAGTCTTGTTCGAATTATTTGTTAGTTCCTGGACATTGAACTTGTAGAAATAGAAGCCCTAATCTTCCTGAATAAAAGAATACTATTTCCAAGATAGGTAGAGTACATGGTAAAACCGAATGCATCAACACAGAATATTGGTGAAGTAACCAGGCAATGATTGACCCTATACCGAAATTCAGGTTATATAATAGCAGTATTTTTGTAGTGTGAGTTAACTAAGTTCATCATATTTGGAAAGATACAGTCGACATATGTATGTACCTGTCAAGGATATTACCAGGATTGCTGTGATGAGAAGCTTTGTAAATTACTTTTTCTATATCGTGGCTCATTGGTTAGAACGTTGAACTCTTATACAAGCTATCACACATTTGAATCTCTGCAAAACAAACAAACGTTCGCCACTTCGCAACATATAATTCAAATGGTAGTTCGATGGCGGTTGCCCCCGTCATCTGCCAACTGCCATTCGTCATTAGGTTGACAGCAGAATCTTATTCAAACTCCCCACCAATTGTAAAACAAAAAGTTAAAATCCATCTACTACCTCTCACTTGTGTCAGATTTTAAAAACTCTTAGAATTAACTTAAACGAGAAAACTAGTTTGGAGATTGGATTTGGATTAAGTTATTATTAATTCTGTACGCGATCGTTTAAGATATTTTTTTTTTTTTTAGAATGTAGGTACATGGTAGTTACTGGATGTTGATACAGTGGATAGACAGATATTATTGTTGAACAGATAGGCACTTTGTACTTTTAACTTCTTAGAGATGTTTCAGTGGAAAGACTTATGTTTGAATTCGTAGCTTAATTTAGTGCCTTTACTATAAGCATTTTAATAGATAGATACAGATAGACGCACTAAATAGTTTTATGTCAGTTGGAAACAGTGGAATCCAACAGGGTCTCCGAATTTTTATAAGAGAAGCATCCTGCAAATGAATGGGATGACATTTAGCCATAATGAATGCTTTAGGCATATATAAGAGCATAGAAACTTAAGTTAGTAAATAGGTAAGTAATTGCAAATCTTTTAGCACTGTAAAGACGTTAAAATAAAACGAGTTCGATGCGAAGGGTGAAACAAGCCTAACTTCCTGTGACGTGTAATTAAGGAAAAGTTCAACCAACTTAGCAAAGACGACTAAAACACTGAGGAAATTTTACAAGTCTGTATGATTGTGTTGCTACCATTGCTACTGTCAATGGCTTACATCAGCTAAGTTAAACTGGATTGAACATTTAACCAAAGTAATGTTAATCACGAGTACCACGATGAATATTAAATGCCTCAGGATGCCGATAGATGTTAGTCTATCATACTGCGATACTGCTCCAATGTCAACTATACTGTCGCAAATAATACCAAATATAGGAATTTGAACGTACAGTTGAAAGATAAATTTAAACTTATGGGCAGGCGATGAAATATCTTCACAGATTTCAAAACAAAGATATATTTTTATGTTGAGGATGATATGTAGAGTGAATGGAGCACTGGAGAGTATTCGAATCCAAAGAAGAACGCAGTGCCCGTCATAAGTGAAAAAAGCCATTAAAAAACTTCGTGTGCGATCTTGGAGCCAGATAACTACGAAAACTTTTGTATGATAGGCTATCGAGGTTCAGTTCATCAATCGACTTATTCAGTTATGCTATGTCAAGCTCGTAGGACCCTAGTACACACTTATCAACCCACATGGGGAGCTTACAGGCGGCATTCTGTACCAATTTTCCTTTTTGTAGAGTCGTTTTGTTTTTACAGATCGAAGGCTCAGTCTTAAAATATTGGGCGACTTGATAGATGAATTCATCTGATTTAAAAGTTTGGGATAGGACTTTGCTTGCCCAAGTTACGCAAAAAGCTTGTAATAAGAATCAACACACATAAATGTGTTAATAATATGAGATCCGTTTAAAGTTTGAACATCTTGCCGAATAGTTTAAATCTATTTTGGGCTGTTTAAATGCAAAGCTAACAGACCTATATAGTGCAACAAGAACTGAAAAGTTGTACCATATTTGTAATGATGCCGGCGGCAATAACTATCAAAAATAAGAATAAACCACATACTAAGAGACTATCCAAAAAAGTATGTCTGTAGGCTGTATCTAAATAAACATAAATAAGCGATATCCCCAGAGAAATTGATTGATGTCCCTCGAGAAGGTAAAGCCTGCTTATGGAGAAGTGGAAATATTTTTTTAGCAACTGCTACAGAACGTGACTTTAGGATTAGAAAGGAATTTGATGTTCAAACTAAAGATGAAAAATATTGTCAGATATCGATTAGATAGATAACGACTTCTCTGGAATGTCACTGCAAGTCCTATTTACTTCAATCTGATCAACGTCAGTTAGTAAAACCTCTTTTATGTTTGCTTATTTGTAATATCATGCTTCAAAAATGTACACCCAGATCGGGTTTAATCAAGGAAGCATTCAGCCGCATTCATGTTTACCCAAATCAGATCAGTAGGTACGAGCAAAAATGCATGGTAGCATGTAATGCATACAAATCTATTTCAAACACATTTGCAGCTGCAACATTATCTTTCCACCGCTCTAAAACAATGACCTACTGCATCCATATTGTCTCCGAACTGGTCTTGGTCTCTTTTGGATCTGAGTCAACAGACAGACATTTAAAATAAAAAATAAAAAATAAAACTTCAATTTATTTATTTTTGTAGATACCCTTAGCGTCACCTCATGTCTTGGTTTGAGCTCGAACCTAACAGTTAATGGTGCCCCTCTAAATGCAGCTACAACCAGTTACAGTTTCTCTGTTTTGAAAAGAAACTTACTGAACTGGAGCAAATATAAGAGTGCTTACTTCGACTTAGTGTGCATATTATGCGTTTGATTCGTACTATCACTCGAGCTAGTACGTCGGTCACCCACATTCCACACTGCGACCACAACACCATCACAGACATCCAATGAGAAGAAATACAAAAAACATGCTCTGACAAGGTAGGTGGGTTGTCTTGCTACGTTTCTAGTACTACTCCCCCGACTTGCCGCACTCTCGCACTTTTGCATGCAACCATGCTGAATGCCTTCGAGGTGCTGCTCATGCAATGCTCTTCCTGCATACCGAAACCTTGAATCACTTAAATGCACTCTGAACGCCTCAAGACCCAACCTGGTGCGACGTCGAATATAACTGAATGAGTATTGCACCCAGGGTAAGCAGAGTTCGGATGCCAACCAATGGCGGTCGGTTTCGTTAGTAACGACAACAATTAATGGCAGTTGATTAATTCCCCATCAGTGAGACAACGAAGCAATACACACCAATGACGGTCTACAGGCCGGTTGACCATGCTGAGTACGCGGCAAATATTGAACACCGCTGGTGCATTTATGCATGTATCTCGTGGCAAATGTCATATCTATTTACATATTGGATAGGCCAGCCGAACAACACTTAAGGCAAAAAGAATTCACCACTGTACGGCGGCGGTGGGACTTTCTCCTTCGGTGCGGAATCTCGAAGCTTGGCCGAGGGCGGAGAACGATGGACCAGCCAAGCAAGATGCTTACTCGATGTCTGCAATCGGTATTTTTAGAGAATAATAAGGAATTCCAGCGACGGCGTTGTGTCATTATTTGATCTGTCAGTGTGTACATGAAATGAAAAGGAAATTCGGAACAGCGTGGTTTCAAGGTGCCACAGCAGTCAGAACGGGTCCACGGGACTATGGTAGAAGTTCTGGTTTTTTGCGTTCCACTGGGACCTCTAGAATGAGTGGTTGGAGCGGTGGAGCTGGCGGTGATTGTACATCACATGGGGAGACAAGTTTTTTGTTTTTCTTTCTCTGTACTGGTGTATGTGTGTGCACCCAAAATGTTGTACCTTCACTCCAAAATTGGCGCTTTTTTTTTTTTTGGTTCGTGTGTACATATTGCAGCAGCCGACCTATGAGTAAGCGGTCACAATCAGGTTTTCGAGCACCACAAAGGAACATGGCCACGCGAAGGTGGTAGTGGTAGTGATGGAGTGGAGGTAAATTAGTGCAATTCTGCGAAAAGTGGAATGTTGGTTGACTTATTTCATCATAAGCATTTGTTTCAGATACTCGAAGACTATGGCTCTAGAGAGCACTCTAAGGAGTGGTCGTTGTTTGGTCTTTTTTGGTATCCGTCCATTCATGTATCGACTATTGAGGTGGACTTTGAGATCGATATTTTGATTTGGGTCATCGGATGTAATGATATAAAGAGGTAATTGCATTGAATGAAAGACAATTGAACGAGTGAAATTTATAGTCAAATGGTACTTATTTCGAGGGTCTAAGTTGATGAGGGTATTAGTTATAACAAGTACTTGGTGTGGAAGACATGCGTGATCGTTAATTGGGGATTTGCAGTCAAGCGTTAAATGAGTAAGGAGCATACTTGATTTTGGCGAATATTCGCGCGAATAATATAGCATGCACAATACGAATGGTTGCGAAAAGTTATCGCGCCAGATATTTTTAATGAAATTGTACTGCTTTCATTGTGTGTCACTTTCCGTACCTTTATTCTGACCTTCGACCCAAACAAGGCTCAGTGTTATCATTCTGTGATAAGTGAGTCATTTGACCTTATTTTCCACCGTTGACTGATCAAGTTCATTCAAAAAAACAAATGTCAAGCGATTATAGTGTCAGTAACAGCAAAAATAGTTATGCACCTACAGTCACCTACTTTTTGTTTCCAATCGCCTTTGCTCTTTTACTTTTATAGCATTTAATTGACCTTCTTCTCGAAATTACTCTGACCTGACTCACGCTAATGAATAACAAATCTCAATCACATATCCGCCGTGAGTTATTAACTTGCCAGAGCAATCCCCCATTAATTGGTGGTCCCATTCTATACTCCATTGTAAACATTTCATGTCACACTGAATGCATTCCGCATTCGAAATGAGCACATCCATTAACCTCTCATATTCCCCCAGCAACTCAATTTGTCAATCAATTTGACATTTCGCCAAAATCCACAGACAATTGTATTGCAACCTAATTCCCATTGTCTATCAGATTTCCCAACGTGACAACTGCCAGTATTAGCCAAACAATGTAAAAGGCAATTAATTTACAATTAAGATAGACTCACGAAGATACATATGTACAAAATCTGCGCTGGTCTCCGGATTTGGGTTCCCCATTCGATTTTCATGCGCTTTCTCTTTAGAAATTCCAAAAATAAACAAAAAAACTCAACGGAAAACATCCGAAAAATTATAATGACCTCTTAAGTAATCAGCGTCAAACAATTCACTGGTAGCGGTGGGTACTCCACACCCTCATCACGCATATGCATCGCACACCTAGGCTCATCCGAGAAGGCAGATAAGTATCTGATCCGCTGTTGACTTTATTTTGCAGACATCTTGACGGATGACGAGAAAAAGGTTATTTAACAGCACTCGGTTGCGAATTAACATAAATTGTCATAACATTTGAGAAACAAAGTGTGTTGTGTAGACCATCGGGGTAGGTACGTGCTAGCAGCAGTTATGTCAAATTGCCTCCTGATACACGAAAGACCAATGAACTCGCTGGAGGCACCTAACCATCGTTTATAGTCAACATTCGCCATCATAAGCTACTATAGATACAATTTGCTTTGAATGAGAAATTGAAAGAAACAATATTTCAAGGACTGCAACGTTTTTACGTAATTTTTTGAGTGACATTAGCTAGTTCCTTCCGAGCTCATAATAGCTAGAGTCTGCTCCAAATTAGATTCAAATTTTATGTGTGCATTTTCCTTCCTGTCAAAGAGGAATCCCATGCGATGTCACAGTTAGCTTCGTTGTCAATAAATTCAATTAAATCTGTTATCAGATCGCTTACACACCTTAACGCTGCGGGATGTTTGAGGTTTTTTTTTTGTGTCTTTTTTTCTCCGAGCTTTGTTTGTATTCCATTCGGGTGTTGATCGACGAGAGTGAATTTTTTCTTGTTGTGTTGATTGAATTATGCAGATACTTGCTCTCGTACTATTATGTCACTGCCCCGACAAGAGATATAAATGACTAACTTCATTAATCCATGTGTGGTAATCGTGATTATGTTTTTAGACTCAAATTGATATAAAAATTTCTTTGAGAAAATTTTTTTTTTTTTTAATTTTATGCAAGATTTTCTTGTGTAATTCGTTTTGAAAAGATTATTGAGTAAAATACATTGAATAACATTGACAACTCAATAGATATTTGTCATTTTGTCGAGAAAATTTTGATTTATTCGATGTGGATGTTCGATGATAATGAAAACTGGTGGGAAATAAAATGCAACAAAAAATGTTGGGGACAAGTATTCGTTTATTGATTTGGAAGTTAAAATAGTGTCATATAAGAAACAAGCTTGAGGTAAAGCGTGAAATGAAGGCCCCAGTTGAATAGATCGATATTACAGAAAAAGCTAGTTTCAGTAAATATCTAAGACGTCCCATCTTTTCTGCTCGTAGAGCTCCCAAGCAGCTCTGATCCCATTTCGCAGCGCTGGTTTTGTATGATTGCTCTTTCACTACACGTGTTAGCCGGCATATTTAATCGAACTTGGAGCTTCGTTGTAGTGCCAGGGAGAAACTCAAGACTTTAGAGTACTTGATGCTGGCAGCATTGAAAGATTAAGAGACACTTAAAGGTTTTTTCGATCTGTTGTGATTGTAGCCGTCTGAGGTCCAATCTCCTCACAGTATTTCCTTATCTTTGCGATGATTGGGATATTCACAACCGTACCTTAAAATTGGTGGTGGTATGGACCATCATTATACTCCTGTTGGTTGATGGTTTTGAATATCGAGATCGACTAACTTCAAATCATTATAAAAGTTGTTGGCGAGCAGGATTTACTTTCTGACAGTACTAATGACAATTTAAATGTTATAGCTAGAACTTGTAGAAGCTATCTTTGGTGCGGGGGCGTGTGACCTTTTCAGGCTAATGTGGGTGAATTAAGTCTTGATATGGAATTTCGTAAGGGAGCTTGTTTTTACATCTAAAAGTCAAGTCTCCTTTCGTAAGTCTGCTTCCGATGGCAAATCTACATCGAAATAAGCGCTGCTTTTGCTGTTGATAGCAACCGTCGCAGTTTTTCATTCTCTTTTACTCGGCTCATCACATCGGATTTCTTAGACGGCTGGTTCAAAGCAACCTTAAGCGTCCGACTGCATGCAGTCTGTTAAGGGATCTAATATTCCACGTGCAGATCCGAAGGCTTTTAACCTTCTTTCGTTTGAAGTGGTCGTCAACAATGAGTCCGGCCATATCCGAGGCTTTGCTACCTCCAACCTGGAGGGCCAGTTTCTCACATGTATTCCTAGGTATTTATATCTTATTTCTTAGTCAAGCAGACACCAAAAGGAAAGGAAGGCTTAAGAAATTTTGTCGAATTAACTTTATAATGCAGGTTTTGGGTGTTTCGCCACCATCATAATCTTTCAAACAAGCTTATGAAAACTATTCGATTTAGAAGCACAAGGTTTTTATGAAATCGTGAGTGTGAGCAATGAATGTTTCGTGAATACAATTACGTCAATGTCATCCTTTCCAATTTCCCACGCTTTGTTCAAGTTGGCAATAAAAGATGATAATGTTGATTTATGTTTTAAAATATTCATCTCTTAGCTCTACACTATTCAATCAAATTGATTCAATAGCCAAAACCACACTGGTTTACAAAAAAAGTTTAATAAAATTTTAAATATGCATGCAAAAATTGTAGTGAAAATGTCAAATAGTAATAATCAATCTTGAATATTTTAAATCATTACATTTACTTTGCTGGCATTGGTTTTACAAATTCATTTTGGATTGATGTTTGCATAATTTTGTTCAATGATTTTATACGAAAGCCTGTCACCGGCACAGGCAACAAATTATCAAAAAATCCGGTTCATTTAGAAGGTGCCTATGCTGTGACTATGTAAAAGTATAAGTTTTCCAAGTCATCTATAGGCTGCATTCGTTGCTCTACTCACAATCAAAATTGTGTGCTAGTTCTTGAAATTGCCACTGCCATAGCGCTCATATTAGCAAATAAATGAAAACACGATGTTATGGCAATAAAGGAATATTAATCAATTCTGAAGTCATCGTTCAGTCATCCCTTTCAATGGATCTGACATCATACCATGGACTTACGTGATCAGACTTAAGAAATCAAAATTCTATTTCGGAGGACAAAATGTTCCAATCAGCACGCTAAGTCTCTTTCATCTTGATACGCATTCGACAGAAACCATTGTCAACCCACACCATTGACACACTGAAACAAGCTGTCAATGCCTAGATATTATTATTCCTAAAGCATTTGCCAAATGCATTGTCAATCTGTCCTATTTGTCATTTATTTTGTTTTAAACAAAAGTTCCCAAAAAAAAGAAACAACAAACATTTGGCAACGCGACTTGCTTACGCTAGTCGCTTGTTGTTGCCATAATGTCTTTTGGCATTAAAAAGATGCTCATGTTAACATGTTATGCAATAAGTTTAATGATAAAAAAATTAAAACCAAACTCGATTGCGTCGACGACGGTACTATTTAACCTGTTGTTAGGAACGCATATCTTTCTTTTGTTACGCTCAACTCTGCCATAGTGGTTTAGAGGGTTATCCTCACTACAGACGCGATAGAATAAAGAAGAAGCACCACCATCATCCTACGATGACGATGATAATGCCGAATGAACGAATGGATGGACGGATGCTTGGCTGGATGGATGGTAGTCGGTGGTAAAGCGTACAGATGCAGGCCTTTTGTAGGCCTCTTGTGAAAGCAAATAATTTGCAGTCTAACTCAACTTGATTGAGATAGATTACCAGGCAGAAGCAACTTGTACAAGCACCAGCAGCGGTGACAAATTTTGACGTTCGCTGCTTGTATGCCACTTGTAAAAGGTCTGTCCCCTGAACAGCGCGGTTAGTTGCTGCATCGTCGACAGATATTCTCAACGCAGCAGCATAGCAATTTTCTTTGAAAATTGTATTAGTACTTGCAATTTGATTTGAAATTGAATGTTCGAGGATTGCCAAGGTACGAGAGTTGCTCCGGCAAATGCTATCGGAGTCATTAGAGCACGCTAGCTACTGCTACTGCTGATGGATTGAAAAATCCACTTATGATGCTGCAGCAACAGCACTTGCTGTGGCGCATCTTTTGCACATCAAAAACTGTGTAAGTGTGCTCATGTCTATGTAATGCGGGGGTAATATATGAGCCCATATGTGCTTAGTCATCAACAGAAATTCGCTATTTCCTTTGCAATGATTTTGAAATATTTCAAAGATGGATTACACATGGTCGTGGTATTAAAGTGGGGTAGTAGTGAAGTTAGTTTGCTGAGAGAATGTTTACAGTGGTCGTTATAATTTAATGGACTTGTACCGTTTTATTTTTTTTTGGCTTTTCATTTTGTAGGTGCATTTGGGTAGTTTGAAAAGTTGCGGGACTAGACAATATTACACTGAATGGAGGAAAGAAGAGCAGGAACTGGGTTCATTCGAAAGTACTTCGTCAGATATTCGGTCCTATTTGCGAAAAGGAGGAGTGGAGGAGAAGATATGAGTCGTTCCAAGATTGGGATAAATAATGTCGGCCAAATTAGTTCGGACACATCGATGGAATGGGCAGTAATGCTCCAGCCAAGAAAATCTTCGAATCCCAATCACAGGTTCGAGTCGTATAGAAAGACCGAAACTTCGTTATAAGGACTAGGCTATACTTGGCTTGACAAACTGGCAACAACATGCTCTTAATTACAGAGGACGTAATGTCGCGGATTTCAAGCTGAGACTGTTCAGGGGTCTGGAGCTCGTTACGTATATATTAAGGTAAATAAAACGTTCATCCCATATGCCTACCTGACACCTTAGATAATATTCCGAAATATGTATTTCAATTTACTTTATTGCCACACTGTCCTGTCATGCAAAGCAATTCAATGGAATTATTTTCCTGTAAACAGGCTGATTGAAGTATGAACCTGTTACAAAACTAATTAGAAAACTTTTCCTCTCACAGCAGATCGATATAGACGAGGATGCTATACTTCAGTTCAGTAAACCAAAAGAATTCCTTGACAAATCATTCAGCATACAAAGCATACGTACGTATGGTATATTCAGATCGATGACACCACGATAATCCCGTCAAAAAAAAAAAAACTAGTCTCATTTGCAATAGCTAACATATCGTTGATATAGTGGTTTTCGACGGTGCCAATAGGCATCATCGAGGTTATGATGAACGCATCGATGCATTTATCATATGCGTTGGTAGTGGAAAATTAGATACAAAAGGTGAGCCAGACGCCAACAGCCACCCTCAGTCTGGTGCAAAATATGGCGAACACAAAAATAAACAAAAACTGGCCCACTTGCAGATACCTGCGGCACATCAAGTAATTATGCAGATGAAATGTGCGCACGTTCTGCGTGAGACCGGGTCTTTCACAACTAATGATATGAGATTTTCCCCCTAACGGCATGCTGATTGAAAATTCAGTTTTTCATTTATTTTCCCTTGAATTTTCTTTGCCTATTGTCTTGTTTCGACTTTCGCCCGGTGCAACTGTAGTGGGTAATTAGCAATACATTGTGTTTGCGCTTTTGTCTGAGAATTCACCTCCAGGGTGAGTCACTGCGCTGCACATTCCAGCGATATGCTCATATATACCTGCTACTGTTACATATGGGGGCCAATTAGCCTTGACTTTCTTTTAGAGAATCGAGTTTTTCTCAACATCACGGTGCCGTGGGGATGTTGATGATGGCTGCCAGTTGGATGACTTGATACCACACACGCAATATAGCAGAAGCAACAGCTTTGCTATAATAATAATAATAATAACAGTAATAATAGTAATAATACTAAAAATAATAATCAAACAAGATGTAAGCCAACTTGATCGACGTTATGTGAAGACGTGTGAATATAGCACTCGTGCTTGCAACAGTCGCTGTCACTTAACAAGTTTTTTTTTCTTCTTTTTATTGATTCTCCTTCTACGGTACGTACAGTAAAATTATGTGACAATGATGGTGGCAATCCCGGGTTATAAAAGTCGCGAATAACACCAGTTGCAGGCTGGCGAAAGGTTGTAGTTGATTGAGGTGCAATGTGCGGTTATATGAGATAATGATTTGAAGTCCTATAACGTGTACGTGACTTGAAAACTTATTCGACGTAAGTATGATTTTTACAAGCCAAAAAAGCCATGTATCACAGGAAGGAAGGAGGTGAAAATACGGTCAATGAGCTAGTGGTAGATTGACAAATGAGGGTGTAGACGCTGAATCACCGACAGTGGGTGCGTTATGAATCTATGATATGCTTTGGTTATGAACATATGTTAGTTGAAACTTTAAAACTTTTCCTACACGAGCTCCTATGTTTATAAAATAAAAGGTTTCCATTTGAGTTGATTAGGCAGGTTAAGGTTTAAAAAGCGTCAACTTTGTCAATTCAGCATAAAAGGTTAGAAGATGTTTTGACTATGCATGTGGCTTACGGAATTAAAAGGACACCAAACAACAACCGTTGGTCGCTACAGCTTGATTTTGATAGATTTCTTCTTCAATTGTGTTCGACGAACAAGTCAAATGTTTGCAATATATTCTGCAACGATCCACATAGTATTAAATACATAGGGATCCTAGATGTTTTCAGGACTTGACTTCATTTGTAGAGGATAACTGTACTTAAGTTCTCGAAATTTGCATTTATACTCTTCGGTTTCTTGCCTGCTCTTGACTGGGATCACTAGATCAAAAGCATGTGAAATATCTTTGTGATCTAGTTCATGAATGAAAATTAACCGCAGGTCTTTTGTTGTCGTTTTGATCACAAACTTCTCGGTAGATTTCATAACCCTAAGTTATAAGGTATGTGTGACAAACTGGTAGACGGAGCCAGCACACTCTCTGAGTACCTATCTTAATGGCTTTATGTTCAAGACATTATTCCAAAATCTATTGAGAGGGTATAAAACAAAACATTGTTATCCCATATTCTCTTCCTGAACTACTCTCGCAGCCCAGCCTTTCACTCAATTTTATATTTTATCATTAATCCACACACATTCTAGCAGCCAAAGACAAATGACATTGGTTAACCAAGGCACCATACATAACACAGCTCCTGTTATACAACCCATGCCATGCCGCCCATTTAAAAAATGTCTGCAGACGATTTCTTTAAATTGCTTCAAATCCGATGACGAATCATCGTAAATTGATTTCAAATTAGATTTTCTCCTCGATTTACTTCCGCTGGCATCGCTGTATGTGGGCATGTGCGGGTTTAGCTTGATTTTTGCAGACATGAACTAGAAAACGGTTATAGACTACAAAAATTAAAAACCATAAATATACAATTTCCAATCCGCACCCAATCGCGAAAAAACCACGCAGAAATATTCAAATTCAAGTAACGCTGGTGCGCGCGATCAGCAGCGCATAAAACTAGCATATTAGAAAATGCCACTTGCATGACAAAACACTTTCATTTTCCAATTGAATAACCAATCGCACTGAGGCAGATAGATGCGAGTAGATAGATAGATTATAAATCAGCCTGTAACAGGCTCATTGGCAGTGCCTTTGAAACACATCAGTAACTTTAAGATACAATAAGGGTAATGTTTGTGGTTCAATGAAATATTAAGCTTTTTGTTTTAAAGTGAGAAATGTACACAAATGCAGTTGACAATGAACGAAACAGTGCCGGTATCTCTATATGTTAGTAATTCAACAGGTAGCATCAATAATGCAAATGATCCGGAAGAGCTCTTTATAAACAAGGTTAGACAATATTCAATTCGGTTCTTGGAGTGCATATGTATGTAGTTTCTTGCAATAAATCTAGCAATTGATGTCAAAACTAATTGAAGTCTATAAAGTGAGAAGGAGTGTTGAATGACTGTGGGAATGTACTTCATCAAACTGGAGCACATATCCTGTACTCGGAATAAACATTTCAAAATTCGTACTTAAGGAAATTTACTTAAAGCTGTGTTTCTGGTAGACCCTCCTGTTTAAGTTACCTTCATGCGGTGCTCCTTTAATAAGATGAAGGCGGAATAACGACAAGCGATGGATCAAGGGTTTAATTTAAGGAGCACCCACATAGAACCGGTTGGAGATCCAAATACAATCCACTTTTCGGTGAACGTCTTCAGCAATTGCTAACTAGATGTTTTTGCATCATCTTTAGGATTCTAGATTTCAAACGAAACGTCAATCGAAGGAGACAAAAACAGAAGTTGAAAGCTGAAATAGTTTTATGGCAGGAAATCGCCAATGTCGCAGAAAGATCTAGGGACGTGGAAAGATACTAGATCTTGTGAAAAATTAGATATGGGGCCTTAATTTGCTTTTGGATGGTAAGGACCGAGTCAGGGATACCACCAATGTCATAGAACTCTTACCGGAGATGGATTGCTTCCGGACAGAGAAATTGTTACTGGAGACTTAAGAATCTTCACGAATCGATCCGTGATAGATGGTATATTTACGAAGGATCTAGATCTAGCTAATCATTTCAAGCTGTGGACAAAATTTTCAGTACACCAAGTTTAGATATTGGAACTGATATACTCTATTCTTGAGTGCTGAATATTCAAATGAATGCCAACTGCACACTGGAAGCGGTGTGGAATTACTGCTCGATCGTACCGTCACCGGTTTGCTTCACTAAACCGCTTCCTATTTGTATTGACACTTCTTGCGTGAAAATCAATCTGACATACACGGTTTTTATCTGGCTTATCGTAAGTCCATTGGATTCGTGTATATCCGTCGTGCGATTCAGTTTAGAAACGTAAAACATCTACCTCAGGCAGGGTTCAGGGTTTGTCATTATAGATATCAAGCGCACAAAAATTCAATATGAGGGTAAAAAGGAGTGGACTTATGGCGGATCCTTGATGTATGTAGATAAACTTGAACCTCGAGCTTTCCGGTTAAACTGTTGATGATTTTCACTTGGGTTGTGACTAGATTTATTAATGATAGTTGATCAAAGTGACTGCCATACAAAGCCTAGGTCAAGAACGATGCAGTAGAGGTTTTTCTTATTGTGTCTGTGGTTTTTTCAAATAGTTTTCGAAGTCTGTTGTTGAGCTTTTGATAAACCAATTATGTCACGGGACACTCTTTCTGACCTACATATAGTGCCGTGGCTTGAATTTGAAGGAAGCAAGAGCCCCTGCATCGATTGGAAAGTGTTTATCAACTTTTTTTTTCGGAACAGTTTATTGATTTGAAGTGGTCCTCTGAGAAGAGGTACATTTAGATACAAAAGTAGGTCCATTGTGATAGAATTTTTGAATTTATTTGAGTCACTGAAAACTATAGCACATTCGATGTACCATTGATATTTGAATTTCAATTTAGACTGACTACATAACAATAGGTTGCTTGTCATAAACGGCGATGACAAGTAGTTTAGGTAAACACAATTACAACCATAAAGAACAAGTTATAAACCAAAGTTATTGTCAATTGTTTCAATTAACATTACAAGCATAAACTGGATTCACTGGAGTGCCATAATTAAATTGCTTTATGAGTCACAAGAAGAAATAGAAGATAGAATCGTTAGTCATTTAACAACGTTAACAAAAAATATTTCTAGTAAGAACATTAACATTTTATTTAACAACTTGTTTGCAAAATTCTTTGCAGTCGTATAATAGGAAGACTAATCGTTGGATATACCGTTAAAATAATAAATTAATTTCGACATCATATGACCCCGGATATCCTATCAAGTTTATCATTAATCATTTTATTAAAAAACAGCAAATCACATGCATTAACCTTTCCAAAAAAAAAAAAAAAACAGTTTTACCAATTGCCATACTGTCGGCATTTTATCGCATAATATCCTCTTTTTCGCCACCATGAACTGACATCGACCGACAACATCTTCAACTCTTCCTTCATCTGAATTCAGGTCTTGAAGTGGCCGCACCGCTTTGTAATTTTCTCTGCTTTGCGTCTTTAAGCAGTTTTGGTTACGTTGTCTCATTGTTGTCGCGTTTTGAATTCGACAAAGAAAAAAAATGTAAATACATACACTCGAAACGAATGGGTTAATCTTCAGTGACACTGTATCTCATAACTCAACACGCATGGCAGATACAAATAAACGCACATGTCCGTAGAAGTGTTCTGCCTTAAAAGCAAGGCATGCTAAATGAAAACGTAAGCAGAAAAGTTGCAATTCATTTGAAATCATGCGTATGATACCCTTTTTTTCATTTTTTTTTTAACAACATCCAATAAAAAAAAGTCTCAGCATTATTTCAAATGTGCGTGTTAAAAACTCGGGTAAAACTCTGAAGAAAAATCTCTAGATAAGTAAGAATAAGTAAGAATGGGCATTTTGCAGTTTTAAACAATTCACAGTACCAGGACCTGATGGTGTCTTCCTTGCACAACTTCAAAGAGATTTCCTAGATGTTAATTGTGTATATTATATATTGTAACAAGTATCCTGTTCCTGAGCTGTCTAGCTCTTGGTATAACATCCTTGAGATAAAAGTTGTTTTTCACCCAAAAATCAGGTAGGGTCTCACACACACTTCCTAAGGATTTTAGGACGATAATCTCCTTTTCATGGCAAACTCTGAAGTGAATTCCCGACTTCCGTAGATTGCAAGTGTCTTTCCAAATAACAGCATGCCTATTAAAGCACAAATCTGTTGAAACTCGGTCATATAACGTATCTAATACTCCATCGCGCTCGAGGAACTCACAATGATTGTATTTCTAGATATGTATAATAATGTAGATAGTAATGTTGACGCACTTTCGATAATCACTGTTCATTAGCCACTCAGTATGTTATCTCATCTTCTATGGAATCTCGTCCTTGCCGATTTACTTCTAGAACTAGTTGGACTTTCTCAAGAACTTTTATGCTACTTTGTTTTTTAGCTTCAGAATGCTTACCTCAGTATTACAAGTTTCTTGAGTACTTCTCTAACAGCTGCGCTCCCAATTATGCTACACTTACTGCTAATAGACATTTATAGTTTGCAGCAGTCAGTAACGCAGCCCTGGGGCTTAGAGACTCTCATAAATGGGATGGACAAAATGTGGGGCATGCCAAAATGTATTGCTTCGCCGCAGCCCTCCTGTTCATTTAGGATGTTGCCCACTGAAAATGACTTCAACATGCGCTACAAACACATAATATTTGGCAGAAGCACCTGGAGTCTAGGTGAAGTCCTCTTTACAAATGCTTTCTCTATCTTTTCACACGGCTCTAAAATGGCCGAAAAAGTCGGTGGTGGTATATTTCCGGAGAACTTTGACAGTCACCTCTATTTCAGTCACCCTAATCATTGCAGCGTCCGAAGTCACGGTTATAAAGATTTAACCAGTACCACGCACAGATGTTGTGACTTATTCAGATCAGATCTCTTGATGATGACACGTGGACATGGAAGGACTGCCACGTGTGTCTGTACGACATCGCTTACAAGTATAACGTCACACGCTGTTGGGTTCTATGCCACTATGACTTTCGAGGGATCGGTGCAGTTGACGAATTAGCTAGACAAAGCTCTCTAGCTCCAAACAGGGCCTATGATTTCCATCGATGCTCTGTCAAAAGCAAATAATAGATTGCAACATCCAACTAACTCCATGGACTTAGACCACAGCTAGAGTAACTTCTGTGTTGTGTTTAACTCTGATCACTTTAATTTATTTCTATACGTTACAAATTACGGATTCAGATTAGCATACCGTATACGTTAAGGGTATTCACGAAAATAATACGAGTATTACATATTGGAGAAGTAAATTTAAAGAAAAATAAACAGACTTCAAGGTGAAAAGGCGACAATGTTTACGTCGCAGAATTCGAAGAATCATCTTGAATGTTGTATCTTGTAAATGAGGCTTTTAAATTGTTTAAGGTTAAGAATGAAATGAGAATTACTTTATTGTCACTTGAAGTTGAGATATTGTCTAGATTTGCCAAAAAGGTGTTTACCATTTATTGAAAGCGAAAAGATTTTGAAGTGTCTGGCAGAGAAGACTGAACAAAATTCTTTTAACGATGTGAATGGAGTGAATTATCATAAAGGCGTGTCTTGGATTTTATGTTATAAAGTTTAGCATATCCGAAGGGTAATGAGTGTTAATGAATTGATGACACAACTTGTGAAAAACTGTGGAAGATTTGATCTTAATTTCGTTCTAAAAATTTATTTTCCTGTTAGGCGTGTTTTATTTAGAGCGATCATCAGAACGAATACGACGTTAACTTGTTAGTAGCTTTTTCTAACCTTGACGTGAAGTAAAAATCTCAAATCTATCTCCACGTGGTATGTTTTAATTGACAACGAGCCGAAAGTTTGAGTGATAATTAGTTGAGCTATGTTTCGGTACCTAAGAACAGATGAAAACTATCGTTTATTAAAAACCAAATTCTTGAATAACTGGCAGTATGGTCTTCTTAGCAACAAGTCCATTGGTGATTTGATGGCTAATATCAACGAGAAGCAGAACGAATCACTTCATTACTTTGTTAAATGTGAGATTCTCGGGCTTGATATTTCAAAGGCACTTGGCAGGGTTTGACAACAAGCTCTTTTGTTGAAAATGCTTGCATATGGCATCGACGTAGGTATCTCTTCTGCAATGGATTAGAAGCTACCTCTCAGTTCAACTTGTTTTGGACGGTTTTAAGTTTGCAATTCACCCTATAAAGGCTCTGTTTCGTCCCCGACTCTCTTCGTCATTTTTATAAATGATCTCACGTAGATGTAGAAGATGAATGGCAACGTCATTAAATTCTTACCTCGATACCATCCAAAAAAGGTGATCTACAAACAAAGTGTAGGATGTTAATGTTTCCAAAAGTCAATGTTTTCTTCTGTAACTTAACCAGAATTTCAGCTTCTGCCTATGAGGAATCGCATCCTCAAAGAACTCGAGCTTGTCTCTAAGCTAAATCTCTTCTGGTCCTTGCAGACGACAAGTGTGGTGGATTTGGTTAAATAGTGGTGGTCATAGATTACTGGCTCATATAGGTACCTTTCATAGGTCCATGTCAGGCATGTTCAATACCCCAAAAGCAATATTATCTTCTACGGCCCCTTCATAGGACTCATATTCCTTGCCTTTTTCGAAATATTCGACAGCTTGCCTATAGATCTAAGTGCATTTTTGCACTGCATTGGCTAATTGAAATTGATTACTGTCCGCCTTCTTACCAGGATGTTCATAAATGCACTGGCCTGCCTTGATTACTCTTGGCAAGTTAGGATTCTAATAGTCAATGTTTTGGAGTAGCAGTAATGCACTCACAGTTATGCCTTAGAGCCCATTTCTGATTTGATTCAATCGGAAAAGAGCATATAAACCCTCCCTTCGTAAAGTATAAATTTAAATATCTATGTCCGCTCTAGGGGTTCAAAACTCTATACGAATCCATTTCGCTGTGCTTCCATTTCGAAAATAAAAGAGATAAAAACGCAGTAAAACCCTATCTAACCATTGGCCATCGTACTGCTGATTGAATCACAGGACCACTGCTAAACTTGCTGCATGCTAATGTCGTTTTCAGTTCGTCTCCGTTGGTAAAGGCAACAAAAAAAAAAAACCAAAAAACTTTTCACAGTTTGCTATGTTTCGTCTCTTCTTCTCGAAAAAGCACAAGTAACCCAATGGCGATGGGCATTTGCGTCCACCAGACGACTTCAGGCATAAAGTTAGACTCAAGTTAAGCCAAAAACGGATTACTCACATTCAAACAGTACTTACCATTGAGCAAAGCTTCTCCTGTATGCACCGGACAGCGGCGGAATAGCAGCAATAGTGTTATGTGTTGTCCCCAGCGGCCTTACTCTTCACTTTGGTCCAACTGCGAGGAATGTTTCGTGTCAAGCTCTGTTCTATCTCCTCCCTTTCGGTAGTAAACACTCAAAAATAAAATACGCCACGAGGTGGAGAAAAGCCAAACAAAACGGTCCGGCGTACGTGAAAGAGTATAGCGCATTGTATTTATCTTGTTGCTTGTCGGTAGTTCTTCGGATGTTGTTGTTGCTATCCGTGTTATTGTTTTGTATTTCCAAAAGAAGAATACAAAAAACCTAAACAAATTCCGTATAAATTCACAGCACATCCGAAATGGAATGCTGAAGCAGAGAGGAAACGAGTAAGACCTGGAAAAAAAAAGAAAAGTTAAACCAAACGTAAACAGAGAAAAATACTCTCCACATGAGCATCCGAGGTTGGTCACTGTTCACCGCATACGGATTGTACTGTAAACATTTCAGTTTTCGAATACTGCAGGTTTTACACGCACCACTCTGGCCATTACCATTACCATGGCGAAGAACTTCAGGGCAAGCTGGAAAGAACACAAGAACAAAAAAAAAAGAAAGACTTCGAGCCTTACAATGTTACGTCTCCTAAATCGCTTGTAAATATCCATGCGGGCATAAGCCTGCAGAGTAATAAATTCGATTGGAATGGTCCCTTTGCGGCCCACAACGGTCTGATACTGCTGCTGCTGCTGCTTTTTGTCGTGGCGTCCATGACAACGACTACGACGACTGTGCAGTGCTTCAGGTAATCGACGTTAGTGCACTGGAAAATTAAACAATGCCTGCGACGACACGGGGTGATTACAATTCAATTTTCTGACTCATTTCGCTTGAAGATGGGGACACTTGCATTGATAGAACAAAGGAGCATCAAAATGGTAGATGAGTTTCAGAATTTTTTTTGGATATGAGACTTTAGTCAGTATAGCCTTGGTCGCTATAACCTTGTAGTTTATGATAATCTGAAATGTCCTTGACTGTGTTGATGATCTTTTTATAGCACGACTCATCTTGCATTCTTCGGTTTGTCACCAGCAAAGAATACTTTTAAAACCATTTAATATGGTTGCAAATGCAAATGATTTATATCAAGAACAGGGACGATAGACTCATATTGAAAAGTTCTTAATATATATATGCCATAAGTCATAACGTCTTAGAAATGAAAAGCTCTATTATATATCGTTTGAGAATATTTATGCATTAAGCATCACTTTAAGTAGCATCTGTGGTTTTTTGTGTACTTTCATTTGATTTCTTAATATAATCTCTTGAGAGACAGGTTGTCAGCACTAGATTTTTGACGCATTGAACTTAACCTTGTTTTCATATGATTCACTTGCCGTGCATTCGTTAAGGAGTAAGCTAAGTACAGAGTGCTACTAGCCCCAATGCTCAGCTCCCATTGTTGAGACACCGACCGTCGTTTAACAAGTTTTTCTAAGGTCATCCATTCATTTTCGACCTTAGATAAGTGGACTCCATTGCAAAGCTAGAGTAAAGAGTGGTCAATCAACTGTCAGTTTAGAATTTTGGTTTTGGAGGTGTTTGATTTCCGTCTCACAAAATTTGCTTATCAGATGAATATTTGGCGAAATTCCGTAATTCTCTGAGCTTATATCATCGAAATATTCGAAATTTTAGAGATATGTAAGTTCCAAGATTTCTTGTACAAATATACAATTTAGGAACTCCTATAGTCCTTGTCAATTTGTAGTATAATGAGGATTATACCATCAGTTATCGATTGTAAGGAATAAAGAGTGATGAACTAATATTTCAGTTTTAGAATTGATGGAACTACAATTAGGCTGTTCTCTTCCTGACTTATAAAATCGGTAGAAATCGCAAAACGCTACTGAAATTATATCTTATTCACATGCGGCACCTAAGGCTATTATCTCCCACTTGAACCATTAATCAGTTTTAGTGTGAAATAAAAGTCTGAATACTGTTTAATACAATAAAAATAACTTGCATTCAATATTTATCGAACACGTGAATATGCATTACAATCACAAATGATTCGCGGATGCAGTCGATTTACGACTTCAACCTTAACACACAAAATGCCATCCAATCCGTGTGTTCCTGTTGAACTTGTTGCGTTAATGGTTATTACTTTTTTTTCGTTAAAAGTTGTGTTATCTGATCTAATTATCAATTACGCAACAAGATCGTAGATCGTACACCACGATCGAAAATTTATGATCCAGTTTCACTTGAACACTTGAAAGTTACAATGACACTGTCAGTGTTATTTACTATTACGTAAGAGATACAATTTCATCGATTTGTCACTGGTTTGTTGGTCCACAGGTAGATAGATACTCGTGCAATAGAAAACCAGGCAATTTCCTTAAATTACCACTAATGGATGAGGGGTGGTTCGGTTGTCGAACGAACAAAAGATACTTTTACGCTTGTCCGGAACTTGCATTGTCCCGGCTTTTCCTCTGACTTTGTATATATGGTCTCGGGCAAAAGGTGTATGATAGACGGTTTAATTGATTCGGAAATTATTGATCAAAATATCGAGAGAGTGAGAGATTAATGTTTTATTCGGCAATAGTGTCATATAAACAGAGGAAGTAATCGGTGTGCCGCCTCAAAACAGGAGGTCTTTTGTTGTATGGTATATTTAGGCATTGTGTTGGCGCCGCACGTGATTCGCCTGAGGGGACCCTGAATCCAAGTCCAGTGGGCAAAAAGAAACAACAAATTATTCATCACTGGGTATGTAGAATGTTATGATAGATTCCGTTTGGCAACAGTTTCAATTGGACTTATGTGAGTAGTGGTCTGCAGATATTGCATCAGAACACCGGCACTGAGTCATTTAATTATACGTTTGTAGTATGTACTGAAAACAATTGGCCAACGCCAAAATAAAAATTACTTAGGAAAGGGTCTTTGCCCGATATTCTGTTCGATCTTGGGCATGCTGTTTCGAGTTTTTCAGAGCTCCAATCACTCTGCACTCCAACATAGCTCGGTGCTTAAAACGGAGATTCGGTCTGTCTTGTGATCTCAAACCTGGGGGCTGTGATTCGAAGACCTTCTTAGCTGGAGGTTTGCTGTCCATTTGCACGATATGGCTGAGAAAGTCTAGTGGACGTGTTTTTCGCTTTTCAGACTACATCCACTTCTTGATACAGCTCAATCAGTTCGTGGTTGTACCATCTCCTCCACTCGCTCTTCTCGCATTCACGTTGGGAATGTTGTCACCGTCAGGGCCTTTCATTCTCCAAATCTGCTGTAACCATGTTGATGTTATGTTTTTCTCCTATCATTTCGCTCACATGTAAAACTCTTTGCTGGCATGGAAATGCTCCAGCAATGTTATTTTTTAGATACTCTGGACAGGTGGAGACAGACTGATTTTGGTCAGAATTACTGGTCAATTCTTGGGAATAGTTTCGTTTGTTTTTCTGGGTGGCTGCGTTGAGCTCGTTGCGTGCATAATTGAAGTGCCTTTTTAGTTTGTTTGCGGGACCATTTGATCTAGTGCACTGTCAGGCGGTGCACATATGGAAACTGAAGCTCATTGAACAGTGCGTACCTACACATGTAGGTGACGAAATACGGAAGTGTGTCCTAATACCATCTAAATTGATATTTTATATAAATGTATTCTCTAATGACTGGCCTTTAAGAGTGCTTATAGCAGATGACCCCTAAAAAGCATCGTCATCTTTTTAACACAACTTACGTACGCATGTAGGTACGTACATACTTATGTACATCATCAGACGCTATCACTCTACAATTTTATTTCATTCCTAAGCACATATCAATCAACCTGTTTGATCCCTTATCCCAAGTTCAATATTTCCCCCTGGGGAAATCCTAACGCCCCACCATAAACGCAAAAAGTTCGATTACCCGACCGAAAAAAAAAATCGATTACACACATTATTTGCACATTATCGAAAACGAGTTCTCATCACCAATTTACTCTTAAAATATCAATGAGTCGCACGGTCCAACACTTCATTGAACTTTTTATTTTGCTGAGCAAAGCATTTCTCTTCACTTCCCCATTGACTGTTAAGCAGTACTAAGCTTCTACACGCATTGCAATAAACTTGACACGCGTTGACAATATCTTAAATGTCTGCCTTCGCTTTCCCGCTCCTCCGCCACAGCAGTGCAAACAGCAAAACGAATAAAAAAAATAAAAGCACCGTCTAACGATAAAAAAATCCTAACCATCACATTTTCTTCGACATCATAAGGAAGCACGTCGTATCTTAATTTAATCCCACATGGGTGACATGCCACAAAAAAGATACAAAAAAACCCAAAGGCAAGAAACAAGCTGAAAGCAATGGTCCTCATACTTACGTACACGACTCCGACTGCCGCACAACCAATCTTGAATACTAATTTGCACCGAAAAAAGCAGCGCAAATGATACCAAGTGTCGTCGTGTATGTCGAATGTCGTTGGTTCCAAGGAAGCAGCCCAAAAAAAAAAAACATCGTCTCTAACTGAAAATAGCAAAAACCAAGTGGTGGAACTGAATTTTTTTTTTTTTTTATCACCAAAAATTACTGCACGAGCTTGCCACATACATATGCAGCAAACATGGCTACAACCTCGGGGTGAGGGAACAAAAAAAAATCGAAAGTTAATCGAAATAAATAAGTTCTGTTTGTATAACCACATCGGGGCAGGCATGTGAACAGAATAGAGCGGACCGCAACCATTACCACTCTGGTGCCGCAGGACTCGATGCCGTCCGCCCACCACTTCCAAATTGGAGTCACATCTCAGCATAAAGCATTTCATCGGAAATGTCTCATTGCGGTTTCCCTTCGGTCATGCCAAAAGGTCTCGCCCTTGTCAGGATATATGTTACAGTATGACCAGAAACAAAGGAACACTTTCAATGTTTGCATTTCGACTGCATTTCATTTCAACTTTTGCCTTGCTATCAAGACTCTGTTGCTCTACTATAGACCTGGAAGTATGTTGTACACAATCTATTGCCACTCAAGTTGGCAAACCTTCCAATCTGTCAGCACTTCTTCCAATTAAAGTTTCAAGCTTAATTTTGCTACAAGATCCGTTCAATGTAGGTGTTTGTTCGGGTGGCAGTGTCCGCTGAAAGTTTCAATAA
Organism: Criorhina ranunculi; assembly: GCA_951813785.1. Lineage (NCBI taxonomy): Eukaryota > Metazoa > Arthropoda > Insecta > Diptera > Syrphidae > Criorhina > Criorhina ranunculi. Next base: position 18,288,922 of record OX638381.1, read on the forward strand.
GGACTCTGTTCTTGTTCCTACCGAGAATCACAATTTTCTAAACTTCCTTTGTGATGGTTTATGGAAATAGGTGTGTTCAGCTAGGCTTCTCTGGATTCTTGTAGGCAAAGATCTATGAAGAGTGATTTGCTTGTTCCGCAGCACAAAAGGGTTTGGGTCTAATGAAAGATATTGAGACGCCATCTTTTGTTATGAACATGAATCCAGTGAAGGATGACCATGTCAGAGATCAGAGATTGTAAGTTTCTAGTTCTAACATGGTTTGGATGATAGGTGAGTCAAGCGCTTTTAGAGAAGCTTGATTGTCCGAGAAGATAAAGATGGCTGGAAGTTGATTGAGAAGTTTGACCCTAGTGATTCTTCGAAAATTCCGAACTCAGATCCTATTTCTGTTTTGGATTCGTTCGTATAGCTGACAAACGTGACATTCTGAAGGCTATTTTTTGCTCCACTCTTTCAAGCAAGGAAAAGCGACCTCTTCCATAGAACTTTGGGTCCAAGTTAATTGAATGAAAAAGTCGATGGATGTCTAATTTAGGGTCCATTTGTGCAACAGTTTGCAATGGCGATAGACCATTAACTTTGCGGAGAATGCATCTGTAGATTGATAAAAAGCTTCGATTTACCTTTAGTTTAAGGCTGCATAACGAAATGCCCTTTCTTATGCCATTATTCTTGTCTTTAATCCAGTTAACTTCCTTGATTTTCTGACAACTTTAGGGATGTTTGGAGCATTGTTTTTAACCTTTTGAATTTTAGCTTAATAGACTGCCTATTGGAATTATTATCTACCTACTTATTTTGGAAAAACGTTGAAGATGCATTCGATTAAACGATGATAGAATTTAACTTTCGACCGTGCATGGGTTTCCCAAGCTGAATAAATAAATAAAGAAATGATTCTGAATGGCATACGTCTTCTCCATTATATAACTTATTAGTTCTATCGTCCTTTCAATCGGCCCCGTATACCAAAAATAATGATATTCTAGAATGCATAAATTCATATATTACTTATTCAGTTTTTCTTTCTGCTCAGACTATCCTTGGTCAACTCTGGAGCACATTTCATGCCTCCGTAACAAATAATTATTTTGTAACTCACCACACAACGTCACTGGCAAAGGCAACACAGTCCAATGTTATCTTTGAATAGTGCTGTGAATTAGGTTATCGTTTCGGCAAATACATGACCACCCAGCACAACTATGTAACCCGAACTCTCGAAAAGCAGTCACTCAGCCACAGAATAGCGAACTTTTGCAAAAGAATTAATCCTGTAACACCAACAGGACCACGTTGAACATCACCACGAGGACTAGCATCAACACCCTTACTGGCCACCCCTGAAAAAGGCTCTTCGAAAATGGATTCATGTCGTCTGTGTCTGTAAGTAAATGGACCAGGGGAGGAGCAAAGAGCTCCTCTACATGCGGGTGTGGTTTTTCCAATTAGCTGCTAATTTCCCTTTTTTGACTTTCTGACCGAATTAAAGGATATTATTTTAAATTAAACCACCAAAGTCGACTGCTGCTACATGACACCCAGGCGCATGGCCACCGACCACCGGATGTAGCGATTTTTAATTATTTGAACTCCTACTGGATACACACGGGCAGAGTGTGATCCATTTTTGATTTTTTTAACATTTATTTGGTCATGTATCCCAACACGCACTTAATTTTTCCCACCAACCACTGTGGCGAAAATCAAATTGGAAATAATGAAAATTGGAATGTGCGGCAGGACACGCATTGCCCATTCCATGCGCACCCTCCAACAACAGCGTCCACATACACAACGTCCCGGTAGTTAAATGTAATTTGTCTAAACTAAAAATTGAATAACACGGTCGTATTGTGATTTTCCATTAAAATTTTATTATTTCACTGAACCGGGGATGGTCCTTTTTTTTTATCCAGTCAGTCCGTGTCGTTGTCGGTCAGGCAATTGCTATTCAAATTTAATTTTTAATAAAATTAGAGATTAATTGGTACTAATCGCATTGTGGCCGTGCGTTGATTCATTTATTGAATCGAATGTGGTTTACATCGATTTTATTGAGTTTTAATTAGATATTTTTGGCTGGTTCCATGGCCGCTATAGAGGTTTAGTTAAAGTTTGGAAAAAAAGTGGATGTTAGTGCCAAAGAAGTTTTTGGAAGAGGAATCAAGCCCTGAAAAAATGGAACGTTTTTGAAGATAAAATTGAGTGTAAATAGGATTGGTAGAGCAAATTCGCACGAAACAATAAGGATCATGCGACGGTTGTTCACGTCGTATCGTTGGGTCCAACTATAGCAGGGCACACAACGGGAGCGGTACTCATAATCAGTCGAAAAAGCGACGAGAGCAAAGCTTTATCATGATGCATATATTTACGTAGAACTGCCTCTGGGTGGTGATCGCCTGGCGATAGGTTGAACATTGTCCGGTGCTGTTGAACTATGAGTCATAAGCCCGCTTCTAATAAGCCTCGTACTCAATTTTTTTAACTTTCTGCCTTAACCTTCTCAATGCGTTGGAAACGTATCCCCAATCAAAGGGGACCGCTGCCGAAAAAACACGGTGAGTCACCATCCCCTTAGAGCATTATTGGAAAAGGCTTAAAAGGCAAGAGGAATGGGATGTCGTTGTTAAGAACGCAACTGTCATAATACAGAACGAGAGAGCAAGAAGTCAAATAGGACAAATACCAAATCAAATGACGGATAAGTCAAAATTCCCCCTAAAATGAGCGCTTCTACAGAATGACGAGCGGTTTTTAAGGCCAGCTTTCTGTTTCAAGACTTATTTTCCACTCTTCAATACTTAACCTATATTTCATAACTCGTATCGATTGGCAATCAACTCGCTCTAAAAGAAACATTTCCCCTACTGATTGAAACAATATCTGCACCTCCAGATGACCTTTTCGATTGGTTGTAAACTTCTGTTGAGAGAGATTGACTCATAAAACTCTTAACACACTTCAAACGGGGAACTTTATGAAGCAGCATCACACAAAACTTTTCACTACCACATCACCTTTCGGCAAAAAGATCTCAAAAGTCCCTGCACAATCAATACAGCCATCATCTTTTGAAGTCAATAGAGTTGCCGCTGCCGCCGTCAGAGAACTGTCTGTCACGTCATTTCCATACCTCCTCCGTACCCAGTGCCATCGTGTACGGGACGCGCTGCAACTGCAATTCCATAAAACTTTGATTGCCAACTATGACGTTAACACTTATCAGACCTATCTTGCGTTGCTACTTCTACCTGCCATTGCCTGAATTCAGGTGCACGGCCCACCTAAACACAGACAACAGCGTGAAAATAACTGCATTCCCCACTAGCTGTGATGGTATATCACCGTTAGAATGATTTCCTGCACTTGATCGAATTCAATTCCACCGAACTAACCGTCAACAACGAAAAAAAAAAAAAAACACACACATATACACTACCACCTACCATTGGCCCTTTTTTGTAGGCAGTAGGCGGTAGGCAATTGGAGAATGCGGCAGCGTCTAGAATTCGTAATGTCTCCCTCCCAGAATAGCGTGCGCTACGTGATGCGTTTGACAATTTACGCGGAGGCGCTTCGGAACGATGTCGTTGTAACGTTCTTTGAATTTGTGTTGAGCTCAAAGAGAATGGTTTCTCAGGGCCGCCGCCAGCCAGGTGTAGTATGCGCGCTAATGGATAGCGATAGCGGTAAAAATTGATTCCACGTAAATGAGGAAGAAGCTGCACGTAAAATTACGACTAAGATGGCATGCAACATGAATTCAATTGAGTTGGGGTTGCGCAACAGGGTTGTTGGCCTTCTCTTATGAAACGGGCGCGCATCTGTCAACGTGCGATGTCGACGTCCCGACACTTGGCATCGAACGATTCTAATTAATGCTACGCTATCGTTGCTCAGCTGTCACCAATGTTCGGTACTCAGTACTTACGCTAGTTGGTATTCTGGTATTCAAATGCTATTTTCAATTTGTTAATGTTACGTATGTTAATTTACTGTTATACATAAACCAGTTGACATTTGAGCATGAAATGCGTGCAGTAAATAACAATTTTTTTTACAACTTTATTGTATGAGTGTGTATTTCATATGAGGATTGTGATTCAAATAGACTGGACGTGAGAGTGGTTTGTTTCCAGCTTGATTGGTCTGTTAATTTTAGAAGATGCCATACATAGGTACCTTTGAGTTTAGATGGCTGTTCGCTACCAACAATATCTCCGAGACATTGGCCATTTAATATTCACGACTGTAATCGAGGGAATACCCATTATTCCTTTATTTGAATAAACTGATGATCTGTTAACGCTCAGTTCAAACCGTTTATCCTAGAAAAGTGATTTTTGAAATGTAGATAGGCTAATTGTTTTATGAAGTAGACACCCACTAAGAAAGAATTTTTGGAAATTCTGTCCCTTATGGTGTGAATTCCTACATACATGTAACTCAAAAACTGAAGATTTTGGTATGCAATGCTGGCTTTAGGCGGATAAAACCTATAAAACAATGGGTTTCCTCAATCAGACAAATCAAGAGATGGATACTGTGGAATCAAGGTCGTCTAAAACAGTCTTACTACAGAAACTTTTCATTTTTAGTTTTACGGTTAAGAGTGATATCGATGATTGTAGGACTAGATACGAAACTGTATTGATTCTGTCACTTCGAGGACTTGCATCACCGTTTGAGACGATAAGAGTAACTCAGCCTACATTTTATAGACCAACCAATGCCAGGATGTTTGTCCTGAAGAAGAAAAAAAAAAAAAAAACCTTGTATCAATGAAAAAATAATCTAAGTTGTCAAGTCAATTTATTTATCCTTTCTTTGTTCAGCTATGGTCCAGCTTTTCGAATGTTAAAAGCAACACTGAAGAGAGTGACAAGAGTTAAGTACAAATAACCATCAAAGAACAGAAAAGATGACCAAGAAAATAATAAGATATTCATCTTTTAAAGTAAACGTCCAAAACATAACTACCCCTTCAAAGTCCTTTCTCAGAGTTTGTCGGTGCCCAAGTTATAATGAGAATATTCACCGTTCCCTTCTGTTATGAGAGCGCAATTTAAAGTGAATCCTTTCCACATTATTCTTCCGTCTTGTCCTTGTTGAATCACCTTCACGATATTCGCATTAATTTGAAATTAAATTGTATGCAAACAAGAAACGAAAAACGCAGCAGGACCCGTTGACAAACTATAAAATAACGCTTAACTACAAAAAGGTTAAATTGCGAAAGGAAAACTAAATACTTAAACAACAGCGATTGTAGCGGAGAGCGGTAAGGAAAAATAAAAGTTTTTTTTTTTCGTTAACATCAAACTAAAAGTTAACAAAAACAACAGAGAAAAATTTCAAAAACATTTTACGTGCTGTGCTTATCCTGATTTTAGATTTTTTTATTTTCTTTTTTTGTTTCAGGTTGTTGTACACGGTCTTTGGATGGTGTTTTGTTTCGTCTGAAGTTTAAAGTTGTCCTTCTTTTATATTTGTTTATAAATGTTGTCCATCTTTTTGTTATTGTGGCTGTTGTCAGCTTTGGAACCAAAAACCATTCTCTTCTTTGCCAAGGAGAGAGGACCGTTGTAAGAAATTTCATTATCTCAATTTCTGTTTTTATTTTTCTCTTTCTTCGTCCATCGAGTTTTTTCTTCGTCCATCAGGATGTCATTCCGTGTGTCCCTGATGAAGAGAAATTTATGCATAATAAAAAGGATGTGTGAAATGATAGCTGCTGTCATTCAACAAGGTTTGCTTAAGAAATGAAAATGACTGGCAATGCGTTCTAAGTGCATACTAATCCTGAACATGAATAAAGCCAAATTATTATGTTTTCAACTTAATAACAAACGTACGTAAACAAAGCGTTATGTTTATGCAATACTTCAACACAAAACAACATCATCCTGAAGCTAGCCATTTCTTTAATGCCAGCACCACGCACTTATCTGCTTTCACAAACAAATAGATTATCAGCTCAACAGAACCATGCTGCGCAGATACGCGAGTAAAACAACTTGAGGTAAAAATAAGTTATTTATAATAGTAAGCTACAGAAAACTTGAACTTTAAGAAACACCTTAAGGAACCAGGTTATTCAACTTCGCCTTACTCCTTAGACTAACAAGTCTGAAGAAATGTAGCACCATTTACAGTCTGACGATCGCTATCCAAGACCAGCTTAACCCGTTTTCCATAAATACTTATCACGCAGTTATATTACAAATTTGTCAAGAAGTTACCATCAAATTGGACAACACAACCACGTAAAGTAGGTAAGGGGGAATCAGCACTTGCCTAATTAATAATTCGGTTTAAGGAATTCAGAATTCGTTCAATTAATATTCCAAATGAATAATTGGTGGACGTTTTCGACAGACAATTTGAGGAGTTATGATAGAACGGAGCTAGATAAAAATAGAACATAGAACACTACTGACCTCGTTGTGCGTAAAGCTTCGACGGAGACTACTGTCAATTGAGGTTTATCGACTTCTATTCGTTTGTGGAAATAATTTTAGATTCCAAAGGGTTAGCGTTAGATTTGCGGACCGAATTGTAATTAGGTAAATGGGTTTAGGTTCGAAGTGAAAGTTGAAGATTCTATTTAATATTAATCTATTTTAAGAATTAGGTTTTACAAAAAAGTATACAACTACACACACGTTATCATAGTATGTCCTGATCCTAAAATATACATGTGTATGTGAGCTTAGGCCTTTTGAGGACAACCTGATTGGTCCATATTAATGTGGTTTGAGGGGAAAATCCGAAGAATTTTTAATCGATACTCACTAAGTATTTATCAATTTTAGTGAGTGTTTCTCGCTGTGAAATAGCAAAAGACCTTGTAAAGTTTTTAATCACTGTTTCCTTAAACCTCTTCCACACAACTATCTGAGATCTACAGCTGGTGTGGATCCCGGGCTCACCCCAGATCTTCATCTATAAAGGAGCACAGAGCGTCAATAATGCCTGCGTGCAACCATGCTTGAAGATTTCCAATTCATGTTTGTTTTCGCCAGATAGTGTAGGTGAAGCAGAGGGCTGAAGCCCTAAATTCTACTTAAGCTTAACTTATTAATATGTACATCACAATCAATTCTGTTTAAAGATGTGGTACTGGCTTTTAAGAATCAAAGTTACCTGCACTGACAACCATTCGAAGCAGACTATTAATCCGGAAGGATTGAAAGAGTTGAATGCAGGGCACTTTAATGCCATGTATGAAATGTTAAAGCAAACAGATTGACAGGAAAAATCCATACATCATACGAACATAAAAGCAAGATGAGCCTTTCGAAACCGATTCGTATTGCAGTTGTAATGCAGTTAACTTTCACTGTAATTGTCTTCCTTTTTGTCGGTCCCTTAAGCTTACTTCACACTTTACAGGACTAATACTTCACTCCGATTCTGATCCAAGGTTTCAAATTAAGGACGAAGACGAAAGAAATAAAAATGAAAATACTCACCAGAGAGACAAAGATAGATCCTTTTGGGGAAGATACACGGGCGTAAATTACAGGAAAAGGGGGTGGAAAAATCGCTCATAAGCCTCCTTCGACATCACCACATCGAAGTGTTTGTTTGGAGTTTTTTTTTTTTTGCTTGTCCTTCCAACAGAAAGCTAATAGAGAATGAGACACGAGAACACTATTACAATGGCATGTAGACGTTTGTATAACCCGGCGCTAGATTAAATTTATTTTTTTTTTTTTAAGAGGAAAAAAAAAACAAATCGAAGAACAAGCAGATAAAGATGAAGAAACCGAAGGAAAAGCAAACAATTGTGCAGTACAAGAGATTAAGGACGACAGATAAAATGATTTCCCTCGAGCATTTAGAACCGTTTTTCCAAGCAATCTCTAGCGCAAGAAGGATGCTCCTATTTCTTGTTTATTCACTGTGTCAGAGAGAGGACAAAAGTGCACAAGTGAATGAGTGAATCGCTCGAATGTGTTAGGCGTTAAATAATAGCTATAGATAGCTCGAGATAGCAAACGAATTACATTGCTTACATGAATTAAACAATGTTAGAGTAGGCTACGGAATGGGGGTAGGGTTCACCTTGGTGAGGATGCCATTTGAAAAAGAATTCTATGCGAAGGATGCGTGTGTTGTCTTTACAGCTCTAGATTAGGTTTTCAATTCAAGAGCAATGGGTGGGAATTCAGCGTAGGATCTATATGACATAGGTATCCTGCCTTTCATCGCTGTGGAGATGAAATTTATGCTTCCTCATGGGGCCTATGTATATCCCTTCATTGGATATTACTAGGAATCTCTGAAGGCGGTTTTTTTTTTGCGTATTATATAACACAGGCTCTGTGCCAATAAACTTTCAAAAGATATCGCAGATGCCTTTATACCTCCTTTGCTCTGCATCAGTGAGAGTGGCAATAAATTCAAAATTCTTTTTCATTTACTTGCGCGACTTGGCTGCGAAAATCTTTTGCAACTTTTATTTTTCCTTTTCGTTTGAATTGATATGAAGAATATGGCCTGGCAGGAGCTGAAATGATGTTGGTTATCTTAGTTTGGGTAACCATTGGAACGTACAAAAATTACACCCAAGGTTGTATTAAATTTTAAAATTATCAGATAAGCGGTGATTGTACATAGGAAATAAATGGTGTCCCATTAGGAGCGCACAAAATTTTTTACAAAAAACGCATCTCTTGTTGAGCGAATGATGGTATTTATTATCGGCATGCTCTGTGGTTCTGGTTACTACTGAGAAAGGTTCTGTCACAGATTCGAATAGTAACAAAACAAGAAAACAACTGTTCGTGGCACCGCCGTTTGGCTTCTTGGACTTCTATAACTAAAGCGAAATGGATGAGTTTTTTTTTTTATAATTCACTCGCGCCCAAGAAGTTGTATTGCAGTGTATTTTTTTTAAATTGTAGTGATATTTGTCCAGAATAACTGAGGAGAATTTGTTTTTGTTGTTGCAATTGCTTAAAATTCGCAGTATTCTGACAAGCCATGTGACAAGCGTATCGAAGAAGAGTTGACATCAGATTTTCGCTGTTTGACACCAGGGTTTGAACCTGGAAGTTTCAGTGTGACAAACGATACATTAATCACTACACCATGGCCGACCGTGCTGGCAAATGGTAGGCTTAAGCCATTTGAAGTTAAAATGGAACAGTGGCCATGCTTTGGTAGTATCTAGTAAGCTACATCAATAAATATGAATAAATGGGCCTAATCACCACTTTATAAAGATCTAAACTATTTTAAAAACAATAATCGATCAGAAATGATACCGATTTTGCAATTGTCTAAAAGCAATCATTGAGACGATAGCAATTGACAGTTTTCGCATTACGGGAATTAAGCATTCAATCGTCAAAATGATATCGCCTAAATGATCGTACTTTTTGCAACTTACAAGAAATAAAACTATTGTCGAGACAATATCGACCGACCGCGACGATTGTCGTCATAGGTACGTTATGAAAGCCCAGGCAGTTCATATAATACGCTGCGTTTGAAATTCATTGTATGAAATTATATTGATTGAGGGGTACAATAATTTAAGAACTGTTGCTCTAGCGTTTCACCGGCTGGATTTTCTTGATACTGTTCTTGAAAGTGTTCCTTTTATTTGAAAAATTTGAAAGAATACAACAAAAATACTATCCTACAACCTCTTTACTTTCGTTTTCGATTTTTGTTGTTGTTGTTGTTGTAAGGTATATCTTAAATATTTAGCTAACGGATAGTTTGGTGTACTTTTACTTCATTCCACACACTACTGCGTTGCTGAAAAAAAATCGAAATGGAGACATAAAATTTGGAGAATTTTATTGGTGAACTTTAGAATGAAACGAGTGCAGCGCGCTAAAGTTTCTTTACACTCTAACGACCCACAGTTGTATATATAAATCGAGGTTTTGGTCTCCGTGGGGACTATAAACATTGTGCACGCGACCATTTGCTTCATCAGCTTACTGGTTCCTCTGGAGCATTTCCAAACTTTTTGTGTACACATTTTTTTTTCTTATATGGATTGTCTGCTCTGCCCCGGGTGACGAAGTTGTACTCCATTCCAGTAGGGATTGATTTTACTATCATTATTATGGGTGGTCGTGTATAAATTTTATGGTTACGAATCTTAGCCTAACTTTTCCCCTTTTTTATTTTTGTAGATGATAGTAAAATTCAGTTTAGTAAAAGTTTTGTCTTCAATTGTCCTCGCGACCGACGACGGTCCAATCTCATTTTGGCTTGTTATTAAATTAGCTCCCGTTTGGGGAGATCAATTTAAAGAAATGTTCTAATTAGATGAAAATTTGAAGGTTGACAGTTTATAGTTAATTTTTTTTTTATTTACAGCCACGTATAAAGGATATTTCCATATTTCTTGTAACAGTGCATGCATATAAGTTATACACGTAATAAAATATTTAAATACAATTGAGAGCCCGTCAACAAAAGCTGTGGCTCGGCAACAGTGGTTAGTCAGTGGACTTCTGTGTTTTTGTTCCATATGTTATTCTTTTGAATTTTGAATCCATTGGCTCAACATTAAATGTCAATTTGCATATAATATGTGACTAAAGTGTATGGAGACCTTTAACAGTACATGAATAAATCACCAGATTTTCGGACTTGTGCCACTTTACGTCGGTGTGGTCCGATAAACGGAGACCGGTGCAAGTTCAACCCTCGTGTTCCAATTTGTTTCTTCTCCACGGACCGGTTCGTCTGATGTTGCATATTAAAACATAAATCGACTTTTTTCTTGTTTCGACTACAGGTATGCTATTTCTGTTGTTTTGTTGTTGGATGGTTGGTATGATGTTGGGATGGTAATGATGGGAGCGGGAGTTATTCCTCCTGACATATAAATTCGTTTCACAAAATTTATTTTTCCAAATATTTTATTGAAAAATGTACGTTGCAGTTTCGTGTGTGATTTTTGTGCTGGTGATTGTTACAGTATTTTCGATGGTACATTTTGGATTTTTTTTTTCTGTTAGAGATACGGAAAGGGCATGGAGAGTGTAGGTTATAGTACAAGCATGCAGTTTACCACTCGAAATTGGCCAGGCAGATGTGGTCATTCGTATATCCTTGCTTGGAAGTACAACGAATACCATACAATGGGCTTTGCAAGTCAAGTACCAACTTACCTACTTAAAAGGCTCCAAAGCCATGGAGAATCTTTGACTGGAACATTGCAGATTTTCATTGTCTTCGATCCTGTGTATTTTCCAGATCAAGCACTCTGGCATCCACTATAGTTTAGTTCTCAAAACCGAAATTCGTCCTTCCTTGTCGTCTCGACCCTGCCTATTCGCTTGATTTGACCGAGTCAGTGTAGTCCACGTGTTTTGGCTTTTTGGACTACATCCATATCTTGATAGAGTGCATAGAGATCCATCTTCTCCTTCCTCCACTCGTCCTCCACACATTCCGAACCAAATATCCGACGAAGGATTTTTCTCTTGAAAATGTCCAGCATTCGGTTGTTTCTCATAAGATATTTCAACTCTATGGGCTTACTTGAGGCTCTTTGGGAAGAAGTGTTGCTAGAGGCCAAAAAATTGTACTCAGTGCCACTATGATATCATGGTCTCTGTTGTACAGTAGGTTAATTTGAACAAATCTCTTTAAAAAAGTTTGGATTACTGACGAATCTAAAACCATAAACGCAGCTGCAGTGGTCGTTAATGGCTCTAACTTCAAGCAAGCAGTCTCTTTTAGCTACTCTACTTCTGTTTTTGCAGGCAGAGGTTAATGCAGTTGATCATGCGCTAGGGAAAATTTTAATTTTTTTCGACAGCTAGGCAGTAATAAAAGTTCCGAGCTCCTATTTGTTTTTAACTCAAAGCTTGCCTGGACATAAAAGTCTATGCTCACCAAACTCAACCAACCTTTATGGATCCACTTCCCTTAAGTGGATTATCCAACTGCAGCTATATTAAGTTGGAGCTCGAAAAAGCTATCAAAGTGAAATGCAACTATTGAACTTTGTCAATCAAAGTTAATTAATCCCTCAAAATACCTAACAAGTCGAGAAATTCTCGCTAAGTATCTAATGGACTTCCTTATGAAATATTGCTCACTTAACTACCTTCTCAACAAGATAATACAGAGCACGTCTTGTACGATTGTCCCGCCATAGCTTGAAGAATGCATAAACACCATTCATCCGCAAGTTCGGTGTTGAGGTTGAGGTCAATGAACTAAATCTTGCTTAAAATTATAACCTTTTCCATTTGTATACAATTTGTGCTCGATAAAAAATATATTTTAAGTCGCAGTGCTTTTTTGGTGTTGGCCAGGCAGGAAATCGGCACACAATAGGGGCCTTCCGGCTCATTTCGTGAAAATAGCGATTTTATTTAAAAAAAAATACTTGTCCACCTAAACCCACTTAGTTTTGCCTTTCAACTTTACAATCCTTTGCAGAACATACTGTTAAAATGACGGTATTCCCCTAGCCTTGCCTTTTTATTTCAGTACGTGAAATTACCTTCACTTTATCCACGTTGCGTTTTACAAAGTATTTGTTGGTTGTGAGTATGCCACGTCCTCTAGGGTGAACACAAAAAAAAAAAAAAACGTATTTCAATTAAAAAAAACTTTTATTTTTTTCTGTTGGCCTTTGGGCTTAGTGAAAATGATTCCATTTTTTAGTTTTTGGTTTCAGTTTGTATTTTGTAATTTTTTATTTTTTTTTATTAAGGACGAAAATGCCTAACTCCATATTACATAAATTGGCAACTATGGCTTTTGAAATAGTTTGCTGGTAGTTTCGCGAGAGCTTAGCAATATTTTTGCAGCAGTTTAATGAAAAAAAAAGAGACATCGCAGGGTAGAATTAATTTAGCATGTAAAGCCTTAGCGGGATGATAGTACACAGTTACAAAATTATTCATTTAAATTGGTTAAATGGAATTTTTATATAGTAAGGGTTATTTTTATGAAACATAGCCTAGTTGGTATGAGATTTTTTTTTGCAAGGAAATTGTGTAATACATTTTTCACGATAGCAAATTTATGAGAATTAGTGGGCATTTATAATGAATGTTTTTTTATTTTTTTTTTGAATTTTTCAAGGCTGTTATTCTTAATAGGTTATTGAAAATTAAATGCGATAACGTTTAAGCAATTACTATTTAAATTTATGTGTGAACTTTATTGGGATATGGACATTTGGTGAAGGGTAAATTGTTTGGTTTACTTTTTAAAGTTGAATTTTATAAGTGGAGTAAGGTTAATTCACGTGGCATTTAAAGCTTTACAGAAAAATAGTATCTTATTACGACATTGGACAGGTTTTAGAAATATGTTGCAAGTGGGAATTCAGATCATTTGAAAGACGCATGTTTTAAATTTTATCATTGAAAATAGTTCTTTTGACGCTTGGCGTCATTACATCTCAAATCTTACTTACCGCAGCGTATCAACTTAGTAAGGCAAACTTATTTCCAAGATGATGCTATAATTGTTTTCCATTCTTTTCCCTCGTTTTTCTACACCTTAAATCCTCCGCCATCTATGAAACATGAAATTACTTACTTACTAACTTTTGGTGGCGAAGGCGATGCAGTTTGGGGTGAGCATGGGCCTTAACCAACAAGTTTCTTTACTCAGCTCGATCTTCGGCTCCCTGCATTCAGTTTCACAGTTTCACACACACAGTTGGTTGAGGTCCGTTTTTACTTGGGCAAGTCCTCTGAGCAGCGGCATATCTGTACTGCATCGTTCCTTCTAGGATGCATTTGAAGGCTCTGTGGGCCGGGGCGCTGATGTCAGGCGGTTAAGTCATTGGTACTCTGGTATCAATTACCTTTGACAGTGTTACATCGTGATAATTTCGGGTTAATTGCCTCTCGGCTTTGTTCTAACTGAAGCGATAAATGATCTGGTCAACCTCTAGAGCGTCTTAAAGCTTTTTTTGTTGTTTTCCTTAAACTTCGGTTTCGCACATAATCATTCCTTTTGTGCCCTTTGTCGCTTTAACTCATTTTGTTAAAGAAAATCCAGACTACTCGACAATAGGCCAAATTTGTGATGCAAAAATGAGAATAATAACAGACACCACTGACTCATGTAAAAACATGCAACCAATGTGTGATGCAATTCAATGTGTTATCTGCCGTCATCATCCCTGTGAATTGTCTGCATCGCCCACTCATCAAACCAAGATGCATCCTTCCAACTCGATTAAACAATCTGGTAAAATTCTGAACAGTGATTGAAGTCCATGTATCAATAATAATTATTCGACGATCTTCCTTAACGCTTCACAGCCACAGTCGATTGTCATTTTCAATTGATGTACCATCCATGTCCAGCCAAAAGATAAAAAAAAATAAAAAATAATAATTGCTCAATCGATTCAATCAGTCATCATATCCTGGGATGATACACTCACACAGCTCACTCGCATTCAAATCGCTCACAATCATTAAATTTCCCGGACAAAGTCACGCTCATTTTCCGTAGCCACAATTCTTTGGAAACATGATCCGAGAGACTTATAATGCCGTCACTGGCTGGAAAATTAACCGTAACGTCAAGGTAAGTGGCACAATGTCTAAGCGAATGGGAGCAAGGTAACCTTTATCTGTTATCGTTTTGCTAACTGGCTGGGCATAGCCACTGTCCAGAGTGTAGGTCTAGGACTGCGGTGGGCTTCCACATTGCATATGGATGGGTTTCATAGTAAATGATCTGCCTAATGTCTGGATGGATGAAATGTTGGTTAGACAGTCGGTTGGTCGGCAATATGTGTGTTCCCAGTTTTGCGGTCTAAGTAACATTTAGGGAGTCGTGGCCGAGAGAACTGCTTTTGTTCCGTTGACGATGAAACGATGACGATGATGGAATGCTCCTAATCTTGACTTGAAAAAAAAAAAAACCTCAGTTCTCTCCCGGTCAGTTGCATTGCTGCGGTTAACACCATTAGAGCAGTTGGTCGGGGCTGATAATATAGCAGTCGCAAATTGCAATGGGCATTGTAGGCTTGCGTTCGGGTAATTGATAGGCATATGTGTGCGGTTTTGGAGTTCAGTGTGGAGTCTCGCTTGGCTGGAACAGGGGAATGTATGGTCGATGGAATTGGATTGACATTTAAGTATATTAGGGTTCCCCTGCAGTGCACAAGCAGAGAAGAAAGATGGATGTCAGACGGCTGGAAATTGATTTGTAGAGTTGTAGGAATGCACTCTATCAGTTGGCCATGAGTGTTCGAAAGCGCTGTTTTATAGTGGATATAGCATTTATAGAGGTTTTACGTTGAGACAAAGGCGGATAACAAAGCCACACCCTAACTTGGGACTGAAACTTTCAATTAGTCTCACCATCAAGAGAAATTTGGAAAGGAAATATGGCAATTAAGCCCGACAAAACATTCATTTTCACAGACCATTCAAAAATGTATGAATCTATTCAGAAGAACCTGCCTTTTCCCGGTCTTTACAACTTCCAAGGGGAAGTTCCACCTGACTTTTTTGATGGCGTTCGGTTCCCTGAGTAATTTCGAAATTGTTCATAGATCCTCCGGTGGTATCAAATATGGAACTCTTCTGGTCTAAGGGTATTTGCATACAGATGCAGATAGCTAACTGAACCTTAAAAAGACATTAACTCGCCATACAAATGAAAAAAGAGGACAGAAACTATCAAACCCTTGCTCTGTGAATGCCCTGACAACCAAAAAAAGGTTAATTGTCTAGTAAAAGTTTCTGGGGTTGTTAATATATGCAATGAACTGGTTAAACCAACAAGCTTAATGAAAGATAGAATCGTTACGACGACGACGTAAGTTAAGAGCTTCAATTGCGATATGTAATGTAAGTCGTTCCATATTTAATTTGTGTCGGAACAGCTACCATTCCTTCAGCCCTCCTCAAAGTATCGATTAAATTTAACTACTTCACTAGGCTACAAACGGTTTAAAACGCAAAATTCTCATGATTACCTAATAAAAATAAATCCTTCACATTTTATTGCGTAATCAGCGAATCGCCAAGTGATTCTGGATTCCACAAGCGTATGTAGCTTCACTGCATTTGTAATGAATGCTCGATTGAGAATTGGTCATTCAACGGTGGTGACAGTTAAATTGCACTTGGTATTCCGCGACACCACTGTAAAACGGACAATTAAACTGGATGAATGATACGCCAGAACGTGTGACTGTGGCATATCGGGAAGATGAGTCGTTGGCAACAGAAGCTCCTGTGTGCTATTTTACTGCGACCATTCTATTTTGTTTTGTTTTAATACCTTCCCAGATCTCATACATATACTCCTAACGTTAGAGGTGCAGTAAAAGTTTGAGGAAGCAACTCGAACGTAAATCTGATTTTAGAGAAGGAATAGTGCTCAGTTAGGAAACTTCAAGTGCCTCCTCACGTATTGTGGAGTTTAGAATATAATTTTTCGGAGAACGCTTGCAGTAAAATTAAATATTTGGTTAAGCTTTAATGAAAAAATAAATTAAACAACATAAAAATGCTCTTTTATTGGTTTGTTTATTGTTTCATTTAATGTTCCTGAGTCATACGGTTTTGGGGTCATAAGAAGTCATAAAACTAGCAGCTTTCTTTAAGTAAACTACGATACGAACCCCAGTTACTGATGTAATGGTGCAATTCTGTCAGGTTTTTAACTGGCATCAGATATATTCCATATTCCATTCTCGATATAACCAACTCTCGTTTGCGGAGTATATATTTACATACTTTGGGATAGTCCGTCCATCATCGTGTTAGTTTCGATAAAATGCACTCTTAAATTGAAGATGTGTACTTTGTGATGCCTTACTTTTTCCTACATACGTTGTCGTGCTACTACACTGACACTCGCCCTTAAAAGCATATTTGAAAGTAAAAGTAGACAATTTTTAAAGAGACTTCTCAGACAACTAACGCATTCTACTCGTATAAAGGTTACAGGAAGTTAAGTCCAAGACCCACCATAATCCACTAGATGTATATGGCCATCATTAGGCCCATTCTATCATACTGTTGTCCGGTCTGGTAACCAGTAATAGAAAAACCCTACAACTGTAAGCATCCCACATCCGAAAGTAAGGCCATAGATAGATATGGCCATGCCATCCACAATACTAAAATAAAAACTAGCAATCCTAAGCTTAAAGCACAAACACCCGAAAAAGAGTAAGTAAAGGTTTAAAACTTAACCAAACTATGATTTATCACTTAGTTTTGACGCATGTAGAGGTACTTAAATGCAATATACACTAAGGCTTCTTAAAACTTGCCGATGGGAGGTGGAGCATACTTCGATCAAGTTGCATATCTAAGAAAATTTTGCCACAATATAGAAAAAAGGGTTCTGAGTTCGAGGCCATAGTAACAAAGAGGGGAATGAGAGAGCCAACGCGCTAGCTCGATATAGTTCTACTCCTCTCTACGCCTCTCTTGCGGGGTCAGTCTGTCCCCCATGGGACTCATCAAGGGTAAGATTTTCCAACACTTCCTCTCCATTGCCAACTCTAGGTGGAAAAGTCTAGAAGCATGTGCCATATTCAGACAGTTATGGCCCGTCAGAACAGAATCACAGCAATTAGCACGGGCCACTGACCAATTGGCAAGTTAGGCATGCCGTTCAACCCCCACTGCCGTAGTTGCAACAACTCACATAAAAAGGAATGAATCGCTATTCCACTTTCTCTTTGACTGCCCCGCACCAGGTTGAGCCAGGCACTGCACATTTGGCAAACCCTTCTTTAAGGAATTATCAGAGATTTCTGAAATAAAATTCAGCAACATTATTAATTTTTTGAACTCCACAGGATGGATTTGAAAAACAACGCCTAATCACACCCATCGACATTTAGGTCACGTGGGGCGTGGTATTAAAACGCCGCAACCGCGCCTTTTGTGTATCAGACAGCCACTTCTACCTACCATAGAAAAAAGGAAACAAAAGATATGTTAAACACTAGTATCCGCACAGTCCACCACCTGCTGCTGGCCTATCTAAAATCAACGCCAGTACTTCTGACTTCTGCAGGGGCTGTTGTGATATAGACACGAAAGAGGACACGACCCACTTGCTCTGTTACTGTCCAATTCTCAGCGGAGCGAGTAAAATAGTTCTACGAGCATATCTCTTTGGCGGTCCAGGCGAACTGTCAAACATACCTCCGCAGAGGTAGACATATGAATCCAACAATGGGATCCATTAAGATCCAAGTGAGGCGTCGGCTTACATCACAATGCCACCCCTCTAACCAAACATCTTTAATCAACGGTCATCTAAACTCTGGTACGGATACTTTATCATTCAACTTTGCCCCACAGTTTTCTTTCAGTAAATAACCTTTACAACAAAATCGTTCATCATAATGTAAACTGCTTAAAACAGGGTGTCTTATAAAAGTATTCCAATAAAATACATTTATTTCCTCTTCAATTGGAACCAAAAGAGCAGTTTATTTCACTTTGAACCATTTACCTTGTTAATAAAATTTCCAATTCCTCAGATACAAGTATTTTTTCCTCAAAAAAAAAAATAAAAAAAGAAAGAAAAGAACTGATATGCATTTGCTTGAGTGCATGCACGGTGGGCCACCCCGAAGGTAAATGTATTCCAGTTCATGCTACCCAATGTGAACTCCTCTCTCGACTTTGGCAGATGCAGCTTCTCATAAATAAGATGCATGAATTCACTTAAATGCAGAATGATTTAGTGGATGGATGGAGAATTTTATAAGCTTGCATACGTATGTATGTATGTATATTTTTTCATATTTTTCCGACCCTTAAACTTTGAAGTAGAAATGAACTTCGGGGAGATTCCTTTCAAACATTTTGTTAGATTGCCAATGAATGGTCATCACAGAGTTTTTTTTTTTAGATGCATCTGTGCAATTCTCATAATTCAATTTACGAACACCTTAAAAATGAAAAATTGATTTCTTAATCAACTCATACCTTGTTGTATCTAAAATCTTAATTCAAAAACATCCAACAATTTTCTCCATTCAAAGACTTTTCGATAAAAACATGAATTCCTCAGATGACATTACTTTTCTAAATATCATTGACAGGAGCCAGCACCAACAAAGCCATCACATTTCAGAGCAGAACTTCTTCTGTATATAAATAGTCTTTACTCGTATTCAAAGGTGTACTCTCAAGTTGAAGAGGTACTCAACTAAATAAGCTTTCAAAAAGTTTCCATCTCTTTTTTCGAATCTCCATCGTATTCAAACGGAAATGCGCTTCCGTTGCAAACATAAAGGCATGCTGCACACAGTTCCTACCGCAAAAAATTGTGAAGGACTCAAAACAAAAATTAAATCACTTCTGTCTCCCGAAATAGGATGAGCGAAAGTGTTAGCCTCTTTATATCCTCTGCTCAGACTAAGTTTATGACATTCAGTTGTGTTGTCAAAAAGTGAGACCAGAACGAGAGATACACCGAGTCCTGCAGTATATTTATCATCAAGACTTACAGAAAATAAAATAAGAAAATTTTTCGCACTCGAAAGTTTTTAAAGTTTTTTCGGTCGAGTTTAATGCGACGATAACCCGTTGCTCGTTTTTCGCCATACATATATCTAAAAGAAGTTAAAGTACAAAGTCGATGCAAGGACCATGGAACGAACCAACGAAGTGCATTAAAAATTTGAACTTTTGCCTTCGCTAAGTAGTGACACCTTTTCGCCGCTCGACTAGGCACCTACTTTGGGTTGTGTTTTTGTTTTGTTTGTTTGTTTGTTTGTTCGCGGGAAGTAAGCAAGGATAATACTTTAGCGTCTAAGTGCACTGACAGTACGGAGATATAGTGGATGCACATCGTACTGGATACTGAAATCACCTATACGCCAGATGTTAAATAGAATAAATATTTTGTGCAAGAACCGGTTCGTTGCGAAGTGTGCGTATGAAAAGTGTGGTGTTGGAAAAGGCGAAAGTTCGTTAGCAGTTGTTGTCCAAAAGAGGATTTATGAGGATTCACTTTATGAATTTGAAATGAAATAAAATTGCTTTTAGACTAGCATGGGCATAAGGAGTTTGTGTAAGTTAAATGATGTTAAGACTAACAAGTCTGCTTCACTGAGTAGGCGGTGGAAGGAATAAACATACATGTTAAGATTAGCTAGGAGTTATATTTCGAGTGGGAGACTATTGCTCTATTCATTTGTACGTGTTCCCCAACAACGTTTGCACGGTAAGAACCAAACACTTCTGAATGAAAAGCAAATGATTTCAGAAGTACTTAGGTGGTGTAACCAACCTAATCTTACTTGGAGGAACCCTTTTGGTTTAAGTGTGGCTCTTGAAAGGCCAGCCCAAGCCGAACAATCAACGAATATCATCATAAACGAAAGGTGTTTAGGTTATCGAGATTTAAAAAGTGTTAGACTTCTTCAGGAACAGGAGAGTGATCGGAATTCCTTCAGATTCCAGCGTCATCGGCGTTAGCAGCAGCTCTCATAGTTTGTTTGGTTTGGTCAAGAAAACAGAACGGCAAATCCTTGGTGAGTAAACGGTATGTCTGCTAAGGACAGGCTGTTGTTAGTCACAGTCGCCTATTCGTACCAAATGTTCTACTTTTCCAAGTTGATGAATCGGGTACCTTAAAAAGGTAAGGTAAATAAAAGACTCTTGACCAAACAATACATAACTGACTGTGTGAGCACTCCTCCAGCCAAACTTACCTAATGTCTTATCTTTGAAACTTATTGATTGTCATCGCAACGGTGGAACTGTAATCTCTTGAGAGAGGGATGTCAAAGGGTGTTAAGAGTAGGTACACGTGGTATAAACACAGACTCGCCTCGAATACACATCACTCCTAGGATTGATTCGCATATTTTTGGTGAGTTTTCGTTGGGATGCCGATGGCCAAAGATACAAGTTTTTAAAACATGCCTTTACCTCATTTGTCGTCTTCCTTTGAGCACTATTGGTAATGTTTGACAAAAATCGATTGTCACTTTACAATACTTTATTGTCGTCCCTTGATGTTTGCAGTTTTTCTCCGAAGATTCAATTGAACTTGAAGTCTAAACTGATGTCGGGATTACTCCTAATTTTTACAAAGATCCAAGGAGGATCTTTTCAGCGCCACCGGGTGCATAAAGAAACTTCCTGCTGTCCGATTCTTACACCTTAAATTTTTTTTTGTTTTTGAAATATGCCTGTGTCGTCCCCACATTTTGACGTTTCAGAATTCGTTGAGTCAGTCAGTCACCACCTGGAGAAGATGATTAAACCTGAGTCTGTACGCTAGTCCAACGCACTAAAGACTTGAACCACAACGATCACCGTCAAGCTTCCTTTTTTTAAGACAGTGTTCTTACAAAGCTTATGTAATATTCAAGATGCTTTTCACTTCTTGTTCTAACGTGAGAAAAAAATATTTCCTAAATCAATGAACATTAACTCTTTCCTTCCCTTTCCGATGTTGTCCTCTGAAAATGAAACAATAATTGCTCCACAATTATCTTATACATAAACATTCTAAAAATATTGAAACAACTTTAACCGCCGAAGCGCTGCGCTGCCCTACTGCATTAGTTCCGGGACAATTTTGTTTGACCCGACACTGCATTAGAGGGTCTAACTTTTCCCTTTATTCGCATTGAAACTTTGATTTTATTTTACAATTTTATGTAAACTTTTTTTTTTATTCGTCGGCTATAAGAGTAAATGCACACAACAGTAAAATATGTATAACATATTTAATTTTTGTGATTGCTTTGTTGTTTGCTTGGAGTTTATGTATGTTGTTGTTTACCTTTTGTTGTGTTGGTTTGGATTTAAGTGCAATTTTGCATTGTCTGACTGGTTGTTGGTTTATATTTTTGCTATTTGCATTGAATTAAAAGTTTTGTTTAATATTAACAACAAAATTAAATAGGTTATAGGGAAATGTGATTGGTTTTGGTATGTTGGTCGGTTGCTCTCTTTTGCTGTAATTGGGGTGTATTTTTTGGAATTATCACAAACGAAATTAATTATTATTGGTTTGAACTAAGTAGAATAAAGGGTATCGGTCGTGGTTTATTTAGAATATAAGCTGATTTTCCGACAATAAAAGTTATACTCTTAAAATTATGTTATTGGTTTGGTTCTATTTGTTTTGATAATTGTTTTAAATACAGTTATAGAGTTGCGGTTTAAAATATAAATAACAATAGAAAGTGAGTGAAGGAGAAGTATTGACATTTTATAATAAAGAGGGGTACTCTTCTGAGTAGCTAGGCTGTGCTTAGAAGAACCAATGAGACTCTGTATAGACCCATTATCATCCCATTCCTAGTAAGGATATGGTGCAAAAACAAGGGTTTTATCAAAGCTAGATAAGAGTGCCCTTCGAATCTTCTTCGTACAGCCGATGGTCCTATTTGTGTTAACCGTTCATGGAGGAGGAGATTCAATCAGTAATTGTAGCCATGGGACAATGTATTACTTTTCGCTTCGGTCATTCCTGGCTTGTTTGAACTTTTTTTTTCTTTTTTCAAATGGGTTGGCTCTACAAGACTGAAAGCTTTCATCTTCCTTTCTGATAGCCTTTTGCAGCTCAAGTCAAGCCAAGCTTTCTTTTTGGTTTGAAGATCTTCATTCGGTTAGAATTGGAGGTGCTCATACCAAGGAGGAAGGTGTCAGATATCATAACAGCGGCGGCATCGAGGAAGCATAGCAATCAGTTAAAACTCGTAAAGCAGCTGTGCAGGCTATCCCCGTTGGCTTTCTCGGAAAGCCAAGCTTTTCTGTGTGAGCTCGTTCTTTACCTGTGTGGTCGGAGTCTGCCTGGGTGCTGTGTCTTGGCGGTATGATTTGCTTGTTAGCTAAGTTGTTTACCCCGACCAAGCTTGAACTGATCATACCTATTAACAAAAGCATGGTTATAGGAAGCCCAGTTATTCATAGCTTTCTAGGATAACAATTTACTTTTTGTCATTCACCATGGTCTCCTGTTCCAAACAGGATGTCAGTTTCAAAGAATAGTCTATTTAACTTCTTAATCACAATTAGGATGTGGCTTCTTGCATCCGTGTCTGTCAATTACCTCAAATACTTCCGAGTACTCTTTTTGATAAGCCTCATATACGTAATTACTTGTCAGGCAAATACATACCATGAACAATTTTCTTCGAATTTCGATATTGTGTTGCTATAATGATACATACGGATGTGTTCGCTCTCTTAACTCAACAAGTAAACATCTTAATGAATCAGTCAATATTTGAATTGAGCTCATTAAATAAGCATTACATTTTACTTCGGAGCGGGAATCGTACACCACCCCAAGAATTGTCCTTCGCCTTTCGTGCTTCCCCCACGACTAATTAAAAAATTCTAAAAAAAAAAAATCTTAAGCAAACCAAAAGATGCACCGAAAAACTACGTCGTACATGAGAAGGCGAAGACTTTTCAAAACATTTCCACTGAAGCATCGTTAAAGTTTCAAAACCACAGCCACATACCAGCGAGGGAAAGTGAAATTCTTAAGCATCTCAGGATCTTTGATGGCGTTATTGCACTCAACTAAAAGGCGACGCTATTGACGCTTTGTTTTGGGGTTCTCCGCTAATTGGAAGCCAGTTCTATTTTGAAAACGTGACTTTGAAAATATGGAAACCTCAATAGTTTGACTATTCAACTTGACTTCGACTAGCTTAGAGTCGATTGTGCATTATGCATACGTCTCGAGACGTTTTCATCTGTATTAAAATTTATACTGCATGGTTCCTGAATTAATTGCAAAATTAATTATCCTTTCGCCTTATTGACCTTTAGCCGTAGTTGTAAGCGATGCTAATGATGATGACGATGAAGGACACACCAAGTCCACAAGCCAGAGGAAGTTTACTCGGAATTCGAAATTTGTAAGCGTAGGTGACGGCGACGGCGACGGTGTAGTGCGGATGGTGTGGTGTAGTGATGATATGTGGGATATGTTAACAAGAGGATTGCGTAAGCAAAGGCATTTATCAGTTGACTTGGAAAACTAATTAATTACCCACTTCAGTTGTTGTGTCATGGGTCATATGCGTGTGTACATTTGGGACGTGTTGACTTGAGCCAGGACTCTCGTTTTGGGTGTGTTAGGGGGTAAAGGACTACTTGTGAGTGGCCGTCTATTGAGTGACGTCGAATCTTTGTGTGCGCGATATATGTACAGTTGCTTTGTGAATTCCATTATTATGTCACTCGGGGCGGATGTAATAGGATGATTGTTTGAGTTTTCAACTCGCTGAGCAGTTTATTGCTACCTAATGAATAAAAATTATTTAATTTCAATCAAAGGTGCATTGAATGTGTTTGAGAGTTTCCATGTAATGATTAAATCGCTGATTTTGATTTGCAAGTAGTTGGTCAGAGGTTGAAAATATTTAACTACTTGTGCTGTCACATAAAGTTTGCTTATTGTCGGTTAGTTCTTGTGGTTTTCAAGAATTTAATTTGGCTTATCGGCGAACAAATAAAGCAATAACCGATTGACAAAGTGTGCTTGGGAACTCTCGTCCACCCTCTTACGTTTGGTTGTGTTGAGGCTCCTCTCGTTTAGCGGTTAAATTGTCCTGGGATAGTGTTCACGCAAAATGCTTTTCTTTCTTTCACATTTTAAGGGTTTAGAGACGATTTTTAAACCCATAAAACATAAATTGAGTTAAAGTGAATTTAAAAAATTGTTGCAGCCTACTAGTTACTTATTAATATTCTCAACTCACGCACATAAAATGCACTTAAAATTGCACTTTCCCCTCGAATGCAGTTCAGAGTTCCATTAGAACACCTCATGCGTAACATGAACGAATACCAATTTACATGACTAACCAATGTGCGTTACATTGCACGCACATAATTGTACTCATCAAACTCAAACAATCGATTTAAAATTAAATAAATTAAATGAATGATATGTATCTACAAAAGAAAAAAAAAATAAAAATTAAAACAGTACAACGTATGCAGACGTGTAATTTCCCCACCCTAAGAATGTACCTACATACATTGGGGTCAAAAAGTTGTACAACAGTGTGGATAAAATGTCAATCTCTTCGTTAAGTAGTGTCAATCTTCCCTACTGTAAAGATGGATCAAGATATTCATTTAGAAATCTTAATGTAATGTAGTATATACCTGAAATAAACTTTTTAGAGTTGAAACTGCCTGAGATGCTCCCACAAAACGGATTGTGTCGTTCTGCGGGCTTCTTATGCTGTAAAGGCCAATTTCAATTTCTGTTTCTGAGGAACTTCTCATTGCCCCCATCTTATGAAGTGCTGCCAGTTTTAATCTAATGATTGCGGTTATAATTTTTCCCGGAAGTCTGTTTTGCACACATAAAAAGGATTCGTTTCTTAGAACTTCCTGGAACCAAGCAATTTTGCCTCATTTAAGAAATTCATTGAGTTCCCTCATCACTACCTACAGGCAGTAAGAAACTAGAGATCTTGTTTTTCCAGGTGAAATCAAAAAGTCATTTCTTCGCGGAAGACTGTTTTGATTTACACACGATGAAAGCTCGTCCAAAGCGAATAAGGAGCAGAAAATTTGGTCGAAAACAGTTAAAACTTGTTGTATTCGCAGACCACGATTTTCATGCCTTTTGGGGACTCTATTTGAGAGAAGTACGTTTGTTAAGGTATTCGTGTAGTGACTCTTTTTCTCACCTACTCGGGTCCAAAAACTCATTTGATGATTCTGGAATCAAACATAGATATCCAGTTGGTTGCTTACAAGGCTCCTTTTTCATCACAACGGCCACCATGATGTATGTATGTATACTTTGAACAACGATCATAACATCAGTAAGCATTTTGTTACCTGGAAGGGGAAGCATATTAAGAACATTTACTTCTCAGGATTAAGGTACCCCCTTACTTTTTGTCTTCACTATACTCACATATCAGTTGCTATTGCTGCTGCTGTCAATGAGTGCATTTGTGGTCGAGATTGAAATTTAAATAAAATTCCGCCCTTCAAATGGAAATACTTATACAATAGAATCATTCGAAATTGTTGAATTAAAAAAAAAATTAAAAAATTAAAAAAAAAAATGTACCATTCGAAAATCGTGATTTTAATAAAGACATTTAATTGAATTTCATCTGATGTACATTGTGGGTTTGCGGTCAACACAGAGTGCCCAACAATTTGTGGGGCTGAATCATCGGTTTCCGCTCGCCCACTTCCGATGATTTTAGCATTCATATTCGGCCATTATGCAGGGACGACGGCGAACACAAAAGCGGAGGCGAAAGTCGACAGCAGTGTTTTTTTTCTGCCAACTGCTGTCGGGCACAAAAGAGCACTATCATGACGATAATGAAACACTGCAGTGTTACGCTTCCACTGTAGAAGTCTTCAATTCAATAATATGAAATGAATAATTCCGATGGAGCGTATAACAAGGCGGCAAAGCCATTCGGCGACAGACGACCTCCGGGACCTATTCCATCAGACGTGCTGGGGTACATGGTGGTGAGTGAATGTACGAATTCCGGTGTAGAGAGGAAATTCCTTGCACAGTGATCCCTTTCATTTGTCATTTTAATTCAATTTGGCCATTCATTCATTTATCTGGATTCCTCCGCAACGCCGACGATGAGAATTGGCACGACCTGATGAAATTGTCACCGACAACAAGAGAGCGCCGAATTGGTTTAGGTTGAACTAATGTCGTAGCAAAGCCATTGTTTCCGACAAGCGGTGACTGGAATTGTGTTCTTTGACGTTAGACAGACGGGTAACACCACCGGAGAAGTTGGATGAAATCGTATCCTTATAATGAACTAATTAAAATGGAACAATGAAATAACTGGTGGTTGAGGGGGGGGGGGCAGGCGCATTGATTAAATTATGTGTGATGCTATTGTCCGGAAAATGGTAAAGTATTTAAATATGAAGCTACATATATATCGTAGCTGCATTTCACGTGTAGCGGTTATAATTTAGACCGTTGGTTTGAAGTATGCTTGTTTGATGTCTGCCAAGAATCCATTTAACAAGGTTTCCCCACTTTGACTAATTACTTAAAGGAGGTTCAATTTTTAAAATGATTGTTCTTTGTCTAATGGACATTCCATTGAAATAATCAAGTTTGGAATGCCTTCACATTTGAAAATCATTTAACATTAGATAAAATCATAAATTATTAGAATATACGTACATATGTACATAAAAACACCAAAGCAAGCACGGTCTTTTTCAGTTTAGATCGCTTTGTCAAGTAGTAGTTCTCAGAGATTCTCACCTTGTTTTAGCAACTCAATTCATGCTTTAAAAAGTTAAGCATGGGCTAAAGTATACATTGTCTTTCAAAATAAATAGGAGCCAAAAACGTTAGTCAGTCAAATAGGTACTTCAGTGCAGTCATGTAAATGTAAACCATAAAAAGATAGTTATTGCTTCCCTTGCTTTGACTTGATTTTTGAATTCTTTACACAGATTTCCCCAAGCTTGGAGTAGCTCAAATTCTTCAACATTTTAATTGCAATAAATTTGTAGGTTAAGTACGAAGTTCACCTCTTTTTAAAGTGAAAAAGTTATTCTTCTATCCGCGTTGGTGGAACTTCACTCGCGTCTGGAGCATTTATTAAAAAAAAAATCAAAATAAAACGCCATAAAACCTCCCATCCAACCAATCTGTTAACGTTAACTCTTAATCTCCACACAAATTAAGGACTTCGACTAAAAGAAGAAGAAAATAAGAAGAACAAATTTCTTGGGCTACAGACTAATCTCCTTCTATCATCGGCATACTGCTTATTTATTTAAAAAACTTTAAGATACTACATAGTTCCATGACTTATGACTTTATTGACATAGAAATGTTTTTTAAATTATTTTTATCTCCAAAGCAGGTCAGCGAGGTCTTAAATCCGCAAAGGATTTAAAGTAAACAACATTGCTTAGCCTTCTTGGAGCTAAAAAAAAAAAACTTGAAGTTGCCTCTGTGGCCCAGATAAGGTGCTATTTTCATCTCAGAAGTATTTTCACTGCTGTTAATTTTATCTAGGAAATTCATATTTGCACATTCTTTCGAAGAGCCAAGCAGTTCGCAAAGCCCTAGCCTCTTACACTATTAGGTAAACTCTGGTTTTGAACCTTTTCAATATTTTCGAAGACCAATGACAAATGACAAGTTTTTATTGTCTCCAGGTCATTAACGTTTTGAAAGTAAAAAAAGGCAGTCTTCTTCCAAAGAGAAGAAGCGCTGGTCGCTCATTGATTACCCTCCATCCCTTCTGTGGCGTTCAGGCGAACAACAATTAGGAACCGGGAAGACTACAGTTTTCCCGGAATATAAGTCAATACCATGAGCAAAAGACAAGCGAAGAACTTCATCAACTCAGCTCAAAGAAAAGTTTAAAAGATGAACGAAAATATGCTCATTAAAGCAGGACAGAGTGATAGAGGAAAGGGAATCAAAACCAACTTGGCTTAAAAAACTGAAGCCAGAGTGTTAAAGACAGAGCTGGCTTATTGGTTGATTCCCATGTCCACCCCATACTATTGCGCCAAAAAACAAATAAAAATAATTTTTGTTTTTTGAGAGCATTTACCTTGCACCCTTACCCAGGTCACCATGTTTACACGTTTTACAAAACTTACAAGGTTCTTGATAAATTCAGTTGCTGTTATACCTTCATTGTCATCCTGCATAATACTACCTTCATTTCCGTAGTTTTTCAATTCGAAAAAAAAAAAAAAACAAATCAGCAGTCAAAAGCGCAACGCAAAACCGCGACTCTTCTTTCCACATCCCCACAATACCAACAAAATAAGAAAAATACGCGAACTTACATTGTTTGCGAAATGTTTCCATTAAAATTCCGGATAAAAGGAGATTTACATTCGAAATGTTACACTATGCAATGAGGATCCACCGACCCAGGGCAAGGAGGAAGCCAGCGGTTCAGTACCGACCTTTCTAAATGAACAATAGAAACACCAACCAGCGTGTAATGCAATGCCGCCCCTCAATCCGGTGTAATTCAGCGGTTTGCTTTTTATAATGATATTTATCAGATTACAATTACATATCCTTTTGCATATCCTCTTTGCCCCTCTTTTGAGAGTTATATATCTTTCTTTTTTCGCCGAAAACTGATTTTTAATTCTTCTTCTTCTCTGGTGGTTTGTAGATTTTTCGTGTGTAAAATACTCGTACATCGTGGAAGGTAAGAACGAAGACCAACCAAATATACACAAACACCCGGATGTAGTGTATAACAATGAACACCGAATGGTGTATACGGAATACTCTTGAAAAATCTTCAAAAGAAAACCAGAAGAATGAGTGGTGCACGACTGGTCTCACATAGACCTACTGGCAAAACTGGCTGGAGGAGTTCTCTTTAAAAATATAACCAACCACCAAATGAACAGCGAAGGCGACGACGAACTGGGCTAGAGGCAAATAGTGGTAGCCGAAATGAGACGGTAGCCGGAATAAATTTAAATAAATGCCGGTCTAGGGATTTTTATCCATTTGCCGCATAACAAATAGTTTTCGGTTCGGTTTCAACCCCATTCGAGGATGTGTGGTTCGGTCCCGTGTGCTATTTGTGGTGCCGTTGGCACTTCGTGCATAGTTGGTATGTTCTACTGTTGGCCCTTTTGCAGTCCGTTTTCGTAGACCCGGTATTCAGCTGATGCTGGTGCTTCGTGCGAGGCCACTAATGCTGATGGCTTGGCCTTACAGTGTCTCACTTAGACCACTATATGCAAAAAGACGACCCCTCTGATAGTATTATGTGCCAAGGTGGCGAGGGGATTGTTTAATATCACATGAGAGTGTGATACTTCCTTTCGCTGCACCACAGAGGGAAGTATAAAACGTGAAATTACTTTCCTTCTCTAATGCATTTTCACTAGGAGCACTGCTATGGATGTTAGAACTGAAAGGACAACGAAGAGTATGAGTATGTGTGTGTATGCACGAGTTAAGTACAGCCTTTGGTGTTGCATTTCACCAACGAAACTGACAATTATGGATTTTTTCTCCTAAATGACGATTTGAAATTGTCTGAGTTGTGCAAACGCATGTTTTGAAATGATCATGTACATTTATAGGTCTATCAATCTCTAAAACTAATCAGCAGAGAGTACGCGAATTCGTTTCAAAAACAAGCCAAATATCACCGTGTATCTCTTAACAAATCGCCGACCTTAAAAAAGTAATAAGCAAAGATTTACCTGTTCAAGACTATTATTCGCACAAACAGTTTCTTGTTCCTATTTGGTCAAGAATTATTCTCTTCTAATAGAGCTTACCCACTTCATCACAAAGAATATATCCTTGCAGCTCTCCTAAATTTTGGAGGAGCTTTTAACAAAGTGGGACATCACTCGCAAACTGGGTGGGACGTACATTTAAATTAAGACCCAACAGCGGAAAACTGGGCGGTACAACTCAAGAGCGTATCACCCACCACTTCTTTATCTTATTCGCAAACGGTATTTGAATAAAACTAACTTGTAGAGGACCAATAGTGGTAGCCCATGCTTAAACAGAAAAATTCCTATCTATTACTTCGGCACTACTACTATCAGCTTTAAACTCATTTAACAACAGGGCGCGAAGATATGATGTCGAACCGTCAACCCCTACAAAACGGAACTATTGCACTTCTGTTCCTCAAGAAATGGGTGATACCATAGTTTGAGCCCCCGATACTAAATGAAACACAGCTGCTGCTGTATACTTCTTCTGCAACTGCCAAAACCACAGCAGAATCAGGAAGACAGCCATAGGCGCATCCTTCTTTAAAGACCCGAACGAGCCGTGCTACCAAAGGCCATTCTAAAATTCGTCTTGGATTCGGGGTGGTTTAGTGCGGCGGGCAAACGATAAGCATAAACTCATTACTTTTCTTTACTTCCATCCAAATCGTCGAACATAATGGATCCATGAAGATTCAAGTAACTCGGCATCTTACCTAACGACGTTTTATGCATAGGCAACAGCGCTAGAATGCTTTCAAAAAAGGACGCCATCTCCTCCTATCTGACGTGCAAAAAACCTGCAAAAAAAAGAAAGCTGGTTCAATCGTCTTCACCAGAAAACATCGAAGCGTTCATACAGGAACCCATAAGAGGGTCGGTCCAGAATCTTTAAAACTGTGTGAATCTTTTTAAACTTGAACCTTTCACCAACACTAAAGAAGACATTACCAGAGAAGAGCAGAGCACCACAGGGCAAATTTAAGATAAGCTTAGATAATTTCAAGTAACTTCAACCAAAAGAAGTCCAAGACTATGAGAAATATCTTAGTTCTACTATTTCCTTGCTAAATTTTTCATTTTCAAACTCGTATGCATCTGCTTTCTATGTATGTTATGAACACATGTACTTAAATACATATATAGTTCAATTCCGTTTCACAACCTCAAAACTTTCATTTCCTTTCAATTTGTTAATGATTTGGCAATCATTCTACTCAAACTCTCTTTACCTGTTTTCAACTTAACTGCAGCAACTTTCAGAACTCAAGAAGTAATCCTTTGACGTTGTTTTATTATTTACTACTTTTCAAGTAGCAACTTCAAAAGAAAAAGCAAAGACCGACGCCTACATAGTTGTACGTTACTTTCAAGCAATCACTTTCCAACACCCCCATTCCAAAAGAATCTCCCAGTTTCAGAGCAAAAAAAAATCAATCTATTAACAAACACAGGAACAAGCTGTGTTCGCCACATCAATTGCCAATCATTTCCTACCATTGACACCTACCTTATCGCCTTCGGTCCATAAACGTTCCGATAGAACTCTCTACAACTTAGCTCTCGCCACAAACAACCAGCCATTAGTTTCGAAACAATAGAAAAGCACCCGAGAAAAACAAAGACCGAAGAAAAACATGTTTTGTCATTAAGCCATGCAAAAGGATATATTGTTTGTTCCACCTCCTTGCACTCTGACACCCTCACAGGAGCACCACACCTACATCTCAACAGCCTAGTCTACACTTAAATCTAAAGCCAGTAGACTAGTAAACATCTACGCTTGTGACTTGCTCATTCTGTGTTCATACATTCTGTGTATGAGAAACCATTTCAGGAAAAGAAAATCGTTGCACCGGAGCAGATGGTTTGGAAATGCTGTGCTGCAATGTGTGTGCAATGAGCTAAGGAAACAAGGTAAGCAACAGAGGGAAAAAAATCAACGTACAAAGGATCAAGAGTAAAAGACCAATACAAGCCATTCTGCACCCATCATCACCATTCAACAAAGTCAATCTGACAGAAGGTAAGATAGTTGAAGAAGAAGGAAAAAAAAAAAACGTATGGCTGCTGTGAAGGGACCAAGGATGTACCGAAGAAGAATCAAATCGAAAAAAAAGAGAGCACACCCAAGAAAATACAAACATCAAGTGGAATGAAAGTATTTTCCACTTGAAAGCGTGAACATTTTCCATTCACCCCCCGTCAACGACTGACTGACCAGCGAAACAGTCTGTCCGCCCACATCCATATCCTACACAGGACACAGGACAACAGCTGTGTGTAGCTGCCGATGGTAGTGATGACGATAACAACAAAGATGAAGCTAACGATGGTGATGTTGAACGATATCACAGAACAAGGCAAACAACTTGCCCTTTTTCTATTCCATTCACCTGCAACGCTCTACTTTGGTTCGATAATATCCTTGTTATTGTTCCTGTCTCTGGGCCGCTATTAGTCCTGCCGTTCAGTGTGTGAAAGGTTAAAGAACCTCTAGCCCGAGTGCAGGTAAATAGATGAGCCAAAGGCTACAAATGAACGACGACCACCACAACGCTGACTGCGACGAAGGTACACTGGCAACGTCCATGTGATGCGTGCATGCATGTCCTTCAAGCCACAATGATCAACATCGTATCTATGGCTGTAGATTATTTGTTATGTGGTTGTGTTGGCATCAGTTGGCCAGTTAAATTGAAAGAGGTGTTAGAAAATGGACGGGGTAAAAACTTCCCTATAATGATGGGGGTGTGCAAACACGTTCAGTTTCAAAGTGTGTGTGTATGTGAAAGAAAGAAAAACTAGGGAAACACCAGCACCAGCAGGAATGGGTATGCAAAAAGCTGGTGGTAGAAGCATTTCCGATCATTATACAACCAAACGGAAACAACCACCAATTGAAGAGTTTCCGGTCTACAAAATGCTGCATACGGTGTTTTTGCCCCCAAGGGAGAGACGGACATGTGTTCCGTAGAAATTCCCTTTGTCAGTAATAGGGGTCGGATAAAGATCAAAGGGTCTTCGGCCGTACAATGGATGGGTATTGTAAATGCCACGATTCACATTCGAACAAAAAAATTGAAAAGCAAAAGGAAGAAGAAGAAAGGGTTCTTACAGAGGCGACTGGATTCAAGGCAATAAATGCGTAAAATGCCTCCAGTTGTGAGGTACTGGAACGGGGATCAATGGAATAAAAGACTCGGAAGCACCTTGAAGTATGCAAACACAAAGCGAATTGAATAAGTGGTGAGAAGTTATTCTCTTCTTTATTCAGGCGTGAGGTGTGAGAATAAATGGCAGTTCTACTAAGTTTTCAAAATGTAAGGAAATATGGTCAACAAGAGTTCTATTTAAGACTTGGAGGGAGGATTGAGCCCTGTGGGATACCAACATCTAAGATCGATGAGCATTGGGTATCGATCGACTACTAAAAAGCTCACAATCTTTTTTGAGAAGATGATACTGACACGGTAAGCTTGAAACTAGCTAATAAAGCAGCTCTGCCACATTCTATTGAAACCTAATTTATGAGGATCTACGAATGCGCTTTCTGACACGTACCTACAACTCAATGGAATGCTTTTACTGTGGAGAATGCTATCGTGAGCAGAAACAAATGCTGTCCTTGTATGGTAGGTAGGTAGAAGTGGCTGAAACTGGTAAGCCTGCCAGAGACACAAGTAGCGCGGATGCGCTGTTTTGATACCACAACTCACGTGACCTGGGTGTTGATGGGCGTAGCTAAGAGTATAGTTTTTCAGATCCATCCTGCGGAGTTGAGAAAATTGAAAATGTTGCGGAAGTTGATGTTAGAAATCTCAGATAGTTCCTTGAAGAAGGGTTTTCCGAGAGTGCTCTGCCAAGTGCCGGGCAGTCACAGAGAAAGTGGAATAACGTTTCCTTTTCTTGTGAATTGTCGCAACTACGGCAATGGGGGTTGAACGGTATGCCTAACTTGGCAGCGTGCGGACCGATTGGCCAGTGGCCCGTGCTAATTGCCGAGATTCTAGCTGTCTCGATGCAGTTTCTATTGATTAGGTCATTCGTTCTGTTTTTATCGTAGGTAGGCCAAATCTGTCTAGATATGGCACAAGTTGCAAGACTCTTCCACCTAGAGTTGGCAATAGAGAGAAAGTGTTGGAAAACTTTGCCCTTGATGAGACCCATTGGGGAGCAGACTGACTCCGCGAGAGAGACATCCAGGGTAGAACCGCATCTGGCTAACGCTAACGTCCTTGTATATTATAATGGCAAAATCGGAGCCCTAAATGA
This sequence comes from Criorhina ranunculi, assembly GCA_951813785.1. Lineage (NCBI taxonomy): Eukaryota > Metazoa > Arthropoda > Insecta > Diptera > Syrphidae > Criorhina > Criorhina ranunculi. Next base: position 18,323,400 of record OX638381.1, read on the forward strand.
CCTTTAGACTTATCTATCTTGCGGCAGACAAAAGGTGGCAGGTTTTTGCATTGAGTTCCCATATCTCAAAATGAATAAGGTTAAGTGGAAATCGCCTGATCAACTTATCGCCAGCCGACGGACGTTGTACGGATATCCCGAAGTACATTAACATCTGTCGGAAACCCCTGGTTTGACTTCGACTACAAAAGGAAAACGTTTCCAAATAACGTTGAAGAAAAGTATTAAAACTGCTTGTCCGCTCTAAAAAAAGAAAAAAAAGGGACGAAAGGAAAGTTTAAAAAACAGGAACATCAGCAACTTAGGTTTCAGAAGATACAGCATTGTCGCAGCGGGACAGAGGGTCTGAATTGGTATGTTATACTTATAATAGAGCAAGGTATGCAATCTATGATTTTGTGACACAAACTGGAGCCTTCAAATACAAAGACGGCAACACTGCAGTGTAAATGCAGTCGCAAATCTATTTCTGTGGACTGTCACGGACTGTAAGAAAGTCTTATAGTCTTAACTGAAATCTATGTATAGTAAAGCTAATGTTAAACAAAGTTGCAGAAGACCATAAACACCAACTAGTCAACCCCAAAGCTTACTCCATCATGGCTATTTTAATATTCTCTACTAATTGAAGCCTTTTTTGTCGTCTAATATTTTATTACTACTAACAGCTGTCGATATTCCTTCTCCTGCCTGGTCAATATGCCAGTCTAGCTTTCATATTGTCATAAAACTTTGGATGAGTTCACATTCATGTACATTCTCCATCTTTATTGCCTAGCTTGGCAGGAAAATGCACTCCCTTTTGTGTACTCCGACAAGTAAGTTGCATTCAGAATATACAGACACATGCATCGGACTGCGCCAATACACAACATTTAGACTGCATTATGTTGAACTGAAAATTTACAAGACTTCTTCGTTCATGGGTATAAATATCTTCCCTTGGGATGGTACCCTTTATGCTGCCATAAAGAACAACAGGTTTTCGCAAAAATGACCTCAGCAAGAAGTATCAACCCCGAAAAATATTGTTCTCGAGGAAAAACATCACCATACGGTGCCGTTACACGTAAAAGCCGAAGTCGTTACCAGGAACTCCATCCAGAGGAATGCATAAAATATTGTCTATAAGTTCAATTAACAGCAGGCTATCTGTTCTGGAGAAGAAAGATGACCATCCCTTGTGGATTGGAAAAGGTTGCTTAGTTTCCCACACACACATACAGGAGCAGACCATGCTACAAAGATGGACAGAGTACGATTTGTGAGAAACATTTGCAGTATAAAACAGTCTGAGTCCGGATGGTACTTCTTGTTGTACTGTCATTGCAAAGAGATACAAGTATTTTGCCCTTCGGAAGGCATGCAACTGTGTTGGAGATACCAACGTAGGTGATATCATTAGCCAATATGGCATTCAGACAAAACGGACCGGAAAGAGTTGTAACAAATAGGGTGTTGGCCTGCCACAAGTTAAAACCATTAAATCTGTGGGCCTACCACAATATGTTATTAGAATGTTGTTCATTCCCTCGTTCCAGGCGAAACGATGCCAAAATGCTACCCTTACCTGGTATAGCACTCTCAGACCATGGTTACATCAACTCATTCGTCCTCATGAACACCTCGTTTAGCTTTATCAAGTTGTCGCGTTCAAATGTTGCGGTATTGTGAAACGGTTATGTATGAAATCAGTGGAGCTCCTCTCGATGAGTGTTTGTATGTTCTTGATCGGAAACCAATTCTCCATGGTAAAACTGTAATGGGAAGTAGATTCCCGGCATATAGTGTGACCGACAAGGAAGAAGACTTGTTGATTTTTATAATGAACATAAGGATGCATGTTTTTAAATTCTAGGAAGAACCGGGATGCTTGAAGAGGCTTGATTGCTTTTATTTGATCAGCCATAGCTGTTTACCTTAGAATAATTAAACTTTCTGTGCTCTCGTGGAAATCCTGCTCATCTAGATGTATCTGTATTGTTTAAGGAATACGCGGTAACAAAGTGCCTATTAGATTTATATATCACATACGAATCTGATAAACCATCTTGTGTAGCGACTTGTTTTACCCACAATAACTGTTCCACTACAACACCCCATATGAACTTTAGTATAGCCAGTGGTAGTGGGTGTTTTGTTATTGTCTATAAGTTGTTGTCCACTCGACCCATCCCTTGCCACAATTGCGGTTGCCTAGAGTGAAACCAACTGCTGCAACACAAAAGCATGTAAATTTCTGGACACGAGAGCCAGCTATAAGGCATCCCATTTGGCTTCGTTTCAATGTTCAGTTATTGATTTCAATTAACAAGCTGTGTGCAGTGTAGGTTATAATTATTATTGTAATCTCTGTATTTCTATTTTCATCAATTTCGTCCTGTACACCATAAAAAAGGTTGCATGGGTATAGCTGGCATCCTGGGGGAATTTCAACGAAGGACTTTCTCAACGGTTGAAGTTGCCAGCGTGGTGACAATAATGATGGAAATGATTCAAGTGGCTATTTGGTTATACCGGAGGATGCTCATGGTGTGCAGGGCTAATTTGCTATTTGCCGTATTGGTTTGTTGTGAAATTTTCCGGAATGAAAGCAGATTGGGCGGTCATTAGTTGTTGATCATAAAGGTGGACACTATTACAGCAGTAGAGTGATGGGAGATATTTTTAAATTTGACATTAATTTGACAGAAAAAAAAGTATATTTCTAGGATAAGATGGAAGTTGTTCAAAAATAATAGATGTGCATTTTTAGGCGCTGTAGACAAATTCGAGACTCGATTTCAGTTAACTAGAGGAAGGAATATGCAAAGGGTCTTTCATTAAGCGCTTCCTATCTTTAAATTTAAATTAAACAAAGTGTGTGTGAGATATCATCGAAATTATGTATGGAATAGAACATCGTTCAAATGTCCGCCGCAGCTTCTCTGGGTGGCGCGCATCCGAAATATCCAATTTTCCATGACTCTGGCGCATAAATCAGGCTGAATTTGATCGATGGCATGGGTTATGTTGGCTTTGTGGGCCGCTGTAGTTTGTGGCTTATTCGCATAGACCTGCGACTTAAGAAAACCCCACAACAAAAAGTTTAACGGGGTCAAATCGCATGATCTCGGTGGCCAGTTCATATCACCTCCACGTGAGATGACCATGCCCTTGAATCGCTCGTGCAGAATTTCCAATGTGGCGTAAGTTGTGTGGCACGTAGCGCCGTCCTGTTGAAACCACATGTCGTTGGTGCCCATATCATCCAATTCAGGCCAAAAGAAGTTGGTAATCATCGACCTTTAGGCCAGGTCAACGTCGTTCTCAAAGAAATATGGACCGATGACGCCGCCAGCCCAAAATCCACACCAAACAGTGACTTTTTCGGACTTGGACGCTCTTGGATCTCATGTGGATTGGTATCGTCCCGAATTCGACAATTTTGTCTGTTGACGTACTCATTCATCCAGAAATGGGCCTCATCGCTGGAGATGATTTTTCGATGAAAATTAGGGTCAGTTTCGAACTGCTCCAGAGGCCATTCAGCGAACACACGTCGTTGTCTGCTGAATAAAGTGGAAGATGACCTGGAAAAAAGGAAAGCTTGCCCGGCAAATGGAGACTCAGTATTGTGTGAGTGCCTAAAGGCTTTCCTTAACAACCTGGTTGGCCATTAGACGGCAAGAAGAGGAGTAAATATAACCCCGATCTGTAGCGCCATTATCAATAAGTTAGTTAGTATCATTACGTGTGTTACGCACACATCTGTTTTTCTACATAAAATATACATAAAACTGTATTTTTACTAAAAAGTGTCTTCGGCTGACTTAATTCTTTTTTTTTTTCAACTCTATCACTTTGGTTGTTCACAGACTATTGTTCCCTTCGATTGCTACAATTGAATGGTCAGATGGCACAGGCACACAAGTATCTACTCATACATCATTCATACAAACGTCCGTGTGATTCCCAGACCTTTCACAAAACACAACTCAATCTACCATTCAATGCAGGATCCTGACTTAGAAAAAAAAAAAAAACCAAAGGGAAACTATACGCTGTTTGAGAACAAAATATATGATTGTGAGCCAATCCTAGTCCTGTGGATCCTTTGTTTTCAAAACACAATAAAAAGTGATAAGCATCAAGCAGTTCGATTTCTCCACACACCCTCAACACTGCCTTCCACCTTTCAAACAAAGCGCTGAGAACGCAATTCTTATTTTTTTATTTTTATTTTTTTTTGTCCTTTTTTCATCGTCCCCTACTCTGACTACTCATCACAAGTCCTTGGGAGTATGAATTCGTTTTCATTCGATTCGAAAGAGAACAATTGGAACTGTTAGCCATTCGTTCGCCCCAAATGAGAATTGTTACCGTACACCAAAGGAAATTGGAGCAAAAGGACAGCGTTCGGGAAAAAAGGATTTCATGTCTCCACGTGGTCGCAGTGGTGATGGTCTTCAGTACTTGGAACAAACGCGACCAATTGTCCTGTGCAGACCAATAAATGGCAAATATTGACTCCCGGTCGGATGGGAACCGGAGCCATTGATTCCGTTTTTTTTTCAGCCTTACATATGTACATATATCCACGTCTCTAAGTGTGTGGTTCGACTGAAACCGCCGTACCGCTATGGTACATACATACATATATGGCCGTGTGCCATAAGCATCGTCATGGCAGAACCATGAAGAAGAGATATTGCTACGAATTATTTTCTGGCAATAAATTCACCGATAGGAATGCAATTACGTTCTCTGCCACCAAATGAGAGGCGGGAACTTCGTTGTTGCCGATGATGGCAATGATGACGATGATGGTATTGGTATTGGTTTCAGTTTGTGATGGTCTTTGGAACTGCTTTGCAAAGAGATGCTGAATCGCGATAACCTCCAGGATCGGTAGAAATTTACACACTGTAGAGCGCTGTAATTGCGATTTCCCCGGCCATCAACTATTCAAACGAATTCGCGTTAGAAGCTCAATTAACTGCGATATGGCAGAACTGTGAGTCGGATGACAAAGGAAGTACTTTTTAGAACAGCTTACACTATCCTCAAAGCCGATTTTAATTAGGAACCTAAGATTTGTCAATATTGAGATTCTGTGGACATCGATCCGTCAGTCCAGCAGATACAGGTCTTATTGTGCTTGATTAAAACTTTATTGAAGCACCCGAATATGTCCTTTGCCAGACGATGGACTCTGTGGAAGTATGTGATTATGGTCGAATGCTTTATGGTCATATCCTAAGGGAAATCAAGCAACTTGTGGATAGAAATTGCAAGACCTCCTTTCAATTTTATTGAAGCAGGCAAGCTTGTGTAGATGTGTTCTACTCTAATTAGTTCTTGCTGCTTTGGCTGTCACCTATATTATTATCGTTCTGTGTGTGATAGTGGTGTACACATTGCTCTCTGATATGCAAACAGCATCTTCAATGATAACAAACTCAGAGTGTGTACCTCAATCAATCTTATATTACTTTGGCAATCGTTTGCATGTGTAAACACACATACAAGCCTGCTCGACAAAAGTACTTTTGCAACGAAGTTAATTTAATGAAAAACTAACTCGATGAGGACCTCTTTAAGATGCTCCATTGAATTGAAATCCTTTGAGCGTTTAAGCTTAAAATTGAAGTATATTAGGTACTTGAATTGCGGAGAAATAAAGTAGGAAATTTCTTGCAAGGACTCGTTTTACGCCAGGGTACACAGTTCAACAGGATGGCAGTTTATTAAAACCATTTGCCTTCAGTAAGGTATGAAAGGGGAATATGTAGGTATTCTTGTAAAGAAAAAGTATAAATAAGGGGAAATGTGTAGAAGATTAAAGTATCCGTGAAAGAAAGGTCCAGTCATGGAAAGAATATTGGAAACAAATTGATTTAACCTTTTATTTTGTTTGTAAGAACGTTTGCATGCGTATCCTGTGAGAATGAGACCTAAAAAGAATTTTGTTTGGTAAAGTCAAATAGTTAAGTCAGTGGTGTCGTGATATATATGTATTTTAAGGGGCCTAGGTAGGCATTTGTTGTATTCACCATCGTCTAAATGTATTTTCATAGAACTTATAGAATATCACTGCTGAAAACTTAAGGAGACTGACTGTTATTCTTCTATACTAACATAAGTAATATGCATACAGAACGTTATATGCTTTGGTTTGCCAGTGAATTTCTTGAGAAAGACAAAGGGAACAACGATGAGAAATCATGTCAAGGAAGATTATTAGATGACCCTTGTCCGTGTTGCAGGCTTTCGAATGAATTGTTTCGAACAAGAAGGCTTTTCCGACGGGGAAAAAGTCGGGGAAAATAGTGTACCATAGAACGCTTGTACCTTGGAACGACAGTTATTTTTCATGCTTTGAATTCATTTAAGTAATTAAGTCCCGCTACATATGCCCTTTTATTCTTCAGGTTTAAGTGTTAGATCAATGTTTGTCTCTGTAGTCACATTAAAGAAATTGCATGAAGGCAATGCGATGCGAATAGCGATGTCTATTCCCTAAAAGGTTCTTTCAACAAGATCGTTAGAAGTAATTTCGAGTTTAAGCAGCTTAACAATATGCTTGTAAATTTATAGCACTTTTTCATAGCCAAAGAGACAGTTTTAAAGCATTGTAATACCTTGAATACCTTGTTTAGAGCATTAATTAATGAACACTAGTTAAATTGTCGTATTTTAAAAGCCTTTTTAACTATAACTATCTAAGTCTTCGTCTAGAGGCTATTTGTCCAATTTAGACATAAGCAAATCTAACAAAATATATGGGAAAGCTTTGGAAAATAACATTGAGTCTATAATGTGTTTGTATGTTCAGAAGTAAGTCTTCAAAACGGACTACGGGATGTTTCGCATTTGTGCAGATTAAATCTATCGCTGGACGCTATCTACAGAGATTAGAAAACCAGAGATTAAAAAGCTCCTTTTGTATGCCTTTGCAAGATGTCACGTTCTTTTAGTGTGTTCCATAAATCCTTTTTTTTTCCGCGCCATAAGCATATAAAACAAATATTTTGACTAATGTGTACCAAGTCAACTGTAAGTTTGCAGATGTTCGTGCTTTAATTCGCATTCCACACTTTCCCATCCTCAATTAATCAATGCAAAAACAAAGTGCTGACAATACGTTTTGTCCCTTAAAAAAAAAAAAAACAAACACAGATTTGCTGGTTCAACTTATTTAATGCATTACCCACCCTCAATTCGGATAATCGGCACGTGCTCATGTATTGAAAGCATAAGCACTAACTGATTCAATTTATACACCGTTCTGGCACAATCCAATCACACGACGGGTACTCAGTGCTCCCCCACGCGACTACCAATCTCCACCAGTGTTCTCGTTCAGCTTAACCGGAATCAAACCGGCAAAATAATAAACAAAATAAAACTCGAGTAACAGGGGAAAACAAAGAAATCATCCTCTCTTCCGGAAAAAAGCACACACAATGAAACATCAGTGGGTGGGCATGGGCACACCAGCTATACAAATGGGGATGCTCGTCAAGTGCCCGAACGGCAAAACGCAAGACCAAGGGTGGTGACTCCAGCAATCGAAACCGAAAATTCCAGGATATCATTAGCGAGGATTATATGTCGATAAGCGACTTTTTAGATACCTACTCATTGCGTTATACGATGTGCGAGAGTTGATTTGGTATTTGTTGGGTGATGTTGCTACGATTTGCTTCTGATCCCCTACGGCACAATAATGGGGGGAGAGGCATGGGAGACTGTTTACTTCTCGTTGAATCCTCAAAAAGGTAGAAACGGACAAGAAACAAAAAAAAAAAAAGATGCTTGTTTATATGTATGTAAAGGAAAAAGGATGTTGAATCGGAATCAATTCTATTTGCTTGACTTGAGTAAAGGTTTTCTTCTACTGGTTAGACCCTTTCTCATATAGGGTATAACAAGTTTGATGCATCATTCGAAGCATAGAATAAAAGAAAATGTTTACTCCCTGGTACGTATTTCCTTTAAATGGATTACAGTCTAGACTGTTAAGGATGCTAAATATGGTCTTTTGAGAGCAAGAATGCCTCTGGTTTTCCTTTCATTATATTTTGACCATGGATTGAAAAGGACATGCTTCACATCGCTTCATTGCCTAAGCTCAATTTTAGTAAGTTTATGGAAGTCAGAACTGAATGATCGACTATACTCTTACTAAAGGACTCTATTAACATATGCAAAAGCGAGAGATGTTTTATTTTGAGTTAAAGACTTTGAGTTGGTGCTTGAGCTGGTGTCAACACTAGCATTTTCTTCAAAGATATCTAGCATTTGGTAGCCCAAAATATTATTTTTTCTATTAGCCAGTGCCGGACACTCACACAGTTTATCTCTTCTTCGATTTCCTAAAAGACCCATCTTCCTCAGATGGTACTTGAAGTTTCCATGTCCAATGGACAACACTTTTATCTATTTGAGAATTCTTAGCGTCATTCTAAGAACTTCTCCCTCGGTGCACCATCTGTAAATCATGAAGGCGATCAGCTTTCAGGTTGAGTCCATCTCATATGTTGGTCATCTCCTCGACAGTGTTTTGCAGCCAGTACTTGTTATTTTGCCGATATAAGCGGCATTTGTTGAAAGGAAGTCAAGAACCCTCCACAATGGTGCTCAAAAGACGAGGCTTCAGTCTCCCCTGGGTGGTCCTGGTCATTCCCCGCAGCATGCGCTAAAGTTTTGGCTTTGGCATGGTTCGTTTCTTCAAACGCATTCGTTTTTTTTTCGCAGTTCGATGCCGTTTTCGCATCTACTTCCTCGGTCCTGTTTGCATCTCGTCTTTAACAGCTTAAAGCAGCTCTAATTTGGTCCAACATGTGTCTTTTTCTGTTTTCTACGGGAACACTCGATAGGGTATTATACAACTCGTGAAACATTAACTCTATTTTACCCCTTTGTTTCTTTCTTTTACGGTTCGATTGAGTTCCCTGCTTGAAAGGGTTTCCCTATTTACGGGGATGTATGTGGGGCTGTATTCATTCAGTCAAAAGGATATATTCTGTTATTTACAAATAATTTCGCAAATCCGCTTCATATCGGATTATTATTTATATTTGGAATTCCTTTCGATGCCGCCTTCAGCCCTTGTGTTACGTCCCTTCGCCGTTTCGTTGGAGAATTTTAGATTGTCTCTGCCTAACGAGCCGGTCGTTGACAGTTTTGCGTCGTTAATCCAAATGCTTTCGTATTAAATAAAAAAAAAAAAAAAAAATTCGATAGTATGTTGCTGGACCCCACCTACGCCTGGTATGCCTACCCTTTCGAGCTTTGGCCAATATTGACTTTGAACGCATGCTTAAGATTTCTCAGAAGGAAAAAACAGTTACTTTCGGTTTTTTTTTTCTTTTTTCTCGTATAAAACAAATGGACGCATCGGCAGAGCTAAGCAGGAGGCTAAGGAAATCTGTGACCTACACGATGGCTTTTCGGATCATAGAGTATTAGGTACTCGGATACCGATAATGGAAATCCTTTTCTCTTTACTTGTGGGGCGGGAGGAAATTCACAATCACTGGAAAAGTGGTTTGACTCAGTACTTTAGCCTTTCCGGAGTAACCTTGGTACGTACTTCACTTAGCCACTGATGTAGTTGATTGGAAGAAATGGCTTAAGTAAAGATGTAAGTCGTTTGCATTGTTTGATGACAAAGCAGGGGCTTAGGGGACCAATTGAAGCACACGAGGTGTGTTTGTTTTCTTGTTTTCTGTTCGTGGATGAAGGATTATTTGCACCCCATTGTGTGCGGGTGACGTTGTCGGTGGTCGACGGGTGGTTAAGTGTGTATATTTTCTTTTTTGTCCCTAAGTTATTGTATTGAACTAATAAGCATATTTTAGAGGAAGTAATTGGCTGTGACCTTTTGAAGGGTGATTTGCTGGAAATGTGTTTTAGTTTTAGATGGTGATTGCAGAGGAATGGATTTCATGCGTGGATTATTAAAGTGTCCTTGCTTGAATTATTTATGAAGGTTTAGGGAGGAAAAGCGAAGGTATTAAAGATTATTGAAATGGCTTTTCGATAAGCCATTGGATTATTTAGTCTGAATCTAGAACCTTGAAGCGAAGTCCTTCAGATTGGTCAGCTTATAGTTTCTGTCGAAGACAATTGAAAGGATTGTAATGAAATATTGAGAGTACCGACAATACTGAAAATGCGATCTCACATATGGAGGGACAATTTCTTCTGAAGTTATAATCGTTGCTGAGGACGCTGAAGATACCTTTGGCTGGATATGTTTTCATAGAAGAAAAATTACTCTAAGACTCGGACTTCGGATTTCGGACTTAAACAGGTGATACAAGTGAAAAATGTAAAAGTATGTGTTCACGATCATATGTGTTGGGTAAATGATGCCTTTGGCCGCTGTTCTATCTTGGCGTGATCCTTAATCTGTGTTTAAAAAGATCCAGGACCCTAAAAGATTCTATAGTTGGCATTGGGATATCCAGATCATTAAAAATGTACAAAACGACATTAAATGGATAGCCTGGTCTATTACTTCACTTGTCTTGGGTCTAATTCGGTTATCTCTAGTCACTAGCCGGCACATTTGTGTATACTCCCCTTGTAACACTTGTACATTCTAAGTTTTGCAACCGAAATTAAGCGTCATCACCCTGTTCTTATTGTTTTGTCTCAGTACTTTTTGTTATCATGTCTAAGAGTTATTATGAACAACCTTCGCATCCATGAAGCTCACATTTGCCTGCTAGCTTTATTATTTCCAACGTGACCTTGGTCGTCTTTTCTTCTTGAACTTGAGAGAATTATTGAAGCCTAATGCTAGGTCTGCTTTTCTAATTTAAGTTCAACATCCGGAAACATATAGAAGAACTTTCTGGCCCGGTAAAATCTTTTACAACACCGAAAATGTAACTGTCTAGAGCGATATTTGGTCCTAAGCTATGGATAGATTTTTGTTTGTCTGTTGACAGCATGTACTTAGTTTTATCGTCGTTTACCTCAACACGTATTATTTTTACTTAAATTTTAATCGCCGTGAAAACATCTACAGCGGCTTACTAAAAAGTAATGACAATGCCAGTATTGTCTACCTAATTCAGCAGCTGGACTTACTGGTCAAACATAGTGGCTTTTTTCAGCTGTTTAGGCAAGTGGAAATCTTCCACGACACTGGAAATCCGTATTCATCAGCAGAAATGAGACTTCTACTGGTGATTCAAGTGTTCTATGGCACATGGCTCGCCTGAATAGCCTCACCATATACAAGTTTATTACAGAGCTCTTGTATCTTTGTTCATCAATCGTTAGAGTGATATGTTTTCTTAGTACAACCTGCCCTACATCTGGCACCTGCTTTGTGTTTCGGTAATTTATGAAGTTGTGCGGCAGACTCTGAAATGAAAGTTGCCTCAGAGCTTGGATCTGAATTCCTTCATCGTTGGCAGCTCCAATAACTGTTGAGTCAAACTCGGCAGTGTCTGTGTTACAAGATATGTGGATAATAATGGAATTCCATTGATCGATTGGAAAACCAAGGTTATCTTAAGAATGAATGCTCTCCAATGAAATGTCCAGCAGAGATTTGAGCCCACCCGCTAGCTCTCTAGCCAAGGTGGATTGGTTGAAAAGCAGCTTTAGTTGGGAGTTCGCAAAAACTCATTTGTTGTCAAACCTTGTCTTCAAAAGATCCCACGCCTTCATGTTATTCCCCGTATCCCAGGTTAGTTTCCCGAATTTGCTCAGTGGTTGAAATTAATTCTTCCCTCATACCTTCCTTTCCCAGTCTACCAGTTTACCAGTAGTAACGCCGAGATGTTGCTTAATTGTCGTCGAGCGTGGTGGATAACATAATTTCTTGTACGACAGGACTCGTCAGTTTTTTTGAAGTTCACGAAATCATTTTTGATTTGAGTCGGAACCTCCTTTCGTAGCTCAACGAACATGATGTGGATACACATGTAGGTTAAACATTAAATGTACCTACTCACTGCTCACATTGGAGGGCATCCATTTATTTGGCATTAAGCTGTTCTTTCGAATATGTGTGCCCGTGACATCGATGCACCTCTTCTTCAATGTTGTGTAATGGAATAGAAACTACCTCTCGGGCCATTCAATTCAAGTTGTCTTAGAAGATTCCAGGTCTGCAATTTCCCATAACACATTCTAGATGGAACATAAAATATTGCGCTTAGAGTTTAACGGGGCAGGAAGAGTATAGAAACCATGACTCACTGAAACATCGAAAAAATATTTTCTGTCTCCCACTGTTATATCGATGCACAAACATTGCTTTCCGCTCCTTAAACATGTCACCCGAAACACGCGTCACCAGGGTTGTCTTTCACACGTGAATCTTCCTACTCTGATCCATTATTGTCCAAGGGACAAGTAGCAGAAGGAGTAACATCCGTGAAATAATTGCTCAACGTAGGGTTCCACAAAAATAATCTGATAGCTGGAGAAAAGGTTTGCAGCAGCTATTTTTTATTCTTACCGCAAAATAGTCCTTAGTCCAGTGCATGACAATGAAGTGCATAGCAGACTTCTAAAAAATATAAGGACGATATTAAATTCATGAAAATCCTCTGTTAGTTAAGAGTCCGACTTCGGATCGATCCACCAACTTAGTCAGTTGGACCAACCAAAAATGTATTTCATTGAAACACATTGAAACTGACATATTAGTACATACTATATATGTTTGTGTATTCCTATGGTATTTTTGTAACAGTTTCCTTTTATTGTTCGAGAAGATATCAAAAGCAGTATCCTAGGGATATAGCTTTGACAAAAGTATACTCAAAAAAAAAAAAAAATATCTCCACAGCAACAGGTTTCCAAATGAAAAAGAAAAAAAAATATCTCCTGCATATTAAATTAATCGCTGGTATATCTGTTGAGTTGGTTACAAGCAAGAGAGAGTTAAAAAGAGGTATAATGATGCCATAAATGCAAACAGTTTTTAAGCCTTAATATTTAAAGAGCCTCAGGCCGAGCAGAAATTCCATGGCCACATTGTTTTCGAGAACGATTGACTTCCTTAAGTGTCGCCATTAAAATTCAATGCTTCCCTAGATGGTGTATCTATGTATACAGTTTGGATTTTTTTTTTTTTTTATAATTTTACCTTGACCTTTGTAGATACTTTTTGTTTCTATAGCTGGAAGATGATTTCTTGCTAATGAACCGTCTAACACATTCGACAGTCAGCCGTGGCCTGTTTGAGTCTTGGCCGGATTTTGATAAGGCCTACCTCAACAAATTTTATAAAGAGCGAAAACTCAATGCAAGGACTCTCTTCGAGGAATCTCTTATACTAGAAATTTGTTGGAAATCTCATTGGAATTTAGCTGAATGGAAATTCTAAAGAGACATTTTCCAGACAAACTCTCTTAAGGATCTCTTATACTAGCCAATGCGCATCTATTAGATGCATTGGAAAGCAGTTGTCCATGTACCGCCAGAAATCGCTTAAATGATTTTTTGGGGTCCAAGCATGGTCACTCGAAAATTCCACGTTTCTGTAATCAAGTGGTCATGTCCTTTGATAGGTACTTTGATTACCAAATGCAAGGGATGCTCCCCCTCAAAATTTGTCTTTTGCGGAACAATAATATAAGACAATTCTCCATAGCCACCAGGAATATGCGTGTGTTGGGTAATTTTTTCCACAAACCTGCAAAATTTAAGGGTTGGTAAAAGAAGTTTAAATCGATTCTCCAGAAGAAGGACGAAGAGTAAATGGGGGATTTTTCTGTTCACAGTGTGCTTAAGTGTGCTGCGGTAATTCTGGAAACCTGTTCAATTGAGTTGTTAACAATTTGTGCAGAATGCGAAAAGTCTGTGTATGAGGAGTGGAGGTAATCAAGTATGCGTAATGAGTTTTTAAGAAATACATGTACATACACATACGTATCATTTTATTAGGGGTGGAATGAATTTGGGAAACTTCATCAACTCGTGCAAGATTGTTGTGAAATAGGTGAAGAGTGCAAGAAATTCCCACGAATTTCGTTTGTTCCATATCGAGACTTGAATTAAAAATTAAGACTCCTTGAAACTGTTTTCAGGCGAACTTTTGTAATAGAATACTTAACTGAGAAAATAATTTATAAACTTTGCTTATTCAGTTGTCAATGGTTTTATCGATGAAAGGTCACAGTGAAAATGGGGAGGTAATATAACAAGATCTACATTACTTGGTGGATATTAATAGATTCTGTTCAACAACGGCCTATGATCTTTAAGACTTTTTTTTAATTTTTGTTGGAACTTCTGCTGAGTAGGATTATCTAACTATATTTTGGTGAAGACTGTGACCTTAGTGGATATTATTAATAATGACTTATCAACTCATTTACGTGTATTCCCATATGTACTTCCAAATATGTAATTATTTTTAGAAACCTTAAAGCTCATAGGAATTCTTGAGACGTTCCATTATTTATGCGTGGTCTAAGTCGAAATTGATGTTGTAAGGAGCCATATCTGACGGAAAGATATTTCTTGATATTAGCGATATTTGTCGTTGCTTTTTTATTCTGGGGACTCCAGTTCGAAACTTTTTAGTCAGAGCGTCATTCAGGTAATGAGTGTTTGAAATGCTTCTTTCTCTGCCAACTTCTGTTTAAGCCATCAGGAGAGGAGGCAGCGTCTGATTCAAGTGGCTCAATGTGGTCACCAACTCAACCGCCTGAAGTTTCGTAAATGTTAGTTGTCGTAAAGCTATGTAACTGTATGAAATATGGAATAAAATTTCGATGTACATATATATCAAAATATCTACCTGCATCGATGTATTCTATTTCGCTCTGTTAGGTACTGTAATTTCTTTGTTTATCATTCAAGAAGTCTAAGTTCTTTTGGGGCCATAAGCGTGGCAAGTAGTCATCACTTTGCTCAAAAGCCTACCTTGCATTAAATTTCAATTTTATTTTGTAAGTTTCATTCAGGAGTCAATCTCTTGGGAGATTATTCATGACCAACATTCGGTTGTCTACATATCTACGTTTATGTGCCTTCCAGACTGCACTCATTTTAATAATTGAAATGAAATCGGATGAAGCTGTCAAGAAATAGCTTGGGATTCCCAGAATCGACAGACAGATGAATCTCATATTTCTTGACATTTGACTTTAAAAACCCGGAATAAGGTCAGCGTGAGTCAATTTCCAAAATTGCTCCTGATGCCAATAAATTACTTTGCTTCTCAAAATCTCATTTCCGAATGCTCAGAGTGTAGTTATTTTAAAGACCCGGTTATCCATTGTGAAGAAATATTAATTGCTTTCCCTTCAGATTTTATTTTTCCTTCACACCTTCCTATCCTTCTTTTTAGATGCACATCCACTCGAGGATATCAAAATATTTTCTTCCAGTATCGTGTGCGGTAAATCCATCGTCGGGTTTTCAGTTTTCAGTTTTTTTTTGAAAAGCTGCATCAGCACTTGCTGTTGCTCCTGCTGCGGCTATCATCACACAGAACACGATTCTCGGAAGCAAGGTAAATTCTATTAGGGCATCAATACCCGGATCTCGTGTTCAATGACTCACATAAAAGTGAACCGTTCCCCTTACGCCTTTTTTCCCATAAGCATGAAGCTGCTTGCAAATGCAAAAAAAAAAACTCCACGAAGATGACGATGGAATAAGAACAAAATACCGCTATTTCAATGCACGTTATTATAATGCCGCTACCTTCTTCGTTTTCCATATAACGAAAACATTTACGAAATTGAAACGAAGCAATAAAGAAAAGCCGTACAGCGGAAGAGGAGTAGAAAAAGGAAGATACAACAATAACCATGTCTGTAGATAGAAAAAAAGCACATAACAACCGAACGGGAGGAGGAAAACATCTGCTGGATGAGGTTTTTTCTTATTATACACTGGATCAGTCTTTTTTTGCTTCCGCTTATACTCGTACTGTATTCTACCCACATCCATGGATGCAATCGGCTGCCGAACGCGCGTCAGTTGAGGTAAAATTTTGTTTGTAAAAATTATCCTGTAACCTTATATGGATGTGTATCGTTGGGTTGGAGTGTAGTAGCACAGGGCAGTTATTTTCCTCGTCGTTCACGTCGAACGATAACATGCTATGGGGCTTGTGAGTCTTTTAAAAATGAACGTACATTAATGCGAAGGGATTGGCGCAAATCTCGGCAATTGAAAGAGGAAAATCCTTGCAACACGCGATGCAATATTTAATTTTCATCCGGGTTATGTCGATTGAGTGAGTAATTTGTAATTAATACTAAAGTGATTTGATGGGTCAATTATTTAAAGTAGTTCTGTGTCAGCTCATGCATTTAGAAAAAATGTAGAGGAGTTTTTTTTTAGGACGCAAAAGGACTTATTTTTTGAAACAGGAAAAGACATTATTATCATTAGTTGAAATAACAATGGCTCAGAGGATGTCTTGAGATTTAGACGCGTGTTGCAAACGTCCAGTGATAATCCGCATCAAAGTCGAATTGCAAAAAGATGAAATAGCCATAATGCACTTTTACGAAATCCTACCCAAGGATATACAAGACGTACGAAATATGATGCCAAAAATATATGATGCAAGGTATGTACATATTTTGGGATTTTAATACTAAGGTCGCGATGGCACAACCAGAAAAGGACTAAGGCTAATCAAAAAATGATCGTAGCCAGCACACGATTCCAATTATTTAATATTTACAAGAGGATCATGTGAACACCAGTCACGTTTTCGGCAGGTAAATATCCGTGTTCTGGATGTGTAAATATATCAATTCTTACGTTTGTTCAAATTTATGCATTACCTCCTCACAATTTCGAAAATTTTATAAAGTCTGTTCGAAGAATGGGTTAAGTTAAGTCCCATTTCATGATTTCTTGTTTAAAAAAAAAAAAAATTTTAGAAGTTTACCAGGAGAAATCGTTAAATTTGATGCTGTTCGACGTCACTTTGTTGTACAAAATCCACGAAAGGACTTATTGAACAACAAACCTGTATAGTGTCGGTAGCCCAATTAACAAGGAATGAAAGAAAATTACAAAAAAAGTTCGATAAAGTTAAATGCAGTAGATACCGATTTTCCTTGCAATTAACTTATGTTCTGAAGAAAAAATACAGAAACGTTGCGCCTTTCTGCTGGCCTTGACATCTCACGCGACAATTAAAATTGTATAACACCAAAGAAAATCTCCATAAATTATCTTATCAAATTTATGTATTCACCGCCATTATATTTAACAAACACCTACCTCCCCGCACATTGTCCATATTTATGACACAAAAATTATGGCTTCCGTGAAAAATTACATCTGCTGTACTTGCAAATAAGCACGGAAACGGAGGGGACAAAGAAAAATAAAAAGCAGGAAAATACTCGACAGGGTAAAAACAAACAATTAGCATTCATAATTAAATACATAAATACTATGGTTTAATTGCACCTACAACATCAATTCAAAGTACAATAATTCTCGGGGTTCTGTGAAATTTCGGATGACCATATGGTATGTGCGTCAGGCGCTACCGAACCCGTACTGCTTTTATTGTTTAATAAACTGCAACAAAATAAATCACAGTCGTAATGGTCATGACTCCATTAATGCGTTTGCATTACACTCCCCCGCCTGGATAATTGATGACTTAATGGAAAAATTAAAACTATCACTAGGACACGATGATGGTACGAAAATGTTGGGCAAATCCACCCACGCCCATGCTGTGTATTGTTGAATCTTATTTGGCATCGAACAATGTCCTGTCAAAAAAAAAAAGACTGAAAAATACTGCAAGAATCCAACAAAGGACGAAAAAAAAGCAGTGGAAACTAAATACATAAATAAAAGCGAAATAACAAATTGGAGCGCCGGTAAATTATGAATTCCTGTCGGTAATTATGAAGTTCTACCGCCAGCACAGTCTGCTACACAGTTGCAGCATGGCAGTATTCATATGTTGCCCGTAGGACATGGATGAGATTATTTATTTATATCAAGCAAAACACAGAGCTACAGCTCAGACTCAGAAAGTAATGGATGGCTGGCTGAATGGGAAGTGACTTTGCTTCCTTCAACGAAGTAATAATCACCGAACAATGGATCATATACATTCATAAACACACACACATACATACATACACGTACATACGGGATTGGAAAATCTGAAAATATCTGGCGGCAAGAGTATGATAATGGGCCTGGAAGGAGATGAAAAATGAATGAATGCCAAGACAGAATGGAGAGTACTTAACAAAGGTTCTTTATTATCCTTGACATCTTCCCGACTAGTGCATGGTTACTCTTACTGAGCTGTGGTGTAGTACCATGAGTATCGTGTATGTATTAAAATTGTTGCGACAATGTCCCCGTGGGTTGTAAAGTTTCAACTCGTCTGAAATTCAAATTAATATACTAAAGGTTGCCGAAGACTAAAATGTATTTAAATTTTTGAGATGTAATATGAAAAGTCTTTGATGGTGGTTTTGGTTGAAATTCGTCAGTCACATGTCAAACTGACTCAGTTCCAAAATTTCTTGATTTTTATGCACTTCATAGCTCGGCCGATAATTCCCTTCTTGCGAACGTCAAAATGGCTTTATGGACCCTTTATTATTATATAGTAGCATTGTTTGCAATACTTTCTTAGGTAGGGAAAGGTTTTTGTGGAACTCTTAGTTTTTATATCCTATCTCCATTTGCAATATCGGTCATTTATTGAGTCATCGGGGATAAGCTCAAAGATTGTATTCTTCTCTGCTTTACGATCTATAATCCTCATATAAAGCTACATATGTGTAAATATGTATAGTACCTAGTTTGAGTCATGGTGTCCTTACATGAGTAGATTTCAAAACACTGCATCAGTAAGAACACGCAATAATTCATTATTGTTTTTTGCAAGAAATTCTCAAGACTCGTGAGCCCCGTGAGTCTTTGAAGATTTGCCAGTCACTCCCAATTCCCATCCCACTGACAGCACCAATAATAGATCGATGGCCAGAAAACAGCACTCCTTTTAAATTACTAACCATTCCCTTCAAATTTGTTTTCTCCTATTTAAAGGATATATCCCTATCAATCGTCCCTCTCACTTAACTCAGTCGAGCAGGCAGGCAACCACTTGAACGTTTCATTCTCTTAATAAAGACCCAAGCAACATAAGCAGCATATAGCGCCGTTAGAGTGCAAATCATGGCAATTACTTGAAGGCATACTAATGACCATAATAATACTTTGATGTTGATGGATTATCCTTTCGCATCCGTTCTTCGAGAACAACATTGAACAACAACAACAATAACAACACCGATACCGAGCCATGCCGGTCAATATAAATCTATGAGGACCTGACAGTATAACTTGATTGATGACAATGATGACTTCCCCTAGGGATTGAGTGGTATCGGTGCGGCGACCTGTCTTATACCATTTATCCAGACACATACACATACTCGTACATCGATATCCTTTTACTTTTATTACAGAATCTGTTTCTTTTTAGTGTTTTTTCTTTGGAAGCTTAAAGGTAAATTTAGCTTTAAGTTATGATTAATGTAGGTAAACTCGAAACAAACTTTAACAAACGCAACGACAAAAACCTTATGCACTGCAGAAGCACCCTTTTTCCGGTCCTCTAACCTACGAGGTGGCCATAGATTTATCTTCATTTCATCGCAACCATTACCACCAGGTCACCTGCTAATTACGGTCATTCTAGCCCCTAGGTCATTCAAAAAAAAAATTGTTTTCTGCACAATTTTCTACAGCCAAAGGTGGGGTGCGACCAATGCAAATGTGTGGAAAAAGGATACGATGCCATGCTAATTATGAAACACTGCTGGCCCAGAAAGCGAAAGAGTCTGCTGATGCTATGATCAGCATTCGAGTGCAATTAACTTTTGATAAGAAATTCAGGAAGAGACATTGGACATTAGAAATGCTTACTGCACAAGTTCATTATTGGATTCAAAAGAGATTAGTACTGGTCGACATAAGATTGCTGGTCGATAAGCAATTTGCGTGAATGATGGGTAAAAAGTTCGATTTTTAACTCCCTATGGAGAGTAATTAAAACTGTGGTTTCGAAAATGAGCATGTATCTGGCTAGAGAAAATAGAGATAAAATTTAACTGAATCTTGGTGGGTGGGTGGCCATGGTGTAGTGGTTGCATCATCGCTTGTCACGCTGAAGGTTCCAGGTTCGAATCCCGATGTCAAAAAAAAAAAAAGTCAATCAACTGCGAAAAAGCTGACGTCAACTCTACTCCATAGGCATAACAGTAGTGTGGTCATATAGCTTGAAAGTCTTGATCGTACTAATGCCATCGGGCTGTTCGAAAGAAATACTGTAAATTATAAGCAATGACAACAGTACCAATAATTCTCCTCAGTCATTCTGGACACTACCCACGGAGCAAAAAAGACACCTGAGTTTTAAAGTCACTACACCAACACTAGCGCGGTGTGAATATAATGATAAGGGTATTCATAACCCCTTTAGCGCTAGTGAATTATAACAAACAAAAAAAAAAATAAAATCTTGCATCTTAGCAGAACATTGGAACAAGTTTGATATGCTGATCTTTGGTACATGGTGGCGTTTTTGAAAACTTCAATGAATAATTAATTGTAATGAGATACTTTAAAAATGGGTGTCCTATCATACGGCCTTGCATGAAAATTAGTGCTAGAGCTTAAGGAATTTAATACAAAAGGTCAAGAACTTATTTTAATCAACACAGCATTGTTTTCCAGATTCAAGGTTTCAAGCGACCGTGATTGCTTGATCTTTAAAATGGAGGTTCGGATTCTGTGAGCGCTTGAAGCTTTTGTGAACAACCTGATAGGTCCATATCGGTGTGGTCTTATGTCAAGAAAGACTACCTCCAACAAAATAAAAACACTCCGGTATATCTTGCAGAAAATCGATATTTACCACCTCTTTATCGGTTCTAAGGCCGCTTGCAACAGCATTTATAGAGATTAGCTCTGCAGAGCAATGTCTAGTTTTGGCATCCCTGTCAATGCCCAGAATGACGATGCAGAATGTGCGCTGCTTCATCAAGGTCGGTAAAGACTCCAACTGATTTGTTCGACTATACTGATGAGCATGAGCTTTGTCAAGAATGGATGAGATGGTCTTCACACCCCAGAGGAAAACAAATACGATGCCACATGTATTGTTTCTATGGGCTCCATGAGAAAACCTACAAGCAATGCCTAAAATATGACTTTAAGATCGTCCTCTGAGATTTCAATGCTAAGATCAGTTGTTATTACATCTATGGTATGGATCATTGAAAGGAATAGCCTGACTTTAATGGATAATATCTATTTTATTAATGTTTAGTTACTTACACTGTGCCAACAAATTTCTTTCCGAAGTAAATACAATTGGACGTTGCGTTTACGTATTCATTTCAATTAAATTTTTTCGTGAGTAGATGCTTACATAGTAAGAATACACTTTTTCTGTGATTAATTAACAGTTACTAAGGTTAATATGTACATATGTATGCGTACGCCCTCCAATATTTAACTTTAATTCTCCCTTCGTCGTTACATTTCCTTTCCTTTAATTGCATTCTAAGGCACATAGGTCTTTGAAAGATATTTTAGCAACCCTTTCAATTAAAGTTTTGATTGGTTAATTAAGCAGGACTAATTAACTCATGTGTTTGTTAGTCAGGAGTTATATACAAAAAAGGCACACAAGTCTTTAAGGACAGCTCCTGTTGAATCCAATCAGTCTATCATAGAACTTGCACTTAGTCGTACAACGTACAAAAGATGAAGTCCTTATCGAGAAATGTACAAACGGAAGTTGTTTTTTGGCTTAGAGAAGGGAAATCAACTCGCTTCATAGCCCAAAAATACGGTGTAAGTCAGACGTCTGTTAGCAGAATAAGAAGAAAATTTTGTTATGGGATGGATAAGTGTTTAGGTGGACGACCTAAAATTCTTTCGCATCAAGACGAGCGTTCTCTAGTTCGTTACGTAATGTCACAATGTGTTTCTTCAGCATCCGAAGCGGCAAAGCAACTGGAAAAAGCCACCGGGAAACGTATAAGTAGATGGACAGCCAGTCGAACGCTTCATAGTCTCAAACTCCAGGCGGTGGAGAGAAAAAAGAAACCTGCCTTATCTAAGAAAAATGTAAAGGCGAGACTGGCATTTTTAAAAAAGTACGAAGATTGGACAGATGAACAGTGGAGAACAGTGATATGGTCAGATGAAACGAAAATCAACAGATATTGTACGGATGGTCGATCATGGGCCTGGAAACGGGAGGGAGAGTCATTAAAAACCAGACATGTGAAGCAAACTGTTAAGGGTGGAGGGGGCTCTATCATATTGTGGGGTTGCATGAGTGCTTATGGTGTCGGTGAACTTCATCTACTGAATGGGTCAATGGACCAACATATCTATAAGAATGTTTTGCGACGATATCTTCAGAGTACCATAGAGCAAATACCTCTGGAGTCTGAGAAAATAGTGTTTCAACATGACCGTGACCCAAAACATATGGCAAAGAAAGTCCAACTTTGGTTGAAGGAACAACCATACTCTGTGCTGGATTGGCCTGCGCAAAGCCCGGATTTAAATCCGATAGAGAATTTATGGGCCTATCTTAAATCTGCTTTGCATACGGAGTATAATTCACCAGCTTCCTCGCTAGCGGTCCTTTGGGATAGAACAAAGGAGCAATGGGAAAGAATTCCTATAAATTACTGCGAAAGGCTTGCAGAGAGTATGCCACGACGAATGAAAGCAATTCGGGATGCAAAAGGATATTGGACGAAGTATTAACTACAACCATAAATATTATAAGCTATCTTTGATTTGAATAAAGTTTTAGCCATCAGCTGTTGTTTTTTTATTTTCTACAAATGTGTGTTATGATGGATAGGGAAATTAATTTGGGTAAACTGTGGAACCGATTGCACTTCTCTATTCAGAAACAATTTGCTGATTAACATTGGGGTTACGTTGGTTGCGAGGCTTCTGAATTACATTTCATCTGCGTGCCTCCTCGATTATTAAACCTGAGTTTTCCTTGCATAAATGATGGCGTTTTATTTTCTTTTCATCTGACAAAATTTCTGCTGAGTTAAGGTTCTTACATAACATTTTCAATCTGGCCCAGATCAAAGGCTTCTCAGTTACGAGTTAAATATATCAAACAAGCGATGAATTGTAGTTCTCTTAAAGAAGTCCAATATTTTCTTTGAATTTGTGTCAAACATTCAACACTCGTGTCATAGAGTAGAACTACTAAAAATCGTTGATCTCTCGAGCATAAGTAAGATTTGTTGGTCTACATACGAGTTTAAATTTTGTTTGCTCCCAAACTGTCTTAATCAGATGACCTGAGAGTAAATAGAATTGTTCAGCCATAGGCACACACATAAGAACATAAGTGTCAGGGGTTTCACATTTCCATATTAACAGAAGGTTTGAAGATGTTTTGGTATTTTGCCTTAAACATTGCTATAAAAATACTTTCCCTTAAATACGAGGAGCAGTTTTAACCCATTAACTTGTTAAGTTGATCCCAACCTCTACTTCCATTCTACTAACATGCGTGCTTCAAAAACTTGGTATCGAAAATCCTTGAAGATGGGACATCTTGCAATGAAGAGGAAAGCATCTTCTTTCTCTTGAAGGTTATAGAGTTTAATAGAATTTTTGTAGTCAACTTTCTATACAATAAATTTGGTATGCAGATAGATAGGCACGATAGGATTCTGAAGATAAATCGCAGTGCAAAGGCTTGTGAATAATCACGCAGCAACAATTCTCACTTCTCGAAATATCCGCCCTTACACCACAAAAAAGGTTAAAATTTAAAATAAAAATCGAATTTAAGAAAACATTAAAATTACCATATTTCAGTTTACCATTATCCGCTACAAATTCGGATTTTTGAATTAGAGTCCCTTAGTCCTATCCTAAGATCAAAGGCTTTGTGTCAAACTTCTAGGTCTTCTTGAAGTACGTCAAATAGAAATTAGTAGGATGTGTTTTTAAAACTTAAACGATACATCCAGTATGGCTTGTAGCTTGAAATTTGGTGTGCAGGTATGTACATCTTACATCAAATACAATCGAATAATTATGACTTTCTTAAATTTCCACCGTTCACCCCTTTAAACGTTAAGTACGAGAAAAATGTTCTAATTTTAAAGCTGTATAGAAAAAAAAAAAAAAAAGAAATCATAAATACAAATAATTTTTAAATTATACAAAGTATAGAGTTTAGATCTGAAGGACATACATTTATGCGTCATTTCTAAAACTCATTTTTGTTAAATCCGAAATTTCAAAATGTGTCACAAATCTCATTTCTTAGCTTTATTTTAAACAAATTCAATTAAATTTATCCGAATTTGGTTTGAGATGATGTTTATTCTCGTTGTCAGTAGGTTATTAAATAAATAAATAAAATTGAATTAAATGATAGCTTGACAGATATTATACTCTACTTGACTTTGAAATAAATGAAATATGATTTGAAATACGTGGATTCCGCTTATTTGGGACACATCGGGCTAGATGGTTTAGTCCCAATTAAGCGGCTGTCCCAAAAAAGCGAAGGGATGATTAAGTAAAGAAAATGCAAAACGATTCAAATAGCTACGTATGTAAAAAAGAACGCAGTGGAATAGAAAGTAAAAAAAAACTACTGCTTATTTACATTTAGAATTCATATTTTATTGAAAAAATATAAAAAAAGGTATAAAAAAGAAATTGATTTCATATCTTATGTTCCAGATACATATTGGTAGATTGTCGCCTGGCGAATATTTTGAGTTCTTTGTGAGGTTATAAAATCATCACAAACCTCTAATGCTGATAATGGGCTGCCTTCACTGCCGTCCTGCATGAAGTATCGCCGCAATTCTTGTAAATACTTCCTCGCCTCTCGAGTGGTAACTGGAACTGGAGCAGGTTCATCAATCTCCACATCACTTCCAGGATCTTCTGCGTTATTTTTTCTTGCAATTTCCTCAATAATGTCATCCTCAACATCCTCGTATTCGCAGTGGCATTGCAGGTCGTTATCAATGGATAAGAACTGTTGATGGTTTGTAACGCGCTCTAGTGGATAGTTGCTTTCAATATTAGTTGGACCTGGTATGATTTCTTGATTTGATTTTTTGAAACCGCAGTGAGAAAAACAGTTTTGAATTGTCGAGCAGCTTATTTGTCTCCAACTATCCGCAACAAATTGTATAGCTTGTAGAACATTCACCTTTGCGCTAACTTCTCTAGCATTTGTAGATGTTATCAAGAGATTTTCTTCAATTGCTTCAAGGATGAACTGCACCAATCTTCCTCGATAAAAAGTCTTTAAGTTTTTTATGATTCCCATGTCCAGTGGTTGTATCGAAGATGTGGTATTTGGTGGAAGAAATTCTATTTTAATATTTTTTAAATTGACTGAAGGAGGATGTGCAGCTGAATTGTCAATGAGTAGCAGAATTCTCCTTGAAGTTAGTTGCAACTCCGCATCCCAATCGGAAAGCCATTTAGTAAAAATGTTGGCTGTCATCCACGCGTTCTTATTGGCGTAATATAGTACTGGTAGACTGTCCATTCTAAGACCTTTAAAGCACCTAGGTTTAACGGCTTTTCCAATAACTAAGAGCTTCCGTTTATCACTTCCCGACATATTACAGCAGCATAACACAGTGACACGATCCATTGCTTTTTTTGAACCTGTGAGTTCATGTTGTTTATAGCTTAAAGAACCATCTGGCGTGGCACGGTAAAATAGCCCCGTTTCATCGGCGTTATAAATGTCATTAGGACTCCACATCTGTAGTAGTTCCGGAAGCTTACACAATTTCCAGTGATCTGCGCTGGAAGAATCTGCACTAGCTTTCTCCCCATGTGCTTTCTTAAACTTGATCTCGTGTCTGGTTTTCCATCGCGATAGCCAACCATCCGTAGCATTGAAATTGGCATGACCCAACTTTGCCGCAAGCTCGTCTGCCTTAGCTTTCAACATTGGGCCACTAATACAAACTCCTCTTCCAGTTACAATAGAAAACCATTGGTTCAGTGCCTTATCAACATCTGGGTCCTTTCCTCCTCGTTTCCGCTTTCTTGATTTTCCTTCCCCTTTTCCCCATTCCTCACGCAGTTTAACTTCTTGGCTTTTGACCCGTGCTATTGTAGACTTAGGAACATCAGTGATCCTTTCCAGATCACGATAGGAAATGTTCGGGGCTTGGCTTTTTAATTTATCAAGCAAAGCTATTTTATCAGCTAATGTTAAATCTTTTCTGGACATTTCAACCAAATGCAACAATCTTCTGGGTCAGAAGGCACGGATACGCGACTTATTAATTTTATCTCGGCACTTTCTGAAACGAAACCAAAAGCACGCCACGTCGTATCACAACAAAACTAGAAACATCAAAGTGAATAACAAATTGAAACAACAAGAAATCGTTTTACACACACCTATGAAACTGTTTTGCAAAGGTAAAACGGAGCGCAACACCACGAGATAGTACCGTTACTTGAATAGCATTAGCTCAATTTGTTTTCTCGTCTTCATCGTCATTATTACTGCAAACGATGGTGTGGCTTTTGCTGCTGTAATTTTTTCGAGACATAGCAGACAAACAGTGTGGCGATATTTTTGTCAAAATGTGTGTAAGATGTGCGATGAATATGTCCCGAATAAACGGCAGCTGTCCACAATAAACGAACAAAATCATCTCTTTTTTGTTTCCGTTCTTGTTCATTTGTCCCAATTAAGCGGCTGTCCCAATAAAGCGATGTCCCAAATAAGCGGAATCCACCTGTTCCTATCACGATCGATAACATGGTGAATTTTCCACCAATCAATCTAACTACCTTACGTTAATTCTTTTATGGTATTTTAAATGTGCTGGAAGTTAAAAAATTCAAAAACAATTTGCAGTGTAAGCGCCTTTCTTAGCGAAAACACAATCAATTATTTACAATTCTTCCATCAGCATTTTTAATAGCTATTCGGAATAGTTGATTCCATATAAATACCACTTGATCCAAGTTATCATCCAAAGAATATAGAAATGCGTCCATCGGAAAAGTTCGCGAAGGTGATGGAAATCACATGTCTTTGTGCCGCAATCTGCGGTGCTAACGTTTTTGTTGTTAACTACAAAATAAACCGAGTTACGTTCCTTGTAGTTTTTTGCATTTCGCTTTATTTCGTACTATCGGTATACACATTTAACTTGAAATTTTCAGAAAATTTGTCTGTCGCCTTGGAATCATTCTGCGTGGTCGGAGGTGTGCTGCAGGTTAGACCGGACCTAAACTTGACACAGAAATAAAGTTTTGTTTTTAATTTAAGGGAATCACAAAACTATGCAGTTGGATATATTATTCAAAAGATTTTTACGAAGAATATATGTTTATCACAGCAATCTATGCCGAGTTTGAAGCGAAGGGTGACGACTACGTACATGTTCTGAATAAATGCATAAGAAGAATCCAATTTACGTTTCGAAGTATGGCGATAATGTACACTACAGGGACTTTAATATGGATATCGGTTCCAATTATTATTTGGGCTTTCACAGGACATCGTACTTTTGTCATTCAATTCTATTTGCCATATTTAGATGCTGATACAGATTATGGATATTTTGGTACTATAGCAATGCAGTCTATGTGCCTGATTTTTGGTGTATTTGGAAGCTTCGCTGGAGATACAACAATGATGAACTTCTTTGGTCATAGTTCACTGCTTGTTGACATTTTTGAATTAAAGGCTAAAGAGTTTAATGAATTGGCCCTTAAATTTAAAGGCAAACAAGTCGACGAAAAACTTGCAGAATTAATCAAATGGCATCAGATGTATTCAAAGTAAATATGAGAATTTCCTTTTTCTACACCTATATATTGATTGTAATACTCGTAGTTTTATCGAAAACATTGATAGAATGTATTTGTGGATAAACTTCACGCAAATCACAACATCGGGGCTGTCTATTGTCCTGACACTAGTCATAATATTTACTAGCTTTTGGCCTGGATCATATGTTTATCTTGTAGTATTGTTCCTTGTGATGTATCTATATTGTGGAATGGGGACTATTGTTGAATCAGCGGTAAGAACGTTATTATTTGCTTATTAGTTTTTAATGCAAGAATATCTAAGCTCGCGCCCCACGTCACTTCATGTAATAAAAACCAAGTTCTCAGTCACATATTTCATGGTGCAAAATGACCACGGCGCTGAGACATGGACTCAGAAGGCGAGTGACGATATCTTTGGTCGTTTCGAACAAAAAATTCTGCACACAGTATTCGGTCTCGTTGACGTTGACGGGTTTTGGAGGAACAGAACTACCAACCTAAGAATAACGCATTGCACATTTAAGAAAGCTAGGACATGTAGACCAAATACACATCAAATCTCCGACCCACGGGGTTTCCGAATCCAACACGGAAGCATACTGCAGGAGAATAAGATCTCGGTTTTAGGTGCCGCGCACAAAAAGAAGAAAACCCTTAACAACTTGGAGTGCGCGATTGGAGATGCTTGTTGAATGATGCCCAGGTTCTACCTCGGACTGTAGGTCTCTACCTAAGGTTTGACGATACCTTTTCACGATGTCGCGTAAGATATATTTATCTTTTAAAGGTTTGATGTTTGCACACAAATATACAACTCGCGTGAATGCCGGCGTCTTTATTTCATTACTTACATATTCGTTTGTAATATCAGAGTACCAACTGATCTTACACTTTTTTTTTGTATTATATTGTAATTCCGCTTAATTTTTTTCAGAATGAAAAGCTAGAGGAAAATATTTATGCGATTCATTGGTACTTATTAACGGTTTCGCAACAGAAGGCTATTCGATTTATGTTAATGAGATCACAGACCGAAAGACAGATACGTATTGGAGGCGTAGTTCCATTGTCCGTCAGTACAGGGTTGCAGGTTTGGACCAGGATCAGTTTTGACAAATTTCCTTTTAATTATCTTTTGTGTCAATTTATAGGTCACCAAAACGATTTACAGCATTTTTATGATGCTGCTTAATTTTTTTCAATAATTCATTTATTAATTTTTCTTGTTTAACGGCTTCTAAGTTCATTTTGGCTTAAACTGCAGCAAAACTTAGTACAGTAGTTCCTACCCAGCCAGAAAAAAGTGGAGCGGAAAGGAAGATTAAAAAGGACTTGAAAAAATAAAATAAAATATTACTACATTCTAATATGCAAATCTTGTTTCGACATCAAATGGATATGCTTATGTGTATTCGTATATAGAAGTGTGAAATTAAAACCGAAATATAATTTTGAAGAAGAATCACAGAGAGATGGAGCTCAACACAGCAAGCCGAAGGAGAACTTAGGTAGTGCAAATAAATGTTGATACGAAAGGCATACATATGTAACAATTTATTGAGAGAATATAAATTCAATATATCTACTATATGCACTCATGTTTTTGTATTTAAAATGGTTTATCTTCGTTAATTTACAAATCACGAAAAAGTCTTGTCATGAATACTTCTCTTTACATCCTATCACCTTAATCCATTACCTGATTGGGGCAAAGAACAAACTCACATGCTTCGCCGACGGTGTTGTCACATAAGCCTTATTTATTAAAATGTCAGGCAAATGCCTAGTGACTACGAATAAGTTTTTCCTAATCTTTTTTGCCGCAGTGTAATAATAACGTTCATAAATTTATACACATTAATTTTAACACGTTAAGATATAATATCTTATAAGCTTTCTAATCGCTATTTCTTTGTACTAAGACGGCAATTGAGTAGCAAAGCCTTCTCTCGAATGATGTAAGGGACTCTATACAAGACCCTGATCATATCCGTCTTGCTCTTTGGCATATAAGCATGTACTTTTGCAAGAATGGATCAGATTTCTCTCTGTGGCCTTGGGAGAAAAATCCGAAATTTCAAAATTTTTCCCAAATCTCATTTCTCAGATTTATTTTAACCAAATTCAATTAAATCTATCCGAATTTGATTTGAGATCCAAAGAGGGTGTATTATCAATATACATATAATAAAACAGTAGAACCCGGTGTGTCTGTACATAGAAGAAAAAGTAATACAAAAGAAAGGGAAAGAAAGGAAGAGTTATAGAACACAAATTAACGATTTTTAGAATTCTTTTCCGCCTGTCTGTCCGTTTGTTTGTTCGCGCACATCTTCGAAACTACTAATGGGATTTTCATGTAGTTTTCACAGATGGACAGAGCATATAGGGTTTGTTTTATTAAAATCGGTTATCGGAAAAAAAAGTTATCGTTATTTAAAGATTTTTGGAATTTACTCTTATATTTTAGAAAAGTTAGAAGTTAAGGGTTGAAGACCGATAGACGTCATCAACGATTATTTTAAAGAAACAAAAAAACAGAAAACTTTGATTAAAGTTATAGAGCGTATACAATTAAGTACATAACAAAATCAACATGTGGCGCTGTTCATTATTAGAATGCGCTATAGACATTTTTGCAGTAGTCCACCTAACTAGCATTATTCGCAAATTGGAATTAAGAATTTGGTAGGTAAATTCTACAACAAAAATTAAGAAACACGTGTTTTCAAAATTGTCACTACGGGCCAAGATACAGGGTGTAAAAGTTTGCAGATTTATAGTATTCGCAGCCGTAGTCATCGGCACATCGGTTCATGATCGTGTGCTGTTTTTGTTTTGCCGAGTTGAATTTGAATGAATTTGGATTTGAAAGTTCGATAGGGACAGACGATTTCTAGCAACGTAGTGTAAACCTATTTTATGTATTTAACGCTTGCAAAGCCGCGGGTGGACTGCTAGTAAATAAATAAAATTTAATTTAACGCAGGCATGACAGATATCATACTCTATTTGACTTTGGGATATTATTCCAAGAGTTATAATATCGATAAAAAAGTGTTCCTATCACGATCGATAACATGGTGAATTTTCCATCAATCAATCTAACTACCTTACGTTAATTCTTTTATGGTATTTTAAATGTGCTGGAAGTTAAAAAATTCAAAAACAATTTGCAGTGTAAGCGCCTTTCTTAGCGAAAACACAATCAATTATTTACAATTCTTCCATCAGCATTTTTAATAGCTATTCGGAATAGTTGATTCCATATAAATACCACTTGATCCAAGTTATCATCCAAAGAATATAGAAATGCGTCCATCGGAAAAGTTCGCGAAGGTGATGGAAATCACATGTCTTTGTGCCGCAATCTGCGGTGCTAACGTTTTTGTTGTTAACTACAAAATAAACCGAGTTACGTTCCTTGTAGTTTTTTGCATTTCGCTTTATTTCGTACTATCGGTATACACATTTAACTTGAAATTTTCAGAAAATTTGTCTGTCGCCTTGGAATCATTCTGCGTGGTCGGAGGTGTGCTGCAGGTTAGACCGGACCTAAACTTGACACAGAAATAAAGTTTTGTTTTTAATTAAAGGGAATCACAAAACTATGCAGTTGGATATATTATTCAAAAGATTTTTACGAAGAATATATGTTTATCACAGCAATCTATGCCGAGTTTGAAGCGAAGGGTGACGACTACGTACATGTTCTGAATAAATGCATAAGAAGAATCCAATTTACGTTTAAAAGTGTCGCGATAATGTTCATTACAGTGATTTTAATATGGATATCGGTTCCAATTATTATTTGGGCTTTCACAGGACATCGTACTTTTGTCATTCAATTCTATTTGCCATATTTAGATGTTGATACAGATTATGGATATTTTGGTACTATTGCAATGCAGTCTATGTGCCTGTTTTTCGGTGGATTTGGTAATTTCACTGGAGATGCAACAATGATGGACTTCTTTGGTCATAGTTCACTGCTTGTTGATATTTTCGAATTAAAGGCTAAAGAGTTTAATGAATTGGCTCTTGGGTTTAAAGTTAAACGAGTCGACGAAAAACTTGCAGAATTAATCAAATGGCATCAGATGTATTCAATGTAAATATTAGAATTTCCTTTTTTTATAGTATATTCTTACTTTAACACTCGTAGTTTCATCGAAAACACTGATAGAATGTATTTCTGGACTAACTTCACGCAAATTACAACATCGGGGCTGTCTATTGTCTTGACACTAGTCATAATATTTACTAGCTTTTGGCCTGGATCATATGTATATCTTGTATTATGCTTCATTTCGATGTATTAATATTGTGGAATGGGGACTTTTGTTGAATCAGCGGTAAGAACGAAATTATTTGCCTTTTACTCTTAAATGAGAGAGAGCTCGCGACCCACGTCACTTCATGTGATAAAAACCAAGTGAATGAAGATATCTTTAGTCGTTTCGAGCAAAAAATTGTGCATACAGTATTCATTTTGGAGGAACAGAACTACCATCTTACCTTAAGAATTACGCATTGCACATTTAAGAAAGCTAGGTCATGACCACCAAATACACATCAAATCTCCCGCAAACGGGGTTTCCGAATCCAACACGGAAGCATACTGCAGGAGAATAAGATTGTCCGTCAGTACAGGGTTGCAGGTTTGGACCCGAAACAGTTTTGACAAATTTTCTTTTAATTATCTTTTGCGTGAATTTATAGGTCACCAAAACGGTTTACAGCATTTTTATGATGCTGCTTAATTTTTTTCAATAAGATTTAGCCAAAACTATCACTCAACAAGTCGGCACTTATGTATGTAGTTGTTATGTTATTAATTTTTCTTGTTAACGGCTTCTTAGTTCATTTCGGCTTAAACTGCAGCAAAACTTAGTATAGTAGTTCCTACTCAGCAAGAAAAAAGTGGAGCGGAAAGGAAGATTAAAAAGGACTTGAAAAAATAAAATAAAATATTCCTACATTCTAATATGCAAATCTTGTTTCGACATCAAATGGATATGCTCATGTGTATACGTATACAGAAGTGTGAAATTAAAATCGAAATATAAATGTGATAAAGAAGAATCACAGATAGATGGAGTTCACTACAACAGCCGTAGGAGAACTTACCTGATACGAAAGACATACATATGTATGTACATATGTAACAATTTTTTGAGAGAATATAAATTCAATATATCTACTATATGCACACTTGTTTTTGTATTTAAAATGGTTTATCTTCGTTGATTTACAAATCACGAAAAGGTCTTGTCATGTATACTTCTCTTTACAACAAAGGTCTTGTCATGTATACTTCTCTTAACAACCTATCACCTTAATCCATTACCTGATTGGAGGAAAGAACAAACTCACATGCTTCGCCGACGGTGTTTTCACATAAGCCTTATATATATAAGTGTTTGGCAAAATCCTAGTGACTACGAATAAGTATTCTCTAATCTTTTTTGCCGCAGTGTAATAATAGCATTCATTAATTTATACACATAAATTTAGATATAATATCTTATAAGCTTTCTAATCGCTATTTCTTTGTACTCGAGAGAGAGAGAGAGAATAACTAAAGGGACTTTATACAAGACTCTGATTATACCCGTCTTGCTCTTTGGCGTGAAGGCATGCACTTTTGCAAGAATGGATCAGATTTCTCTCTGTGGTCTTGGGAGAAAAATCCTTTGGATGATCAACAGGCCTATCTACATAAATGGAGAGTAGAGGAGGAGACACAAGAAAGAACACATCGGCCTTGTTGGACGACGAATGAGATGGCTTGGACATGTAGATTGAACACCCATTCTCTGGCATAGAGAGTCTTCGAGTCCACGCCAGACGGCGCAGTAGAGGAAGACTGCGACACAGGTGTCTTGCGCACGTGGAAAGCTACTTCAATTCACTTGGTGTGTAAAACTGTAAACAGCCAGTTGAAGATTGTCGCATCTAGATGCAGTTAATAGAGTTCTTATATTCGCCCTCTCCTACGCACACAGAACCGATGATCTTTAATAGGCCGAAGGAATAATGGGGGTGGCCATGGTGTAGTGGGTGCATCATCGCTTGTCACGCTGAAGGTTCCAGGTTCGAATCCCGAAAAAATCTTACGTCAACTTTACTGCATAGGCATCATCACAATAGGCCCATCTGAGGCCGCAGTGATAAGGGACTTTGGACCACCTCAATCTTAATCTCATCTACTGCATAGGCATAACACTGGCAGTGGGGTGGTCATATAGCTTGAAAGTCTTGATCGTTCATGTGACATCGGGATGTTCGAAAGAAATACTGTGAATTATAAGCAATGGCAACATTACCAATAATTCTCCCCAGTCATTCTGGACACCACCATCGGAGCAAAATGACTGAAACCTAATACTACCTGAGTTTCATAAATCACTTCTCCAACACTAGCGCTGTGTGAATAGCATCATAAGGGTATTCATAACCCCTTTAGCACTTGTGAATTATAAAGAAAGGAAAAAGCATGATTTGACTTGAGCTGCAAAGAGGCTATTAGGAAGAAAGAGAAAAGATTTCGATCTTATAAAGCCAACAAATCTGAGGAAAACCAATTTAAGTTGTTCCCAAAGGCTTTAAGTTTGCAATTTACCATATAAATCCTGGTATCCCGCAAGGCTCCGCTTTGTCTCTAACACTTTTTCATCATTTTGTTTTTGTAAATAATCTCTTTTCTGCAACTTCTTATTCAATCTATTCCTTCACTGATTGCAGTTCCCTCAGTTTCTCACAATCTTCAGTCATAGAAGAGGAGCAGCAACGTATGTCATATTAGTTAAATTCTAACCTTGAAGCATTATAGGATATATTTGAAACACAATGCCGTCTTCTGTTACTTAAGCGAAACCCAAACATTGAACCATGAATGAAAGTCGCCAAAAATGCTACG
The DNA here is from genome assembly GCA_951813785.1 of Criorhina ranunculi. Lineage (NCBI taxonomy): Eukaryota > Metazoa > Arthropoda > Insecta > Diptera > Syrphidae > Criorhina > Criorhina ranunculi. Next base: position 18,358,150 of record OX638381.1, read on the forward strand.
AAAAGTCAAAAGATACAAATAATACTTTACCCCTTCTAATTTTACATTAATTAAACTAATTAGCTCAAACCTCTAGTACAACCTTCAAATCTGGTCTGGTCAAAGTTAATTAAGTCTCACCCACGTTTCCTTAAAATAAATTCATTTACATGAGTGTCAATGCCCTCTGCTTCCTTTAGAAGTCAGGTCTCTATTTATAGGGTGGTACTACTCATCGAGGTCGGTCGGGACTCACAGTGTGTTCTAAAAGTCTATTTCTGATTAATAGCCACGGAACCGTTTACTCACACTGCTATCTTTTCAAATTTGAATAACAAATTACTTAAGTATGGGAAGATCGCCATGCAGTTAGTTGCAAAACTGAAACCATGTCGAAAAAAGAGGTAAACTTACCGTCATATCTGGCAACAAATTCTCATCAAAAATATAATTGATTTGCAATAAGGTTTCTTGAAGTCACAACTCCAAACTAGAGTCTTGAAATCTGGCTCAAACTTAATTATTATCTTCAAAAACGTCTTCGATAAATGGGTCAGTTTTTCACCACATTATCTGTCAATTCTATAACAGAGCTTAGACAATAAGGAAGTCCAAGTTTTGTTCATCTTAGTTGGTATTCTAAGGATTGAATGTTACTAACCTGTTTCCCATAGCCCACAAATACAAATATTTATCGCAACAGCCCATAGAGGGCCAAGGCCAAGCCTTTCGCAACCATTCATGTTGTGCATGTGATATTTTTCGCACGATTGTAAGGGAACTACAGATCTATTATAAACCCCAAACAAATTGAAGGAGAGGTGATGCCACGAATAACATTTTGCTATTTTACTGACTTGAACTCTGTGTCAGCTTTAAGCCACGGCCGTAGCCAACTTACGTATACAAAAAAGAATAACGAAACTGAGGGCTTCTTCAAGTCCAAAGAAAAACCAGGCGATTCTATATTCTGGATTCTAGTCTATAAAGGACATTTGGGAAATGAAACAGGTAGGTTAGGTTATAGGGGTGACTGCACTTATTGTACAGCCTCACTCGGATTTCAAAAAATCCACTCTGTTCTCCGGTGTGGTAAGGGGTACCTTAAATAAATAGGCGGTTGCCGTGGCTTAGAGGTTAGTGGTAAGAATATAACATGCACAACATGAATGATTGTGAGAAGCTAGGGAAGCGCCAATATATATATATAAATATAACACAGATAATTATTATCAATTGGCCTCCCTGAACCAACCTGAGTTCCGAAGGAATTGTAGAATTGTTTGACAATATGCCCAGATCATTAAAGAAGTGTTCTTCGAGGGTTGTCTGCCGGTTTCTGCTTAGGCTTGGGCATTCGCATAGGAGTCTTCTGTGGCGTCTACGTCGCCACATCTTCTGCACATGTTCATTGTACTCAAACGCATTCTCTTTAGGTCGGCCCTAAAGCATCTGGCAGATGCAAAAATCTGTATACATCGGTATTTCGTAAGCATCATCTCCTGGAAATATGTCAATAAGCAGTAAATAAATAAATCTGTCTTAGATTCAGGAAACTATTCAAGATTCTGATCTGATTCTGATAAGAGCCCAATAATAATTCGTAAAAAAAAATACAAATCCGTAATACATCTTAAAAGTCAAAAAAAAAAAAAAAAAAAAACGAAGAGAATAGTTGGCGAACATCTAATGTTCCTCGATGAGAAAGATTTACAGAAGGACTGAGATGTGGTGAAAAACCGAGTTGCCAAACAAATGCGATCTGACGCCAAACAAATCTAAAATAAGGCTTTCGACTTAGATCCTCTTATAGATGCGATGGCTACCAATCTAGAAAGCTTCCTAAATCCACATTTACTATCCAAAATTTGTGACAAATTCAAAATGAAGACACATCCCAGTAAATCGAACTCATTTTTGCACCTCACTGTACAAGCATATTAAAGGAGTTTCGTCGTGATTGGCAATTCATTTATCAAACCTTCTTTGTTTAAATTATAAATAAAGACTTAGCACCATACTAGCTCTGGTTGGATATTTACATAAATACCAGCTCCTTCATAATTTCAGTTGAAGTACGTAAGAATGCGACCATCGGAGAAGACCAGAAAAGTTATCCAGCTGATGATGCTTTGCTATAGAGTTTGCAAAGTCGACTTGGGTGAACAAAACTATAAGGACATTTCCCTTAAATTCTTTTGTAAAATTGCATGCATTTTACTTTTGGTGAAGATGAACTGTTATCAGAGATGGGACATTGCAGTGGTTGGTGGTGGTTCTTTGAAGGTAACATTAGAGTGACTTAAGAACAGCTTAAACTTTTGTTTTTTCTATCAATCTCTTTTTTTCTTTCTCTTTGTTCCTAGGCTATTTCAACGCATCAAAAATATACAACTTTATCACCCAATACCTTCGTATCTCACGAAAAAATGGTTTTAAAAAGTGTTGCTGGTTTATGTGGTTTTGTGGACATAATGCTATTTGTAGTTCTACTTGTCATCTGGGCCATCACCGGTCGCCGTTTGTTCGTTGTGCATTTCTACATCACTTGGTTAGATCGAGTCATAAGTTTGGGTAACTTTGCTAAAACGAAGCGTCATTCGACTCTTCTTAGCTATCGAAGGTTTAGAAACTTCATATTGATCCTCCTTGGATGCATTTGGGTTCTTGTGGTTCTTTACAAGTTGAAAACTAAGGAGATGAAACCATCAGATGGATCGGATTTACAAAGTACTGAAATGATGGAGATTTTAGTGGATGTGCTTAAGCTGAATCAAACTTATTCGGGGTGCATGAAAAAAGTAAATTTGAGTTTGAAAATATTGTTAAAAGTGTTTTAAATAGTTCTGCAGGGAAAAGTGACGTGTGTTTCATTTGGATAAATCTGGCTGTATGTACATCAGCAATGTCTATAAAGTCTACTTGCGCCTATCTGTGTGTATCGCTTACCATGATGCATTCTTTTTGTGGAACAGGAACTGTGGGTATTGCTGTAAGTGAATCTTTTTTTTTTCATGTGAAACATGTGAAAAATTCCATTTTTTAGAATACGGATGTTATGGATGAAATTTATGCATTTAATTGGTACAATTTGACTGTAACTTTACAGAAGTCGTATTTAAACAGCCACAATCTCTGATGGAAATGATATTTGATGGTGTTGTATTAAAACTTAAGGTTGGTTAGACATGATATGTGTATATAGTTTGTATAGTTCTTACTTTTGCAGTTCGCTTATTTATCAGGAAGAGGTGAAGGTGATTTTTATGCTTATATTTAATTATTATCAATGCTCAACTGTAACCTATCTTGTAGCTGTGTCTCATTTATGATCATAATCATAATATATATAAATAAATTCATAAATAAATTCATAATTTGTGATGAAAGTGTCTCAATCAGAAATAAAATGGTTTTATTTGTTGAGGATAAAAGTCTGTGGATATTAAACGTAGCTCAACACACAGATTTGCATTATGTTAGTATACCACTGGATGGGTTATAAATATGTTTCATTTTTGGGATGGCCAAATGATGAATGTGTTTTTTTTTTTTATATAATATACGCATATATAGCATATGTACGTATACATAGGGCGTGTTAAAGGGGTATGACAACCCTTAGACTAGAGCCCGGAAATTGAAATGTTTTTGGTGATTTGGTAATTTGTATATTAAGGCTGTCTAACGCCAGTGAAATAATAGATCAAATAAACACTGAGCCAAAAGGTGGCGATTTATTGTTAAATTCGTTAATGTTATTCGCTATTTGCAGCCCCTCATGTTGCGCGAGCTATATTTTTGTAGTCTTGTAGGTGACATTGTCCATGATAAATTACAACCCCGGAAGTTTATTAATGCCCGTCGAGAGATCTCGTTTATAATCCTTACGTTTTTCCGATTCGTTTCAGCTATCCACTTATAACCCATTCTACTTTTACTATTAGGCACATACGTACTTTTCCACGTTCTTTAACACAATTCTTATTCGCGTCAAAGCCGTACCGTAAATCGCATCTGCTCTGTCGAACCGCTGCTACAACTCCCGAAACATTGGCTTTCTGATCTCGTCCTTAACGCGGATTTTAATTACTCTCATCCTGCCTATATTCAGGAAGTGACAAAATATAACATGTGACCTAGTAACTTCCGATAATTTTTGTAACGCTTTCATTTACTTCACCGTGAAAGTGCGACTAAAGAGGGATTTATTTAAAAGATAACGTTCATGAACAATTCCCTCCTTCATATATTAGAAACTGTTACATTATTGGCTATTTAGTAAACGCATTTCCTGCGAATCAAGTAAGATCTCGGAGTCAAGAATATTTTTCCCCAAATCCTACCAATTTGTACTTAACCGTTGGATTCTACATAAAACATTTCAGATAAGGAAAATGTCATGAATATAAACAAGTAGAACCTGAAACACCCCATACCATTGTACGAAGAAAGAAAAAAAAAACACCTTAATTCATCTCAAGCCCAAACAGAATATCCATTAACCATACCTGCTTCCACATACACTCTTTTCCTATGCCCCGGTTCTTTCCAATTCCAAGTAAACAAAAAAAAAATAAAAAAAAAATGCGTCAGCTAAACAAGTTTAGTACATATCTACAAGAAGATAGAAAAAGAATTTCTGACCCAAATACAAGGCAAAATTGCAGGCATTTAGGCCACTTGAAAGTTCTGGACCACTTTGAGTGGATAAAAGGTTGACAAACAACATCAACACAAGAAAACACAGTCAACTTTAGCAAAACAACAACAAAAGAAGACATGTATACTTACATACTTACGCCAAGAAATATTTAAATGAAATTAAAATGCTTTACAATGACTTCCACCACTTCCGGTGCCACAAAATAAGTAAAAGAAAAAATAAAAAAAAAGATCCATTTTGCCTTAACCTGCCTGCCTACGCACCACCGGGGAAAGGACAACAAATCAATACTACATCGAAGTGGATTCGTTTCATATTTAAGTAGCCATTTAGGGAACACCAAGGAGTAGGTTAACATCCGCCCAGAAATCATGAGATTGTGTTTCAAGTAATTTCAGTTGCTAAGCGGTGAATGTGCGCTCTGAAGACTTACGGGTCAACACTTGTTTACACACACTTTCAACAAGGGACGGACATCGACTTGAATGTTATATTGAATTTGACCTAAAAGGAAGGTTATTTGAAAGCATATAGCATCAGTTAGGAATTCCTGTTCATTTTATTTGAAGGAGTTCCTTGGTCTTGAAGAAGTATCCTTTTTTTTTTGTGTGTTTGACTATGACTCCAAAGAGGCGGTGTTTAGTGTTTTCCATTAGTCAACCTGAAAACGACGAGATTTTTCAATAAAAATTTCAAAATCTTTTATTAGTCCGAATGGAAATAAATAAAAGCCAAAGGTTAAAGGCTGCTTTAGGAACAAACTTTGGATGACTTAGCTTGCCAATTAATACTGTACAGACGTGAGGTAACTTAGAACAAAATTTGTTGTACAGTTTAAGAGTATATATTTATTTAGAAGGGTAAAGGTTTTTACATTTCGGCGCATAAAACATGAGGTGATCTACAATGATAAAGAATCTGAAAATAAAGCTGAACGTGGTGGAAAACATAAAAACAGCTCCTGCCCGGATTTTACTCTTTTCAAAAGATGGTTCTGGACAAATTACAATTTATAATACTGTGCTACCTACACAAAGGCGTGACAGAAAACGCGAAGGCTAATAAACAAGTAAGAAAAGCTTAGACGGTCCAAGTGCCAATTATAATTTCAACAATCCTTACCAAGCGGAAAGGCACTGAAGAAGCGAAAAAGAGGAAAACCTGGCAAACCTGGGATAAGCTTCTGAGTTTCTGGGTTCAAAATCATTCGGGGGAATAATGAAGGCCACGATTGAATATTTGAGAAGACTGGAAAGTGTGGCAAAATGCTGGCAAGCCAAATTGGCAATTCAAATGATTGTCTGCTGCACCAAGAGAGAAGTACAAAGCACGATGCGATGCACACTCAAATGGGTAGTATCATTCTCCACAGGGCAAGAACATTTGAGTTGCCATCTAAAGATTATAGGTCTTCTAGAAGAAGATACTTGCAGTGTGTATCTGGACAGCTGCAAATACATAGTATGAATGCTCGGCACTTTTTAGCTCAAGAAATGGTATTTTAGGGTGCCAATGGATTCAAATTCAAACCCAGAGGATGAGCCAAATTGTTTTCAAATAAATGTTAGTGTTGACACGAGAAATAGCGTTCAGGTAAGACCCGCCGAGAAATCTGAAGGACACTTCTAATTGATATAATTCTTGGAAGAAAATCGAAAAGGGGCCAATAAAGTGGTCTTTTTCGATTTATATCACTGTTTTATATATTAAGGGATTAAAATGCTCAAAACAGCTATTATACAAATTGAACTTAAAGAAACTAACAAAAGGAAGTCGGTATAACGATATTAAAAAATCGTTCGTGTACAGTGTCAATAATCGTTAAAATACACATAAATCCAATAAAAACACACCTTTCTAGTAGCTTTAGATGTCATCATCACCACTCGTCATTATACCTTGTGTTGATATCGGGCAGGCATTCAGGATCAAAGTGAAGTTGAAACTAGCAAAGCTTTGCTCAGGAAGTGTTCACCTAATTGCAATGAATGTATGACAGACGAATGGATGCTAAAAACATATCAACAATTCTATAGGACTCTTGCCTAAATGTTGGTTCTATTCATGTGCATACAATAAACAACTATAGCTATAGGTATAAAGAGAATCCTGTCGAAGTATACATTCACTGCTCCTTTGCGGCACCCTCAGAATTTCTTAATTAATGTGAGACATTGATTTGATTTCACTTGAATTGGTTAGAGAATGTTTTCCCATTTGTTGTTTTACCTCCTTCTGTGTGTACGTCATCACTGTTCTGTTCGACAAATTAGAAAGGTTGTCCATTCACTGGAGTCTTCGAAGGGTATATTTCTTTACTTTGAAGGTTTTTTATGTACGAGTAATTTAACCTCAAAAATGTGTTTGCTTCAATGCTTTGACTTATGAGCTTCCTTTTTGAATAGCAATTGAAGATTTCATTCTCTGTGGTTTTGCTTGAGTTGGGAATTCGAGTCTACTCCAGAAATTATTTTCATTACCTTAAGTAACAGTTTATGCAGATCGACCGTATCCGCAGTGCTTAAATCGGTAAGATCATTAAAATGGCTTGACCCAAGTGATTTTTTTGATATTTGCAAGTGCGAGAGGTGGATTTTTCTCCTTCGGGTACAACAGCTTCTACATAAATCATTGCTGGCAATATCAAAACGCTTAGCATGTCTGCCTTAATCGGGTGCTTTACAAACAACAGAAGTTCTTTCACATGGTCAAGGTTTCCACTTTCTATATTTGTGGCTAACCCTGCACAACTCCCTGGAATATTGTGATGACAGACCAAATCAAGTTTGACATTGTGCTGTGATCTCGTTCAGCTTATTTTCATAAACCTGACACTAGCGAAATCTGTAACTGGTGCGCTACGAAATTAAACAGATTGAAAGATGTCGTGGTTCAAAAACGAGGATAGTTATTATTTCCGCATAGGAAATATGGAACACGTGTTCTTTTTCAATTGTTGTAATTACTCAATGAAAAGGGAACACTGTGTAGAAAACTCGGTAAGCCACAAGAACAAGAACAATAAAAATGCGCCAAATAGCTTAGTCAGAGCCCCTCCTGAAAAGACAAGATAAGCGCGTTACCGTAGAAAGCAAGGGAATGACAGTATAATGATATTGGTAAAGTCTTTCGAAAATTTACTTGGGCGAGTTGCAGATGGTTTTCCATAGCTTGGAAATCACTTGATATCATGTGTTCATTAGAATCCATCAATTCTTTTCCATAATGTCCTCCCACCATTTAAAAAATCTCACCATACTATTTCTTTTATATGCGAACATAATGTTAAACTAATAAAACATGTGGCTGAATAAGTCATTGAACGTATTTCACATTTAAAGTCCTCTCTAGCTATTTTTCCAATTAACCTTATTTTTTATTTCTTTTGTCTTGTCCCCCTTCATTTACAACAACTATTGCATCTTTTAAGTCTTTTTTACGGGGTACGTCAAGGACAAAACGAATGTAGTTTAATGCCCTTTTATGAAACATTTATGTACCCTGATATCTGTTTCCGACGCAGTAAAAAGGGTGTTGGTGTATGTATTTTCCTGCACTCGTTTCATGTCTTTCCCCTGAAGTAATCTTTTAATAAGCCTTTGCATATGTGTAAAGTGTCCAAGTAGAGTATAAACATATAGTCGTGAGTATTCATACATATGTAGGTATGTACCTGTCGTTAGCTAATTCTCTCGCAAATGGGAGCTCTTAACATCGGAGATGTGTGTTCCGTAGTCGTAGTTTTGTTTATAAAAGTATAATGTTAATACATATTCTTCTTAAAAGCTTAACAGTTGGGTACATTTTTTAGTTTAAACAAGCATGCATAATGAATATTAAATTTGTTGTGATAGTTTTATGGTTTGGTTAACTTGTTGTTGTTTTGTAAAAGAACAATAAATGGTTGGGATATTTGCTTATCGCTTCAAACTCTTCTTCACACTGGGGCACGAAGGTGAAATAGGGAATTGATACATCTTTTTACTTTAAACATATGCTTTTACTTATGTAATGTATCCGGCACTCTTTCTGATACTGGCGATATGTTAAAGCTTTCTCTATCTCTCCACCATTAATCTTCATTCATTTTATCATCGTTCCAGCTAGAGAGTCCTTGGTTCACCCAAAACTGTAGCTCCATCGTAAGTAAGTAAGTGAGGTTGCTGAATACTTAAAAATTAGAAATAAATAAAAAAGTTCGCAGACATTTTTAAATCCTCATACAGTACGAGACATCACGTACCTACCATCGAACGTAGCTTTGAAAAAAAAGCAAGTTATCAACGCTTAAAGTGGATAAAAATAACGAAGAACTTCTGGAGTATAATAAAAACTAATAAAATGAAAATACAATTTCCTCCCGGATAATTTCGCTGCGCACGTTAATGCTTCATATTTTTCAAAAACGTACTATTCATACGCATGTATGATAAAAAAAAAAAACTCATCCACAATGCCCAATGAATAGGACAAGCTTCATGCTTGTGTTCGTATCCCATTCTTGAAAATAAAAAAACTCCTTTTTAAGAGTTTCCACTTTTTTAATTAGTTACGTGACTCAATAAAATCTCAGTTCTTACATACCGTCGTCGGTATGCACATTCGCAGAAACGGTTTTGATTTAAATTATCCTCAATGTGTAAAGAGAATCTGGAAGTTCTTGGGAATAATAAACTAGTGAACAATTTTAAAATTTTATAATGACAACGAAACGTGCTTGTATGGACTGACTTTTTACAGCACGTGGGCAAAGTTACATAAATAAAATTGTGGTGCTTCTTCACGAAAATGCGCCAATCTATACCGCTCAAGTTGCTAGGTCAGATACGGAAGCACTTAGTCATAGAAAGATTGAAGTTATTTAAGATTAGGAGTTTGAGATTGAGATTGGGAGAGATTCTCCCCTCGTCACACTTAGATCACTGCAGATCCATTGTGATGCCCAAATTAAGATATTGGGATTTCTTAATCGGGAAAGTAGTCTTTTATAACAAAATGATAACATCTACAACCTACATTTGGGATTTGAAATTAGTCTGAAGTGCATCACTGTCTTTGAAGAAGGGTTGACATAAGATATTGATTTTAAGATGCTTAAGAGTATGAGGTGTCATCAAACTTTTCCTCATCACTGCGCCTTCTCGGATAGCAGTTGTTACTTATTGCTTTTGTATTTGGCCTTATTTCACGGCACTTGCAAGTGTGAAAAGAGAAAAAAAAATTCCTGTCGCCATCAATAGGTCTCTAAAAATGGTAACTCTTAATTGTATTCCTCTTAGCTTTGCGTTAATATTCCCTATTCCCCATTTCTCTCATCCCCAACGCTGACATTAAGGTTTTAAATAACATTTTTCCACTGGCTAGAATTGCAACAAAAGTGAATTTTTTATCCGTTATTGATTCTTCGATGGTTCTGACCACGCTACCAAGGACGGTTTCGAAAATGTTCCTTGTGTGCATGCATGCGGTAGGCAAGGACAAGCTTCCGAATGTACAATTGTCGTGAAAAAAGTCTCAATCTGCCATTCGGAGTAGGAAACATAAATTGTAAGTCACTTCACATAAATAAGCAGTTGCCAGGAGTTGGGTATACAAAAAAAAAAAAACTAACTAAACCCCCTAAAAAACTCCTGTCAAGATCTTCAACCCTAGAAAGGCGTAATGGCACTAATTTTCCATTTTGGTATGATAATATTAAATAAGAATTCCTTCCAAGAACTCCTGAAGTTACTTTATCGGATTTTGATAAGTCACTTATCCAGTTCTTCAACTTAGTTTCTTCCGGTATGTCTTTTGGTTATTCAGCACCCTCTGCGGGCTCCTGTCTGCAGTTTGGGATCGAGATCACTCACATCAGTTGACAGTTTCATTCTCAGAGCCTTGGTATTACTTCCAAACTGTTGTTAAGACTTTATTACTGTCTAGCAACCTATAGTGTAGTAAAATAACGCTGCCTTCTACTAATAATTGGGAACTTCTCAGACTTCCATGATTTCTGCCTGAAATAAGAAGCCACGTTAATCCTTTAGGAAAATTAAGAAAAATGGTACCTTCACCGAGTATCCCCAATGTAGTAATTTCTATTCCACACCTCTGTCAGTATTAATTTATCCCACCACATCATACTTTATGTGTTTATCAACAAATCAGCATCTGATGCCTGCTGAAAGTTTCTCATAAACATATTCAATTATTTAACAACCAACAGATTTTAGTAGACAGAAACTTTCTTCTTTATTCCCAGTGAAACTTCATAAATCAGGATCTCAGTCATTAGTGCGCAACGTGAAAAAAAAAACACAAAGCACATCCTTATCAAATGGTCCTCAAAGGCATCTCAGGAAGAACAACACATTCGTGAAGCAACGAGAAAAAAAAAAAAAAAAAAAACGGAGTAAACGAAGAGAAGGAAATAAAATTACTTAAACACTGACGTCCATAAATAAGGACAGAGTCCCTAATGGAAAAATGTGATAAATCACTTAGGGAATCGAGAGAATCGGTTCACATCGCTCAGAAGTTGTTTCCAGCACTTTGGCATTGCTTATGGTCAAATCTCCCAGTTCACACGTCCGTCCTGATTTTTTCTTTTTTTTTCGGTTCAAGTTTTCCTGCGTTCATACTCATGTATGTCAGGTCCTATTGATCGGGCTTATAAATTGCAGTTTTAAAGTTCACCAATTGCTTGTGTGACCAACTTCGTAGAGTATTATGACTTATGAGAACGGTTCGCTTTCCAAATGCAAATGGAAAGCCTACCACTGCCTATCAGCCCACAGACTGCAGCCCACTTGAGTTAAGAAAAAAATAAAATAATGATAACGAAGCAGTTTCCAAGTTGAGGAAGAAAATTTATTCATGTAAATTCATGGCTTATTAATTACGATGTTTTACACCACACCCACGAGACACATACACATACTTATGGCCCGAAGTAGAGCTCTCTACATAGTCAAATGTGGATAAAGTTGGTAAGAGGAGCCATGCTGCGAACGCGATATGTGGCAGTTCGGAGGTGGCTGTAAACTAAAGTACTCGTTGACAAGTACAGCACGTCTCGCATACTGGATGATGGCGCTCAACAAAATTTGATATTCAAGCCTTTTGTACCGCACCACCCACCCTGTGGTACTCATTTGCATATAACATTAAAATTTCTGCATTTAACAGAGATAGTCACCTAATAAACGCGATGCACATGACTGCGTGCCTTGCCTGAGGGGTAATTTATAGAAATATATGCTAAGGTTGGGTGTTACGGTTGACAAGAACTTGTTAAATAGAAACACTAAGAGGACACATATTTTTATGGTCATGTGACAAGAAAAAATCAACCAGGTCTTTCATACAAAATAAGGATTCAGAGTAATATCTTGTAAATAATTCACAGCTATACTCATAAGAATCATAAAGGCTAACGAGACTTTAAGCTTGATAACAATTCCTTACAAGCACCTATGTATGCCTGTTGGAGTGGCTTACAAGTATACTCGTATACTGCAGCACTACAGTACTCAAATCTTTTATTCCAGCCTTCCTTACTTCATCAATGTCACCGATTAGCACGTTCGTTTCGTCATTACATCTTCTTTCCATGTCCGTTTGATAGTCACTTATAGCCTTTGAGATAAATCTATGCTGAATGGACATAATGTTGAGAAGAGTACCGAACTCTAAGAGCTGTGTCAAGATGTCTAGAAAGCCAAAACACGTCTACCACACTGGCTCGGCCACATCGAGTGAATGGGGAATAATGCCTTATCTAAAAAATATGGCCGAGATCGAAAATGATGAAAGGTTGCAGTGTCTCACCTAAAGATCCTTGCATTCGGTTTATTAAGTCAGTATTCTATAACTCCGTCAGTCGAAGTAGAAGAATATACAAAACCGGCGGAATGGGTTGTAAACAATCAGTTCCGTCACGCGTCAATGTCGAAGTCAATGTGAAATTTCTTAAAAAATTGCAAAAAGTTTAATCAATCGCCACCACGTAAAATAAAGTCGGGAATTAAAATTCCGGAAAATTTAATTTACTAACTACTGTGGCTCATCTTACACAATTGCAATTAAAATTGTGGTGCTGCAGAAATTTACATTCATTGTAAAAGCACACAGCCAGTGCAACGGTAACAAGGGGGAATTATGCCGCTTTGCACTTTTGCTGCTTTCCGAAAATCCTTTTAAAATTTTCTTCACCGTTTTTTTTTTTTAATCATAAATGGCGTTAAATTTTATTTTTCATTTTATAATTTTAATTGCTTCAAAAAGGTGGATTGCATCAAGGCACACTGGAGACACGACGAAGTTATGTGCTAACGAAGGACAAAAGTGGCAAACAGGACGAGTATTATGAGTATCCAACATATAAATCATCTTCAGATATGCGCTCTGGTAATAAATATATATACATACTTATATACATCTGTATGTATGCATGGGAATTTTTTTTTATCTCCATCGAAACGGCCAACAAAAGGCCAATGAAAACGATGGATAATTAAAATTTATTTTATTAAAAAAAATTAAGAGAAAGCGCTACGATTTTCCATTTTGGGGTGGGAGTAGGACGAATGGACAAGTCGGTTACGGTACGTTAAGAAGAATTATTGCGGTGTAGGAACTATGACAATTTTCCAAATGTTGGAGATTCAACTGGGTTTGGAGGCGGCGGAAAAAACGCATTTTGGCAGAAAATTTTAATTAACTGTCACCTGAGAGGGTTGTTGACTGGGGCAGTTAGCCCAACAAATTGCTTATTTTGCTTCCTGATTACGTAGCAAGATTTTGCTGATGAATGCGAGAAAAGTGAATCAAATTAGATACAATTTGCTTCGTAAGCATATGTGGTTTTACGCGGTCTAAAGAAGAAGGATGTCATTGCAATTGGAAGCGTTAAGTGTATAAATTATAGAAATTAAGTGTTTATGTAGAAATTTAAAGAAGTTTAGGAAGAAGATAATGTCGTTCATCAGGCATAAGAGCAGTGTTGGAGAAAAAGTAGAATAGTACGTATGTGTCGAAAAGGATATAAACATACAGTGATGGTTCAGTAACACGAATGCTGGTCTAACGAACCGCCTTACATATTGGTACAACGAACAGCCAGTTTTGCTTCTTAAGCAATAGGCACAACGGAGCGAGTTGGACAAGGTGGTCCCCGATATTTCTTAAGATGTCTTTAAGAAGAGAAAAAAAATAATAGAGAGTCACATACTAACATAATACATACATATGTGTTCTGCTGTATCGTCTTTTTCTAAGCAAAGTCTACATTCAGTTACTGGAGCAATGTGGGTAATATCTCTGGTTGCAGTGTGCAGAAAGTCAGCTAGAATATCTTCTGATATCGTCCCTTTAGTAATTTAAGATATCCCCTACGGTTTTATCAACAGGACGGGTAAGCCTCTTTGCTTGTCCGATTCCTTGATACCAGTGGGATCGGTAATTTAGTTCTTCTCATTCTTCTTGTATCTTAAGTGTGGACTTTGGATTACCTATTTACCTTTTCTGGCTATTTGCTTAGGGATTTCATGACATTCAATAGGTTAGGTTAGGTTAGGTAAGAGTGGCAGGCTGCAATCGCAACCTCACTTAGACCAGATGTGGTCCATTGTGTTACCACCAGGATCTGTAATTCGCCAGAATCACTACCCGCAGAACCAGCCGGAGCTTACTATGAAGCGCTGGAGACTGCCTATATTGATGTCAGCCAGTTCACTTAGGTTGTTGAAGAAGCTGGCTCCTAGGTGTGCTCTTCTCCGAGCTGAAAGGGCCGGGCATGTACAGAGAAGGTGGAGGATAGTCTCCTCCTCCTCCTCATCCATGCAACTTCTACAGAAGTCGTTATAGAGGAGGCCCAGCCTATAGGCATGCTTGCCGATGGTGCAGTGTCCTGTAATGACACCCACTATGGTGCTGATTAGCGATCTATTCCGACTGATGAGACAGTGAGAACGTTTGAGATCCAGCTTTGGCCAGATCTGTCTGGTGATGAGACAGGTGCTACCAACTGCCCATCTACGATTAGCGATATCGATTGCGTTTCTATAAAGTAGCAATTTGCAGGTGGCGAGAGGCATACCCAAATTCCCCTTATCCGGAGGAATAGATAGAGTTGTGCCTTCCTTAGCGAGTTCATCCGCCATGCAGTTGCCTGGAATGTCTCTGTGCCCCGGCACCCATATCAGGTGAATTTTGAATTGCTCAGCCATCTCGTCAAGAGATAGGCGACAATTTAGGGCTGTTTTTGAGTTGAAGGCGACAGAATCCAGGGATTTTATCGCGACCTGGCTATCAGTAAAAATTGTGATATCCCGAGAGGATAGTACATTATACTTCAGCCACGATAGAGCTTCCTTGATTGCCATTATCTCGGCCTGGAAGACACTGCAATGGTCAGGTAAACGGAAAGAGATGTTAACGTTCACATCCTTAGAGAATACACCCCCTCCCACTCCCGATTCTGTTTTAGAGCCATCTGTATAGAAGCAAATGGATCCCTTTCGTTGGAGCTCAAAATCATCTTTCCAGTCAAGTCTGGAAGGGATAGTGGTAACGAAGTTTTTGGCAAAGAGGAGGCGTTGGAGGGTGTAGTCGGTGCTTTGTGGGAGGAATTCTAAATCATTCAGAATGGTGGAGTGTCCGACCCGCAGGCTGGACCAATGATGAAGTTCTTTGATGCGTATGGCTGAGCTGGCTGCCACTTGTTTACTGTAGATATCTAGAGGAAGCAGATGGAACAGAGTGTCTAGAGCCGCCGTGGGGGTAGTTCTGAGTGCTCCACTGATACCTATACAGGCCGATCGTTGTACTTTACAAAGATGGCTACGATTAGTGGCTATGTCTAGGGCTTTCCACCAGACAATTACGCCATATGTTAGGATTGGTCTGATGACAGGTATGTAAAGCCAGTGAGTAATGCGTGGTTGTAGGCCCCACCTACTACCTATTGCTTTTTTGCAGCAGTACAGAGCTGTGGTGGCTTTCTTTACTCGCTCGAGGATATTAGGCTTCCAACTGAGCTTTTTGTCGAGAATGAGACCCAGGTATCTGGCTGTGTCTGAAAGTACCACACTTGTACCGCACAGTTTAGGAGGATCGAACGGAGGAATTTTGTTCTTCCTACTGAAGAGGACTAATTCTGTTTTATGGGGGTTGACCCCGAGCCCGCATTCTTTAGTCCATTTTGTTAGCTTAGAGAGAGCATTCTGCAGGAGGTCTCTAAGCGTGCTGAGGTGTTTACCTGAGACAGCTATAGCAACGTCGTCCGCATAGGCAATTACATTGCAGCCTTCCTCTTCCAGTATTACTAGGAGTCCATTGATCACTAGGTTCCAAAGAAGAGGAGAGAGCACCCCTCCTTGAGGTGTGCCCCTGCTCACAGGTCTCCAAATTGTAGCATCGCCCAGCTTGGAGGTTATAGTCCTTTTTGTAAGAAACTGACCTATAAAAGCGCCAATCGAGGCTTCAATGCCGAGACCTGAGAGTGCACCAGTAATTGCCCCTGGTTCAACGTTGTTAAAAGCTCCCTCTATATCAAGGAAGGCCACCAGAGTATATTCTTTGAAATCTAAGGATCTTTCAATGGTGCGTACAAGCGAGTGCAGGGCCGTTTCAACCGATTTCCCTTTGTTGCACGCATGTTGAGCGGCCGACAGCTTACTGGAATCAATGCTGTGGCGAATGTATATATCCAGAAGTTTCTCCAGAGTCTTCAGGAGAAACGATGATAGACTGATAGGTCTCAGATCTTTGGGATTTATGTGAGAGCTTTTGCCCGCCTTCGGTATGAAGATCACATTGACCTCCGTCCATACCTTGGGGATGTGGATTAATTCAAGGCAGCTCTTAAAGATGACAGATAGCCATGGGAGGATAAGATCCATTACGTGCTGAAGCTCAGCGGGTATTATGCCATCTGGTCCTGCAGACTTAAATGGTTTGAATCCGCGTATTGCCCAGATGACTCTATCATTAGTTACAATGTTAGAGCTGCATGGCTCTGATCTTGCAGGAGAAGATTCGAGATCATTAGGTGCCAAGCAGCAGCTAGGGAAATGAGTGTCCATCAAAAGATTGAGGGATTCGGTATTTATGCAGGTCCAAGAGCCATCAGTTCTCTTCAGATGACTGGGAGTTCTTGGAGTAGAGGATAGGATTTTCCGGAGTCTGGATGCCTCAGAGATCTCTTCCACATTTCCGCAAAAGAGTCTCCATGACTTCCGTTGGGCTCTCCTAATTAGATATTTAAAAGCTTTTAGGGCCTCTTTGTATGAGGTCCAATCTAGAGTATCGCGAGACTGCTTGGCTTTGTTGAAGAGTCGCCTGCAGTTCTTACGGGAGGTCCTAATCTCTTGGTTCCACCACGGGGGTTTCGGATTTCCCCTTGGTTTACTTAAAGGACAAGAAGAATGCATCGCATGGTTGAGAGCGCCTGTGAGTTTCCTGACGAGAGAATCTAGCTCTTGCGTGTTCTTGGGGGGGACAGGAGACCTAGCTATAACCGAGGATTCTACACTATCCCTGTATTTGATCCAGTTAGTCTTCCGGAAATTTCTAAAGGCTGGTTGGATCGGAAGGAGGTCGTTTAGACCAAATTCTATGTACCTGTGATCGGAGAAGGAGTGTTCGTTAGACACCCTCCAGTTCAGAATGTTTTGAGAAATGTGATCGGACACCAGAGTGATATCCAGAACTTCTTGCCTGGTACTGGTTATAAAGGTCGGCTCACGGCCGATATTGCAGAAAACAAGGTTAGAATTAAGAATAAAATCAAAAAGTTGCTCACCTCTTTCATTGATGTCAGTGCTGCCCCAAACTGTGTGATGCGCATTTGCATCACATCCTACGATCAGTGCAGCTTTATGTCTCCTTGAGTCGGCAATCGTTCTTCCCAGAGTGTCCGGTGGGAGTGGTCCATGATGATCGTGAGCCAGGTAAGCTGAAATTAGCCAGTAGATCCGAGAACTAATTTCGAGGCTTACGGTCACCATGTCACGATCGCTGTAATTAAAGAGTGTAGAGGCATTAAGCGCGTTTTTAGTTAAAATGCAGGCTCTAGGTTTGCCTGAATTTTTCACATAGAGGATTTGATGAGTAGGAGTCCTCAGTCCGCATACTAGGTCGTTAAAGACCCAGGGTTCCTGGACCAGGACGATGTCTTCCCCGTTTTGCTGAAGCCGGAGAAGGAGGGCGGCGGAAGCCGCTTTAGAGTGGTGCAGGTTGATCTGTGCTAATCGCAGCATCAGCGCTACAATTAGGTGCAGAGACCTCAACCACCGTAATGTCAGCCTCTTCCGCGTCTGACTCTGAAAAAGCGTCAGAGGGGCTGTCTAGTCCACTAGACAGATCCAGGTCGGACAGTGTTAGCCCGTCAACGACCAGATCTGATACTGGAGTAAGGAGGGTGGCCGGCTTGATGCTAACCAGTGTGTTCGGGGCCGGTATATTACTGACCGCCGAGCAAGAGATCGATTCTGGAGGTGAACCTGTTGCACTAGGGGCCGGTATATCACTAACCGCACTAGGCAAAGGTAACGTCGATGGTGTGATGGCAGGGGCCGAGGGAGCAGGTTCGTCCTTCTCCAGGTCTTCCTCGACATTCAATGCCCACCAGACTTTCGACTTTACTTCGCTCAGATAAGTCTTGAAGAGCACTAAATCAGCCTTCGATGGCTTTTGAATTGAGATAGTGGGAGTTTAGTATTTTAAGTGCTGTTTGGCCATCAGTGAGTACCTACATTGATGAATTCATTTACCCTTTTACCAGTATGGAGTAAGAAAAACCAAATTGACAAAATGAGAAATTCAGTTTTTAAAATTTCCTACTGATAGTCTCATAGGCTAGGTATCAGCTCACTATAGTACTATAAGAGCCGTCAGGATACATAAATAACAAAATAGAAGCTATCAAACACTTGGTTGGTGAATACCAAATTCTTCAAAAAAAAAATTTAGTCTCTTCGATACACGAAAATCGTTCAAACTTTACTATGTTGACCGTCTTCTTTCCGACAATCTCGACTCTTCTTCAACATTTTTTTCGCAAAAGTTCGATTTTCAAAAGAAGAATTTGATGGCTATTATCATCATCATTATTCTACGTTCCCATTTTCGAAAAGAATTAAGGTCTAAGAAACTTAACTAAAAAAGGCACCACGAGACTTTGCAGCTAAAAAGAGTGCAACGTCTGGCCGAAATGAGGATGGCTGGCTGTTTAAGATCTACCCCTACCGTAGCTTTGAATGTCTTTCAATGTCCCATTCCTATACAAATCCTTATCCAAATCGAAGCTATTCTTAGTCTATAAAGATTAGTCCATCCAAATTCTAACGTCTTGTTCAACTCCATGTTTGAAGAGACCAAATTAATATGAACTCATTTTTTTTTCCATCAATTTGAGCAAGAATACCCTTTGACTAACGATCAATGTAATGATTAGTCAGTGTCTCCTAAGACAGACTCAATTTCTATTCTTTTTGTAGCCAATGCCTAGAAGTTAATGAAACCTCTCTGGATATCCTTATTTTGTATGATTTTCTCTTCCTTTTTGATTAGCTTTCTTAGCAGTGTCCATATTCATTTTTGTTATTTATTTTTCTCTTATCATTATCCTTAAAAAATATTTAATGCGAAGGACAAGAAAATAAACTTCAAGATATATTTGAGTATAAGTGGCTTTAATAAACTTTCATAAATCAAATTCCATTCGTTTCACCCGAAACCCCGGTAAAACAATCTTTCGTTCAAGGTTTGTGAAATGTAATTCAAGTAATCACAGTAGAATATTCTTGCACGAAGGTGTATCACTTTCAATTAATTTTCGAAAACTTTTGCGCGTGCTGTCTTTTGTTTGCGAATAAATCTTGAAAACTTATTAGCTTACTTGGTTCGAGGGTCTGTTAGCCAGATTACCTTTGAAGTTTCCGACAACAACTTAATGATTGACTGATTGTCTGTTTGATATTTCAAAGAAATTAAGAGGACCTCCATTTTGTCTGGCTTAGATCTTTTGGTTAATTTAACCCGAGCCCTAGAGCCAGTTATTCTGAAATTGAAATGTATATTCTTGGAATCACTTAGAGATTGGAATAACCTGTTAATTTCCAAGTAAATTCCAAATGCTTAAACGAAAACCACCAGAAGCATATGCCCACCGAGAAGAATCCGGTTCCAGCATAACAGAAATATTATCGGAGTGATAAATGGAAAATAATTTCGATTCCAGAAGAGAGCAAGCGAGGTAAACTACTTAAACGGATTCCCAAAGGTTGTAATAAATTTCAAAACTAGCAACAGCTTTATGGCGAACAATTTTCCCTAAGACCGACAAACACAAGGAATTCTAACCCAGATACCGCCTGACGATTTATCCCGTGGCAACAACATCACCCACCACCACCAAGTATAGATGAAGCGGTGATAAACAATATTCAACCACCATGCTCCATGTCTATCGAAGAGCCGAGTGAAAGCAACAGAAGCACTAGATATCTCGTAACCTCAACATGGAGTAGATTATGCGAAGGAATCTTGGATTGCAGAGTTGAGATGAGAATTGTTTGTTGGAGAATCTTGGAGAAGAAGATATTCCTCCACCCTATCTCGGGGTTCTTTTTCAAAATCTCAACATTAATTCCAATACCGAACCAGGAGAATGGAACTGGTGGCGGAATTTCAAGGAGAGGCAATTATATGCTTGCAATGGCACTAGACTTCAGAAGCACAGAAGATGTAATCATATCAAAAAGTTTCCACCGCTCCGCGCCCTCTAGGTCTTCGAATGTAATTAAAAATTATTTTTATGATCCTTGTGCGGTAAATATTTACCAATTGAATGGGTTAATTACATGATTCTCTGCGGATCAAGGAGCGAAGACGGAATGGCGTGGCGGCGGCTGGCCTGAAGGACGAGGATAATAGTGCAAGGTCTTTTTCGAGCTCTTTGTGTTCGGATCCTTATTTATTTTTTCCTTTTTTCTCTTTGCCATAACTTCACGAATGACGATAATGGCGAGCAGAAGATGGTTGGGTGGAGGCAGCGAGTGAAGGCAACTTGTGCTTGTTGTCTGTCTTTGAAAAGAAAATTTAAGATTTATGCAATTAATTGGAGTTAAGACTGCCGAACAAGGAGCAGAAGGAAAAACTATTTTCCCGGAAGGAAAATTCTCAAATCTTAACGGAGAAATGATAAGTTTATGAACGAGTTTATCTTGTTGTTCAAAGCTGGAGGCGCACGACTTTGGCGACGGAATTTTTTTCTATTTGCAATTGCTGATTGTCGAATTAATAGTTGAGTTTTGATATTTCAGTGCCGAAGGAAGGAATCCGTCTATTGAAACCTGAACCCTTGATGTTGAGTAAACTAATCAGGAATGGCCTTTGATGCCATTTGTGGAATATAATGGAGGAACAGAATGATTGATTTGGAAATATATTTTTCTTCTTCAATTATACGTAAGAAGATATTTCTTCAGGAATTGTAAATATTTTAGGGACTTAGGGTAGCTATTTAATTGGACTAATGATAAGTAGATGGTTCAAAAGTGGATAAGAAGTAAAGTGGAGTTCTTTCCGAAAGTTGGCGTCAATATCTCACAAGTTGAAGTATTGGTGTTACGAGGATATCTTCTCTTGCGTGGTCTTCATCAAATTATTCACTATAAAGCAAACATGGTTGATAAGGCTCAAAGAGTCTCTTGGCAAAAGTCCAAAGTAATTATGCACTCTGAGTCAACAAAAAGATTCCTTTTTTTGTTAGTTGTTGAATAATAATTAACCTCCTTCCCTCCTTCTGGCAAACATATTAAATTTTATATCAATATCCTTGTAGTGAAATCACATTAATGGTTAAATCCTACTACCATACCACTATTGCAGATGTACATAAATTTTGGAACCATAAATAAGGATACCATGCTGATGTTTTGATTTCAGTTATACTTGTGTCGTGTGCCTGCTCGCCTGGGAGTATACATATCTTCAATGTGAACTTATGCAATTGGCAGTCCGAGACAGAAGCATCTGATAGTACTCAATGCGACAAGACATGTTGTGCCTGCTTACATTTTGCTGGCTTGTTATTGTTATTGTAGTAAGCAGAGGTGATGCGCACAGGTCATGACTTGAAAGACCCCCTTGGGTAGGTTGTCAATATTCGTAATGAAATTGAATACCAGATACACAACCAAAACGCCTCTTATGACCGCCCCCCCATTTGCATGGCTACTTGTCGCTCTCTCTGATCTGGAAGTTGAAAATTTAATTACCTACAACTACCACTGATGACTCCCCATTAGTTCAAGGTTGAACTTGGATTTAAGATTGAAATTTTAATTGAAAAATAAAATCGATCAAGCCAGAGCTGGGGGCAGAATCAATAACCGATATTCCGTTCATATATTAACATTGGCCCGCCGAACGCCGTCGGTTGCTCCGTCAGTCAGCAAACTTCTACAAAGTTTGTCCAGTTCATTATCCCAATGGCTTCAATTGAAATGGAGTACAAATTCACATGCAGCCTTATGCTGAAAAGTTTTCATGAACTTTTACCCTCTCATGATACAAGCCTGCTTGCGTTGTACCTGAGCCGGTATCCAATAACGCCCGCATCCGCACCCCAGTCATCTGGAGAATATTTAAGGAATTCTCTCTGGCCTACTGTAAAGTTTACCCTCATCGAGGGAACTTTTCGGGTGGGAACTTCTTTGCCAAGCGATGCGGGAGTAAATATGGTCATGCAGGTAGAAGGAATTCCACCAACAACACTTCCAGCAACGGTTTTAAGTTTGCCAAGGCTTTGGGGCTGGCTGCTTCATTGTTGTGCCGATGAATGCGTTTTGAGAGCGTTATCAAAGCGTGCACAGTGGTCGTTGTGACCAAATGGGGTTGGTGGTTGCCTCCTAATAATCGGTGACATTTCTTTGAGATGTTGCATTGCACAATGTGTAATGCAGCAAGAATGTATGCTAAATGCTTTATCAAGTCAAAGTAGCGTTACGAACGGGGCGACCCTTTCAATGTTGTAATAAAAAATGTAGCACGCAATGGAGACATGTTTTTGCACAAAACTCTTGTCCGAGGAGATTGCGAAAAGTTGTTGATTGGGTGCCTTGAATGTAATTTAAATAGTGGCTGACGCAACATTTTCGGAAATCCTTTATCATCTACGTCATAATTTTTTGTCGCAAAGGTTTTTCTTTAGTATTTTATTTTATTTCAAAATTGGCTTTGTATGTCAAATATTTGCAAAAGTTGTCAAATGTGAATAAAATAGGACACATTTGCGGCTTTCTTCCAGTTCCCAAACTCAATCTTGATAATTTTATCTAGTTTTTAAAAGGTTTCTTTAAATAAGATGTCATTGCCAGCATCAATGAGAACTTGCTGTCATTTGAAAAAATACGAAATAGGAGACTCACCGCTTCAAACGTATAACTACAATGAAGACAAGGTTGAAAACGAAGATCCATATTTTTCCTAGTAGGCTTTAGCGCGCGCTTATTATAAAAAAAAAAGACAATTATTTCAAGTGAAAAAAACGGTTGAAATATTTTTGATACCGTTGCCTTAACTTCATCGTAATTCGTCATTGAAAAATGAAATGTCCTGACATTTTTGTTTAACCTTATCTTGTTAAGAATTTTAGTTGCATAGCTAACGTCATTACCCTTTTGTATACAACATAGGCACACGCAAAGTCGTCGTTATTTAGGTTTAATTTACAAAACGAGTGTCAATTTTGATATAGTGTTGGGAAATTTTAAGTCAAAGTTCAAAAGGGTTAATAGAAAGTTTAATTTATTTTTGATTGCTCTTGTGATGCTCGGTATAAATACTGTGTAAAAGGATTACCCGATTCCGGATTCTACCTTTAACTGCTTTGCATCTTATGTAGTTATGTACAATTAATGATGTTTTAACATCACTCCCAGGCCTCGGTTAAAGTTATCTATTTTCTGACTTTGGTAAATAAAAACTCTTCGGTTTTTACTGGAACGACCCAAGAGGATAATTTCATGACACTTCTGATGGTTATAACTACTAATGAACTCTGATTGCAACACAGTCGAACAAATCAATTTCACCGTATAAATAAAGCTCTCATCGTTATCCGGCCAAGTATTCACTAAATTGTTTTGAGTATCTTTGATCGCAAGCGTTCATTACTTGATTTAATTTACAACACTGACATCGATAATACCCACAAACGCAATGATTGTGTTAATGTTCTGATTTTTTTGAGTTAATTAGTCATTATATAAACAATTAAATGGAATCCTGGCAGTTTATTTCGTCTACCTTGCAGTTACCAAAGTGCGTGTGCGTATTCTACGTTAATTATTGAAATGCTGAGGTTCATTGTGTGTAAAATAGTGTTCACTATACTCGTTCGTACACCGCTGAATCAACGGATTTTTGCACGTTCACACCGCGTGTCATAATATCAATTTTTGCATTCATTCAATGCTGCCGCTATTGAATATTATTTGTGGTGACTACTTAATCAAATAGATGTCACATAATTGAATAACGGTTTTGTCAAATAGCTGGCGTTGGTCAAATGAGTTATGAAGCTTAATTGTTGATACAGCTAAATGCAGGGAAAACAGACATATAAGTCCCTGTGGCTGGTGAGATATAACATTTTGATTCAGTTAGAGAGGAATAGCCCTTGATAAAGTATACTTTGACTGAAGTTAATCCATTATGCTGTTACTACATGAAAGACTTGATAGTTCACAGAACTTATTCTTGAAGTCATATGCATATTCTCGTTACTTAAATCTTTGAAATCTTCGAAAAATATTTACGAACAAAAGTAATTTTATATTTAACGTTGTTGTTGTTATTTAATGTTGTCCAATAAAAGAGCTCTGTCATTCCTCAACATTGAAGTGTGAGATATAAAAACATGGCTTGAAAAGTTTCATTACCTTTAAAACTTAAAAAAAAAGGTCTCATCATATTCTCCAATCGAATGAATTAAAGACACCGTTATCTCTTTAATACGGACTTGAATCGGTAGTTTGTGTCTTAGGTATCAAATAAAATATACTCAAAGAGAGCATACACAAAAACATATCATCATAATCGAACTTCATAACTCAGACAGATTCGTCGCACCACTTCATAGGCAGACAACAAATTCCGTCAATCAGATTGATTTATAACTATCTGACTCGTCAAAAAACATACAGAAACTTATCGATTCATTTACAACGCATGTTGTGATACCTTTTAAAGGTTCTGAAAATTGCACACTTCGTGTCCCACTTTTCAAAATGTAGCTGAGCAACAGGACTTCGACAAAACTTTAAAATTCATCACCATCTCAAACAGTAAGAGCGAACTTCTTTTCTGTACACTTAGCCAGGGGGCCATTATCCTACACTGTCGACCATTCATTCGCAAGCACGATTTTAAGGTTCTTTCACGAACTCGATATTTTTCGGAAGCACAACATTCTGAAGTTCTAAGAGAACATTGCTTGGCATAAAATGCCATGTAGGTAACAACGATTTTCTGATCTTTGTTAAGAAAGATAGAAGACACACAGAGCGTATTTCTGGTATTACAGGATATTTGCATACCGGCTTAGTCCTAGAACATAGCAATTCTTTTATTTCTAATAGAATCTTCAGGAGGGTATAGAGCTACAGCTTACAGGATCTCCTCAGTGGGTTTGGTGGTCCTCGTACGAATTTATAACAAACATTTTGCCATGAGCAACGTGAGGCTTTCTCTGTCTCATTTTGGAATTTTCTAAAAAGTTTGAGGTCTTTTTGAAACTTGCTATGTAACTAACAAGTTTCATTGTTTCTTTTTTAAGCCGCCTAGTTTCTTAGTCAATCACGAGAGCGTCTTTTTGATCTTGCATCACAGACTTTATTATTGACTTTGCTGGTTGCCGTGACTCAGTGGTTAGTACGATGGACTGCTAAGCAAGCTGACACAGATTCGAGTAAGCCATTTTCAGACGCACTGTGACTTAAAAATACCCCTAATGTATAATTTAAAACTACACTCGCACTGACTGCATTCCTTAATGAAACATACGCGAAAAATGCTCTGGAAAGCGGGCGATATTGGCCATGGTACTATTGCAAGGTGAGCAAAATCAGAAATAGACACAGACACTGCATAACTGAAGAAGATGTTGGCTCCGGGATCTGCATTTAAGCGCAGATGAGAGCTTCCTATATCGTTGGCCCAGCCTATTCATCGTTCAAGATGCAGTCACCCTTTCATTCTACCTACGTAACAGTAATAAATTCCTAGCAAATCTTTCCAGTCTTATTGGTATTTTCAATGCTTTTTACTGTTCTCTTTGCTACAAAAATTCAGATCAAAATCTATGCACCCTATAGGATAGTGTATAAAAAAAAAATCATGAACAAGAAATGCTGACCCTTAAATAGTACTTAGACCGTCCGCAATACCCTAAAGTGATTATCTATTTTGGCAGCCCGGACTAATAAAACTCCAAGATAGCCACAAAAAAGTAGACTTTCAACGTATACAACAAACGACACCAAAGCGGATCTATTGGAGTGGGCATATTTGCCATAAAAGCCCCCCCATTTCAATCAAGCAAACTGCCTTCAATCCACTTGGCACTGTCTCTCGTAACGCATCTCATTTTTCATAGCTCCCAACGCCTAGGTTGATGGATCGACATTGCTAATGCGTTCGACTGACCACTGTTTCATCCCCTTGCCACCACACACACACACACACAACCATAATTATTATCTTGGTCCGCAAGGAGAAGAAATACAAACTAAAGCTTTTCTTATCGTATGTATGTGAAGAAATACCAGTCAAGACATCCAGAAGATATTTTACGATCTGTAAAGTTAAAGGTTTAATTGTGAAACTTTAATTTGATGTGAAGCCAAAAAGACATTCTGGGCAACACTTACTCGTACAAGATTCGACGGCTCGTAGAGTACAACTTTCTTGCGAATGGGGTGCCGAATGTATAAATGAGTGAATGGGGGCTTGGAGTTGGTTTTTATGCCCTGAATGTGGCGATAAACGTTCGTGTTAACCATAAAAAGGAACCCTGCGCCCGCCACTAAAATAGGCGAACTGCCTCGTAAAGAATAAGGTAAGTTAATGCGATTAACATTGATGGCAATGGCGATGTTCTAGTAGAACCAGAACCACTAGTAGTAATGTTAATGTTTATGATTTCATTAAATTACAGACCATATCATTTCGGGTCGGCTGTACATACCACGAGACCCAGGAGTCTCGTGTTGCACATGTCGGTGGAAATTACGTTTTCGTCTGTGCTATTTGCGGAGGCAAACTATTGCTACAAATTTATGGTTAAATCATCACCATACTGCCGTTGTAGTAGTGAAATGAACGAAAATAAAATTTATTGTTAATAATCAATCGATGGAATAGTATGAAATTATCAGACCGCATCTAATGTCGCTTGTGGATGGAAATCGGGGAGGATGTGTTCTGTTGTGCATTAATGTGAAATAATTAATAAAATATGCTGTTGAAAACAGCATCCAGCGGTAAAGATAATTAATAATGTTGCTACATAGATTGGTGTCATTTTTCATCAACTAAAAAAAAAGGACACAGCATAATTGATTGCCGACAGTGTGTGGTTATGGTGTTGCTGTTTGAATTTGAAGTTTGTTTGCAATTTGCAAATATTGCTAATTGGTTAATTACCTCGTGATATTATGTTTTGTAATTATTTATGTGTTTGGTGACCACTTTTATTCTAAATAAGAAGTATCGTGCGAAAGAGTCTATTACGATTAATTTATTATAATAGAGTGAATGGTTAATTATTATTTACCATAACAGCATCGTAGTTGTTAAACAAATTTATATGTTGTATCATGTATCGGTGATACTTAAAATAAAGGATGGAACTAGTCACGTGCCAATTGCACTCTTAAGGGTAGCGAAACTTACTGACTTGCGCAGAATAGGTTGTTTATTGACGCGCTCGTTTCTTTAGAATTCATGAATTTATTCAAAAATAAGTTAATATTGGAAGCCTGCAGAATATTGCGATTTGTATGAAATATGTATTTTATCGATAAGGGTAGTCCTTAGCATGAGCAGTTTGCAGTTTTCGAGTGACTCGAACCTGATGGTATCTGCCCTTCAATACTTTAAAGGGCCTTCTTAGATGTTAAACACATTCTGTCAAGTATAAAAATCCTAAGAGACTGTCAAGCTCTTGGTACAATACCCAGTGCCTGGACTGAAGTGAAAGTAGTTTTTATACCCACAGCAGGTATTGTCTCATAAGCACTTCCTAAGGATTTCAGGCAGATAGACTTGAACTTCTTTCTATTGAAAACTCTAGAGAAAATCCTTGAAATAAAAAATGATACACATACAAACATGCATATATATATATGTATATACGTACAAATGTTGAAAAAAAAAAAATCGAACCACCACTTATGTATGTTGATATAACCAACGCATCCCCTTTTGAATTGATGAAGTTGATACAGATTTTCAATGAAACAAAACTTCATTGAACATGCATTGCATTGTTAGATTCCATTTTTTTGAATCTCAACTTAAATAAACCTTTAACGTGACTTAATTTCTTAATTTCATCTCGATATTGATTAAATTGCCGCCCTAACCTATGCAAACACTAAGTGAAAATGTATCGCGCTATTTCATTCGCCAGTTCGTTTTTCCTCTTCGCTTAACACATGCTCTCATTAATGTTGGCGTTTGCACTCTCTAATTAATCTTCTCATCATATCTCATTAATCTTTGTTATTGAGCTTAAAGCGATGCCATTATAGCGGATCTTTATGAGTACAGTATACACTCTCCTGCCGTCGCCGTTCGCTTGCTTATTCATAATTCTTGTAAATGGCAATCCCTGTTATTTACATAAAGAATTAAATAAAATTAGGAATACACACGCATGTAGGTATGTGTGTTACGTGCGGGTATTCCAACATCTCAGATCCCGACGTATTTCCTTAACGAAGGGGACTGATAGGGATCCGCAAGCAAAGGCATACTAAGTATGTTAATTCTCAAAGTAACCCCTTAGTCACTCCTGCTTTCGCAGTTCTGTCATTTTCGATGATAAATTACGTCGGTGTGGTGCAACTGACATTTGGTTTTAGGTGGGCGGCAAAGAAGGTTCTCGACGTTTTCTCTCGGCACAGTGGTGGGCCCTTGTGTGCGTTGAACTCACTGTGTGTGTGTGTGTATTTCTGCGTGTCATTGACATAATTCATGGGGTGCTTCGCATCTTATTTCATTTATTTATTTATTTATTTATTATTTTTTTTGAGGTGATAATTTCATCTCTAATTTGGGACGATATTTTAGTTAACAGAGGGGTTCTTCTGCTAAACACAGTCAGAGGAAGCGGGATCCTTATATATTCATGTGTTCCGGTTGAGCGAATGATTTCTCAAGTTTCATTAATCACGCGAATGAATTTGCAACGAACATGGGGCGAACGTGTGTATGAACGAGCATTACTTTGGATTTGATTATGACACAATAGTGTTGCTTCTCATTAGTCGCGTAATTAAATGCGAACAAATAGTGTGGATGACTTACGATATGGGAATGATTGATATTGCTCTGATTGATGGTGATTGTGGGTGGAGGCTTTGAAATTTGACTTCTTTACATTTGAAAAGGAATGATGTTGTATTTAAAATGAGATTCGGTGCCGTTGACATTCCGTCAGTGAAACAATGAAACTAAAGCGGTTCGATCATATAGATCATGGAAAGGCCTAAACGTTTATGCTGAAAAGCGAAAAGAGTAAGTGATTTGAACTTTATTAGTCTAATCTGAACCTAAGCTAACCTAGAACTAAACCGAGTAATACCGAATGATATTTATAATGTTTATCCAGCTCACCTTTTTTCCTATGTTTATCTTCCTAGGTGACCAAACACCTTCTTCTGTGACCCATTTTAAGGTAGATGGTATGTTTGCATATCCAACTGACTTGACTTGTGACTTGTGTCGAACGCATCGTAATCAATTTCGCTGGTGGTTTTTTGATTAGGATATCCATAAGAACCTAGTCTGATATTTCAATAACATTTGACAAAACTTTAAAACAGATTAACCTGAATCTATAACTGGGAGCAAAGATGTCTTTTCTTTTCTTTTATAAAATCACCATAGTGACATATTTGATCTCTTAAAGCTGATTCCTACTGTCCTCGAATTTTTCCATTGAAAATTTAACGAAGGAAATGAATTGAATTTGAAAATAAACTTTTTTCTTCTTCAAACTTCCTCCACTGGGACAAATAATTGGACAAAAGAAGAAGAAAAAAAAAAAAACATCGTAAAACCCGAGAACTTTTTTGATAAACAGAAGCAAAACCGTGACGATACCGAATGCATGTTACTATGGTTAATTCTTTTTGTTCTCCCGCTGGAACGGCGTTACTGTGATTGTTTTGTCTTTATTTAATTTTCTTATAGGGTATATAATCACCTCCCTCGTCGCCTAAATGCCAATTAGCCAACTTTCTTGTCGAAAAGAAATATACAACCACCAGTCTTATCAATGTAACACTGTCAATCGTCTTTGTCCACAAAGTTACAATACCATGCTCGCATTTTCCAAGAAGAAGATGGTCTCATCAAAAGTTTCGCAGGACGAGAGAAAGAACCATCTAAGGAGGGAAAACTGGTAGAACAGAAACTCAGCGTACTTCATTAAACAAAAAGTGCAAACATTTTAATTTAACGCAAAACGAAAAAAAAAAGACTTAACTTCCAAGTTAATTAATTGCAATCGCCGAGCTCGAAGGACATGTTTTTGTTTTCCTCCTCCAAATTGAGTGTATAAAGGTAAAATGTTGTTTTCGTCAAGTTGTTACCGATTCTGCCGACGCTTGGGAATTCACAACGAAGCATCTATGTACGTATTTAGATAGGAACTTGAAAAAAATCTATCTGCTTATAATTGAATTTCTCATTCAGGAAATGAACAATGGGAGACTTGTTTACAGCTGTATCGTAATTGTGAACTTTTTAATTAAATTTATGTCGTGTTTTTGATGAATTTAAATTAAATCTTTAAATACAACCCGACAGGTGAGGTGACCGGTTGGAACTTTGTTGAAAATTTTAAAATTAATGGTATATTTTTGAAACATTTATTTTGAAGTGGCTCAATCAATTTTTTTACGCGAGTGGCGACGTTTGAAAAGTTCCCAGTCTGAAATTAAAAGAATTGTTTCACTAGATTAAAAAAAATATTCTTTACTTTTTCTGTAACATAACCTCTTCGAACACACAATTTCTTCCAGTAATTTGTAAACGTTTTGAAGAAACTCAAAAGTCAAGTCTCAGTTTTATGAATTTAACTGGAGGCGTGTGAGCTGCCACATTATTGTGATGAAAGCTAGTTTTCTTATGAACCCGCTTTAACTTAAACCGATTAAACTTGCCGGCCTTAAAATAATGCCCCCAAGTACAACCAACGTTTCTTTTCTTCTTACTACTACTTAAACCTTAGAAAAACGATACTTGGGATAAACTTCATATACTTCAGGCATATTATGGCCAAATTGTCAAACGCAGATTTCTGGTATTCGTCATAGCTTGGTCAGACATAGTCCAGATATAGCAATAGCAATTAAGATGGTTGGAACATGTAGAGTGGATGTACATTAGCACTCTATCCAGGAAAGTCTGTCCTGAAAGAACTGCGGCGCAGTAAAGGAAGACTCAGCTGGCTTGCGCAAGTGGAAAGTTACTCATACCAAATTGGTGTACGAAACCGGAGGCAGCTTGTTGAAAATGGAAACGGTAATTGGAAACGCTTACTGGATGAGGCCCAGGTCTACACGGGACTGTAGCGCCTTCATAAGAAAAGAAGTAAGTCCTGAAAAACGAGATCCACATAGTTTTTGTGGCTTCTGAAGTTAGGTGTTTTTCTATCAGTTGAAGTGTCCAAACTTATGATAATCTGGTAATGGGGAAACAATTAATCCATGAATATCCAAGTGAGGCAGTACGCACGCTGCCACCCCTTTGAATTTACCTAACCCAAAGCAGAATGGCACGGGACAGTCTATTATAAAAAATAAGTGTTAACGCCAAATTTTACTGCTTGTATTGATATAAGAAAATGTTGCTAAAAAAAAACAGAATAAATGGTTCGCCACCCATTAGATCGATATACTCAATCCATATGTATCCATCTCTAAATAGAGCTTTCTGAAAACCATTTAGCGTTCCTTATAGACTTTCTTCTCGAAGCTAACAAGTAAGTTGTAAATAAAACCATATTGACACGAAATTAAGCAGAATGAAGACGCGCACCGAACAATCCCTAAGCAAACATCACTAAACCTAGAAGCTTACCAGAACCATGTTGGCATCTTCACACTTTGCGTTATAATACTCCAAAGTATTCCATTCGATGTGACTAGTATCAATGGTGCGTGCCACTATATCCATTATCATCATCGTCATCATCATCAAGTTCTGGATTTGCGTACACCTCCAACCAAAACCCGACTGCCAGATACATTCTTAAAAGTTGCATGCAGGTCCTCATATATGCGGGTGCATACTTGTTTGTTTGTCTATTAACTTCCTATTCACGAAGTGGCTTAAAAATCGTGGTGAACTAGTTACTGCATTCATTGAGTCAGAACCAATCCAACCACCCCCACTGGGCCAATGCACAGGTATAACTTTGCGATACTTTAAGCTCCTTCCAGGAATCATATACGTGTTCGAAAAGTGTTTTAAAAACATGTTATTTAATCGTTACACCATTAAAACGTATGCAGCCACTTTCATGGGTAGTTCTTCTAAAGCTGCTTCCCTAAGCAAATGGAGTCTGTCTGAAGATACTTCTGGTGAGAGACAACAACATTGTCTTATGTTTTCATGTTCTCTCCCTGGAAAGTTTCATCGTTTTCAATTTGTCTTCGGAAATCGTGCACTCAACCCACGGTTCCCAACCAGGGGCATTGCTCTTGTCTTAGTTTGCGGATGAAAGTTAGTACCGTGCCAACTTCGGAAATGTCTCGAAGTCAAATTTGATTTCAACGAAATTTTAATTCAAATATATTTGTTGTTGTGTCACATCTTGTATCCAACAAGCTGGTTAAAAGTATGTATGCCAACGCGAATGCTTATTGAGTTTCGTTTTTGACACAGAGTTGTTTCTCGGATATTATGACACTTCAAATAACTTTATTATTACATTTTCACATAATTGCGAGCATCACTTGAATGCTTGTTGCAAAAAAAAAACTAAGTTGGGGTTCCGCATTGCATACTGCAGGAGTGTGCGTGCAATTAAAATTTGAACAAAGATTTATGATGTTCTTTGACGCGGTCTAACGTACACATGCATATAGTGGTGCCCTTAATTATTCTCAGATTTATTTTAAACATTCAAAAGGAAGGGAAAAGCTTTTTATGTCAATGGATGTTAACACATGTTCATCGTCATCCCTTCATACGTAGTATGTATGTTGACTATATAGATTTTTACTCGATTTGAATATGCAATCTGGGACAAAAAAAAAGAAACTAAGGGGGGACTGCAAGTTTGTGCACAGTTAATAGAATGTGTGTTCCAATTTAAATTTATAGAGACATTTTTGTTTTTTTTTTTCGAAATAAAATGGCCGACGGCAATAAATCAATAGGCTTCTTATTTGTTGTTTAGTAGAGGATAGCCAAATCCTTTGAGATAACGAATTCGATTTGACAGCTTCATATATTTAGCCAATCAAAACTTAAGGATATCAACATATTTAAAACACAGAGGGCAACAGAGGTGATACATCACCCCAGTGAACATTTAGGCCAAATACATACGCAACAAAGAATAAAAATAAATTTTATTGAAACATAGCACTTTTCCAACTCTTTCATAAAACAAAATAAAAATACAACTTCAAGTTATAATCCTATGCAATAAGAAGTGCAATATGTCTTCAAAGGCAGTACAGAAACCGAAATCATAGTTGCTTTCCGAAGGTTAAGAAGAAGCTCCTAGAACAGATGTATGGTGTGCCGTCCAAAAAGCTATAAAAAATTAGTTTACTAGATACAAGTGAATTGCTCAGTTGCTTGAATGATTTTCATACTCCAATTTGTCCGCTTTGACTACTTTAACGAATATATCTACCATATAAATGCCGTCGGCGTATTTGCAAGCCTTATTTCACAATGAGTTTAAAAAAACATTAAAGTCAAATCAAAACAAAAAATGTATTTGTTAGATTTCATTGCATGAATATAATTTTGTTAAAAATATTTAATTCTAAATCTTAGGCGAAAAAATTAAGCAACATCATAAAAACACTGTACACTGTCTTCGTAACCTAAAGTAGGAAAAATAAGAATTTTTGATTAATCAAAATAATTGGTCTCATCAAACCTGTAGTCCTGTGCTCATAGATA
Source organism: Criorhina ranunculi (assembly GCA_951813785.1). Lineage (NCBI taxonomy): Eukaryota > Metazoa > Arthropoda > Insecta > Diptera > Syrphidae > Criorhina > Criorhina ranunculi. The sequence continues at coordinate 18,392,225 of OX638381.1, forward strand.
ATGGTACAACTCCTCCTACAGTAATTTCATGTGGTGATTGTGATTTCATTAGCATGAATAGAACCATTTTCTGTTGTGGAACTTTCAGCTTATACCAGTGAACTGCATACACCTCATCTAGAAGCCGATCGTTCTATCAAAACATAATCAAACTTGAAAAGTCATCAAGCTGAAAAAAAGATTATCTCACAGCGATTTCCACCATAGTTCCCAATCCACAATAAAGATACATCGTAAAAAAAACATAGATAAGATACTGATAAGCTCCAGGCCAATCGTCAGTAAACATTATGCAAAGGGTTAACACCAGCGACAATGCGGCCATTGTAATTTGTACAAAGTTTATCCAATAAAATAGTTCGTCGCAGGTCTCTACAAAACTATTCTTACATTTGTAGATCATGCTAGGTGAAAATAAAAAATTAAAAAAATATTTACATCGAATGTGCCTGATGCCACTTAAGTAAATCATGTAGCTTCTCAGCAACATTGGGGTTGTCAGAATCAACGGCCAGCTCATTCAATTCATCCGACTTTATTTTGAAAATGTCCACAAAGAGCACAATGTGCGCAAGCATCACCATCGATATCATATCACCGGCAAAGTTGCCAAACGCTCCAAAACAAACACAAATCGATTGGATTCCGATTGTAGTAAAATATCCAAAAGTAGTGTCTGCATCTATTAGAGGCAGTAAGAACTGCATCACATACAAACGGCGGCCGGTAATAGCTAAGATTCCAATTGGTACTAAAATTAGTGATCCGGCCGTCATTAAATACACAGAGCCTGCGATTTTCAAAATGTTATTCACACGTGATACACACTTATTTAAGGCTTCGATGTAGAGTTCACCATGAATTTCATTGTTGACATAGATACACGACAGTAATGCGCAACTTGCGCTAACTTGCTTCTGTAATACAATGCCACTTAGAAGCTTCGATATTCCCTGCAATATAGAGGAAAGTTAATAAATGTCACAACAACGATGCAAAACACAGACTACCTGTAAAACTGTTCCAACCATGCAAAATGATTGCAAAAGAATTGTCCAATTTTCGGAGAATTTTAATATTACCGTATAGACCGTAAATATGAAGTAGATTATAATGCTGCTAATCACCATAGCTGTTATTCCATTCACTTTGTAATTTTCATCGGCCACATCGGCTCCGCAACATTTTGCACAGAACCTTGCGATACGCATAACTTTAAAAAACCTTTTCGATGGTTTCATTTTTGCAGTGTAAACTAATGAGTGCTTGAAAAACTGGTATTTATAGAGAATTGCAGGTGAGAGAATGCAATAATTGCTGCAAAATGATTGACGTAGACATTTTAATAATTAATAATATTTGGACGGCCAGAGTTACAGTTATTTACGTATCAGCCCAAGAACGAGCTGATTGTGTAACTAGCATTTTTCAATTCAATAAATAAATAGCATGGAACTATAACACTTGGGAACAGCAATTAAGCGGTCGGCTATTAAGGGATCGTTTAAGTGTAACTTTATGCTATTGATTTCAAATCAATATTAATTGGGATAAACTCAACCAACCTAAATGTTCTACATAAGTTGATGAGAAGAAAACACAATAGATAAGCAAGAAAATATAAGCCTCCGACGAAAACAATGGTTGCCTTCAACTTCCATGCTGGTTAATGTTTTTGAGTTTTTAGTTTGAAATTTAAATACACTTTTTGAATAAAATGTGTTTTCGTACTTGTGTGAGATTCCCTTAATCCTAATAGATCGAAAGCATTAATTCGACTAAAAAAGGCTAACTCTCAAAACTAACTAACTAGGACGAGGCATCCTAGAGAGACATGCTATGCAACGATTTCTGCAGCAGCTGTAGAGACGACAACAAAATCTATTGTTTACTTTCTCTGTACGTGTTTCACCCTTGCTAACATCCGGAAAAATAAACCTTGGGCAAATATTTCTTTAACTATTTTAATAGTCTGAACTCCGCCAAAACGGCCGACTTAAACTGCTGCGTTAGGAAATCTAAATGGTTTCAGGAGAAGTTAGGGGGTGCAACCATAGAACTCAGTAGTATCACAATTGACCTTCCTTTGGTCTAAGTGTACCTCTTATTGGAGGATCACTTCTGAATAACTAAAAAACATTTTGGTACTACAACTAAGTGCATAGCTTTATTTAATAAGCTCGGAGAGCTGAAACGATTTTTTATTTTTACTTCCCACCTCCATAGGGGAAGTATTGCAATCACCCAAAAAAAAAAGTTCGAGATTTTAACACAGCTTTACATTACGATACTCTAGAAATCATTTCCACCCATTTTCGAAGTGATGTCTGTGTGTGCGTGTGTGTGTGACAATTTTTTTCTCCTTCGATAACTAGAGAACGGAACAACGTACGATTATGCGGTTTTTGTCTCAATGAAACTTAGAGCTGATCCAGCGGTCCAGCGGATGCTGAGATATTTGAAGAAATGCTTTGAAAAAAGGTGTGCTGGACAACAAGCACGTTGTGGTGTTATTGGAAATAATTTTCGCTTTTACATAACGCAATACCAGGTGGGAAGTATAGGACTGGCCCCCCAGTCAAATTTTTATGTAATTCACTAACACTAAAGGGTTTATGAATACCCTTATGATGCTATTCACACAGCGCTAGTGTTGGTGTAATGATTTTGAAGCTCAGGTGGTATGAGAATTCAGTTTTTTGCTCCGAGGGTGGTGTTCAGAATGACTGGGGAACTTGGTGAAAATCTAGGTTTGTTACATGCACAGATTCATAGCTATATACAAGTGAAGCTAATAAAAGCGTGTTAAAAAGACTAACATTTTCACATCTCTGATTGGTGATAAAGTTATGACAGCGAGTAGCTCGGAACTTAACCAGAATGGAACCTATCGTCAATAAACAACTCAAACTACTGTGATGCTTCAAGAGTGGCAAGATATTAGGTATCTCTTTAAAGAATTTCCGAGTTTTCCCATGAAATGCTATTGTACAATATAATCGATCGAAACAATTGCAAAATTGGAAAGGGAAATTGTTCTCATTTTATTCAAAATTAAATGGATGACAGTAATACTTAAATCGGTATCAAATTTGTTCATTTGTTAAGAATGGCTTAACCATAAAAAGTTTGTAAATCACATCTTTATTTGGCTAGCCAATCTTAATTGGAAGCTCTTCCAACAACTTTATTCATTTCTAATACAGTGTATGGTGCGTTATTCCAAAAGTTATCAAAAGTTAGTTTACTCTATGCAAGTAAATGATTGCTCCGAAATTGGGTTATTGGGTTTGAGACTTACCTACATATAAATGTATTGCAAACACAGGCCATGATCTATAAAGTTCGCGGATCACTTTCTTCAACCTTTCAAGTATGAATTCGGCATATATGTATATTAGTCCTTTCTGTGTTCTAAGCGAAGGGCGATATTGTTCAAGATTGGAAGCTTTCGAATTGGATTCCATGTTTTGTTTGAGTTTACACCAAATAAATTGTACGGGCTTTTTTCCTAGTCCCCAATTGTGTGAGTGAGTTTTTTTCTTATTTTGACGGAGGTCGTGTACACAGATGAAAGTTTTATATTCACTCTCTTTTCGAGCGTTAGTAAATTACGAGTGCAAATTCTTCGCTCTAGAGCCGGTTCCACTCAGGCAATGCAACTTATGCCCGCTCTTGAGGCTAAAATCCCCGAATTGTGGTTACTTGGCACAAGGCACTTCTAACACTTAGACTGGCTTCGAATGAATTGGACAAAGCTTCGGCTACCGCCATTATTCGCTGAGATCTTTGACATTCCCAAGAAGGATGAAGAACCACCAGCTGCTCCTGCAACATCGTAGAGATAGATGACGCGTCAGCGTATTACAAAGAACCAATATCTTGTGGAATGCGGTCTTATTCTTAAATGTTTAAGCTTTCAATCCATCAATTTTTAATTTACACTAATTTAATTTTTTAAATGCATCATTGTAAACCAATAAAAAAAAAACCACTATAATGGCTGCGAATACTCCTAATTCCCCTTCTTCTCCCCTTCTTCCCCTTCTTTTGTTAAGTAATAAGAATTTTATAAACATAGTAAGTGAATAAAATCATTTGGGTGTACGCGGTCGAAAAACTCACTCTTGCGGCATTGGGAATTGTAATTAACTTACATTTTTTAGCTCTATGTGCAAGTTTCCGGATGCAACTTTTTTTTCCCAATACTATAATGGCTGCGAATACTCCTAATTCCCCTTCTTCTCCCCTTCTTCCCCTTCTTTTGTTAAGTAATAAGAATTTTATAAACATAGTAAGTGAATATTTTTTTAATAAATTCCAAAAGGATTAATTCAAGCACTGTAGCTTTTCAATAGATGTTTGATGCTGATGCTTGATGAACGTTAACATCTCGTCCTCGAAAAATGTCTACGCATATGAGATATTGATGCATTTCTCATGAAAGATTTTTTTTTTAATCTTGACTGCACGTATATGTAGATCATTTTTGTGTCTGTCCGTCTGGCACTCATCATGCGACAACTACTGATGAATCTTGGCATTATGATAACTTATATCCTCGGTCGATATCAGGTTTTTATCCCGGGGGATGAAAGGGTTTCTGCAAGATAGTCAAAAAAGCCATATGTATCGACACGGTAGACAACGTGAAATTACACTTGCTTTGAACCTTTTTTTTTAATCGAGAAATACGGTTTCCTTTCGCAGATTAACAGAAGTAATAAAATCAAGAAATTCCATTAGTTTGCAATTAAGGTTTTTTGAGAAAAATAAAAAAAATCGTTTTTGTGTTGATTTCCACCCAAGAGTGGGATCAAAGCTCGATCATGGTAAAAGTCTGAGAGCAATGTCTGAAGTCCACGATTCTCAGCTCCTTGATTTATCTTTATACCTCAGTTTTTTCACTTTCAACACTTTAACGAATATAAATGAAGAAAAATGAAGTCGGCGTATGCAAAAGATGACAATAGTTTTATTCCACATTGAGTTTAAAAAAAACATTAAAGCCAATTCAAAACAAAAAATGTATTTGTAAGATTTCATTGCATGAATATAATTTTGTTAAAAATATTTCATTCCAAATCTTAGGAGAAAAAATTAAGCAACATCATAAAAACACTGTACACTGTCTTCGTAACCTAAAGTAGGAAAAAAAAGAATTTTTCATTAATCAAAATAATTGATCTCATCAAACCTGTAGTCCTGTGCTCATAGATAATGGTACAACTCCTCCTACAGTAATTTCATGTGGTGATTGTGATTTCATTAGCATGAATAGAACCATTTTCTGTTGTGGAACTTTCAGCTTATACCAGTGAACTGCATACACCTCATCTAGAAGCCGATCGTTCTATCAAAACATAATTACACTTGAATAGTCATCAAGCAGGAAAAAAGATTATCTCACAGCAATTTCCACCATAGTTCCCAATCCACAATAGAGATACATAGAAAAAAATACAAGTGCAAAATACTGATAAGCTCCAGGCCAATCGTCAGTAAACATAATGCAAAGGGTTAACACCAGCGACAATGCGGCCATTGTAATTTGTACAAAGTTTATCCAATAAAATAGTTCGTCGCAGGTCTCTACAAAACTATTCTTACATTTGTAGATCATGCTAGGTGAAAATAAAAAATTAAAAAAATATTTACATCGAATGTGCCTGATGCCACTTAAGTAAATCATGTAGCTTCTCAGCAACATTGGGGTTGTCAGAATCAACGGCCAGCTCATTCAATTCATCCGACTTTATTTTGAAAATGTCCACAAAGAGCACAATGTGCGCAAGCATCACCATCGATATCATATCACCGGCAAAGTTGCCAAACGCTCCAAAACAAACACAAATCGATTGGATTCCGATTGTAGTAAAATATCCAAAAGTAGTGTCTGCATCTATTAGAGGCAGTAAGAACTGCATCACATACAAACGGCGGCCGGTAATAGCTAAGATTCCAATTGGTACTAAAATTAGTGATCCGGCCGTCATTAAATACACAGAGCCTGCGATTTTCAAAATGTTATTCACACGTGATACACACTTATTTAAGGCTTCGATGTAGAGTTCACCATGAATTTCATTGTTGACATAGATACACGACAGTAATGCGCAACTTGCGCTAACTTGCTTCTGTAATACAATGCCACTTAGAAGCTTCGATATTCCCTGCAAAATAGAGGAAAGTTAATAAATGTCACAACAACGATGCAAAACACAGACTACCTGTAAAACTGTTCCAACCATGCAAAATGATTGCAAAAGAATTGTCCAATTTTCGGAGAATTTTAATATTACCGTATAGACCGTAAATATGAAGTAGATTATAATGCTGCTAATCACCATAGCTGTTATTCCATTCACTTTGTAATTTTCATCGGCCACATCGGCTCCGCAACATTTTGCACAGAACCTTGCGATACGCATAACTTTAAAAAACCTTTTCGATGGTTTCATTTTTGCAGTGTAAACTAATGAGTGCTTGAAAAACTGGTATTTATAGAGAATTGCAGGTGAGAGAATGCAATAATTGCTGCAAAATGATTGACGTAGACATTTTAATAATTAATAATATTTGGACGGCCAGAGTTACAGTTATTTACGTATCAGCCCAAGAACGAGCTGATTGTGTAACTAGCATTTTTCAATTCAATAAATAAATAGCATGGAACTATAACACTTGGGAACAGCAATTAAGCGGTCGGCTATTAAGGGATCGTTTAAGTGTAACTTTATGCTATTGATTTCAAATCAATATTAATTGGGATAAACTCAACCAACCTAAATGTTCTACATAAGTTGATGAGAAGAAAACACAATAGATAAGCAAGAAAATATAAGCCTCCGACGAAAACAATGGTTGCCTTCAACTTCCATGCTGGTTAATGTTTTTGAGTTTTTAGTTTGAAATTTAAATACACTTTTTGAATAAAATGTGTTTTCGTACTTGTGTGAGATTCCCTTAATCCTAATAGATCGAAAGCATTAATTCGACTAAAAAAGGCTAACTCTCAAAACTAACTAACTAGGACGAGGCATCCTAGAGAGACATGCTATGCAACGATTTCTGCAGCAGCTGTAGAGACGACAACAAAATCTATTGTTTACTTTCTCTGTACGTGTTTCACCCTTGCTAACATCCGGAAAAATAAACCTTGGGCAAATATTTCTTTAACTATTTTAATAGTCTGAACTCCGCCAAAACGGCCGACTTAAACTGCTGCGTTAGGAAATCTAAATGGTTTCAGGAGAAGTTAGGGGGTGCAACCATAGAACTCAGTAGTATCACAATTGACCTTCCTTTGGTCTAAGTGTACCTCTTATTGGAGGATCACTTCTGAATAACTAAAAAACATTTTGGTACTACAACTAAGTGCATAGCTTTATTTAATAAGCTCGGAGAGCTGAAACGATTTTTTATTTTTACTTCCCACCTCCATAGGGGAAGTATTGCAATCACCCAAAAAAAAAGTTCGAGATTTTAACACAGCTTTACATTACGATACTCTAGAAATCATTTCCACCCATTTTCGAAGTGATGTCTGTGTGTGCGTGTGTGTGTGACAATTTTTTTCTCCTTCGATAACTAGAGAACGGAACAACGTACGATTATGCGGTTTTTGTCTCAATGAAACTTAGAGCTGATCCAGCGGTCCAGCGGATGCTGAGATATTTGAAGAAATGCTTTGAAAAAAGGTGTGCTGGACAACAAGCACGTTGTGGTGTTATTGGAAATAATTTTCGCTTTTACATAACGCAATACCAGGTGGGAAGTATAGGACTGGCCCCCCAGTCAAATTTTTATGTAATTCACTAACACTAAAGGGTTTATGAATACCCTTATGATGCTATTCACACAGCGCTAGTGTTGGTGTAATGATTTTGAAGCTCAGGTGGTATGAGAATTCAGTTTTTTGCTCCGAGGGTGGTGTTCAGAATGACTGGGGAACTTGGTGAAAATCTAGGTTTGTTACATGCACAGATTCATAGCTATATACAAGTGAAGCTAATAAAAGCGTGTTAAAAAGACTAACATTTTCACATCTCTGATTGGTGATAAAGTTATGACAGCGAGTAGCTCGGAACTTTACCAGAATGGAACCTTTCGTCAATAAACAACTCAAACTACCGTGATGCTTCAAGAGTGGCAAGATATTAGGTATCTCTTTAAAGAATTTCCGAGTTTTCCCATGAAATGCTATTGTACAATATAATCGATCGAAACAATTGCAAAATTGGAAAGGGAAATTGTTCTCATTTTATTCAAAATTAAATGGATGACAGTAATACTTAAATCGGTATCAAATTTGTTCATTTGTTAAGAATGGCTTAACCATAAAAAGTTTGTAAATCACATCTTTATTTGGCTAGCCAATCTTAATTGGAAGCTCTTCCAACAACTTTATTCATTTCTAATACAGTGTATGGTGCGTTATTCCAAAAGTTATCAAAAGTTAGTTTACTCTATGCAAGTAAATGATTGCTCCGAAATTGGGTTATTGGGTTTGAGACTTACCTACATATAAATGTATTGCAAACACAGGCCATGATCTATAAAGTTCGCGGATCACTTTCTTCAACCTTTCAAGTATGAATTCGGCATATATGTATATTAGTCCTTTCTGTGTTCTAAGCGAAGGGCGATATTGTTCAAGATTGGAAGCTTTCGAATTGGATTCCATGTTTTGTTTGAGTTTACACCAAATAAATTGTACGGGCTTTTTTCCTAGTCCCCAATTGTGTGAGTGAGTTTTTTTCTTATTTTGACGGAGGTCGTGTACACAGATGAAAGTTTTATATTCACTCTCTTTTCGAGCGTTAGTAAATTACGAGTGCAAATTCTTCGCTCTAGAGCCGGTTCCACTCAGGCAATGCAACTTATGCCCGCTCTTGAGGCTAAAATCCCCGAATTGTGGTTACTTGGCACAAGGCACTTCTAACACTTAGACTGGCTTCGAATGAATTGGACAAAGCTTCGGCTACCGCCATTATTCGCTGAGATCTTTGACATTCCCAAGAAGGATGAAGAACCACCAGCTGCTCCTGCAACATCGTAGAGATAGATGACGCGTCAGCGTATTACAAAGAACCAATATCTTGTGGAATGCGGTCTAATTCTTAAATGTTTAAGCTTTCAATCCATCAATTTTTAATTTACACTAATTTAATTTTTTAAATGCATCATTGTAAAACAATAAAAAAAACTACTATAATGGCTGCGAATACTCCTAATTCCCCTTCTTCCCCTTCTTTTGTTAAGTAATAAGAATTTTATAAACATAGTAAGTGAATAAAATCATTTGGGTGTACGCGGTCGAAAAACTCACTCTTGCGGCATTGGGAATTGTAATTAACTTACATTTTTTAGCTCTATGTGCAAGTTTCCGGATGCAACTTTTTTTTCCCAATACTATAATGGCTGCGAATACTCCTAATTCCCCTTCTTCTCCCCTTCTTCCCCTTCTTTTGTTAAGTAATAAGAATTTTATAAACATAGTAAGTGAATATTTTTTTAATAAATTCCAAAAGGATTAATTCAAGCACTGTAGCTTTTCAATAGATGTTTGATGCTGATGCTTGATGAACGTTAACATCTCGTCCTCGAAAAATGTCTACGCATATGAGATATTGATGCATTTCTCATGAAAGATTTTTTTTTTAATCTTGACTGCACGTATATGTAGATCATTTTTGTGTCTGTCCGTCTGGCACTCATCATGCGACAACTACTGATGAATCTTGGCATTATGATAACTTATATCCTCGGTCGATATCAGGTTTTTATCCCGGGGGATGAAAGGGTTTCTGCAAGATAGTCAAAAAAGCCATATGTATCGACACGGTAGACAACGTGAAATTACACTTGCTTTGAACCTTTTTTTTTAATCGAGAAATACGGTTTCCTTTCGCAGATTAACAGAAGTAATAAAATCAAGAAATTCCATTAGTTTGCAATTAAGGTTTTTTGAGAAAAATAAAAAAAATCGTTTTTGTGTTGATTTCCACCCAAGAGTGGGATCAAAGCTCGATCATGGTAAAAGTCTGAGAGCAATGTCTGAAGTCCACGATTCTCAGCTCCTTGATTTATCTTTATACCTCAGTTTTTTCACTTTCAACACTTTAACGAATATAAATGAAGAAAAATGAAGTCGGCGTATGCAAAAGATGACAATAGTTTTATTCCACATTGAGTTTAAAAAAAACATTAAAGCCAATTCAAAACAAAAAATGTATTTGTAAGATTTCATTGCATGAATATAATTTTGTTAAAAATATTTCATTCCAAATCTTAGGAGAAAAAATTAAGCAACATCATAAAAACACTGTACACTGTCTTCGTAACCTAAAGTAGGAAAAAAAAGAATTTTTCATTAATCAAAATAATTGATCTCATCAAACCTGTAGTCCTGTGCTCATAGATAATGGTACAACTCCTCCTACAGTAATTTCATGTGGTGATTGTGATTTCATTAGCATGAATAGAACCATTTTCTGTTGTGGAACTTTCAGCTTATACCAGTGAACTGCATACACCTCATCTAGAAGCCGATCGTTCTATCAAAACATAATTACACTTGAATAGTCATCAAGCAGGAAAAAAGATTATCTCACAGCAATTTCCACCATAGTTCCCAATCCACAATAGAGATACATAGAAAAAAATACAAGTGCAAAATACTGATAAGCTCCAGGCCAATCGTCAGTAAACATAATGCAAAGGGTTAACACCAGCGACAATGCGGCCATTGTAATTTGTACAAAGTTTATCCAATAAAATAGTTCGTCGCAGGTCTCTACAAAACTATTCTTACATTTGTAGATCATGCTAGGTGAAAATAAAAAATTAAAAAAATATTTACATCGAATGTGCCTGATGCCACTTAAGTAAATCATGTAGCTTCTCAGCAACATTGGGGTTGTCAGAATCAACGGCCAGCTCATTCAATTCATCCGACTTTATTTTGAAAATGTCCACAAAGAGCACAATGTGCGCAAGCATCACCATCGATATCATATCACCGGCAAAGTTGCCAAACGCTCCAAAACAAACACAAATCGATTGGATTCCGATTGTAGTAAAATATCCAAAAGTAGTGTCTGCATCTATTAGAGGCAGTAAGAACTGCATCACATACAAACGGCGGCCGGTAATAGCTAAGATTCCAATTGGTACTAAAATTAGTGATCCGGCCGTCATTAAATACACAGAGCCTGCGATTTTCAAAATGTTATTCACACGTGATACACACTTATTTAAGGCTTCGATGTAGAGTTCACCATGAATTTCATTGTTGACATAGATACACGACAGTAATGCGCAACTTGCGCTAACTTGCTTCTGTAATACAATGCCACTTAGAAGCTTCGATATTCCCTGCAAAATAGAGGAAAGTTAATAAATGTCACAACAACGATGCAAAACACAGACTACCTGTAAAACTGTTCCAACCATGCAAAATGATTGCAAAAGAATTGTCCAATTTTCGGAGAATTTTAATATTACCGTATAGACCGTAAATATGAAGTAGATTATAATGCTGCTAATCACCATAGCTGTTATTCCATTCACTTTGTAATTTTCATCGGCCACATCGGCTCCGCAACATTTTGCACAGAACCTTGCGATACGCATAACTTTAAAAAACCTTTTCGATGGTTTCATTTTTGCAGTGTAAACTAATGAGTGCTTGAAAAACTGGTATTTATAGAGAATTGCAGGTGAGAGAATGCAATAATTGCTGCAAAATGATTGACGTAGACATTTTAATAATTAATAATATTTGGACGGCCAGAGTTACAGTTATTTACGTATCAGCCCAAGAACGAGCTGATTGTGTAACTAGCATTTTTCAATTCAATAAATAAATAGCATGGAACTATAACACTTGGGAACAGCAATTAAGCGGTCGGCTATTAAGGGATCGTTTAAGTGTAACTTTATGCTATTGATTTCAAATCAATATTAATTGGGATAAACTCAACCAACCTAAATGTTCTACATAAGTTGATGAGAAGAAAACACAATAGATAAGCAAGAAAATATAAGCCTCCGACGAAAACAATGGTTGCCTTCAACTTCCATGCTGGTTAATGTTTTTGAGTTTTTAGTTTGAAATTTAAATACACTTTTTGAATAAAATGTGTTTTCGTACTTGTGTGAGATTCCCTTAATCCTAATAGATCGAAAGCATTAATTCGACTAAAAAAGGCTAACTCTCAAAACTAACTAACTAGGACGAGGCATCCTAGAGAGACATGCTATGCAACGATTTCTGCAGCAGCTGTAGAGACGACAACAAAATCTATTGTTTACTTTCTCTGTACGTGTTTCACCCTTGCTAACATCCGGAAAAATAAACCTTGGGCAAATATTTCTTTAACTATTTTAATAGTCTGAACTCCGCCAAAACGGCCGACTTAAACTGCTGCGTTAGGAAATCTAAATGGTTTCAGGAGAAGTTAGGGGGTGCAACCATAGAACTCAGTAGTATCACAATTGACCTTCCTTTGGTCTAAGTGTACCTCTTATTGGAGGATCCCTTCTGAATAACTAAAAAACATTTTGGTACTACAACTAAGTGCATAGCTTTATTTAATAAGCTCGGAGAGCTGAAACGATTTTTTATTTTTACTTCCCACCTCCATAGGGGAAGTATTGCAATCACCCAAAAAAAAAAGTTCGAGATTTTAACACAGCTTTACATTACGATACTCTAGAAATCATTTCCACCCATTTTCGAAGTGATGTCTGTGTGTGCGTGTGTGTGTGACAATTTTTTTCTCCTTCGATAACTAGAGAACGGAACAACGTACGATTATGCGGTTTTTGTCTCAATGAAACTTAGAGCTGATCCAGCGGTCCAGCGGATGCTGAGATATTTGAAGAAATGCTTTGAAAAAAGGTGTGCTGGACAACAAGCACGTTGTGGTGTTATTGGAAATAATTTTCGCTTTTACATAACGCAATACCAGGTGGGAAGTACAGGACTGGCCCCCCAGTTAAATTTTTATGTAATTCACTAACACTAAAGGGTTTATGAATACCCTTATGATGCTATTCACACAGCGCTAGTGTTGGTGTAATGATTTTGAAGCTCAGGTGGTATGAGAATTCAGTTTTTTGCTCCGAGGGTGGTGTTCAGAATGACTGGGGAACTTGGTGAAAATCTAGGTTTGTTACATGCACAGATTCATAGCTATATACAAGTGAAGCTAATAAAAGCGTGTTAAAAAGACTAACATTTTCACATCTCTGATTGGTGATAAAGTTATGACAGCGAGTAGCTCGGAACTTAACCAGAATGGAACCTATCGTCAATAAACAACTCAAACTACCGTGATGCTTCAAGAGTGGCAAGATATTAGGTATCTCTTTAAAGAATTTCCGAGTTTTCCCATGAAATGCTATTGTACAATATAATCGATCGAAACAATTGCAAAATTGGAAAGGGAAATTGTTCTCATTTTATTCAAAATTAAATGGATGACAGTAATACTTAAATCGGTATCAAATTTGTTCATTTGTTAAGAATGGCTTAACCATAAAAAGTTTGTAAATCACATCTTTATTTGGCTAGCCAATCTTAATTGGAAGCTCTTCCAACAACTTTATTCATTTCTAATACAGTGTATGGTGCGTTATTCCAAAAGTTATCAAAAGTTAGTTTACTCTATGCAAGTAAATGATTGCTCCGAAATTGGGTTATTGGGTTTGAGACTTACCTACATATAAATGTATTGCAAACACAGGCCATGATCTATAAAGTTCGCGGATCACTTTCTTCAACCTTTCAAGTATGAATTCGGCATATATGTATATTAGTCCTTTCTGTGGTCTAAGCGAAGGGCGATATTGTTCAAGATTGGTAGCTTTCGAATTGGATTCCTTGTTTTGTTTGAGTTTACACCAAATAAATTGTACGGGCTTTTTTCCTAGTCCCCAATTGTGTGAGTGAGTTTTTTTCTTATTTTGACGGAGGTCGTGTACACAGATGAAAGTTTTATATTCACTCTCTTTTCGAGCGTTAGTAAATTACGAGTGCAAATTCTTCGCTCTAGAGCCGGTTCCACTCAGGCAATGCAACTTATGCCCGCTCTTGAGGCTAAAATCCCCGAATTGTGGTTACTTGGCACAAGGCACTTCTAACACTTAGACTGGCTTCGAATGAATTGGACAAAGCTTCGGCTACCGCCATTATTCGCTGAGATCGTTGACATTCCCAAGAAGGATGAAGAACCACCAGCTGCTCCTGCAACATCGTAGAGATAGATGACGCGTCAGCGTATTACAAAGAACCAATATCTTGTGGAATGCGGTCTAATTCTTAAATGTTTAAGCTTTCAATCCATCAATTTTTAATTTACACTAATTTAATTTTTTAAATGCATCATTGTAAAACAATAAAAAAAACTACTATAATGGCTGCGAATACTCCTAATTCCCCTTCTTCCCCTTCTTTTGTTAAGTAATAAGAATTTTATAAACATAGTAAGTGAATAAAATCATTTGGGTGTACGCGGTCGAAAAACTCACTCTTGCGGCATTGGGAATTGTAATTAACTTACATTTTTTAGCTCTATGTGCAAGTTTCCGGATGCAACTTTTTTTTCCCAATACTATAATGGCTGCGAATACTCCTAATTCCCCTTCTTCTCCCCTTCTTCCCCTTCTTTTGTTAAGTAATAAGAATTTTATAAACATAGTAAGTGAATATTTTTTTAATAAATTCCAAAAGGATTAATTCAAGCACTGTAGCTTTTCAATAGATGTTTGATGCTGATGCTTGATGAACGTTAACATCTCGTCCTCGAAAAATGTCTACGCATATGAGATATTGATGCATTTCTCATGAAAGATTTTTTTTTTAATCTTGACTGCACGTATATGTAGATCATTTTTGTGTCTGTCCGTCTGGCACTCATCATGCGACAACTACTGATGAATCTTGGCATTATGATAACTTATATCCTCGGTCGATATCAGGTTTTTATCCCGGGGGATGAAAGGGTTTCTGCAAGATAGTCAAAAAAGCCATATGTATCGACACGGTAGACAACGTGAAATTACACTTGCTTTGAACCTTTTTTTTTAATCGAGAAATACGGTTTCCTTTCGCAGATTAACAGAAGTAATAAAATCAAGAAATTCCATTAGTTTGCAATTAAGGTTTTTTGAGAAAAATAAAAAAAATCGTTTTTGTGTTGATTTCCACCCAAGAGTGGGATCAAAGCTCGATCATGGTAAAAGTCTGAGAGCAATGTCTGAAGTCCACGATTCTCAGCTCCTTGATTTATCTTTATACCTCAGTTTTTTCACTTTCAACACTTTAACGAATATAAATGAAGAAAAATGAAGTCGGCGTATGCAAAAGATGACAATAGTTTTATTCCACATTGAGTTTAAAAAAAACATTAAAGCCAATTCAAAACAAAAAATGTATTTGTAAGATTTCATTGCATGAATATAATTTTGTTAAAAATATTTCATTCCAAATCTTAGGAGAAAAAATTAAGCAACATCATAAAAACACTGTACACTGTCTTCGTAACCTAAAGTTGGAAAAAAAAGAATTTTTCATTAATCAAAATAATTGATCTCATCAAACCTGTAGTCCTGTGCTCATAGATAATGGTACAACTCCTCCTACAGTAATTTCATGTGGTGATTGTGATTTCATTAGCATGAATAGTACCATTTTCTGTTGTGGAACTTTCAGCTTATACCAGTGAACTGCATACACCTCATCTAGAAGCCGATCGTTCTATCAAAACATAATTACACTTGAATAGTCATCAAGCAGGAAGAAAGATTATCTCACAGCAATTTCCACCATAGTTCCCAATCCACAATAGAGATACATAGAAAAAAATACAAGTGCAAAATACTGATAAGCTCCAGGCCAATCGTCAGTAAACATAATGCAAAGGGTTAACACCAGCGACAATGCGGCCATTGTAATTTGTGCAAAATTTATCCAGTAAAATAGTTCGTCGCAGGTCTCTATAAAACTATTCTTACATTTGTAGATCATGCTAGGTGAAAATAAAAAATTAAAAAAATATTTACATCGAATGTGCCTGATGCCACTTAAGTAAATCATGAAGTTTCTCAGTAACTTTAGAGTTGTCAGAATCAACGACCAGCTCATTCAATTCATCCGACTTAATTTTAAAAATGTCCACAAAGAGCACAATGTGCGAAAACATCAACATCATAATCATGTCACCGGCAAAGTTACCAAACGCTCCAAAACAAACACAAATCGATTGGATTCCGATTGTAGTAAAATATCCAAAAGTAGTGTCTGCATCTATTAGAGGCAATAAGAACTGCATCACATACAAACGGCGGCCGGTGAAAATTAAGATTGTTAGTGGCACTACTATCAGTGATCCAGCCGTGACAATATACACTGATGTAGCGGTTTTTAAAATTGTATGCACACGTGATACACCCTTATTTAAGGTTTCGATATAGACTTCACCCTGGATTTCATAGTTGACATAGGTAGACGATAGTGATGCGCAACTTGCGCTAAACTGTTTCGTTAATATGATGCCACTTAGAAGCTTCGATATTCCCTGCAAAATAGAACAAATTTAATAAATGTCACAACAACGATGCAAAACACAGACTACCTGTAAAACTGTTCCAACCATGCAAAATGATTGCAAAAGAATTGTCCAACTTTCGGAGAATTTTAATATGACCGTATATACCGTAAATATGAAGTAGATTATAATGCTGCTGATCACCATAACTGTTATTCCGTTCACTTTGTAATTTTCATCGGCCACATCGGCTCCACAACATTTTGCACAGAACCTTGCGACACGCACCACTTTCAAAAACCTTTTCGACGGTTTCATTTTTACAGTATTAAGTGATGAACGCATGAAGAACTGGTTTTTATACAAAATTGCAGGTGAGAGCACACAATATTAGCTTCGAAATGATTGACGTAGTTATGTTAATAATTCATAACATTTTGGACGTCCGGAAATGCTGTTATTTTCCTGTCAGCCAAACGAGGATCTTATTTTATACTTTAGATTTTTCGATTAAATAAATAAATAGCATGGAACTTTAATGATTGGACACACAACGCACTTTCATGTAAATGCTTGTTGATGGTAGGGGAAGAGTAGTATATGGCAAGAAACCACATGACCTCCTTCCCATTTTCTTGTGCAACGACATAGTGTTGTGCAACCATATGCTGAATGGTAGTGGCAACATCAAATTGATGGTACTACTTTTTTCGACTCCAGTCAACACACAAGCTGACTGACTCCCTTATATCATTAAGGCTTTACCATATCAGTTAGCAAAATTATCCAGATGGGTCTATTTAAAAACTTCTGGCTAAACAAAACAAAACCTGTCACAAAAAAGTGGTGCATTATTTAAGACTAAATGGAATAAAATCTACACGGGTTCTAAATCATATTTTGTACTAGAAATAAAATTCAACACGTAGCTGGAACCCAAGACGATTTAGGCCTCCACGTAAATACAAACAAGCCTATCAGATGTGTGTAAGGAATGCTATCATCCATGCATAACTGTGATAAGATACTAAGAAGTTCGACTCGAACGAAAAGTAAGGTGTTTCATCAAGGTATGTCCAAACTCTGAAAACAATTATAAGGCTGAAGCAGTTTTTTTTATTAAGAGCGCTCTGCGAAGAACAAAAGTTCTGCGATTGAACAGAAACGTTAAAAGCCTCTCTATTCCTAAACCCCGAATAATAAAGCTCTTGATTATGTTTTCCATTGTGTTCATATGTACATACAGAAATGTACCAACAATTTTACAAGCGATAATAACCGACTAAATAAACACAATTTTGAGAAGTCATTGGAATTTCAAATTGTAACAGTAAATTAAGATAGCAAAATTAAACTTCTAAGTCGATTAAAGCATCGGTTTAGTACTTAAAACAAATTTACTACACAAAACATTTTTATCGAATTAAACTCATTGACTTCGCTTGTCTTGTTTTAGCCAGACATTTACCGGCACACCAGCTTTCATTCAACAATTACTGCCACTTCGGTAAAACTGTTTTAGGGTTAATTAGCTGTAAACATGAATGAATTACTCGGTTATCATGGAAATAAGCTACCTTCGCCGCAATGAGAACGATAAATATTATAATAAACGCCATCAAATTTCATTGTTAATCCGTATTTGGGCAGGCATCCTAAGAGCTACTGCTGACCCCCTGGAGTGTATAAAATTGCATCCTAAAGCAGTATGGAGTTCGAATACACTAGGATAATAATTGCTCGTATAAGCATTAAGTTAAGTGAACTTTGCAATTTTGATAAGCAATTATGTGTTAGCCGGAGAGGTTTTTGCACAGTTGAATTACTTCATTGAATTGGAATAAAGGTGAATTTAGATTAGTTACAGGATGCATTGTACGCATCTATAGAGAAACAGAGAGAATAAGAAAATAAAAATAGCTCAACACCGCCGGTGATGTTGCCTGTGGTAGGTACTTTTTTTCCCCTCATTGCCGAACCCCATTCGGAACCGGAAACGAGAACATAAATATCTCCCTAATGTCACTTAAGTACCTTCATTACTTCACATTTAGCGCAATTACATTTTAAATCGGAATTTACGACCATAAAACAAGAGAAAAATGACACTGGCACCCAGTGCTGAGGCTCTTAACGAAATGGAAGTGAATCTATAGACAGCGAGAAAGAGAGAGAGAGAGAGAGAAAGCAAAAATATAAGAAAGGATGTGATGCGAAAGTAAACGATGCGACCCAAACCACAAGACAAATTGGAAAGTTATGCGTATGGGGTTGCTTGTTGTTCTGCCGCCGAGAAATTGTTTTCGTTTTCACTTTAAGGGCTCAAGCAAAAGAGGTTATTTGCAATGCGTTTTGTTACGACAATGGCATAGTGCTTACAATGGAAAGCACTAAACTGGACGGAGTCAGTGGCCAAACTGCAGACGAAATCACTGAGTAATTAGTCGGGTATGGTGATAAATTTGTTAAAGTGCAGTAACCACGTTCCGTTAATAGATTTTATATGGTGTCCTTGTGGTAATTTGAAATCCAAATAAAGTTTGAAAAGGCTTAACATTCACCGTTATACAAAAAAAATGAGTGAGGAGAAATAGCAAACCTGTTTTTGTCATACAAATTTTCATTTTAAACTGGCATCGGGGACGTATACGCAACATATTTTTTTTTTTTTTAATACAGGTCTTTTAGATTAGGATTTGAGGTGGTCCTTAGTCTCTTATCACTGCGGCCGCAAGTGGGCCTATTGTGGTACAGGTTTCTTTACTGAACTAGCTAAGCACAAGAGCAGTGATGAGAGCAATGACGGTCATAGCTTTTGCTATATGAAATGAATGCCATTCTGCCCATTTGCAATGAAAAAGAAAAATTATGAGTGGTAAAACATTTCACTTTCAAAATATATGACAAAGGATTTCAAAGTATAACTGTAGATAGACATAAAGATAAATTAATGATTGCAATAAATCTTTGGGCTTGTCTGAAAACAACAAGAAAGTCATGAAAAAAGATAATTAAATTGAAGTCAAAGCATATTTCAATTTCAACATTTTCGAAATATCGTCGACTATTTTCGATAGGATCAAAAGTTGTACTTGCCAACCCTTTATCTTTAATTAAAGATCTTGTTCATATTAGAATTGTGGTGGGATTTATAAAAAGAGGTAAACTCGTTCTTAAGGTTAAACTTCGTTCCAACATCATCACAAATATCTAAAAACCGTTCAAGTGCTTGCTACAGTTCGATCTAGGAGAACTAAATAAGGCCAAATTATCTGCGAAAAGTGTATGCCTGATCTCACACTGCAATGTAATATCCAGGGGTGATAAACAAAAACTAGAACACAAGGAACCATCAATCCCACACTCCTGCATACACTTCAGAGTTTGTCTCGAGGTAGCAGATCGCTTGCCTTCTCCAAATCCACAGTTGTAGAATAAAACAGTTGTAGAATAAAACATTCTAATAGTGAAGAACTAATTGGTAGTGCTTCTTCAATGATAGAAGCCGCATTTCTATCACATTAGCAAACACTTTTCCAGGAGTTTAACGAGATAAACTGTAAGTGGCACATTTTCTCTTGCGTGCCTTTTTAAAAAGAGGAACAATCACTCTAGTTTGCCAGACCTTAGATGCTACGTGCTGCACCTCATCCCCAGGGCAGTTTATTGGTACGCGAAAGCCATTGCACCCAAAGCCTTGAGCTCTTCTGGCCGGATTTCCTCCACACCAGCAGATTTGAAAACTTTTTGAAATTTGATCGACAACGACTTCTTCTACAGTAAAACTATTTACCGCCTCGGTTAAGACTAAAGGTCTGTCGATCTCAATGTCCTGCACGAGATTGAGTAACTTTGAAAAGTGCTAGCTTCATCTGCAAATGTTTTCCTCTTCATTACATTATTTGGATGTGATTACTTCGACCATATTCAACTAGTTCATTTCCTAGGTCTGTGGTCATGAGAGTTCTCCAAGTCAATCTATTTCCACATAAGTGTCTTCTTCTCTCTGATGGAGTCTTGAACTCTGGGCATTTTAAACTATTATCTGATAAACGAACAAACCAAGTTACATTCAAAGAAATCATGTACTTTTAATAATTAGTTCAACTTTAATCAAACTTCTGAACTTCCTTCATTAACAAACAAAAAATCTAAATCAAATGCTTGCCATTAATAACGTTTTACAAATAATTTACATATGGATTTCAACATTTACTCGTAAAGTGCTTTTCGCACAAAAAAAGAAAACGTCGAAGAAAAACTTCAGAGTTACACACTGAACTGGGAAAAAGTCATTGTCCTCACCACACCACGGTATCTGTATGCATGTATCTTTATGTATAATGCACAGCAACAGATGCATACACATCTCAATGTTTGTTCCAAAATGCAATATTTCATGGATTCCGAAAAATCGTGGAAATTTATTGGATTAATTGTACAACACGTGTTTGGTCCTGGATATTTTTCATTTCTTTTTTCTCTCTGTTTTGCAGTTCCTCTTTTCAATCCTGTCGCAATATCCATCGTCGTTGAAATTTGTCATAACGGATCGCAAATGAGATTCGAGAGCGTTCGAACGACGATAATGAAACTCTTTTGTTGGTATCAAGCATGCCATGAAAGTGTTTACAAGTGCCACGATATTGAACGCTTGGTCTTTCGTCCTCTGTTTATGTATGTGTGTGCACAATTATGATGGAGCTGTATCCTTTTAATCGATAAAAATTGTGATTAATTTATTTTTAATTGCGATGTTGCTTGCTTCCGGCAAAGTTGGCCCATGACTCTCTCTGTTCATTGTGTTGGATCGTTCGGTAACGTAGGACATGCCATGGACTAAGATTAACATTACTAATGCGTGAAGGACGTGCGGCAAACAGTGAAAAATTGGGGAAACACCAGAATAAGAACAAAAACCAACGAAAAAGTGTAAATAAATGAGAAATTGCATCGACGTCGTCGGCTGCTTTTAACGAGGGTTGTATTTTTTTGTTTTTTTTTTTTGCAAAGCCATGTCCTTCGTTATGAACGGACTTAATGTCTGAACCAATTACATGCATTTTTTTTTTATGAATAATTATGTTTGGTCGTGAGCGAATATTTGCTGGAAAAATGGGTTCTTGTGGAATATTAAGGGCTTTAAGGAAGATCTTAAGTTAATTGTTGACATAATCAGTATAAGTGCTTAAGCATTTCAGGCGAAAATAGAACTAAATTCAGACTATTTTTCGGAACTCCGAACTGAAAGTTGTCCTGTCAATGATAAACCGTAAAAGGCCCATGCAAAGGGTAGAAACAAATATTCTATTAACCCGAAGGAGATACCATAGACGATGCAACAGTACAATTATTTATCGAATCGCCAAAAAGCTGATAGGCAGTCATAGCTGGAAAAAGCTTTAGAAAGTCTAAACAGAGAGCTTAGATGTAATGCCTTACGCAGGAAGACCATTCAGAATAAACTGATAGCTATTATAAGAGCATGCCGGGAAGGGCCTCTATGTAACATGTGGCATAAGCACAAAATCCCAGAGGAATTTGGGCCTTGAAGTGCGGTTCGACAAGACTATGTAGGTCGATCCTGAGTTTTTTCTTTGCAGTAGTACAGGATGTGCTTTCCAGTGGACTTTGCGGACTTCCTGATGTCATCATGATTATTCAATATGACAAGAGTGTGACAAGAGATGATACTAACCACTCCCAATGACCACGCCCTTGTATTGCCGCAATCACTTTAAAAACAAGCTGTGATGGAGTTGTTGCGCTATACTATGAGTGCAGTGGGGGGTGGCCATGGTGTAGTGGTTGCATCTTCGCTTGTCACGCTGAAGGTTCCAGGTTCGAATCCCGATATCAAAAAAAAAGTCGATCAACTGCGAAAAAGCTGACGTCAACTCTACTGCATAGGCATAACACTGGCAGTAGGGCGGTCATATGGCTTTAAAGTGTTGATTGTACTAATAACATCGGGATATTCGAAAAGAAATACTGTGAATTATAAGCAATGGCAACAGTACCAATAATTCTCCCCAGTTATTCTGGACACCACCCTCGGAGGAAAAAGACTGAAACCTAATTCTACCTGAGTTTCAAAATCACTACACCAACACTAGCGCTGTGTGAATAGCATCTTAAGGGTATTCATAACCCCTTTAGCGCTAGTGAATTATAAAAAAAAAAAAGTATCTGGAAAGTAATCACCAATGTCAAAAAACAGCTAAAAGTCCTTCAATAATCGCTGTGTTGAAAACATATTACTGATATGTATATGCTGTAAATATACCCCTAGGTCCCAATAGTATTGTAACGCAGATAAGAAATAGAGTAAGACGTAAATGACACAATAAATTTTATTCAATCGTGTAAGATCGCTCACGCAATAAAGTACCGCTGGTGTTTCAGTTGATACATAACATTTTGGCGACGAGGATAGTGGTTTTGTGGTATGATAATTACAGACAGTTAAAAATAAAAATAAAAAATTCGGTATTAGCAAGTGTTTTTTTTTGTGCTCAATAATGGGTAACGACGATATAAAAGCTAATAGTTCTATTGCCACAAAAATGAGTGTGGGAAATTTTCGCGGAAATATTGACCCGTTCGTAATCGACAAAGATGATTTTGAGCAGTATGCGGATCGTTTAAAACATATTTTCGTCTTGAATGGAATAGGAAGTACAGTGGAGGAGGAGAAGCAGAAAGTGTCAATTTTCGTGTCATTTGTTGGAGGAGATCTCTACAAAATTCTAAGAACACTTATAACTCCGAAATCCGAGTGGGACTTTACCTATGTCGAACTAGTAAAGATTTTAAAACAGTATTTTAAACCTAAAGTGAACGTGAGAGCAGAGCGTTTTAAATTTATGTCGCGGAAACTTCAAGAAGGTGAAAGCTTGCAAGATTTCATAGTAGAGCTGAAATCTTTGGCTGAGAGCTGCGAGTATGGTGCGTTTTTGGATCAGTCGTTATGCGATAAATTCATTTGGTCGCAAAGGAATGCAGACATTCAACGAAAACTGTTAAACGAGCCATTAAGTATTTTTACTTATATATTTTATGTATTATATTATGTATTTTGACGAAATCTGTGAATCAGCACTAACTATGGAGTCTACGCAGAAGAATGTCCGAGACATACAGTCAAGCTTCCCCTCGCTAGGAATGCAGTGGGAGCAGAATTGGATTGATCGAAGCAGACCCAGATCTGGAAATGCAAATAATCGATATAGGAATTCAAGGAGCAAAAGTCGTCAGGAGCATGGTGGTCGAACATCTTCTCGTGCAAGAAAAACCAGCGAAGAAGTCACGTGCTTCAGATGTCAGCAGAAGGGTCATTACGCATATGAATGCAGGTATAACAGAACAAGGCATGGTAATAATTATCAAAGTAAGCATTTTAAGAAAGTGAATCACGTTGACCATCTACAACAGTTATCGCATTTAACGTTAGGAAACGTTTCTGTAAATTCATTAAATTATACCAATATTGAACCTCTAATTATTTCAGTGCATGTTAATAATATTAAGATAACTATGGAAATCGATTCAGGTGCTTGTTTTTCTATTCTTCCTGAAAGCATGTATTTACATTTATTTAAAAGCTGTACATTGAAACCTTTTGAAAGAAAACTAAATGTAATTACGGGTGAAGATGTTGTTGTTGTTGGTTTAATTGAGGTGGCCGTGAATGGTTTATTGGATGAAAAACTGTATTGGTTAGATTTTGTTGTGGTCAGAACTGGTAAAGAATTTACTCCTCTTCTAGGAAGGAATTGGTTAAACATTTTATTTAAGGGTTGGAAAAATAATTTTGTCGTGAATAGTGTAAATATGTCCCGTGATAGGATTTCCCAATGTGTTTAATGAAGATTATAGTGGCATCATCAAAGGTCACGTCGCAGAGATTGTTTTGCAAGATAATGTTTCTCCGATATTTCATAAGCCATATACAGTTCCGTACGGTTTGCGTGATAAAGTGAATAATGAGTTGAATAGACTTGTTGAGGCAGGGATTTTGAAGCCCGTTAGGCACAGTGATTGGGCCACGCCAATTGTTATTGTGGAGAAAAAGAACGGATCTATTAGGATCTGTATGGACTGTAAGTCGACAATAAACAGGTACGTCAGGGCTGATCATTACCCAATACCTCGTATTGATGATATTCTTGGTAGTTTTCAAGGTTGTACATTCTTTTGCATTTTAGATCTGGCAGGTGCGTTTCAGCAGGTTGCCTTATCGGAATTGTCCCAAAAATATGTTACAATCGCAACTGATAGGGGGTTATTTCGATATACTAGACTTCCATTTGGTATAAAATGTGCGCCATCAATTTTTCAATGCGTCAAAGACGACATTTTAAAGGGTTTAGTGCATGTCAGAGGATATATTGATGATATTATCATTGGTGGTAAGACACATGAGGACTGCAGGGAAAAATTAATGACCGTTTTAAAGAGGTTTAATAGATTAAATGTGAAAGTTCGCATTGACAAGTGCCAGTTCTTTAAGTCATCTGTCGAGTATCTAGGCCATGAGATAAATGCGGATGGTATACGGCCTAAGGCAAACAAAATGAAGGCCATAGTAGATGCTCCTTCTCCTACAGATGTTACCTCTTTAAAAGCGTATCTAGGTCTCTTGAATTTTTATAATAGGTTTATACCTAACCTATCAGCTCGATTAGCTCCATTATATGAGCTTCTAAAGAAAGAAAAAAGTTTTGATTGGAATCAAAACTGTGAAAGGGTTTTTAATGATAGCAAATTGTGGTTGTATGAGAATAACATGCTAGTTCATTACTCCCAGGATAAGCCGTTAGGAATCGTTTGCGACGCTAGCTCATATGGCGTTGGGGGAGTCTTGTTCCACATTGAAAACAATGGTGAAGAGCGTCCCATTATGTTCGTTTCAAGCACCCTATCCAGCGCTGAAAAAAATTACTCGCAAATAGAGCGAGAAGCACTTGCCGTGATATTTAGTGTGAAACGCTTTCATAAATATATCTACGGTCGTCAAATCGTGATTTACAGTGACCATAGGCCACTTGAGATGATATTTGGCGAAAAGAAGAATAATGCTATATCCGCTGCAAGACTACAACGTTGGGCTTTAATTTTATCGCAATACGATTATAAGATTATGTATAGAAAGGGCAGCGCTATGAAAAATGCTGACGCTTTATCGCGTTTACCAGTGAATGAGCCAACAGAAGTCGCAAATTCCATGATAAATTTTTTTAATATTGCAGGAACTCTGCCTTTAAAAGCAACAGATATTGCAGTTGAAACATCAAAAGATGAAATTTTAAGCAAGGTTGTTGCTTATGTGTCTTTAGGATGGCCAACACATTTTGAAAATAGTATGTTACAAAAGATAAGCAACAGAAAATGTGAGCTTTCTGTCTCTGATGAAGGTTGTTTGTTGCTAGGTTATCGTGTAGTTATACCGCATATTTTAAAAGGCAAAATGCTTGAGCTTTTACATGAAGGTCATCTGGGTGTTGTACGGATGAAAGAGATGTCTCGAAGCACAGTCTGGTGGCTGAATTTGGACCGCGATATTGAACATTTTGTTCGGTCATGCGATGCGTGTCAACAAGAAAGTAAAAAGCCAGGCCCTGTCCCATTAACAGCCTGGCCAACTTCTACTTATCCTTTCGAGCGAATACATGTAGATTTCCTTTATTTCAAAGGTAATGTATTCTTGTTGCTAGTTGACACTTACTCACGATGGATTGATGTCCATATTATGAGAAAAACCACAGCAAACGATGTTATAGTAATATTTAGAAAAGTTTTTTGTATTTTTGGTCTTCCGAAAGAAATTGTTTCTGACAATGGCCCACCATTCGGGTCCACTGAACTAAAAAAATTTTGTAACGCAAATAATATTGTTCTGACCAAAACTCCACCGTATCACCCTCAATCGAACGGTAGCGCTGAGAGAGCCGTACAAACTTTAAAAAGTAGCTTAAAAAAGTATTTCCTAGATAATAAAATAAAACATTTACCTATGCAGGTGCACATAGATAATTTTCTTTTTAAATACCGCAATGCAAAAACTACTACAACAAACCAAACACCCGCAAATATGATTTTCAAATATCAACCGAGAACAATTTTAGATGCTATTAAGCCAATTATTAAGAAAGAAGGAAAAAGTACAAATAAAATAGGAAAGAATACAACATTCAAACAACAATACCTAAACGTAAAACAAAATTATCAACGAATGCAACAACATCATCACCTAAGAAATAAAAATGACAACAAAAGAATACATTTTGAAAATAACCAAAGGGTTTGGTATCGTAGCAGCTTTAATAATTTCGTACGCTGGACACCAGCTGTTATTCATGATAGATTGTCAAGTGTAATATATCTCATTAGATTAAATGGTACAATTCGAAAGGTACATGGTCGCCAGTTACGGCTACGAATTGAAAGAAAGGTATCATTTAATTCTAGTAAGAGTTTGATTAATCCTAACAATACTTCAATATTAGTACCTTTAAGATCAAACTTAAGGAAAAGGAAGAAAAGCCCAGAACAAGATCGTAACGTTCCATTAGCCTTAAGTAAGCGTGCTAGAACCATAAAAAAACCAGATAGATTTGTATCTCATTAAAATGTTTAACAAAAACGAAAAATAAATAAATAAAATATCTAACATACTTGAATTTATTAAACTGAATTGAATTTGTAAATGAAAGAAAAACATTTCAATAAATAATTTGTAATTTTACATATACATATAGACAAACATTAATAAGTTAATAAAGTTAAGTTAAAGTTAAGTTAATAAATAAGAATCAGTTATATTATATATATATATATATGGAAAAAAAAAAAAACAAAAACTTAAGGGGAAAGGAATGATATGTATATGCTGTAAATATACCCCTAGGTCCCAATAGTATTGTAACGCAGATAAGAAATAGAGTAAGACGTAAATGACACAATAAATTTTATTCAATCGTGTAAGATCGCTCACGCAATAAAGTACCGCTGGTGTTTCAGTTGATACATAACAATTACGAGTGCTATTTTCAAACGAAAGTACAAACAAACCAAAACGTTAATCCATATACAGCGTACACCTCAATTTCAGGCAGACCATAGTTTAGAAAACTTATACGAAACTAATGGCTTTTCAAAACAGAGGTATTCTCACTCAAGTCAATGTATACTGCTGGTGTGATAAGAATCATCTACGTCAGCCTGTTAATATCCATTATTTCTCTCCCAACACATTGATGAATTGTTGAGAAATAAAAAAAAACTTTAAGAGTTTCAGTCTGGTTTTCTCAGGAAATAGTTCAAAATGGATTTTTAATTTTAAATCGATAAAATTCTTTAAATACGTTCTTGGGTGTTATCCGGAATGTTCAGCAAACTATTTTCACCCGGTCGCTTAAATCAATTTCCAACTTTTACTTTTTCATCGAACGTAAAAAACTATTTTGATGGTAAGCCACAAGAAAAAAATATTGAAATTGGTATATAGCAAACAGTGTATAGAATTTCACGCCCCTAACCCCCTAAAAACGGTCAAGTCACATGTATATAATTTTTTAAGGAAAAAATGAAAATAATAAACCATTGTTTACTCCGTTCGTGACTTGTCAGTTTGCTTAATAGCTCCGACGATATTTCCACTTTTCCTAAAATTGTCTAAGTAATATTAAAATTTACCACGAAGAAAACTTCAACCTTCAAGGGAAAACAATGAATCCCGCGAAAGGTTTTTTTTTCGACTAACACTCATGTGTTCATCATCGTGTATTTATCCCCTTGGCACCGACACAACTCCGTGTAACAATGCACCTGAAAAAAAAAAACAGAACCGCCTAACAAATCCTTGGCAGAGTAGCAAACAATAGTACCGTCATCAACCCTCTTGCGATTAATATGGAATACAATGGGGCCATGCTGGTTTTTAGGTTCACGGGCTACCATTACCACCCTGTGTTCGGGTATACAAAAGAGCCAACCAGCAGCAAAAACGATTCCTTTTGAAACTCCTAACATGTTTAGATACAAGCGTGGTATACGATCACGTCAAGCGAAACATTAAAAGGAAACGATTTCGACCTCAAATCCTCCCGTTTTCACCGCACACCTCCCACCTTCGCATAGGGTTCGAGTCTTTTTCCTTTCAAAATTATTATAATGTATTACTTTATGCCGATGGCTGACTTCATGTTCCCCCCGTCTTTGGATTTCCTCAGCTAACATCATTCAAAATTTGGTGTCGGTGGCGTGGTACAATGATCTCCCGAACATTATTTTTCCTTTGCACAAGCAACACACGAAACTCCTGTGTTATCCACATGGATTTACATCACATTTTGAGGAATACAAATTAATGGCGTAAAGAAGAATGGAAATATATGAAATT
Organism: Criorhina ranunculi; assembly: GCA_951813785.1. NCBI lineage: Eukaryota > Metazoa > Arthropoda > Insecta > Diptera > Syrphidae > Criorhina > Criorhina ranunculi. The sequence continues at coordinate 18,421,184 of OX638381.1, forward strand.
AAAAAGAAAAACATCGTACGTACATATATCAAAATTGCTGCAAGACACCACAGGCACCAGCCGCCATTTTTGCCCGTACACATAAATTAGATTCCGCGAAAGTATAAGTAATTTCTACCTACCTACACAGTGATGTATTGTGTGAAGGGAAAATAAATCAAAATAGGGCTTGAAAGGATAACGTGCCGACAGGATAGTTTTAAATAATTTAATCAATAATTTCTAGTGGCAGAGTTGGAGGATGCCTAAGCTATTTGGCCACAATTGGCAGCAGGTATTGCGTTTTGGCATATCCCAGTTCGTACAATCATCGGTTACATGTGGTGTTAGGCGACCTGTTTCAAGCGAGAAGTAATAAAACAATAAATATCCATTGAATGTAGGTCATTAGGTGCTAAATACGAGGTTCGCTGTAATTTGAGGGGAGGTTTGTAACTTTACACTAAATGGCTTTTACATTTCGATGTTTGCCGTTAAATGGGTCTTTGAATGTCAAATGGGCTGACACGAGGCCATAAATATTGAAAGGATTCTATTTATGTAACTGAAATGTGAACAAAACTTTTCGCAAATTTATGATGAAGGTGCTGAGGGTGCCAAAAACATGTGAACAAACGCGCATTTGTTCATGAATTGTAACATTTCGTGGAATGATTTCATGCCGACATTGCTAATAATACATGAACCTCGAGGAATTAACCCAATTATACTATCCTGTCAGGAAAGCATTTTTGAAATTTGGTGAGGACCGAAATACGCTCAAAATTGATATATACATATTGACACAATATCTACCCCTCCTACTTACATGAAACTTACTTCACTTAAGCTAATCGACTTTGTAGAGTGACGAAGGTTATTTAGGTTATTTTATATTGCACCCTGTAAGACCTTTACCCAATTGATGATTCTACTGAAACGTTGAAAATTCCGCCTTTATCGGAAAAAAAAACTTTCTACTAAAGTTTTCTTTCTAAAGAATGATCCAGACAAGTGCAAAGGGTATAAAAAGTTAAGAGTTTTCTAATTCTTTTCAAATCATTTTGCGTGCAAACTCGCTATGGACGAGTGACAGTGTAGATGCTTAAGGAATCAATACTTTAATTTTTAAAGCAGCTTCATTATGTGTGGAAATACAATACATAACATTACCATAATCTCCACCAATCTGTATTTTACAGTTAGCATACTCATTAAAAACAATGCCACAAAGAGGACGGCTATCAAAAATACTATATATTTCTTGTAATAAGACTGAGATTGATTTGGAGCAGTCAGAACATAACACCAGCTCAGGAAATGCCTTCCTGGGGAAGGTCTAAGAATTATCGATATTTTAAAACATTTTTTTAGGTAGGGATTGGCATGATTTAAAAACGGTCTACAGTTCGACGGATACCTCATATTTCTGCACACGTCTATGGTGGTCGAAGTATGCCCTCACACAGATAACGAGTTCAACAGAATTCCCTAAAATACCTGAAAGCTGTTCTACCAAGTGTAGAAATCAAAAAACAATACTGCCAGTCTGCTAAATACATAACTCGCTTGCCGTTGACAATTTGTGAGGAATCTTAAAAAGCGATGAAAGTGAATGAAAACCTATTTATAAAATCACTTGTGTTCACCACTCGTTCGCTATTGCTGACGAAGTTCTCTCTTCTTCTTTAGTAAAAAAAAAACAACATAAATGCAACTTGTAAAAGAAAAATTAAATAACTCAAACAACATAAAAAAAGACTAGGGCTACCTTAAGGTTATTTAGCAAACACCTACATATGCAGATGCAAGGGTGTGCAATAATCATAAAAGGAAACATAATATGATTTAAAGTTCCTCATTAAACACGACACGGTATACACCAGTGAGTGAACCTAAGCATTTCAATATGATGTTCTGCATGCCGTCTGTCTCAACGAGTTGCACACTTTTCGAGTAAATATTTTCCCAGGTAATTACTAAAGTACCGAATTTATATATTCTCAAAACGGGAGTTACGTTCGTAATTTAATTCGATTAAATTAATCGTAAAACTCAAGCAAATTAACGCCCACCCGACAAGGTGCACATGATAGCGCCTGGTATTCTCAAGTACACTTGGTTGCTTACGCAAACTTTACGCTGAGTCTGGTGAAAATTTTCGACAACCTCTGGCAAATGAATTTGCTCTCTCTCTCTCCCACTCTCTCTCTCTCTCTCTCTTACTTCCTGCCCAACAACGACGACGACGGGGAAAACTTTTCGTTAGTTTCTAAGCACAGCATCTCATATACACATGCGGATGGTATTAAGTCTTAAGCAGATGGCTAAGTATCACAAGATGTCACAAGGAAGACAAGAAGCCAAAATGAACGGACACGAACTTTTGCATGTCTTCTGACCACATGACATGGCGACCAACCTACTTGTCGACATTACCCAAGTGAAAAGGGGGTTAGTTTAGTGCTCCCACTTTAACGTTATTGTATCATTTCGATACTTTTTCTTATAAATTGTTAGATGATACTCAATTGTGTGACATGGAGAACTCTAAACTATTGTAGATTGCCTACGTAAGGTGAAAACCGATTAACTTTCAATGGCGCTACAGCCCGAGTGAATCTGGACCTCAATAAAGAAGTCTCTCCCACTAGCGCCTGCTATAGAACGCAAGATCTTCCTGTTCTTCCCTCCTCGAATCAAACACTCGAAGACTCTCCGGCCGGAGCGTTAAAGTTCATTTGCCCCTACATGTCCCAACAATTGAAGTCGATTACCTCGTTATTGTCTAATAATGTGGAGACCTAGACAAGGTTTGATCGAATAACTTAAGTTTGATCGTACATAATACCTTAATTTTGAAGAAAAAAAAAATACCATACTATTTCTGACTTTTATGATACGATACAATTATTCTCTTCTTAAATGGTAACACTGATTATAATCTCTGCTTCGTTTTAGTTTTAATGGTTTCATCGACCTCGCCTGCACTACTGAAAGATGATTCATCCCCCTTTAGGGGCTAGTACACATTTATTAAATTCGGAAATTGAGTCAAAGAGATGTCTGCTGGTCTTTATGTGAATGTCCGATGAAAGAAAAGTCCTGACAGTCCCTTTTCTCACTTTGTGACAGAATTAATTCAGATGAATTTGGTCGGGCGACTTAATCGTTAGAGCCAAGCACAAACACTGACTGTAGTGGTAATGAGCTAATGCGTGACGCTATGAAGTCTTTCTTGTTTTGACTTCTTGACGAGGGGTGATTTCGACTAATTGAATTATGTTGTTGGGATTTATCTGTCCATCATGTGGACGATAACTAAATTGCTAACAGAGATTAAGGACGAACTCAGTTATTGATTAATTTGAGAAAAAAATAAGATTAGTTGAACAAATGTTGCAGAAAATCATTTTCTTATGCAATTATTTACATACATATGTGCAAATGTATTTCAAGTGAATAGATAAAATAAAAAGTTCACACGGGGCCGTACACAAAAGCGAAGATTTGTAATGAGATAGTAAAATGAAAAGTTTTAAGCAACAAGTTCACAATGGGTCTGTAGTGACCTAAGTTTGGCATAAAGGCAATTCCTCTTCGCCAGCCCACGTACCTAAGCAACAAGTTCTAAATTTAAAGATCGATGAAGAAGGACTTTATTCGATCTCATGGCCAGTCTGGATGTGTCCAGACACCGAAAAGCATTTAGCTGCTTGCAGTTAGATTACACTCAATACGTTAAAGGGATATTAAAGCAAAACTGAATGAACTTGCGAAGCTTATCATTAGATCTGATACTCACTGAACCTCCTGGAGATCAGGAATTTTAGGAAAATGCAAGAAATACTTTCAAAGGGACTCAAACCAAGCAAATACCTTTATGATGCTATTCACATAGCGCTTGTGCTGGTGTAGTGATTTTGAAACTCAGATGGTATTAGGTTTCAATCTTTTGCTCTGAGGGTGGTGTACAGAATGACTGGGGAGAATTATTGGTACTGTTGCCATTGCTTATAATTCACAGTATTTCTTTCGACCATCCATACGTCATTAGTACGATCAACACTTTTAAGCCTGAAGTAGAGCTTTGAGCATACTTTTTTCCATATGCTGATTCTGTGTTAAGGATCATTGTGTGCGATTACTATATTTTTAGACTCAAACCATTTGCATGACGTTCCTGCATAGCATGGATCTATTACTTATATAGTTTATAGAATCTCCAATGTAACACAACATATATTTGAAATATCAATTGGATATTTGAGATCGCCACACAGCAGCAGGAAATGTGCCTAGCAGGTCACGAATTTGAGTTGAATCAGACTCAGGCTTCTTAAATTAACACTTTGAACTCACAAAACACCATAAGGAGCTGAGTCGAGAAAGCAATAGAATTTTTACATTTTTCCAATAAAATCAGTGATTGTAGATCACATGCAAAGAAAAAAACCAGATCAATATGAAAAACCTTCATTCAATTCATTCCCGATGTAACGTGGCAATGCAGGATAACTTCATTCTCATTTACCTAACCCTCCTAAGACCAATTGGAATGATACAAATGAAAGCGACCATTCAAATAAAGCAATTAAAACTCCAAATTAATTTTCTTTTTTTTTATTGAAAAAGCTACCCATTGTGTAACAGCACATTGATAAACTTTAAAAGGACTCAAGTTGTTGCCACGATCCCTTTTTTTGTTTTTTTTTTGTTTTTGGTCGGGGTTGAAATTTAATTAAATTAGAAAAATTACAAACGCTGTTAATTTCACTGCTGGCAATTAATTATTTCATGATTAAATTTATTACGCTCCGAGGATTAACAAATTGATCGAGGACCTATTTTTTTTTTTTTTTTTTTTTATGGAGAAGTCCCCCCCTAATGGAACTTTTTCTCGCTTTCGTAATTTCCTCCACAAACAACGGACGCTTGATGACACTTTTTATCCTCGGAATTTAATTAATGAGACATTAAATTCTAAATTGTTGGCGGCCGTATACGCGGTGCTTGCACTAAGTGCTGTGATATTAATTTTTGAAAGCCTTACAATGGGCGTACTAATTGCCGCCAGGCCAAATGATTTAATTGTTTATGTTCAATATACTCCTCGCAAGTGGTTAACCAATTTAATTTATTTGCAAATTCATTAAACGGAACTCTGCTTAAATAGCATCAATTATTATTCCGCAACCCGTATCGGAAAAACGCCAAATTCACACTTAATTTGCAATTTTATACATACTATACACCCTGAGTTTAGGGGAGGGGAGGCGACCATAAAATAAATTAGAATCGAATATAAGCGAAATTGTCGTTCATAATTCGGCTGAATTAACTGCACGTAAGGAATGTAATTTAGTTGGCCGAAAAAGTGTAATTAAAAACACCGACGGCGAGTTCATAAATCTTTTCCAGGAAAAGCGGCGAAAAGAAGCCAACACAATTCAGGAGGTAAATATGCTCCCGGTTACCAAAACGAATCATTTAATTATTTTAAGTGCTTTCACAAATAAGTAGAAGGATACAATCGGAACAAGGATCCAAAAAGGATTTAGTGATTTAGTTATGCTTCGATTATAATTTTTTTTTTTTTTTTGCTGGTCTGTGTATTTTGGCGACTCTAATCGGTCAATTGACGATGGCGGTGGTGGTTTTTTTCTTTTTTTGCGGTCCCATTAGTTAAATCGACGAAAGGATACTACGAAGTTTTCCGGTTGACGACTTTATACGATTAGAGAACTGAATTGATTGAATAGACGTGCAAAAATTAAGTTAATTTATTGTGTTTAATTATTGTAAACAATAAGTTATAGCCGGAAAAGTTTCTAGTTTTAAGGTCAATAAAGATCCGCCTTCACTCTGGATTTTGTTCTTTACCAGTAACGATTTAAAGGTTAAACAATTATTTAATTTAAATTTATTCAATTAACCTTCAAAAAAAAGGACTGAGAAGCATTGCAACTTTATTGTCGTTATTAAAGAAATGCGTTTCGGACTCAGATCCTACAAGGTGCTTTAGTCATCGCTTGTCACGCTAAAGGTTTCAGGTTCGAATCCCGATGTCACAAAAAAAAAAAGGCGGTCAATTGCGAAAAAAGCTGACGTCAACTCTACTGGATAGGCATAACACTGGCAGTAGGGTAGGCAATGGCTTAAAAGTGTTGGTCGTACTAATGCCATCGGGATGTTCGAAAGAAATACTGTGAATTATGAGCAATGGCAACAGAACCAATAATTCTCCCCAGTCATTCTGGACACCACTCTCGGAGCAAAAAGACTGAAACCTTATATCATCTGAGTTTCCAAATCACTACCAATACTAGCGCTGTGTGAATAGCATCATAAGGGTATTCATAACCCCTTTAGCGCTCGTAAATTATAAGAAAAAAATAGGCCAGGGTGGACGTGGGCCTTAATCAATTAGCATCTCCAGAAGCTAAGCCTTGTCCTTTTAAGAGCTGTCGCACCAAAATATTTTATTTTTTTTTTTTTTCAATCAATTGCGATCACGTCCTGATTTTCAACTGCAAGTTTTCATAAATCCATGTTAATGTTGGTTCTTTCTGCCCCCACGGAGGTCCAGTTTCGAATCTGTTCTTACAAGTTTGTCAGAATTTCATATTACCATCAATAGCTAAATGTTCTGGGAAACCTAAAACGCAAGACGCTGTGCAACACCTCGTCGTAAAGATTTAGATCGAGGCTGCATAAAAGTTCATGTCTTTCTCCGCAAAAGTACGAGTGTTAATAAAGAACTTAATACGATTTGGAACTCACTGCCTTGGTTTGAAATATTTATTGAAAAGCGAGTTCCTTCGAGTAGATTTAGGCTCTGCATCCTCTTCCATTTCGATGCCATCTTGGAAAATAAATCTGTCTATCGCCTGGTTTTGAACTTTTCTTCGTTCCAGTAAGTTTAGATTGAAATCGAGGTAAAGCACTAGGTTATCCATTTTAAATACTTTTTTTTTTTGCATATAGCATTAGTTCTATGATCCATTTAATCTTTCTTTGTTCTTAGTAGTTACATTTTATATTTTGTTCTTGATTAACTACCCTAACTGTTTCTAAAACTCGTCCTTGTTTCAAACAATAATTTGAACTTTTCCTTTTCTATAGCCAAACATCGTAGCTGTTTTAGTTGTTTACATTCTGTGAGAAGTTTACTACATCACCCACCAACGGCAACAACCAATTCATATGTTTAACTTTTATTGCACTAGCTTAAACCAAATCCTGAAAATTTTAAGCACTTAACCAAGCCGTCTTGTAAAGATAGCAAAATTATTTTCATACCTTTACATAAAACACTTAAAATAAACTGAAATGGTGTACCACCTCCAAGGCATCTACTGCTAGTGTAGTATGTATACATAATTTCTGGAATCCTAAAGTTCACGTTACACGTGTTATCTCATAATGATGCTCCTGGTGTGAAATAATCATTTGGAAACATTTGACATTTGGTTGTAATTAGTTCCTCGTGTAAGATAAGGCTTTAGGGAATCTCACAGGAATCAGTGGCAACGACAAAAGTCAAGCACAACACATTAACAATGTCTGAGGAATCGTTAACAATATCTGTGTTTGTGTAAAAAATCTCTAGGTATGCGCCTGAAGAAGAAAAAATATTTAAAATTTAATAAATTACGGTTACATTACAATAAGGTTGACGATGAGTTATGGATTTTGTTTTTTTCTCCTAAAATGTCTCCTACATTTTTTCAAAATTATTTATATAGGTACATCCTTTTTCAGCATTCGCAAATACAAATTATAAAAATTACAGTTTATATAGTCTCTTGTAGCTAGAGCTATTAAAACAAAACTAGTTTGTGCCTAGCTAGTAGCTGCTACTATCGTTGTTGTCACTGCTAATCAAAGTTGCATAATTTATCACTGTTCATAATTCAGAATTTCTGTCAAATTTCACAAAGTTCTCGTCCTGCAGAATACATATATTTATTTGCCAGACCATTGTCCAGTGCCTAAAATTTGTTTTCCAAGGGCATTTTTCTGACCAGCGTCCTACACAAGATATAAAAGTACAAAAAATTAATTCTATTTACTTAAAGGAACCTTTAACAACTTTAGATTATGTTGGTTTCTTAGCTAGGTTTTAGCCAAAGTTTCTTATGCTCTTTATAAAGCATATCAAGTCTTTCAATAAGAGTAAGTTAAGTCCTCTAAACAGCCTGTCCCCAATCAAGCGGAGTCGACGATTTTAGAACTTTTGACATGTGCAGAGTAGAGATGCTGTTCATCAATAATGGACATCAGTAATTTTTCTGAAGTTTTTTTTTCGATAGAAGCTGATTTGGGACTATTTCGTTTCGTATTCCGACGTTTGTGTCTTGAATGTAGTTTCAGAGTTACCAAACGACGTGTCTGTGATGATTTTACTTGCGGAAGCTGGTTCTCTTCTGGCTCGTCTCCTAATATCAATTTCTTTTCGTGTATCTTCAACAATGGTTTCGGCTTAGTCTTATACAGCACAGTGAACTATAATATCTCAGACAATGAGAAATCACATAAAGCAGCAAGGAAGGGGTTGGAGCTTCACTTCTCTTATGATTTCAATCTTGTAAAAGTTCCGCTCAAAACAAAAAAATATGAAGAACATTCTGTGAATCCCTAACTTTCAGTACAATTTGGTCCAAGGTCGACAGAAACGGGAGAGATCGTAAGGAGCTAGTCAGAATAAAATAGCAGCTATCTCTAAAATTCTAACAGGTCACTATGCAATTTTCTTCCAAGGGGATAGACTGGATGTTGTCCACATTGCAGAAGTTGGAGTGATAAAGAGGATGTTGAATTCAATGTTCGTCTTCTCCTTCGCGAATGTCCTGCTCTACCTAACAAAGAACTACGAATTCCTAACATTTTTAAAAAACATGTTTGGAGCCCCTATTAATATCGAATTACGGAGTTAGCTCACATTATAGCATCAGTCCCCATCCCGATGACGTTGGGTCATATTCACAAAAAAAAAATAAAAATAAAAAATAAAAAAAACTTATTGGCTTCTCGGATCGCTTAGACCTTAGAACCGAAGTTATACCTCTTAAATGTCAGCAGATTCCATTGCTACATATTTCTGATCAAGACTATTCTGAGTGATATTTCACACTAGACAGTTAATTTTATCCTAAAACCCTTTTTGTAAATTAAGGGATCACACTCCCTATCTTTGTTATAAACAAAATAACTTGAAAGCACTAACCATTCAAATTGCTCTTACTCACACTAAAACGAACTTTTACAGCATATTCCTCTCAAGTTTCTGTAAATAATACTTAAAATCGCAATTCATTTGTGTAAATCGTAAATCCCATGACTCCATTTAAATCAACGCCCCTTCTAATCCTTCTTACCGCCTTCACAGCATTTATATGAAGATAAATTTTTTTTAATACCAAAACCACTCTCTCCGAACTACGTATTCCCATAATCATAAAACCAGTTAAAATATATAAATCAAATAAGTCACACGCTTTATAATCCTTTCCAATTTATTATCATTATCCCTGGCATTGTCACAGCACTTTTAATCCACTCTCTGACCCTTCATCACTCGGGCCCTATCGCCCCATCGTCCCATCGCCCCATTTCACTCCTGCTGCCTTCTTTAGCTAAATAAATATCAGTAAAGTAAACAAAAGCTCATCCTGACGTTTAGGGGTATGTGTATGTGTGTTTATGGCATCAACTGAGCACAGAGTTATTTCGTTACACTCTGCATCGGGTCACGATACCCATCGATGTCCTTCAAGTGAACCGTTTGTATTCTATTCGATCCCAAAAACAGGTAAACCAGAGTAAAGTTCATGTGAGTTGTATAACACGTATTTTGTTTTGTATTACTTCCAAGTGATTGGAATTTGCGGTGATAGTGGCGATGGAGATGTCCTTTTGCTCCTTAGCAACAGTGATAAATCACATAAGCTAGACCAATGCTTTTAGGGTTGAACGAACACACATACAAACATATACTCAAAAGCAAGAGTACAGCAACACCTCTCATCCTTAAGAATATTTAACCGGCTTAAGTAAAGAAATCCTTGTAGGGACGCAAACGGATTCATTTGTCCCTATATGCGCATCCATGGTGTTGACAAAAATTCTTTAATAAATTTATGTGTATAGTTCGGACATCCTTCCTGAAAATATCTTGAAACTCTACTTTGTCTTTCACACACCATCAAAGGTAGTATACGATCCCATCGCTCACAACCATTCCACAACGCTCACAACTACTCCCATGATAGTTGTTATGAATTTCACTCCGTTGATAGATATATTGTAGAAATATGTTTGCAAACACCCTAGTATATAGCGGTCGACAAATGTGCCTTAGAGTCCTGTCACAATTTATTTGCCAAAATAAGATGGGTACTAAATGCCACATGGCCAAGGATCTAAACGTTCTCGCTCTTCCATTCTTTGTCTTTATCTGTGTGGCGGAAGCCTTGCATTTTGTAATGTGTCCTTTGGGAGGATATTCCTTAATACTAATAAATATTCATAGCGAACAGAGCAAATCATTATTTATATTTGTCCTCTCAGCGGCAGCAAAGATACTGCTTGGTACTACTTTTTTTTTTTTTTTGGACTGCAAAAGATGGCGATGCTTTGCACTGTGATGATGATTCTTTGTTGTTGTTTTATTTCCGCACCCATTGGCATAATTTTTTTGCCATTCGGATAAACAAATTTGGAAAAGGCAGAAACTTTTCCTATTTAGCTAATGGGACCTTGGGTGATGTGATTTTCTTCCCTTTTTTTTTTTTGGGTCTTTTTTGGATTTCCGCAAGCCCTCAGCTTGAAGATGAAGTTTTTGTTTGTGAAAAAAATTGGTAACGATAATTAGGAAACTAGGGAAATGGTATCTAGATCTTTGATGTTGAGAAAATTGGACAAGGGGTTTGTAAGGCGCTGTTGTATTGAACTTGGAAAATGCGATATTTGTGCATAAGACGTCCGACATAAATTGCGCGCGTTTATTACAAATTTACCGACTTGAATGGATGGGGATTCTTTTTAACTGAACTCATTTCCAGCTGATGGAAACCAGCTCAGACATTGATTTCTGTATCTTTTGGGAATTATCATTAAAACTTTCGTTCTCCTTGGGTAGGGGTTTGCATTGTTTCTTATTATATTTTTGTGCAGCTCTGGTGTAAACATCCACTGTGATTAAGCCTCGTTTAACGATGATCACTACAAGGAAAGGGATAAATAAAAAGGGAAAGTCTTCACCTTAGGCGGTGCTCACAAGTTCAAAGGATGCTCAATTAATTTAGTGAGCGAAATCATTGGCTATGAAACAAATAAGCAGGAAAGACTTTATGGTACACATAAGACGGTAGCGCTATTAACGTCAAAACTATTTTCTTCCAGCGGTGTGGTATAAGGTGCTTGCACCAAACTAAGTAATACGAATTGATTGGCTTAGCATTAAAAATTACGTCATTTATTGATTCAAACTTAATAGTATTTACATAAATTCATTGCTTACTAAGCAAAGCTACAAATGCAATTTTACTTACTTGACTATTTACTATGCCGTACATAAGGACTCGAATTTTTTTCAAACAAAACATTGCATCCACCGCACCTGTGATTTGTTTTACTTAGATGAACTTCCTATCATGTGCTATTCTTATGATGTCTTCGGTTATTTCACATTTTCATTTCAGTGAATGTGCAAAAGGAGATAATTCTGGAGAAAATGCAGTCGCATAACTTAATGTTAAAATTATTGACCTTGTACAGCTCCCAATAATGACTTTAAGAAATAAAAACGATTTATCTGCCAAATTTTATCGAAGCTAAGCATGTTGATGAATGTTTCTAATGATAATTTTAACTTAAACATTTATTTGTGCTTATCAAATTAAAGTCCTTACTCCTCCTACCTTTATCGCAACAAATGTCAATCCTAAGCATGTTCTTACTAACTGAGGGCAAAGAAGCATAAACCCAAACATCTCAGTAGGTACATATGTACCTTTTAAGCCAGTTATCCCCTATTGGCAATTTGATCCAATCATTGAGTTCCTTGCGTAAATATTCCCATGCACAAACACCGCACAGAGCTCTCAACATAAACACGGGCTAACGTCAAAGACAACTTCATTTCGTCGCACCGTCAATATGTCAGCATTGGTAAACATCAAAAACAAAGTGCACAGGAGGAGTACTACCTTCCAAAACTTAAACATGACCATTTTTTTTTTTATAAAATCGCATCTGTTCGGGTCGCACTTCCTTTTTGTCGGCATCTGACTATTGCCATCTACCATACGAGATTTAACGCTATCGAAAAGAAAAATTGGCTTTTCATCCATCGATGGGATGAACTCAAAGTATGGAGATCCTTCAGCGTCAAATGCTTGTCGTAGTATACACATTGCTTTTTGGTCTAAATACATACTCTTACATGCATATGTGTGTGTCAGATAAGCAATCAAACGGAATCAGAAGTGTTGGCTTCGATTTGATCGATTTTGTTTGTCTTCGATTTCAAGTTGTTCCTTCTGACTGACATTGCTTCTCTGCTCACCCCAAGACTACTTGAACTCTTTTTCCATCCACTAAAGGAATATCTTGTAATTGATTGGTGAACATATGTATTCACAGCTTACATTCGAGTATCCTAGGTGAAGGCGTAGTAACAAGACTTGCTACTGTCGGTACCTTAAAAACTCCGCCTGTACGTAAACTCTGTGTGTGTTTGCCCTTTTAACTTGGAACACAAGTTTGCACACAACATCCGATCCGTCAGTCAAACCCAATTAATTTGCCTCACTTGATGTAAGCTTCTAGTCAAGCAAAAGAAGGAGACCTGCTAAACAACACAAAAAAAAAAGAAGAATTTATTCATTTTTCGTCGTTTAGGGAATGTTAGTTCATGTATGGACAGAGAAGATGGCAAAAAGGTGGCGGTTTACATTGGGAGTGTGCTCCCGATAGTTAACAGAGACCACAGTCACGGTACTGTTTGGCTGTCGTTAGACGGCTTGATTGCCAACTTAATACTTCTCCGTGAAAAGTTACAAATTTCAATTAAGATGTTAGCAACAAAATTAATTCGAAAGTTTTTTGCGGTGGTGATGGAATGTTTGCCTTCCAGGCAAACCTTAACATTTGCTTGCAAATAGTTCGATACTTTTGAGAATTAATTGGATTCATTTATATTTTTCCACTGGGTGATTTTTTGTGTTGAAAATGAGGGGAATCAGCTTGACAACCAGAGATAACGTACATTTTTTATGATAGTTAGATGTTTGGTTATTATTTGGCACCTACCTTCTGCCATTCTAACTGAAGCGAATTTGTCAATAGAAGGACAGGAGATTCGAATGGCGTAATCGCAGCGCTGACATCCTAGTGGCGGGTTACTGACATCACCAACTGACTTTTCATCCTAGCGTTTTTTCAGTCCATCTCCAGATTGACCACCTTCAGGCCAACCAAATGGATGTGCTAATAGATGCGAGGCACCCATTCAACATTCTGAATGTACAGTACCGCAACATCTTCAAATATGTAGCAGAATCCACCTTACGATACCAGCTATCACCGAAAAGATGCCCGTGATGATGTTTGCAAATACCGAAAAGCGGTGACAGAAGATGCACCGTAACGCAAGTAACGAACGTAACAAGAGTAACGACCCCGAAGAGGAAAACAGAAGAAAATTCGTACTACGTATGAAGAGGGGGACATATGTACTTACGGGTTTAAGCAGCATTTCTAACAGTTGCCACATGGGCATAATGTCGTGAGAGTGACCACGGAGAAGTGATTTCCCCTTCCAGTAAAGAAGCAGTTAGCGCAACTATCACAAAGTTTTAAGCGTTTTTTGTCTAGCAAGTAAGAGTAATGAATTTAATGAATAAAAATGCCTTTAAAACGAAAACGAGCAACTATCACAAAGCTGTGGAAAAACAAAGCCACTGGTCCTAATGGCTTACCAATGGAACTTTATTTCTTCAACAAAATGGGCACCATCAATCCCTTTAAAAAGGAAATTTAATAAATCCTTCACAAGTAGTTAACGACTTCTGGAAGAGAACATTTGCAAATACATTTACAAATTTGTATCATATGTAGATGGCATGTAATTTGTCTAAAAACGACGGTATAGTTTCCATTCTTTTAAATATATTATGTAAGTTAAGAGAAACACATCTAACCACTTTAAGCTCGAGCTCAATCAAATACCCACCCACCAAATTCATGGAATATTTCTCTTTGTGTGTTGTATATCATTTCTCAAAAGTTATCTTCTTCCCATTGCGAAACAAAGCAAGAAATTGCATATCAAGACAATATCAGGATAAAATTTTCTGAAAAATAAATAAATAAATAGAATCTCACTGCAATTTTATAAAAAGCCAGCCATCCGCATCTTGGAGTGCAATTTTTCAGTTATACCCGCGCCAAGTGCTGCTCCCAACAGAAATGCCTGCAAAACGAAGAAAGAAAACTGAATTTATAGCTTTCCACTAAGAACGACATCTTTATAGATTTGTTTTTCTTTTAAAATACTCACACAAACACGGCAAAAGGAAACAACAACAAAAAAAAAACTTTCTCGCCTCTGCAATTTATTTTATTTCGCCATCGCTGAAAATGTGCACCTTGGGCTTAGCGCCTCCATCTTACTTCTATCAGCCAACAAGCGGATTCTTAGGCGAATTCCACCTCACATGCTAACGATCTGACAAAACCGGGAGAGCTCCTTCTTCCTTGGTTACTGAAATTCGTGTGTTTTTTTTTTTGTATTTTTCTTGTTGCGGTTGCCCGTAATCATTATTTATTGGGAAATGCTTTTAGGAGTGAAATGCAGCGAAATACTTTCAATTTATTCAAATGATATTTTGTGGTTGACTAGTACCATAGGGAGCAGTCACAGTTCTGAGATGCCTTTCTTTATTCGCTGAGAGATTCTCTTTCGGAGCGATTGTGCAATGATCCGTAAGTTGAAAGGAAGTATGTTAGGTATCCTTGGATTGCCATTAAAAAATAAAATTCCAATAAAATTCTAGGTCAACAGGAAGTTCTTTTAGGAATAGTTTAACTAAATCGGCAACGATTAGTGGATTTAAAGTACAAACTTTGTTTGAATTAAAGTTTGAGGGCGAAAGTAATCTTCAAACACGCAGGGGGATCTTTTTAAAGGACTTTTCATAAAATGTATAAAGCTTTTGTTTTAACCAAAATTAATAAAACTTGAGGTTGAGTACCATCAACACTCAATCGATTATCCTGCGTTTCCACTTAATCGAAACTGTGATTAAAAACTTCGAAGTAGAACTTCACGTTACCGCGATTCGGCTCGCCATAGAATTTCTGTTTTTAAACCGAAAAAGGATGCACATATTTTTGGGACAAAACCCGGCCTTATCGCTACCTACTTACATCATTTTTAATGGGATCCCGACCCATGGAGGGCACTCCAACCTTCTATCCTTTTCGATCTCGGGTACGGTATTTCCAGTTCTCCTCCTCCTGGCTGGAGCATTATTATTCCTTCGCTCGATGTGGCTGAAACAGTGAATCGAGATGTTTTGTCTTTTTTACTACATCCACATCTTGATACAGCTCATTTATTTTCTTCTGTATTAGGAGCCCAAATGCTTAATATCTGCTCTGATTTCCTACTTATCGTCTAGCACTCGGCACCATTATAGCAGAATTTCGGGTTAGTTGCAGCGGTTAAGTTTTCGAAGAATTTCCACTAGAGTGACATTCGTGGAATTGATTTTTACTCCGCAGAAAATAAACTCCTTAACTTCTTTGAAATTAATGTTGTCAGTGACATTTTAGCGTACGCAGTGGACAGATCCTTTTTTGATCTGATAGGCCGAAAGCCAAACTGGTACGCGCGGGATAGTGTGCTCCAGAAGCGTTTCTGATGTTCACATAGTACTTTGAATAGGACCTTATCTGCAGAAATATGCTTCGATAGTTAGCGCAAGATATAGAATCGCTTTTTTTGTAGATTGGGCAAATTTTTTTTTATGTTTTGGTGCATTAATCCTACCTAACCATTACCTCTGTATCTAAAGAGTTCTGCTGGTAAGTCATCAGAGGCAGCGACCTTATTTGTAACGGGTTGCATGGACAAAATTTTGCGATCAGCTAAAATATTGCCGCATTGGCAGTTTGTCACACGTCATTTTAATTATTTATTTCATTTTTCCTTCGACATAAACTTTCGCTGAGTCGAACAAAATTTCTCTTTGAAAATTGAAAAGTTAACGCCAATTAGAGGTTTTAAATTTTAAACCTACTCGTCCTGACTGCCTTCAATTTTCAATCCTTTTCGCCAAATTCCTGTAAAAATTCATCCTTACTCGCGATGTAGCCATCACATTGAAAAATAAATTTTTAACGAAGTTAATTGTTTTGTTTTCGTAGTAAATTGATGGAATGAGTAGTTGAACACAGAGAAGGACAGAATTGTCCTTCTGAAAACTTTTCATTTTCGTGGTTACTGTTGAATTTCCAGCTTTTCCCTCTGCTTCGCTGTTGTTTTGTGCCAAAGTTGAAAAGAGACTCATCAAGTTTGGTTAGCGTATTCAAGTGTCCGGAAGATAATCGACAGTGGTTAAGCAAGGACGAGGGGGGGTGAAGGACACATCAGAGCTGTGGGTAGATAACAACGGCAATGCTGGGATGGGCCAATGGGAAGTGTGCTCTAAGAATGAAAACAACAATGAATAGCATTAATTATTATCGTTCTTCCGACAATAAACGCAAGCCAAGCAATTTCAATTTGCTTCATCTTTCATTATTGCTTTGGTTGATCCTTTTCGTCTACTTTTTGTTATGACTCCCGCCCGTCGCGGTTCTACTCCCGGGAGGATGCATTGCTTTGTTCTGTATGCGATGGAGGACGAGTGATTTTCTTCACCTACAATCGTTGTGTCCTTTTTAGTTGTGGACGAAAAGACACCGACCGCTCTTAGTTCATCACATAGCCATCGGGTGTGTTGTAGTCTGAACCGAATAGCGAGTGGATGGTCTTCTGTTTTCTGCCATCTCGTACAAAATATGAAAAGGACGCTGAGGACAACCATAAAATGACCCTTTTAGTGGGACAACGAAAAAAAAACTCACTAGACGTTTACACAGAAAAGGCTGTTATGTGCAGTTTTCTACTAAAGAGGAATAAAACTGGGTAAGAAACCCCAACCCGACGGAATGAGCTTGTGGTTTCTCCTCTGGGGCTACTCGCCTCCTTCGGCTTCCATTGTTATCCCGAATTGTCATCTTTTATGTTCTTATGTCGGCAATAGCGATGACTTAGCAGAAGATTCTCAGTGTAGTCGGTGTAATGGGACCAAATGGATTTGCGTACGTCGTCGTACGTCGTCAGTTGGAATTTAACTTTCAGGACATTTAAATGTCAGTGAAATATTGAATTTCAAAATCGCATATAGGACAGAATTGAAACGAATGTTTGCAGATAATGATTTCCAAATTTTGCATTCCATTGTATTTCCATACATATATCTATACCTTGAGTTGTTTGGGTGCTGTCTCAGAGGGCCGCAATTATTATTTTGCATTTCCGATTTATTTTCCTTTAGAATGATTTATTTCGATAACTTGGTGGTGTTTTTTATTTTACGGATCTCAAGGCTTGGAATAAATTTCAACTTATTCATCATTGATTGGCTTTCAAAATACACAAGTGGGCATTAACTATTTGCTGAATTAAAGTAACATATTTTGACCCCTTTTCTGTGTCATAAATCTTTGAATTAACACTTGGAAAATAGACCATATGTGAAGCTTTTAACTGTAGATAACCATATATCAAAAATTATTTTTGTTCAAATGTACAAATATTGTTGGAAGTATTTTAAAAAAAAAAATATTCAAGACAGCAAAAGAAAACGCAGACCCTTGATTAATTCTGAAAATGTTTTGTTTTTCAAACCTCTAAAACCGAACTCTTCAACCAATGACTTGTCAATGTTGGTGCCGGTCCTTTTTTTTTTGTTCAATTCTAAACTACTTTAAAATGTCTGTACCCACTGCAGTACCCTTCTAGTTAGTTATAAGGTCCATTGTGATACCACTGAGTGCTAGGGTTGGACCCCAGTCAACTTCCGAAACCATTTAGATTGAGATAGTTAAAAAAATATTCATCTTAGGTGGTTTTCTTTGCAAGTGCAAAACACGTACAGGGAAAGTGTAGAAGAGATTTCTCATCTTCCTAGTCTCTGCAGCTCCTGCAGAAATCGCAATACGAAATACCCAAACGCTGAGCATGTCTGCCTATGATGCAATGCCCTTGTTGCAATAGTCACAATTTTGTCATCTATGATTTGCTTTTGTCAGAGCATTAGTGTAAATCAGGCCTTTAACAAACGCCATATGTAGGTGCTTTGACATATCCGAACTCCTTACCGTCTGCACCTCGAGAGCCTTGTCTGGCTAATTCGTCAGCCACACAGTTTACCCGAAAGTAACGATGACCAAGGACCCAACAGAATATGACGTTATGCTGGTTAGTGATTTCGTTTAGAGACACGCGGCAGTCTTTCATTGCCCTAAATTGTATTCTGTTGGATACAAGGGATCTGGTCTCAGCTTGACAATACCTGTGCGTGTTATGGGGTAAACCTTTAGCCAAGCGGTATTAAAAGACATAACAGTGATAAGGGAGACTGATGAAGTGGTGAATGTCAAGGTCTTCGGAAAGGACAGCGGCTGGACTCCTTTGGCTGTTTTAGAGCCATCCATAATGTTGGAGATAGATTCGTTAAAGAGGACTGAGTGTTGACTCCAGACGCTTCTGTTCGGTATTATGTGGTTATAGCCCATGAAGTCCTTTTCAATGGGCAGCGTGTCAGTTGATTTAAGAAGGATGTGGTGATTTGGTATGCCCTACATTTTTCTCATAATATTAGTGGCTTGTTGCATGCTAAAAATGTCTATTGGCAGTTAATGAAGCATGGTTTGAAATGCAGCTGCTGACCAAATCTGCAGCTCATTTCTAAATGAGTGTCGCCTGACACTGTTTATATGCATTTCTTAAAAAAAAACATGAATAATATATCAAGAAGGTTTTAGAAGCCTGATGCAACTATGGATGGCAAGAATTTTACTTTATTTGATCTAAGCCCTGATGTTGTTAGCAAAATGATTGTCTAGTCCGGAAATGCGAATAAGGGAAGCATAATCCTTATTTGTAGACTTTCAAAAGTCATTGCTCATCAATATGTGTTGATCGATTGAACAACACACGCACCAAAGTTCGTTGCCATTTCAATGATTTATGTCTACATCACTGTCATTTGTCAGATGCGAGTTGTCAAGAGTTGTATCGGTTAACGTGTTCTCAATGCTGCGGTTTACAGTATCGCAATAGCAGCACTACATATATTCATATGTACATAGCTGCTATACAGAACTGCAGTCACAGCAGTACATAGTCTCTTTCGAAAGCCACTTTGGCGGCGAAATTTTCGATAACTTAACTCGCAGAGCACTTAATCCTTCCTCAATCGGCCAGTAAAGAGCAACAATGTTTCCTTTGAATTTATTGACTCATCAATATTTGTTTTCAGTTAATTTCGAGTATATTTACTCAAGTTATATGTGCTCATGACGGTGACGATGACGAGACTGACTGTGACAATAATCCTTGAGCTTCTTCATCATCCACTCGTGTTACGGTTTCAAAAATATTTACTCTGGACAGGAAGAAAGTATCGACTGATTGCTTTAAGGAAAACCGAAACTCTTTGTCATCAAGAGTATTTTGTTTTAGCAATGTGATATCATTGTGTACACAATTTTCATCACTAGTGATAGGTTTAGTTAAAAACGCAAATAACCGCAAATGCGTCATTATTATAGAACTCCTTGCGCACAACCACCCACATTCGGAAGCATCGTCGAAAGTAGTTCTCATTTCCGAATTTAATTAAAAAACTTCCTTAATTGTGCATAATTAAGCATTGCGCTATGGCGAAGATGCTTTCGCTTTTTTCGGAGGGCCACATTGGTTGTAAAATATTTTCTCTCGATTTTAAAGGAACCCTCACTCTGGCAGCAACAGAAAAAGCGACAGTATCTGCTACCCCAGCTTATAGGTAGTGGTTGTCTGGGATACCTCCTGGTGATAGTTTATGAGCGCCACTTCATTAATACAAAACTTGAGAATTATTTCAATTGAAAACAGTTTCCACTTTTCGGGCTAAAACTTAGTCCATCGCAAGCCGTACTGCAGCAATTTTTAGTACCCCTTTTTCATTCCAGGTCCGGGCACTTCGATTACACGAGAGGACTGTGGAGGCATCAGTGCTGTCTGGAAATATGATATTATGCGGCGGTGGAAGTGATTGAACATTGAAGTGGCTCTTAATTTTGAAATTGAATTTTCAACTTTGAACAAATTGGATTTGTTTATTTGTAATTTTATTGAAAACCATCTGTGCGAAGTGTTTTCCAAAATATTTTTGAAAAGTTTTTAAGGAGAATTTGATTAATTATTTCAGACGATATGCAAACTTGGAGGATGATAATAAATTAAATTTATTTATTGCATGACACGTTAACATATTAATTACGTGTTTAGGTATAAGTGACTAAGTATAATACGTTAGATAAAGCTTCGTAGCACCCACAATCTCTTGTTCTGTTAATTGTGAATGCTGTTCCATTCGAAGCGAATAATTGAGCATGAAAACTCTAAAATCTTGACAACGGCATACCAGTAGCTACAAGGATTGTTAAACTATCCAATGTCCTTGTTGACAAACTAGAAATCATGACTAACAAGGAAAATCCTTAACCCACCAAAAAGAGAAGTTTAGAAACTGGTGGAACTTATAACACCTTTCAGTTTTAAGGAAGTTAAAACCGAGCTTTCTAAGATTGAGGAAGCCAAGGCCGCTGGAGTAAATGATTTATTCTGAGTGTCCCGATTGTATAGCGGTCGACTTAGTCACAACTCTGAAGTATCATTAATATCCATAAATTATAAACTGTTTTCAAATAAATAAACCTCCACAAATGATATGTGCCATATACAGGACGAAACTGTCATTGTGATAATGGACTCCGACATTATGTTGACGCATCAACATTTCGGTTTGTACCTTGGCATCAACCAAGGAAGCTTCTTTAGTCACTTCTCCTGAAAAGTATATCTGATGTGCTAATCTCATCTACCATCGGTACCTTAATTATTTAATGCAAGAATCTATATATCTACCACTATCGAGAGTTTTCAATGAGTTTTCGTATTCTCATTTTGATTAGGCTTATCTCTTTCCAATAAAGAAGCATTGAATCCAGTTGTTGCAATTCGTTCGTGCATGGAGGCGGCCTAGCATATCTAATATCATAGTTGAGTGGAAAATCAAAACGAAAATCCAATTGATTTTTCAAAGATATGTACATACATCCCCCACATCAACTATTATTTAATTGACGTAAAACAAGTGAGATAGTGCCATTCAATAGTGACAGCCGACCTACATAATTGAGCTATCAATTTTCACTATTCCATCGCGCCTTGTATGTACATTACTATTATTACGTAACTTAGCGTTGTTTCCTGGTTCAATACAAATGAAAAGAGTCTAGCAGGTGCATACGAATATATTAAAAACTATTGACGGGAAAATTCGCAAGTGGTAGGTAATTACTTGTTAACAAAAAGGTTCTTAATTTAGCTTTTAATCGATAGACACCCATTTCCTTCCCTCATTTAAAAAAATCCAATTAATATTAATTTTTACTAGTTTTGCAAGCGTTTTTTTATCCAACTGTCGAGACTCTCTTCCTTATTTTTGTAGTTATAAGTAAAATTAGCAATTTTCAGGTTTACCTACTGAACGTTATCATTTAACACACATACACACTCTTCGCCATTTATCTATATGGAGCCTTTTTTTTTTGTCGGGGTCTTAGAACATCATACTGGAGCACTCAGACACTAAAAAAGGTCCATTGTTCTACCAGCAGGTACAACCCTATTACTGTAGTTTCGTAGTTTTTCCCAGAAAGTCGAGCAACAGCTTCAGTGATATGGAGCTCAAGTTACTAGCTTTCAGCCTCAAAAAAGTGCCACCTGATACGAGCAAAGGCAGGGGCCAAATCGTGTCTTCCGTGATCGTATAACTCGTCACGTAAAAATGAGCATTATTACGTTCGAATGATCGTTTATACGTAATAATGCTCATTTTTACGTGACGAGTTATACGTTCGAATGATCATTTATACGTAATAATGCTCATTTTTACGTGACGAGTTATACGATCACGGAAGAGACGATTTGGCCCGAGGGCAGTCACATAGAAAATGTTCCGCAGTATTGTCGCCCTCTCCACGAGCTTCACAGACAGTGGTGTCACTTAAACCTAACACATTGAGATGTTTGGCAAAGTGTCCCGTAATAACACCAATCTGAGGTCAGTCCTTCTTGTCCTGAGGCATTAAAAATAACACTATCCTTCTTTGTCACGTCTTCTATGTTGGTTTGCGTTCTGCCTTTCTTGATAGTGCTCAGCTTCATTGATAGTGGTCTTCTTCACGTTCGTGGAGATTTGATATAATATGTTCAGTACTGTATGTGCGATGGGATCTTAGTCTCTCCTCATTACATGGCTATATATACCATCTCATCCGATTTTCCTTTAGCTTTTCGTGTATCGGTGGAATTTTCAGGCTTCGTTTTATGGATGCACATATTGATAGTCTTGTCTTTGAGTGTAACACTGATCCATTTAAATATTTCAACTTCAGTAGTATGTTTTTATGCTGCGGCACAATTGGATCTCGAAAAACATTTAAGGAACTTTCTTGCAAAGCTCTATATAATGAACGTAGTCATATAAATGTGTAGTCTCAACAAGGTCAATAAAAAATTGGTAGTATCTGTCTTCCTGGGTACGCAAATGTAAGCTATGTATACAATTACAAGGTCGTTGAGGCTCTTTCGCTGTTACCGCCACAACTTTAATACAACTGACAACCGGTATCCTTCTCTTGCTGTGCAAGAAACCACAACTTAAACAGTTCCATACGAGTTATTTCCCTCTTCGTGCAGAATTATTTTTCTATTACATTATCTAATCCTGCCTGAGGAACGTTTACACTCGAGGTATTCATTATTTGATGTCATCTGTGACTCGCTCTTCTGAGATTATCCTTCCCTGAGCTGCTCACTCCATATCGGTACACCATTTCACAACCAATGTATCTTGCCTTTGCATATTTCCATTTTGTCTCTTGAAGATAGATTATATTCATACGACGATTTGTTTTAAAATTTGCGCCAGTTCAGCATTACGTGAAGTCAGTGAACCTACATTCAAGATTTTAGTTCGTATTGACTTCGTATTCGCATTCTTTGTTAATTGTAAAGGAAGACCTAGCAGTTTGTAAACTGCCTGTGACTGTAATATGTGCTGTAGGTATAAGCCCAGAGCTGCTTTTCCACGGAACTTGGTTACTTCATATTTCAAAAGGTTATTCAGATTTCCAGCAGGCACCACATGGAGATGAGAGTCTGTAATTGAGAGCTCAGTATTTATGTTAACTGCGTAGTACAGGCAGCTGAAGACTTCTCTTTGCAACTCCAGCCTGCTCCTTCCATATTTTAGTAAATCTACAACACGGGGTTCTAATTTGTGTCCCTTATCACTCTCATCTCTAAGATTCCTCTATCACGCTTCCTTTTTCTCCATAAATAAGCTGATGATTTATACATGTTACATTCATGCAAACATTGGTAACAAAGCAATGAAAAACTTAAAATTTATCCTTACAAATGGTATGTTTCGACCCCAGGTCTAGCATTAGGATAGGCGCAAATCTTTAAAAAAAATCTTCTTTTTTTCCTTTGTGTCAGACTGATAATTCACATGGGACCCTCTCCGGCTATTAATGCTGTCAAACTGTTCATGTGTGAAAATCAAAAATAAACAAATTCCAAGAATCAAATTATATCACACACTATAACTTCTTCATGTTCATCCGCATGAACAAAAAAATTGTGAACAGAAAAGGATTCATGATCTAGGATTTAAACAAGAATGACAATGACAAGCCAAACCCAAAATAAAAAAGAGTAAATTCTTAGTACCATATCATGTCCTTTTTTGACAATCTCCACAATTACGCTTAACTTACAATTTATACCCATTTCACTTAACGACGAAAGAAAAATGTTAAATTTTTGAAAGAAAAAATATGTATCTTTGGCTAAAATAAAAAAAATAAAAAAAGACAAAGTTAAACTAGAATACATTTCTTTTAAGACTTGTTGTAAAAAGTTCTGTTTTGTCTTTCAAATGGGACATGAAACAAAGTAGTCGTCCTCGTTTGATTAAAGTCGTGTTCATGTTATTGTTGCACAGGTTTTTTTTTTCGCTTTTTGTATTCATTAAAAGTTGTTTTTAATTGAAGACTTTATTCTTTATTCTCTATATAAACAAAACTGACAAAGAAAAAGAATATACGAAAGTACAAAGGAACGCCTTACATATCGCAAAATCTTCTTTAAGGACTTCACGACAAGACTTTTTGGACTGCGTATGCCAACTAACTTCACCTCTGACATTGATGTAATCGATTGTGATGCAAAAAACCTTGTATTGTCTTCTGCCTCTGAAGCAAGATACTAACCAAGCTTAACTTCATAATAAAAAACATTGACGAATCATATTAGTATTATTATTTAAAGATGTTGCTGAAGACTTGGTAACTTGAATACAACTCACATATTCATTAAGGAAAACTTCGCTATATTCTTCCGTAAATTTGATCTTTTCAGAGAAAAGTATGTAGACCAATCATTTGCTCCCGAACTTTGAATGCTTGTGCCGGTATATTTCGTTAGTTTTCATAGTGAAATATATTCAGCAATATTTCCCATTTCCCATGTTTCCCAAAACGTTTCGCTCTTTACGTGAACTTTATGGTCGAAGTTATCTTTTGACTGAAGCCAAAATTCGTCGGATTGTTAAATTTTTGTTTAAAGAATTGGCATCATTTTCAAACCACGTGAAATGGAAATATTCATTTGCCCTGATGCCTGAAGAAAGCTCCTTTATCCTCAGTGACTGATATTATTTTTGGTTAAATGGCTTCGTAAGATAAAAACGAATTATTTATGGAGGAAATAATCAACTATAAACCTTTGAGCCTTGTTGCGGGTTATTGAAGAAACACCGGCAACGGCTTCTTTATTCCTCATTAAGTCATTCTTCAGAACATATTTCGGTATTTTGGACCTTTTCTATTTCGTTTTAGATTCGAAAGTCAAATTAAAATCAACATCGATAGGCAGTTGGTCTTTAATAAAAGTTTGTTGCATCTTCAAGAGATATAGGTTCTTAGAGTGCAAAGTCTGATCCATTGCATCCAAGAAGTGTAGTCCGGTATACTAATAAATCGAAAATTGGGCCTGGTGTTAAAGCTGGTGTCTTTGGACCCAACATCAAGGCCGCGATACCACTGGGAACAAAACCGACGATGTTCCAGGCTGAAATCCATGTCATCGAAATACCTCGAACGAATTATCAAGGGCACTAAAATTCACATCTTCTAAGAAAATCAGACAGCATTTCAATCATTGATATCATACTCGCAGGACTCCAAGCTAGTTTTCATTGAAGGTAATAAAACCGCAGATTCATAGGTTTTATTGAAGGCACTGAGAGTGTGGATGAATTGGCAATGGTTGGTTCTGTTTCTGGTAGGTCCTGAACATTTCTGTAGCCCTTATTCTGCTACCGTCACCAGCTCGATCAAAAACTGGAAACAGCGGCTTCCTTATTTTTCCTGAGAACATGTCCCGGGACTTAGACAAGCTAGAAGAAAATAGTTTTGTTCATTAGGAATGTAGAAAATCTCCTTGATATTTAGTACCCTTATGACATATTAGTTCTTTCAGGTTACAGTGTCAGCTTAAGATTTAAATTCAAAAGAGTAAGGACCAGGACAAAATCTCATGGAATATAGAGCTGCGCAGATAAATTTTGAAATATGTAGCAAAAGAGCGAAAATGAAACTGAGAAGTGCTCCTACCAATTGCTTGCCATAATATGATCAAAACGCTTAATGAACGAGACAAATTTCGTTTTAGCTTATTTGTGACGCAGAATCAAAAGCGTTACCAAAGACAGAAAAAGCAACATTACGTGAGAAACAACATTTTACTGAGGAGAAACAAGGAGTACTACCAAGTTTAATCTCGTTAAACTAAAGTTTAAACAATTGTCCTAAATCTTGCATACTCAATGAAATTCATCTTTTGATTTTTTCTCATCATCATTTCTTTTAAACATACTAAAATCCTGTGGCCTGTTAATCGAATAAATTTAAGCAAATGTTGAACTACAGATTTTGTATGTACATATTCCAAAGACACATATCAAATAACAAGACTTCTCTGCGCTAATCCCAACAAAAGTGAAAACGGCCAAGCAGAGAAAACACATTGTCTTTTCTTCGTCCATCCACAGATGTACACACGTATCAACGTCTTTATCTCTTTAGAAGCCGCTAAGAGCTCTGTGCTACTTCCCCATTCAGTTACTGAATCCCACCAATTCCATTGAACACACCATTTACATACGAAACAAAAAAAACGTCCTCAAGGAACCCCTATTAAACAAAATAAAATTTAAGTACAACATTCCTTCCACTCTCACACATACCCAAATACATTCTGTCTGCCATAACATACTTACATACTTCACCAGACGCTATTCAACACACAAACGTGTGTAGATTCCACACATACATAAGTACATGCATGAAGGTATGAAAGGTGGTAGGTAGGTATCGGAAATAATATGCAAATTGTGTGTGAAGAAGAAGAAAAAAAACTTTAAGCGTGCAAGGACGAAGACGATGAGGATTCCACTTACCATCAGCATTATCCTCTAATACTATCCCGAAGGACGAAGGAATCCCCTAACCATATCTCGATCCTGACTACTGGAATGGTATAAAATCTGTGTGCGTAGTCCTTGCAGCCAGGACGGAACGCTCAACCATGGTGAATAGAAAAACAACTTGCGGTCTTGGATTATTCGATCGTGACGGTAGTTTTCCAATATCATATCCGTTTTAGATATTTTTTTTTTTAAGGTCTTCACACTTACTTCCCTAGAACCGAATGGAGAAAAGGACTCTGTCTTTACTATGCAATATAAAATTTTATGAATATGAGTTTGTCGATAAATACTCATATACATATGTGCCCATGTATGTGTATCTGCTTAGGGAAGTTCTATCGTAGATTTCCATAAGGACTTTAAATGATTTTATGCGCCAGTTTTATATCGGCGGGAGCGCTAAATTTTGATTGCGAATTAATGAGAACATAATGTGAGGCGGCAGTGGAAATGGGTCTCAAGACAATCTATTATCGAGGATTGTTTTTGTGTGGGGCTGTCACGGCAGATGGGAATTGCCATTTTCGAGAAAAGATGTTCGGTGGTATTACACAGCTATTAAGGATTTAGATTTCATGGGTTGAAGTTGGAATGGTCAGATATGAGTTAGGGAAATTGCGTTTGAAAATGGCACGATGATCGCATTAAAAGGTGTTCGTCGAAATGTCTATAGACAGTAAGGAAAATTGGATAATTTTTGAATATTTGAATAGTTTAACAAATGCTGCGAAGGGTCATCGTAGGAGCACTTAAAATGTTAATTGGCTAAGTACCTAGAGTAATTCCTAAATTTAGTTGATAGACGTGATGAAGTTCATTGTCGAACAGCCAAGTCCCTCCCCATAATACTTCTACATTGATGACTACAGAGAAATGTACGGTAGTTCTGGCCATGTTATTGTGTTGCAAGCGGACGCAGTTTCGAGCCTTAGCAAAACAACCAAACATGTTTCGCGGCACCACCTGGCAGCAGGCAATGTCAAACCTCCTGAAGTATAATCCGTAATTTCTTTATTTTTTTATAATTCTCTAGTGCTTAAGGGGTTATGAATACCCTTATGATGGTTGGTGTAGTGATTTTGAAATTCAGGTGGTTTAAGGTTTCAGTCTTTTTTGCTCCGAAGGTAGTGTCCAAAATGACTAAAGAGAATTGTTGGTAATATTTTTATTGCTAACAATTCACAGTATTTCTTTTGAACATCCCGATGTCATTAGTACGATCAACACTATCAATCCACATGACCATATGACTACTGCCAGTGTTATGCCTATGCAGTAGAGTTGACGTCAACTTGATTAATTTGTTGTTTGGTTTATTTTTGACATCAGGATTTGAACCTGGAACCAGCGTGACAAACGATGATGCAACCACTACACCATGGCCACCCCCAAGTCAAAAAAAACCTTCTCCGCCGTTCGGTGTCGGCAATAGAAACTATTGAAACACACACAAAATGAATAGTTACAAGAAGCTAGGACTGGCCTTCTACGCATTGTCGTGTTAAGTATTTCTTTTTTGTACACCGATGGACCGTCGGGTGAGATGTATCGTAAAGGAGGACAGTAAAAGAGAGAGTGTAGTGCATTGTTGGAAAGATACCCAATCATACTTTCTGTATTTAACTGAAGCTGGTCGCAGTAGTTTGCAGGAGTAAGTAAGGGTCAGGACAAAGACTAGCCTGGGTGTGTACAACAGGGGCGATGAAAACAGCTCCAACCGCAGCATTAGAAAACTTACTAAATCTCCCACCTCTACACCTTCTCATAAGGAAAGAAGCAATAGTGAATGCCTATATGCTCATCACGGAAGATGAATCTAATTCCAGACTCATTCATTCAGATATTACCCAAATAATAACAAAAAATGAGCTACTCGGATATCAATATCTACCTAGACTCAACTTCAGCAAAAACTTCAAGGTAACATTTCCAGAACGTAACAACTGGAAACAGAATAAACCAACATTTGCAAACGACTCTCATGTCTGGTAAACAGATGGGTTAAAAACAGATGAAGGAGTCGGAGCTGGAGTTTACAACCCACACATCAAAACATCTCTTTACAGCAGTATGGAGACGAACAATTTAGTATTCCAGGCGGAGATCCACGCTATAGAACTAAGCATCAGAGAAAATATAAACAGAGCTCTATCAAATAAGAACATTTACATTCTTTCTGACAGCAAAGCTGCACTCCAAGCAATCAACGCCTGCGAAATCAACTCTTAACTTGTTTGGGACTGTCTCCAATTACTCATAGCATTGGCTAGCACAAACAGAGTCCATCTCATTTGGGTACTGAGCCATAGCGGATATGAAGGTAATGAAAAGGCAAATGAACTAGCCAGAAAAGGTCCTGCATCAACTTTTATGATGCCAAGACCATTCTGCGGCCTCCCAACAAGCACAGCAAAAGGCTGTATAAACAATTGGCTAAAAGACAAAGCACAACATTACTGGACGACAACGGAAGGTAACAGACAAGCTAAAGCTTTTATACCAATCCCCTCCCAAAAAAGAATGAAACAACTTCTACAACTAACAAGAAGTCAGATTCGAATCGTCACAGGACTTCTCACCGGCCACTGTCGGGTTAAAAAACACCTCATGACTATGGGAATAGCACAAGACAATATATGTAGAATGTGCAACGAGGACGAAGAATCAGCAGAACATATACTTTGTCACTGTAACTGCCTCATAAGAACACGTCTTCGTTTCCTAGGTAAACACTACCTCGAGGTGAAAGACATAACCACCAGCTCACTCAAAGACATCGCCGGATTCATCACCCACTCCGGCATCATGGAGGAGCTATAACTAAGAGGACATCACAATAGGCTCATCTGTGGCCGCAGTGATAAGGGACTTTGGACCACCTCAATTTTTAATCTATCTAAGGGTCTGGTCCTGGCCATTAATATGAAGGTTCTACCTTAAACTGGAGTGACAACTAAAGTTAAGGGAAGAAATACATCTCAAGACCTTTGTTGTTTCAAATTGACTATTAAATAGTTTCGAAAGCCCTGCAGTTTAAAATCTATTCTATAAATGTTTACTATTCAATACATATATTCTACATAATCATGCAAAGCGATGTATGTAACCTGGAAAAAACTTAAATTGTAAAAAAATCAAACACGTGATACTTAAAAAAAAAACTGTTTAGTTGAAAGTTTTCCGTTTGCTATTTTGCAATATCTCCACGATGCGGTTGTTTTACTATTTCGTATCATAGATACAAAATCAGTTGAAAACTTTTAACGTGCTCCATTTACTGTGGTGAATGCATTTAGTTGTTTTCTTTTTCCAATAGAATATAAACATGGAAATAGAAAAAAATCGATCTCGTTGTAAAACTTTTCATTTCAGTTTTTATTTTTTATTTTTTATTTTTAACTTTTCACTGTGACAAGCGAACTGAAATAATAATAACAAACAAATTATTTCTGATTTGAAGTTAGAAACAAGATGGAGCTGCTCCTCACACAGCCAGAGAAACTAGGGCAATTTCACGACGACTGATACAACTGGGATTAATATCTAGATCGTTCTCCACATCTAACAACTTTCGATTTTTTCTTTCGCGGCTATTTGAAGAGAAAAGTCAATGAAATTAAGCCGAAATCGCTTAATGATTTAAAAGGATAAGAGCGTTGATAACACAAACTCTGAGGACATTAATAGAGAATATTTTCGATAGATTGCGCTTCTGTGTATGGTGCCCAACTAAAAGATATAGTCATTCATACTTAAGTCTACGAAAAAAATAGCACAGAGTTTCCTGGAAAATTGTATTTCTTTTTTCTGTCGAAGTGTCCTCTTACATACCTTAATTTTCAGAATTTATATTTCAATTTCAAATGCGCTTATAGTTTATGGCCCACCCTGTACATTGTACGTACTTATTATTTCATTTGTTCATTTTGCAATCAATATTTATTCTTCGCTCATTTAGACTGGATGAAATCATGATTGTTGTTGTGATGCATTCCTTTAATTTTTTTTTATTATCACTTTCATTTTTCTTATTTTTAATATTAATGAGATAAGTTTTACTCGGCGTTTAATGAGTTTTAAACTCAAAGACAATTTTCGGAACAGAGACCGGAGGAAATTGTCGGACAAAAAAGTGATCACATCATCGTAACTTGGTTTGCTTTTTACTTTTTTATTTTATATTTAATGACTTTGTTGTGTCCTCTCCGACAACCATCACCATCATCATCAGCATCATCATCATTATCAAAAAACTCCCAGTATATACCCATCTCTAACTTGAAAGTTGATCCTTTTGCGAAACGAGGAACTAAAGCCGACCAATTGATAATTCCCTTGCTGTAAGAGTGGGTGCTCGCCAGTAAGTAAGTAACCCACCTACTACTACTTTTTCTGATTTTCTTCTGATAAGACCGTACCTACCACTACGTTCCTATTACCGGATGAGATCAAGAAAAAAAAATGTAGAAAAGATGGGGCGGAGTGGAAACTTTTCGCGAGCGCGCGAATACTTGAAATGCTATTTACCCGACAACACTTCCACTGCATTATCCGTACACTGAAATGAATTAAATTATAAAACAAGAACTTTGAGGAATATTTTCACTGTCATATTATATTTATAAGGCGAGCTTTGCGAGAACACTGAAACCAGGCAGTGGCATAGCGTTGTGACACGGTTGGATGGGGCTCTGATCCGAAAGCTGGCAAGTAAGTAACCCACGAGCAGAACTGAACACCCCATCCAACTAATATACTTACACAGAAATTTTCCTACAGCGAAATGCTTTTAGTTTATCGCAATCTGGTGGAGAAGAAGAAAATATTTTTGCGAGTTACCTCGTCATCGTTGTGCTCGAAGTCGGCATCATTCTTAATTTATTAATGATTTAGAAACTTTGTTACACGTTAGTGCGATGTGATGGCACACAGTGGTCTAAAAGAGGTAAAAAACTGTTGTAAAAAGTAAATAGGGGGTTTTAATTATTGGTAATCGAGATTCTCCTTTTCAGTTCGATTTCGAAGAAAGTTGCGTCATGAAGGCTCTTCTGTCCGGGGTGGGCCTTTGCCTCAACCATTATGTGTCTTAAGCCAGCTCTATCATCAACTAGCTGTCTCCAATTTCGCACGCCAAGTTGATTGAGATCCCCTTTCGTTTTAGCGTGACACCTGAATTGCACCCTACCTCACCCGGGGTGGATTCGAAGTCTTTCCAGGCCAGAGCACAGGCGTGTATCTACTTTAAATGACCCAGCCATCTTACTCTCTGTAGTTGGACTCTTCAGACTCGGTCGATGTTACTTTAGTTGTTCGAAAGATTGCTCTGCTACTCAATTATCTTCTTAGTGCAAAAAAACAGCAATTAGCAAGACTTATCTTGAGTTTTATCTCAGCTCTGATGTCTTTGTCCTGAGTATAGGTAAACAAAGTCCCTAACCTCAAAATTCTACAGCATGTATTTTATTTTGTCCTCATTGACCGCTTAATCCATCTTCGCTGCTTCGGTCTCAATACGCGCTACTGACGTTACCCTTCGTTTTTCCGATGATGTCAATATCGTCAACGCACGCTATTAATTGCTCGGACTTTTGAAATATTGGGCCTCCCGTGTTGGTCTTTGCACACTTCTTTCAAGAACGATGTTAAAAAAATCGCATTACATCTGTTTTTGTTTTTTTTTTTTTTAAATCGGAGGTCTCGTTAAGGGTTTAACCGTCCTTAAACAAGCAGCGCACATTCTTCGTTGTCACCCTCCTCAGACAGATGGGTTTGGCAGGGATGCCAAAACAAGACATTGCTCTGTATAGCTCTTCTCCATAAATCGATAAACAGGTGGTGGGTATCGATTTAAAGAACTTGGGTTCTCTTCTAGATTTGCCGTAGTCTAAGTTTTTGGTCAGTGGTGGACTTTCGAGGCCTAAAGCCACACTGATATGGACCAATCCGGTTGTTGACAAAAGACTCACACCTTACACCAAATACATTTTTTTATGCGATGTTGAGGAACCTTAAGCGACTTAACTTGGCAGGATTTTGCAAATATGTCCGATGGTCGTAATGGTTGGCTCCCATCCATCATATTGAATAGCTCATTCTGTCTGCCAGCGGACTTTTAATTGTCATCATCGTTATGCATTCTGCAGTAATGGTTCTTCCATATCCTCAGAACTAACTGCGATTCTTTCTTTCTTTCTTGCAACCTTAAAATGTTCCTTTTACTGTCTTGTAAAACTTCCGAAATACTTCTAGTGAAAATTTTAAACTTCTGACATCAACACACCATATTGTAAGGCCTATGCAGGATATACTTAGTTGACTAGAAAATAAAGGATAAATGGAAATCTTTGAATTTACTCTTGATAGCCACGAACATTTTATTTCTTCTTGGTAATTTTTTTTATATACATTAGTCTTAAGAAAAAGTGAAAATCGACCACTGTTCTTCACAATTCATTGGTAAGTTATGACATATTAAAAATTATAGGTGAAATTAAATTGATGTGACATCTGGAAGAAGAGAAAAGTGCAAACCATAGTTCTAGTGTTAAATTGGTTTGTGCACATCAAGACACGAATGAACAAAACTAGGATATGTCTGTGATTTAATTATTAACTATGAGAATTGCAATTTAGTAGCGCGATGAAACCTTTCCCATGTGTGGTGAAATTTTAAATCAAATAAGGTTGTTTGGAAAATTTGAAAAATGTTCAGTTCTTGTAAACGCGACAGTGTTGGGTGATGGATAGAAGGACGGCTCATACGCCAGCAATAGAGCGTTTTATCGCCAATGAAAAAAAAAAAAACTGAATTTGAGATCTGTGTAAACTGTGATACGTTAGTCTGCTAACTCATAAAAGAAGAGACGCTAAGACTTCTTAACATTGTGGACTAGGCAGAGACACCGCACTTGCAAATTAAAAGCACGGTGTCCAGTTATGATACCAGGGGATGACTCGTCCATTTGTGGAACTGATGTTTTGTATGGAATTATTACAAATAGAAGAGCATAGAAACGATACATCTTTGATCTATTCTCCGGAATCCAAATGGACTTCAAAACCTGCATTCTTGACGCTCGTTGTCAACTTGCATAGTTATGACTTCTCAGTCAGAAGTTGGCCGGCTTTTTTCATGACATTCATTTAAAATCTTCAAATAGACTAATGAATCGCGATTTCTAGAAGTACACCGCCTTTGGTCGCCGTGGCTTAGTGGTTAGTGCGTTGGACTGCTAAGCGAGAGACACAGGTTCGATCCTCAAAAACCACCAAAAGTTTTTTCACGGCACCACCTCTTCGCAGGAATGACAAACCTGCAAGAGTACAATCTGTCATGAAAAGCTTCTCAATTCGCCGTTCGGAGTCGGCACTAAACTGTAGGTCCCTTCCATTCGTGCGAAGAATATAACACGCACAACATGAATGGTTGTGAGAAGCTAGGTCTTGGCTCTCCATGAGCTGCCGTGCCAAATATACATACACCGCCTTTCAAAGACATGCCGCAGACATTGATTAGAGTTCTGAAAGCGTAGATAATCCCTGGCCACAAAATAAAAGAATGACCAGAGATTGCCGATTAGAACCATCTTGCTTCTCTCAATCTGAGTCCAGTTAAACATAGCTATCCTATTGTTCCTGTAAAAACTCAGATGAATAAGATTTCGCACGGTTCCACGGTATCGATCAAATAGATTCTGTACTTCTGTTTGGTCAGGCTTATAAGACACCAATTTTTCTCAAGCTGTTTTAACCATGCTATTTAAGTGTATACTGAATCATTTGCAATGCTTTCCCATGATCCAAAAGCAAAACTCAATGTGCTTTTAAACAATAACGATCGGTGCCAATGCATTTCATTCTCATCAATCCTGATCGTGCTACATTCAGAACCCCATCTTGCTTATAGGATAGCTGACGTTCTTCGATCTTTTGTGGAAAAGAAAAACGTAGTTTTCCAGTCCAAAGGAACTTGCGAAATAAAACTTTATCTTTTCTTCTATTTACAGGCAAGTGATTGTTGTTATGATTTTAATTCTGCACCTCCGTAGCCAAGTTCCAATCCTCCGGCAATAAATACAACCAATTCAATTGGGCGCACTTTTCGCTCATCATTAGCACCAGCCGAAAAGCCTTTCTTTTTCGCAAGCCATTAAACACCTCCAAACTAAATGTGTTCTCAGATGTATGGGGTATTCAATGTTCGTAAGAAATCGCTCTTAGCACTCTGAATAATATTAACTTGACAATTTAATTCTCGCACAAACATAAACATTATCCTCCGATTTTTGTACCGAAATTACACAAACTTTATCCATCTCAACAGCGGCGGCGATAGCGGTGGACAGGACCAGCAAGTATCAGGAGACAATTTCATTTGCATAAACGCGACCAACTAAAACTTTTCACTCTCGAAATGCTTTTGATCCATAAACTTTTTTTTGCTCACAACCTTATTCCGTTAAAATTCCACATTTCCATGAGGGACGAAATAAAAATGCAAAAAATGGAACTGGGCGCGCTCAGTTGGCCTCTTAAAAGCCAATGGACGGCAACAACGACACGAAGGACGAACATCTTCAAATGAGTTTACCTTATTATACAACCAACATTTAGCCCAAACCAGCATCCATAATTTTGTGTGGACTCCTCTTAGAGGCTAGCTCTGGTGCCGCTTATCTTATGGCCACAAAAGTGCTTAAATTTCTCAAGAGCACTCTCTGAAGACGGGTTGTGTATGGTGGTGTTGAGAGGAACATTCGAGTTTGAGTCATCAGAACAGCACTCTGAGAAAGTGAAATTTCGCAAATGACTCCCAGAGGAAAAGCAAATTACCATCGCCCCTTTAAAAATAAAAGGGGGGGAGGGGTCACATCGCACCCTTACTCGAACAAACGAACGTAACGTAACGCAGAGTGGAACACAACCCAGGGACTCAGGACGAAATTATTTAAGACGACCACGGGGGTGTGAAACAGAGAAGTACGAAAACTTTTAAGAGGTTTGGAAATAACAAAATAATTGTACCACAGGGTAACCAACGCGAAACGTGTCCAAACCTCGCTCCTGGACTGGGGTGCAAGTGAAAAATCGTTTAATGTTAAACCATTTCTATTTTGAACATCACGCCCGTTTGGCTACATCTAAATTGGGTGTAAAGAATAATAGCGTGGCGGAGTGAGAGGTGCTCCTTGGGCATCAATTTAGAGCACCACGTGCGGTATGAGTGCACAAGTCTACCAGCACAGTGCAATGGACGAAAAGTAATTCAATACCCAAAGTTGCTGATGTAAATGAAAGCTCTTACATGTACCTACATACATACCTAATTACCCTCACAGAAGGGATGAATATTTTGAACTCGTATTTTAGGTTGGGCGACGCATGTACTGAAGAATTTAAAAATTTAATCGGGGTGTTATGACAAAAACAGTATATTTTGACAGTCGTTGAAAAAAATTGGAAAATTTCAAATATCTTGAAAGTATTGTCTCGGTGGAAGGCGATTCTGAGTTGACTAACTTTAGCAATGAGTCAGAACCTAATAGAAATCATTATTTTATGATAGAAGTGGCAATTGATTTATCCTACTCTTAACTCTACGCGATGAAGTGAAACCCGTAAGTAGTTGGAATAACCTAAGAAACATCACTAGAAACCGAACAATGTGACACTGGGTTTGATAGATCCATTGGAATCAGCGTCAAAGTGAAAACTATTTTTGAAATGTTTTCAAAGATCTTGGCAATAAAATTCGACTGCTCCTTATCAATTTGTGCTCAAAGATGACACATGTCTTATAAACACCTCACACTCTGGAATAACTCGATCTCTAAGGAATGCTTGTATAACAGAACTCGAAAGGTAGTAGTAACTCGGACTGCCAATTTTGGATGACAAAAGACTGGAACACTAATCTTTCTAGAGATTGTAAACAAGTGAACCAATTTTTAAAGTGAAATTAGCGTGAAATCTATTTTTAAGGGAAACTGTAGTCGCTTAAACTAAAACAGAATAACGAGGAGAATATGAGCTATAGAGGGCTATTACCTACAATCAACTTCCTTTATAGCACTTCTAGCGTAAAACAATTTGCTCAACAATACTCAACTCGTATTCTCATCTAATCATCTAACAAACAAATCATGTATAAAGTTTCCAGTTAGATCTAGGGGTTTTGAAGATAAGTTGAACTATAGAAAGATCTCTTTTATAGTTATTTTATGGTTAATTTCATTACCCTAAATGCTTGAGATGAATTTACATGACGCTTTAATGCCTTAATATCGATAATAATTGTATAACAATACGATAATCCGATATGCATCGTAAATATTTTCTGAGGGAACAAAGAAATCTTCTTGCAAGTTAACCTTCGAGTCGATATCTACACACAAGTGTATCCATAAACTTCGACATCCTTTTGGTATTATCCAATAAACATTTTTCAATATTTATTGCCACCCTTAATGCAATAAATCCCATTTCCTTTCGACCAGGGCACACGCAAACCCAAAGACACACGCACACGGATTAAAGAAAGCAAATTAACCAATGCTCGCATCGATCTGAGCACCTATCAATGGCTATATAAAATTGCCAATATCCTTTGGCCTTAAACTTTGGACGCAAACTACATCTACTACCTCTTGCGCTTTCATCTCCAAAGGAATGCAGACTACTATTCCCTTGCCACTTGACCCGAAATGCTTGCCATATGCAAAGAAACACGGTGCGCAGGTGAACCAAACATTGGACGACAACATTCACGGACGACGAAGAGCTTAAGATAAAACCCATTATCCTTGTAAGGTTTATATTTAAATTTGTATCGAGCTACTAAGTCGGCGAACCCTATCACAGTGTATTGTAGTAAATTGCTTCAGCTTTAAGGAAAACAATTTGCAAGAAAACACAGGAAGGGGAGAACCATTCCTCGACCAACTCCTTCCGGCATTGTTCATGGCATTGCATACAACGATAGGCCAGTACTTGTCGAAAATATGTAAACGTGATGTAAGAACAGGCGAACAATTCGTTAGGAACTGCTTGAACCTAGAACTGAGCATGCTGATGCTGACTTTGAAAGAGACCAAGGACACACAACAGCAGTGGACAGTAGTAGCAACAATTCCACAGAGCAACGGACCGCATATTGGGCCTGAAGAGTTATCTTGTCGGACAAAAAGTTTCCGTAAACTCTCCCTCCCTCTTTGTCCCCCAACCTAAAGCTGTGAACGAAAGAACTAATGTGAAATAGGCCCGAGGGCATCGTTTCAAAATTATGACAACGTACTTTGTGTAACGCTGGTGAGAGGGTTTCGCTTTTGGGGGTGGCAGTGCTGGTGGCCATGGACAGAGACAACTTTTAGAGACCATCAGAAAGTTAGTGCAGTTTACAGTGCACTTGGTATCAAACGAGACCTTTGATTTTCTATTGGTTCGTTTGCTTTTTGTTTTCTCCTAGTGCTTTAGTTTTTCTATCCAACCCCACTCCATACTTTGTGATGTTAGATAGTTGCATTTTCTGTTGTCATGTACTCACTGAAACGTAGCTGAGTTCAATTTCGAAAATACTTTCAGTGGGGAATTTTCATAGCAATCTTTGTGAATTGATTGCCCTGCATTTGGTCTTATAGCGATTCGAATGAAAGCACATATACGTACTCACAGAAACCATGTCGATAACAGATCGTTTGAAGTATTATTCATGTAGCTTTGTTTTCTATGCGAATCTTACTGAAACCCTCGAAGCATTTCTCATATTGAGGAAACGCAACAAATGTACTGATCACATGAGAACATTTGTCTTTGCTCAGTTATAACTATTATACAGCTTCAAATCAGCATTCTGTGCAAGTCCCACACGATTCTAAAAACGTTATCGCTACTATCAAGGCCAACGCTGATGGTCTTTTTTTGAAATAGGAGATTAAGGGCCTTCATTTTGAAGCAAACTCCAATCAATGTGATTCATTGAAGGGTCAGCAATAAAAAGCGACATCCTTGCGTGAATTTATAACGTAAACTCGAATAACGCCAAATATCGCCAAACGGCCAAACACTAACTAGTCATTTCTTCCATGATCTTAAATCTAGGGAGAAGTGTTATATTGTAGCTTTATACGAAAATGGTAAATATTTAAGGGTGGCCATGGTGTAGTGGTTGCATCATCGCTTGTCACGCTGAAGGTTCCAGGTTCGAATCCCGATGTCACAGAAAAAAAAAAAAAAAGTCGGTCAATTGCGGAAAAGGTCGACGTCAACTCTACTGCATAGGCATAACACTGGCAGTAGGGTAGGCAATGGCTTGAAAGTGTTGATCGTACTAATGCCATCCGGGATGTTCGAAAGAAATACTGTGAATTATAAGCAATGGCAACAGAACCAATAATTCTCCCCAGTCATTCTGGACGCCACCCTTCGGAGCAAAAAGATTGAAACCTAATACCACCTGAGTTTCCAAAATCACTACACCAACACTAGCGCTGTGTGCATAGCATCATAAAGGTATTCATAACCCCTTTAGCACAAGTGAATTATAAAAAAAAATGAGTATTTTAAACAACGGTGAGGTGTTAGAGGGTTCTATTCTCTCACCACTTTTTTGTTCTTCAAAGCCAGTCGGAAAAGCTTAATTTTCGTTGAGAATTTCACATGACGTTCCAGGAAATTTGCGTCAATGTGGGAGAAATACTAAGGCGAGTCACTGCAAGGCTATCGCTTTTTATAAACAAATTATAATTTCAACTTAAAGCTTGTACAAAGATGCGCATTAATACATACCTACATATGTAGGTACCAATACCAGGATTGTGTGGAAAAATCTTCAAATTCATTTCAATTATAAAATTAATTCTGTTCTCGGAAATCCATGTTAGCCAAACATAATAACAGGCGTTTCCATTAAAAGTCACTTAAAGGTGAGAGCGTAGCTCTACCCACAAGACATATTCGCGGGCTAATTCCACTTAAATTTTGAGTTTCCTTCATTAGGAAAACATTCTTAATCTTTCCGCTTGAGCACCTCCTACCGGGAACAATGTAAACATTGATAATTCTCCCTTTCCTATGTCCTGTGTTTGAGCTCCCCACATACGAGGATTTAACTCCATTTCAAGGTATATCTCACATATAAGCCAAAGAAACGACAAAATGAAAAAAAAGAAGAAAAACATAAGAGGATTACTGCAGCTTATTTTAGTAATTGATTTAGTAGGTAGGTGAACCCTGAAATGTCAATGAAATAACTCGCATTTGTTCAACCCGCTTCCACACCCACGACTGATGAAATCGAATCAAATAACTCACACGACACAAATAAAAATGTAATCACACGTATATCCTTCGTCAGTATATTCTCCCTTTCTCTATCTTTCTCGCTATACTTGTACATGAACGCATCCTCTCCATCGGCCCAACAGCGAACAATCGTTTTTGAGAGGTTGAGACCTATTGAAATCTGTAATCCGCCCGCTCACATGAGCCTCAGAGTGTATACTGTCGTGCGATGTCAGCTATAAGCTCCGTGCGTATAAATCAAATTCCGCCCTAAAATTTCATTAAGCCAAAACCCTTGTCCCCATGTTGTTCGAGGTTAAGTGCCACAAGAAAGAAAAAAAAAAATCGCTCCACAGAAATCCTCCCAACAAATTCCGAATTAAATAAGAAAATCAAAAAAAAAAAAAATTCTTTTCCACTTCGATTTGATGTGATTCAGAGGGTGATGGTGGTAGCATCCCCATCCCCTCGATGTCATGTAAAACAAGGCGAAGAATACCAACGGAATGGCAAACAAAATTAATATTTATTAAAGTATTTACTAAGGTTAAAAGGGGCTTTCGGGCGATGGCAGACGATATCGTTACATCGCTTTGCCGGAAGAGTCCCCTACACACACACACTGCTACTCCTCCTACTCCATGATGTGCCACACGCCATTCCCCAGAAAGGCATTTATGTGCCATCAAACTGATTGAACGCAACAAGGAGGCGACCTGAATGGGTACCATATCGAGGATATTCAACGTAATGTGATTTAATATAATGTAATCCGTGCAATGATGTTGTGTGTTTTTCCTCTTTTCCACAAAGGTGAATAGGAATCCCGAATGAGCACAGGGCGAGGCAAAGTCCTGCTTTTGCCCCAAAAAGGACTTTGGTTCGCTGTTGTTATGGGAGCGTTATTACATTTCATATATTTGATGCGAATAAATTGGTCATGTGGCGGTCATTTGGACGATGAAAATTCCTTCTTTTCTGTTTTTTTTTTTTTTTTCATCGTGATAATTGGCTGGCATGTGGGATCCAATTATTAGGCTCCTTCAGGTATAATCGGGCGAAAGGGAACATCAGGTCAAGAGCGAGTGGGCTGAAAATTGTTTTCAAATTGTATTCTTCA
The DNA here is from genome assembly GCA_951813785.1 of Criorhina ranunculi. Lineage (NCBI taxonomy): Eukaryota > Metazoa > Arthropoda > Insecta > Diptera > Syrphidae > Criorhina > Criorhina ranunculi. Next base: position 18,462,512 of record OX638381.1, read on the forward strand.
ACAATTTACCGCCCACAGTTGGGATTCTAAGATTGCGATAAACAATGTTGTTGATGGCGATGCGAATTAGAGGGATTTTCAATGATTGTGTGGACCCGAATGGTCGCCCTTTGTCGACTGGTAAACAAAAGCAGTTCAATCATTCATTTAATTTATGTGTGAACAAATAAAGAGGAGTCTATTTCTGATTATTTGTACATCGATATACATATGAAGAGCTTAGCTGGGAAAAACGTGATGCCCAAGTACAACTAAATAAGGTAGGAGCCACCAAAAGCCAGTTAATCTATGTATGTGATAAAATTTACTTATTTACTTAAGTCTAGGGTGAAGGACCAAATCCAACCGGCTCTTCTAGTAAAAAGCGTTCGCATGCTTAATTGAAAATGTAAGCTGCTTCTTTTGTGATTGCCTAGAAAGGACCGCAGATCTTTAAAAAAAAAAGTTCGCTCAAGGACTCCAAAAATTTACTTTGATAGTGTGTTATGATGAGGACGGCTATAATCCTCATCATACGTTATTCAACTCAGAAGATAGCCTTGACCGAAGACAGAATTAAGAATTAAACTGAAGGCATTTCTATGAGTTAAGCAAATGACATGGATAGACAAGTAACAGTTCTATCATTGTTCAAAGACTCGCTTGGCTTTTTTATGCTTTTATCTTATTCCATCCAAAGAAAGATTTTGGATCTTATTCAGTACGTTCGGTAACATTGATCCAATGGTGCTCAAAGGACATCGGTGATTAGTTCTTAACTGCCGTCATTGAGTATTGGGTTGCCATATCCCGTTATCTTCCTGAAAAATACTTTATTCTTATATTATTGAATGTAAGGACTTGACAATATCCGTGACCGACACTTTTACCAAGAGCTGTTTTTCAACTGACTTCCATTGCATCCTTACAGCTCGTTAACAAAATTACTGACGTTTTCCTATTTATGAACCTCGAACGGTCTGTCCCATTTATTATTATGTATCTGCAAAAGAAAGTGTCTATTAAAATCCTAAAGGAAAGGATAAACTAAACTCATAACCAATTGACCATTGTTACGACAATACGCATATTTTAGAGTCTCATAATGTTGGTAACCATTAAGTGCAAATTACCGATTAAACGCTCACTTAATGATCTCAGTATTAATAAGCGTTTAACGAGCAATCGGATGAAACTGCTTGGCAGGGCAAGGGCGATGGCCATTTGTTATTCAGTTGGCTGTATGCTTTTAATTTTTTATTCGGAAAAAGACTGACACAGGACAATAAATTACCATTTGACGGGGGTGGAATGAGGCGGACTGGGGCAAAGCGTCGCAATGCAGAGCGTAAGCCGCCTGTGAAGTTATAATTCGATGAAATTCGTAGTTGTAAAAGTTTAATACAGCACAGGATGAATGTTATTTGGCCTCAACCCATGATTTACAGGATCCATCAACCACCGGTTATGTATGGTGCTGTATTGTTCTTGCTGCTGTTGCGTAGGACTTGCTTAACGGATAATGTGCACGATAATGATTAAATCCGATGATTTTTTTACTCCTCGCGTTTAATTTGTTTTTCTTTCATTAAATAGAAATGGAGTTGGGTCCAGAGGTGTGTGTGGGCTGGATAATAATCACTGCAGTCAGCCGATTACAAATTACACTCACAGCATGATGATGAAGGTAGACCGGTTACCTGTTGTAAAATCCAGAAAGGGGAATTGTAAATTAAAGTTTAATTTTTGTTGTTGCTGCAATGGCTTTGTGTATGTGTGTAAATGTGTGCAGTTAATATTCGTCCGGTTAAATATTTTACGGCAATCGGGACTTTTTATTTTTTACAATTAATGAGATTTTTTATGCGACAGTTTGAACTTTGATAAACCTGTCAAGATGACTGAATGGAGAGAGACAGTATAGCAATGACAATATCGTTGATGTCCGTGATGTTGATTGCTATTCTTAAATGAAGGAAAAAAGGGCTAGAGGAAAATATGTAGTGAGAGGATTGGCAGGGAAGAATAATTGATGTTAAGCAGTTTTTTTTAACATTACACATTACAAATTGAATTGCAAACATGTCAGTATCAAGAACGCAATTCAGCTACACATTTTTACATCATATGCCAAATGATTTAACTGCGAGGGATGCTTTCGACGAAGCTATAAAATAAACAACAGATTATTCGAAAAAAAAAGTACTGAAAAATATTTATATAACATTGAATTGCAACTCCGACAACTAGGTCAACATTATGTTCTAACTTAAGTGCCTGTATTATCTGAATAATATGTGTATTCAAAATATTTTACTCAACAAGTAAAAGTATTTTTATACCTACAAGGGGCAAAAGATTGCGTTACTAATTATATTCAATGCTATTGGTTTTGCTTTTATTTTGTTTGTTTGGCAGCCATCAAAAATTAACTGCTTAACTGTGTTTTGAGGAAAAGTGGAAAAATTGTAGCGAGTAAGTTCTTTTTTTTGAAAAAGAAAAATAATAATGACATCGAAGCAGATTTAAACGAAGCCAATGAAGACTCTGCAAGTTTTAAACGAATTTAATCGCCGTCGTACCAGCATCTTTGATGGAGATGAAGAAATGAAGTTACCATTTGGCAAAATCCATGATATCTTTTTGAACGATTGCTGAGTGAAAGTGCATAAGATATTTCAGATAGTAAGTATCTCAGGTCAATATGTGCATAATATCTCACAACATTTGCACATGGAAAAGCTATCCGTGCAATGAGTACTGCGTTTGTTCAGAGTTGACAACAAATTCACTCATATGAACTTCACTGTGGATGAAACATGGATCCATAACTACACATCAGCAGTCGAAACAATGGACTTCTCCCAGTAAAACGGCGCCAAAGAAGGCAAAAATCATGCCATTAGCTGAAAAGGTAAAGTATGGATACAGTTTTCTGCGATGCAAGAGGCTTCATCCGCATAGATTACTTTGAAAAGAGACGAACAATAACTGATGAATATTATTACAACTTAGTGGACCATTTCAATAAAGATTTGATGAAGAAACGGCCGCATTTAACAAATAATGAAGAGATAAAGCTCTTTCGATGAGGTCATCAAACGCATATTGTGAAGGGTTATAAAAGTCGTATTATTCAGAAAGGATCCCGAAAAAAGTGTATCAAGACAAAAAAAAAAACGATGTTTGGCGTGACATCTAATTGACAGGCATTCGTTAGCTTTTTGTGCAAAGTGATTGGTAGACAGTTGCTTTTGAAGCTTCATGTAGATGAATACTGCTTTTGTTTCAATGTACTTTTTTTAAAGACGTTTTAAGGACTCTATTACTCTCTTTTCAAGATTTCACAAATAATGAATGGAGATTGATTAAGTTCATTTTTTTCAAGAGAAAATCATCTAAGCGGTGATAATTTTGAGCTTTGATTAATTTTCACTTATCGCGACCACTATGGTTGATTTGAATGCCAGAAAACATTCTTACATCCATAATGGAATGCTTATACGAACTGCTAGTGTGGTGACTTACCCCTAAAGCTGACTGTGCAATTATTAGCATCTTCCATCTACTGCTAACAAACAACATAAACTCTTTTTCGAGACTTTTCCATTAAAGAACATAAAACAGCCCTAAATTGAATTATCTTTAAGTCCGGTCCTGACGGCATTACATTCTATAAGAAAAATAAAGCACAATCCTTGAGATAGTTTTCACCGTGTTGAAAATAATAACCATTTTATTTTAAATGAAAATGTCCTTTATGAGGGTTTCGCAAGAATGCTTCCAGCTACCTCTGGAATTCCCTATATTCCGTAGTACTTTCCTACCTTTATTCTTTTTAAATAAAGAAAGCGCAGCAAAATGACGGAAAAAATAACAAAACTATTAAAAGCATTCACCAACTACCATAACCGTCAGGAGGGAGTAATTGTCTGCAATGAAACTATTTCATACTTTTATCTCAGAACTCCGGCATTCAATTGTATCTGTGAAACCATGTGCACTCAAGCTCGAAAGCTATAATCAAGTAAGGGTCCGATCTGAGATTTATTTCCCATTTTCAACCTGTAACCTGAAGCGAAATAAGAACGTGCAAGTCGCTTCGAAAGTCATCCATGTAATCCAAGTGCCAAATCAGGGAGTGCAAAACTTCAATAAACATTGCATTTACACCCTTTTCATATTCTCTATCTCTCTCTCTCTCACATCTTCTCAGTTCAAGCTTCTTGGTTAATTACAAAACTTCCGAAACCGCAACAATTTTTAGGTTACGCCTTTACGACATGGTTTTCTGGGGATGAGAATGGGCTAGGAAATTATCTCTGAAAGACATTTAGAAGTTATTTTGCAATTGAAATTCCTTGCACTATCTTTCTCGCTCTCAAAAATTGTGCTTCAGCTTTAGAAATGGAATGGAATTTCTATCCAAATGGAAATTCCATTAGATCTTTTGAGGAGCGCGGACGGTGGCAATGGAAGAATAAGATAACAATGGACGAGAATTAAGATTCCCATGCCGGAGCTACTCAAAGACCATTACATAAGTGGCCACAAAAGTGGCTCTTATCGGTCGGTCCTAATGCGTCCTGAATTCTTTAAATATATGTGTGTGAAAAAAATCCTTAGCCAGTGTTCCATGAGGGACTATTTGGTGCTTATCTTCTAACTTAAGTGACTTTTGTGTGTTTTTGGATTTTGTGCATTAGTTTCGCATTTAGTGCTGGATTTACATACAAATGCATTTGGGTTGAGGTTAAACGGGGCTAACATGTGAGTATGAACGTTTGGAACAGCCATTCTAAGCAAAGTTTATACCAATGGATTGGACAATTCTCCTCGATGATTTCAGCTGATATATATAAATTGGTGGCTCAATTTTGTATGTGAGGTATTTGAAGAGTTGTTACCAAATCAATAGTAAAGCCGCCGTTGATTTTCTTTCCTATCTGTCTATATCAAATGGGCATAGTTTCTAAGAAATCTTTTGTCGCAAATGATTGGAAGTTTAGTATGTACTGGCACGACCCAGTCGATTTTTACCAGACCAGAACTTTACCCCCTCTAGCTAAAAGAAATGAAAAGCTGAAGAAGGTTGGTTTAAAAAAGTAACATCCGCAACACATTCAGGTCTCCATAGACCAATTGTGAAACCCATAAGGGGGAAATATCTTGCCCCTTAGTTATATCTGCATAAAAAGTGTATATAGAACTTAATTACTGCGTTTGTGATACGAACCATCCTGTGGATTTGATAAGTTTCATCATTTCGTTCACCGGTTTATCGGATAGTTTTTCTAGATCCTGGAAGAAGTATTACCTAGGAATTTGTTTCTTATGTGGAAGGGTTCTGGGTTGTAACAGAGAAAATGGATTGTATCCCACACGCCATAACCCCTACACAGGTCTTCTTTTATAATAGGGAGCTTTTTATTTTGCTTCGAAGGGCGCAAAGTATTATGCCCCATTATCACACGCCGAACACGTGATCAACTATTTGCGGAAAGAACTCAACCGGGACAATACAAACGAAAAGAAAAGGAGAACTTAAGCCTGCGAAAAAATGCCTAAACAACGGTATTGCAGTGGCTGGCGAATAGAGGTGAGGTGAGTTTACTAGGTGGGAATCCTACACTGTTACTAAGCTCAGTTACATCTGATTCTCACTCTGTAACTATAAGGTCACCAACGACAATAATTTGAACTCAAACATATTTAGGATTAAGCATAATGCTACAGGATGACAACAATATATTCACAACATAGCTAATAGCATCTTTTTAATTTGCTCTCAAAAGCAAAAACATACCTACATTAGTAGGTACATATCATCAAGTGAATTCTTTTCTGTCCTAAAGCCCAAATACATACCATATACAAAACCCAATTTCAAAGCAAAAACACTAAGCAATCTGCTAACGAGCTTATCCTTTAAAGTGTCCACAACAGGAATTAATCTTCAATTTTACCATACCACACTCATATACTACTTGTCCCCTTCTCGCTAACCCCTTGTGCATTTATCATTACGTTTGCAAAACCAATTCTCGAACAACTGATATCTCAATAATTCGTCCTCGATTCCTGTTTTACCATTTGCTTGCTCCTTCAGTCTTCGCCTCTGACAAATGATGTTAAATTGTCCAACCCACTTTCACGTTTCAAAGTAGATACGATTTGTTCCAAAAACCAAAACGCTCATCGTTTGTGTGCTGTCCCAACTTTTGTTCTTTGCTACGACAGTCCTTGTTTGTGATTCCTTTCGTGATGCTTCCCTTTGTGCTACCTATCATTTATCTTGTCCTCTCCACTTTCAATGATGTTCTCGTGCGCGATTTTTGTCCATTCTACGGAGATGAATTAGAAGGGATATGAGGTGGCGTCGGCCCTTAACTCCCACACAATCGCAATCATGCCTCACATGAATGAGTGATAAATGATGCGAAGCTGACTTTGGTATAAAAAAAAATGTGAAAGCGTAGCTGTTTTTCGTCCTTCGTTGGCCGGTGTGTTTCACTGTCTGCCACTGAAATGTGAATGTGTTTGTATTCACTTTGTCCATGCGAGTGTGTGTTTAATTGTTCCAACATTTTAATTAGAGCACAAAAAAGAAAACAGATAACAGAAATAAGAAACTTTACCACCCTCGGGTATTTTCTCTTTGTTTCGCCTTTTATAATTAGAGGGAAGGCAAAATGTCCTTCGAAAGATAACATGAAGAGAAGCTACGAAATCAACCTCGATGTGTTTTGTCTTGTTTCAAAAATTATCTATCAAATGAAGATATCGTTGGGTATTTCCTCCTTCAGCACTTGAAAGTTATAAACCTCCGCGAAGTACCGACGACATCCTCTTGGTCTGATTTTGAAAAAGGACAATTCATTAAATATCAATTTAGCGCCAAAGTTCTTAGATACTGGCTATAAGGTGACCATGGACTTTTTCTAATTTTGGACATTTTTATTATTGTTCAGCTTTCATACCGTTATGCATCATTCAAATCCCTTCATTAATTTCTTTTATTTTTGATAAAAAATAAAAAATAAAAGGACGAAGATGAAGATATCCTTATCTGGGCACCTCAAAAGAGGCGAGGTGAGTTTTCCTTTTGGGTGATTGTTTTAATTTACTTTCATTTTTGGACTTTTGTGCTTTTAATTACGACGAAGAAAGATCGGGAGGACCTTTAGGAAATCCATTCTTCTCTTCTTTCGTTCTTTCTCTGGGACCATATTCTTTTCTTCAGTTTTTCTCCTTTTTTTTCTCTTCCTTTTTTAGAGCCTTTTTTTCTGGCAGCTATTCATGCTAATTAGGCAGAGAAGCCCATGGCAATTGTAAAAGAAAAGGTGGAATATTTTGCTTCAATTTACTCTTGTGTTATTCATTAAACGCGTTTGATTGTTCCTACACAATCCTTTTTACTATATTCATTTTGGAGTAATTCCTTTTGATGTTCCCGAGGAAATGGTTTAAAGGTAAAATCAGTCAACTAGCAATGTAAAAGATAAAAGCGAATGGGTGTTGTTAGATTTTACCAGTAAAATAATATGGATCGCATGACCACAGTGAGAAGTAATTAAAGAAGTCTGCGAAGTATTGATACAACAGGAACTCAATTAATAACGCTCATCTTTAGCACCTGGATGCTGGTCGATGTAAACTTCAAAAATTAAACCAGTATTTACTTTAGGTAATTTCCACACATCCGACATGTCAGATGAAATTTGAAGTAACATACAAATTAAGCTAGGGAGTCAAGAATAATCGTTTTAAGTAAGTATATTGTTGAAGAGGAAAAGCACATTGCATTGTCTTAGAACATCTTTGATGAAGTAGCGTCATCCTTTTAAGAAGGCTACATTGGAAGAGGTACATATACTGGACATTCTTCTGTATAGGATCTTCTTTTTTGCGCATTGGGCAAACGATGCTAAAATTATATTTATCAGCCCTCACTCCCTTTCGATGAGAAAAGCGGTCCCAGCCTCAAAATTCTTATACAAGACAGGTTGACGGAAGTGTATGCTTTTATCATCCAAGTTGAATAGTTAATTAAATTAATTTTAATGTCGTTTAAACCACAATAAATGTAGCTCTGCTACAAAGTTTCCTTGTTGGGCCTTGCTTCATATCCCTGGTATGCTCCTTTTACATTTTGGTAAAACATTTGAACGATGCTTCTTCAGAAGCTCCTCTCTGTTGATTCGAAAATTTGCTTCTCTTGTTCTTTCTTCTTTAAAAAAAGGAAAATTCGGCACTCGTTCCATTCCTTTTGCCGGTATATCTCCCAAGCAATTTTTAAGAGCCTTTTCTGTTTCTTACACTTTTTTCGTTACTTCTTTCGACTTGAACCTAATTCAGGATCCTCAGTCGTTCAACCCACAGGCCTATTGTTTTAAAAGGATTATGTTATGTTCATTGCAAGTATTGTAGTATGTAAACCCATACGCTAAATAAATAAACTACCACAATCACATAGAACTTTGAAATGTTTAAATTATTATTCACGTTATGCTTTTAGCAATAATAAATCGATGGAGTACTTCCTAGGAAATGTTGACTTTCTTAAATCTCCAAAAGAGGCATTGACCCATAAACATGAATATCTCAAGAAGTAATCCTGTTCTTTTTCGCAATTACTGTGTGAAGTAGCTTTGCTTCAAACAATTCTCCCGCATCAGATAATCGAATCAAAAGCTTATTAACACTCTCCCTATGCATAGGCTGTGCCTATCGCACGCATACATACTACATATCTTATGGAACATCTTTATTAGACAATCCTTCCGACGCCCACATCCCAGCTCACCCACTTAATGGTTTCCAACGGAATTTCAATCTGAATTCCATCTAACACCACCATATCCCATTTGGCAATGGTAACAGGCAATCTGCACAATCCTTTTCTTTGACAAATAAATAATTTCTCCATAACTTACTGCGAAAACTATTTTCAAATTACACATCCCTGTCCACTGACTTCCCATTTCACATTAGACTTTGTGCATAAAATCACCAAAGGAACGCACATAAGCGACACAGATAGGCGCATCTGCATTGCGAACAGATCCTAAATGACTTTCAAAAGACTCAGCCAACTGGGTGTCACTTTGTGGAACCTCCCTTAGCACTTATGCATACACACACACACAGAAAAACCAACACGCCTGAGACTCATTAATTTCGAATCCAATTTGAAAACTTATGAAATTTATCAGAATTTTCAAATCTAATTATCTCATTAAAAAGTTATTTTACACGCATACTCGTATACACTTATTGGAACTTCCGTCACACTACAGAAGACCCAATCCGACACATGAAACGGGTTATTATTCCGACGAAAATAATTTCGAAATCAACTCCAACCAGATGTGATGCATGCATGCGAATACCAGCTAGGACGAATGTGACTTTCTGGCAGGTTCAAACGATATTATTCAAATGGAAATTCCTGTACTTTGTCAAGTGAACCATTTGCGATGTGCCTTTATGGTCGCCGACCGTGCAGTTGGTGGAAAATTTAATCTTCAATTAAAATATTCTAGGACGTTTATGGATCGACAATGGGGTTGACCTGCGGTTGAATGGACCTCTTTTGGAGAAATAGTTTATTAGCGGGAACAAGAAAATTCAATTTAAATGGATAGTGTGAACTTCCCCTCAGTCACTATACTACCGCTTAGTTGCGGTGTCAGCTTGCACTCATTAAATTTAACACCCGTTTTGTGGTTTGGTTTTCGCTTAAAATGTACAAGACACTTTAAAAATGTATCTTTTACTATTAGTACATGATGCTTTAGATTGTCATCTGAAAGGTTTCATGAAAATCATACGCTCCTTTCATATCTTGGGGCTCCATTGTTTTCTGAAATTTTCTTTGAATTCCTTTTTATTTTTTTCATTTTATTCAAAAGAATGTGAAATGTTAGGGTTGCTCAAATGTTTATTTTCAATTATTCGCAGATAAATTGCAAAGAAAATCGAAGCGAATACGCTGCAACGAGGAAACCGAAAGAGTCTTCTCGCAGAAGCATCACAAAATCTTTAACGAGGAGCATACTAAAAGCTTAAATAAATAATTCTGCGAAAAAAATGAGAAAAGAAGTGAAATATTCAATTACGAGATTTAATTTTACTGTAAAATGAAAGCAGAAATATGTACATTCTCTACTCCTCTACTGAAAGGATACTTCACTAGTAAAGTGGTAGGGAAAAAAGGTATTATTTACTTTGTAATTTAAGAATATGTTATTTGTCAAATTACTTTACTTACTAAGCCTTTATTAGTGACACCAGGACTTTAACCACAAGCTTCTCCAGCCAGCACGACCCTTAGCTACCTGTCTCCAGTTGCATACGACGACTTGGTTATGGTTACCCTTTACTTGCGGACGAAATCATCCTATTCTGCGTAGTCGCTCAGGGGTGGAGTTAAAGACTCTTGGAGCTGGAGCATCGGTGTTCATCCGCTCTACATCATCTAGCCACCTTTATCGCTTTACACGTCTTTTATTTTTAACGGATTATGCATTTAAAGAATAACTTTTCTTTGGAAGATTCCAAGTGCAGGATAGAGATGATTAGAGTCTTATATGACGTGTCCTTGCTTCATTTTGATAGGGCCTAACTACATAAGTGGCTCGCTCGCAATTGGCGAGTGTTATTCTCTATTGGAACTATGCCCTTATTTTGTTCTCCATCGTAAAGTTCTGATCGAGACATCGGTATTGTGGTCGATTACAGCATATACTTTGTCTTCTCCTCGCTTAGAACCAGTAAACATTTTTTTCTGCTGATGTTTATGATGTCGTCTGAGTAATTATTTAAGTACTGACCTTTAAAAATAATGCCTTGGGAGTTCCGCATTATATTTTTGATTATCCGATTGAAGAAGCTGCATAACACTGACTCACAATGCCTAAAACCAAGTGAAATTGTAGATTTCGGTGGGGTATTTTCGACATTATGCAAATCTATTAAGTTCGGCTAAGTATGGTTTCAAACATTTCAGCATTACACTGATAGAATCTTATGGACAATACAACCCGGTTTCAGGTGATTCCATTCGCAAAATTGCCATACCTATCTTGGTTCTCTAGGACCCAACTACCGAGGTATTATCTGGCATGAATTCCTGCGTCAACAGCATTTTGTAGGCATGGAGCGGTTGGTCTTTTTTGAAAATTCACTGCAGGAAGTTTCTCAAAAGATTTAATTTTTGTGAAAAATTAAGAATGTTCCGGATGATGTTCAATGACACTTTTATTAACTGAATGAGACGAGCAACCACACAAATTTCTTATTTTCCAAATTCTTTAAATTCTTCAATTCCAATTTGGTGTTGGTACTTCATAATTTTAAAATTAAATAAACTTGGCTACATATCTCCGTGTAACATATCTCTACGTATTTTAAAAACGAGACGTTTCTCCTTCGTACATCGATCCACAAAAAATAATGTCTTAGTTTAAGGAGTGCCTATGTAGAGAAAACTTAAAACTAAACAACTTAAAAGATCTTTAATGTACCTCATCACATATAAATTTCTCCTTTAGGAACTTTTTACAATACATATGTGTTTAAAACACACTTTACTCCCTGACACCACTTAAAAAATCATTCAAGAAAATTTAAGATAAGCAAATTAAAAATTAACACCATCATCCTCCGTTTAGAGCATCCAAGCTTGCTATCCAAATCTCAAATGAAATGCTGATTTAATTTCTAGGAATGACAACAATTCCATTGCGAGGTTTCATAAAAGCGTATCTCACCGACTGCCTTGAACTCCTCAATGTTGCTTTCACAAGCTATTATTCTTGTTGACGACGGTCTACTTCAATTACATGGTATAAAATTGAAGTTGGCTTCCCCACAATTTACCCTTTTTCAACCCTGTTCCTCGTGACGCGTAACGCGTTACTCTTTACTCACATCAACTCACGTCTTTATCAGGGACCATCTATTCTACCCCGTTCATTCGAATTATATTTTATTAATTAATTTAAGGTGATGGCGCACTCTCGAGCAACAATAACAGCGGAAAATTACAAAGACGTCCTTTTACGCAATTAAAGCCATTACACACAGGAGTCAACATTTGCGTTACCCTACTGCGTGTCACCAGCCCATGAAACATCAACAAATCCCTTCAACTTTCGTCAACTTCAATTCGCCTTGTTGTCGTTTAAACGTTCAACCTTTCCTTTCGATGGTAGACACACAGAGACACAATGCGGATAGAGAGTGGGCCAACACCATCAGAGGTGGCTTCAGCAAGCCGCCACCGCAAGTGCACACAAGCGATGCGATGTGCGCTAGTAGGGTGCCCTGAGAAGGCAAGCGCACAACTTCACTCATTGTATGACATATAATTAATTTTAAACAATCTCAGCGCATAATAAGAGTTGAATTTTATTCCAGGTCTTTAATTATTGCTCGGTAAAGCTCTTGATGCTTTGACACGTCTGTCGTGCTCTCCGACGACAACGCTCTTGGTAAGAATTCTCCCCACCAAAATATTCTGCAAGCTAACATGTAACGCAACAATGAAGCAGAAGACAAACCCAGTGAAATAACGGTAATACTCCACTTTTCGGGTAGTTTGACAAAGCGGCAAAACCAATTAGGTTGCCAGATAGGGGACGCCTTGGAAAAATTTCGCGAAACAGTAAAATAGTTCTGCTGTGGGATGCTGCTGACACTTTACGGCCACATTTAACGGTACAGGATTCATTTTACAGACAAACCCTTGATTTTACCTCTCCCTAGATTGTCGTGTGAACATATTTCACATAATAATTTATGTAATCCATATTTGCGGGTGTATGTATGTGTGTGTGCTCCTTCGGGATTTATCTTGGATATAATTTCTGTTTGGTGAACCTGTGGCAACGTTGTAAATAGTAGGATAGCTAGTCATGTGCGGAAATTATTTCGTATTACAGAAAGATGTAGTAGTAAGCTAATGGAAAGCAAACACAGGATGGTGAAAAGGTGAAAAAGAAAAACACTTTTAAGTTCGGTAATTATATACTAAACATATATACACACACAAACACACACATTAAAAGTATGCATGGAGAAAAGTTTATCCGTAGGCTAATGAAAATTAGTTTACGTTGGATTATGAGACTTTCGACTTGAGCGGCAGTGGAAAGGCGTACGTCACATTTAATTGGTAAAAGGATTAGAATGTGTGCCGTTATTTTGAATTAAGTATATGTACATGTTGCGGTAAACAGTGATATTTTCAAAAGCCTTGACATTTATTTTAAAGCATGTAACAATATTGTGGTACCGATAGTGTAAAACTGCTTTGATATACTACATACCACTAATTATAAGTATGTATTAAGTCGTAACTGCGCTCGATTCTAAGCAGAGTCACAAATAGATCACTTGGTCTATGTCACTACGAATTAGTTTCATATAAAGTTTAGTCGAAACAGAGTTTGCTACAAACAAACCCTTAGGTGCATTTGTTTTTTTTTTTTAAACACTTTTTGGGCGTCAAATTTCAACTTTTTGTTTTTATTTCCCTGAGATTCCATGTTGCTTATGTGGGTAGACGGTAGAGAAACCATTTTTGATATTTTCCTGCTCTTGTTTAAGTTAAGTCGTAAAAAAATAGAGTACTAAGAACCATGCAAAGAAAGTAGTTTTTGGCATCCATTTGCATTTGAATGATGCACCAATCGTCATTACCGAGGAGGGGATACTACAATAATTTGTACATTATATATGTTCATATTATATTCTGCGTAAGTACGAGTTTAGCATTGAAAATCAATTTCTTTATTTTCTTATGGTGGCGCTTAAGTTCAAAGTGAATCAGACTTGTACCAGCTTACTAAAACCTTACCTATCAGTACAAGGTTTCACACTCCGAATTGACTGAGATCTTTATTTAGGTAGACTTTCTGATATGAGTTCTCTTAGCATGTGGATGCACGTTAAGGTACTCGTCGGACATAAAAAAAAAAATACTGTCGCCAGGCCCAGTTAAATATAAGTGTTAGGTAGGCTTGGTATCGCTAGACCTACCTATTCATCATTTGCAATAGAATTTTTCACCCTTCATCTCTTCGTCAAATAGAGGATAACATGGTCATTCCCAAAGAATTCCCAGAGCTGGATATGCTCTGAACTGTCTCTCTGCTTTGGTAAAAGGCTTGAGTCATCGATCTCAAACCACAAATCCAGTAGATCAAAGGCAGATAAACTGGGAACAAAAGGATCGATGATGAGGTTGAGACCCCTTCCTGCGGAACTTTAAAGTTTACAATTAGATATTCCAGGATATCCCTGGGAAAAAATCACTTGACAATTTCAATAAGAAAACATCGGTTAATCTGTCATGAGGTTCAAGTAATTGAATTTGATGCAGTTTTCACTATCCTTTTTCCTGGATAAAGCAATTTAACATTTTATATGTATGTATTTTCTTATAACACAATGCAGTAAACAAAGCCAAGCGCAATTGGATATAAAAATTAATCATCCGACGGATTCTAGTCTGTCATCCACTTTGGCTCGTCATTATTCAAAACTCTCCAAATGGCTCTCTGTAACTGTCATACTTTGAAGTGCTACATCTGACCCCCACCAACTACACCTAGATGCTCATTCCCGTAGGCAAACTGACCTTCTCGGAAAAGGTCTGATGTTGAATCGATTTGTTTCCGCTTATGCTTTTTATTTAAATTCCTATCCGTTCAGGTTAGGAGAGACAGTTCGAGGCGGTAAAGAAAGAACAACAACAAAAAATTTGTTTCGAATTTGTTTTGCATAAATATTGCCTGGTCGTCGTTGTCTCCTCCTGTGGGGGAATAACTTTTTCCATATCGGTCTACGTGTAGGAGTGTGTTTGTGCTCTTCCAAAATCATCGGGTTTATTTGTTTTTTTCCATTTTTTTTTTTTTTTTTATTTTATCCCAGATTTGTTATCCAACTATGATCGGGTTGAGATTTTAAGTTACACCATTGAGACGGATTTTATGAGAATAATTTTAAAAGTTACGAAGCGGAAAGGATTTTATGATGTTTGCCTAGAAGGTCGAGTATTTTTCACAAAACAAAAAAAAAAAAAAAAACCGTGAATCCAAATATGAATTTATTGTGTAGGGGGGCATAGGTACAATTCTTTTTGGGTCAAAAGGGTGACCTTGTATAATAAAATCATGGAGAAAGGATAAGTAAGGTATATTTATCTGAATTGAGAAGGGTTTAGGCGGCGTTTTGAAAATCCTTCTAAATTAGAAAGTTTCTTCGAGTACAGGAAAGACAGATGAATAATATGATAGATATACCTTTATGGAATTTGAATTCTACTGAATTAAAGTGATATCTAGCTTAGTCGAATGCTTCTCTATGCAGACGATGGGATATTTTAAAATTACTGAAATTAACCTTTGATAAATTCGCGCAAAAAGTGGTGGGATACCCGCTTTAAAAAAAAATATGTACTATATAAATTACCCAGCTCAGCAGGAAGCTAAAGGAAGTGGTAAAAACTTTTAATTCTTGGAGGTGCACTTCAGTCGGACACAAGCAAGTTCCTAGAAATCACCTTACTCTTTTCTAGTTCGTCTGGTGAAGGATATTTGGTTTCCTTTTCCAACTCGAGCAAAGAGGAACGCTTTGGGCATTCTGTATTTGTATGACAGATTGAACATCAGTTGGAACATAAATATGGTTATTATGTAAATTGTTGGGTTAAATAAATTTAATGTATCTAATTCAACGTACTTGCCATGATTTTTTCTCATCTCAGAGTCAACTGCTTCCAGGATTTTGTTTATCCTTAGTTTGATCCTTTTAAATTTTTGTATTCCATATGGTCTTCAACAATATTTTTTTCCTCATCCGAAAAAGTTCACTGTTTTTTGTCTTAAACCATTTTATAGTTCGTTAAATTAACGATAGTCAACTACAGTATACACCTATGTAAATTTTCCATTCTATTGAAATATATAAATCAAGGTTGACCTTGTCACTATTGTTTCTTTGCCTTCACTCTAGCTATTCAATAGAAATTCTCATCCTTATTTGATGTACATCAAAGTACAAAGCACATCGCATACAAACACAATCTTTATGTTTGCGCGAATAAATTGAACTTCCTTTAAGGATAAATATCTCAAATAGCTCTTATTGCGAATTCCTTCAATTTCCCTAGGCAACAGGATACCAAAAAAGAGTGAGCATCTCCTAGTCTTTTCGTTTGTTTCCAAAATACGAGGAATATGCAAGTTCTTGGCACGTGTACATATGTGATACATACGTATATGGTATATGTGTATAATATGTATATTTGTGATGTCTTTACATAGTCCAAAATGTGAATCTTTAAAAGAGTAGCTCAATTCCTTTTCCACGAGATTGTGTTTCACACTCCATCAATGCGGATATTTGCTTTAGAATACATCTTCCTTCCACTATGGTGTTACATAGAGCACTTGTGTTCCGCGTTTGGTGTTTGTTTTCCTTTTGTGAGTATTCTCGCGTAAAAATGTTCGGAAGGAATTTCGTTGTAAATGGAATTTCCCTTTTGTATTTTCCGGAGGAAATATCAATAAATGGGTGCATTAGGTATTTTTGAACGAGCGTCATTTTAAAGTTGTCTTGAGGAAAAGTAGTGCAGTCTCTATTTTTTTTGCAGGGATCGTAAAATTTATGAAATACCGGAGAGGAAAGATTTAATTGTTTAGTTTAGGAACTTATTTGGGACCAATTAAAGGTAGTATACAATTATTTTTGTAGGATTGATAATAGGTTTGTGTTAAGTATCACTTTCACTCACTTGCTGAGTGTTTTTTTGACAGAAATGCCTCTAAGCTTCCACTGCTTCTCAAGGCCTTTGAGAGCATACCGAACTGAGCAGAACAAAGTATTTTTGAATTTGTAATGTTTACACACTTTTAGAGTGAGTTTTGAAATCCATTGAATTCCTACGCTTTCCATCAACAAAGCACTGTGATTAATGTTTAGATTCCGCAAAAAGTCCATTCCATCGCAGCACCTACAATTTGCAATTACAGTGCGTGCCAGATAAGCTCTTTGTTTGGACGCATGTGGACCCAGAAGAGAAACTCTCGTATTCATAATCGGGATTTTCGAAAGAAGCATTCCTTGATGGATGTTTTGAATTTTAAAGTCTGTTACAGCTCAATCATTAAATTAATCCGTAAATGGTTTCAATTTAACAACTTAGAAAAAATATTTCTGCACTGATTCGAGGTGCATTTGAATACTCTCCGATGCAACGTACATATGTGTATTTGCTCCAATTCCCCTGACAATTATTTAAACTCGGTGTAAAAAATTATTAAAAAAAAAGTTTCCTCAAAAGCAATCATGTTTACACAGAAGTGCAGCTTTTAGAACAAATAGTGCCCTAAGTTGTTTCTAAGAGGTCTATAGGTACAATCCTAAAAAGCCGGATTCATTGTTCCGCTGAAAAAAGATATAAGAACTTTTATGCCTTCATAATTAATTTGGTGTTCAGTAAATACTACTTGCCAACGACTAACCGCCTTTGGATATTTTTCTATACCAATTCGCTACACCGGTAAGCAGTACCAAAAGCAAGTAATTCAATTTAAATCTCAAAGATGAACCACACTTCGAATGACTCGTGGGCATAATTTGCCCAACCAATTGATAACATGACTTTTCCAGTATCTCAAAGCCATATGCCATATATACGAAGTAACATTTTCTCTTTGGTAGACTCCTTAGCGAGTAAATAGAAACTATGTAAATATGAGAATTTACTTAAAATCCCACCATATCCCCCTATTCATCTTGTCTCGTCCTTTTTTCTTATTTACCCTCAAAGCGGATATGAAATCAATTTCAATTTGCCTTGAGTCATTCACTGATTGAGTGGCATTGCTTCTGTGCTTTGCAATTTCTTTCCGTCACCTGCCTAATGATGTCGATGGTCTACCTTTACATCGTTTGCTACACCCTCTCCAACCAATTTAAACGATGTCTAAAGTGTGTACTACATAAAACAGAACAGAATTCCTAACCGAATACGTACATCTTAATTTCCATCTGAAGGCAAAAGAAGATACGATGAAACTTGAACGACTCATTACGGTCGTGTTTTTCGGTGGCGAAGGGAACTTACAATCTTCACCTTACAAGTGAAGTAAGTAAGGTGGATAGCGAGAAAAAAAAAAAACGATAAATAAAATCCAAAGTTTTCCCCAAAGTCATGAACACCTGATGTTAATACCTGCGGATAAGTCCTTTGTCACTGGTAACTGGTAAAATGTTAATTAATGTTCGGGGAAAGCAATTGCGCATTTCTGATGAGAGTTTTGCTTTTATCTAACATATCTTTTGGGTGCATCTGTGGTCTTTGCGGAAAATTCGAATTTCGGAACGGAGGCTGTGAGTATTCCTCTTTTGGCTATGCATCTGGAAGTTATTTATGGAATTTAGTTAAAACCAAGATATTCGTTCACTAGAGGTAATCGCTTGTGATTGAAAATTAATGAGGTTCCCTGAATTGAATACAAAGTAGCATCGGCATGGTATTAACGCTGAGAGCTGGTTAAATGAGTTTCAGTAGATTCAAAATGAGATTCTGGATTGCTGAAGTTTAAGTTAAACTTGAAGAGAGAAATAGCTTTAATTGTTATCTTTGAATTATAAATCACACAGCTTTGTAGACATTTTTGCGTTTTCAGTAAAATTCCAAGTAAATAAATGAGAGGCAAAATTAAAGTGAAACCGATATCAACAGATATACTAGCATACTCGTAAGAAAAATTGATTTTTGATCATTTATTTGTTAACGAGAATAACGAGAATATTTGAAGTTTAACCATACGCAAACTTCTCAATTGGCCTTGATTAATAAATATTTCAAGCTTACGTCTTTGTCATCAATCAGTATAAGAGACTCAACCAAGACTGTCACATCTAGAGGACAACCATAACTATCTTCTCCGATAGTTTACTTGCTCTTAAAATGCTTGACTCGCCTGTGCTAGTCATAGAAATTTACAAGGTAATCTCTGACCTAGCTAAGAACAATATAATTATCTTTCACTTGGAAAATATTGTTCATCAACGTCATTCATTGACGTCCCGGAAAACACTTGTTTGGTTGTTTTGCTGAAGCTCCAACCTGTGTTCGCTCGGTTTGTCAAATATACGTCTAGGTGAAGAGTCTTGTTTTTAAAACTTACACGCCTCCCAAAGAGGTTAATCAATTTCCTTAAATTTGTTTTTCGTCAACGAAAGAGATCTTCCCATGTTATAAAAAACCAATCCTTTGTTCATAAGGTGTGCCTACTGTCCATTAATACTGCGGATGCTCCCTTAAGTGTGATAATTCCCTATCAATAACCAATAAGCAACGAAAGAGTAATGAACGCTGATGATAAATCATTCCTCGCCTCACAGACATTTATTTTCCTAATCTGTACTTTTCCGGGTAGCACGTCAAATGAAATGTTAAGCCTTTACCTCCAACCACCGATTAATAACTTAACCTCTACACACTCTTATCCCTGATTAGAAATGTCCCGATAATCTCGTACTACCTAAATATTCATATAGAATTCATGCCGTCATAGATAATAGTTAAAATGGATTTTGTCCGCATTTCGATATAATCCCATCCTCCGGTCCCGACCGAGTATAAAGGAAAATAGAAAACAATAATCATGCCAGGAATTCAGAATGATGTCATAACATTTCATTTGGCGGATTCACTCATTCAAACAAATCGCTAGAATTTGTTCGGCTGTCCTTTTGACAGGAAAGGGTGGATGACCGAGCCGATGTGGATATAGAAATAACCACATTTAGGATGTTCGCTCTTCTCTATCCGGCCAACAAGCACAACCGTTTTATGTGAAAGTCAAAATAGGTTTTGGCCTCCCACAATGGGTGCGAGACCCAATTTTCTAACGACCCAGAACCAGGTGGATCGATGAATCCTGGCTGAGGCCAATTTGAAAAACGTGACTGGAAATGATGGGCCATTTGGCTAATGTGGGTGACAAAGCACGTACCATGATGCGTACATCCGTTTTGCTTGCTATACACTCCCTGGAAAGTTCTCCTCTCTTCCATACCCTCGATTGATGGCTGCTGGGAATTTTCGGACCACTTAATTGACAATGATAGTAGTGTTCGAAATCAATTCTTTAACATAGAGTCCTGGAGTGAGTTGAGGGTTTTTGTCGGGTGAGAAGTGATAGAATTAGATGGTTTAATGATGTTCATTTAACCTTGGACCTTTGAGTGGGATGTAGTTTAGGGTAGTTTAGGGTTTTTATACAAAGGAAAACTGGGTTCCGCTGGGTGTAGGTGAGGAAATTTGGTAATTTAAGTGATTTACAAGGAAAAAGAATAGAAAACAAAGTTTTCAGGTTGATAGTGTAAAATTATCACATTGTTTGTGATATTTAATGGGACGTAGACACCCAATGGGATGCGAAAGAACCTTTTTGTGTTCCGGCAGTAGGAAATGAGAGTTGATTGATGAGGATAGTTTGGAAAAGTTTTGGTCGTTGCTTTGAATATGAATTTTAGTTAAAATATCATTTTGGGGTTAAGAGCGTTTTGGGGATTCTAAAACTTATTACCGTTGGGTCCATAGGTCCGGTTCTGAAAGGATGTGGACAGGATTTAACGCGCATAAATTTAATGAGCGTAGTAATAAGGGAATTGAACGGAAAGATCTAATATTAAAACTTTATTTGTTTCAAAGGACAAGTAAAAGCACGTTGGTAGGAATGGTTACCTTGATTTTTTAACAGGTTTTTGCAAACATTTTTATATCATTATTGTGGAAAAATTTTTGACATGAATCAGAAGGTTATGTCAAATAATGTATTTTTGGCAAGAATTCATGTAGAACAACTAACACGCGTGTTTATAAAATGATTTATTTATTTATTTAACATATGATTTACAACTTTAGGTTAGGATAGGATAGAGTGGCTGTCTGCTGCACCTAGACCAAAAGTGGGTCCACTGTACTCACCCCATCTCGTCGAGAAGATGTATAAGCGGCATTCCAGTGCGGTCTTAGAGTTGAAAGAGACGGAGTTCCGGGACTTAATTGCAACTTGCCTATCGCTGAAAATGCAAATAGACCTCTTTACTTCAGTCACGGCAGGGCCTGCTTAATTTCGGTCTGGAAAATGCTGCAATGACCTGGCAGGCGAAAGGAGGTACAGTTTTGAGCCATCCGTAAATAAACGAGAATTGCTGAGTAACCTGTCTGCAAGCTGGATCACTGAGAGGTATGTTTAAGTCTCATGAATGTGTTAGCTGCCATTTATTTGTCAGCAATGTTTATGGGAAGTAAAAAGTCGAGAGCAGCTTATCTTCATACTTTTGGAGGATTACCGAATGAAAGTCAGTGTGATTTAGAAATTTATTGTGACAAATTTCCTCAGTTCAGAGAAAAAATTCATTTAGGCCCTAAACTAAGCCGACTGTTTAGATCCATTACATTTTAAATTCACTCTACACATCGAAATACCCTGGGGATATATTGAATAAACTTCAAGGAAGATGAACTTTCAATCGTATGGAAAGGTGAAAGTGTAAATTTTTGCAACACCAAGTACACAACTTTGATTGGCTAATACTGTGGAGGTTCAAGCCAAAAATTCAAGGAAAGCATGCAAGGATGGTCAGAAAAAGTTATTATTCCACCATGGAATGATATGGTTCATCCCAAATGTACCAAATGTGTTACGAAATTTCATACTGCGTTATCCATTGTCTCGACTTCGGAGTCAATTGCACAAATTTGAAGGATATTATAGAATTTCCTTCTCCTTGGTTCTTTTTTGCCAAATCAAATAGATTTCTTATGTCAGAAGGTACTTCTTTTCTTCAACTACATAGAACGAAAAAAAAAAAACTAGTGAAACACGTTTCAAGTCACTTTATAAATGACTTACCAACCTTTTGTTTGAAACAAAAAGATTCCATAGCAACTCTTACATCTTTGAAATTGAAGTTCTTCCTCATTTCTTCTTTCAGATCTTCACAAAAGGACAACGACCACTTAGTGGCCGACACTCAACCACCACAAAACAGTACCGACGATTGTTAAACGACATTCAATTAACGACAAACGATGAGAAATTGATTAAAACAGATAGTACCGCCAGTTGAAAGGAAAAAAGAAAAGTTGTCCTTCAAAATGACAGGACAAATTACTTACAACAATCTTTCTCTCTCACGAAGTAGATAAGTAGCACCAAGCTACCGAACAAATTGTGCTATGTTTCGTCCGTGTGCAACGGGACAACAAATGAAATCCTTAAGTACTTATCGTACACAATTAACGATTCACGCCGCACAGTCCGAAACATAGAGGTACCCTTCTGTTCGTAGAGTTTTTGTATTCCAAGTATTCGTTCTCAAATGCTCAAAAAAGTCATTAATATTATTATCGCCCTAGAGTGGCATGGCCCCTTTCTTTGGTCAGCAGCACGTAAGAATATGTTCTTTATTTGGGTTCTCTGTTTCATAGGGTACAATATGAGATATGTGTGACGGTTAAATCGTAGGGTATAGTGTTATGACATTAGAACTTCGGTCAGTAACAGTAATTTCTCGCTTTAAGTGCACTTCATAAAATCACTATTCATGTAACACTGATTCATGCGACCGTATGCCAATCCAACATAAATCAAATAATCAATTTAAGCATCATAATCATATGACAATCGTTAAACATTCAAATATTTTGCAAAACGATAGCGTCCTGTCAAACAATTCGAAATCAATCCAAAACATCATCAACATGTCAAACAATAACATGTATAAATGTGTACATATTATACCCATCATATGTACGGCCAGTAATCTGATTTGGCCAGACTCACCGGATATGTACATACATATTTGTATAACAACTTAACTCCTTAATCTCATTTCAAAAGGGATAATGAAGTGAATAGATTATATGATATCTATCGCCAATCTGGCAATGTTAACCTATTCATCAATCCGACACTGTCGTAACCACCGCAATGTCTTTCTCCCTTGTGCAACTAAATCAATTAAATAATAACGCCCAAGGCAATTTATTTCCCTAGTGTGCCTACCTATCTGTCTGTCTGTCTGTTCCATAGTGCTCTTGTATTATCAAAAATAATGAAAAATTAATTAATTATATGCTTAAGTTTGCATGAGAACATGCCAACTGAACGTCATCCTATCAATTGACATTTTCATCATATCTAACAGGGCAATTGTAAACTGGCCCCCACACAGAATCTGAATTACCGAACTCCATTTAACCAAATGATTAAACTAATTCATAAGTCGTTAGTCAAAGTCCACTAGGACATTGATATGCAACAACATACGAACGACACATTTGTTCGTCGTGTGAGAGAAAAAGGATAACCGGATGCATGAGGAAATGAGAAGAGTAAAAATAAAGGATATAACTGAGTTGATTGTACATGCTCATACATAGTCTTTGTGTGGATATTGTTTGAATTTTAAATTAAAGTAATAAAATTTCAACTTTTTTTTATCGCACATTGAGATATGTTATTCGAATTCATTGCGAAGATGTAGTAAGGACGAATAGTGCCCCACTAAGAGAGCGCATTATGGCGAAAAACTTTTTTGTACGAATGTTGCAATTTTTAGGCTTGGGACGCTACACGAAGAATCATCGCATCATTATTGCAGGAATGCTTTCAAAATATGACAGAAGTTATATCTACGCAGATATTTCACCAGAGGATGTACCAAATTGGACGATTATTCTAAGATTCATTGATAGTTTCAACAAATGTGGGTCGCCTATCAATTGGAACTCGTGTGTATTCTCGTCCAGTCCAGTTCATGAAGAACTTCATTTCAACAGCGTTCGTAACAATTAAACATTTCGAAAAGGTCATTGCAGCGAACCTCAAAAGGAACGTTGCAACTTTACAAAGGGAGTCAGAGCCAGTTTCTCGCAACCATTCGTGTTGTATCTTTCACCCCAATGGAAGGCATCTACAATTCCAATGAGAGATCGAGAAGGTTTTTAATGGTGCATTATGCTCTGTCTGCGAAAAACGTTTGGTTGATTTGCTGAGGCTTGAGCATGTATCCTTTCTCTAAACAGTCCAACACACTAAGCCAGGACGAGTACATGCAAGTTTATGATTACAAAACTCAATTAACAAAGCTACTAACTTTAATCAGTAGAGCATTCTAAATGCCGAAACTTCATCCAGATGGTTTCTCGAGAGTCAAGATGAGGACAAACAGGGTTGAAGCGCATTTCCAACAAAATGGCTTGAGGAACAAACAAAATTTCCAAATTTGAGGCACAGAAAATCGACGAGTGGTCCATGAGTGACCGATGTAACCTTAATAAAGGACTATTTAGTGGGATTTGGAAGATGTCGACATAGCAAACCACGATGCAAAATTTGTATGGCCTCTACTGATCAATCAAGGTCCATGGATAGTATGTGGTTTCAACAAGTCAGAGCGACGTCAACAATTTCCAGTTTTTGCTAAAACCAATACTAGCCCTTCAAAGTTGCAAGTTAAACCGAGGAAATCCTTTAGGATACCTTTTTTCTTCAAAAATCAGCATGTACAATTTACAGTATGTAAATACTTATTTCGAATAGGAATCGTGGATCTTGAAGTGAGTGTAAAAATTTCCGTAAATAATCACACACATTAGTTAAATTGTTGAACTCAACAATCCTGTTAAAGTCTGAGGAAACGATGGATGTCAAACCTTTTTACTCTAATCGAAACAAGGATTCGACTATTCGAAATAAAAATCCTGCTTTGCCACTAGCTTTAAAGATTTCACATCACTTTCCATCTGTGTTTTAATCATTTCCAATTTTAATTCTTGCAACGTACTTCTCATTGTAGAAAAAAATTATTTATGAGACTCACCTGTCAGCCATATTGTAAACAGATGCAGGTGAAAGAAACAAACTACCCAGCAGAAAACGTAACGAATGACGAGTGTCTGGAAATGATATATTACTTAGCTATGGTGCAGCAGGACGAAAAAGTAAGACTCACTATCACCACCACCTTCTTCATGAGGGCAACCAATCCAATAATATAACGGTAAAGAACTTTGTTTGGCCTTCCAAAGGACGATTCAAATGGTACATCTGTGTGGATGCGAATAGAGTTTGTTTGAAAAAAAAAAGCTTGAATAGAAGATCTTCTTCAATTGCCTCAGAGATTGTTTGGTGCTCATGTGTGTGCTGCACACAACGTTCCGTATAAGCAATCCCTAGTGGAATTAATGACTTTTGGTTTTTGTATCCGCTTCTCCTACAAACTACTACATACTACATCTACACCTGCATCCAATGCTGACGAAAAAAGGTGATACTTCTCCCGATATTATCACAACTTGCACCCCTATGCAATTTATCTGCAACTGTCAAGAGAAATGAATTTGTTACTCTAACCCAGTTGCGATGGGTTTTCTCTTTCTCGGTCTGCTCGCAGGATATTGGTCGCATTGTGTGAAAGTTAAAATGCACTAGGTAATTGAGAGTGAACCCACTGTCAAGAGGTGGAAACATGCTGAACAGTTGTTTGGGGATTCAATAACCTTTCTCAATCATTCAGGTTATGCCAGGGAGCATAGTACACATCGTATGTAATTTACTCGAACGTGTGTGATTTATTTAATAACTAAGAAGACCATATTACAGGACCCCCATGACGACGGAAAATGCAAGTAACATTGTAAGCATTTCGCTAATATCTGTAGTTCTATACATCGGTATGCATAGCTTAAGCCTGATAGCGTAACCTTAATTTTCATCTACTTGTCAGTTGTGATGGATGCACTTTTGCAGATCTACGAGGGTATTAACCCAATTTTTTTAAGAATGCTTAGTGGGCTATATAGAACTAAAGTGGTTGGGGATTAATGTTTGCATCGGAATCAGCCTGTTTATTAAAAATCAATTCTGTTTAATAATTGGGACGATAATGTATGACGGTAATGATAAGTCTGATTGGTTTGTGATACTGCGCCGATTTATTTACCGAACAACAAAAACAAGCTTGCTTGTTAGAGTGATTTTTCGTGCTCATAATTTAAAGGCTTCTGAAGAAAGTGTTTATAATAAACGACAAATAGATGATAAGTTTCTATACAATTGCACCCGCTCATCCACATGGTTGACATGGAAAAACTTGATTTATTAACATTATCCAATTTGAAGTTAATTCTTGATTTTCAAATTCTGAGCGTACCAATGGTGTTGTGGAAATGACATAACATTACAATACAGATAGGCTGAAGCTTCTCAAAGAGCGAAATCGCTAATCTTGCCTCTTACATTGCTGTCATTTTGATTTCTGCCAAAGATTAACATATCCCGGGTACGCATGGTCAGAGAATTATGCTGTAATGGAACGTAGTCCAGGTCTTACGCCCGGTCTGCTTATTCTAAAGGGTCTTCCAATAGGGACTTCCGAACTTTGACAGTTGATAGCGGCCATATTGTTGAAGCTACATCTGTCAAATTGGCAACAATTCAGTTTGTTTTGCCAAATCACCATGGACGAATATAGTGTTCAACAACACGTGCAAATAATAAAATTGTTTTATCAAAATGGGTGTTCTGTTTGGGCAACGTTCCGCGCGCTTCGCCCATTTTACGGTTGCCATAATCTAACATGTGTAGATGGTATAAAAATCGTTCGTGTATTATTACCCTCCTGTAATTTAATTTTTGATAGTTATTGGAAAAATTTAAATATTTTTAAAATTAACTTAAAACTTAAATCGTAAAATACTTCTTAACTAAACTTCTTTAATGTCCAACTTTGCTTATGTCTGCATATACCTTATACATTAAAAATTAAATGGTAATTAATTAAGTAGCTTGACATTGAAAAAATATATATGTATATTGAAAGTTAAATAAGATTTCTTTGCTAGCTACAAGAACTCCCAGGGTAGTCACGCATATTTTTTTACACACTGGCATTGATCAGCAATTAAGGGTATTTAAGTTGTCTGACAATTAAATCAGCTACACCGATGCGGTCTATATAAAGTCCTTGCAGTTTCGTGCTGCATGTACATTGTCATTTAAGAATTTGCCGAGAAAATGCTTCCCGCGGAAAAGTATAACAAGGTTATGAAATTTATCCGTACTTTGGGCTACATCTGTGGAGCTGATGTTTTAGACCCAAATTATCATTACAATTTTGTAACGGTTTTTTTATATATCTGTATAGGGATATATTTCGTATTTAATGTGTACACAATCAATTTAAAGTTTTCAGAGGGCTGGGGAGTACTTCTCGAATCGTTCTGCATGATTGGTACTGTAACCCAGGTGAGTTCCAAAATAAAAATATTAACATCGAGTTCACCATGCATTCTCTTCTAGGGTTTCACTAAACTTACATCAGCAATCTGTTTCTGTAAAGATTGCTGCCAAATAAATGTTTTCTTATTGGGATTATATACGAAGTATCAAGATAAAAATAATAAATATGTTGATGTTCTTAATAAATGCATTACGGATGTGGAAAAGTTCTTAAAATATTTCCTAGTGGTATATATCATGATATTTTCCACTATTATGGTGGTACCGTTCTTGTTTCATATGCATACTGGCCGGCGATACTTACCTTTCCACTTCTACATACCTGGTTTAGATCTGAAAACTGATTTTGGATACTACATGACGTATGTGTTCCACTCGGTATGTTTAACGTTTGCAGGTTTTGGAAATTTTGCTGGTGACATATTTATATTGGGCTGCAATGCGCATATTGTAATTTTTGTGGAAATTCTTAAATTAAAAATCTCTGAATTAAATGAGATGGCCGAAGACAATCTGGATGCAGGACAAACAAAGCGTCAATTGATTGACATTGTAGACTGGCATCAAACATATTCAGGGTAATGAGTTGTGTTATTGTTTTATAAGAAATTTCTATAACGTATTTTTAAATAAGATTTGCGGAGACTTGCGAAAAAGTGTTCTTCTGGGGAGTATTTATGCAAGTTACAACTTCTGCGATTTCAATTGTTTTCACTTTGTTTTTATTAATAACTGGAGATTGGCCAGGATCTTACCCTTATTTGGTTCTGGAGTTTGCGACATTGTATTTCTACTGCGGCATGGGAACAGTCATGGAAATATCAGTGAGACTTCAGTAGTAAATTTGTTAATGCTTTCATAATTTAAATTTTTTTGTTTTTACTTTTGAAGAACGACAAATTTTGTGATGAAATATATAACGCTAGTTGGTACAATTTGCCAATAGCACAACAAAAAATTATTCTACTTATGCTTATGAAATCGCAGGACCCTACACTGTTGACCGTCGGTGGAGTTGCGCCATTGTCAGTTAGTACTGGTTTGCAGGTAAGGACATATCTAAATTTCTTTACAAATTGCCACTTATTGTTAATTGCTTATTTAGGTGACGAAATCTGTTTATAGCATCATGATGATGATTTTAAATTTTGTTGAACAAAAGAAAGTATAAATTGCATATAAATTTGCTTACGTTGCTTAGCTCTTCAACTGTTGAGCCCGAGTATTATCAGTTTTGTAACTTAATTCCAGCACCAGCCACTTTATTTCTGGTTCAAATAAAAATCACTTTACAAATTGCCATTTAAATTAACATTTAAAATAAAACGATTTAAAAAAGGAAATAAAATTATTGAATTTTGCTCAAAATGTGTAACTAATATGATTTAAATTTAATAACTTATTTAAAATAAGTCTTGAAAGGTCTAAAATCATTCTTTCAAACAACTGTTGCAGAAACCACTTATCTTTTATAACTACAGTTGCATCCATAGAAGCGATTTTTTTTTTCAATACCATACCAATTGTCCACTTTCTAATTTTTTTTACTCATGTATCAAACTGGAGAGTTTTGCGTCATTTAGTCTCATGAATAATTCACAAGAGATGCCATTTAGATTTAAACTCACTGTACTCAGTAGCATGGCAGTCGAATAAAAGCCGTTGCCAATGAATAGGCATCATTCGATGGTCATCACACTTGAATAAATTCACATGTCTTGATAAACTTCATGTTTGGCAATCAAACAACAGTAAAGTAAAATTTGAACACATTTCGCACTTTCACAGTGACTTTTTATAATAAATATTTTGAAATAAATAAAAATCACACTATAAGCCCAGAAGCTTACAGAAGCTACGGTACATCTTAGCATGACGTCCTGTTAGGCAGCCATACAGCTCGTTAATCTTCAAGCAGTCTATTTTACTAAGAGTCCGTCTCTGACCGATTTTGATGCCCGGTGAAAGAGGAGTAACTGTCGGCTTTTCACCTTTTCGCTTACTTAAAAATATAAAAAAATAAATCAAAAATCCAATTTTAAAAGTTAACATGAATTTACCTAAAGTAAAATTCACCATAATGCATCACGGAGTTGTAGTCATAATCAAATGAGTATTTCCCATTCTTCGTCGACACCAACTTAAAGTTCTTCTTAAATTTCGGCATGATGTTGTCCCAATGGATCTTTACATACTGATCACGATCGGCTCGTGACTGTTCGTGATATATTCCAATAGCATGCATTAATTCGTGCATTATTCGTCCTTCGCTACTGAAGCAATGCAAACTTAATTCATCTGGCTTTTGTAACGATACAGTCTGCTCGCCACCACGTCGACCGACATATGACCAACATCCCTTTGGGCCATCCGTAGGAGGAGTAATATATACATAATCCTCATGTTCTCCATCATATGGGGTGAATTTAATGCAAGTCAGTGAATTCAGAATTCTAAGAGCATTTTCAATAGCTATTCGCTCTTCGTTACTGTATCCTGAACTTATTTCAAATGGTATTGTTCGATTTGGCCAAAGACGTTTGGGATGCTTTAATGGATTCACACCCAATCGTAAGCTAACGTAAGTCACAGGATCGATGGCAATATCACCTTGAAATAGCTGAGGCATAGTTTCGGGATCATCTGCTCCTGATCCTTCGTTCTCTATATCCAGCAGCTGTTCATCGGATAGGTCCAATCCGAAATCATCTATTTCTTCTGCTAATACATGACGATATTCGTATGAATTTTACTGCCATTTTTTCACTATCACTTAACTCACCTGAATCGTAATAATCCAAACTTGTCGGCTCGTAATAAGATAAACTGGCCGCACTTATAACAACTATCATAAAGCCCAATAGCCCAACAGAAATTCGCAGTCCAATAATAATTTGACACATTTCTTTGGAGATTGTATCTTCACTTCATTAACAACCGAATGGATGTTTTCCCAGAAAACCATCACGTGCTACGAATTAAGCGAACTTTTCATTTCTTTTGTTATCACCACCGTTGTGGTCGGGCTACTAGTCCAACTTCGAATCAAAACAAAGCCTCTCTCTCATCATATGGGCTAAAAGATGAAGAAATCTTAAATTGGTTGCGGCCGCACATGGAGTGGGAAATGGCAATCTAACACGATAACCCATCGTGGTGGTGGGGTGGCTTAGATTAAGAGAGTCTTTAATGGGTGCGCATAATGATGGGCGCTGTTCGCCGTAATGCGTGATATGTCGCCTTGTAAGAAAAAAAAAAAAAAAAAAACATTTAGTTGCGGATTACTGATTTGGACAAATGTAGTTGAAAGTAGAAACAAAACGCTTGGAGTTTCAAATAAATTTCGAATCAATTTTGTGTGCTGTTAAAATTGTACGGTCTAGTTGGACTTTATAACTGTTAATTGAGCATGAAATTAATAATGTGTTACGCTACTGGTAAAGCTGGTGTGTCTAATGTAAAACAATTACAATGTGCTTGTCAATTTCTACTTGGATGAAAAGTGTAAGCATTGAAAAACGTAGCTCCTTGTGGATACTTTCACATGTAATTGTTATTAATAATATTCTTTGTATATTCTGTTTGTATGAAACTCAATTCAGACTTGATGAAGCTCAAAGAAAGCCTTTTTTCTATGGGAAAATGTGTCGTAGTTAAGCATGTTGCACAGTGGATCAGTGTCTATAATTCTTTTCACAATGGCAGCTCATGAGGAGATCAAAGCTGCTGTAGAACACGAAGGTATGCTTTTAAAAAAAAAATTGGCGAAGATGTAGAGAGAAATGTCGTCTCTTTTTTCATCAATAAGGCTTACTCCAAATTTTTAAGCAAACAATAGACATGGGGCTTTTCCATTCTTTTAGAAAACCTATAGAGTCCATACAAAATATTCGTTACACAGCTGCGATCATTTGAGTTTTTTGTATGTAAGCAATCACTCTAGTTACAGATGATTAGAGACACTCTACTCTGACCCATGTTCCCCTACGGCCGGCATGAAGTACTTAATGTTGTAGATTATCCTTAGAAAGGCTGCTTTTCTAATTTAAAATAAAATTTTCGAAAAGCACTTTTTCATGAGTGAAGGGCACGAGCTGGTCAACAAGACAAAGTAGAGCAGCTGGGATTAACATACAAACACCTGTGTTCTTTTGATACACAATTGCTCAACAATTGCCCAAAGGTACGGCATAATGTCACCAACTACGCCTTGAATATCGAGCTACAAAAGGCAGTCTGAAGGCGTCATATCGGAGGATAATGTTGGCCAATGCGAGAAAATCTTGCTGCAACAAATCAAATGCTTCTTGCACAGTATGAGAGATCGCATTGTCCTGCTGGAATCATTTGTCACCAAAGAACACCCCATTTATTTTGCTTGCCCAAAAATGCACAAAATTGTATTTTATATGTCAAATCTGGCAATGTTGTTTCTGTGTGAAGCCATCCAGCTAAAAGTGTGCCTCATCACTAAGAACGATTTGTTTAACAATATTCTGCTGGCTTCAGTTTTTGTTTCAATTAAAATTTGTAAGAATGGAATTGCTGTTTAAATTTGAGAATTATTCGAACGATGCCGAACTGTCTTATATCGAATTCTTTCACTGTGGAGATGTTCTGCATTGGATAAACTACAGTTTCCTTAAATTTTTTCATAAATCCTAAAATTGGTACACTTTGCCGACCAAGAATTGTAAAAACTTTGCGAAATGTTGCCATATAACTTCCATCCTATGTAGGTATGAATTTGCAGCGCATTTCTAATAATCACAACTAAAGCATATTAGTGTGTACACAAATTTGTGTGCAATTTAAATTGTTTGCTGCTAATGGGACACCCTTTGTCTATCATCGTTAAATAAATATGTACCTACTCCTAGTATCGCATGAGTAAAATTGAAAATAAAATGGTCCTCATTTATAATAATCACCAACATTTTGTCAACGAATGTACATATCATGGTAACGATGCAACAAATGATTCCAATTCCGATTACCCATTACGCAACGTAAAGAAAGTTCAATGAATATAAAAAAATATTGTATACGAGTATGTACTTCTCTACGTGACCGGTGATAAATTTATAAAATTATTTATTCAAACCACAAACTCATTACGATTTTTAATTCGTATGCATAAATTGATTTTATTATTTCCAAATCACACGTGTGGAATCGTTAGTTTTCATCTTTGTTGTGAGTTACAGTTCGCGGTTATATTTAGGGCACTGCAAAATACAGTGAGGTAGGCTCGCACTTCCTACACTCACATGGTTTTGTATAATTGGTTCGTAAATGTCTAGATTACAGGTGTATTACTCTTCCGGCTTGTTGGAGGTTGATTTATTACCTGTCACCTGGTGACTTAGAGAAGAAAGTGCTGTCTCTGTCATTCGGCGTTTGTTCATACAAAAATGAACATGTATTTCGTTAGATGACAGCGTCAAAAGTAAGCCCGAAAGAGGTAACTTTCGCGAGTTAAGTTGTTATGTTGCTGACGTTGTAACTGTTTCGATTAAATATACATGCGTATGTTTGTAGATGCTGTTTATCTTAGCGCCTTTCACGTGTGAATAGTTTGGTTATTGTGCGAAATGATCATGTTACGTGAATAGGCTGACATCGAATGTATTGATTTCGAAATTAGTTTTGTGTGCCAATAAATTAATATTACTTTTCTGATTGGGTTTTAAGATAAAAGCTCTTAGACTCTGGTGTCCGGGCGAGAGCAACAAATATAAACTGGATTACTTGCTCCTATGTATGTTCTTTTATGATTAAGTTCACATAGAAAGTTCTGCTCTCGTAAAAAGTCAAATCTGCGAGAAACGAGATCAAATATTTCAAAGCGAATAAAAGATTTCAAGAATGAAATGTGCTTATACGCGAAGTCGAAGTCCAATGTGTGTGGACGGTATTCACGTTTCAGTGGTAGGTACAGTCCAGGTCGAGGTCGAGGTCTATAGAGTGTTCACTAAAACAAAAATTTAAAATAAAAACGAGCAAATTATCTTCGGTCTTATTTCTGCAAACTAGATTTGATTGATTTATCAAAATTTTATTGGATATTTTTCCTTAAAAAAAAAAAAGAATTGCCCCTTCCCTCAACACAAGCTAGTCACATCATTGTACACCTTTTAGATCCTAGCCAAATGTTGGATATAAGTCATTCGAATACATAACTCGTTTGCTGTGATAGATTTCGTGTTAGTGAAGTATGTATATAGATACATATGTACACCCGTGAGTATAGCTGGATGTGTCAGATATCAAATAGACAACTAGAATGACAACTTGCAATTATTCACTCAATATTACTAATGCTTTTTCCCGTAAACGATACCATATATCATCTAAATTCCCTCTTACACTTCCTTTCGTAGCTCACAATGAATCCAAAATAAAATTAATTTTGTTTAATGGGATCCCTAATAATTTCACTTTATTTACAATAAATCATCCCCCGCATCTATATGATTAAGGACATTAACGTGACACTTATGTACTTTATTGTTCACTGCCATCTAACATAGGAAAAATAGAAGTAAATGCCAAAACAAAGGGCACTTGAGTCCAGCTGTCACCCAAGACACCCTTTCAATCATCATCCTCCACACAGGAAAATATGAAAACACAGTGGCTTGCCTTTGTTTTATTATACTCATTTCCAATGAATGAGTTTTCATCAACTAAAACAATTAAATACTCGAGCAGATTATTTTCTCCTCTCCACGGCAGTATTTAGAAGGTGCTTTAGATTTTATTATCTCTAAAGTTCTAATGATACACACGGACACATAACACAAACGCCTTGTAATCATGCTACGCACTCTCCAGTCATCGTCGTTGTCCTAAAATCACATTGACAGGGAAGCCAAAACAATTACTGCCATCTATCTTTTCGCACCCTCGTCCTTGATAGCGCAGCGCTCTTGTGCGTTTTTCGTTACGTAGCATTCTCTCCATAAAAGGGAGCAAGCATTATCTCATGGCGAGTGTATCTAATGTGATATTTATTATGGATATTTGTCCGAGTCCCAGGATCAGGACAATCGGCTCGTCCTTACGTATGTGTGGGGCAGGACACTTAAGTGGGATGACGATGCTTATGCGTGCGGAAGAGTGCGGGCTTGACTGAAGCGAAATTATTTTATGCCGGTCATTCGCTTCTTAGAAATATATGAGCACAGCTTATGACTTGCCGGTGATAACAATGTTTATGGACTGAGGACATTTTTGGGAACAGTAATTTGCTGCGAGCAAATAGTATTCATGCCACCATGATATAAGGCTTTATACTGTAAGATTGTTTAGGAATTTATTTTCAATTTTGCGTTCATCGTGTGCACAAGAAGTATACATACATACATATATAGGACGTCTGGTTTGAAGTGCAGAGTTGTGGAACAGGATATGAGATTTCGGCATGTGATCAAAGGGAGGGTACATAAAAAGGAAAAGAAAACATTCTGTTCTGGTTCATACATTTATAAAGGACTTGCCAAGCTTGTTGTACGATGATTTATTCTTTATTTTATTATCTATGGATTCTGCTTTTTAGGTTAATAGGAACCATTTTACATCTCGATTGCATTTCATTCACAATATCTGCTGTATTTTCAAGTTTCAACAAATGACAATACAGAATTCACATACATAGAGAATATAGAATCTTGTTTGCTTTCAAATAATCTGTAATTTTTTAGAACTTTTGCTCGGCTATTGTTTATAGTTTGCTGGCACAAACCTAACATAAGCTACAATACTACAAAATAAGGCACATGGAGTCAAATCACACGATGTTTTTGGCCAAATAACGAAAGCCAGTTGCAGTTATAGTATTTCAGGCATTACCTTTCGAAAAAGTAGAACTCAATCACTCCATTTGCCCAAACTCAATGGTCAAATGCATCGATTTCTCCTGGATCACTAAACGATTCTTTATATTTGTTAGTCGATAAAGTCCTCGAGCTGAAACTGCACCACATAAACAAAAATTATTTTTTTAGAAACGTTGTCATCCTCCTCTTGGTTTTGCAAAACCTTAATCACAAACTATCAGCTCTTAGACGGGTCTGCTGGTTTGAGATTGACGCTTAATCTCTAAATATTGTGAGCACGAAGTTGCAAGTCTTTTGTGAGGATTTGCTTCAGAAGAGTTTGTTGCGAGAGTGACGAATCTATGTTTTAGACTTTCAGCAAATCCCGACCAGCTTCAATTTCTCAATTAATCTTAAAATTGTTCTTCGATAAGCTGCACTTCAACAATCGAAACCTAATGTTGCTAACGACACTCAGTCATTCACGTTCCACTGTCAATCTTGGGCAGTGGAAGTCTATACCTTCTGCACCTTCTTAATCTTTTTCGCAACAAGGGGAGAACGAAGGGTCGTCGAACATAACCATTACAGATACTCGTAAACTCATATCTCATCAGTATTTGACTGAAATAGAAGTCCACTTCTCCGTGTCGGCGATTTATTCGTACATTCACGTTCTTTATCAGTCGATGAGTCAAACGTCCTTTTACAAAGAGATTCTATCCTTGCTACCATCTGAATACGCTTTTTTTTTTTTCTTCATTCCATCGCTTTACTGCATTTCGACTTCAAAGATGTCAACCGGTGTCATGCCAGCTTTTTACATCTTCATCACGAGTATTAAATCCTTAGTATGCATCAACACGTTGCTTGACCCTATGCATCATTAAGATGTTATAAATCCCAGAGTATACAAGTGGGTACACCTTATTGTGACTAAGCATACTCATCAGCATACTAAAACGAAGGAAAAATAAATGAACAATCAATATGCTAACGAGCCTAATGTGTTCAGTCAAAGTATTTACAGCATTCAAGGGACCGACATCGCACCGTTAGCGTCCTTCTTAAACGCAACGTCACTGTCTTTCAGTGGAGAATTTCTTATGCGTAAATCGATTTACATAATTCGTTTTCTTTTTCTTCTTTCCTGTGCTTTGGTTTTTTTTTTCGTTCGTTGAATTCAGTTTGTTACAGGATGAGGGTGATGGCGCAAATCTTGTTAGTATTTGCACCAACCCCTTACGGAGGGGTTGGCTGACGAGGGATTTATGAAAATATAACGGATTTTTGCACATGCAAATAAGTACGGAACATTAATTTTTCCGGCATAATATGTACCTTAAAAAGACGAAGAGGCGGCGTCTACGGGAAACAAGTCTGCCTGAAAGTAGGCCGGATATCCCCTTAAGAATATCAACAATTTTGCTTTGGTGCATTTCAAGAGGTGCCTTCCTAGAAGGCACAAGGAGACGATACACTTATGGATCGCAATATTTAAAAAAAAAATTCGAATTTATGAGGTGGAATGAGGAATAAGGAAGAGATAGACTACATTTTTGACGTAAGCATCATGTGTCATCAGTGTCATCGTTTCTATGTGAATAAGGTGAAGCGTTGTTTTTTATTGACACCACAAGCAAGGAACGTGTGATGACACCGAGAATGAGACGATGCCATCGTTGGTGGCGCAGAATGATAAAAAGATTGTTCACAGATGGTGATAGAGCATAGGGTGTGCAGTGGGTGGAATCGATTTGGTACACAGATGTTGATGGATGTTGAGTTAAATGAATTGCAGTGTCGCCAAAGATGATTTCTGAAATAAGAAGAGCAAGAGGCATGTATCTATATATATATTTTTTTCTTATTCCGTTCATCTTCCCGCTTTGAGTTGGATGATTTAATTTTTGACGCATGAACCAAGCATGTTCGGTGCTGAGTGTTGATATTGGTCTCAGTGGTTGGGGTAAAGTGTGTGAAACGTGGTTATTCTTTATGAATGGTGCGAGCATATTTCAATTAGAAAGGATTTCTCGTCTTTAGCATGATGAAGCCCTATTTCGCTTTTTTCAGTACAAGAATAATTGGAAGGGTGCTAGCTACAAACATAAATGTATATGTAGGTACATCGAATAATTTATGAATAATTTTATGTGAAGCTTTAGTGAACGATTTAAAGGGGATTTGAACACAGTTTCATCCGAAATGTTAAATGTTACGTATACGCCCTACGATCCTGGGAAAAGAAAAAAACGGGGTTGGCCGAGTCGCGTCGTTACATTTATTAATTTAAGAGTTTTAAATAATGGTCATCGAAGTTTCGATAGAAACCGGAACAAATCTAGTACATTCTGAAGGTTCTATGAAATTTATTTCAAAAAAGATAATTTTCTTTATGAATTTGTTGAGATATCTTTATATACAATCTTCACATTTCTAGCTGGTTGTAGTTTTATAGAACAAATATTTCTTTCCCTAAGTAAATGGATTAACATTCATCTTAAATTCTATTTCATTGATATATGTAAATATGTGTTTTAGTATAAAGCTAAAGCCACGAAACACAAGGGCATTAGTCATCCCATTAACAGATGAGTAAGAGCGACTTTCTAAAGCCAAAAAATCATATGCACTTCTGGCTGGATCTGTGAAACTGTAATGACTCCAAGGCTATAGAGCTATTGGCTCTGTAGGTTACGTTAGGATCACAAATTCCCAAATCTTAAAAATGTAAACTCAAAATATCAAGAGCTTGGTAAATTTCGAAGTAGAGTGGCAACATTGCTTTCAACTTAATTAATTCTTTAACTGGTCTAAGTTAGCTCCTCTCTGAGTATTCGTCTAATGCAGTAGCATTATCTCTGATTTGCCGCATATGTATGTATTGGTACATTTGTCTCTGCAGCGATTCAGTTCCAAATTGTGCATTCCGAAACTCAGCTACATAAATCCGACCTAATCCAAACCCGCTTTTCTTCGATAATTGCAGCGTTAGCAATCTGTATTGCATATTTCATCTAATTCCCGTTCGACTTAAGCCATTGCGATAGTCTAACAAAACTGCAATGCAACCGAGAGTCTACAATAACACAAAGCCTTGTGTAAACATCCCCGCGACTTTGTCTAATTTACAACGTGTGCCTAATGTTCGCAATCAAACAAAACCCTCGTGCAATCGCATTTTGATGAGGTGTACATACAGCGACTACCGTTGCAATTTCATGGCCTAATCTAAGTGCCCGAACATTCGCACAATGCAACTTTGCAATATTCGCCCGCTTGATTACGGGCTCTACTTTCGGTAATTTCAATATAGCCACAATTCGAATGGTGTAGGTATTTCCAAAAACAGACTATCTTCCGGTCGGTGTACCTATAAAGCAAATTGTGAAATATTTGCACCTAGGAAGACCGAACTCATCAAGCGACTTAAGTCGAGCTATACAATTACTGCATCTGCTCCTTGTCTTGTCACTAGCTTGAGGTAAGAGTGATAGATGTTCATCGTATAGTTTTCAATGAATCCAGTTCAAATTGAAAAGAAAAAAAGAACATCAGCGATTCATATAGAGTGTGTAGAACAATTACTCGCCATAGCACCCTACATGTGGACAACGAACACTGAGCTGGGTGCGATGTGCATTCATCATTTTTAGCTCGAAACTGGTGCAGATTGTTATTCCTTTCCATTACGGGGCAGTATTACAGCAGCACCAGTTAACAATTAGAAAAGAGCCATCCGTGGATCGGGTTCGGAGTGTTGTAGTTGGCAAAACAATGAGCTTGC
Organism: Criorhina ranunculi; assembly: GCA_951813785.1. Lineage (NCBI taxonomy): Eukaryota > Metazoa > Arthropoda > Insecta > Diptera > Syrphidae > Criorhina > Criorhina ranunculi. The sequence continues at coordinate 18,501,442 of OX638381.1, forward strand.
ACATAGTACGTTAATTAATTTCCACTATTACGTTGCAGCTATTATTTGCCTTAAAGTGGCCCAAGCATTCAGTATGAACGTTGAAGTTGTTTTCAAAACGAAAGTGCAGGCACGTAATGCGTTTGCACACTTTTGTGCTCCAATATGTGTGTTTATTTAGGTGACGGCGGAGGTATTGTTTCAATGATGTGCTAGTGGACATTATGGTTCCGAACAAATAATGTTTGTTTTGTATTATTACAGTGAAAATTAATATTTCAAAAAGTTCACTGGAGTACGTGGTAGCGGTGGGGAACATTAAGGCAGTGCAGTCGTTTCTTGTTATTAGAAACTACAACTGAAAATGCTCATATTTATTCCGCACATTTTGCGTGCGGTTCCTTACACAAACATTTGTAGATCATCATTTCATATATTATATGTAATCAGAAGGCATGTCTTGCAAATTCGATAACGTGTTTGGTATTTTCTTGTTTTAGTTTCAAAGGAACATTTTAAGGATTAAGAAAGAGTACATTTGGTGAATATAGTCGCAAATAAAATGAAGTTGGATTATGGAATGTGTACATCAACAGGAAGGTTTTCAAAAATTTAACAAATTCAGTTGTTCGTTTTTTTAAAATGTGAATCAGAAAAAAAAAAAAAATAGTAAGACAAATAAAAGTGATGGGCTATACATGCCTATTAAAAAAGCAGTTAGGTATAGCAAGTCAAGAACCATCCATGCGTTAACTTGGTTCTACGGACTAATGCCTCATAACGAGTACAATATTATACTTGCCTGCATTTCGAATAGATAATTTACTTATAGGTAGAAATAGAAATGCCTTACTGACTGACGGACTCACATACATGTAACAATCTACAACCAAAGAACAGCACAATATGAGAACAGGAAGACTTTAAATATCTATATATGCGCACGATTATTTCCATCATCAGGATGTCCGCAGGTATTGAAATCGGGGATACTGTATTACTATAGCTCTGTTTTATACTCGCAGACAAAAAGTTTTCCTCACCATCAAACAAAGTGTTGCTTATGGTTTAATGTAATATTCTCTAGGTTTTGAACATGAAATGCATTTCATATAGGAATAGTGTATGTACACTTACACACTTACACATTCCAGGCAACTGCATGGCTGATGAACTCGCCAGAGTAGGCACAACTCTATCAATTCTTCCGGAAAAGGGGAATTTACACATGCCTCTCGCCATCTGCAAACTGCTACTTAACAATAACGCGATCAACATCGCTAATCATAGATTGACAGAAGGTAACACCTGTCTTATCACCAAGCAGATTTGGCCAAAGCTGGATCTCAAACGTTCCCACTGTCTCATCAGACGAAATAAGCAGATTCTGATCGGTAAATAATAAACCCATTTTGATTATTCTCTGATTTAACCGATATTATTTACAAATTAAAGCCAGCGTATGTGATCTGTATTAGCATTTGAACATTCACTATCCAAACATTGTTTTCGATTTTCTGAGGAGCCTTCAAATTTTGAAAGCAAAGCAGTAACATTTTCAATGCGAATAGTGACGTAACATTTTATCGACGACCGCAACCAAACTTTAATTTTTAACAACACGTAATACTGCATGCAATTTAAATTATTCTGGAATAAAAAGTCACCGGTTTCACTCAATTCCAACATCACTTATAAATTTGCTTTACCATAATTTCATTTATTTCATTTCAGCTTCAATATTTTTTTGGACACACTGAATATGCATATCATCATATCAAACACATGCACAATATTGCAGTTCTGAGACCAACAGTGCATGAAAACAATAAAGGCACATAAAAAGCCAGGACAACTATACAAAGCAAAACAAAAACACACAAAATGTTTCAAAACTTTGAGCAGGTACTCATCGCTGAAAAAACCACAACCACTTGGAATGCATTCGTTTGGCTAAATATGGTTTCTGGCTGTTCCACATTTTGGTCTAGAAATTACCTTTGAAAATAGTCCAGATCGCTTGTTGGTGGACTGACGTGTAAAGTATCCTACTGTACAACGTTTCGGGAAGTTCGAGACCAACTGGGGCAAAGCTGGGTCATAACAGAAACGCCAAATGCGCTAGCTTCAATATTTTGTTCGTTTTTTTTTTTTTTTTTTTTTCTTTTCCATGCCTTTCACTTTAATTTGACCACAAGCAAAAGGAGAATTCAAAATGCAAGTAAGAAATAATAATATAAAATTATATTCAGGTGCAATTTCTCGACCTTAGGGAGTGCTGTGTAGGAAATATAATTGCCCTCGAAAAATTGGGAAATGAGACGCTTTTGCGTGAGAAAAGTACTTCGTATGGTGTAAGTTTAATTATACGATTAAATTTATGTGAATGACTGCTTAAGGGAGGCGAGAGATGAAAGCTGATATAAGACGCTTTTTGTACGATCTGTATAATGTGTAGGAAAAGAGGATACGAATTAGATCAACTGTTTTTATCAAATCAAATTCTGGGGGCATGTACCTGAACCACTGCTATTCTGACGTTTAATTTTGTTTAAATATGAAACATCCTTTAACATTGCAGCAGATAACAGGAGGAGGATCTTTCTTTCGGAGAAGCCTTTTTATTTTGCACGTCAATTTGGTCGAGGACCGTTTCCACATGCGCTAGTGATCTGAGTTGCGGTCTTCCTCTGCTGCAGCGGCATAAAATCGTCGGTATGTTTTTGCTCCATACATCCCATCATGCCTTTTAAAAAGTGGGTATAGGGCCTCTGCTAGCGATCTATTTGGGCACATAACATTTCACGTACAAATCCGAAGTTCGTTTTCTTTGTTACGTTTACCAGGGTCGTTTTTTATGTGTTCTCCTAGGACTAGGAACTGGATTAATAGCAGTCATTATGGCCGTGATCCGCAAAGTAGCCCATATAAGCGTAGTAAGTCCCCATTACCTCCATCCTTCTATAGTTTAGAACCCGACACAAGCAAACTAGAATTCCGAATAAATGCGGTAAGAGAAAACACACTCTCAAAGAATGTCAATAATGATACAGTCATTATGTCTGAAATCATTATTGTTATTATTGACAATATTCTTTCGCCCAAAGCAGATCCAAATCGTAGAATTTCCTCAGACAGTAGCACAATTATTGATAAGATAATTAACATTTTTCTTTTTGCGTCGAGCCCAAATACATTTTTTTTTAACAATATCAGAAAAATCGATTTATTATATAAAAAAGTTGCCCAACGTTATGAACATCAAACCCATCATCATAATCGTCAACCCAAACATCTTAGAAATAATTAAAATTTATTGCAGCTTACACGCCATTTACAGTACACATCATCATAATAATCATCGTTCTCCAATATGAATAACTCTTTTGTTAAGGACAAAAAAGGGCTTAGTCGTTCTCCCATTTAATTCAAAAGGATCATAATGAAATTAATCCTGATGAAATTTGTAGCTGTTGTTCCGATGTGCGTTCTTCTCGGAAAGAGGTCGTGCCATAGCAGAATTTTTTTTTCTTTGTTTTTTTCTTTTTTAAATATCAAAATTAATTATATCGAAAAAGTTGCGCTCCATTTTTAATGATGAAAATGCCGTCGTCTTCGTAAACTGCTGCATCATTTAATTTCCATTAGAAAGTCAAGGAAATAAAAAATAATAAAAAAAATTGAAAAAGAAAACACGCTGAGATGGCTGAGAAAATCTTCAAATTAGAGGCAAATAATTACCACCCTTGGAGTAGACAGATCCATCAGAAGTAGGTTAGCATGTGCCGACGAGTATTAGAAGTAACATTAAGATAGTAGTGGTTTTAATTAAATTCTCCCATGTAATTCGAAAAGTGCACATGAAATTAGAAAACTTTCTTAAAAGTCCTTCGAAAGTTTATCTCCAGTATTTTCTCTGTTAAATTTTCTGAAACAAATTCAATTAGTGAAGAACTGTGAGGGGGTTGACTAAGAACTGAATGACTTAAATGATTCAGTTCACTTAAGCAAACATTTAAATGTTATCCAGGCCAAAATAAGACTAAGAGAATATCTTTGACCTTGCATGCAGGCATTTAGCAAATAGCTTTAATGCAAATTGTTGCAGGAAATAATTTGTGGTGGTGTTGGGACCAGGGGAACTTTAATATTATTTTTGTAAGAGCTATTAAGATACTCAGTTGTTGTAGGCGGGGAAAAACATTTTTTTACGGATTTTAATGGCTCTCCAAAGGACGCAAAATTTCACACATTTCCGAGAACCTCACGCCAATTAGTTCACGGTCTCTCATAAAGGATTTTTTAGATTATTACCTACCTCAGCCAGAATACGACTAAGTTTAGCATTAAAATCTCTGAGTACGATATTTGCATCATATTCCGGACAGGCTTGGTAGACTTCATTCAGGTGGTCTTAGGTTCCTCCTTGATAGGAGGATGAAAATTGCAGAACTAAATAGCAATTAGATCATGGCCAATTTCCAAAAAACCACTAAAAATATAAGCGCGGAATAAATCAGAACGCACCCAATACCTTCATTTTTTCAGGAACATGAAAGTAATTTTTATTTTCATCGGGATTCTTTGTAACATGTCTAAAAGAAATGCACTTAATTTAAATTTATTGTTTATCCATTCTAATATAATTTTCGTGATATCCTAAAACAGAATACTTGGTAACTTTGATAAATTTTTGTTAAAAAAGTAGTTTTCGAGCATTGCATTGCACTAAACAGGCTTCGAGAAGTACTCCCCAATCCTTCGATATGAAAATATGAAATATTCCGCCATACAAAACCATAAACAATATGTTGCGAAATTAGCACGATAATTTGGATAAAAAAAAATGTTTCAAATATTGCACAACTAAAACAAACCACTTTTATAACCCGGTTATACTTTTCTGCGGAACCATTTTCCCATCAATGAACACGTTGCACGAAGTTCCAAGTTCCAATGTCTTTAAGCCACTTATGGACTGTACCTAATTTAGTTGTCAGACAACTTGATTACTGTGTAACTGCGGAAAATGTTCATTTAACTGCTGATAGATGTCAGTCTGTAAAATATGCATAAGAACCCTTCGTGCTCCAGAAAGTAGTTTATAAATAAATAATCGGCTTATTGCAATATAACATGATAAGCCACATTTTTTTTTTTGAAATCGAGATTTTAGTTGCATTCCACTCAGGAATACCGTAACTAAAAATGCTCATATACCTATAGCATTTATTAAAAATAGTTACAAGTTCAAATGTTTATTATCCTATTTTGTACTATTTTGTAGATTTATTTAAATCCTTGAAACCCATTTTCTCAATATTTTGCTTTTGTGACTTATCACGTTATTGCAACAAGCCCTTCAAATGTTATTTACTTACGCTTGTACTACTTTCAAAGTAGTTTTTTTTTTTCTTTCTTATGAAGTAGAACTATGTCTATATAAGCGCTAGATATGGGGGATTAAAATTGAGAATTGATATCATGAAATAGCTCGCAAAATAAAAAGGGATAAAGAGAAGATCTAATCGCGTTAGATAAAGGACGAAATTTCACATATAATGACATGAATTACAGCGTCCCAAAAACTTACGTAATTTGACATTCGAACATATGTATAGCCAGATATCTGGGCCGAGCGCTTTGGGGTAATAAGGCAGAGTAGAAGAGACGTTGAATATAAGGCTTTGCACTATTCCGCGCTATAAGTCAACAACCAGTTCGGTTATGTCTACGAGAAGTGCGACTGATCCTGAATTAATGCATACTTGAGCCTTATTCTGTCCGCTGGAAGGAGGAAAAACGCATGTAAGGGAAAAGATTCCAAATATTGGCGTGGATAAGTGCCGAAAGAAAGAATTGTTGATTGTTAAGTTAATTAGTGTTAACACTTTTCTTGGACAGGATGTAAGACGCCACTTTTATTTAACGGTTTTTCTATTGAAACCAAACAACTCTTCTGCTTGTAGTCCCTTAAGAGTATCTTTTCGACAGCACAATAAAAAAGAGTTCTAAAAATTAAACCGTCCTTCGTATGTGACTTTCGTTGGAACGACTACATATTCGAAGTCAATTTTCCACGATCCAATAAAACTTAGCCTTTTCTGACTTCAATCTGCAATGAAATTCATTCGCCCAAACAGCGAGTAAAACGCTCACTTCCGATCGGATGGTGCATTAAAAACCATCCTGTAAATTCTAGATAGAATTTAAAAATTCACGCTAAATCTTATAGGTGACAGGGACATTGCCAAGTCAATCGAATTACTTCACCACCGAAGAAATGTTTCCTGTCTCCTATCGATTCTTCCAGAAACAGTGCCTAAGCTTAATAGAATTTCACCCCTTCAACATTTCACCCCCAATACGCATCATACGCACATCAGTTTAGCCTCGAGCGCACTTTCGGATGTACAGTCAAATATAGGAATTATTTCCTAAGCCTTAAATCGCGAATGTGGAATGATCTACATAGCTCTGTGTTCTTTCAACACATCTACCCGCAAGCATTTTCTTAACTCAGGTTTAAGATTAAATGTAGTCATAAAAGCTTTAGCGCGCTAATTTAAAAAAATCAATAAAAAAATAAAAAAAAAGTTGATGACAATTGGATAGTGGTCACTTCCTAGTTACAGTCAATCTCTAGGTTCGGGAAAAAAGAGAGCCTTATATTCTGTACCAGCTGTCCCCTGTTATCAGGCGGTAATGGTTGGGTCGCTTTTCGGCTTTTTTTTCCACTTTTGCGCCACGTAATTTTGGTTTTTCCACTGAGCCATTGCGACCACATGCAGTTACAGTAGTAAATTTTATGTTTTCGAGTTAATGGTAAATTGTGGATTTGAATTGTGGATAAGTAGAACTATTCCAGAGAATAAATTTTCAGTGTACGTTTTATAATTACAGAATGAAAAGGCGGACAGTTGAGTGATTACTATAGGTAGTTTAGGAGAATGTTATTTTATTAGAAGTTGTAGTTCATTGTATAATATATCGTTGTTACTGTATCTTTGAATGTTTGTTTCGTTATAGAATGTTGATATTGCTACATTGCGGGTTCTCTTGAATGGTTGAATTTTGGCTCTTAAGGCAGCGACTTCGGACTTCAAAACGAACCCGGATTGTATAGCCTCTGGGTGGCGGAGTAGTGATCGTTATAGTCATTTTAATTTTCGGGCTGCTTACTCATCTTCTTTGTCTGTGACGTGCAGTGATTTTTATTTTATTACTATGGACGAGATATTGGGTGACGTTTAAAATAGGAGAGTCAAATGAGCTACATATTTACATTTATTTATTGATATATTCGAGAGTTTGAGCAAGTTGTTGATTTCGAAGAGAAATAATTGAGTTTATTGTTCTAGAGTCCTTTGAGTGGAAAAAGTGGAAAGTTGATGTTGTGCAGTTACATGTGAATGAGTTGGTCGTATTTGAGAGTTTATTTGTGTTCATGGGAAAGAGTGCACTTGGTTGTAGTTGTGAAAGGGGAAGTTGTACTGTTTTAGGTTGGGTTTTTTTTTTAACACATTATTACCATTTTTTTATCGGTATTTTTTTAGAAAATGCATTTTCAACTGTTGCTATTTTGCTTAAGGTAGTGAGTGTTGTTTTGATGGTGTGAGTAGATTAGTTCACTATGTTTGCGTACGACAGTGTAGTTGACTTAAAAGGAACGGAGTATTCTTCCCTGTATATGCGCTTGGCTTCGCACTGACTGCATTCGTTTTTCATTTAAACGTTGGAAATATCCTTCTTTTGTAAGCATTTTGGAAGGGACTTGCCTAGAGAATGGTAGGCGCGACACAGTTAATGCACAGAACTCGGTTGCATGTGACTATTGGGGGGGGAGTAGACTTATTTTTTGCACTTCAGATTGCCTGTGCATCTACTTATTGTGTGCCTAATGAGCAGGCAGTTGCGGCACCTCATCGGGTTAAGAACACATGCATGTGCATATTCATTGACTTAAGCTTTGCACTAATCTATTTCGAAAGTATGAGCTGGTTGATACCAAAGGTTATAAATGTAAGACCAGTTGAATGATCTTTGCATTCACTATCGACCTATAGAGCAGAGTTGTTCATGTAATTTTACCGTATGGATGTACATATACATATATGCTTATAATGTTTGTATGTCAACAGAGGTGTTGATTGCTAGGGAAATGTTTGCTACATTGCATCGATTGATTTTTTAAAGATATAAGTGGTTTTTCGGTGCTCTTCAGAGCGATGACTTCAAAAGGTACATTTTGTATAGCCTTGTTCACAACTTTGAAGAATTCATCAAGATGTGCACTTAGTGCACTTAGACCAGTGTGCTACCACTGTGCGCTACTCCTGAAACAATTTAAATTTCCTAACGTAACAGCTTAAATCAGTCATGAATATTGGTTTTAGGTGATTTTCCTGATGTCAGCGAGGGCAAGACACTTTCAGGCGAAGTGTACAATAGATTCTTCGTCTTCTTCATCTCTGCAGCTCCTGGCGAAATTGTTGCATGTAATACCCAAGCACTAAGCGTGTTTGCTCGTGGATGCAATGCCCTGCGAGGGTGTTGGTTACTTTCGAGAGCTGGACGTTTTTTAGTCAAATTAATACTTTCGATCTCTAATGATCGAAGGCAAGCTGGATTAACGTATCATTGTTCCAATAGCAAAAAACTTTCCCTTTATGATTTGCCTTAGACGGAGCATACGTGTTCATTATGAGTAGGTGTTTAGCAAATAATATAGGCACTTCCTACCGTCTTCCTTTCGTCAGCCGCAAAGTTATGCGGAATGTTACAGTGACCAGAAACCCAGTGTACTGCTTCTCTCCGACTCTTCTGCACAACCAACCCATCTCCTCTGTTCAATCTCTTCGTGACCTGAGCATTTTGTGTGATAGGGAGCTAAATTTCGGTCTACATATGGATGAGATTAGATTATCCTTAAGGCCAACTGGGTATTAAGTTTTCTAAAACGGTGGTCCAAATAATTCACCAACCCATATGTGACCAGATCTCTCTATATTACCTTTGTTTGCCCCTCTTAGAGTTCGCCAGTCAAGTGTGGTCCCCGCACTATCGTGTGCATGTCTCGAGAATCGAGAATCCAGTGCCGTTTTCTTCGGTTTGCTATTCGATGTCTGCCCTCGAGCGACCCTTTTATTCTGCCTCCCTATCAGAACCGCCTGAACCTCATTAATTTAAACACCCTCGACTCCTTTCAGGTCACGTTAAATGTGCGTCACTTTACAACTCTATTACAACCGATCTTCCGTATGCTATGAAAGATTAACTCAAACCTTATCGTTTTTAACCGCATCACTCCTTACCTCAAATCCGATCTTCTTCACAACTCCAACTTATCTTAGTTTTAAGTTTGAGTTTAAGTCTCATTTTCAGTTGGTTTAAGATTGTTTAGCTTGTACGAAGCCGAATAAATTGGAGCTTTCATCCCCATCAAAATTAAATTGACCGCCTTTTTTCATCAGCTTGTATAAAACTATCCAAAACACGAAACCGAGCATTTTATACATATACAGTTTTCAGTCCTTGTACTGGGCTAAAACATATTCCAGAATTCACTTGAAGGAAAAAAAAAGAACAAAATGCCGATCCATTGTGCATTGTGCATTGAACCCTATTTCTGATTTTATCCATTTTATTATTTTTTGTTCCTTTAATAACAATTAAATGATATTGTAAAACACACACCTTTAATTTTTTTCTTATTTAAAAAGCCAGTCTACATTTTGTGATTTGGTATCATGTACATACACAGACGTGTGTTTAAACACATGCAAGCATAACTTACTTACTAACTTATATACAAGTCTAAAAGATTTCTAATTAAATCGACCGTTAAGTTGAACTCTAAGCATTAACACTGCAACTGCAAGTGGAAACCCGACAATCCTCAGGTTTAAAAATTAAAGAATAATAGTGAGCAAATTTGTAGGCTCATATTTACATAATGTATACACATATGTATGTTTTTCTTTATTCAACAAAATTCATTATCATCATCATGATGCTGTAAACAGATTTCGTCACCTAAACAAGCAATTTCTACTTAGTGGCAATTTGTAAACAGTTTATGTGCTTACCTGCAAACCAGTATTCACTGACAATGGCGCAACGCCACCGACCATCAACTGTGTAGGGTCCTGAGATTTCATTAGCATAAGTAGAATTACTTTCTGTTGTGGTATTGGTAATTTGTACCAATGAGCGTTATATATTTCTTCACAAAATTTATCACTCTAAAAAAAAATAAAAGAAATTATAAAATAATCAAATGTTGCTTTGTAAAATCTTACTGCCGTTTGAGTCAATGTTCCAATACCACAATAGAGGTACAATATCAAAAATAGCATGATTAAATAACCATAAGATCCTGGCCAATCTCCAAATAACATTAAAAATAAAGTGGAAACAATTGACACCGCAGTCGTTGTAATCTGAACAAACACTACCCAGAAGAAATATTCATCGCAAGATGCCGCATATCTGATTTAAAAATACGTTAATGAATTTTCTTTTCAAACGATAATACAATTCCCAACTTTGAAAACGTCTGATGCCATTTTACGATGTCGAACAGTTGATATTCTGCGTCCAGGTTGTCCGTGGCCATGTCGTTCAACTCATCGACTTTTAATTTAAAGATATCACCTAAAACAACGAAATGCGCATTTAGAACCAACATGTACATGTCAGTACCAAAATGTCCAAAAAATGCAAAAATTAAGCAGAGCGTGTGAAACGCATAGGTGACATAGTATCCAAAATCAGTGTTCGGATCTATGCCAGGTATATAAAATTGCGCGACTAAGTACAGCCGGCCAGTAATCTCATGGAGCACCAGCGGTACAGCTATAAGCACGAAATGAATCAAGACGTTTATCACTGCGATATATTTTATACATTTTTCCACACCCGAAATACATTTGTCAAGAACATAAACGTATTTTTCATTTTTATCCTGAAACGTTGTGTATATGTCGTGAAGAAATGTGACTAACTCAAAAAATAATTTTCTATTTATCAATCCTGATGTCAGTTTCGTGATACCCTAGAACAGAATGCATGGTAACTTTGATGAATCTTCGTTCAATAAAGTTGTTGTTCTCGAGCTCACCTGCACTGCACAGCCAAAGAGGCATAATGATTCCAAAAGAATTCCCCAATCCTCCGAAATTTTTAACCAGATCGTATAACCAGAAAATATGAAATATGCCGCCATACAAAATGATAAGCAATATGTTATCGAATTAACACGATAATTTGGATCGAAAAAATCAGCTCCAACCATTGAATAACAGACACGCAAACCTTTTATAACCCGGTTATACTTTTCTACGGGAAGCATTTTTTCGTCAATGAACGCGTAGCACGGAGTTGCAACTTGCAATGACTTTAAGCACCAGAGATAAGGTATAACGAGCTATTCAAATTTCCGGGCCCTTTTCCAGTGGCTTCATGCAGTTTTCCAATAGATCCCGAGGACTCATCTATACTGTTTTATTTACTGTATATGTCTGCGTAAATTATCAAATCCACCATTGAATGAAACCAAATCGCCGATTTACTGGAAATTGTGGGGGGCTGTTCAATAATAATCGTCTTTTTTAAAGTATGTATTTGAACTTAACGGAAATTGTTTTAAAAAAAATCTACATTTGTATAATTTGTTATTTTACAAGTTTTTTTTATATTTAAACTATTTGTGCATTGCAAAACCTAATTGAAACATATCCTTTTGTTCATGCAGAAAGGTTATTCTTTTTTTGTTTTGGCAATTTTTTATTTATTATTTTTTTTTGTTTTCTTCACAATCTTCCTTTTTATCCATATTAATTGTACCTAAAGCATAGTATTACACTTGAGCACATTAAAATGTACTATTATTGCAAAAACTACAGTAAATTATCAAAAAATAATAATAATTATAAAGTTTGTAGACTGGAATATTAATTCAACACAAAGTGCAATAAATACTTTGCGAACATGAACAGTTGATTTTTTGGTTTCACCCCGTGTGGGACAATGAAGAAGTCAAAATGTATAGACTGTCAATTTTAAAAAGTAATAATTTTCGATTTTTATGAATTTAGAAATGTAATTAGTAGAAATTAATATAAAGAAAAAGTATATATGTTTGCAAGTGGTGCAACAAATGAACCTATATAAGAGTTCTAAAAAAAATAAAATTATTTCATATTGGAGGTTATTTGCATTGTACGAGTATTTACCAAACAAATTTCACATTAAGACAAATCCACCTCACCGTTCTTTTAGGAACGGATGAAATTGTTGTGAATACGTGTATCACAAAAAAGGAATTTTAATGAAGGAAATGCAATACAACAACTTGGTAAACAAATGATAGAAGGATAAAACTTGAGTATCTTTTTCTTACCTTATCCCTGTTAAGCACTAAGATGGTAAAAACTTATTTAGTTGCCAGACAACTTAATTACCCTGTGAATGAGCCTCATAGTCCTGTTAACTTGAATGCAGAGAATCAATTTTCTTTTGACCTGACGGCATTGAGAGTGGTTGAAATTTCATTTGCTCTTATTCTCATTCCTATTTTGAATTTGATATGCCTAGTAGTAGTCGCACAAAACAGAGAAAGTTTAACTTGTTTTTGTTTTAACCAATATGAAGATATGTTTATGAAAACAATACTATAAAGATTGATAAGGGATGCAAAAGAGAGTTGCAAATAATGGAAAAGCAGCTGGAAATAGAGAAGAGAAGAAGACGCACGATGCAAGCCGTAAAGAAAGTACGTTATAAAACACCGTTAAAATCGTTTTAATGATGAAGGGATTATAAAATGAATAAATGACACGCCCCCTCTAAATCAGAAAAGTGGCATACAAATTGTTTGAAAGTTGCGTCATGAGGACCTCTGCAATAGGCAGTATTTCTTCGAAATCCACCTAAAGCACCACCATAACCTAACTATTGGCACTAAGAAAGTGAGAATTTAGAATAAAATGAATGAAATTGTTTTTGAAACGGGATTAGAAAACCAAAGCGTTTGTTTTTGTTGACATTTCACATCTTATCTTGGCTGGCATAAATCTAGCCCTCAACCAGCAAGCAACTATTTAATCACTTTGGTAATGCATTACTAATAAAGGGTGGTTAAGTTTTAAGGGCCGATGTTGATTTTTAATAAAACACAAATTATTTAGGAAATTATTGTCATTTCTTTTTATTATGATAATATTGGTATGGTTCAATTATGTATGGAACAAAATATCGGCCAAATGGCCGCCGAGACCTCGGACCTCTATCCGATGGTCCAAATTTTCGATGACGCTGAGGCATAATTGAGGGTCTATGCCGTTAATGTGCCGAATTATCTCATCCTTTAGCTCTTGAATTGTTGCTGGCTTATCGACGCACACCTTTTCTTTCAAATAACCCCAAAGAAAGAAGTCCAACGGTGTCAAATGGCATGATCGTGGCGGCCAATTAACATCGCCACGACGTGCGATAACACGGCCATTGAATTTCTCCCGCAAAAGAGCCATTGTTTCGTTAGCTGTGTGGAAAATGGCACCGTCCTGTTGAAACCACATATCGTCCACATCCATATCTTCCAATTCGGGCCATAAAAAGTTCGTTATCATCTCACGATAGCGAACACCATTTACAGTAACTGCCTGACCGGCCTCATTTTGGAAAAAATACGGCCCGATGATGCCGCCAGCCCATAAACCGCACCAAACAGTCACTCTTTGTGGGTGCATTGGTTTTTCGACAATCACTCTTGGATTATCATTCGCCCAAATGCGGCAATTCTGCTTATTGACGAATCGACTGAGGTGAAAATGTGCCTCATCACTGAAGATGATTTTCTTCGAAAATTGATCATCCACTGTTTCCATTTCTTGCCACCATTCTGACCATTGACGACGCTTGAAATGGTCAAGAGGCTTTAGTTCTTGAGTCATTGCACCTTGTAAGCGCGTAAATGCAAGTCTTTATGCATAATGTTCATCAACGACGAGCGTGAGAGGTGCAATTGTTGGGCACGACGACGAGTTGAGGTGGACGGCACTTCAGCCACACTATCGCGAACAGCAGCAATATTTTCTGCAGTACGAGCATGCACTGGTGTTTTCACATCTCCCACAGACCCGGTTTGCTCAAATTTTTGCACGATTTTTCCGATTGTACGCACATTTGGACGATTAAATTGACCGAAAAAATTACGAAGTGCACGATATGCATTTTGATTGTGTATCTTTCCATGAAATTGAGAAATGTCAAATGAAATGCAGAAAAAAACTTGACGTTTAGGTGTGGTTCACATTCAACATCGCCCCTTAAAATTTAACCACCCTTTATAATTATCAGTACAATAACGAATGCTACTGAAATCTCGACCAATCCATGAAGTTCTACTAGAAACGATTATAAAATATTTGAAGCTACTACTTTAATATCAATGAATTTCAAACTTTGGTAAAAAAAAAAACTTTATTTTTAAACAGTTTTGAAAAATAATTCTATTTCTATTTCATCATCTTGAAATTATCAAGAATTGTCAGCGAACAACATTCCGGTATATGACACCTTCCCCGCGCAGCACCTTATCCACCCTGCACCTAGCACTGATCCAGCCTCTGAGTGACGAAACCGAATTCCGGCTCATCCGTTTGTGGCAGCTTTTATATTAGGTATACATTATTAATTGATAAGTCAGCTCTAAGTTGAAATTGAACAAATAAAGATATTTTGTAAAATTTTCGGTATCGTAGTTAATTAGTTGACGCCGGATCGGGTAAAACGCGAATCCTAAGAAAATTCGTTTTGACAAACTGCCAAAATAACACGAATCCAAAGAAAATTCGAAATGTAAAAGACGCGGAAAATTCGGTCTGATCTCAGAGTGTACCTACCTACAGGAAATAAGAATCCTAAGAACATTCTGTTGAAATAAAAGTGCCCAATAAAATAAACACCAACCCTGGAAAGTTAAGGGTAAATTAGTTCAGTGAAGAATTTGAATTATCTGGGGTCGAATCACGTAAAAATGAGCATTATTACGTATAAACGATCATTCCGACGCAATCATCCCCTATTTTACGTGACGAGTTACTCGATCACTGATGCCGTAATTCGACCCCTGATTTAACGTACTGGAACCCGTATACCAGAAAGTTCAACCCTCTCTTATATTAAGCTTACTTTGATAAAACAAAAAAAAACCCATGCCAGACAAAAACATATTTAGACCTCCAATCCTAAACCCAAGTACTTCTCGAAATACTAACTAACCGCAGAGCAGCCCCGAGTTACATTCTTTGACACATGGTTTTAAATAACGATGGTAGAGGAATAATATAAAACATCCTCAATCCATATTCTTATAACTTTAGTGACATCGATCAACCAATTAACGCCAACGGCTAGAATCAATTAAGATGAATATAACTTCTGGAAGAAATTTTACCTTTTTGAATTATGTGCCTGAAAGAGCCCATATTTTGGAATCCTTAGCGTGATAAGAAACACTGATATGGTGTAAGGGGCATATAATACCCTTGCATTATTGAAAAAAAAAATTTAACTCATCACAGATGCATACAACTATGCGCTTGGTGCAGTATTGATTCAAGATGGCAAACCGATTATGTTCCTATCCAGGAGCTTTAATAAACAGAAGAGTCATACGCAATAAATGAGAAAGAAAAGCTTTTCATTATTTGGGCGTTAAGTTCTATTCTCTAAGGTTCAAAGAAAGTAACCATAGTAACAGATCAGCCTTTAATATATTCCTAAAGAAGCAAAAACACAATAACAAAAGCGAAATAGTGCAAGGCGATCCGTAAGGAGTACCTACGAAAGAAAATTTAATAGCACTGTACAAGTAAACAAAACTCTTTCAGCCCCAGAAAGAGTAATGGGTATCATAAATACAGGAACTATATCCTCTTTATTTATCTAACTGCAGAGTGAAATTTATTTATCGTCATCTGAGTGCTAGAACTAGATAACTCAACTTTTTATACTTTCGAGAAGTCGAAAAAAAACAATTTGACCTGTAATTTACTAGAAATTTTTCACAAGCTAATTTCGAGATACCCACACGATTTTTATTTCCCATTTCCA
Source organism: Criorhina ranunculi (assembly GCA_951813785.1). Lineage (NCBI taxonomy): Eukaryota > Metazoa > Arthropoda > Insecta > Diptera > Syrphidae > Criorhina > Criorhina ranunculi. Next base: position 18,517,540 of record OX638381.1, read on the forward strand.
TAGAAGTAGAAGAGCAATCGGCAAAAAATTTTGAGATTTTAACAGAGCTTCACATATCGATATACTGGAAATACCACATGGATCTGAAGAGATCTCCAAACCTACTCGTTAAACCAATTGGAGCTTTTTATGAAGCGAAGGAGGTCTCTGATATCCGTGTTTATCAGATCACCTAAGTCGTTAAAGTAGAATTCCCCTAAATGGAGTCTTCTTGTGCGGGAGAGAGCTAGACAGTTACAAAGAAGGTGGGGTATAGTTTCCTCCTCCTCTTCGTCCATGCAGCTTCTACGGAAATCATTTGAATAGACGCCAAGCTTTGTTGCATGCTTGCCTATTAGACAGTGTCCCGTGATCAGACCTGTAAAATTTCAAGTACAAGTACAAATGTAATTCCTTTGCATTTATTTGTTTTTAAGAACAAGTACAAGTCCCTTGGTAATTGTACTAACAGAATTTCATAGATCAGGGCCAGGACTTGCACCTATAATTCCTTTTAAGTACTGTTAATTCAATCTAAACACTTTCAATTCAATATAAGTACTTAAAATTCCTTCTCAATTCCTTTTCTTTGAATTGAAAATACTTTACAGGAATTGAAGTACCTCAATTGAATTGAAAGTGTTAAAATTGAATTGAAAGTGCAAGTCCTGGTCCTGATCTATGAAATTCTGTAAGTACAATTACCAAGGGACTTGTACTTGTTCTTAAAAACAAATAAATGCAAAGGAATTACATTTGAACTTGTACTTGAAATTTTACAGGTCTGCCCGTGATGACACCTATTACGGATCTGATATGCGATCTGCTGAGAGAAATCAAGTTCTTAGAGCGTTTCAGATCCAGCCGTGGCCAAATCCGTTTAGTCGCCAGACAGGTTATACCATTTGTCCACCTAGAATTCGATTTCTCAATAGCATCCAGCTTGAGCTTAAGTTGACATGTAGCGATCGGTATACCCAGGGTGTCTCTTTCTGAGAGCACGGGTATAGTTGTTCCATATCTGGCGAGTTCGTCAGCCTTGCAGTTCCCTGGAATATCTCTATGCCCCGGCACCCAACAAAGGGGAATATTGAACTGCTCCGCCATCTTTATAAGAGATGATCGGCAATCTAGAACTACTAGTGAATTTGAGGAGACTGATTCCAGAGACCTGATCGCTGCCTGACTGTCTGAAAAGATACGTATATAAGGTTTTTCTTCAGCCAAGATAAAACTTCCTTCATCGCCAATATTTCCGCCTGGAACACGCAACAATGATTTGGAAGACGGAACGAGAGGCTGAGATTAAGCCTATCGAAGAAAACACCACCACCTACACCCTCATTAGTTTTAGATCCGTCGGTGTAAAAATAAATCGAGTTGTCCTGGAGAAATGACTCATTCTCTCAGAGTGACCTGGAGGGAATGGTAGTAAGGAAGTTTTTATTGAAATTTAGCTTGGGTGTGGTGTAGTCTATGTTTCCAGGGAAGATTTTGAATTTGTTCAAAATGGAGGCGTGGCCAAAGTCTTGTTGTGTGTTGTGTTATGCTTAGTTGCGTAGAAATTGTAGAAATTTCAAAAATGTGCAAAAATAAGCAATGCAAAATTCCACTGCGACCGACAGGCTGAACTTAGGGATGAAGAAGAAAGAAAGAAAGACCAACCAAGGTTCTGGTGCAGCGCAAACTATAGGTGTAGGATCCATTCATATATTGTTAACCATAATGATGGTGATATGTAAGTATTTGTTTAATAACATTTTTTGTATTTACTGGTTCCGGTTTTGAGTTTTGTAATAACCTTTAAACTTAATTTTAACAGCGTTTTTTATTAACACCCTCGGTAAGCGAAAAATGCAATAGTGTATTGTAGGGAAACCTCTATGAGTGAGTTTAAATCACATTTTTCGGTTTTTTTTTTTTGTCTATCCCGCTTTACAATACAACTCACTAAATATCTTCTTTTATAAGCAAATTCATCTATCATATGCAGTTTTCCAATAAATAAATCGGCGAGAATGCTTTCGAAGAGATAACGAAGATTATAACGACCACTTTTACCTATTGCATGCATATATTTTTTGTTGTTTGCTCCATTTTAGCCTAAGCAATAATTATAAGAAAAAAACAAGCAATTTTAATTTTAATTTTTGTTATTAATTTATTTTTATTTCAAAAGACTGGCTACAGTGTTTATAATTTGGTTTAACATACATATATGTATGCATATGCAAAGGCGATTAAAAGCTGCAGTAAAGTTGAAATCTATGGTGCAAAATTGCAACAGCAACTGTAAATCCGTAAAATCCCCAGGTCTGGCAGTACATTTTTCTTTAATCGACAAAATTCAGCATCATCATCATGATACTATAAATAGATTTCGTCACCTAAACTAGCAGTTTCTAATTAGTGGCAACTTGTAAAGGACTAACATATGTACATATGTTCTTACCTGCAAGGCAGTACTCACTGACAATGGCGCAACTCCACCGACCGTTAACAGTGTAGGGTCCTGAGATTTTTTTAGCATAAGTAGAATAATTTTCTGTTGTGGTATTGGCAATTTGTACCAATGAGCGTCATATATTGCATCACAAAATTTGTCGCTCTTAAAAAAAAAACCATGTTGAGCCTAAAAAAAACATTTTTTTTTTAAATCTTACCGTTATTTCCGTTAATGTTCCAAGACCACAATAAAGATACAGCATTGAAAATTGCAGAATTAAATAACCATAAGATCCTGGCCAACCTCCAGTTACCATTAAAAACAAAGTGCAAACAAGTGACACTGCAGTCGTTGTAATCTGAACGAACACTATCCAGAAGAAAGATTCATCGCATAATGCCGAATATCTGAATAAAATTATTAAAATTATATTTGCCTGTCAAACAGTAACATAAGTCTCAACTTTGAAAATGTTTGATGCCATTTTACAATGTCGACCAACTGACGTTTTGATATTCCTGCATCGAAGTTATCCTCTGCCATATCATTCAACTCGGATATTTTCAATTGAAAAATATCCACAAATAACACAATATGAGCGTTGTAGACCAGCATAAACATGTCAGCAGCAAAATTTCCAAAACCTGCAAAATTTAAGCAGATCACGTGAAATACATATGTAGCGTAGTATCCATATTCAGTGTCCGGATTTATGCCAGGTATAAAAAATTGACAAGGTAAGAATCGCTGATTAGTAATAGCATAGAGCACCAACGGTGCAGCTATAAGCACGGAAAAAATTAAGGCGTATAACACTGCGACATATTTCGAAAGCCTAGCCACACCCGAAATGCACTTATCAAGAGCATGAGAGTATTTTTCATTTTTAGCTTGATACGTTGTGTATAGGTCGTTGAAGAATGCATTTAGAATCCACACTGTTTTTTTGTAATACATTCCACTTAAAAGTTTCGTGATACCCTAAAATACAATGTGTGGTAACTTCAATGCATTTTGATTAAATAAAGTGGATGTTTTCGGACTCACCTGCACTACACTGCCAAACATGCAGAACGATTGGAAAAGTATTTCAAAATCTTCCGAAATCTTTAAATTGATGGTGTACCCAGTGAATATGAAATATACCGTCATACAGACCACCATAATAAATGTTACCCAATTAAAATGAAAATTTAAATCAGAAACATCTGATCCGCAGATTGAACAACAGAAACGGACAATTTTCATAAACCGGTTATACTTTTCTACAGGAAGCATTTTTTCGTTTACGAACTTGTAGCACGGGGTTGCAACTTGCGAATGCAATGGCTTTAAGCACTACGACGGTATTCATTTGTGTAGTCCATTTAGCTGTTGGACAACATAATTGCCCTTACTTTAAAGAATATAACTGCGAATGAAGTATATATTGATTTAAACGCTGATCAATGGCAGTCTGTAAAATATGCATTAGAACCCTCATTGTTCTTGCATATATCGTATTAATAAGTCTTATTCAAGCTCGTGCTCCTTCCAAGGTTTTTTTTTATCGTATGAAGAATGTAGTTATCGGCAGAATTCAATGACAAATAGATTAAATCAGCATTAGATGCTATAGATTTCCACACATTATTTGTCATGGCCAGGATTTAAACGATTCTTACTATTCAGCCTCCAAGATTAGTGTTTACGTGCTGGAAGCACTTACTAGCGAATAATTTGTTTGTACCAGGGAATGTGAACTAACAGTCAACCCCCAACAAACTGGAGCTGGTACTTTTTACCACGGTTCATAACACCTTCTTTTGAAGGTATCCCTCTCAGATTCTCTGACAGTGTCCAAGGCAAAGACTGAGTTATAACGAAAGAATCAAAAAAATGATCAAGTTATGAACCAAATGTATGTAAAGGATTTTTCAGTGGGGACATAACAATTTTATGTTTTAACACAAAAGTACCTTTAAACCTTTAAACTTTTTTATGATCTTTTAATATTGTGGCATCAGCCAAGGTTTGCATTTATATCGTGATGAAGTTTACGAACGAGCAACGTTTGAAAATTATCAAAAATTACTACCGAAATTCTGAGTTGATGGTCTCAACTTTGAAAGCGTTTACTCTAATTTTCAGTCCATTCCACGCCGTTCACAGGAATCTGGAATCTCTCAGTCCACATTGTGAAGAGTTTTGTGTAAAGATCTTGCCCAACAACCTTCCAAGATCAAATTAACTCAAGAACTGAAGCCTCTTGATCATTTGAGGAACCAAAACTTCTCCGATTGGGCAGATCTGCAAAAGTTTGAAGAAAATCCTGAATTTTAATCGAAAAGTTATCTTCAGTGATGAAGCTCATTTTTGGCTTAATGGCTTTGTCAATAAGCAAAATATGCGTTATTGGACAGCATTAAACCCACATGTGCTTCAAAAGATTCCATTGCATCCACAAAAAGTTTGGATTTCATGCCGGCGGTGTGATAAGTCCGTATTTTTTTGTCGATGAAAATGATCGCCATATTAACATGCCATGTTGGAAGACTATTTTTGACCAGAATTGGATGGACTTGACATCAGTGATGTGTGGTTCCAACAAGATGGCTCACATGCCACACAGCTGGTCAAACAATTGATCTATTGAAGTTCGATAATAGTGTAATTTGGAGAAATGGGCCACCTCGCTCATGCGATTTAACGCCGTTGGATTTCTTTTAATGGGACTACGCTAAATCGCTGGTTTATGCCAACAACGTTAGAGGAACTTAGGAACAATATCGTACCCGAAATTGCCATCGTTCCGAGCAATATGTGTGGAAGAGTGGTGGAAAATTGCCTCCAAAGAATCGATCGCTCATATGAACGAGATCCAATTCCACAGTTAAATATACCTAACATGTGTACTACACCTGGAATAAATTTCTGCTCGATATCTCAATTATTTTGTGTTTTATCTAAATACAAAATTGGTATGGTCTTATTTAGAACTCCTTTCCATAAACACTGCCACTCTATTTAGTTTAAGTTATACCCATCACCGCACGCATGTTAACGTGTGTTCTTTTGACCTTTCTTATGTATTGGCTCTCTTAGTATTAAGAATGTAAAACGATCAAGAAAGAACAGAATAAAGTGGACGATCGACCAGAACGGAAGTGTTTTTAATTTTGCTTCGGACTAGCCTACCCTTATACCAACCACATGATAAAGCTCCGTATTGCAGCAGGAGAGTGATAGAAAGACCTCTTTCAATGCCACAAGTGGAAAAAAAAAAACAAATTCAACCTGCATGCCAGTCCCAATGACGTCCACTTTATCTCGTTACTGAGTCACGAAAATGTCACAAGAAACAAGAAAGCCGACAAACTGGCAAGAAAAGAAGCAGACTTTAAAAATACAATGAGAGTCGCATTGACAACAATTAAAATGATACAAAGGAATTTCGACATGCAATGTGAAAAGAAGACTCATTATAGGGCCCATACACCACAAATGCACGCACATCCGGGGTCGACCTGGGCCTAAACCAACAAGCGTCTCCAGCCAGCTCGATCGTTAGCTACCTGCCTCCAGTTTCGCGCGCCAAGTTGGTTGAAGTCCGGATTGAGAAGTTTTTCCATGGCGAACAATACTTTCTGAGGTTTTTCATTGTTTGTCGAAATGTGGTGTCCCGGAAAAACTTGTGGCAAGCACTTGTTCCAAAAGCGTCATTTTGTAAAAAGGGCACAATTTTAACCAGTTAGACCAAAGTATTGTCCTGGTGGCCTGAAAACCATGAATATGGCAAATTCCTCTCACTCTTCACATTTTCCATACAAAATTCTTGTGAATTGCTCTTACCCAAGTGGTCAAATGTAATCAATCACAGTCTTAAGACAGATAAAATGATATCTGAATAGTCTTATAAGGCCCATACACGATACGAATTGTAAGTCAAACCCAGTCTGTCCGACTGTGCTCTACTTTGCTACACATTAGGCGTTTTTCTTTTTTAGTTCAGAGCAGAGCAAAAAAGGAACACGAATTTTTTTTTTTTTGACAACTCAGGCTCTGCTCTGAACTAAATAAGAAAAACGGATATTAAAAGGCAAACAAAACTATTTCTGTCTGAGGTCTGCAGATCAGTAGGACAGACTTCAATTTGAAGTCTTAAATATCTGCCCGATCGTATCGTGTACATATGCTAAAGAACCTTAAGGCCATCAGTATCCCGCTTAAATGAGGATCGAATTCAAATGAATTGAATCTCAATCTGGGTTTTTGCTTCCAGAAGCAAATTCCAAAAGAATTCAGTTTGACACTAGCTACTGTTGTCGTAGTCTAAGATACGCTGAAAATGTACCCTCATCCGCCATTGTTGTAGTATGACGTAGACCAAAAATTTAAATGAGTGTTTCCATGCGTATTTTTATTTCAAAATTGTCTTCATTTACCTTTTAGTAAAGATGAAGCAATGAAAAGAGACTTCGAAACACCGTCTTCTGGCAATACTGGTAGAAGATAATTAGGGTAAAACCAACATTTTATTGCTCCCTGACGTCACTGCGAGAAAAACACCATCCACCTTTTCTGAGCTGTCAAACTCGATTTTCAATCTGGGTAGACATGCATAAATTGAATTCGATTGCACAAATTTTTCCGATCGAATCGAGTAATTCGGTTGAATTCGATCTGGGTTTTTGGGGATTCAACTCGAATTCAATCCTCATGTAAACGTAGTAATTAAACGATCTTACCGATAACAGAATGCCTTAAAGTTATCGATTTCAACGATAATGTCCTAGATTTATACTACTGATCAATAAAATGAGTGTTTTCAAGGAAATTCGGAATTGAAAAGCATACAAAATTAAAATAATTGAATAAATATGAATTTAGTGCTTTAACTTTAATTAAACTCTACCAGATTCATATATATGTACCTTTAAGTCTACTTTGGCATTTGAACTAAAAAAATTAATTTAATTAGACCCTAATGCCTGAAACAGATGTGCAGCAAAATGCGTGCAGCAAAATTAGAGAACATGGCTTTATATTAAAGAGGACACCGGCACATGTGTTTGCTGCACGGCCATGCATCAACGCAAGTTGTCTCTATTTCTAATATTAATGCAAATCTACAGTAGTAGAACAGCAAAATAGTACAATTTGGTACAATTTTTGTGTTTTGACGTTTCATGTAAGAGACATTTTACAATTTGAATTGGACTGAGGAAGAAATACGAAAGAAAATGCTCAAATTTCAAATAAGTTTTGAAAACTAATAATAAAATAATTATTTTATTTTATTTATCACGTCTTTCCATATCCATTGCAAAAAAATTGTTTTCGGAATTCAATTGTCACTTCTGATGATGACAGCAAACTATTCAAGGAAATGTCAACAATTTACTGCACGTCTGTTTCACATGCGTTGCTGCATGCATTGCTGCATGCATCTTTGCTGCACATCTGTTTAAGGCATAAGTTTGACGCAATGTCCACCGCCACTTAAAAAACTTAATTTTGAGAATTGCTCTCACGTTACGAGCAAACTAAAATCCCCAAACCAAAATCTCCAAAACCAATATCCCCATATTAGGAATCTATATTGCACCGCTTCGCTACTCTGGTCCTTTTATGTCCAAAATCGTTTAGAAGCACAGGTTTTTGTTATATTCCGAGTTATGGCCTTATATCGCCTTCGCCAAGCAAGTAATAGAGCAGAAAAGCGGAGCGGTAATCGCAGGACAGTTTGTAGATTTTCTTTGGGGATTTTTCAAAATTTTGGGGATTTTGGGGTTTGGGGATTTTGCACTTGTGTATTATGTAGGTATCCCGCCCAAAACATTATTTGCATCTACTCGACAACATACAGGGATGTACGGTTCGCTTATCAGAATATCCCACATATAAATCCAATCTCCAATCGTTGGTCCATCCACGTTAAAAAGCTGACTTATGCCCATACCAATGACACTATGTACCATAGCACATACCTCACAAAATGCAATGGACAAATTTTTGGAAATACAGGACCCGGTTATTCTAGAAGGCAACATACTTGCGCCTATTTATTTTATGTCGACGCTAATATCTTTCTTTTGAAATTACGATAGTTACAAACTTACAGCAAACTTTAGAATTCACTCCATCGTGGCACTTTTCCATAAACTTTCAATCTCTTATATTTGAGAATCTAATCAACACGTATCTAGCTAAGCAGCTATAAAAAATATAATGAATTAGATATCCTAATATTTTGGCGTGGAAAATTAAAACTAAAAAAAATGTATTTTTTATTAATTTTCATCGTCCATTTGCACTCTGGTAATGTGCAAAAATTCTTGAATTATTTTTAATAAATTCATATAACCCACGAATAATAGTAGGACGAAAATCTACTACAATTTCTCATCTATACCCCGAGTTACATTTATATCGATATACTTGGACTCACACGAGGCGACGACCAATCTCGCACTTGCGTCATGTTTTATTCCACTTTTGGACGAGGTTAGGTAAGTTTCGTGATTTTTCTTCTCTTGGTCGGTTGAGTTGATTTTTCTTTTTCTTTCACAAGTAAAAATCAATTTATTTTTATTTACAACAAAAGTTATTTGAATAAAAAAACAATGTTAAAAGTTTTATTTAATTCATTTGCTAACTCGTGCCGTATAAGTGCCTCTAAATCTCGAGTAATTTCATCATCTGAACCCATACGCCATTTTTTTCACAGCAAAGAAACCACAATCACCAGTCCAATAAAAGTAGCATCGATTCACAGCTGCAGTAGAACAATACATTCTAGATTTCAAACAAGCAGATCTTTCCAGACATCAAGTAATTTACACAAAAGTTCATCTTTATACATTGATCCAGAAGAATCCGAAGAAATGTAAGTGCACCACCATGTTTCTCTATATGAATAAAGTTCAAAGCGTCAGTCCGCCATTTTGTATTTTTACACATGAGGTGGAATTTTTTCTTGACAAAGATGAATTCCATTTCAGGTTTTTTTTTTTTTTTCGATCTTGTGAGTCAGCAACAGCACACGCTTTCTAAGACCTTGATTTACGTCTGGTCAGGAAATCAGCCAGCTGATAATGCTATCACGCCAAAACGTGCTGCTCAATTGAACGTCGTAGTACATATATGAATACAGTAATGTCCTAGAAAAAAAGACTCGCTAGACTACACATAAACTGGTATTGCTTCGTCGCATACCTTAAATTTATTTGAGTTTTGCATTTGCACATTTAAATTAAACAAACATCTTCCGAATCCAATGTTTAGGTCTCCTCACGATAGAAACTACTCAGCCCGTGGAAGTGGTGGACGCGGGGGTCATGACGACCGTGGAAGCCGTGGCGGTGCATCTGGTGGTGGTGGAATTCGCAATGGACGCATAGACAAGCGTCGCAATAACGACCGTCGTGGAGGTGGTATGGGAGGAGGCGGAGGCGGTGGAATGGGTGGTGGTAATCGCAATAGCGGTGGTGATTTGGAGCTTTTTGACGTTGATTGGTCAAATTTGGAACCATTTAAGAAACATTTCTACGAAGAACACCCAAAAGTTGCCGATCGCGCCCCTCAAGAAGTGCAACGTTACCGTGATGAACATGAGATTACCATCCGTGGAAACGCACCCAATCCTATTGAAGATTTCTCCGAAGTTCATTTGCCCGATTATGTGTCTAAGGAGATCAAACGCCAGGGATACAAGGCACCCACACCAATTCAAGCCCAAGGATGGCCAATTGCCATGAGCGGTCACAATGTGGTCGGCATTGCAAAGACTGGTTCTGGCAAAACTTTGGGATATATTCTTCCGGCTATTGTGCACATTAACAACCAAAAACCATTGCAACGCGGAGATGGACCAATTGCTTTAGTATTGGCCCCCACTCGCGAGTTAGCACAACAGATCCAGCAAGTAGCCACAGAATTTGGCTCTTCATCATACGTCCGCAACACATGCGTATTTGGCGGAGCTCCAAAGGGAGGTCAAGCAAGAGATTTACAGCGTGGCTGTGAAATTGTCATTGCCACACCCGGACGTCTGATTGATTTTCTTGCTTCGGGAACAACAAATCTTCGGCGATGTACATACCTAGTGCTAGATGAGGCTGATCGTATGTTGGACATGGGTTTCGAGCCCCAAATTCGAAAAATCCTCACTCAAATTCGTCCGGACAGACAGACACTCATGTGGAGTGCCACATGGCCACGTGAAGTTAAACAGTTGGCTGAGGATTTCCTCGGTAATTACGTACAGATAAACATCGGTTCATTGGAATTGTCCGCCAATCACAACATCAAGCAAGTCGTCGAAATCTGCGACGAGCACGATAAGGAAGAAAAGTAAGTCTAATTTCTAATTTGCAAAACTCTAGCTAATTTTAAATTCTAATTCTTTTACAGATTAAAGAGTCTCCTCTCAGACATCTATGACACGAGTGAGAATCCCGGCAAAATCATTATTTTCGTCGAGACAAAGAAGCGTGTCGACCATTTAGTGCGTTACATTCGTAGTTTTGGTGTCCGTTGTGGAGCTATTCACGGCGATAAGTCACAATCAGAGCGTGACTTTGTGTTACGTGAATTCCGTTCGGGAAAATCAAACATTTTGGTTGCCACAGACGTGGCTGCCCGTGGATTAGGTGAGTACACATTTTTATTTTTATTATTGAAAACTGTTTTCCTCGGTTAAGATTTTCTGTTGTGTGTGGGCAAAATTAGAAAGGGAAACAATGTTTCACCATAAGAACGTGTGTTTTAAGTCTAACAGTGGAATCGTAGCAGTTAAGAGACTCGTTTGGTTTTTGGTCTTAAATGTAAAAAAAAAAAATACAAATTTGTTGCATTGTAGAGGTTGGTTGATATCGATTTTTCGGCTGATTACAGATGTGCACGCAAAGTGTGTATCATTGATTATTAATGCGCAGGCGTTAACTGTGACGGCTTTTACGAAACACGTTTTTTTTTCCACGTCGTGTGTATGTACATACCTATTTTTTTTTTTTTTTTTTGAAAAGGCATAATTCAGTTACTAAGCGTTTCAATATTTTTTTTAAATCAACAAGAGAAAGATGATAGAATTGAATATAATTTGATTCGATGGTATAACTTCATAATCTCACTGCTTTTTTTTTTTTTGAGTTAAATGAAAAACAAAGCTTAATAGTAGCATGTTTGCTAACGTGAAACCAACCCTTCCTTCGTTCATTGTATGTGGGCATGACTGTAAATAATTTAAGTTGTACATAGTTAATATAGCTGGCGTTTCATTTTTTATTCAATATGTATGTACCTAGCGATAAAGGTAAAGGTATGATGCACACACTTCGGCACAAATACCTATCAGGCACTCATACTGTCCTCTTTTATTTTCGCATACGTATGCACATGGCTTAAAAAAAATATATAAAAAGGCATTACATTATATTCTAAGTAGTCAAATGTATGTATCTTATGCGCGTGCATGCTGTTCGGCTACAATTTAAAATTTCGCGAAAAAAAAACCCTGTGCAAGAGAACCACACGGAGTTGAGGAAAATATTTTTTATTTTTTTTTTTTCATCTGTTTTTGATGTTCATTCACCCCTATCGAAAATCGCTATCAAGTTCTAGAACTTGGAACCCCCGATTAACGTTAAGCACACTGCAGTCATATAATGTAATGACCAAACGCCTTAGAGTTGCGCTTGGTCATGGAGACATTGGCTGTGAAAAAGTTCAGATACGATTGTCGGGTGAAAACGAAAACCTTGATAACACTTCAAGAGTTAAAAAAAAAAGTCGGCTTAATAGAATGATATGTTTGCTGCTGCGGCTTCTCATCAGAATAGCTTTAGCTTAATGTAGTGCAAATGCTACTTTCGAGTAAGTTGATAGTTCTTAAAGCGAAATTACACCTCTATAATGCAACCTAGAAGCTTTCGTTCACTTTTAAAACTAAATCTAGTTCTCTCCCTTAAAATTAAGACAAAAAACAATTTAATAAGTTTTGGAAATGAATTTTCCCGTTTTTCTTTTTTCTTCCAACTTTTATTTTACAGAGGCCGATTATGATGGTATGGTGGGGATAACATGACACAATGAAGATGTAATTATGTATGTGTGCTAAATTCTTAAAACAAAAAAAAACAAAGAAAAAACTAGCAAATATAAACTGAAAGCAAAACGCTTGGTAATGTTTCGCTTTTAAGTGAAACTCTGCCATCGTGATGTGTGCGTGATGAGCACACGAGCAGGATTGATTACTTACGTTACAAAAAGCATACACGCGGAGGTATATTCAACATCAAACCGCTCCATAGTTTGCGCCAAATATTCTACGCTTTTTCAAAGATGGGAAGATAGAAAATAAATTGAGCGAGCGCAAACTTAGGACAACCCGATAAGCAGTATACCTCACAATTACAAACGGATTTGTGTTACACAGTACGGACGAGCTACTTAACTATCCCTATCATCACAAAAATGAGGCCTCTGGTTGGTTTTTTAAATGTGTTTAAAAAAGGGGATAACAAAGAAAATATATTTAAAGAGTTTAATAAGCAAAATGAAAGCGGATCGTCGCACTACTGGCGTCTTCGTGTGAGTTAAGGTAGGGCGCATCACAACAGATCTCTGTGAATATGAAAAACTCCACTGCTGCAGCCTGGTGATAATCATCGACGTACAAACCATCGCATATAATTCGCTTGCCCTCCGGCATTTCGTGGGCTAGTGGTAGAAAACCATTTTCACAGATTTAATCCAGAAATCAGTAGAAGTTTATGAGAAACAACGCGATGACGCTTTTGTGTACGATTCTTTTTGCTTGACTTATGTTGTATCAATGGGAGAGGTAGGGAATTCGTATTCTAAATACCGAACAACTGCTGCAGGCAAAATCCACAAATGCATCTCTATCAACCAGAATGTGTTCTTTGACATTGAAACTAAAAAAGTAGTATAAAGCTGAAATGCTAACTAAACAGTCCGCTCTCTGTATCTCCATTGGAAGTGGGATTGTGAAGAAATTTGTGTGTACATAATCGCGCGTTATATAACAATGATGGACCTCAATCAAGAATTGGATTAAGGATTGCGCACCACATGCACACAATTGGAGTGTGTGGTCCTTAAACACAATTACAACTGAAACTGAAGGTCCTCTCTTGTATCCGCTTATTTCGTAAAAATCTATAAAAACGTACACAACAGAGCAAATATATCAAAACACACAAAGGACACATATGGGTGGGCGACGGATATGCATAGATGTATAAAGGAAATGCCTGCTGCTCTGCTTCACACAACTCTTCTCTTTTTGTTCAAGGTAAAGTAATGTCAATTCAATTTCTTGCTCTTAAGTTAAACTACTACTACTACTACTTAGCTGCTAATCACGTTTTATACAAATAATTACAAAAAAAAAAGAAGTAGCTCACAATGTTACCAAAAAATAAAAATAAAAAATAGTGCTCATAACATTTTAGTTTTAGTTACCAATGGTAGTTGGGTATAGCCTACCGGTACTAATATGTGATTTCTCTCTAAACAGATGTCGATGGTATTAAGTATGTGATAAATTTTGACTACCCGCAATCATCAGAGGATTATATTCATCGTATTGGCCGTACGGGACGATCAGAAACCAAGGGTACATCGTATGCATTCTTCACAAAGAATAACGCCAGACAATCTAAGGCTCTTGTGGACGTACTCCGAGAAGCTAATCAGGTTAGTAAAAATCAAATTTTACTTTTTGTGTAAAAAGTATCTTGTAAAACCATTAAGTGTTCGACATTTTAACACATTCGCTTTATTACACAGTATATTACGTATGACAATCTAATCTAATGTTTAATTAACTATTATTTATGTTTGTGTTTTAGGAAATCTCACCCGCCCTTGAACAAATGGTGCGCCAGAACCGTGGTGGCTTTGATGGCAATCGTCGGTATGGTGGTGGTGGCGGCGGTGGCTCCCGCTTCGGAGGTACCTTTAGGAAGGGTACACTTGGCGGTGGAAGCAAATTTGGCGGTGGTGGTGGACGTGGAGGTGGTTTCGGTGGTAGTCGAGGTGGAGGCTTCGGTGGTGGAGAAAATCGAGAGAATGGTTTTGGTCGCGAGAACGGTTTCGGCCGAGAGAATGGAGGTGGCTTCGGCCGTGACAACAAATTCGGTAGCAGTGGTGCAGCCGGCGGCGGCAGTAGCAGCAATGGAGGAGGAAGACACACGCGTTTTGATTAGATACTGCTTCTCAAATACATTTTATTTAATTAACTTTTTTAGATTTAGTAGACTAATAACAAATTAATGGAATAAGTATTTGTATTTTCGAGACCTCCAAAAACCACACAGAACAATCGCCCTAAAAGAGCTATTCGTTGTTAATTTCAATTTTTTCCTTTTTTTTTTTATAAAAGTTCTATTTATAAGAAATTCGTTTTGTAAGAGAAGACATTCCGCTTCTTTTAATAAATAATAGAGCAGTACGTTTTTGTCAATGTATGCGACATTGGAAACAACTGTTTTATACTTTGAACTACTCGGTATATCTCGTGTGTGACTTGATTAAGAAAATTTAAATGTTACGTCATTGCAGACAAATTGGCTACATGTGGATGAAAATTAATTTCAAGCTTTGCGCCGGCATGTCTACTTTGGGCGGACAAATGTATGATTCAATAACTTTAACTGTCAGATTGTGTCTGGCACTGATTTTTTAGCTGAAACCACAAAAATCCTTTATTTATTTCTTTTACATTAATAGAAAGAATGTGTGAGTTTTAGATACGTATTTGTGCACGCAGCCACGTGTAGAAATTTTATTGGGGCATACACATTCTTTTTTTGTACAATTATTATTAAGAGAAAATATGTCAGAACGAAGAATTAAATGTGAAACAAATAAAAACAAAAAAGATAAAACTTGAATCTTATTTCAAGACAAAGCAAAATTTATATATTTTTATTTTTTATTGGTAATTGTATTCATTTGGGGCCAAATGCTCACTTCCGTGATCGTATAACTCGCCACGTAAGAACAAGCATGAAAGATGCAAATGGTCTGATCGTATTACACTGAATTATGAAGATTTTTGCACACGTTTGGATAGGAGCACCTGTTCATATCCATTCAGAGGTCAATGACACCCGGCCAAAATTTGCATGTAAGAACAGTGCCAAAGTGATTGAAAACCATTGCTTCGGCTTGTTAGTAAGAAGAAGCATTTAGAATGGGCTCTGAGATATCAGAATTGAACAGTAGAGTACTCTGGCTCAAAAAGGCGAATTTTTTTCCGACGCAGCGCTGGACAACAAATGCCAAACTTGTGTATCGGCCACAGTCAAGCACGGTGGTGGTTGCGTTTTGGACTGGAAATGTTTCTCAGCAAATGGAGTAAATGATTTGGTGCGTATCCAAGGAACCATGAAAAAGCAGGATCTTCGATCACCCTGAATGGAACAACAGTGGTTCAATCATCAGTAATTCCCAGTCAGTGTGGTAAACTGGTACACTGATGGGAATTGACGCTGATACCCTAGGCCCAAATTAAAACTGTCTTAACTGCTCCACCTCTGTTTTTTAGGCAGAGATACGTACAGCTGTACGCTAGCCAGGTTGCTTTCCTGAAGCGACAGACACCGTCAGCTACTAGAAGAGTTCCTGGACACAAGAACATTGTAGGTAGGTTGCCAATGAGCTTGCTAGATAAGGAGGTCAATCAAGGTTAATAAATCTACTTTCCTTCGGTCGCGTATTAAGATGGAGCTCAAGTTATGGGAGTCTGCTAGAAAATACTAAATCATTGTATAATAACGGAACGCGAAAGGTAGGAAATCGAATGTTGAAAGCATAAGCCAACATAGTTTCGAATAACACTTTCAGGATCGTCGGCTAAGATGTCCAAGTCATTCGCGTATGCTAGTATTATTGGTACTCATGTAATATTTTGTTTGATCGATCGATCTAATTTGAATAGAAGTGGTGACATCGCATCATTGTTATAATCCCACCAGTAGGTATCTCAAATCGTACCGAAAAGTTGTTGTCTACTCGTACCCTTCCCTGATTTCCGTTCATGTAAATTTGTACTACATATGTATTTCGATTAGCTTTTTCGGTATTTTTAAAATGATAAGGGTAAGATATGTACATTTTAAATCGCGCATATCTTCGATTCATACGCATTTTTAAAATCTATAAATAGTTGATGCACCGTCTCGCAAAAATCCCACTTCTTTCCAGTAGTTGTACTATAAACATTTGCTCACTCGTAGATCGATATTTCCGGAAACTAATGTGTTCATTTGTAGTCTCACTCCGTACGCCTAGCCAAGGTAATGTTTTTAAGGATGTTGTAGCGGATAAGAAGGAATGATATTCCTTTGTACATAGGTACCTAGTGGTTACAATTCAATCTGTCGCCTTTTTGTAGGTACATACATATCTATGTCTGCACATACATCCATACAAATGTAGGCACCTTGGTACTATGCTTGATTTATTTTGAAACGACAAGAAATTCGTTTAACGTCGGTTTTTAATGCATAAGCACTTTAATTAAATGATGGGTCTTATACTTCATATTAGAATTTTATTCTGATGTACAGACCTTAACAAATCTTTAACAAAAATTGGTACATGTGTGCGGGATGTCGAACTTAAGATTTAGTAGCGCATGGTGATTCTATGCATACCTACTTAAAATTCTTTCCAACGCTATTTTGTTGGTGTAGGTAATCTAATAAACGTGTAAGTATTTAGATGCTATTCAAGAATACTCAAAATGATTTTCATTTGAATATTTGCACACCCTATTACGCTCCGCTTACTTCATCACTTCATCAGAGCACTCAAAGTATACAAACTGACTACCAAAAACTCCACACGAATGCTTTTGTAACTATTGAAACGTTATTAATTTTTCAGTATTTCGCATTCAATCGAAAGAGAAAATTGCACAAGGCAACATTAGAAAAACATTAGACAAGCAAAAGAAAATCTGCTGAAATTCACAGAAATTAAAGTTCAAAGAATTCCAACCCTCATCGACCCATTCAACTGCCAATCAACGTGTACTTCACTTGGCTCTGCCTACGCCAGTCATAATCTGCTTTAATAATTCCCAAATAGTAAAATTTAATGAACTAGAAATTCATCATCCTAGGCCAGTATTAATTTTATAATTCACAAGAAAATCATCAAAGCGATTTGGGCCAGACGCCACTCTCGAGGCCTCTGCCATACCATTGCGCCTTCGTCTCTCTTTCTGAGGCTGAAGTGCCTTTGGTTTTTAGTATTTGTTCTACTTATTTACCAAATTGAAATTCTTTTGAAAACTTTTAATTAAAGCCATTAGACTGTGGAGAACATTTAAATACTGAAAATAATCTGGCATTGTCTTCAAAGTTAATTTTAAAATAAAATTACAAAATAAACTGATGTCTCAGAAAAGCACTGGCATTTAAACTTAAGACTGACTCATCAGCTATTCAAGTGGATGTTATTCTTCAATTCCAACACCCAATGAGATTTTTTATAATTATTTTTTTTACAATAGTTTACCAGTTAAAAAAACAAGAAGATTCTTCCCCATAGACGCACTGTCATCCTTTACCAAGCCAAACCACCCGAAAAAAATCCAGATCAAAATAAAATAAAAGGCACCGTCATGATGATCGTTAATTATGACAAAATATTGTTATTAAGTAAAATCGTTACATCATCTACTTTGGAGATTAAAAAAGTCGGAATTTCTTTGACAAAAAAAAGGAAACTTCAATAATGGCAGGTTGTGTTTTGTCATTAGGAAGGGGCTATAATTGAACTTATGGCATAGTAGCTACATATATACGGGCAAGTTGTATTAAAACTAAGGTCCGCCTTCCATGTCGGCTCGAAGCTGTGTTTCGAACATAGCTGGGGCATTATTTTTCATCCGCTCAAGTTGACTGAGTCATTAGTTTTTTGGACTACATTCATATCTTAATACAGTTCCATAGAGTTCGCGGTTGTATCTTTTCTTCTAAACGCCCTCCTCGAATCTGGGTCCTAATATTCGACGAAGAATTCTTTTCTCGAAAATGCTCAATATCTGCTTATCGTCGAACACTTGGCACCATATAGCAGATCGGTCTTTCAAGTAAGGAGTTATGAAGCCATTTTTAGCTGTGGTTTGTAAGGATAAGTGTTCATCGAAATCCCACTAAAGTTACTTTTGTCAACTGTGACGTTTTGTCCCAGGCGGTGGACAGATGCTTCTTTGTTTGTAAATAATATGAATTGTTTTGTACTTATTCACTTCACGTGGTTTGTTCTTTGATTGCCGTAAACCCTCTTTGGCGGCACTATAGTGACTAATGATATCGAAATGCCATCTGCGTATCTCAGGAACTGCAAAGATTTTTTCAAAAAAATTTCAGTTTTACGATCGCCCTGTTGAGCTCAAGACAATGAATGCCATCATGCATATGTATGCATGGAAAGGTGGTACCTAAGTCTCAACTTAAAATTCTTTTCGAGGATTTACCTAAGTGTGCTAAAGAAGGGTTCAGCCATTTACACAGGATAGGTTTCGGTATTATATGATTTGGTGCATACACCCTGCCAAAACATCAGTTCCGTATTTGAAAAGCTCTGCTGGTAAGAAATCAGACCGGGGTGCATTGGTATTCTTCAGCTTTTTAAAAGCCGCATTGATCTCTTCTATATCGGGAACGAAATTACTTCTCCGTTGATGGGAGATGGGCGCTCTTCTTACCCTACCAATCTCTTAACATTATGTCCATTCAGCAGTAGTTGAAAGTGTTTTATAAACACATCTACAACTCCCCGGGAATCAGTGACTCGGTTTCCTACACTATTTCAAAGAGCCTGCATTTCTGCCTTGAAGTCAGCTGGCATTTGCTTGGCCTTATTTAGGAACTGCCAAATGCTCCTTTTGCGTGACTCTTCGATTTCCTTGAGTTGAGAAACTGCGTATGTTGTCTTCTTCCTACGCTGTTGTTTTGGGCTGCAGCGCCTTAAGATATGTATTTTTTGTCACTTTTTTCCATATCATACCACGGGCATCTGTTCGAGGGTAGCTGGTATCTGTTGAGGATACTGGATCCACTGTGTGATGGCCACTTTTGAAGACGAGTGCATAATGCAGAGTCTCTCGTTCAATTGTTCTTTGAAATCTCTAACTACTCCAGGTGTGTTAAGGTGCTCAACGTCAAGTCTCTTTTTCTGGGCCATTCATATTTTTCATAGCATTAAGGTCTCCCATTACCATTACCATTGACCGTAGTCGATTTCCCACCATGAATCCGCATCCTAGGTAAGGTTAGGTTAGGTTGAAGTGGCTGCCAGCTATTGCCAGCACACTTAGACCAGTGATAGGTCCATTGTGGATTTGAAGAGATCTCCATACCTACTCGTTAAACCAATTGGAGCTTTTAATGAAGCGAAGGAGGTTTCTGATATCTGTGTTTATCAGTTAAAGTCGTTAAAGAAGAATTCTGAGAGCTGGGCAGTTACAAAGAAGGTGAGGAATCGTTTCCTCCTTCTCTTCGTCCATGCAGCTTCTGCAGAAATCGTTTGAATGGACACCAAGCCTTGTTGCATGCTTGTCTATTAGACAGTGTCCCGTGATGAAACCTATTACGGATCTGAATCCGCATCATGTGCCGTATCTTATGACACACTAAATCTTGAAGTTTTTCTGTTTTTTGCATAGCTGATCCTGTCTTCTGGATCGCTTCGGATACCAATTCACCTATTTATTTTTTATTTTTTATAATTCACTAGCGCTAAAGGGGTTATGAATACCCTTATGATGCTATTAACACAGCGCTAGTGTTGGTGTAGTGATTTTGAAACTCAGGTAGTATTAGGTTTCAGTCTTTTTGCTCCGAAGGTGGTTTTTCCAGAATGACTGGGGAGAATTATTGCCATTGCTTGTAATTCGCTTTTGAATAATCAAAAAACCGACTGGCGACGAGAAAGAAGACTAAGTTCATCCTTCTTGTTAAAAACTACGCATGGAACTACAAAAGAAGAAAGTTCTCACCTTAAAAGTAGACACAGTAGACTTTTCTTTATCTGTCAGCGCAACTTCAAAAACTAAAAAGCTAGTTTAATATGGAAAAGAACCATCAAAGCTCATCAAAGTGGCATAAATCTTAAGGAATTCACTAATTCGCAGGCGGCTCCGTATTCAGGTAGAGAGTACTTTTTACAAAGCTACATTATTTTTGGTTGCAGGGGCTCTTTCTCATGGTTTTACCAATCAACATCTATCGATGATGCAGTAACACTGCAGCTCTCCTTTTTTTTTCAATGAAAGTGACATTGAAGCTATTGTAACTAGCAATACCTCCGAAAAAGAAATTCTGTTGAAGTTTAAAACCCTTGCCGCGAGGGTTACAAGCCACCCTCCCTAACTTCTGGGCTGAAAAGTTACTTTATTTACGGGAAAAGCATGCGATTAAGGTACTACTAGACATATAAATCTCTGTAAAAATATAAATCAACAAATGGAGAAAGCTTATGTCCTAACCTGAAATCTACGAATACGAGCACAACGTATATACCCAGCTGTACAATATGGTTTAGGAACACGGGGCAATAAAATTCAAAATATTTTTTATTTCAGGTAAAAGTAAATACAGCCAAAATAAGAACTGTTTTCCTCGAATACTTATAAGGTATTTTATATTCATATATATTTAGGCAAATACATATTTATATACATAAGTACCGACCTGCAATAATTTTCGATTCGGCATTATGGACAATTTGCCATCATAAGAAGTATGTAAAAAATTAAAATACCTTTCGGAATGATGCTTGAAGCATTTCCAATTAAATCTATCCCCTATTACCGAAACCACTCCATAGAACTCATTCGTAGCACAAAGAGAAGTTTTTCATGAAATGGATGAAAATAGTGTTGCCAAAGAGCATAAAAAAAAAAAACAAAAAGAAAATTATAATCTATCTCTCTTCTATAAATTTTTTGACTGATTTATCAACGTCTAGCTCCAACCAAAATTCAAATCTGAAAGTCTGGCGAACAGGGACTGCCTTATTGAAAAACGAACGCTCCCTTACAAGTGAACAAATCGTTACATACATATGTATTGCTAGATATGTTAGGGTTGTAGCATGTATTTTCTGGTGATACTGGTAAGATATTCCTTATAAATTTACTCTTGGCAAAGATTAGGATTAACCATGAAATCGGTTTAGTTATCGCCTTCTCTGGAATCGCTGCTACATTGCTGCAATGAGGCAATACTATACACTCAGCTTTGACTGTGATTAGTGGAATTATAGTTTTGTCCACAGGCGATTTTTGTCAAACATTGCTAGTAGTGCCCCAAGGAACACGAACAAGTGAAGTCAAGACATGTTTAGCCAAAAACATGAGAGGCAATCTAAGGAGTGATGATTTCGGATCTTCTGCTCAAAATATGTTCGGTATATTAAGACGAAGATTTGATAGCCAGAATATATTCTGACATTGGCGACATCCATAATAAGATATGCGAACGTACTATTTCGACATTTAAAAATGACGTTTGTACCATGTGTACTACAAGGTCTGTTTTTCAATGATAATCAATAAGGATAAGAGTATTATTATTATTATAAGTAAGACTCTGCGACAGACGCATATGGCACTGCGACCTAAAAGATCTATTGTGCCTGGAGCCAGTTAGACAAGGAGATTTTCTATCTTCCTAATGAAGTTGAGAATATCTCCAGTCGAGGCGTTACGAAGATCCTCTGGTGTTAGGAATTCCTTATGGAGAAAGCGCTTTCTGACTCTGCAGACAGCCACGCACTCACAAAGTACGTGTTCAGCTGATTCGTCTTCCTCTAAGCAAAGTCGGCATTCAGATTCCTGAACTATATTTAGTTTATCTAGGTTATATCTGAGGCTACAGTGACCGGTGAGGAAGCCGGCAAGTCTTCTGATATCGTCTCTTTTATGGTTGAAGGATAAGAGTATATCTACATATCAAGTTTGCATGGGGTCGACTTGAAGGAGAAGTAGTTTTCACAATACTGTGTTGCTTACTCGAGAGTTAGGTCAACCAATGCCTATCCTGGTCATTAAAAAAAAAAAAAAAAAACGGAAACGTCGTTTACAAAAAAATGCTCTAGCCGGAAATGCAAGGGAAAGTCTTAGTTGTTGGCGTGGCACTTACGCCACGTTTAGTTAATTTGTGTCAAGACTTTTCTTGGATAGGAATTAAGACGCGGAGCTTTAGGTATCCTCGGTAATATTTCCAATTCCACACATACGAAGTCGCGTATAAAAGCTATTGTTTATAACTTTGAATTTCTTTATATTTCAAAAACATATTAGATTAAATTGTTATATTTGGTATGTTATGATATTAAACATAGCACCCAAGATTTCTATAACGTCTGCAACACATTTTACAAAATACATTTAAGTTTTAGTTTGAATTAGTAGTAATATGGTAACCACGCAAATAAAGCGAATTCAAAGACCACCTTAAAGTTTCTAGTAAAATTTTGTAATAATTCCCAACCGCCTCGTTAGGAGCAAAGTAGCACACTTCAAGATGAGGATTTCGTCATCAATAATAATAATCACCATTTGAGTCCAGTGGGCCAGATGGTGCCTACAATTCTTGGGATATGCTATTAGTATGGGCTCTCATATTACCGACGCCACGCGCTTCAGTGCGAAATCTCAAATCGACCTCTCTAAAGGACGATGGAAAGCTGACAAGGTTTTTGTAAAAAGTGGAGTGTTTCCAGGAAAACAAATTTCAATCAGAAATAACAAATTTATTTATTGAACGTCTTTTCAGTTGCTTTGGAAACAGAGGAGGACTTTAAAGTGGCACACGATATATAACATTTCTTTATTGTGATTATTCAATAATTTCAATAAATAATAATATTTTGCATGAATGCAAGGGATCTAAAGATTTTATTGATGACTCTAAACGGCAGAAATAATACCCTGGTGGTGCCATGCACATTTCTGTTTTTTTTTTGCATGAATTTCAACCAGAGTTAGCATGCTTAACAGTTTAATTAAATAAGAACTTGAACCACGGCCACTAGAAAGTTATTTAGTGCTCGAAAATATGTAAAATTTCTAAAGAAATTTGCTGATCACAGAGGAATAACTAGTAGGACACGCAAGTTTCGTTTCATGATCTCTCTTTATTGGTCCGGAAAGAGTAATGTTTGGATTGGGCTAAAGCCTTGGATTGTGTTAATCAACAAACTCGCTCTGCGACAGCGAGGTATACTTGACTGTAAAGGAAGTTCAATACGGTGCTCAATTACAAAAGATGCTGAATGGACATTTCTAAAAAGCAAGTTGAAAAAGAATCGTAGACCATGTGATTCTAAAGTTGAGTAAAGGATGCTTCAATACTTAAGGTCACATATCTAGTTATTTGAAAATAATTCTATAAACTGTCAAGCCCACTTCATCTATCATACGTAGATGACCATCTTTGACATCTTGTAAGTTCGTTTATTTGCAAATATCTACTCAGTTCGCACGTGCTGTGAACATTATGATTCTCAAATTATACCATTAAAAGTCGTCCTACATTTTTATTGTCACTGAACAGCGACAAAACATAAATGCCACCCCAGAGTCCACGCTGTTGGCTATTACCAAATTCAAAATGTGTTCTTGCTTATCTTAATGATTTTGCCTTATGAAATTCCCTTAAAAAAGAAAACTGGCGATTACTCTTGACCATTAACACTCCATATTGATGGTAGCCACAAGCTTCTTCGTGTTCCCATTCATCACTCCGGTTCATTTCCTGCGATCATCATTTAATGGCACTGATATTGGCAATCTTCGAAAAGGTGTTGTGCTTTGGTCAATGAGAAAAAAATAAATAAATGTGTAGCTGGCAAGGAACACGCTCGTAAATTTAATCAAATTAAAGAAATTCTACTATGGACGTAATTCCATCTGCTGCTTTTGACACTGCGCTAACATTCCACCAGAAGACATGAATACACTTCAACCACTTCCGGCCCACCTCCCAAGGGGACGTTATATCGTTGGTGGTTTTATTGCTGGTTACTACCACGGCTGGTTTTATTGCGTTTTTATGGACGGCGCGGCGGAACACGGCTGTTTACGACAGGTTTTTATCATAAAGTACAACGCCCATTAGAACCTACTCGCATATCCTGCACCGGTCCCGCTCTCATTCCACTCATCTTATAAATGGCTTCATTGATTCGGTGAAATAACTCAAGATGTTGCCAGAGACCTCACTATTGAAGCCAATGCCAAAATTCCACTTTATTCACTGAAACAAGAGGTACAATCAATTTTGTGTGTAACTCCCTCCCCTAAGTAAGTCAATTTTGAATGCAAATACTGATGCATAATTGATTCGTGGCCTGGAATTTATTGCTTTTGCCAATTTCGGAAGGTTTGATGAACCACAACATCGTAATGGATGTGGTTTTATAATTTATTTATTTTTTTTTTCTTTTTCCGCAGGTGCTTCGTAGGTTGGAACATGCTAAAGTTGTGTCCTTTGGAATTTATTTTCGGAAACTTAGTCAATCAAGGTATTGATATTTAAGTCGGACAGAATGTTGCCAATATATTCATCTAAGTTATGTAGTATGCTTTCTGAAAATTGGATATTTTAATTTGAATTAAATTGTCTGATTCTTCTAGTGGGTTCAAGGGATTACATAACGCTCTTCTTGAACGGTTTTCGATGGTGTGTCTCAGATTCTGATTTCCTTAGTTTTCGGCCTGTTCGTAATCGATAAAACTTTGCAGGTATTAATTTCTGTTTTTTGTTTTCGTTCTTATTTGAAGTTGTGGTCGGTAAGCTTATGCTGGAGTCTTTGATAGAAGAATTCAGCATAACCGACAGTTGTTTTATTATTTTTTCGCCACGCGTCAAAAGATCTAGTAATTATGTTGGAACAAGTGCGAAGTTTGTGGAAAAATGGTGAAACAACTGTAGTCCATTTTGAATATTCCTTTAGAATACTATTGCATCCGTTGCTGAAAAGTATATGTAACTTTTACCATTGTAGATTCATCGATTGCACCATAAGGTAGGCATGTATGTTAACCCCACCTGACCTCATACTTACTTGAAATTCCTGCAGAGATCCAGAAGTAGTGACAGTTTACACTTCAACCTAACAATGTTACTCTACTCCTGCTCTTGAGCTCGAACAAAAGATTATTTCACCCCTAAGGCGACAATTGCATCTCTTGCAATGATGCCAATTGTTATTCACTGAATTGTTCTTAGAAAGGACAAAGGTCGAAATTCCGATACACACTATACGAGTACATCAATAATAATGAGTCTGACGATGTCGATATGTTTAAGGTGAGTTCTTGCTCCGGGGCGTCGTCGTTGTATTCATCGTCACCGGAACGTTTCCTACCGACAATGAGGTTAATCAGCGTTCACTCAGACTCAATACACAACCCATCCTGTCATTGGACGTGGATGATAATAATAATGATAGAAGATTAACAGACGTGTCTTTCAGTGATGCAGAGAGTTCATTGTGATTTTTATTTTCTTATCGAAGCGCATTCATTTGGGTTGGTTTACTCGTACAGTAAAAATTTGATCTCGTCAATCACGTACCTTCAGGCCGTAGGTACCTAGTTGGAACAAAAACATCCCCAACTGAATGTTGTTTCTTCAGATACTTTTCCGAAATGGAAATTAAATTTCAGGCTTCATGCTAGGGTATCGTGTAATGAACGACGTTCTGTTCACTGTGTCCCGCGGCTAAATCTTTGACTTGAAGCTTGTATAATCAACCAGACGACGACGATGGGAACGATATATTTTCTGTTAACCTGCCGCAGTTGGCGGTCACTGCTTGAGTTGTGTTAATTTGTGCACGTTTGAATATAAGCTTTATTAAAATCGTGACATGGCAGGGAGGACTTGGATTTAATGGATTTACTTAAACCAAATTCGTGTGGTAGCAATTTTTATTGAGACCTCAGCAAGGAGTATTTGAAAATGCTTTAAAATTGATTAACACTGTGTTTATATATTCTTTGTATGTACAGCACAACTAGATTATGGTTTTCTTATGTTGAAAAACATTTCATCACTTATTTTTGAGAAACAGAAATGATTTACTTGCACAAAGCTGTTAGGGTGTCCTTAATAGGTCACTCTAGTAAAAAAATATATAACGCGTAGCTTCATTTGCTCATTTAAACATTTCTAATATTAAAGACTTACTAATTGAATTGAACCATCTGTCTTGACATGCTTGTTTTATTTTTAGTGAAGCCACTTATACGTGTAACTCAGATAATTTTTCAAAGAATATTCACTTTTCGAAAGCTCTAAGTTCTACGCCACAGACTTCAAAACATCCTTCTGTGACACGCTCTCGCTTTATAGGCGGCTTGAAGAATAGTTAAAGCTTTTGCTCTATCTACACGAATATGGTCGTCGTATGGATGATAAGATGCCCCAAGTTAGTTCCTTAAACTACGTAATGAGGAAAAGTAAGATTGTTAGCTATTTGATTCATTTGTTTGTTCGTTTGTACCCTTCAATCATTCAAACGGCTGGACCAATTTTGGCAAGTGAGATGCTTTATGACTCGTCTTAAATCCGAGTATGGCAACAAAGATATAACATTTTAGAGAAAATAAAATGACGTTTGAAAAGTTGTCCAAGATATGACCAAGCATTGTTGAGTCCGTATCGTTGTCTGGGTGCAGCACTTTGGTAAGTAACATCCACTCTCACATAAGAAGATGCATTTGTTCGTGAATCGTTGTTTACCATGTATTTAGGGACCTGATTGTGTCCCTAATGAACATGTGTTCACATGTACATATATACATCGCACAAAACAGTAGAGGAGTAATCAACTAGAGACTAATTGGAGTTAATTAAATCACATCTCTTAAAGGCGCTCAAGTCCGTGATAGCGGTGCTAGGAGTAATATGTAAGTAGCAATAGTTTCTTCGAAATACTGAACGTTTTCATGTCTCTTATTACTTTTAACCACTAGGAACTCACTCACCTATTTCTTCGATTTTCAGATCTCAGATTATACCTACTTGTTATCAAGTTTTTCCTATTTCTCAGTTTCTTTTCGATGATGCTCACACCTCACCACCATTTCTACTACTCAAACTGTACTCAAGTGTAAAGTTAAAAATATTTGTTTTTTGTTAATAATTACATGTCGAGGATGAATATTAATTCAGAAATTAAAATTAATTACCGATTATCTTTGTAACATACACCAGCACCATTGATATTCTGGTAATTAAAAAATAAAATATCTTCATATTTTTCCGGTGTGCATGGTAATTCAGTATGAATTACATGTGCAGTTATCGATTGTTAAAAATTATTAACTAAGAATATTATTATTATGGTCAATTAATCTGATGCAGCAGATAGTGGAACTAAGAATGTATACGTACAAGATATAAGTACAAAACACTACAACGCATTTGTATTGTAAAAAGAAAAATAATTTTTCATATGACTAAGCAATGTTACATCACAGTGCTTTGTAAAAAGGTAAAAGTTAAAAATTCATCCAATAATGGGCAAATCCACTCCCTCCATTATGCTCAAGCGTAACAATTTAATTAAAAATTCTGTTTTCCATAACAGCTTAACAACAAAGAGAGACTAAGGAAGTTCTCCTGAACTTCAACCCCCTTGGGGCCACGAATTGGGAGAGTAATAATAGAAGCGCACAAAGGGCAAAATCAAATCTGTCATAATTAAAAAGAAAACAATTCAAACGAAAACATATATTTCAGCGTAACTGTAAAGTCATTACAATTACCCCGAAGAGAGAATGAAAAGTTGAAGGCACTAAAAAGTTGTACCCACCCACTTGGGATTTGTCTGGTAATGTAAAAAAAAAATATTTTTTTCTTTAAATTAAACCTGAAAATGAGAAAGTATACGTATTTAGATTTTAATATGTAGGTAGTTGATGAAAAAAAGTCGTGTCGTATCAGCCTGGATTCTGGGCTTGCGGAAAGATGATATAAAGGATGTCCCATTGAGAATGATTTAAATTGGTGTATATAGAATACCTCATACACTTCGCGCTTAATTCGTAACAAAGAAATAATTACAAATAGATTAATGATACTTAGTCCCTTAGCCGACTACACAAGTATAGCAGACTTCTGTAAAGGATGCTGCTTCAACATGAACGCGAATAATAAAATCTTTTAAGCATTTAAAATTTATAAGGAAGAATTTCATACAACCTATTCAGGTTCTCATAACTTATTCACATATCCATATATGTACGTGTGCACTCGAAAATACAATATATACAGCTTACTGTAATACAATACTCATATCCTGATAATAATCAGATCCTTTTGTGTTATGTCCCTTTTCAGGATAAAACAGATGACAAAAGTATGCTACATTACCTTGTATCGAGCGTATTCACGCCCAGCAGTTTGTAAGGGTTATAGCTGAACAACAAATGAAATTAACTTCTTTTCGCTCACTCTACGTCAATTTACCGGAAATTGCAAATTTGAATTTTTTTTTACGCTTTAGTCTCTGTGTCGATAGGCAATCAGCCAGGATGGTTTCGTCTGCAAATTCATTTTTTATGCTGAACTATTTTATTTACGGAATTTAATCATTTTAAAATCATTCATAATTGACATCGGTAGGAAAGAACAAGCGGGTAAACGTTTCTCCTGGGGGTGATCTCGAAGCTGATACCGTCCATGGCATTGTAAAGCAGCGCATATTGTAATTGAAAATGTTGCATTTTATTTAATAGCGTCCTTGCTCGAGTCAATTTGTGCGTGAACTGATTCATCATTATGTTTACACACAGAAAAGAGGGTCTTTCATGTGAGGACTGTGATTTATATATTTATCGAGTTGGGAGTGGGCTTTAAATGGCTAGTATACAATGCAGATATTTTTAACTTTAAAAGGGAGAGTGTAGAAGGTCAAAGGTCGTTCATAAATTAAATGAATAAGGCAATTTATTGGGCAATATAACCAGATTTTCATTGTAAGCATACTCAGTGCATTTTTTTTGACAACCATGCAATTAGTTGCGAAACCTTCATACACAACCTGCAAGTGGCAGTTTGTTCTACGGTGTACATGGACGAGTTGACTTCTTTTTTTGGGGTGGGCAATGTGGTGGAAGTTCAGAGGTCGCTTGAAATCGTTACCAGAGAAACACCAAAAGCTTAATTGGATTCCACTGAAATCTCAGAGATTTAAATGAAAACTACAAACAAACAAAAAAAAAAAAAGAAAAAAAAAAGGAAATCGTTGACGGTATCGGATAATGGCATAGCAGTGACTTTGTGCGTTGTATTTTCCACAAGTGTACTGGAGCTGGAAGTAGCTAAATCAGATTAAAATTAAAGTGCGTAAATGTTTTTGTTTTTTTATTTATTTTTTGTTTTAACACTTTTATTATGTAACGCTTTGAATGTGAGGTTTTTAAATTTATTTATTGTTGTTCAATATGTATAAATTAGTTTATCTGGTAGGAGATTTATGAGCTTAAATTTCCTAGTTTAAAATGAAGGGTGATGAATTTAGGTACAGTGAAAGCTCTCCTTGCCGGCAACTTCAATAAGCGGGATCTCTCTTAAACGGACGTATTTATTGGAACGTAAGCGGACGCTACCATAAACTTACAAAATATCTCTCATAAAAGGGGCTTATACACATGCAACTGTGTACTTATTTATCATTTTATTGCATTCAGTTCTTGTGCGCGGATAAATACCGATGTTAAAATAAAGGTTATAATTTTGATTCCCTCTCTTAACCGGACACAAATATATATGTACATCTACATATCTGTGATTCTTGATTCCTCTTGCGCGACTCAGGAAAAACGCTGTGCTTCTTTGGGACTTTGCAGACTTTGAAAAACTAAGGCTTACAAAACAAGAAAAATGTACAATAGGCTCATTATTGAATGAATATTAAGGATCAAAGTCGCCCTGCCGTCAAATTGTTCGGTGTTGACCCTTCTAAAAACTTTGTTGTTAAAGTCCTCCAAATAGTTTGAATTCAAACTATTTCAGTTCCAGTCTAATTATTGCACTATGCATACAGCGGATCATTGCATCGCACCCAACTCACTGTACCATAACATCGTACATGTACACATGTATGAAAGCCTTAGTTGTTCGCAGAGTACCAATTCAATTTCTCCACATCAATGCATCACTGCTACTTGTCATGCAGTTCAATATGTCGATGTACAACATGCCACGTCGCGTTGGTCGTGCTTTAATCCTAAGCAATTGTTATAGCCGCACTATGACACCCTGCTAAATATGGCCGCTGCGTTAGCGATGCAAAAATTCAAAAAATTCCGCTTCAATGATTAGTTGCACAGTTGTGTAGGTAGGTAGTTATTCCTTCCTGCTCCCAAAAAAAAAAAGAAAAAGTTAAAAAAAATCATTAAAATCGATTACCATATAGGAGAGCAAGTGCAAATAGAAAACACAATCAACTTAAAAAAAATAAAAAATAGAAATTCAATCCCTTCGACACCGTCAACTTTTATTCATATCCTTGTAGTGACCATGTACATAGGCATGTACGTACGTAGAGATATGCTTGCATACGCGGATTCAAACTTTTCAGCACTCATACATGGTTTTGTTTTTTTTTAAGTTTGCAATCTTTTAAGTTTTTTTTTATTTTCAGTTTTGTGACTTTCAATCGTATATACAGATCACAAAAAAACGGAAATTGCCAACCTATGAATGTGCCCACAGTAAAAAAATAAAACTGCACTCTAGAGGTTAGTCTGAATTTTTGTGTGGAAAAAAAATCCAAAATCCCTAAAAAGTGATTTCAACCATAACAGAGTTTTCGTTCCAAACATTAAACTGCATATTTTAATTGCATAAATATTTGTTAGGCAATATTTTTCTTTCTTGATTAGCCATTGTTGGAATGTTGTCGTTTTCGCCAGTTTTTTAGATTTATGTAGGTATATAACGGAGTTGACGGAACTCCACGCTTGTAAGTTGGTTCAGATTTTGTATCGTCAACTAATTTATTGTCTGCTATTTATATTGACAAGATACAAAAAAAGTAAATGATTTTATAGTAAGTTAGACGTTAGATTAGATATGTGGGCTTTACTATGGCCAAAATAATTTTGATGAAAATGAAGATGAATCGGCAAGAATGTCAGAAATAGGGTCAAAACTGAACCAAAAAATGGTTGATTAATCAGTTTAGACTCTTATTGAAGTAGTTACTTAAATATAATATAGACTAGGACTTCTGGAAACTTGCCGATGGGAGATGGAGCACACTCCTATCATGCCGCGTATATAAAAAAATGTGGCCACAAAACAGCAAAAGGAAAACAAATCGTAATTAGCAGTAGTGATAAGCATCCTCGCAGGTCATAATGGCTCATCCAAAAATAAAGCCTAAATACTACCGACCTCTGCAGTTGCGACAGCAATACAGACGTAGGATATGACACGGTGCATTACCTCTTCAAGTTAATAAAGCTAAAAATCATAATAGATTGCCTTAACTGACTGCTTTTTGTCTCCTAAGACATTCCTATATGCGTTACAATACACTGACACAGCTTTACTTTTTGTAATTGGTATGCTCAAATATTTTGTCATGAGCTAAGCAGCTAAGCAATCTAACTAAATACCAATATAAACATACCTCTAATATATACTTTATCCTCAATCCGATTAAACTAATACAGCGATTTAGAAATTTCTTCAATTGGCATTTTGCAGATAGTTTTCATCTGACGGCCTTCATTATATATGGGATACGCATCGCATATTGCATGCCATTATGCACTCAGCCTTAGACAGATACATTTCATGAAATTTCACCAAACAAACTTTTTTGAAAATCACCGAATGATTTTATTGTTACGATTACGCCAACCGTAAGTAAATGAAAACTCTCCACCTTACAAAAGACATCACAGTATTTACAATATGTACCTGTACCTGTGATATACTCATCCATATTACGCCAAAAAAAAAGAATCGGTTCCACACAGCAACGAGTATCTACCGCATTCTATGGTTGGGTGCCCAATCCAAAGTGCCACAAACGAAAGTAGTAGACCGTGATTCCCTGGAGAGTGATCGCTTCTACTTGCTGCCACAGTACTATGTTGCTCATACTATGTATTGTTCTTCTCTTTTTTTGGTCCCATAATTTGTAAATTAAAAAAAAAAAAAAAAAAACTTTGGAAACGACGACGACAACTTTGAGGCCACCGCTCCTCATGCATTTTTATTTAGTGCTACGGTTACAAGAGTTTCAAGCGTGTAGATATTTTTATTGCCCTCAGTGTTGACGCCATTCGCAAAGAAGACACATAACAGGTGAACACAGCAGCACATCGTATAGGTTTACGTTTCCGTACGTGCGAACTTATTTTAATTTTTTTTTTTTCGAAAACATTTAAATTTGGCTTTGGGTTTAGGTTAAAAGAAAAACGCGGTCAAAGCTCATGTGATCTGTATACCAATACTGTGGTGACTTCTTTTTGGGGAGATTCTAATCGGAAATTGCAAGATCGAGTCGCCTATGATTTAATCCTAAAAAAAATGCATTGAACCCTTGAGATTTAGATGTTGGATGTTCTTGTGTTACTTTCCAATTATTTCGCTAAAAAATTGTGTAAAATTCCGGTTTCGAAAGAAAGTGTCGTTAGATTTTCCTGTTCGTTTATTGCATATAAAATCGCTTTCCAAGCAAATTACATTTAAAAATTTGTACACAGTGTGGTTTGGATTGAAATACCGTCATTGTTATTATGTAGGTAGTACCTACGAGCCTACCAGGCGGAACGAGTCATGCGATACATGGAGTAGTTATACTGACAAAGCATTGTTATACCCTAGCTGGTGCGCATTAATGTCATCGTGAAGTAAGTTGCAAAAAAAAGAAAATATATATACATACTTGTATAAAAAATAAATTACTTCTTCTGGTGAATGATTAGTTAATTGAAGATGTCGATTGTGTGAATTATGTGGCACTGAACAGTAAGAAAAAGATAAAATAATAAACAACTTAAGCGGAACTATCAACAAAGAGGAAGGATAAGCTATAATTAAGGAGTATCTACTGTTGCGAACAAAATTAAAATGTGAAGCCAGAAGGCGCAGAGGAAAACAGTTAAAGAAGACATGCAAATGTAAAAGTTCGTTATCCCCGAGACTATATACAAACAAACAAAGGGAGTGTTTTTTTTTTTATAAATGTGTACAATACAATATCATCTGCTGATATACTTAGCATCTTTCATATGCTTTAAACTTCATAAGATGAATTTAAATTACTTGTTATTTCCTAGAGTGGAAATTTTGATTTTTGTGTTGTCCTGCACTAGACGACACATGCAATGTACATGTTGAAGAACCGATAACGCCAATGATCGAGGGTAACTCTCACAAATTAACGAAAACATTCTCAGGGTAGGGCTTCGTCAGATCATTAACATCGTGTCATCTGTTTAGTTTTGTTTAACTTCGGAGTCAGTGAATTCGGACGGTGATATATTTATATTTCTCTGTTTGTCGAAATGTATTTGGTCTTATAATTGTTTTTCCCACGACCACAAATTTCAGGTCGAATCTCATTCTCAAGTGGATTAAATTTCATAAATTGGTCGGATTTCTTATACTGTCTGGCGCCACAAGCCTCAATTATACTAGACACAACTAGATTATCCCAGATTCAACTGCAGCCTTGTAAAGCTCTTAAAGTGATGTCATACGAAACTTTTATGTTAATCACTAAAAACATTTGTACCCAGGTACCCGTTATAGGACTATGTTTGCAATATGACAAAATCATTTAGAGCTGACGTTGTCTACCACAAATCTATTTACTTTCGTCTAGGCATATTTTGTTGTTGTGTTGCGTCAACTATTTTGTTCCCCGGGGAACATTTGCCTGCTTCCTGTACGTGCATGTAACTCTATTTAATTGTGTTGTTCTTTGGTGGTCGCACTACCTGTTTGGCGAAAGTCGAATTCCATCAAAGTATGTCTTCAATATCGTTCGCATCGGCAATTTATTTCCTTCCTCATTTCGAAAACTAACCATACTGATTGTAATTGAAAACCTACCTCATAAAAATCATATTTTTATCCATGTAACGAGACTTTTTATGATGAAATTTCATCCTAATGTGTTCTGAAATTTTTTAATTTTAGCACTTAAAACCGGTTCAAGATGCAAAAATTCGTTAAACTAAACAGTATTATAAATAATGTTGAAGAACAAGCTAGTTTGCATCCAAGTAAAGTTAAATTGGTCGGATACTTAAAGAAAAAGAGAACCGTAAGTTTTAATTGTTAAGTAGACAATATGTGCTAGTAATAAGAAAAATAAATATAAATCTATTTTAACAGAAAGTTGGAGGCTGGCGCAAGATGTGGTTCGTTTTGCAAAACCAACTTTTACTTTCATATCCATCAAAAGAGGACTACGACAAGAAGCTGGTTTCATTCAAAGATGTTTTGAATTTAGTACCAGGAACTATTGTCCGACCATTAGGAGGATATCGTTTCGCAATCCAAACGACTTCAGAGAGTGTTTATATATTTGTAAGTTGTATGCAACAAAAAATTTTACATTTTTAAACCTAAAGTTATGTAAATTAACATTAGCGATGTGACGACAACAAAACATATATGGAGTGGATAACAGCACTCGTTGATAGTTTATCAATAGGCTCATCAGTTGCTAAAAAGAAAGACAGCTTTGGAGGAATAATGTTGAAGAAACCATTACATGGTAGTCACAGTTGCAGCTCACTAGTGCGATCAAAAAAAAGTAAAGCGGTGCATATCCCCATTGCGCATGGAACTGCAAGGATTTTAAATAGGACCGGACTATCTGAAAATGACCTTCGGGCATTCTCCAGTAGTGGATTCTCGCTACAGGATACCCGTGACAGGTACGTAATACAAAATTGTTTGCATATCCCGAGGGTCGGGTTGGGTATAAATAATCGGGAAAATAATTGAAGTCACTTTACATCATCTCCACATTCTTTGTTTACGACAGAGTTTATCCTTGAATTCAACAATTTTCATAATAAATCCCGTCATGTTTACGTTTCCCACTTGTTTGTGTTTTTAAGTGTTTTCATTACGAGTGGCGTAAGACGAATTAAAAATGGAAAAAATAACAAATCGGTTGTAGGCATTTATATTCCCTGTAATTATCATCTCCTTCCATTATTTCTATTTTTATAGGGCGCATTACTTCTGTTTACATGAGAATCAACTTCTCCTCCAGAATCAGTCGAATGCAGTCTCTCGGATAAACCGAATGTTTTGTGGTAGCGCATCAGATGTAGAACTAAGCTCAGCGATACACGCCGAAGCGAGTGATTCGAGATTAACTCAACAGCCGGCCACGACGACGACGGGATTAAAAGGATTACAGTGTGAGAGTGATGGTGAAAATAATCACAAAAGTGTCATCAACAGAAAAATGCATGAATTGTTGAATTTTATTAAGTCAGAAAATTTGAAAATGAGTGTCGATAAAGTGAAAGAGCGTCAAGTTCCAAGAGATATCAATTCCAATAGAAGTTTGGGTATTGAAAAGTTCTTCGAAAGTGGAAGTGAAACGGAAGTAAAGCAGCTAAAAGACATTGAAAGGTGAGTTTAAATTGCCTTTGCTAAATTAAATTGTATTTATCTCTTAAGAATAATGTGGTTCAGAGGTTTTGGGAGAAGTTTTATCTTGAATAGAAGTCGCCAGCACAATAGATCTAAGTACATCAAAACTATTTGCCATCTAGTACGGTTCCTGGCTATATTTTATATTTTATAGTTTCATTCAGGTCTTAAAGCTACCGCCTTGCCTTAGCCTGTTCTGTTGTGTCTGTTAGTGTTAGTCGTTTCTACTCACATGTTGGTGCATTATTTTGGGACTTTGTGAGAACAGTTTTAATATGGCCTTGAAGCTTCTCTGTTTATAAAGTGCTGCGGATGTAGTGAATAAGGCATACGACCATACAGTACCATGTCGCACGTTCGCTTGTTGCAAAACCCTGTTTTTTGTGAGAACTCATTCCGATGTAGAGTAGGTAGGTAGAGGTGGCGGTTCAAATAAGAACCCCAATAAGGTTTGGATGCTCTATTTTTGAATCATAACTCATGTAACTTGGTTGTTTGCGGGTGTCGATAGATTGATAGATCTGAGCTACTGTGCCGATTTCTATGCTCTCGTGGTGCCCTCGATCTAAATAATTTGTTGGTATAAATTGGAGCCCAAATATCAAAACTCGAGCACTTTGGCAGAATTATACCGCCTAAATCAATATTTGGTGCAGGCCCTAGTGAGTTGAGGAGTACTCGATGGTTTGTCTCTATTGCCAAGAGGTCGTTTGGTGTTTTGTTCTGAGATTCGAATATGTGTCAGCTGACTAAGCTAACCAACGCACTATATCGAGGTTATGTATACTTGGTTCAAAAGGTAATTTTAAATAACGTTAAAAAGAAAAGGGCTAAGGACTCTACCCGGATACTGATATTTCTAAAATGCACCCCACTATGGTTCTCATGCTCCATTGCATGTTTCAGATTAATCTGAAATTCCATGTCTGCAACTTTTGGCTTCCTTAGCGCTTTTAATGTATAATCCAAGGGAACCCTACAATGATGTTAGTAAACCGAATGCAGATCCTTTGAGGCATTTGATGTTTTACCATCAGGGACCTTGGGAATTGTCAACTGACGATTTGTCTCCAATCAATGGTTTTGGCTGCTTATGAATTCCATTGGTTTGCTTCTTTCACGCCCAACCTTAACGATATCGTATCCAATCTCTAATTTGAAGTTATCAAACATTTCGAACAGTTCAATTAAAAATTATTTAGTTTTCAAAACTAAAATTTGTAATTATGTAATTTCTTTTAGAGTATCTATAAATCTCAATTGCATTTTTGAAAGAATTTTTAAAACTCAAGAGCACTTTTTTGAAATACTCCTTCTTGCAAAAGTATCGTTTAGGGAGTAAAGAAAACTTTTTGTTGCTTTACTTACAAAAAGAAAGCTATTGTGTGAGCTCTCCAGCAATGTGCTCTTTACACGCACACTCAACTGAATCGGTTCTAAGAATACTTTGGATTGAGAACTCGGCAACAACTGTGTTTTCTTGCCAATAGACAATGTACAGACAGACACTTCCTCAACCGATGTCGGCAAACTATGATAGTCGAGAATAGATGACGACGACAACTACGACCACTTCCTTTAAAACGATGGAGTCGTTTTTATTGAAACAAAAAGAATGCACATGTGTGTTGTTCCTACCTTTTGTCTAAAAATAAAAAAAAATAAACACTAAAAAAACACCAACCATCAACAATATGTATAAACTGTTTCTTCCTCCCTTTGAGACTGGAAGTCATTAAATCTATTTTTGAATTGTTTCCCTTTTGACAAAAAAGAAAAAAAGAAAAGATTCTTATGACGCCAAGAATGCAGCTACTGTGAGCTGCGGCTGCTCTTCTTGTTTAACTTTACGGATAGTATGCTTTAGTCCACTTGCTGAGATACTTTGTACTAAACTGTCGCTGCATTGCAAAGGAGTTTCTACGATTGACTATTGGATGCAACACCTGATTTGTTTTGACAATGGAATTTTATAGAAAGGATTTTATAATTCTTCTCTATGTGCAACGGTGCAAGCACTTAGAGTATGGGAAAAAATTAAGATATGATATTTTAAGTGATTTAATATGATTTTCTTTATACTTTGTAGAAATGCAACAGTAGAGGATCAAATTCAACGATTGAGTCTGCGGGGATCAAGTGGTTTCATGATAAAAGACAAAAAGAACATATCTACAGATCAGGAAATGAATAGCCTTCATTTAAGTACGACCATACAAAAGGAAACCGGAAGTCCATTCATGAGACATCGTAAAAGGCCTGAACAGGGATGTTCTTCTTTGACATCAAGCGGAGCGTATTTACCATCAGACAGACGAACAGAGTATAATGGTGACGAAAGCGAACTAAGTGAAGATGTGAGGAAAAACTTACAGGAAGAGCCGATCTATGCAGTAGTTGATTTAAAAAATAAGTACGAGCATCGAGCAAGGATTCGGCATGAAATGGAAGAAAGACGCAAAAGTCATGGAGGCTACATGAAAAGTTTAGATGAGGTAGCCACCGACTATGAAGAGGTAAGGCAATTAAAATTATAAATTGTATTAAACATGAACATTTGTTATAACAATATTTTTACAATATTTATGTATATGTCCGTTTTTCTTTGATGAATTATTTTTTTGGGACACAATTCTTGGATACATTTCAAATCTTGAATCTTAGTTCGAAATTCTTTCAATTATCATTAAACTAGTAAGGGCTTCTTCACGTATGAATACTTGTAGAACTAATATTTGTGGAACAGAAACTTTTTTTCGTGTGTGTATTGGCTTCGGTTACAATTAAGTACTAGGTACTGAGGAAGAATCGAGAACGAATTTGCATTGGTTTGTCACATGCTAAGCTAATTTCCATATTTGGAGAACTCTCCACAGCAAGTGGACCAATATCATGTCATGAGGATTGAAATTTACTACATTTGTATGTACAAAGATCATAGTGAAAGATCGACATATGCATGCACATTAAGTTTTATCGTGTTAGAACTTTGGTATAGTTCTTTATTACGAGAACTGTTTCTACAGAGACCTGGAGAGATACTGGTTAGCTTTTTGTTCCCCTTTCGGGCTGTTAAAATGCCCCGCTGGAATAATCCGACACACAGCCAGGCTCATCATAATATTTTTTATTGTATTTTCTCTGAAGAAAGGCGAGTAAGAGCTTCAGTGATATGGAGCTTAAGTAACTAGCACTCACGACTCGAGCCCGATCTGCCATCTGATATGAGCCCTCTTCAGAAGCATCGTAGACAGTGATGTCGCTGAAGTCTATCACTGTGAGATGTTTGGCAAAAGCGAAGTGATCCATTATAATCCCGAAAAGTTGTCTGCAATCTTTACTGTCCGCATCAGTTCTAACAAACTTATCTGGATTTCGCACCAAATAAAACGAACTCCCTTCTTTTGTCACCTTCCCTCCCTTCTTTTGTCACAGCTTGACACAGTTTCAGCCTACAGTTTCCTTTCAAATATGCTGAATGGAGCTGGTCAATTTTCACCCAAAGTCTTCCTTATGACTTTAAATAAAAGGCATCGTGTCTCATTTTGTAACCGACTTTTATTTTGATCATCGCAACAGGTTGTCATGATCTGTTAAGGAACTATATGTATACAAATATACAATGTACACTGTGATTACCGACTTTAAAGGTGTCACTGCTTCTGTTCCGATAGATTTTCACCCGTGCTTCTCCATCTCGAAAAGTTCAATTTGTACATAGCCAGCATTTCCTGATTAATTGCAATAACATTTTTCTTGACAGGTTTTCGATTTTCCCCGAGAATCTTTCGATGATAAAAAGGACAACGCAACACATGGCTACGATGAGGAGAATATTTACGAACCGGTATGAAAATAAAATACTTCTTAAATATGTATTCTTTATTTTTCCATTATTTAGATCAACATTCCAGAATCATCATACAACAATCATAAACACCGAAATGTTCTGTGGAAATACATTTCAAGAATAAATATCGATGCGCTGATTGAAATGGCTAGGAATAGAAAAAAGAATTCAAAACCTTCGGAGCAAACTTCACCTTTTGCGAATATTAGACAAAAAATCGGTCATCATCGAAAGTCTATAAGGATTCGAATGATTAAATTATATGCACGAGAACAGCCTATGGAGGAAGTAGTAGAGAATGCAGATGTGGGTGATACAAAATCAGATGAAATTAAAACCAATACGGAAATTCATTATGTATGATTTATACATTCATTTGAACAACAATTGTGTCAGTGGTATTTAGGAATTTAGGAAATCATTTTTATAACATTGATTCTATACCAAAAATACATATATAAAATGTTTATTAATTATTACAGAAAAAAAAGTATGTACACTTCATTTAGAAGAAAAGAATCATTAAGTATGTTTGTTCTACATTTGTTATTCAAAATTGACGGCCCTTATCATCCTTCAAGCAGATGTACACATGTCCCAACGCCAATGCGATCAACTGATATCACAATCTGAATAAATTGCGATACGTATTATCGGATGGACAGGCTGCTATCAAGTCAATAAGCACTTCTGGCTTCAGTTGAGTATATAAAAGAAAAGGAAAATGAATCAATAAGCCTAAACGTTTTCTTGACATTGTAAGTTATACCGCCAAAAACAACGGACTTGTTTTTTTGAGTCACCACTAAAGTATTACCGCTTCTAGGTCGGTTAGAGCACAGTGTCGTATCCATATAATTTCTCCTAGTCTGGTTACATAGTTAAAGAGGGAAGAGGAAAGGTAACTGCGGCCGCCTTTAAGGAGTCCCCATCTGACAAAAACAGATAAAAGGTTAAAGTGAAGTTTCAATTAAGGCAACAAATATTACCCTCTATTCCAAACCTTGTTAAAATTGTTGGTCATTCGTAAGAAATTTATATGTTACGGGAGTGTTAGTAGGTAATAACATCTACAAATCCGCTGGGTCAGTTGGTTTCTCACCTTTAGCTCTTAAGAGCTGTTCGTCTATGGTGAAAAAACTACAGCCACAGCCAAACCACAGAACCTTATCAATTTCCGATTACATTACGAACATCATTCGTCTAGTCCATCCCAAAAAAAAAGTGAATCTTTGGTTAAAAACGTGTGCATATGACTTTGACGGAAAGGTTCCTTTATGGATTGTAAACTTCCTTCTGAAGCGTTCAATTCAAGTTGCTTTAAGTTGACAATTCTTTATTTGGAGTTTTCCAAGGCTCTGCAATTTTTAATCTAATCCTTTCGTTCACTGATGACGGTATAACCCAGTTTCTCATCTTCGTCCGCTAGCTCAGGTCCCTGATTTCGAATAAAGAAGAGTAGTCGCAACAATTACTAAATGCATTAAATTCTGAAATTGTGCTTAACTAATAAAGTGGTGACTCAAGTGAAATCTAGACTTCGAATAATAAGCAAGGAATGGTTGTTGTAGCCGAAATATTTTCGTTGAGATGATCATTTTATTCGAAATCGCCAAGGAAGCTGCGATATGTCAAACGATGGAAAATACTTTACTTCTTTTGATCCAGGCTCAATCTATGAAATTTTCATCAGCCCAAAGCTCGTGTACAACGCTCATATCTGGTCTAGTGGGTCTCATTGTTTCATC
The DNA here is from genome assembly GCA_951813785.1 of Criorhina ranunculi. Taxonomy (NCBI): domain Eukaryota; kingdom Metazoa; phylum Arthropoda; class Insecta; order Diptera; family Syrphidae; genus Criorhina; species Criorhina ranunculi. Next base: position 18,559,252 of record OX638381.1, read on the forward strand.
GTGTCTTCCATAAATGATTCTCTAGCGAAACATTTCACCTGTAATACGTGCCATACTTTGAGTGCTGATAAGCTTTCTTTTGAAGATGTCGTTATATCATGAAAGACTTGACCCGCTTACAACAAATCAAAAACAAACGAGCAACAAAGCAGATCAAGACCAGATATTGCAAAACCTTAGCCGCTGGTAAAGGCCACTGGTCTATAGGAGACCACGCATCCAAGCTAGGCATCCCTCACAATACCTTCTGAAAAAGATTCAAGGATAAGAGCGAACATTTGCTCAACTTTCTGTGCAAATGTCCAGCCTTGGCGAGGGTCAGACAACGCAAACTCTTTAAGAGATATCCAAAAAAAGAATCGAAGAACCAATTCTTTTTCTCAACTCTGCAGGTTAGGTTTAATTAACTCCCATCGTAGATACAAAGAGAAATTAATAAAATCGAAGTTTCTCCACCCAATGTCTACATCAAAATGGGGTTTCTGCCTGGTAGTACAATGGACCGAAGTCAAGTCTGAGTGCTCTGGGATTTGGGAATTTGTTTTTAAAAAACCAAAAAAAAAAAAAAATTTACTTTTGAATCGGATAAAATTCGAGAATAGGTTCTGAAAAAGAAAAGACCAGCTACGGAAATACTCCCTAGAGCCTGGACTGAAACAAACAAAAGAGTTTCATAAAAACACTGGTTAAATCATTTCGAAATAGACAAAACTACTTAACGAGCGAAAATTAAGTCAGTTTATCCTTTCGATTGACTATACTCATAACTCAATTTTCGTCAAAATTTTAGTAGAAGACTAATTTTCAAAATGATAAAACCAAAGAAAAACCCGGGTGTATGTGATGATTACGATATCAGACAAGTTGCTTCACATTCACCAATAAATCGATTAAAGTGCGATCAGATTTTCCAAATGATGATGAAAATTAAAAACGGTTTATGCATGACAGCAAATCCTATTAATTTTACAAATAAATTAGTTCCTGCGCAGGATCCATTAGTGAAATTGAGACAGAACGCTCGAAATGAATTAGAAGCTGTGTGTCCTTTGCCATTAGCAAAAATTAATATATTCAACCCTTCGATGGCCGAAGAAATTCGTAATATAATAGTAACATTTATGGAGAGATTGCCTTCGTCCGATATTGCATTTCACGATACAGAAATGTTAAGCCGTGTGGATGCAAAAATATTTGAAGAAATCGACGAAAACGATGAAGATGACAGCAGTAACTTTATCTGCAAAATTATTGTTGCCGATTTTGCACCAAATAAAAACTTTGCGGTTATTCCAATGCAAGTTGGACAGTGGTTTCCTGGAAAGTTTACTGTGTATCCGACAGATCCAGATTCGTTATAATACAGTTTCAGAAGCTTTGTAAATAAATAAGGTGTAGATTGTTACATGGGAAACTGAAGAGCACCTATTTAGTTGTTTCATTTAGAAGAAAATATTTTCGAGAACACCAAGATAAAAAGTTGTAGAATGTATTGCAAACAGGACTCGTATGATCGTTTTTTAAAAATAAAATGTTAGCCAATTATTTCCCACGACTCTAGTTGCACAATTGTGTCCCTTGTGTAGAAATCAATTACGAGTTGGATTTCGGTCTTGAATTCCGGAATTGTTTGGCAAGATCTTGGTGGCGAATTGATTTCGACTTTTTGCGAGTTTTAAAAATGGTTTTCTTCGCAAATTACGTAGTTAATTCTTTTTGGTTCTTCAGAACCCATCTGATGAATCATCGGTCCTTGCAATGCCTTGCAGGCTTGAACTCTGGCGTCGACTGAGTTTTATAATAGTGGCGATGGAGATTTCTTGTGAGTACATATTCGCTGCTGGGAGCTTCTTGATATGTTTAGTTATTGTAAATGTTCCCGGACTATCTAGTCAGTGCAGTGATGTTCTTCGTTGTCTTGTCAACAAAATGAAGCAGGTCCGTATTACTAGGAAAATGAAAATTCCATTCTTTATCTCACCCAAGCTTAACGATATCTACCACTATGAGTTGTTTATATAGTGCCAATTATTTTGGACTTATCCTAGACAGGAAGCTTTTGTAGAGAGATTAAGTCACCGAATAAGCGATTTATAAAAAAGCACTAGGTCTCAGGTGATGCTTAAAGCTGAAAATCAATGGTGTGGTGGCTGGTTTAAGAAAAACAAACCAGCATAAAAGTTTTCGAAGAAGCCTGAGCATAACTGGTGCGCTGAGAACTTCTCCAATAGCTGCGCTTCAAACTATGCTAAATTTACTGCCAAAAGACATTTATGACCTGCAGCAAGTCACTCACGAGGTCTTAAGGTGGAGAGACACTCATTTGTGGTGTGAGCAAAATATGAGACATATCCAAATCCTATTGCTTTACCGTAACCGTAGTCTTACTAGATCAACTCATATATTTCCCACTGAAAATGCCTTCGACACTTTATCAGATAGAATGGCTTGCAGTCAGCGCGAGAGTCGGAGCTTTACCACCCATTATGTTTCCCTAATATTCCTGACACACCCGCCGCCATTTCCAAATTGAATCAGTGAACCTGGTTTTGTGAAAGTTTGTTGTTATCGTCATGGTGTGACACAAAATAAGGGAAAACTTCGTTACTTGGTTTGCAACTGTGGAATTTGCATTTAATGTCGATTTATGTAAATCAAATATTGTTTGCACGTTCGTCCGAATGACGAATTGGATTGTTTTTGAAGTTCAGTGATTTGGTTTTTTTTTTTTCTTTTCTCAGTCAATAGTTTTTTTTAAATATTTTCCTCGGAGGTACGACAAAAATAAAATGCATAAGACATTCACGTGCCATCTTTTGTCAGGCATTCGATACCAATTAAGATGCAATTGCTTTTAGTGGTTTGATTAAAAAGATGAAAAGAATCATTCGTGACGACAAGAGTTAAGCTGAATAAGTAGTTGTTTCTATGTGCCATTCATTTTGTTTCTTTTATAATTATTGATGTGTTTGGCTTTATTAACGGGAAACAAAGGAGGTAAATGGATTCTTTTATACATATGACCTAAGAAAGTTACGCAGACATAGACTTCCATCAAAGATATTTACTGAAATACGATTATTTGCCTTTGAAGTGCATAGATTATGAAAAAATGTATGTATTGTACAACTCATCAGCTTAAGTTTGTATGCATTGATGGACAGACAGTAGAGAGAGAGAGAACGAAGATATGTCAAAGCACACATTCGTACATACATATATGTAAAGTCAATGCTATTAAGTAGGTGCAGCAGTTGGAGCTTATCAGCAACTATCACATAAAAGCTGTTTTTAAGGTTTTATTTTCTTCCGACCTTCGTTTCTGGAACGGACAAGTAAAGGGTGGTTAAGTTTTAAGGGCCGATGTTGATTTTCAATAAAACAGATCATATTGGTATGGTTCAATTATGTATGGAACAAATTATCGGCCAAATGGCCGCCGCGACCTCGGCGGCACACCTTCATCCGATGGTCCAAATTTTCGATGACGCTGAGGCATAATTGAGGTTCTATGCCGTTAATGTGCCGAATTATCTCATCCTTTAGCTCTTGAATTGTTGCTGGCTTATCGATGTACACCTTTTCTTTCAAATAACCCCAAAGAAAGAAGTCCAACGGTGTCAAATCGCATGATCGTGGCGGCCAATTAACATCGCCACGACGTGCGATAACACGGCCATTGAATTTCTCCCGCAAAAGAGCCATTGTTTCGTAAGCTGTGTGGCAAATGGCACCGTCCTGTTGAAACCACATATCATCCACATCCATATCTTCCAATTCGGGTCATAAAAAGTTCGTTTTCCTCTCACGATAGCGAACACCATTTACAGTAACTGCCTGACCGGCCTCATTTTGGAAAAATACGGCCCGATGATGCCGCCAGCCCATAAACCGCACCAAACAGTCACTCTTTGTGGGTGCATTGGTTTTTCGACAATCACTCTTGGATTATCATTCGCCCAAATGCGGCAATTCGGCTTATTGACGAATCCACTGAGGTGAAAATGTGCCTCATCACTGAAGATGATTTTCTTCGAAAATTGATCATCCACTGTTGCCATTTCTTGCCACCATTCTGACCATTGACGACGCTTCAAATGGTCAAGAGGCTTTAGTTCTTGAGTCAATTGCACCTTGTAAGCGCGTAAATGCAAGTCTTTATGCATAATGTTCATCAATGACGGGCGTGAGAGGTGCAATTGTTGGGCACGACGACGAGTTGAGGTGGACGGCACTTCAGCCACACTATCGCGAACAGCAGCAATATTTTCTGCAGTACGAGCTGTACGAGCATGCACTGGTGTTTTCACATCTCCTACAGACCCGGTTTGCTCAAATTTTTGCACGATTTTTCCGATTGTACGCACATTTGGACGATTAAATTGACCGAAAAAATCACGAAGTGCACGATATGCATTTTGATTTGAACGCCCATTTTCATAATAAGCCTGAATAACTTTAACGTGTTGCTCGATTGTGTATCTTTCCATGGTTCAAATTGAGTTAGTCTGAAATTGAGAAATGTCAAATGAAATGCAGAAAAAAACTTGACGTTTAGGTGTGGTTCACATTCAACATCGGCCCTTAAAATTTAGATCGAGTAATAAATCGCTTTGAAACCAAATTGTTAGCGTAAGAGCGTAGTGCGCAGAGCGGATAGTATGCCTTTATTCATGCAAGGCCCGTCGTCTTGTGTGTCGCTTCAGCCTTTGACAAAATATAAGTTATAAATTTAAGATTTGCTTTTAATAAGGTCCGCCGTCTAGAGCTTTACTTTCTAAATCACACACACACTCTAAGAAAAGTTGTTCGAGTGATTTTTGGTCCAATAAAAGTGTCCGCTATTCAAAACGATGACAACTTCACAAGAAGTTAATAACAAATATGATATTCTATTCATGATTTTCGAAGGATCATATGTCTCTCATAGTACATATTTCCTTATGCATTGAACATTAAATTCAACTGAGCAATAAATCTCTCAAACGCCCGCAAAAGCGAGAATTCTCTTTCTTGTTGCACTAAATAATAACAACGGTCTTGCATTTGCTAGTTGCTACATTGCATGTATGAATCCTTAATTGAAGATTTACATAACTTATTTCCCTCGCTTTGTTTGTGGCGCTTAATTGACTTTTGGTGCAAATTTAGATCACTTTGAATGTGTGAAAATGAATAACGAAATGCAATGTAAATTAACAACTAAAGTGCTCTGCATTACCATTGACATTCATTACTACTGAAGCACAAGCAATCTTTTAATTTTCTAACAAACACATCCTCTTACTGCCGCAAATAATATCCCTTAGATGGTTTGGGGTATTTAAAATCCAATTAAGTTCGACTCACTCCGCTCGGAAATTTCAGTTTTTCTTTTCTTAATTGGACCTCGCGCTGGTTGGTTGGCTAGGGCCTGGGCACCTACTGTTTTTCCCGACTCCCTTATGTTGTTAAGCCCGAAGAAATTTTGCGGAACGGCCAGTGAACCGGAATGACAAGAACTGAAGTTCTCGGACAATTGGTTGAAGTTTAATGTTTTATTTGTTTTGCTTTTTCTTTGAGGGGTAGAAATTTTATGCTGAGTTGGCTTCTGTGTATTATTTTTTTTTCAAATAATGGATTCTTTTTCTTCCTTTGGATTCGCTTTTAATGAGTTTCTTTTGAATTTGTTTTTTTTTCCTCTCTTTTTGTCGAAATGAAATGACATAATGTCAAAAAATTTTCTTTTGCAACAGTTGAGTTGTCACATTAACTAATTAGAAGAAGTGTTGATTGTAAAACAATAAAGAAATGGGAGACGACACGGGAGAATTGTGGATGGTGGATTGGCGAGGTATTTGCGAGGGTCAATCTTAAATGATTGTGTCAAATTCAAAATGGAGGGTTCTTTAAAATTGAAAAGCGGAATTAATAAAGTAAATGGTTATTTAAGCTAATGACGTATGACGCTTATTTAAGCTTATAATTGTATTATAAGACACTTGCCTAACTTTGTTAAATATGTACATACATACATAGATATGTGAATGTGAATATATGTACATAGGTAGATACATTTTGCAAAACGATGACATTTTTGACCGATCTAATTCTCATAAAAGGATCTATTCTTAAAAAAAATTCAATTGGGACTAGAATTCAAGCCAGCAGATTCATTTTAACTCCGACAATTTGTCAGGCGCCCAATGATAACTTAAATAACATCCCAGATTTACCTTGCAATTAATTGGCAGTTTGTCAAATCAACTGTCGAAAAGCCAAAGAATGTGCGCATCCGAGTGAGATGAAATTGTTTAAAGTTTCTATGAAATACATAATACAAAAATTAAACAACGTTTTCGAAAATTCATGTTTATTTTCACATCATTTTGTTGGTACAAGAATGTCCTTTAAATCATTTTATAAAAAAAAGAAAATACATATTTGCACACTTCTACCTAATTGACGCACATAGGGGAAGATGGATCCTAAGTGATGGATGATGATTTGTAAGCAAATTTTAGATGGAGATGTGACTAAAAAAAAGCTAGGATAATTCCTTAAGGGGTAATGAGGATTGATTTTTGCACAGCACATGTTTACTATCCTTCACCGTAAAGACGCTTGATCGATTAGGTAGGAGTGATGTGAATTTTATATTCAACTTAAAAAAAGGTGATGATGGTTATACGATGCTACGGTATGTGAAGCCTGGAGTTTTCGTTAAATAAAAACTCTCAAATGTAATCATTGGGGAGTTTTAAAATTAAATGAAGCGAATGAAAATGATAACAGATTTGCCATTGAGGACACTTTCATCTTCGTTGACTTATTTTCTTTTAATAATGTTTGTTTTTTCTGTCATAAAAGATAAAACGAACAGATAGGATTGCAGTGCCAAGTTGCCAGTTGCGTATATGTATGTACGTGTTAGCGATAGTGTTCAGAATGAAGAGTGATGGATTGCATAGGATAATCTTTCATGTTAGATGGTTCTTTTAGAAGGCTCTGCGAACTGTCCTGATATTGATACATTGATTTTATTTTCTTTGAAAGAAAACATACTTCAACATATATTTGTGCACTCTTTTTATCAGGCTTATTTATTTTTGTAAGCAAATACTTTAAAGAATAGTCAGCAATAATAAGAGGTGCAATTAGCATAACAGCAAGTATTAAATGACGTAAACTTCAAAAACTTTTACCACAACCGTTGAGCCGACACGTTTCGAACATCGTTTCAGTCTCCAAACTTTTTAAAATATTCTTACCACCAGTTTCATTTCATTGCAGACCTGACCTGACGTACGACTATATCACCAAAAAACAAGCAAATGTTATGCCAATCAAAGCTTGTAAGATTATGCAAAACCGGAACCACTTCCATGCCATGTCAAAGGAAGTCCTTGGGACCACAACAGCGCGATCTAAAAAACAATTTTATTGAAAACCCTAAATTATTTCAGAACACGTTTGGTCGTCGCGACCCGTGCTTTAATCGCGCTAAAAAGGTGAAAACGCCGCATAAACATTGAAGGGACATCAATGTAAACGGTTGTACAAGCAAAAAGAAAGGAAAATCTGGGGAGAACTCCACTTATTGACACAGGCCCCCTGTTTGCTATTTTCTTCGTGCTTTTCCTTAGCTGCGAAGCAAATGAAATTCTTTTTATATCCCTCTACTTCGTTTTCTTTTATTTTCACCACTTTCTGTTTTTTTTTTTTTTTTTTCAATAACTTCATTCCGATGGAAAATGTATTCCACTTTTCTGATGTTCAGCCAGGAGTAGCTCTGTTCGTTCGTCGCTTGGCTATGTTCTTTTATGTGCGATTCCAAATCAACTGGGAGAGCGAGAAATTCGTTTGCCCGCTTTGCAAGTGATTGTTTGTGCTGACTTGTCCAAGGCGACAACATTGTTAAAACTCTGAATACAACTTCAACAAACGACGACCATGGCGATGGGGACAGCTATGACGAGGGTGATGATGACAATAGACGTGTAAGCGGATGCGGGCAAAGGATGAAGGACGATAAAACGCGCATTTTACTCTTCATTACAATAAATTTCCCCCATGACTGAGTTCTTGTGCCGGGAAAGCTTTTCGCCTTAGAAATTCAATATTTCTTACACCATTTCCTTCATTGAGTTCTATCCAAGCGATGTAATATTAAAATTTATCCTCGACGGAGGTCCTTTCCTTTTTGTGGTATTGTTGTTGTCGATGGTTGTTGTTTGGTGATGTCGTGTACTTTTGAAATCCTCTAAATCGATAGTGGTGACAACATGTAGTCGAAGTGGGATCAGTCAAACAGAGTGCAAATGCTTTGGAGTAAATGAAATAGAAAAGGTACACTTTTAGTCCTTGCTGTGTCCTTTTGTTGTTTGGCGTGGTGTAAAGATTAAAAGCATTTGAGAGTGACCGTGCAGACAATCAGTTCAAGTTTAAAATAGGCGTAACGATTTTTTCTAGTATGCATTCTACACGCAGGTTGCACCCCTACTACATCTTAAGCTTCGATATTGTACACCATCAGCTTGAAACATATGATGTTCCTATTTCCAGTCCCTTCTTCGATCTTGTTTTTTTTTAAACGAATTTGTGTCATCTGCTTTGTAAGCGTTTGTTTTCTCAACATTTTCTTACCTTGGACTTCTTATTTCTGAGCTGAGATTACAAGGCAGGTGGAAAAATGATATTTTGAAGTGTAGAGGAGGACGAATTTAATTTAATTTCTTGGAATTAGGGTCTGAGGGTCCTTTTACATAGAAGAAGATACCAGAAAAGTAATGCGAGCACTCAAGGGGTTATGAATATCCTTATGATGCTATTTTCACAGCGCAAGTATTGGTGTAGTGATTTTTGATAGTCAGTTAGTACTAGGTTTCAGTCTTTGCTCCGAAGGTGGTATCCAGAATGACTTGTATTGTTGCCATCGCTTATAATTCACAGTAGTTCTTTTCAACGTCCTGCTGTCATTATTACTATTCAAAACGATCAACATTTTAAGACATATGTATGTCCACCCTTTTGCCTATGCAGTAGAGTTGACATCAGCATGATTCATATTTGATCGACTTTCTTCATATCAAAAATTGAACCAGGAGATGAACGTGGACAAACGATGATGCTAACCACTACTCCACGGTATTTTTGCAGTTACATAGGTTATTTTGAAATTATCTTCCGATGTATGTTTGGATATTAAATTAGATTTACAGTGAAACTTGCGTTGCTTAATGTATTATTTACCTGCCAAAATATTCCGATTTTGTATGCGTTCTACGCTGTTATATGTAAGTGTTCGGGTTAGGGGATTTCCCAGATTGATGTTAACAGAGCTATTTTAAAAGTTTAACATTTCGTTTGTGCTTTAATGGGTGATTCTCCAGTTAAGCAGTATAGTTTTCGTTAGTTGGTGGATCATCCAATATAAATTTTGTAGGTTGTTTGAGTGCAAATAGTTTCAGCAGTCAAGCAGTGCAATCGAATAAAGAGGAGGAAGTCGAATAAGCTTCCGATTTTTGATTTACATAAGTGATCCTTGAAAATTTCACACATGAATGTATACATACATAGGTAAAAAGAAGACTTTTCGTGTTTAGACATTTTAAAGGACTTCTCGTGTGAAAATGATTTGGATGAAGTGTGGTCATCTTTAAACAGATATTTTCAAAAATTAATAGCAGCCTTCAAAGAAAAAGTTCAACAGACAAACCGGAAAAATTATATCAAAATTCAAGGAGATTTTATAGTTACTTAGTTCAAAACGTTGGAAGGGCAATCAATAAAATTACTTAAAGAAAAATTTCGAAAACGGGCCGGTCTCTAAAAAGAAAAAGGAAAGCGTTTTAAGTGGACCGGTCTATCCTCAATCATAAAACCACCTGCTAATTGAATCACATTTCTTGGCTCCCAATTTGACAGGTTCAATTGGAATTAAAAAGGTTTTTTTATATCATTGAGCTTATAGTACTAAAACAGCCAAAACGGTAACTCTTACTTAAATTTGCTTTCAACTGGTATTTTTTTTACTACTGACTGTCGCCACTTGTTGAAATGCATTTTATGAAGGTGATGTTTTGTTTTTGATCTTCATTCCTAAAATGATACTCATAATTGCCCTTAAAAGCAACAGGTTAACACTTTACTTTGTTTCAGTTGTATTAATCAAATTGAATCACAATGTTGTTGAGCCTATTCTATGCTACTCAATTGAAAGTGTGTGATACACATGTGATACTTATTACACATTTTTATGTCTTTTTTTATATTTACACAGAATGTAAAGCCTGAAGACACAATTTGTTCAAACGGTAACTGCACAGTGTTACTTTGTCACAGGACTCTCCCAATGTTAAATGATTTCTGATTTATCATTTAATATGATGCATAGGTTAACATGGATAAATGCTGTCTTCCATGGGTTCGATGGAAACGTGATTTCGTTTCAATATACCTATTCAATTAAAAAAAAAAAAACAAGAAATATCAAGGGATCGGGGGTGAAGAAATTTGGCACGTCCTTCGTACACCTGCTAAGTGCGGGTGAAACTCTTATGGTCGGATTTGATTTTTCCTTTTTTTTTTTCTCTCTCTCTCAAAAGGCTATGAAGGACCCTAAACCATTACCAACGCAATTCTCTTTTTTTCGAACTTCATTGTGAGTACCGAGTTTATTAGAGTATGGGTATTATTTAGTAGATTTCCTTTTCTTCCTTCATCCGTCACGGTTTCTGCACTTTATCGTTCCAATTTTTTTTTTTATCTTCAAACACATCTCCAGACGACACATTTTAAGTTTAACATTTTTTACAAAATTGTTCATAGAAATTCTTTATAATGAACTTTTCTAGAAGAGAGGATGATGGTGGCCCTGGGATACCGAAGCCAGGCGGATTGGCTTCATTCAACGAAGTAAAATTGGATTGACAGTTTTGAGGTTGTTAAGTGTTCGTTAAATGATCCTTGAACATTTTTCTACCATTACAACGAAAGCATAAGGTTCGGTTCTGTCCGTCCGCCTTTAACATTGCTTTTATATATGTGTACAAACACAAATACATATTTTTTTTTTGGTTGGTAATGATGTTTGACAGCGTTTGCTTTTTTTTTTTGTGATAATAGTTAATTGGAAGTTTGTGCGAAGGAAAGAAGGACGTTCTTTGCCAGGACATCGTAATCACATTTTCTTCTTTTGGAGGGAACTTTTTTTTTTTGTTTTAGTTGTAAGCGAAAATATGTTTCGATATAATCTGCTTCTTCTCGACGATTTATTTTTGATTGATTTCGTGACAGTTATTTAATAATTGCAAAAAAAAAAAAAAATGCTGTCCGTTGTCATTTTTATTTGACATATATTTCTCGCATATTTTCTTAAGGTCACTAAAGCGGTTAGTTGGTATAAATGAGTTAAATATATGAAATGAAAGTATCGGCTTTTGACACTGCAGTTTATAGCTTGTTGAAAATAACAATTTGTTAGACAGTCATGGTAATGGAATTAAAGGAAATTCACTTTTAGTACAGAAATTGCGGAAAAGACGAGTTTTAATAAATTTACAAATGTATAATTGATTTATCTGAATCTAGAAATGTAGTAAAAAAAAAAAAATTTCATGAAATCATTATAGATTGTTTATTAAAGTTAGACATAAGTTATATAAATTGAGGCAGAGGTTAAAGTGTAGCCTGTATGGATCTCGTACTCAGTAGAAAAAATAAATAAATAATTCCAAAAGATATAATAGTTAAGTCCTTAAAAGCTAAGTAAAGCAAATGAAAATATTTATATGCGCAGTTCAGCATCGCATTCCTAAAGAATTGTGGAAAAATTTCCTGAAATGACTATTAGCAACTTAATGAAAGGAAAAGTTTGAATAAGTAAGTTAAAAAATAATTTCATATTCAAAACCACTCATGTTTATTTTCCTTAATAGGAACAGCTTGTATCCTTTAACTTGTAACTGCAAATACATATGGCCCTATATCACTTTCCCATAACTCAACATGTTAACTAATGGTATAATAAATACAGGACTACTAAACGACCGTCAATTTGCATACAACAAGAAAGCCACAGGATACATGTTTTCCTCAAATAGGACTCAATAGCTATGGCCGACATCAAATATATCTAGACATTTCCCTTTGCTGTCAAGAATACAAGATACAATTCAACGTTTAAAGGAATAATAAAAGATGCCATTACACCAATGGAAATGCCAAGGAACAATTAAAAGGATTGTCTTGTAATGGCGAAGTGAATGAATTAAGTTTTTGATTATTATCTTTAGTGGTGGGGAAAGGGCTTTAATGACAAGAACTTTAAAAAAAAAAACGAGTACTGAATAGGAATGTATAGCTTTGGTTCAGTACTTTTCTGAAAATTTAACATTGCACTATTTGTTTTATGTTATGAGTTTGTCAGTGGTCAATGTATAACGTCCTTTTCGCTGTCAGCTAATTCAAAGCCAATTACTTAAAGCAACTTTCAAAGTTTACATTAAAAATTACTTCGAAAGGAAGGTTACCTTCTATCATTACAGATTCATCTACTTTGTAATGGTAAGTCAAATAATTAAATATAATTATCCGACATTTTCCAAAGAAAACCTCAAGTATAACCCTTTGGTTGAGTACTTCACCAAAGGCGACTCGATTAATGTATCACTCACTATGTGAAGAAAAGTAAAATGAATTCCATAAGCGTTATCTTCGTTGGGTAAGGAATAAAAGTTTCTAGCACTTATTGCGTTCCTAGTCAATTTACACTTTTCATTAAAACTTAAGAAAAAACGCAAAAACTTTTCGCCCAAATACAATTCAACGACGGCGGGGGTTTGGAGAGATAAATGAAAAAGTCCTTTCGTCGTGCGCTAATTTCACTCATTCAAAATTCGGGAAAAACGGAAAATTAAGAGTTCCAAATGGGGAGTACTCGTGAAACAAAAAGTTTTGAAAAACTTACACTTCTTTGAAACTGCGGATCCCTGCATCTTGTAATTAAATATGTATTTTGGTAATCATTGAAACAGCGACATGAAGTATAGTGAAAATGTAATAGAGCATGTATTATATGTAAGTACTCGTAATGGTTTGTACAAATATGAATTTTTTTTATTTTTATAAAATTTTAAAACTTAAGAATCGGTCTTTTAAAAGCCGGCCCGTCGAAAAGAATGTTATCGCTGCATAAAGGTATGAAGAAAGCGGATATTTTGATTTAAATCAGCACAATACTTTATTAGAAGTTGTGGTGCCACAGTATCCTTTTAAACAATTCGAATGCATTTCACGGGTTTTAAGACTGTATTCATTGTCAAGAACTTTAAAACTGTATTTTACGATCCCGGGAGAGTGTACTAAGTAAAGCGATTTACTTTGTTCTCATGATATTTAAGACTCTTCAAAGAATGACTTATTTGGGTCTTCAGTTATGTTTTTTGGAACTGGTCAGTCGAATAGTGTTGATTCTAAAAACCCGTGATTAATTGCGAATTAGAGCAGATGAAATCGTTCAAATGAAAATGTTATTTCAAATAACTGGACTCTTGCTTAAAAAAGGGCTTAAAGGGCTTTAAAACATTTGGGAACATGTATCTCTAAAATAGTTTCGGAAAGTGGAAAGGAACCTGCGAAAATAGTTCACTTAACAAAATTAATTTTCAGAATAACTTCGGTCTGGTCCTATTTTCTTTTCAGTCAACGCTAAACATTTTTTACTTCACGTCGTAAGTAAGACTCTTTTTTAAAATAATAATAATTATATCCTTTTCCTTGTGTATGTTGCCATACATTTTCAGCTTACAAAGGTTTATGAACTCCTGTGATACGAAGCCATCTTTTCCACAGATTCCTCGTGTTTTTCACTTTTTACAGTTAAATACAAAATCCAGATTTAATCTCAAATGCATTCGAGAAGGTATACTTCCAACATCTATAAAGGTTGGTTATTTTTACCCAACCTCGTGGTATGAATAGAACTTAACCGAACTTCTACAATTGAAAAGTTGTTCAAACAGAACAAACTTCATCTATGAATAAAATTCGCATTTGGCAGAGTAATTCACCTCTCTTGTGCAGCGGTAGCACTCCATACATATGTGTTTGTATTTTATGCAAATTGAGGACATTTTTTGATTTATGCTCCTAATTAACTAAACGACGACGTCGTCGACGACAAACATGTTGATGAAGAAACCACCTCATTGATATTGAGAGGAAAAAATAAAAGTTTTTTCCGCGCTCTCTTTTAGTTTAAATCAGGAAATGGGAAATTCTCGTACAAATTCACACGCAGAGCTGTGGAAATTCAAAGGGAAATCCATTTGAAATACTTTCCTTTTGAGAAAGAAAAAGCGGGACTCTGAATAGTGTCGACGTTTGATGTTTGTGGGGCATTGGTTTCCACTTATTGCTAGCGCTCGCTGTGTTGTTGCATTTGTAAAAGGGTAAATATTTTACCCTAACTTTAGCAGGAGACATTCAATTAAGCTCGGAAAATTTGTCAGAAACTCTCTATTGACTGTGCTGGGAAGCCTTTGTTTTCCAATCCTGACAAAAGGACTTTGGTGGCCATCACTGAGGGTGGCGTACGCGGAAGAATTCTCTGCGGTTGGTAAAATTTCTCTAGGGTTAAGGGGTAGTTTTAACCGTGTTGGTTACCCATTCTATTGAGGATGGAATTCCGATGGTTTGATGTACTTAATGGAGGTATCGCATGTGAATAGATAGTTTCATCGCTTCAGAATGTCTTCATTGTTATGAGTTTGACGTAATAAAGTACTTCAAAGTTGTGGCAGCCGTAGAGGGTTGCGGATCCTAGAGAGCAGTGGGCTCCTTTTTTTCTTTTCCTGTAGGAAGGCCTTTGTGTGGAAATTAATGTGCTATATGTGGATTAGAAAGGATATCATAATTTTCGGTACACACACGAACCTACAAACAAATAGTGTATGTACACTTGAAATGCGAGAGTTTCGCATAATTGAACTTAATAGTTTTGGGGGGTAAATTTACAAGGATCATGATATGTGTGTTTATGAATTCAAGGATGTTTGAGTTGGATCAGTGCTTCACAATGATAAATAGGGTTTCCTTTTGGCTGGGACTTCAAAAAATTAAAATATGGGGAGGAGTAAGGCTTGTTTAGGTTTTAATTAATTTTTTTTTATTATAATTTTTCAAGCAATGGCAATGGGTGGACGATTCTTTAAAAAATTATTAAGTGACTTTGAAGTTTATTAATTGCTGTTTTGCTTTATGAAGTAATTGTCCTTTTAAATTCCACTTAATTTCTTTGGCCGAATTAAGCTGAGTTTAGGTAGATAAATACCACAAATACCTGGACGGAATTGGTGGTGAGAATCGATATTTAATAGCATAAACATATGTAGATTTGAGTGTGTTTTTACTACATTAGACCCATCTTGCTCGTTTTAAATTCAAACCTTGTGAAAGCGTGCTCGCTTTGTTCTGCTGGTGACGTCAATGTTGTCCACCTAGCCAAGTAATTGTATATGACTCACACTCCGATTCTCTTTTGTCCTTGCAGGAATCGATTTAGGCAACGAAATCTTGATTTGTTCTTTTTACTTACTTACTTACTTATCAGGCCAGCGACCTTGGAGGGTCTGAGCCTGAACTAATGCCGCTTTCCATCCTTTACGGGCCCGGGCACGCTGCTTCCAATTTACTAGACCAAGGCTTCTGGTGTCCGCGATTGCCTGATCTTTAAACCGGAGGTTCGGTCTTCCTCTTTTTCGCGAACCAGGTGGCTGGGATTCGAAGATCCTCTTAGCTGGAGCATTCTCGTCCATTCGCTCGATATGGCCGAGCCATTGCAGTCGACGGATTTTTGCCTTCCGGACTACATCCACATCTTTGTACAGCTCGTAGAGTTCGCGGTTGTATCTTCTCCTCCATTCGCCCTCCTCGCAGACTGGACCAAAAATTCGACGTAGGATTTTTCTTTCGAAGGATCCCAAGATCTGATCCGCTGTCTTACTTATCGTCCAGCATTCAGCTCCATAAAGCAGGACTGGCAAGATCAGGGTTTTGTAGAGCAAGATTTTGGTCCTTCGGGTTAGGAGTTTGGACCCTAGTTATTTGGACAAACCGAAGTAGCAACGGTTGCCTAAGGTTATCCTTCGTCGAATCTCCACCAGAGTGTCATTTGTGGAGTTTATGTTTACCCCGAGGTAGGTAAACTCCTTCACTACCTCAAAATTGTAGCTGTCAATTGTTAGGTTTTGACCTAGACGGTGTTCGACGGACCGGTTTTTGGTAGACAGCATATACTTTGTTTTATCCTCATTTGTGGTGAGACCAACTCGTTGGGCTTGTTCTTGTATTGCCGTAAAAGCCTCAGTAATGGCACGCTGGGACCGGGCGATGATGTCGATATCGTCTGCGTATCCCAGCAGCTGGATGGATTTGTTAAATATAGTGCCTTCTGTGTTTACGCCGGCCTTTCGCACTATCTGCTCCAGCACAAGATTAAAGAAGTCACACGACAGCGCGTCTCCTTGCCGAAATTCGGTGCATGTTTGGAATAATTCGGAGGTTCTGTTCCCAAACTGCACGGTGCATTGCGAGTTCTCTAGCGTGGCGCGACACAACTGGATCAGTTTTCTCGGGATCCCGAATTCGGCCATCGCGTTGTATAGTTCGGTGCGATGAATGCTGTCGTATGCGGCTTTGAAGTCGATGAAAAGATGGTGAGTATCGACTTGGAACTCGTTGGTCTTTTCCAGGATTTGCTGAAGTGCGAAGATTTGGTCTATCGTCGATTTGCCGGGCCGGAAGCCACACTGATAGGTGTTCTTTTTACCATTTTATAAAAATTCCGGACCACTTTTTTGCTATAATATCTTCTCGCTCCCATGTTGCTCATAATCCTTTTTTACGATTCGTGACTCTTGTCTTTTGGGCACGTATTTTTTGTCTTTTCTTTTTTTCTTGCAAAAGTGATGAGGTCTAGGTACTCCTTTTTTGAAAGACTACTCTGCAGATATGCATTTTTTCAATGTTTTGCTTAATCAGGGCAGTTGGTGGGGTTAAAATTAATTCAAGTGTGTCTCAAACTGCATTCTATGTTTTGTGTGCCGCAGCAAGGTCTATAAGCTGTAATCCTTTTTTGAATGTAGTGCCGTTCAGACATTTTACGATGTTCTTTCATTTTCTTTGGGTTAGAATCTCCAGCGTAGTAGATATTCTTTTAAAGGAGTGAGCAACAATTTGCAAGGTTTTGTCACTCTTGGTATATCAAAATATGTGCTAAACAGCATTTTGACTTTCCAACCGTGATTGTGTTGCGTCTATACACCAAACCTATTCATGTTGATGATGATGTCAAAATTCGACGTTTCTCTTAATATCTTCTCGAAATGTCGAATTTTTATTGCTTCCTCGATAAGTTAAAAAAAATAATAAATTAAGACATGACTCATAATATAATCTCAATTTCGATTATATAACAACTCCAAATAGATTTTTAACTTCCCAAGCTCTTACTTATCATAAGAAGCCCATTTTTCTTTAATTTATAACTGATCCTCTCCATTTGTGGGGATTGTAAAATTAATTTCACTTGATTAACAAATTAATTTCGAAAATGTTCGCTGAAAAAAGAAAAAGAAAAAAACAACCAATTGATTAACACTCTGCCATTTTTCTGTTTTTGAGATAAGTCCCTTAAATTCCTCCGAATCCATTCCCAACAACTGGCAACTTCCAAAGCATTCTCCAGTCCTCCCTGGTATTTCAATTGAAGTAGCTACTCTCTGACCAGGCAGCAGATTAACTGCTTCTCCAACTCCTGCTAATACTCGTCGACAAAATGGCAAAGTGCTGGAGCGAACATAACGACAGCAGCACCTCATCTTAACAACGTAGACGACTAATTGCAGCAATTAGGATTCGACTTCGGATTAAACCGAAATGAAATTATTTAAATCCTAACGGTCGGTCCTTGTGCTCCTACGATTCGTTAATTATGAAATAACCGAAATGGAAACCTAATACAACCACCAACGGCCATCAATAGCAGATACTCCAATGTGGGAATTGCTATTTCCACCGTAATCATTTCCAATCTAAAAGTGAAACCAACATTTCCGAATGGAATTTAGTCCGTTGTCCAGCAGGAGAGTAGCTGATAGATTAGGGTTACAGCTACGATACAATGAGACTTAGCAAAAGCCACTGAGACTAGAAGAAGACAAATCACATCATAAATAAGGGAAACGACTAGACGATATACGAATGCAGCAGTTTCTTCAAAGCCCCCACAGATCTCAAACATCCATCTGCCACCTCCCTTAAGCTTAATCCTTATTAAAACAGGATGGAGACCAATCAAAGGAGCAATTTTTAGACGAACTGCTTAATGACATACCAAACGATGGTTCTGCGGTTGAGCGGTCTGTTTTTGGTTTGTGGTTACGCCTGACGCATTAGTTAGTGGGCTTCCAGAAGCAGCAGCACAGACGATGAAAATGGCAGCCAAGGAATGGCGCCGCGGTTAGATTGGGGCTTCCTAGGAGTTAATGAAATTTCCTATTAAATTAATTAGGAACACAGAATTCTTCAAAGAATATACGAGTCAAAATGTGTAGGACTGTGTGTATTTCTTTTGCGTTCAGAATGCAAGAAACCTGCCTGGGACAATTTACATTCTGGACGCACATCTTAAATGATGTCAGTTGGGGTGGGGATCATGTAAAATAAGAAATTATGCACCCTGATTTACATTTCTATAGTAGACATTTAGGAACTTTCCCCTCTACTAGATGAAAAATTGGCTTTATTTTACTTGAGCAGTGATTTGTTTTGGGGGACGATGATGGTGCCATCTCTCAAGGGATTGCCCAAATCATAAGTGCTCTTGTAATGTTAATTTGATTCTTGGTTGATGGTTGATGCAATTGGAAGAATTGGCTTTGGTTAGTTGAAAGACATTGTCATTCTGATAAGATTGGATTTTTCTAAGACATGCTCCATCTAGGTATGACAAAGGAGTAAGGTGTTTGAATTACTTAAGTGATTTTTGACACATGAAAGGTTGTCGTCTACTATCTTGACCATTCAGTTAATACAATTTACCTATGGAACAAAAGAAGGACATTTAGACATTTTTGGTTACGTGAACTGAAATTTCTAAATTGATGGACGGATAACCTTCTTATTCAAGAAAAGTGACAGTTTGGTGTGACTTATGGGAAAGAGGCAGACCTGTAAAATGTCATGTACAAGTACAAATTCAATTCCTTTGTATTTACTAGATCAGGACAAGGACTTGTACTTTCAATTCAATTTAAGTACTTCAATTCCTTTTGAGTTGAGGATGAACTACGTTCATAAGGGATGTGTTAGAGGGAGTTGAAACTGGTTGCAGAACAACGAACACTCTATGTCCCACGAGGGGTACTGTGACTTAAGTTAGTCTATACTTGGTCCAATCGGGGTCTGTAACTGGAGAAAGTTGTCGAATAACCCATTCGGCCTAGAGAGGAACACCGATGTGAAGTGTTATTGGATCCGACGACAATGGTAGAGGTGACAGAAATTGGAAATTGCAAATCAGATATTTTTTTAAATACGGTTTCATCGATTGTCAAAAATCCCGAAAAACTGTATCTATTTCTGTGAGCTATGCTAAATCGTTTCCAAATTGTTAATTACTTTAACGGAACCACCACTCAATGAGTAATGCATCACCACTTGGCGGAGATTGAGATCTATTGGTGACGGCAGTTTCTACTCACACATAAGAGTGCTGTAACACTAGGGATAATTAATCACAACCACACAAGCACACTATGAGGTAAACGAACATTAGACCAAATTCAATGGAAAATTATCTGCTTAACACATGAAATCACGTATCCCTGCACAACCACCAGTTCGTATTAAGCCGAACCGCTGATGTACTGACAAAAAGTGGTACTGAAAAAAGAAACCTTCACTTAAATAGATCTCACGGCAAGAGGACGACTCACTCTTTCCTTGGCCCTTGTCGTCAACTAGCAGTCATAAATCTTTTCCAACTTAATGTGTTTGGATTACAGTAGGACGAAGTCGATAAAGGTAATTTCCTCTTATACCCTGCCACTGCCTCATGCACTGTTTTAGGTCCAATTTAAAGGCAAACGCAACATCCCCGCACTGAAACGACGAATAAAGGAGCATCAGCCAGCATTTAAAATCACTTTATTTGCTACCACTCGAGTTTCCGTCTTCCCTAATTCCTCTTCATTCATCGTTGTTCTTTCGCCAAAAAACTTTCCCACCTTCCTGCCTGCAAAAAAAAAAGCTAAAGCAGTGGGTTCAATGAGGACCATCAAACGCAGCACTTACATCGAGCTGCCAAAAACAAAAGGCGGGAAAATAGAAAGAAAAAACAAGGATCACCTCTTGGTGCTTTGCTGGCAGGCATTAGCGATGGTACTCCAAACAGACGAAGACGAGGATCAGATTTCTACTTGAAACTCAAAATACTCTGACGTAGGAACGAGTGCTGGAGAGAAATCTGTGTCCTGGGTTCCTGGTGCGAAGATACCGTCCCTTGAAACTGTTTCATTTTGGGGCTTTTTTCCCCATGGTACAGCTCTTTTTGTTGCCCAACTCATGTGCTATGTACTACGCGGGTTTTTTTCCCTGCTTTTCCACTCTCCGGTGAGTAGAGAGGGCGGAAAAATTGCTTAATGAAGTAAAAACGAGAATAAATCTCGTTCCCTGGAGCTCCTTCAGCTCCCTTAAGAGTTAGAGAAATTCCCTCAAGCAAATTAATTCTATTTGAATTGATACAAAAGAAGCGTAGTAATAGTAGCAGTTAAGTCTGCTTAAGGACTGAAAAAATAAAAAAAAACGGAAACTACATTCGTGGTAGTAAGAGTGTGAGCAGCAGCAGAAGCGGCCATGTGAACCTAAGAAAGCTAAAAACAAGAGCGAAGAGTCGGACAAAAGAAGTGCGCGAAACTGAGATTAACTACCGCGAAACTGAGAGTTTAAATAAGTTGAAATTGTTTGAGCATCGTTGAAACGTTTCAATGACCTTCATGTTAAATTAAGTTCAATAAAATGTAATTAGAGGTGAGGTGAACTTTGAACATTTTTTTTTGTCTTCAAACGTGATAAAGGTGAAGAGGGACATTTTTCACAAGATTTTGCCTTGTCTTGATGCGCAACCAAGTACTTTAGAAGTGAGCATTTAAATTAAAATGGGTTTGCGATGCTCCTTATAGATTATATTATACAAAAAATGACCACAAGTTATCACAAATTTCCCTTGTTTGTTTTTTTTTAAAAGCACACTTATTTTTTCTATTACTTTCCGGTATTTCCAACTTTTCTAATGCCATCTTTCTTTCATTCTCCTTCCGGTTCCTTTTTAAGCTTTGCTCATCGGCCGCAAAATTCACTTTCGGATGAAGGCTTACATATAAAATTACAATACAACAGGATACAATAGCGAACTCTATAAGTTGTATCAAGATGTGGGAAAACCAAAACGTCCACTTCACTGGTTCGGCCACATCGGGCGAATGGACAATAATGCTTCAGCCAAGAGGATCTTTGAATCACAGCCTTTCTGTTTGAGACAACAAGGAAGACCGAACCTTCTTTTTAAGGAATAAGCCGTCGTGGATACTAAAGCACTTCGTCTGGAGAACTGGAAGCAACATGCCCGAAATCGAAGTGTTTTTGGCAGACTCTTCACGAGATGAAATATAAAATATGCTTACTTTGACTAATAAATACAAGGTGCCTAAAGCAGGTGTTGCAATAAATAGTACTATTTAGCACATTTTGATAGTAGTAATCGTTCTTATTATTTGGCCACCACTGTATATATGCATATATCTTCTAACTATGAACAACTTCCATCCTACTTATCTACTGTATGTCATTCAAGGAATTTATTTAATTAAGTGAGCCCTTGCAGATCGCACCACAAAGAGCGTTTCTCCCCCTGCGTGTGTATGTTCATACAATGTGCATAAATACAATTGCCCTTTTCAATCCTTGCTCGCCCTCTCATTCTAGTGGCAAACAGAT
Organism: Criorhina ranunculi; assembly: GCA_951813785.1. NCBI lineage: Eukaryota > Metazoa > Arthropoda > Insecta > Diptera > Syrphidae > Criorhina > Criorhina ranunculi. The sequence continues at coordinate 18,581,290 of OX638381.1, forward strand.
TGCGCTTTGTCATTTAGTAAAGCATCAATTGTGTGTTATGCCATTCTAAGGTCTTCCTTTATTGGTGTACAATATCAAAGCAGTTCTTCTTTCTTCATAATGGCATCCTGCAGCTTTGCTCTGTACCACCCATCGCTATCACACACCTGCCCATCCCGACCACTTGCCATGATAATTTCCAGAATGTAATACTCTGCAACCTGACGTTATAACTCAACTATGCTATTATGTTAATATAAAATTCAATTGTTTTAGCATTTAGTCGTATGCATATTTCATTAAAATGAGACACCTGCCGCGTCACTGTGAGCCACTCTTGCCTGGTAGTGGCAGGCAGGCAGGCAGGAAGAAAAGCAGCGAAACTGTACTACCACAGTGCTCCATGGTGACAGGATGATGCGTCTGTGCTTTGTTGTTTTCTGAGTAACGCCAAAGCATGGGTAGCTTACCGCATACATACATCTTGTCGTTAGTTGTGTGACAGCAACAGACCGTTTTTGTTTGACATGGAACGGCTTGTTTTTTTTTTTCTGTCCCTTTAGCGACAGTAGTTGTTGTGGAGCCACAGTGATGACGGGTGGGTTGTGGGATGGTCCTTTCTAAGCAAATTATAAAACCATTAAATAAAAATGCGCTCTAAGGAAAGCATGTGTGACTTCCTGCTGGTGTAAGCCTGCTGTTAGTATTGAAAACCCGCGTTGCATTAAAGGATTCGATAAGAATTTTTCAAATGACGTTAAGGAAGATGGATGTGGAGATTATGCAAAGAAGGACAGTAAATATAGTAAGTACACATATCCCAAAAAAAAACATTCAAGGTAGGTGAAGGTGATATTGCCATTTCAGACAGATTGAGTGCTGGTGTGGTATAAAACTTTGCAATCAAAGTGAAGGTAACGTGACGTGACGTTGTCTTTCTGTGTGTTGGTGAAACAGAAATGGTTCGCATTGCAGCGAAGTATATAATAGTACCTACAAATGTACATAACATATTGCTAAGTGTTTCATTATTAAATAAGTTACATGGCAAGTCAGCAATAAAGATTCCATTACTCTAGGTATATAGGTAGGATCTATAAAGATCTATTGTTCCCATGGCGTAGAATGTCCAATTTGAAAAGACAAAGAAACAGATGAATGGGTTTTATTGAGTCATCTAGTGGTTGTTCAACTTCCCGAATTTATTCAAAATTTAAGAATTCGCACAGAAAGTGGGCTGTGCTCCCTTCTGCATCTATGTATATCACCCCAGCCTCTTCAATGCTTATCTGGGCTTAAACTCATTTTTCTAAGGTGTGCGGTTAATAGGTTTAGCCTTGTTTTTGTTTCGATACTATTTGTCCAGAATTTTCTGGAAAGACGGGATGATGAGAGCGCACTCTCATCAGCATCCCGTTGGAAGTCTAGTGCTTTGTAGAACTTAATGCATGCTAAGGGGCACAGAATTGATTTATCGACCATTGAGAGGCTCTAGTATGAGCCCTTCCTTGCTCGTTAATCCACCATTTCGTTGTCATGTTATTCAAGTTCCCCGCTGTGTTGAAGGCGGCGTCTAGCTGCTCTTCGAAGGTCTCATTAGAGCTCTGTTGGTCCACCAGATCTGTTACAACAGCCAAAAGTCGATAACGTTTGATCAACCCTTATCACCAACGTGGGATGTAAGTAAATGCAATGGACAATAGACCTGTTTTTGTGTCACAATGCTCCAGCGTGGGGTTCCAATATCTTGGTAGAAAAAATAGAAGGTGGAATACTACCCACGTTACCTAGGCATTTTAGAAGCGCTAGACCCTTCGCACTTCCAATTTTAGAGAACTAAAACTTCGAGGCATAGCTTGATCATGAGTTTGGTTGCTGCGCTACTTTCTCAAACCGGGTTTCAATAGTTTCCTGATCTTCTCAATATAAATTCCTAGTGACTACAATAAATTTACCATGAGGATATATGCATCAATTGTATGAGGCTCAAACTTGATTGAGTATTCATGAATACGTATAAACATTATGTAATAACTACTGATAACCTCATATATTTAGCGATTTTTAAAAAAATAAAAATAAAAAAAGAAACATGAATCAATGGCCAAACATAAATTCTTTCACTAAATAAATGACAAAATCACTTTGAAAGTCATTGGGTAAACCCTTTTGATGTTACGGCCATCCTTAACCTTTTTGCACAACAAACGCCCTGTAAAAAAGAAAACGTAAACAGTTCAACTTTCATCCTTTGCTGTATAAACAAGCGAAGGGCATACCAAATGTGGCCCACTCCTTCGAAAACAGTTCCACCAGAGAGAACGAAAAAAAAAAAATGCTTTAACTCTCTCATACACGAAGCCAGGCACTTCGTTTTCATAAATTATTCAGTTTTTGCTCCTCTTAACTCGTCCAACATTCATCCGATCATGTCACTGGGCTTGGGATGGAATTCTTAAATCCATTGATTGATTGGGGTGACTTGGCTTTTCCCAAGGAAGCCACTAGCTGATGTTGAGATTTCTGTTTCGGACACTATTTTTCAGTCGGTATATGATGCTTGTTCAATGGTGAAATGTACAAGTTCAATATACACTTGGATTTTTATAGAACATACTCTCTATTTAATTAATTTTCTTTATTATATTTATTGGATGAAGAGCTTATTGGGTATGGGCTTCCGATTCATAAGACAATCAACGATGAGGTCTATTACAACTTTGCTTGATTTTTGAAGAAAAAAAAAAAATTATGCTTCAGAATAATGAATTCAATTAAACGTTGTTTGCCGTCTACACTGTTTAATCTCTACGGTTCCTATCAATGGGGTTTTAAGCCATTAATGTTAACATTGGAAATTGAGAACTGCGTCGTTCAATGGAGCACTAAACTATGCTCACTCTGACGATTTCTTAATTAGGTGTGATCCTCTGCTTATCTTGCAGAACGTAATACCTTGAGTATACGATTTTGCTGCTCTTATTTAACAAAATAAAACAGAAAATAAAGTCTGTCGTGAAACCATTTAAGTCGGCAATGTGCCTGATGCCATGAAAACATTCCAGGATCAACATCATTAAGGTGACCATCAAAAAAAGAGCAAATGAGTATGCGCTTGCAATTCTAGGAATCTAGAAATCATAAGATAGCTGATCCAACGAAATAAGCATCAATCCATGAAGAAAATAGCCTTAAAGACAAAAAAGAAAAAAGAAAAACTGTCAGTCAGTTAGTCAAGCTTACCGTCTTTGTCTGTAAAGATACAATGAGCCGTTTCGCCGGCACGTCGAGGGTATCTAGTTGGTGGTCAATCCTGTTCTCCGACGTAAAACTCTTCATAACATTCAGTACTAAGTGCCATCGATGACCGGAAACAAAAAACTCATGCCCAGTTTCACAGTGTGAGTTTAAACTTGAGTTTTACTAAACTAACTACTGAGTTTAAACTTTGAGTTTAAATCGTTCGGTTTCACACTGTATTTTTAAACTCAGTTTGTCTAAACGGAGTTTATCACACTATTGTGAATTACACTGATGTATTTGAATCACAGTATTTGAATTAAATGTCAAACTGAAAATGATTTTGAATTTTTCCTATTATGGTGTTTGCTTTAGAGTAAAAGTCACTTAGAATAGACAAAAGAGAGACAATGGAGGAAGCAAAAATATAATAATATTAATCAAAAGAAAAGAAGTACTCATTTTTGCGATAGCGAAAAGGAAAATTTAATAACACAATTGAAAATAAAAAACTGATAGGATTCATTGGACGGAGAAAAATGCAGCATGGGATGCTATCGAAAAGCAAAGTCAATAAAAACTTGATTTCGGCTGATATTGAATTGTTCCTTGAAGTAAAACATTTTATTTTCATATCAATCAAATTACATGTACATATGTTTAATTTTCTGAGTTACCAGTTAGTTGGATGTTCAATTTTTGGACGTATTTCCTCGAAAACAGTATACGCTGATTGTTTGGACATGCGAATTCTGTTAAGGAAGTCCATATCATCCCAAAAATAAAAGTGATTTGTCCTGCAGCGAAATTCTCTTTGTCGGCTTACGTTAACCAGGATATTATAATATTCTTCATCACTTCTATCATCAGAATCACTATTTGCACTTGAAAACATTATTTTACACACTATTAATTAATATTTTAGAAGAAAAACACAATTTGACATTTCACAACAATAGCATTCATAACCACATTTTTAACTTAAACGAACTTTAAACGGTAGAATCGAGTCGTTTAACTTAAACCGAACATAAAACTCAGTATAGAGTTTAAACGAACACTGTGAAACCAAACATTTGGTTGAACTTTAGTTTAAACCATAAACTGAGTTTAAACTCGCACTGTGAAACTGGGCATCAATCAACAATAATTTGGGTGGGCATTTAATCCACCGGCAGAGCTTCACTAATTTAATGGATTTTGGAGACAAAATCACAACGCAATATGTTAAAGTATTCAGTGCTTCATTTGGTTAGGGTTATTTCCCCGACAGAAATTAGAGATTTTAACTAGACTTTTGCCACTTCCAATAAGGTAGGATTAACTAAGGCTTGGTGCAGAATATATATAACAGAGATAACTTAAACTACAGGTCTTTCGTGAGTAATATGCAGAAGTTTCCTGTCGTTAAAACATTGCTGAATTGAAATTGTCTATTCTTACAATTGGTAATCATTCTTACAAAACTAGTTCATATAGGCTGGTTGGTTGGTGTTGGACTGGGGCTCAATGGTGAACTCCTCCACCCCCCAGAGCTGAAATGCCTAAAAAGTTGGTGACAATACTGTATTCTTTTGACACAGTACAATCTTTTGGAAATCTGTTCAAAAATTTATTATGGCAATGACGTAGCCATATCTGTGAAAAGGTAATTAGTACCCACGGTCGTGAAGGTTTAATGGTATTTAAAAGCAGCGAACGAAAGACAGGAATTGGTTTTGAAAATCTAAAAAGATACCAAAGTTTGTATTAATTGTAACGAATGCTATTTTGTTAAAAATAGCAAAACCCTTTCACGAACTTAAAGGATACTGCGACAGTGATGCCAGGTGAAGGGATTTCCCCCGTTTTTCGGGAAAAAGGGGACAACAGCTTCGAAAAAGGGGAAAATTAAACGCACTTAAAAAAAAACTTGGCACGGTCACATTTTGCAGCACATGAAGCGCTGAATGCAATGTCGTGATATTTATTCACATTTGAATTGCAGTGCAAAGCGTCAGAATGTTTTCAGAGAGTTTCAAAATGGCAGGAACCTTAAACCTCATAAGATACTGCATGCAGCTCAGACGCGATGGTTGTCTCTTCATTCAGCAGTGCAAAGAATTGTTGAGCAATTTCAAGCTTTGCTCCTTTATTTTATGGGAACATTTTTAGAGGACAGTGCCAACAAAAATCAGTGTAAAAAAATATACAAGCTGCTTGAGAAACCCATTACAATTCTTTACTTCGACTTTTTAAATGTCTTCATACCATTTTTACTAAATTAAATCTACAAATGCAGTCGGAAGATGTAAAGATTCACGTGTTTTATCAGGAAATTAAAATAACTCTAAAAACAATTGTTGACTGTTTTATGGAAAAGGAATGTATTGATACTTTTGGAAATATTTTTGACGCCAATTTGCACAACATTAAAAATTTCTTACCGCTCGAGCATCTTTATTTAGGCCTCTTTTTAAATGACAGGGTAAGAAAATGAAAAACGGGGAAAAAAGCGGGGAAAACGAAGCATAGGAAAGGGGAAAAAAATGTTTTTGCATACAAAAAAAGGGAATTTGCTCCACAAAAACCTGGCAACATTGTACTGCGATGCTCTGTGTTGGACATTCAGCATTTTTGCTTGCGAGTTAGGGCTAATAATTTGAACGTTACAAATGCAATTGATTGTTTCAAAAATATATTCTCTGTGATTTTCGAAAAAGTCTATTAAGTGGAATGCTGGCTCAAAACCGTATTCGCCTTCTATTAAAAAATATATATATATAAAGCTTTGCAAAGTTTTTCGAAAAAAAAACGTACGTAATGCGTCCTCAGTTCAAAGCATTTATTAAATCTGCCAAGAATCTCCACAAAACAGCCACACGAAAATGTTCTCAACCACTCGTAGGCTCCCGAAAGCTAACCGGATGTTCATCCTTGCAATTTATATCCATTAAAAATCCACCCCATTTTCTCTATTTTTGATATCATATCCTTATTTGGTTTTCTTCTTTTACAGTGCAAAACCTCACCAATTGCCATTTTTATTACTTGTTATAAATTTTGGGAGCTACTTTCTACCATAGCCGGCGCGCCATCTTTCTACAAACATAGCGAATGCACCTCTATTCTCAAAATGGAAAGCAAAACGGAATTCCTATATTTTTCTTGTCTCTGTCTGTGGATTCCTTTGTGAGGACCTTCTTCCTCCTTTTCTTTTTCTTTCTCAAGTCGAGGACAAATATGGATTTCATACAAAAAGGAGAGTTCTGGCCAAAAGAAAATGAAGCCAAAGTGAGAATTTAGTCTTAGCCTGCAATGAATTCATGCTTCAACTTCAACTCGTATGTTTTTCTTCTTCTCTTATTTTTGATTTCCATTATGCTGGAGGAACATGCTAAGAAAATCTCTCAGCCGGAAGCTGAAAGATAAAATAAAATATTTTCGGTTTTTTTTTTTGAAAAATTACTTACTATATGAAGGAAAGCGAAAATATCTGCAGTGTTCCATATTTCATTTCAAACGTAAGCATAATTTTATGTGTCCTTGCTGGGTTAGGTTCATTTCATTTCTCCGGTGGGGATAGATAGATATTTGCATTTAAGTAAAGATGATAAGTTGTTATCTGCAGACTTGTAATGTCGTAACAAAATTTTTGCATGAAAACTTAACGATTTAAAAGCACTCTATGAATGCAAATTTGTAAACTGTAAAATTCAGGCATTTTAGTGGAAAACGCAGGTACTCAGCGATTGATTTATTTTTGGTAAAGGAGTATGGGTACAACAATGTGAGACTTGTGTTAAAATAATAATTAGGAGTAGCACTTTAAATAAAACGTTAGATTGTTTCAATATATAACGATTCTAATGAATCTCATTAGGTGTTTTCAATCTTAGCTTGTTTTCCAACACATAACTTACGGTCGACCTAGAAATAATTATGCTGATCACAATTTGGAAAAGGTATCTATCGTTGAACGTTGACATAAGTTCCTGGGACGTAAGTTAAAAATCTAATTGTGGCCTTATGTCACACCTCAAACAAAAATCTGTTTGGCCTTATGTCTCACCAAATATATTTTCTTATGTCCCAATGGGATGGAATATAAAGCAATAATTCGATTTTGGTCTTATGTCACCCTGAAATAAAAAGGACACAAGTCCATGATATTGGTAACAGCTTTTGAAATGCATAGCATACATTGGGTTTTTGTTTTTTATAACTTTTCGGCAGGGACCTCATGTTATTGTGTATCACCACAAGCAAATATCAACACAGCGCAACCTTCATACTGATACAAGCATCGATGGATGTGCCAAATAGTCGAGTTAAGTTAACAGTCTTTGAAAAATGCCTCAGTTTCCCAAATGATGTAAATCATTCTTTTCCAAGAATTGTCCTCGACCAATTAATCACACAATCGGTCGAAACTTGATTACATCTCTCGTGTTTTGGACGATCTTGTTCACAGATAAGCCTGTTAACTGTTCTATCAATCTTTGGTACACTTTGGGTGCTTAGTTCCCTTAGTATTCCTAAATTCCGGAAGGAGACCGGTGAACCGTGGATGCTTAGGAGCTTCTTTTGAACTTAAGGCAACACCTACGTTTTTCACAGGTAAATAAACAGAAGTGATAGCGACAGGGTTAGCTTTCGCCTTGGCCATTCTATGAGAGCCTTACCTTTCAGTAGAAAAGGCAACCTGAGGTTGTGTCCTTTTACAAGCTATTATAGGTTCTCAGATTTAGTCAAATATCTGTCATCTCTTTAACCTTTAAGATTTAGCTTGTCACAACAAAGGAAACCTCCGGCGGGTACCTGGGCGTAAAGTCATTGAAGGTTATAAAGTCGGACGCCCCAATAGCATTCGATACCGCAGATATCACCTCAACAAATTAAAATTTATTTAAGATACTGAATGCCGACTATATCCTATGGAGCTTAAAACTGTAGAGGACATATTTTGTGAGTGCATCCTAGGTCTTTAATGTTTTATAAGAACGCCCTTGTTATTACAGACTTTAAAAAATACCTCCGCATGGAATATTTTCGCCTTCATCTGGAAGATCGGCTTTTGTGATGCTTAAGATTATTAAGGTTTTATTTTTATTTTTTAAATTTGCATCCTTAAACTTAATGTGGTCTGAAAACTGCATTTGACTAAACCTAACTTTTTTAAAAATGACACCATAAAAAGGTTAACTCTTTTAAAAATTGCCTTTTTGTTATACTCGTTTCGGAAAACTCACAACTGTCACATAGCAAAATTTAAAATTCTTTATCTCAACTTCCTATCAATCCACCATTCATATATTTTGACTTGTTAAAGAACACCATCTAACCACAGATCATTGACCGCAATAAAATTGTCCATTTGTCAAGCAATTCATTACGAGTGTATTTCATCCGTTCACTCGATGAATGGTGAATAGCACATCCTAGCACATTTGTCCCACATTGACAAAATTAATCCTATTTATTTCAGTCCTCTGCTGAACTACTGTCCTGAGGATGGATGAGTAAAACAGCGTCAGCAGTGCCCATATAATAATACATATAGCCAAATTCAAGCATCAACCATAACATAATATCCTCTCTCTTTGCTAAACAAAAATATGGCACAGAGACCATTAAGGCATATAGCTTATACAGGATGTCATCGACATCGTTGGTCACATTCCAGCCACATCAGAGGAACATCCCTTGGAACTAACATCACGTCTTCCAAATTGACTTTATTCTTCTAAGATGTGTTGGTTGCTTTCAATTCTGCTACCGCCACTGCTGCGCCGCCCTCTGTCTCATACATTTACATGTACAAAAACAAAAATGAATGAAAATAATATTAATAATAACACAAGGACATTGGCTCGGTTTGTGGGTCGGTTTTTATGACAAGGACCGCTTTCTGATCTCATACTCATCGTGCTGCCTTCAATGTCGATTAGGTTAACGTAACCAATCAAAATTTCATGAATTCGAGACGTGCTTACATCAAATTAATAGCACCACTTAAGCCAGGGGTGGCACTGTTTTACGTTTCGACATCTTATTAGTAAGTCCAGTATTCCTACGCGCAAGTGATGGTGTGAGGATTATGGTTAGCAACGAATAAGTCGAAGGATAAAAGTGATACCCGGAAATCGTTTGATTGAAAATGGCAACAAGATGAAAAGTTATTAAAATTAATTTTTCAAACTCACCCCCACCCACTGGAGCGAGATATTGTCTCTCCCATAAAAGACCCGGTCTGCACTGAGTGACAAAGTACCACAGAAGTCTGAGGGGAGGGTAAAAAGAGGCAAAACATTTCATTTTGTACTTTATATTTTGATGCGGAGTAAATTGGAACGTGATGCACATAAACGTGACCATTTTGCGTAATGCCGTCGTATACAGCACATAGTTGTTATATAGACGATATATTCCCAGGCCGGCTGGCTGGTTGACTAGCTGGTGGGTTGCTGTTACGGCTAGTAGGTCCCTAAGGCTGTGCTTTTGGTTATGACTCTCGCGGGCAGGGAGGTATGTGTCAGCCTCCCCAGTTTTGAGGTGGATTTTTGGATTTAATAAAATGTTGTTCGTTTCTTTTTTTTTAACGTCGGACAGGGCTTGATGTAATCAGGCTCTAAGACAGCAATCGAGCGATGGGACGCCTTTATTTTATGGAGTGTGATAGCACGGAGAAATGTCAAAGGCACCTGGTTCCATGATGGGCAATCTATTTGAATTCACCTTTGTAAAGGTGCTGTCGGTAATTTGTGTTTGGATAAGTTCCCTTGAATTTTAATATTTTTTCGAGTTGGAAAGTTTGGTTTTTCGTTATTTATTTATGATTTGGTTTTTATTTTTGAAAGTTATGCAACGCATTTGTTGGCACTTTCTTTCTAAGTTAACTTTTTGAATACTAAATAGGTAATGGGAAGCCTGAAGTCTGATGGACATCAGGTGACGTACACAGGAAGAATGAAGTCTTCTTTTGTTTTTAATTTGAAAGACGGTGTAGTTTTATCTACAGAGGTTTTTTAAATAATTATCAAAAGTTTGGATATGAGATATGTAAAGCATGAAAGAAGGAAGGACATTGATGACATCGTAGATTGCGACAGTCTATACAAATTACAGCACTCTTATCAAAGGGGCTAATCTGTTGAAAAGCCATTGCACTCGCTTTATTAACACATACTGCTCAAGCTCAACGATGTGGGGTGTAGTGAGGTTGTGCACGCTGACCATGTCGCAATCTCTATGTTGGGTGAATACCCTCGAATGCTGACAGATATTCAGCTTTAAACAAGTTGATCTTTTGGACAATCAGATGTGACCTAAGCTCAATCCACTGGTCCTCTTCATATATTGTAATGTATATCGATCAGAAAAGTCTTGTATCTAACACAATAAAATTTAGGGCTGCCGCCGTGCAGCTGTAACGTGTATCTCTGAATGGGATCACTCAACAGTATAACGACACACTCTGCTGGGCCCCAGATCAGTATTACATTCCAGGGAACTGTGCAGCTGATGAACCAGCCAAACAAAGCTCTCTGGGTACAGACAGTTTGTATCAACATCTAACATCAGTTGAAAGCAAATCATAGATGGCAACAAGGCTACGCTTATTGCAGAAACGAGGAAGAGGAAGAATCTATTATTTTTCCTCTACACGTGTCTTGTAGTTGCAAATCTCAGAAAAATCAGCTTAAGCGAATACTTTTTCAATGATCTTAACGATCTGAACACTGCCAGTATGGCCGATCTAAATTTTTACATAAGGAAGTCTCTTACATAGTTTCAGAAGTTTCTAAAACTTCTAGGGTTGGGAACTCAGCACCCACAAAAATATCACGATGGACCTACATTCATATTTTATAATTCACTAGCGCTAAAGGGGTTATGAGTACCCTTATGATGCTATTCACTCTAGCGCTAGTGTTGGTGTAGTGATTTTGAAACTCAGGTGGTAGTAGGTTTCAGTCATTTTTCTCCGAGGGGTGTCCAGAATGACTGGGGAGAATTATTGGTACTGTTGCCATTGCTTATAATTCACAGTATTTCTTTCGAACATCCCGATGTCATAAGTACGATCAATACTTTCAAGCCATTGACTACCCTACTGCCAGTACATGCCTATACAGTAGAGTTGACGTCGGCTTTTTTTTGCAGTTGATCGACTTGTTTTTATTTTATTTATTTATTTTTTTACATCGGGACTCGAACCTGCAACCTTCAGCTTGACAAGCGATGATGCAACCACTACACCATGGCCACTCCTAATTTTAGAGTCAAATCGATAGACATCTCTTGACTCTATCGTTGTGTTCTGGTTCCCTCTCTAATCTATGTTGTTTCGATGTACATATTTTGTTATAAGAAATAAAGTTAAAGCCAATATTTTAAAGTAAATGTAAAACCTACTTACTCAAAATCCTGGTATCTGCTGTTATTCAACAAATTAATATCTCCCTTTCGCGTTGTTAAGTCATCATAAGCCGGCTAATGAAAAATAAATAACCACATGCGCGCATAATCAATGCTGTTATCGTTACATAACACTGGATTATCGGGTTCTGAGGATTTACAAATCATTTCGCCGCCATTGGAAATGTTCCCCCTACCCATTCATCTTGATGGATATTTTCAATTAATCTGCACTTTCCGTGTTGCCTCATAATACAGAATACATCCGCAGATCGCGATATAACAATGCACACACCACGTCAATTCAATTTATGTAAATTTTCATCTAAATTAATTGAAAGCTGATACTCAATTAAGCTTTTAACGTTAATAACAATATTGATTGGCACCGTCCACGTCAACGATGGAGCTGATGTTTCACAACGCACAGTTACACATTTACAGATACTCACCTGCACGCACCAACAACTTACGAATATATCGGGACCGAACGCAAAGTAAGCGCATTATTGTTGCTTTATAATTAGCCAATTTGCAAATTACACTCATTTATCTCGAAAGTAATACTGCGGGTGGTTATCCATTGTTAAGGCACCGTTCCCTCACGATCCATCTATCTAAGTGGTGCGACTAAATACCGTGCTTTTGGCACATTACAAAAGATGCAATTCACCATTGTTGTTAAAGGGGCGAAGATATCCACCCCTAAATTATGTGGTGTTGTAAAGCTCCACCGTCAGCGTTGGTGGTTTATAAAAGCCAACTTAATTTACTATGTAAATTATTCACAATTTAGTCGGCCTAATCGTGAATCGAAAAGAAGTGATTGTTATCGATGAACGTGTTTATTTGTTTGATCCTTTTGATGGGGGCAGTCGGCGGACAAAAACCCCGTCGCGACGAATTGGTGGGTACTATAAAGTGTTTCTTAATATTTTTCATGGGTGACTTTAAGGATATTCTTTCCTGTAGTATCCGCCACCAGAGTATTTAGCCAGATTCGAAATAATTCACGAGGTTTGCAAGGAAAAGACAGGAGCAAGCGAAGGTGGGTGATCCTGATTAGCAAATAATCGTTTTTCTAAAACAAGATGAATATACTTTCATTTACTTTCCTATTTTCAGACTCAATAAAGGAGTTCAGTGAAGGTGAAATTCATGATGATCCAGCATTGAAATGCTACATGAATTGCCTCTTTCATGAAATTAATGTTGTTGATGACGATGGTGAGATGCATTTTGAAAAACTGCGAAGAATTGTTCCAGATGATCTGGCCGAAATTGTGGGACCAATGTTGGCAGGATGCACTCATCCAGAAGGTGAGACGCAATGTGATAGAGCTTGGTGGTGGCATCAGTGCTGGAAGAGGAGTGATCCTGTGGTAAGTAAAAAAAAAAAGTTTCATATGTTTACAAAAAATTCAATTCAAGTTCAATAGAGCTTAGCTTAAGATAGGTGTTACTTTCCTTTTATAGCGAACATTTGCAGCCTGCGTTGTAAATTGAAAAAGCAAATCGGAATTTTCTTTCTTATTTAAGAATGACTTTACTTTCTTACGATTCAAGCAGAGCATAAAGCTTTACCCTATGACAAGTTATCATTGATCATCCGTTGATTTTTATTGCTAATCAATAGAGGTTTTTTCATGGGACTGAGAGAGTACCTACATTTATTTATAAAGGTTCGAATAATGGAGAGCTCTTTTCACTTCGCATCGTTCCTCTGGTGACTATTTTCTTGATTGAACTTATATACTCAGTAGAGAAGAAATTCTCTTCTTGTCTGAAGAATGCTTTAAGCCTTTCTGCATTGCGAAGCTTTAGCGAAAGACATTTTGTGAATCAGAAAGCATTCCTTGATAAATAAATCAAAAATCGATGGAACTAACCTATTTCCTCTGCCTCCGTTGCAGGCGCTTAGTTCATAAATACATATTATAATATTTGATGTGTTACTACTTCTTAAAACTTTGGATTTCCTTGGGCTATTTCCTGCCCACGTCGTCTTTGTTTTGTATCATACTTCCCCGGGCGTATGTATTCAAATAGTACCGCTGAGCATATTAAGTCTTTTCATCAGTGTGCATGGGACTGCCTCGTTGTATGAAGAAGGGTAACAAAAATTGTAGTCCTTGTCTAAGCGTTAAAAAAAAACAGCAAACAAAAAGACACTCAACTTTTTGTTTTCACCATTCTCCTGTTTTCCAAAGCTGGACGTATTCTATACTGTTTTTTCAAATCTGTCTTATTAAGAATTTAACATTATCTTAATTCATTATTTCGTATCATTCTTAGCACTACTTCTTGCCATAAGAATCGAGGATTTATAAAATAACAAATGATTGACAACGGATACTGGTTGGTTCTTTATTGTAAACAATACATTTTAAGAAATTTTAAAGAATATTAAATAAAGGATATAGGTTTGCATGCAAAATACAAGTGTTTATTTTAAGCAATTATAACTTCACTGAGTAAATTAACCTTTGTGTCTACATCCACATACCCGGGTTTGCTTTTCAGATTGATATATTTTAAGTTCTAGGTGCCGTTTCGACTTAAAATTTTGAAAAGCCTCCTTAAATATTGTTTTTTATCATATTCGGAAAAAAAATTTGATTTTTCTTTTTGGGTCGAAATTTACAAGTAGTTTTTGCGATTTACCCCTTCTATCTATAGCCAACACACCCGGGTGTGCATAGAAAAATGTATGTAAATTGTTAGTTAGAAATGCAGAAAAGCACTTTTGTTTCATTGTAAATTCTTATTTTTTATTTATTTGACATTATTTTTTTATTTTGTTTGGAAAAAAAAGGAGAATACTTCTTAAAATATTTTTTCTCGAATACGTTGCGTGAAAAATAAAAGCGTCTTTGTGTCCAAATGCCGTAACAAATGTTGTAACAAGAGAAAACACTTCAAACAATTCTAAGACATAATTGACAGAAACACAACCAACTCCTTCCGACGCCCGTGTACCTACTTACAAAAATGTATGGGACACCCGGGTATGTTGGGTGTATGTTTATGTATAATTTTTTGGCTGTGGAACAAGGGTTAAAAAGATTCATAAATAAGTGAGACAAGAGACAACAACGACGACCTACCCTTCAGCTAATCCGTCAAGCGATATCTATGTGTATAAAAGAAATACGCAGTGAAATAAAGCCATGAATCTCTCAGCAGACAAGGCAGTATAATCTAACTCCCTTCATCGAAAACTGCAGCACCACCAAAATGGTGTAATGTTCATAATTATGTGGACTAAAAAACTGTTTGTTTGAGTTTTTTTTTTAAACAAGGTTTATTTTTACACCAAGAATAAAAGTTTCTAGCTATTCCATTAGTTCAATTCTGAAACGAAATATTTTATGAGAAAATAATTGTTGTTGTTAGCAAAACAAAGTTTAAAACAATACCTACTAAACGTTCACTTACTATCTGCTCTTTAATGGAAGGCATTCGGCTTTCTCTAACAATATAAACAAAGTTCACCATTCCGAATGACCGAAAAAACAGGAAAAGAATCATCCGCACACAATCCGTAAGCTCACTGATTTCGGTGGCTTTTTGGCAGGTCTCTTTCCATTCAATGGTTTTTGAACTTACCTAAATGTCATGAGATAGAGAAATTTCAGACCGAGTCTTGATAGAACTCTTGAGCCGGTTTCTTAAGCTTCTCTGTCGGAGAAGGAGGTCTTCTCACGGGCTTGTCTTTGGGAAAGGAGACACTCTAAAGGGTTTTTATTCCCCTTTCTGCCTAATAAACACACAAAAACGTTTGCAGAAAGTAGGCAAATCCGTTTCTTTTATAGTCGCATATAACTCAACCTTTTGGAAATCCACAATTTGATGCTGTGGCCTGCTGAGCTATTTTGGGGATAAGTTTAAAACTTGCTTAATAGGGCTCGGTATCGCACTCGAAGAAAGGCTTTTGTGTTGTTGAGGGAAACGACTTTCGATTTCCTTTGTTGTTCGATTACTGACTGCCACACGCTGAACGTAGAAGAAGAAGAAGAGACTGATATTATAACTTATCATCT
Source organism: Criorhina ranunculi (assembly GCA_951813785.1). NCBI lineage: Eukaryota > Metazoa > Arthropoda > Insecta > Diptera > Syrphidae > Criorhina > Criorhina ranunculi. The sequence goes on from OX638381.1 coordinate 18,596,952, forward strand.
TTTCTCTATAGCTTCATCAAATGGTTGGTCTGAGGGAAATCCTTAGTGTCATGACAATGAGTCGTCTGAGTGTTTTTCTTAGCAATCAATTATGCTCGTTAAAATGAAATGTAGCAGATTACATATTTCTTCTTTGAGCAATATACATATATACTTTGAGAAAAAGTGTTAAATGAGACATTTGTTTTTAGGAATTTGCGTCCTACAAAATGTTGATTTGTTTATTCCGACATAAGCACAATCCCATCAAATAAATCCGAACACCTTGAATTACAAGTTAACAATATAACACATTTCTCTATGTTACAACTTAAGCAAGGCAATCAAAAAAGAAGACTGTATAACGTTCCTGAAAACTATCTTGACAAAGTGTAACAAACTGTGGGCCATTAAATCCTTTAGATTAAATAAAATTTCCACAACGGAATCATCCGCCGTCCTTATTCTGCTTCTGTTGCTGCTCCTGCTGCACGAAATGACAACTTAAATACAAAAGAAAACCCCTCTTGCCAATAAAATGGAAAGGTTACGACGCAATTTTCACGGCTGCAAATAAAAAGGATAAAATTATGTTGACATTTGTACCGGCGGCGGCGCACGGCGTAAATGGGCCCTACTCCACATCCAGTATAATCCAAGGTCCCTGCTATTACTAATTAACCACAAGGACACTCTATCCACTTCATTTCGCAGAACTCCACCCACCCTGGAGAATTTATTCCTTAGATAATTAAAAGCATTTGTGGCCACCAAAGGATATTTCCACTCTGGTTATACAGCAAAAGGAAGTCTCAAAAATTTTCTTTGTGGCGGGTCATTTATGAGGACTTCTCATTTTAAATCAGAGGAGAAATGTTTACAACTGTGTCCACCTCCTTTCCGATTCTTGTTTTAATTTGGAGCAACATGCATATAATCACTTTGCATGGCAGGCATGAAAGATCTAATTTAGATGCGAATATAATTATGTGCTCGGCGATCCCAAATTCAAGTTTTACTAAACTCAAAGGGTGCACCATTTAGGACCTATTCCTGCTGAGTATAAATAAATTTCGAAAATTCGAGAAATACATATTTCCTTCTCTTATAACACGACGAAAATAACATGAATTTCGATTTGATGGTCGTTGGTGTCCCCGAAAATGGGTACACAGTAACAGCAGCAGCGCCTACGCTCAACACTAAATCCTGAATCGGAGCCTGTGGTTAGTTTTGCTGCCAGAAGATAATGAGCATTCGATAATATTGTCAAATTATAAATTAGGACTTGGTTTGCGGAGCCAGGGATGTGGTGTTGTTTTGTGGCAAAATTTATTGACTTAATGGAAACGGTGAAAGGAAAGGATGCGATGTGGTTTGGGGTATTAAAGCGAGGATGCCGGGCGGACGCAATGATATTTTGGAGACCGCTGCGAATTATGAGCATGTTCATTCATTTCTTTTTCAAAGGGAGATGGGTGAAACCAATGAAGTTAACCATTGCCATTGAGAACAGGACGTTGCTTTATTTAATTAGATTTTGATTACGATTTAAGGATGTTCAGTTGGATGGGCTCTGTTGTAGCGTGCAAAGTTACTGGCGGGGAGTACACGCTCAGCATGAAATTGTCGAAATTGTACCTTGAATGAATGGCTCTTGTAAGCCATCCCCGATAGGCGTATTATAATTTAGAGGAACAGTAATTAAAAAGGGATGCAAGTGGTATTTGGATGGTTGCGGTATTATTGACGGTTATTTACATAGATAATGGCACGTGGCGAATGATGAAAATGACTTTGTAATTTGGATGGCAAACCGACAATTTTGTGGGCGTGGGCTGTAAAATAAAACTTTTACGTGTTGTGGGCGTGTTCAAAAATTAATTTTTCATAAGCTGTTGTTAAAGGAGGTTTAAGAAAAGGAAAAATTCAGTTTGATAGGAAAATATAAAAACAAGCAATTATCAAAGCATGTGAAGCGAGCGATCTCACACTATTCTCTGCTTGGCCCAACACATTGTTTTTTAGTGTTTGTTGCACGTTTAACTCAGTCAGACTGATTGTTTCTTTATCATTTTAGCAAAAAAAAAAGAAGTAAAACGTGGGATAACATCCTCAACTGACTTTTATAAACAAAACAAAATTCCTTGAAAAAAATAAAAACAAAATAATAGGAATCACAAACTATTAGTTGATACATATACGTATATGGCAGACGCTATGGAAAAGTGAAGGAAGATGTTCTATTATTAGTCGATTATCTTTTTGTTCCGTAAAGGATTTCATAAATCTACAATTTAGAGACTTGATGGATTTGTGAAAGTTTATTCTTTTGACAGGTCGTCAGCTCTTCCATTGCACTTTCAATACTTTCGAAAGTCCATTTCCGTCTCTGGCTAGAAGGGCTGGCCAATTGTCATGTCAATGTGCTGAAACATGACCGCACACATCGCACTCTATTCTTTATAATGGTTCATAAAAAAAGTACATGTGACGCGTTGCCTAAACTTCGGACACAATGAATTTCATTGGAAGTACTAAAAAAAAAAAAATTTTATAGCCGACCTAGTGTTAAGTTCATTCCTCTTAAATTGTTTTTGAAACAGTTTGAACAGTCCCAACACTAAAAATACTTTGGCAATGCAAGTGCATGTTGTGTGGAAAATTGCTATGTCCTTTAACCAGCCCAAATAAAAAGCAAATTGCTCAATCCGTGGAGAGAATCCAGAATTTCCCCTGCAACCGTACAAATTAGTTTAAAAATTATGACATCAACGAAGGATAACAACCAACGAAAATCTCCCACACGACGACGGCGAAGGATGCCACAAAAAAGAGTAATGGTGGCTTAGCGGTTAACATTCACCCTTTTTCGAACCGCCAAAACATATCGAGGATTCAAATTATAGCTCAACAGGGAAACGAAAGGATGCCAGCCTCATCGCTCCCATAATAGTGGCGATAGCTGAGATGTGACTCTCTAATGCAAAACTTTGTAGCGCTGGTGGATTATTATCGCGCTCTGGAAAAGAAATAAATCATCTGTCCGGGTCCGCATTGTGGTACCTCCCCCTACGAGACTGGGTAGCTGAGAACAAGTCTTCACCCTTTCGTTCGATAAGCCCGAAGGGTTGTATTAGTTCGGGTTGCAGGAGCCTCTGCTATGTTCCCGGCTTACTGTTTGTGGGCTGGACGATTGCCAGTTGAGCGAACGGATGGATTCGAACAAATTTTTTGGTTGTAACTTTTTCCCGTTGCTAAGCCAGGAGCGACACTTTTTATTAGCTTTAACATCGCTTAAGTTTTATTTATGACCCGGAATAGGAGAATCACATTTTTCTCAACTGGATCATGGGACCGGGCGATGAGGGAGTGCCTACTCGTTGCTTCTTTTTTGGCACAATTTCGTTTTAGATTTTTTCGTGGGTCGTGTTCACTCAGTCCGGGATTTTCTCGCAGCAACGTAATATAAATCCGTTGGTGGATGTTTTATTCGACGTGAAGAAGAACTATAAACGATAGAAAACGTTTTGTTCGCTAAGCGACCGGATTTGTTATCATTGAAAAACTAGAGTGATGGAAATTTATTTTGAGTCATAAAATTAAATTTTAAATTGTGACTTGTCTAAAGAGACGTACATATTCGTTTGGGGATACATATTTAATCATTGTGAAGGTGGGTCAAGTGAGTAGTAGCCACTTTGCATTCTCATTTTTAATTATCACAATAAGGACATCGTTTAAAGAAGAGATTCATTCTATTTTTAACTAATTCCTTGTCATATTGTGTTGTATGTTGTTGTATGTGACTTATGCTGTTTTTCCTTGTGACCACTGATATGTATATACATACATATATATAATACTAGCAGTACTTATAACTTACTTTATTAATTTTCCAAATAAATTGTCCTTTCACTCTATAAAATATAACAACGAGCTCTACATACGCACATACCTCCTCTTATACTACATAACGCCTTCGTAAATCACTTGCTTTTGTTTTGGGTCCTAGGACTACTTACACCCGGATTGGCCCCATTTCTAGGATACATGTGCTGAGCTGCGATTCGAAGACAAATGCCATTGTGTATTAATCTCCTTTTTTGTTGTTGTTGCTGTAAGTACTTCCTATACACCTTGGGATATAAAATACTACCGAATATGAGTTTTGTTTATTCCGCTCCATCTATTATACCGCCAACCCTTCATGTACCAGTACCAGAGCAACAAACATGTTCCTGTAACTTACGCTCATCAGTTACACTTGTGTAAATGTATTCCCGCCGCCAAATAACAACGGTAAAAGTGACAACAGCACATTTCCCAACCTCTTCTTGTGCCTTCGCCCGAATACAAAAAAGGGGTGAATACAAAACAAGGTTACCACCGGGACGAACAGAAAAAATAAAAAAATAAAATAAAAATAAAAATAAAATGTTGTATATAACAAGCATCATGCATACATGATAAAAGGATTATTTGTTCGTAAATAAATATAATTTCGTTGTTGGTGATAGGATCCCACCTAAGTGTTGTTGTTTACACGCGTACACGGTTCCCAACATGCACATTACGTATGTGTAAACTTTTCTGCTTCTTTCCTCCCATCTCGCACCCCAGCCACACTTCAGCAAGCAACACCTGTGTAAGAATCAAGAAATTGATGGTGTGGGTGGATATGGTAATTCAAAATTCTGCGACGGAGGAAGGGACTTTTTTTTTCCTAATACTTTTTCAATTTATTGTGCATTAGCGTTAGATCCTTTTAAGGACGTTTTTAAAATTCCTGATTCAGGGTTGACGCCACAGCGTAGTAACGAACAAAAGCTGGTGTTTCATTTTCTTTTCATGCTTTAATAAAATTAAAATTGAAAAAAAAGAAAGAAATACAATATTGTAACTACATCAGATCATCGTCGGTGGATTCGTTGCTCGTAAGGATAGCCTCTCACTCTATGGGAGGAAATAATGCTGCAAGGGACACACGAGAAAAGAAATTGGAATCCCATTGAAGTAAATTGCTTGTGAAAGTAGGGTCATAGTTTTCTACTTACCACCGGGTCTGCTTTTTTCCAGCACTGATGGAACCACCAGGCTTTGTGGCATAAAGTATCGCCTTCCGGGTGGATGCAGCCCTTCGACATATTTGTTAGAACATCACGAACACTCTCCGGAGCGACCATTAAGAGGGTTTCCATATGCACATCGCCGTTATCGTCGACGACACCGAATTCATGGAATATGCAATTCATATAGCATTTTAAAGCTTCATCCTCATGAATCTCACCATCGCTGAATTCTTTAATTGCTTCTGCAAAAGTGAAATGTGGATAAACTAATGGTTTATAGATATCCTGTGACGTTCAATTGTATAATTATAGTCGGTGACTTAACGCTTGATCGCTGAATGTTTTCTAAGACTATGTGGTCGATGATAAAGAGAAATATATGCGTACGATACCGATTCCGATATGATTTCCTTTCGACATTAAGTTTTAAGAAATAAAAGCACCAGGCTTTGCAAGGAATTGCTCCTTCTTATGTTTAATCCGAGAAGGGTCTAGGGTGCTAACCACAGGCTTGTGTTTAATTTTTGGGCAATGCATTTCAGTTCTCAAGAATTATTCACACGAATTTTATTTTTATTGTCAATTAATCTAAACAAAGTTCCACCCACGGGGAGCTCTGATTCTCGAAACTTGTTTCTAGAAAAATTATTCACCATCGTCCTAGAACCTTATACCACACCTTACAAATTGCCTTCAAACTCTCAAAAAAATATAAATAAAAAATAAATCCCAAACACAAATGAATGAGAAATATGAGTACAATCCTTTTACAAAAAACAAAAAAAAAGAAAAACTAAGTAAAAATAAATCCTTTTCATGAGCTCACCTTCCTTAACGCCAGTTTGTTGTTTACAGCTGTCTGCAATTGGTTTTATCATGGCTAAAACTCCTTTTGGCGGCCACTGTAATTGAAAATCCGTTTAGATGGATAAAAAGATAAAAAGTGTGGGATGAATGCAGAAAACAGCGAAATTTCAGAAAAATACGCAGCAGAATGAAAAAAAAAAACCGCTGATGACATTTGTGCACTCCTGCCACTCACCTCGTCGTCACGTCGTGGTTGTTGTCCAAGGACAATACAGCAAAATCCGCAAATCAAAATTACAAACGGGCAAAAGTTTTTCATCCTTTTTATTTCAAGTTTCAAATTTTCTTTTTTTGTTGTTGCCTCACCAAACGGAAAGGAATTTTAGCGAATATATTTTGTTTTGTCCTTTTTACGAACAATTTTCTCGGATAACTACCTTTTTTGAGCTCCCTGCCCGGCTAAAGCGCTTTGAATTTGTGTTTTCTAAAATTTATGGAAAATGCAACGCAAACAATTGCATTCAATTTGCGGGTTATATAGTCAGTTGAAAAAATTTTATAAACTAATTGTTGGTTTGGGGCGACTGCACGCGTATGGTACAACCGTCAAAAGATATAGGACAAACGCCTAATTAACCTGTAATGAAAGGTTTTAATTTGTTTTAGTGATACTCAAACGATGGGGGCTGGGATACAGTGGGTTAAACAAGATTAGTTGATTTTAGAAAAATTGAGGAAGTATCTGATTAACTAATGTGGGGATGAGGTGAATTTAAGCTGATTTTGTAAGTATCTATGTATTATATAGGCACGTCTTCGTGGGTAAAGTTCGACGGGTTGTTTAGTTTTTGTGACTGCTGGTGACTAACCAGTGCCCATGCCACAGACATTCGTGAGTGGATTTTTGCATCTTCAACTCTTAACTGCTTTGCACCAAGTTTGTTTAAGCGTGTACTGCGTGCTGTGAGGTGTGACCTATGCTTTGCCTTCTAGTGTGATGGCTATAAATTTCGGGCCCATTCTCATATAGAGAGCTAGAAAGTCCTTAAGGTACTTTGTAAAAATCTTAAAAAAAAAAAAATGTTAAATGGTGACTTTTCAGCATTCACTTTGGAATTTGACAATCATAATCCGGTTAGATATTAGAGTTTTCCTTGCTGTTAAAGTAAGAGAATCGCGTGCAGGTCAAGATGGTTTTCCACACTAATGAAGGATATTGTTGTGCACCAGCGATAGGTTATGTCTAGCGTTGAAGGTTTTGATTTCGTTCAAGCCCGAGATGTCAATCGATGTACATTTGGCAATTAGGGGACTTTGTTCCCGAGGGTCTAAATGTTCTGGACTTCTTTCGTTGACCTTATTCGTTAAAAAAGGAGGCGTTGAACGAAGAAAAGATGACCTAAAAACTCTGCCTAAAGAGTTATGAAACCTCTCTCCCCACATTCTTTAAGAACGTCCAGCTCTGCAAAGTATCATAAAGAAAATACGTATCAACGAAAGGGTTTTTCGGAAGCCCGTTGTGACAATTTTTTGAGGATGGCAAAATAGGCTTCTTATTATGTACAAACCTTCGATAGAGTTGCTTATTCTGTGATCCTATTGTATTATTTGAAATCTGATTTTATTTTGTTAAATAAAACGTATAATTCTTTACACGTAATTATTTGTATTTGGTCGGCAAATGTGATTTAAGACTCTAGTTGTACACATAAGCTAATGTGATGAAATTATTGACTTTTTCCGAGATCACACAGCATGAAATTGTTGCTTCAAAAAATCAAATGTTTCTGGTGTCCTGCTAAAACCACATGCCAGTGGAGTTCATACCGATAAGTTGTGGTCACGAGATTTTGGGCGTTTTTGAGCAAGCGCTGTATCCAACACCGCTTCCTCATACTCAAACCTCATAGAACATTTTCGATGATTTGACGCTCTTCCAGTATCATTTGGCTATCTATGGTAGTCGTCCCGAATGCTCATTATTAACCAAGTTGATACGACCACGTTTGAATTCAGCAAATTATGGAAAAGATTCCACGTAGACATCATTAAGTTCCGCTTTAATTTGAGCTGATATGTTTTCAAATAATGACTGAGCGTCCAAAATTTGCTCAGAGGTTTTTTTTTTTAAGTAATACAATATTTACATACTTGTTTTGATGAGCAAGACTGTTTGAAATTCTAAATTTCACTTTTTTTTTAAAATCATGTTCTTGCCTTTTTGAGCATACTGTGCATTATAGTTGTCAATCATACGCACGCATTCATGGCATTTATTTCTACTTTTGTTTCTACTATTGCAACCGTGCAGTCGTTACACCAACTGGGCTCCACCACAGCTATGAGCACCAAATGCACTTGTTATAGTGCATTCAGGCAGAAAATTAAATAATTGCATTACATTGCATTCCAGCTGCCGATGCAATTGATTGTTTGATTTTCGATTTTGGAATTTACAATTCATCCGAATGCACGCAAAAAGCACCCCTGATTCGAAGCACCGTTCATATCCCCCTCGTCTGCATGTATGCACTGTGCTCTGCTCAGTCCAAAGAAAACAAAAAAAGGAAAATTAAATCGGGTAATGATGGAAAATTTCATAGCATGACAGATCTGACGGGGCGTGACAGTGCATATCAAATTGTTCTGTAATTAGTTATGAGCATCTGATTGCAGGGGTGGGAGAGAAATCTACCCTATTTGCAATGTTATTTAGTGTTTGTGAATGCGACACCCTCTGTCCTTTGTGAGAGGCTTTAAAAATTTACTGAGAAGTTTTCCCGCTTTGTTTTGTATCTTTTTAATTGTCCCGCCGAGTTGGTAATTAATTTTTTTTCTTAATGCGATGGAAAGTTGTGGTGGAAGTTTATTTTCGCTGATTTTTATGTGAAATGTTACCTCAGGTCATTTGCTGGCCTTTTAAAGGTGATCATTAAATTTATTCCATTCCACTGCGGGTGTCCTTTTGCAATTAATTTCGTCGTCGTTTGCCAGAAAAGAAGGTCCGACTGGAATATAAAAACAGGGATTTTTTTTACGACACTGAAAAGTGGTTATGACCTATTTGAGAGCTTAAATTGCTGCGGGGTATACGAGACTAGATTAATGTGATTTTTTTTTTATTAAAGTGCTATGAAAAGTTTTGATTATACTGTCAGTAAGTGACCCAAAATGGTGAATGACCATTTGATATCATTATGACGTCCATTGTAAACTCATCATGGAGGTATCGTGGTAAATTATGAATGCAGCCGCAAGCAGTTTTCAATCGGATTGTTAACTGATTTGGGCGATGAATCAATTTTATTACAGCTTCTTATTTACTTATCAATATAACAAAAAAATAAAAATAATTCAATTGCATTCGTTCCGTACTATAAAAAAAAACCATTCGACAAGCCATCACCTTAATCGGCCCTCGACCAATACTTACTAACTTACTTAAGGTGGCGTTACAGTCCGGGGTGGACCTGGGCCTCAACCAACAACCGTCTCCAGCCAGCTCGATCTTTAGCTAGCTGCCTCCACTTTGGCACGCTTAGTTGGTTGAGGTCCTCTTCAACTTGCGTGCGCCACCTGAGTCGCGGTCTTCCTCTGCTGCGCTGTCCCTCGGGGGGGGATTCAAAGATTTTTCGGACCGGAGCATTGGTGTCCATCCGCTCTACATGACCCAGCCACCTCAGTCGTTGGACCTTCACTCTTCTGGCTAAGTCGATGTCGCTGTACAGCCCGTACAGTTCGTCGTTGTATCTCCTCCTCCACTCACCGTCTATGCGGACGGGACCGAAAATCACCCGAAGAATTTTCCTCTCGAAGCAGCCAAGAGCACCCTCATCCACTTTTGATAAAGTTCATGCCTTTGCGCCGTAGAGCAGGACTGGGATTATTATGGTCTCATATAGGGTCACTTTTGTTGTTCGAGAGAGGGCTTTGTTAGTCAATTGCCTTCTTAGCCCAAAGAACAACGATTGGCAAGGGTTATTCTTCGTCTGATCTCAGCGTTGGTGTCGTTGTCTGAATTGATAGCGGAGCCTAGGTAGACTAAGTCCTTAACTACCTCAAAGTTATATCTGTCGAGGGAGACGTTCTGTCTGGAACAAAACCTCGACCAATACTGAATTTCATTTAAATAAGCGCACTCTAATAGGGTTATGGGCACTCAGGGAGAATTAGAAAGGAGACGAAGGAGATACCGATGCATATTGGTTTTAAATGCTTGCGGATTGTTGTGATGAGGAAACACAGAGCAATGTAGATAATTTAATACTAGGAAGAAATCACTTTATTTGATTCTACGTCTGAAAGTTTACTCAAATTAATAAGCATTCAAAGCATGGCGCGTAGCGGGGGTGAATTGTGCTAGAGTGCTAGAGCAATATCTATGAAAGAAATGATAAAACAGTGGGTAGCGAGAAACATTTCTTCGAGTCTGTGGATTTTATGAGATGCCTGTCATCCAGACCTGATGTGAGCGTTATACTCAAGTTTTGGTTCAAGGAAGATTGTCATTAACGTACATACCGAGGATGAAAATTCTTTCACAAGTACCATTTATGCCGTTCCCCTTACGGGCTATTTATTTATCAAAATGAGGAAGAGAGTCGGGGACAAAATATTGTCTTGAAACCGTCAAAAACAATTTGAATTGAATGGTGCGAAAGATAAATTATAAACCATTGCAGGAATTTTTGACGAAAGAGCTTGGTGCTAAATCGCGTCAAGTAAATTTGAAATTTCAGATGCAAAAATCTTACCTTCAAAAAGTGGCGGAGCACTTCATTTCACTTCTCGATGAGATATGCCTTCAAATCACCAGTGGATCTGTTGTACAAAAACCGTAATGCCGGCCACAAAGGAGTTTTTGCGTAGTGCAATGGGGCGATAGTTCTAGGGAAAAGAAGATTCGTCTTTCTAGCGATTGGTTGGACAGGGGTAGGTAGAAGTGGCTAAAACTGATAAGCCTGCCGGAGACACAAGTAGCGCGGATGAGCCGTTTTGATACCACAACTCACGTGACCTGGGTATTGATGTGCGTAGCTAAGAGTGTAGTTTTTCAGATCCATCCTGTGGAGATGGGCTGGACAAATGACAAATGAATTGATCAGACAAATAGAATAATTGGAAAAGCTTACACCATCTGGACCTGCGGATTTGGGAATGTTGAAACCTCTATGTATGTACTTCTGCAACTGTGCGATTGTAAAAGTGGATTTGTCTCATAGAGAAATCGACGCTCTTGGGTACAGGCGAAGACAGAGCATAATATGGAAGTGCAGAGCTGGTTGTGAAGTACGGATCAAGCAGATTTTCTTTGTCTAAGAGGTTAACAGTTAATCTCGTTGTAAATGAGCGTTGGAATTTATGATGTGGGAAAATTCGTTATATTTGTTGCGAATAATATAGGAGCAAAACAATTTCTACCAAGGATTGTTCGCGCAGTAAGAGTTCGGTCATACGTTTTCATAGTGTTTTTTTTTTATGACACTTGATTTGTTGCTTTGTCGTTATTGCACATATTTTGGCATTTACAAAACAATGAACCGGCAGACTGTACTGATCTCTTGCAGAAAGAGTTAACGTCTCAGTAGGGGCTGTCAGAAACAAGGGTTTCACTATGTATAAAGAACTTGAGAGTTTTAATAAAACGGCGCATTATAGAGGTATAGTAAACCGGCGACTTCAATCTGAGGAGCACGCTATACACGAAATACTATTAGGACTGTATTTGTAAGTGAAGACGGCTTCTTACAGTTGTTCAGCTTTGCTGTCGATTGATTTAATGTTTATATTATAAATAAATAAAACTATATCTTCAATGCAATAAATTCTATTTGAAAACAAAAAAATAACAGAAAAGATCTACAAATATATACAAATAGGTTATAAACTTGTCAAATTCATATGACGTGGTCCGTTTCAAAATGCCTATGAGCGCAGCTCCAACGTATGTATGTTTGTAGACTTATTTTCTTTAAATCAGGAAATAATGCTAAAAAAAGAATTAATTTACAATTCTTATTGTAATCAATTTCGTTGTCTACTTACCTTGGGATCAGCTTGTTTCCAGCATTTGTGCAACCAAAAAGCCCTTTCACATTGCGTGTCACCCTTGGGATAGAGACATCTCTTACCCATATGCAGAGCAATATCATGCATAGAATTCGGAAGCATATCGTGTAATTTTTCCAAATGAACTTCACCGTCAGCATGCAGGACATTCGTCTCATCAAATACACAGTACATATAACATTTAAGGGCTTCATCCTCATGAACTTCACCATCGCTAAATTCTTTGATTGCCTCTGTATGAAAAATTGCATTTAGACGTATAGAGATATTTTTTTTTTGTTTGCTGGAAAAGACGTTAATTAAAAATACATATAAGCATACCTTCGGTTGCTCCGGTCTTTTGAATGCACACATCATGAACCGGTCGTAGAGCTTCTAATAATTCCGGTGGTGGGTACTGCAAAAATAAATTCTCAAAAATTTATTACAGTATCGACAAAGGAAGACGGAAGAACGACAGGGAGGGAGAGAGAGAGAGAGAGAATAATTTAATTAGATTTTAGATTTAATCTTATAAGAATTATAGTTCGCATCAAAAAATAAAATGTAGTGCATTGATGCACTTCGTGCCATAAGTGAAGGGCACAATCTAAAATTTAAATTGTTTGCCCACTTCTTTTTTTTTTTGTAAAGTTGGTAGTCCTCAAACTTTGTCATCTCCTGTTGTTGCAATTATTAGTTATGAAACACTACACAAAGGAGCAACGCATTATTAATGTGAAAATGCATTACAAATCTTTTGAAAATACGAAGACATTTCTTAAAATTTGTACAATTTTTTATCGACAAAGTGTACACAGTGATTAATTGAGAAATTTGAAGACATTATGCTTATTGATATAGGAACCTGACTTGTTTGTCCAGCCATGCAAACGAAATGTGCCAGCTTTGCCAGATAATCTTCGAGTGATTTATGAGAGACCAATGCATCCATGACAAGCTACCGTTTGGTTTAACTTCAGGCAGGCGAGACAATTGGAGAGCATATTTTTTTAAAAATTATGCCGAAACGCGGTAACTGTGAATGGCATTCTTACCGCACAGAGTTGTTTTAGCCTTAACTGATCTGTATGAATTTGGACACCATATGGTTCTAGCAGGACGTCGCAAGAGAAACAATTCATTTAAGAATCTAGATAAACATTCATTCACTTTTTGTTAAGGCATATATCTCAATTGCAAGAGTGATGTTAAAGTCCTAATCTAACCCAAAGCTTTTTCTTTGTTTTATTGCACTGCTAAAATTAAATCGAGCTTACAAATTCGATAGAATACACCTAAAAATTTGTTAGTTTCAAAAGGTAAAACATAATTCTCATAATATATTGGTAACAGAATACAACACAACACAACGTCAATTTATGTACTGTACATGTGTATCCTTTATATTAGCCTTTTGCTCTATTTTGTCACTTTTGTGTGGTCCCGGATAAATGCCATCATACTTCAATTTTATTGCTAAAATATTAAATATCAAACTCAAAAGAACACACTGAGAAAAAAAAAAATTGCAAAATCAATATCAGAAATTCATACCGTTTCATCTCGACGTGGCTCAATTTTCTGGCAAAGGACACTTGCCGCACAAAGTGCGACAAGGACTACAAAAAATTTCATCATATTTGTATCCCTGGACGCTGATATATCTCTATCTGGTAGCTAGATTAACTTTTCACACAACACCGAACTGACAATGTAGCCAACTCAAAGGATTGCCACGAAACAATGATACACGAAAAAAAAAAAAAACAGCAAATAAAATAAAAATGAGAACACCGCACTATTCGAGGGATCTGAGCAATGAACGTTGCCGGGCCAATATCGATGAGAAAATTGCAAAATTTTGAGTCAGTTAAAGGCGCGCTATAACTTTACAAATTGAGGTACCAAATAAAACTTGGCTATCGATTTTCGAGGAATCATTTTTTATATCTGATAGTCTGGGCGATCCCGTGCCTGTAGGCAGAAGGTGTAACAGACGCTTTGGGATTCGCTGCTGCCGTAATTAACAATAAAACCCCCCTCACTATCCCCTAGCCATTAATGTGGAGTGTACTCTATGGAATAGCGCAAAATATAATAGCTAATTGAAAAAAGTCATGAAACGTCGTGCCCCAGACGGCAACCGTCAGCCACCAATGGCGTACAGGTCGAAAGCCTACATTAAATCGGGCAACCGGGACCAGTATGCAATTAAAAGCAGGTAATCTAGCGAATGCTGCTCATTTACACTCTCGAGCTCTAGCAGACGACCTCGGTCATCGTAATTACCGGGGACGGTCAAGCGCCAATTTGTCAATCACTGTAAAGAAATAATGATAAGTGGAGCCTTGAGTGGTCATAGGCGGACAAGGCCTTCCCTTTGTGCTAGTGGTGGTGATTGTTCTTCAAGTTGACATTAATTATTGAATTCGATGTGACACGTTTCGTGCTGTTTTGTTCTAGAGTTCCGTTTTTAGGCGGATTGCTGTTGTTTAGTATTTTTTGATTTTCTTTGACTCCTCGGGGTGGGTGGATGGAGCAAAAAAGTACAATAGTATTATATGTATGTAATTAAGTACTCATGTGTTGGACGAAACTGCTCAAAGGAAGTGGATGGGCGACGTCTAAATCTTTGCACAATATGAAGTGTGTTTTAATTTTAACATCTATGTACATCTGTTGTATAAGAATGCTTAAGTAAGCGTTGTTAGTAGTAAACAAGTCCATAATTCAGCCCAAACACCATCGGTGCGATCGAGATGGCTAGGTTAGGTTGCAAGATTACATTTAATTCTATCACTACCGGTGAGGATAAAGCACGCAAATCCAAAGCAAACACATATTTTATAATTTTTCTTAAGTGGATAAAGTGGTCCGGAGATGAAGTTAAGCCCTCACACTTTATTTGCTTTGAGTTTATTATCCTTACTGGAAGGATAAGATCATTGCCAATTTCCTTTGCTTGTCTAATCATGGCGTTGATATAGTCTATTTTGATATATTAGAGTTTTTTCATCTGCAAATGAACACTAGCTTTGCATGGTACATAGGCTCGCTTTTATTTCTTGCAGATCACTGATGCAACATAAACTTTAAGTTGCTTGATCAAATCGCTTCCATTCTTGTGCTTTAGTATCCTCATAAGGCCCGAGGTAGCATGTAGTTGATTAAATTATTTTGGTAAACGACCTCTCGACACAAAAATAGTCTTTGCCTTTTTTTCTATTCGTTATTTCCAAGAACTTCTTCTAGTACGCTATATCACACAGCTTTAGCATTTTTAAAACGGATAAAACGGCTTGTTCAACGGCTTTTTATCTTCTACATAACGTAATCGCTTAAAATGTATTCCAGGCGTACGTACTTAAATCAAAATTGTAGTTTAACAAAACTACCAAGCTCTACACTGTCGTTCTAATCAACAAGGCCCCAGGGCTACTAATCAAGCAAATTTGAGTTCATAGACCACAGCCAATATCAAAAAAAGTGAAAATGTATGACTAGGATTGTTCATTCATCAATCAGCTTATTTGCGGTGTTTTCCCTTCGAATTGCATTAGCTCAGACCAAAGGATAAAGGCTAGTTAAAACACACACTAGTTCCTTTGCCAGACACATTTTAATCAATTTTGATTGCTTCGGTCAGCAGGTAATTATGAAACCTGTACATCTGTTACTACATACTGCTAGCAGCCTCAACTCTCAGCGGAATATATGGCTTCAAACAAATAACAATTCTTGAAAACAAACAGTAAAAGGACAAGCATACGCTTATAAAAGTTAGAAACAACAATTTTGCAAGGATTACATCTCTTGAGACGTGGATTACAAACAAAATATATTCTCTCTGGGACGTATCGTTTCAAAGATTGTTCTGCTCCTTTTTTTACCTTTTACCACCTTCTGATAGCACTTCAAGTAGAAGTGAAGTCTATCACGGCGCTTGTCGGATGATTTTGCATCCTTTATTGTATTTAAATTGCCCTTTTGTTGCTGTTTTTGATAAATTTTTGCTTTACATCTTACTACGCTGTGCTGCGACTTTTTTCAAGGACTTTTATTTGAACGATTTAATGGCTTCTGTTATTTAATTAAGTGTATGAGCCACCAGACTTTTGTTACGCCATTTGATGTTGTGTTGTCTCCTGTTCATGTTGGAAAGAGTTTTATTTTCTGAGTACATATTCAAAGAAATCTGAGTGAATTAAGTCCTACGGGGAAGGATGTATAAATCCCTGAGAGACAATAAAAAAAAACTTTTAATTGTTAATGAAGTTGTAATTTAATTAAGAATTGCGCTTTTATGCTGTTCATATAAACTGCAGAAGGAAGAGATTTTCTTGCTTCTCAGAGATTAAGGTTCTCTTTTTGAACTTGGGTGTGTGTGGAGCTTTAAGAAAAAATACCTCAATTAGCCGGAAACAGTATTCCAAGAGAATGATTTTAACAGCTTGTTCCAAACCAAGACAATAGCAAGAACATTCTTTAAGAGTGGATGGTAGATACGTAGAAACTAGAACTAACAGGAGCAGTGTTCATTTAGATAACGATGCAATGTGAAAATCCAGCTATTTCCATATATCACACCATTTCTTCAGGAATCAGAACCAAGCCCTGTTATCACGGCTTGGAATCTTAATTTCAACTTTGTTGCCAAAGCAGAGTGATTTTGGCATAACGTGTAATGCATGTGATTGCATGATCTAAATTTAACGCACTTTTGGATCCTTATTGCATTACTAATTGATACTCTTTTAACAAACGATGTAGTTAGGTAAGTCGAATAATAATTTGTAGGGCTACCGTGCAACAGGTACACATAGATCCTCCGACTTAAGCCGTCGAAGGTTGGTGACTGCAGTTTTTTCTTTAACCGTACCAAGGACACATAAATTGTTATGATGCGTCAAACCATCGTAGCGTATAACCAATGAATTCACTAAACATACTGAATATTATAGGTTCCGAGTTAAAAACCAATATACAGACTCTAATGCCAGGTTTTCGCGTATTTTAACAACGTTGCAGTTTGAAATTTAGAGAAAAAAAAATTTAGAAAATCGTAGAGAGTGGAGACATAAAACGTGTTGTTCCACAACAACAATTACAAAGACAAAAGATGCTCTTATTCCTGCATCTTAGAATAGATACTTGTTTGCTTAGGTCTTCAGAAGGCAGTAGCGAGGTTTATCAGGAGTTACGCATAGTTTTGCGTTGTTATTACTGATCTGAAGTAGGCTTTGTAAAGAGTTCCCGGGTATCATTGATAGCAAATGGAATCTATGAAGCTTAAGGCCCATTTTCTGTTTAAAAAAATAAATGACTTCTAGAGCAATTCACACTGGAGTGAGAATTAAGAAGCTTAAGATTGGCTTTAGCTTTGGCTAGCGTCTGAAACTGGAAAGTAATGAAGTCGTGTTTTTACGGACGGCTCCAAAACTGGACAGGGTTCAGGGGCTGATATGTCAGTAGAACACGAGAACACTAAGCTTCACTGGGCACTGTTAAGGACTAATTTGTATTGAAACTTTTACTTTACAGTGCAAAAAACATATAATTATTGACTATATCTGATATGTACAATGATGCTGCAGTCTCTCGAATTATATCTGCTACTCGTATGTACATGTTATGTTATTGATTTCAGCTCAGTACATGCCAGCGCGGCGGTGTAAATGATTGAGATTTGTACAACTATTGCTGAGGGAATTATCATCCGATCATCACACGTTTAAGCAGAATTTTCTTTATCAACGCTGGCACTGAAATCCTGCAAATTAGGTTTATGCAGATTTATTGCATAAATCACTTAATTCTATCTGCCAATAAGCACGATTACATTTTTCTTTTTTTAACTTCATTCAATTTGTCTGTGGGAAACTCCAGCCGCATGAAATCATAACAAAAAGTGATTCATCGTCCATGCCACACAACTAAGCCCGCATGTAAAATTAGGGTTATCAACTCTATACCAACCCTCAGAGTGTAATTCCTTATGCCCAATGCACAGAGCATACATTTGCACCCGAAAGCCAAACATGAAACTAATACTACGCTGTCGTCCAATTTGTAACTCGACACAGATTCTCCGATTAGTTTCGTTCAATTTAACTGCAAACTGAAAATCTCACAAATTATGTAAATCAAAATTTCCCACATGTTGCCATTTTGTGCAAACCATTGCACAGTTCCTGTGGGCCTCTTTTATTCATGCGTTTGCGTGGAGCTAAACTTTAATTGGCGTCACGTGAAAATAGGACCTGATATCTTTGCACGGGTTTCGTTTACTTTATTAAGTAATAATTTTTTTTGAATTATGTATATTTGAAAATTATTCAGGCTGAGTTCGTGAAGTGTTGTCCCAATCAGGGCAGAGGAATCGACTCGCGGTCATATAAGTATCAGTGTGAATCTTATCACCTTAAGTGTGAATCAATCTTCCAGTACCCGAGGTAATTAATTATTCCACCCCCATCCGAGTGCCAATCTTTGGCAACAATGTAACACATCCATATGGATGATGCCATTGATTTATGAATGCGTCCGTCCTGGGTCCTGTCGCTCAGTGGGGGAATAATTAATAATAACACTCCAAACTGGCCTACCCGAAATGTTGGCCACGTACACCAAAGGTCGGGTATATAGCAGTGGCATTGGATGATGATGACGACGACGGCGTCGCCAATGACGATAACGTTGATGGAGAGGCTCTTTTCTCTTCAACCACTTGTAATAGAAGCGTGCTGCGAGTTAATGGGTAGGAAATCACCGCCGGATCTCCAGTCAGTATAATAAATTATTTACCAATAATCTTATATAGGCGCATAGATACATTAAAACGGAACAGTACGTCCATATTTCAATGTATAAGTGGCACTACGATTAAGTGTGATACGCCTCTCATGTTGCATCTAAATGATGGATAAGTTGCATTCAAAGGCGTTTGTAATTCTATTATACCATGACTTTGATAGTGGGGACTTATCGAATTGGTAATTGGTAAATTGACTCCATCTTTGATTGTACATATATCCCGGCTGTAGCAAAGTTAACGATTTCAACCAGATTAGTGTGAAGACAATTGTTTCCTTTCGTTGTTATCTCTCTTTGAAATGTTTCAAAAAAAGGTTCAAAAACAGCAGTAATGGTTTCAGAAACATGTGCATCGTTTCAATTGTTATCAGCTTTTGATAAGAATGCTCTTCAGTGGTTCTGAAAATTCAGTAAGAAGTATATAGAGCTTACATATCGGAGTTGGATGAGGAAAGGAAATCATTTTTCTAGTAAAGCTGATGAAAGGTCATAGATCTTCCTTCATTGTTTATCATCGCCAGGAATATCAGTAGATTATCTTATCGAATGCCACTTTAGATATCAAAGTTTTCTGACATTCTGAAGGTAGGAAGGAAGAAAGTCAATTAAGAGTTAGTGCAGTGTAAATCTTTATATTTTTAGAGCTTTGTTGATCCGCAGGGTATTTATTTGATTAGCACAGTATTATCGCAATCAGAAATCTTCTTGTCTGATATCGAGAATTAAACTAATTTTGGATTTTCACTTTTTCCCGGAGAATCTACTTTAGGTATAGAAGGTGAACGATGTCGTTATTTGTCTTTCTTAAATATTCAGCTCCCAGTTTAGCTTTATGTCGACGAACAGATTAAGAGAACTAGAATACTCTCTCTTTTCAATATTGAAGGTCTTGATGAATGACCTTTACACCACATCATCTTTATCTTTATTAAGTTGCTTGGCTATATGTGAACTGCATACCAGATTCCTATTCAATGGCTAAATCTTTCTAGTCAAATCAAGTCAATTCAATACTCAATACACCACGCAACTTACAAAGACTTTTGTAGACTCACCAATTTTTGCATTCATTCAAAGAACTACTTCTACCGGTTTCAGCTTCTCTGTTATTTTTAAAAAGTAGCTCCCATGGCTTTTCAAGTACATCATGTAAGGCTCTAAATCAAAGTTACCGGTTTGAATATTTACCCACAAAAGACACAAAAAAACGAAACCTATCTCCAGAATTTCTTGTTTACCAAAGCTTCGTGCAAGGATATTCGTGCCACATCCTTCTGTCCGAATTCCAGCCAAAACTCCAACCATCGCATTACAGTTATAGTCCGGCACACGCAAGACCGAAAAAGGTACTCAAACATGTAATTTGCATTCCAACCTCAACACACCGGCACTCTCGGACCGACCTCTTGACCATTGCTCAAGTTATGGGCCTTTGAGCACAAAAGCAAGAGTGGAACAAAGTGGAACAACGCTTACATACATCCCCTTTCGAAGACAATGCCTACCTTATTTGTTTTGTTTGTTTTTTGCCTGGACCACTCTTCAACTGCCTGTATTCAACGATCATTGAACACATTTGCAATGGTGCCGGGGTCTGAGATTCGTATTTCCAAACAGATCTGGAAAAAATGTCCACCCAGCTACTAGTGTGTTTTGGTTTTTATACCCTTTTCGCTTTTATTATTTCATTTCGGGGTTTAGTCGTTGAGATTTTCATTTTCGTTTTCGAGGCTCTTCCCTTTTGCTTTGTTTGTTGTCAATGAAAATTTAAGGGGTCGTTTATTTCCGCCCCTTGTACAGCAGCAAATTGGTAAAAAAAAAAAAAAAATTAAATAAACAAAATAAACGAACAATAATAACCGAAATATTACTGACTTTTATTTGGGTTTGCTCCTTTTTTGTCGGACTTTCTTTTTCGTCGTCGAAAGGGGTGTGAAATATGTGTAAGAGCGATGCGAACTCCTTCACACCTTACGACAGGATCTGGGTATGTAGCACCCACTTACTCACCCACTCGATGAGTCTTTGCCGCTGGATTGCCAGACACCCGAATATGGCCCGGGAAGGAACACCGAAAGAGGACGAAGGAAAAATTTATATGAATTTTTTGATTTATTTTTATTTGTTTTGAGAATTTGTTTTCGCTGTTCTTGGTGTTTGCCGTATATTCGCTAGCGCGGGGGTTAGCGGTGGGAAATTTATTTGGGCTTTGATATTTTCATTTTTTTTTTGTTTTTATGGTGTTTCTGTACATTTTATACGTTTTACCTTGATGTGCCCCCACACAGACTTATGGATAGAGGGTATAGGTATGACTTTTTGGTGTAACACGAGCGGAATTAAGGGATGTCGTATGTTTATTTATGTATATATGTATGTATATGTATGGCGATGTGTGTGGTTGTCCTCGATAGAATTTCAATATTTTGTCACATTTTATGAGTATTAAAGGTGTTTGCGAGAGAGCGCGCGCAAAAATATGATTTCACTTCATGAGGTTATGGTTCGTTGAGCTTTATTATTAATTTAACTTTTCGTTGTGTGGGTTTTTTATTTACTTATTTTTCGTTATGTTTTTTTTTTTTTTTTTTCACGGGAGCGGTTTAAGGAAGTGGTGGCAATAGCAAGGCAGTTCCATTAAGGAGATAAATAAATTCAGTTTGTATATTTATGAAAATAGAATCTTTTTATGCGATAAAACTCTAATGATGTGCAATGGACCTATGTTTGTTAGATGTAAACAATAACAGTAATTTTTTTGTATTTATTTTCTAATTTCTATGTCAAGTGGGATGTTAATAAAGAAATACTGTAGGCAAATTAGGGAAACACGTGGAGATAAATTGTGGTGACCAACGGGTCCATGCGTAGTTGGTGTGGAAGATTTCTGTTTTTTGGGAATTATTAGTGGCTTCACTGGAATTCAGAGATTTATTTTATAATTAAGAAAAAGCTGCTTTTAAAGTCAAGGGTGAGAGGTGATACAATTTTTTTTTTTTTGCACAAGTACTAAGAGTTCATATGTACTGAAACACGTATCTGTGATAAAATAGTACGCTACTCAGGGCAGAAAAGCGCTAAACTAATTCTCTCACTTAATATATTTCTATTTGTAGTGCATTTGAATACAAACCATTTGAATCACTACCGGTATAATAAGTGACCAAAACATTACGTCATGCAAATTGAATTGGGTGGATACATACAGCCTTACCCCGGATTTTACTTCAACTGTTCATGTGTGTTTTAGGGAGAAAATAAATTATAAAAATAAAAAATTAAAATTACTCCGCTTTTGTTGCTAGCAGGCTCACAGAGAGCGAGGTTTGTATCTCAATACAAAAATACAAGCACTAGAGGCGATAACTTGAAGACAACTAAGGCCTAAGTGCATGTTTTATTTTTCGCGCGAATTGAAGGGCATACAATTTCAATTGCCGACTCCAAAAGAACGGTTTTAAAATCTATTTCATGACAGGTTATACTTTCAGCGGTTTATCATTGTCTATTGAGAAGTGGTGTCGCGAACTTGTGTCACTTAGCACTCAGCCATCACGTAAGTATCGTAAGAACTGAGTTATGATATCGTGCTTATCTATTTATATAGCTATTGCCCTTAGGACGACAATCAAAAGTGGCGTTTCGAGATCGAACTTGTCTATATTGACATATCTACATATTAGAGGTGTGTTTAGAAGTTTTAAAAAGAATCTCCCTAGATTTATTGTCTCTACAGACCCTACCTGGCAACTATCTGAAAAGTGATGAAATCTGTTTGCATAATCTTTTGTAATGCCTCATTCTTCTTTATTGATGTAATCGGATACTAACAAAGAACTCGTTATCACGTCTTCCACTGTAGCAAATTATTTTCTGCAAACATTTCAGCTTAAAAGATACTAGGTACATACAGAAGTGAATGCAATTCTGTTTTAACGTATGGACTCCCAATTAATAGATTAATAGATATTTATGAGTTCGACCATTACTGGACTATACGTGGACACTCTCTCCATCGTTTCTGAAAGTAAACTTTGACTTTATTTTATTTAGTTTTTAAGATCTTTTAAATGAACTTCCAGCTTGAGAGAACCAAAACAACAAGCTGTTATAGGGAAGTATAAATAATTCATTATTAAGTTCATATTGTTCCACATAACGAATTGGGCGTAATTTGGCCCATTGAAAGTTTAAATTCTACCGACCATTGATATTCTTCATCTCAGTTCAAAGACCCTTCCTTCATTCAGCATAATAATACAATGAAACACTTGAAAATCAAAACTCAAATCAAACCCAAACCTAAAAAAAATATAGGTAAGGTCTGCAAAATTCATTCATTCATTCTTCTCGCCATGAATGGAAAAATATGGCACACAGTCATTGCTAACACGCCCACGGAGGGACTCATCCGTAATTGAAAAGATAACTTAAAATTTCAAAGTCATCTTTGAAGGACGTTTGTATTCTGTTTCCTTTTTCCTTTTGCTTTAACAAGGTCCTTTCTGGAACCACTTGTCCACACATACATACACGCTTCATTATGAAATGTAAATCAGAATGGGATTGTATTTTAGGGACATTCTTGCACGCCATACGCGCTGACAAACGCGTTCGCCTTGCTAATTCAATGAACCTAAATCGTAAATGATAAACGAGCACGAGTGTGTGAAAAGACATTCCCCCTTGTACGCATTTCTTTTTCTCGGTCGTGTATTTAAATGAAAACAAAGTTCATATATAATACTTAGTCTGGTTGACATTTATGAGCTAGTAAATGGATTTTTTTTTTTTCGTTTTCTTAGAAGAAATATTGTCCTTTCCGCTGACTTTGGCGGTTGCAGACAGAATGACACAATTATTCATAAGCTGACATTAACCAAATATTCATTTTTGACAGTCTTGTTGTTGAGGGGTTATGAAGGACATACCAACAACTTTAAACAAAAAAAAAAAGTTGTAACACAAATTAACTTTTGTATAATTTGGTATAAAAAGTTATAAGAAGTGGTGTTGAAGAAACTCGTTAGCAATTTAAGAAACAAAATGTTCGATTGACTTTTGTTGACTTTTTGAGTAGACCTAGGCCAAATACAACCATAACCTTAAAATATATGATCACATTTCTTATAATTCGTGAAATAAAGATAAGCGATAAGCCAATAGATGAGGTAAGAGATTTTTTAAATCCTCGCTCATCAGTTTATGGGTTAATGTTATCATCGGACCTAGATTACTGAACTCAATTCTGATATTGTTTCATGCTGAAGGATTAGGGCAAAAAGGCGCAGGAGGCATTTTTCATATGTTTTTATAATTCACTAGCGCTAAAGGGGTTATGAATACCCTTATGATGCTATTCACACAGCGCTAGTGTTGGTGTAGTGATTTTTGAAACTCAGGTAGTATTAGGTTTCAATCTTTTGTTTCGAGAGTGGTGTCCAGCATGACTGGGGAGAATTATTTTTATTGTTGCCATTGTTTTTAATTCAGAGTATTTATTTCGAACATCTCGATGTCGTTATCATTAATAAGTACAATTATCAAGTGAAGCTATATGACCAGTTTTAAAAATTTCGCCCTCTTACCACCATTATGTAAAACTACCGATGACTATCTACCTCCTTCATAGGATGTTTTTCGGTTCAAAATCTGCTTTAGCATGTCTTTCGTCACTAAGTTAAAATATGTATTTGTATGAAGTGAAAGTATTACCTCATAATATAGTAATTGAAGTTGTCAATCTTCAAACTTCTTTCCTCCAGCCTTCACCATCACTAACATGGTATTTAACCACCCAACGATTGTATCTTTTGATCGAGATACTTCCATCTGCTTTTAATATAACCTATTCTCCATCTGCCTATAATTCTTACAGAAATGTATAAATTCCCTTTAACAGCCACCGGCTTTTTCAAAACCTCAAGCTCAGTGCCCACAATTTTTCGACGATAAAAAAAGAAATGTTTTATTTTTTCCTTTCCTGATTTCTTTTGTAATTTGCATTCCTCATCTCGCCTTCATCATTCATTTTCTAAAAAAAAAAAAAACATTCTCTCAATTAAACCATTTTCCTCAGCACCGCATCGAACTTCAACTTGGAAACTTTTTAGAGTCAGACATATTTTTTTCTTTCTGTGGCATTTGGCATTTTAAATTTGTGCATGAAAAATCTTTTAGGCCAGGAGAAAAAAAGTTCTCTTTTTCTTCTCCTTAAGGCTTAGACTCTACATTTCGGAACAAACTTCTTCTCTAGATTGAGATTGATGATAAATGCTTCACAGCGTTGGTTTTAAAAAAAAATCATTTCCCAAGGTATGTGTGGGTAATAATATTTACTTAATGGTTTTTATTACCTAGCAAGACTGCAATGTAAATCATTCGTAAGTGTGTTTGTGTACTTTCAATTTACCTGTAAGGTGGCGCGGAATCGGAATCACACATTCTTACCAAAATAAAAATCATGGAACAAGCAAAAAAAATTGAGTGAAGCCCACATCGTCAATATAACATTCAAATGGGGTATGAAAGAGAGTCATGGTTAAATTTAAGGCCACTATCCTGCAGGATATCGTAGGTCGGACATGAAGTCAAGAGAAATTACTAGTATAAGAGATTTTTCATGGGAAAGTTGGATGGAAAGAGAGAGAGAGAATAATTTAATTTCCAGATCTGAAATGAAATGAAATTTGATGCGTGAGAAGGACTCGAGGTGACTCGCATTTAAGAGAGTAAATTGCGAGTACGCTAGGTTGAGGAGTCCGTCTGAAAGGACATTTCTAAGATTGGATAATTGCTTTTTGTAGAATATCCTCAAGTCGATGATGTTGATAACTAGGTTCCTAAAGTTTTTTTTTTAAATTATTTGTCTTGTACAGGGATAATATTTAAATACTTTTTTTTCTGGGAGCCTTTTGAAACATAGGACGTTTAGAAAAAACATAGCTGTACTTATTTGCCTACACTATTATTAAAAATTACTAGTCGCATTTTGTGTCTTTCCGAATCGATGTACATATGTAGGTCACACATATTAAACACTAAGAAGAGCGTCATAAATTAAGTTACAGAATCCGATTTTACTGACAGAAAAAAAACCATAGATTCCATTACACAACAAACAATTAAAAAAAAAAATTATTATTCTCTAACTCTTCTATTACTCACGGGGCATGCGCAGGTTCACAACTCTCATGAATCGCTTTGAATTTCATTCAAACACAAGCAATGTATTAAATGGGACTTCCTTAAGAGATCAAAACAGAACATTATGGAAGTGTTACAGTTTCTCATATCCTTATAGCTGACAATAGAGAACCAATGCGGAGAGATATTTATTCGAGAGTATTTGCCTACCCACACCACACCCGCCGCAAAAGCTAAATCCCACCTAAGGACACTTCTGTCGCCTCTGTTGTACATCAAACGAATTAAGAATCCAGTTTCGCATTCGAGCCTGAACGTAACGCTTGGCATTTTCGTGACGGTATGTCCTCGTGCGCACGGTGTCCTTATAACACAATTTCAATTTAGTTTGTGTCCTTTGTTTTCTGTTCTTAATTTCTCTTCGCATTGGTGTCGTTTTATGTGCCGTGGATAATAATTGTGAAAAAAATGAAAATCCATTTATCGAAACACAGCTAAGAGTCAGAACCAAATGTCCTCATTTCGAGTTTAGTGCGAGTGGAATAAAATCAATATCCATGATAAAGAAAATCGCACCGGTTACAAGAGTTCTTCTTCTCGATGGCAGCGTAATTTCGCTGATGATCTAGTAAATCCAATTACCGTTTGACGTTTACATAAATAATCCGAGTAAAAAAAAAAAAAAAACTGCATATACATCCTTGTTTAAGTTTACGTGATGATTAAGATTTAAACAAGAGTAAATCAGTGAAAGGATTTGTACTTCATTTGGTTCGTCTTTGATATTTTGTGAAGATAGCGATGATAAAAATTCGATAAAGGATAACAACGTGAATTTCAATCATCATGCATGGATCTATTTGATTTTTTGTGCTAATTTTTTTTTTCGTTTTGTTTTGTTTCCGGTTCGAATATCGTTATCGTATCTCCGACTAAGTGAGAAAAGAGAAAGAGGGATTAAAAAAACGGGGGGGGGTGAAATTGCGACATATCCTGTCATATCAGTGACAGTTGTTGTGCTTCCGTCTAATGTGCAAGTGCAAGTGCAAGTGCATAAAATAAATAGATGCAACTACATACACACATGTGCATATCACATATCGTTCATATCCTGCAATTATTTAAGCGAAAAACCTAGTTCAACAGAACGGAAATTATTGTGGTGTGCTCAAATAGTTTAGTTGTGAGTGTAATTGTCCATGGTGAGTGGGTATCCTGCAATTTCGAAAGCCATTATAATGGAGGATTTTCTAAACTGAACATACAAAAGGATACAAACTACGTGTATGGGCGACAAGAACAAACAGGATGCGGCACCTGGCGCTGACCAGCAGCAGTTATTCATACCTACTCATTCATTGTATCGCATGATCCGGTTGTTGAAGGTACATATGATACATATATAAGGTGTGAAATGCATTTATCGCTTTGATATTGTTTATTTATTTTTAAAATAAATATGTTATACAATGAAACGTATCTATTCTTTTAATTAGGTGATTAAAGGATTTTTATATTTATTTAATAAACAATTGGAGGCATTTAAATTTCAATTTATGTTAGTGTTCAGATATAGCTCATGTTTAATGAGAGTCTAGCCACTTGTCGTTTAAATAAAAAATTGAATGACACGCTTTTTCAATTGTGTTAGATGATATGTGTTGCTAGATAACTCCATCCATTATGACCATCATAACTTTAGAAACTTAAATTAAATTATAATTAAAGTTAATTACTCAATTTACTAATACATGTAGATTTAAAAACCCAAATTTTTAAAAAATAATGCTTTTCTTATATCACTTTTTTAAAAAAGTTTTTCATTATAAGGACGACGGCAAAAAATACTTATGAAAACCCATGTAGTAGAGTTCAATAAAGCAAAAATATAGCAATAAAGGCCACCTAAGTCGCACGTAACTTTTCTTGACACAATATAGTATGCAAACAAAGTACAAACGGAATGCACTTGAATAAAATGTTGTAAGCCCATTACTACGAACTTCGTGTATCTATAATATATTATGATGTTCATTAAAAAACTACAACATTTCATTTCATCCAACTTTTAAATATTACGAGAAAAGTTCAATTGTTTGCCAGCAATGGTTGCAAATGTTTGCACGGCACTGTATTAAATTGCTATTAGTTCCTTGGTAATCATTCTCATTTCTGCTTAATAGTCTTCAAATATTGTCATGAGTATTTACATGGTTTATAATTTAACCCTTAGGCGATTATTTGATACAGGCTTTTTATTTCAGTTTGAATTCTATTAAGTTGTTGACGAACGATAGACCAAATCCTATAAGAAAGGAACATGTTGCTTGCTGCAAACATTCTCCGCTAAACAGGACTTCATCAGATTTCAATATATTGAAAAGACATTTTATATGCTGCTTGTTTTTGTCTCGGCAAAAGTCGGTTCCAATTAAGTATTCAAATGTTGATTAAAAAATTGGCTAAAAAAATATCAGTGCGACTTTATTTTGCTTCACTTAACCCTTAACCCTTATGATTGTCTAAGTTTCTCTTTTTCGAATGTTATATAATTGTTTTCCAAGGATCGTTGTATCTAATAAAGTTTGTAAACAGAGATTTGGTAAAAATTAAGAAGTAATCACTTCGGTTATAAGGACAGAACAATACCACGAACTTTGGTTTTTCACGTTGTCAATCATATGTAAATGGCTAGAAACTGTTGAATAGTGAACTTCTTGCCTTTCTGCAAAAGAAGGGTAATCTAACACAGATTTTAGGCAATAGCTCATACAAAATATTTAACTACGACAGGCTACGTTCAACCCCTAACAAATCAACCGACACAAATTTTTTATTGTATGTTGTGACCTTAAAAGTAAATTCCTAGGTATAGAATACATAGTTTAATTGAATAGAAAGTCTTGAAAACAATCTTTTTCAAGGGTCTTTATGTTTGTTTAAAAAAAAAAAAACCATTTGCTTTGTATCTACAAAATGTCCTATTTTGGGATACGATAAAAAATAATTGACTCTCTACAGGTTTTTTCGTAAACTCACACACTCAATGCTTGAGTGAGGGTTCAAAATCAACTTACATCACTTCTCACTAATGATTGACTGTTTTAAATAAAGCTTACATCGAGAAAAACCTTTTTATGTTTTTTTTTTTTTTCATTCAGTTTTACCTGCCACATGTGTATAGTATTTTGAATGACATAAGATATAAGGCTCAATATTGATTTTGTTTACTGGCACATTCATTGCCCCGGTTCGAGTTATTAAAAACTTAAGCTTGTAGACTTGAAATTTAATCTGTTTCTCGAATTGTATCATTTAAAGGAATTTAAGATTGTGTTCAAAGAAACTCGTTGCACCCGTAGAGCTAATGTTTCGCGTAAAATGAATTTGCGTACGACGTTGTTGAACCTAAAAGACCATGGATCTAATCCGTTCTTAAAAATGGGTTAAGGAAGCGGTTAAATACAGCAGAATTGTTGCTTTAAAAGAAACGTGGCGCATGGATATAGTGTAAAAGGTTATACCACAGAGGTTCAATCACCATAGATCAAGCGGTTTTTCTTTTGAACAACATCGAGTTCTGCTTTGTCTATGTCTAAAATTCGAGTTGTGACGAAGGGTATGGTGGCAATTGTCCACATTATTCATTTGGACTGTTTACATACTGTTTTTTTTGGAAATCTAAAAGTCAGTGAAAGCTCTTCTCGAAAGTGTAGGCAAACTTAAAAAAATGATAATAATCCTGCTATAGTGACCGTAAGCCATCCAAGAAGTGTAGGTAAGTCCTCACCGAGGTCTCTTCAGGTACATTCTTAAAGAGCAGGTACAGTAAGGCGGTCTTCATCCTAAGCAAGATCGCTTAAAATAAAGCGGTACGGTACGGTACTTGAGAAGGACCTTAAGGACAAATCAAATACCAAGCCGTGGTGGAAAAGTGCACCTAGCACATCACCAAACGCCATTTAATAACCCAAGTGGAAGAGAGGCAAGAGAAACTGGTCCCAAGACGAGACCGCACATACATCTACAAGAAAAAGCAAGGTTGTCACAGCCTCAGCAAGCCGTCACTCTGTCGGAAAAAAAAAACAACTGAAGCAAACATATGTACGCCCTTCGCAGAAGTAGCGACAAACTAGCTTCAGGTCGTTCTGATGGACGAATTAACAGGGAAACCTAGATTAGATTTGATTAAGATTGAGGTGGTCCAAAGTCCCTTATCACTGCGGCCACAGATGGGCCTATTGTGATATCCTCTTAGTTAAAGCTCCTCCATGATGCCGGAGTGTGTGATGAATCCGGCGATGTCTTTGGGTGAGCTGCTGGTTATGTCTTTTACCAAGGAAACGATGACGTGTTTTTATGAGGGAGTTACAGTGACAAAGTATATGTTCTGCTGATTCTTCGTCCTCGTTGCACGTTGACATATGCAGTCTTGTGCCATAGTCATGAGGTGTTTTTTTAACCCGACAGTGGCCGGTGAGAAATCCTGTGACGATTCGAATCTGGCTTCTTGTTAGTTGTAGAAGTTGTTTCGTTCTTTTTTGGGAGGGGATTGGGATAAAAGCTTTAGCTTGTCTGTAACCTTCCGTTGCTGTCCATTAATGTTGTGCTTTGTCTTTTAGCCAATTGTTTATACAGCCTTTTGCTGTGCTTGTTGGGAGGCCGCAGAATGGTCTTGGCATCATAAAAGTTGATGCAGAACCTTTTCTGGCTAGATCATCTGCCTTTTCATTACCTTCATATCCGCTTTGGCCCGGTACCCAAATGAGATGGACTCTGTTTGTGCTGGCCAAAGTTATGAGTAATTGGAGACAGTCCCAAACAAGTTTAGAGTTGATTTCGCAGGCGTTGATCGCTTGAAGCGCAGCTTTGCTGTCAGAAAGAATGTAAATGTTCTTATTTGAAAGAGCTCTGTTTATATTTTCTTTGATGCATAGTTCTATAGCGTAAACTCCAGCCCCGACTCCGAAGGGAAACCTAACTTATGAAAGTTATTTTACTCAACGGCGATCATAGTTTCTTAAATTCTATTTTGCCCTGGGACCTTGCCAAAGACTTATAATTTCGGTCCTTCAATCGAATTTCTTGAACAATGTTGAATATACTAAGGCGCTCGAGCAAGGTATTAGCCGCAAGGCAATCATTTTTCGTTAAATAATTCACTGGTAATTTCCGAATGAAGGGGATACTCATATATGTAGATACAGTGAGTGGAGCGGTGAAAAGAATGAGTCAAGAAAGAGCCGTCATATTGGATTGCATTGGTATAAATAGTCGGCGCTGAGATTTAAAATAAATAACGCAAACCTACTTTGGAATGACATAAGACACGTACGATGTCGTAGAAACGAAAGTAAAGTACATAGCGGAAATAACCGAAAATTCGAAGTTATATTAGGAATGCATCTAGGCAGTTGCTAAGGTATCTTGCTTTTCAATATAGTGCAAGCTTATTTGTTGAAGAGACACATCCATAGATAAAACTAAAACGACTTCTTCTTTCTGCATTTGATAATTGGATTTAAGCGATGGAATATAAAGGTTAAAAATTAACCACACAAAGACAAAACATTACATTTCCGTTTTTTTTTCTTGAATCCGCAAACCCGATGTAGGATATTCTATTGGAGAGTAAAAGTTCCTAAATGTGATAAATTCGAATATGACCAATGACATTACTGTAGGGTGGTTAAAATGGCGTGAAAATTCGCAATCTTTTGTGATGCGACCGAAAAGTGACACTGTTTTGCTGCGGTTGATATTTCTCGATCGCTGCTGGTGAAAGTCTCAAGTGCATGGCTAGCCGTCAACTCAAATGCTTGTTTTATAAGAAATCGTGCGTCCGGCTTTAGAATACTCGTCGCAATGTTGGACGACGTATGAAAATTATATAAGGAAAAATTAAAATTAAATAAGAATGCCTATTTGCGGAAGCTTCCGTATAAAGAAACCCGTTGCGGAGAAGCTTCAAGCTAAGCGCATCAACTAGAATAAAGAATGTCGGTGGAAAATCCCGCCCGAAGAGCAAAAGTGACTCAAGCCACTAAGAGGCGGAGGTCAAAAAAAGAGGCAGAAGAAATAATAATTGGAATACACAAATGCAAGAATAAAATCGAATTCTCAGGCTCAGTGATGATGTGATCCAAAATGCAATGGTTCCTATGTCAAATGATAATATGGTCTGAAAACTAAACCAGCCCCAGCAGCAGCAGGCAGATACGTGGAAGACCCATTTGACATAAGATCTTTATTGCGTAAGTGCACGTTATATGTACTTATATTCCAACGGTTATTTAAATGGAAACAAGAAGATTACTTGAATACCTTATGCAAATAGGATCCTTATTTCTTTGGAAAAGCATGCTTTTCATTATAGAGTCAACAAAAAAAACAACATCGTAGTTAATTGCATTGGTCGACAGCATATTAATCATCCTTTGTGTTTTCCAAATATTAAATATATCGGAAAGGCTTTTAAATGTATGCATCTTTAATTTTCTTGATGTCCTTCCCAAAATTCTGTGACAAGACTTAGATCAAGTTCGATAAAATGTTTTTTAATACTAAAAATATTTTATGATCTAGGTAGACACATTTTTTTTTTTTATATTCTTCAGCCTATTCGTGCTTCATTTGAAAAAAAAAAAAAATGCTGTCAACTTTTTGCAACTTTGGTAACGTCAAAATGTATAATCACAAAATGTCTGCCAATGTCAAACTTCCTTTAATATTTCTACATTATTAAATTCTTTCTATATAAACTTTTTTTATTAAGCAAATTTTTATATGTAGCTTCTTATTCAAAGTTTGTTAAAAATTATTTATGCAGAATTAAAGTATGTAGTAAAAACAACTTTCCATCATATCAGAACGAGTAAAAAAAAAAAAAAACAACGCTTAGCGTGGCCATAAAATAAGAACCAACCCCATCGCAATTTACATCATCGTTTCATTTAATTCCAAAACATAAAATACAAAAAACATTTCCGAAGGCATTTCATTCTCGTTTTTATGGCCAAAAAGGATTCTGTTTCAAAAATCATATATCCTGTCGGTGGGATATTCAGTATACCTATTTGATGTGTGTGATTGAGATATGAATGTGAAGAAATAAATGTTTACCGCGCACTTTGCATATTGCACATCAGAGACCGAATGAGAGGGAGTGAAAGAGAGATCGAGGGTTGGATCCTACTGTGTCTTAAGTGTGCTAAATTGTGTTTACGCTACCTCATACATATTGTGTTCGCTAAGAGATGTATTTGCTAGAAACAATTCCTGACTGTCTTTGAGGTAAAGTTTCAGGTCATACCCATATCCTTGTCACATGCCGGGCTCAGTAAACTTCCCACAGTTCCTGGAATACATAATCAAACGAGGGCTGTGCCGAGCATGAGCGATGAAAATTTATTTTTGGGATTTTCGTAGGATAGTGGTGGATTGTCCTATTAAAGTTTTGCTTTTGTGCTGTGAAAGCATTCTCTAGTCTTTGATTATCACTAGTTCGGTACACTGAGGCCCCAAGAACCAACCTGTGGTGTAGCTGCGGGATCCTTATGTATGTATGTAGGTGGTGCCTAAGGGATTTTCGACTATGGTCGGCGACCTTCTCTGTGAATTTCATTTTAAGTTTTTGTTGGTTTTTATGATTTTAAATAAGTTTTTCTTTTTCTTTTTCATTTTCATAATTCCGGCTTGCCAAAGTTTTACATTAAACTAGTGGAGTTCATTGAATTGAAAGCAAATTACATATTCATGAGTAAATTTCGCTGACTAGCCTATCATCATCTTTAATGACGTAGGTATCTACTAATATCACAGTGTGTTCAACTTAAATAACCGTAACGTTCTATTTTTACGGCAACAGCGGCTGTCATACCGGCGGCATAGGGAATCGCTCCAGTTGAAAGGACAAAAGTTTCATCCCCTTAATATTTCATGATACTAACGTGTGTTTAATTAAGCATTAATGATTTTGAATTTATGTTTACAACTTCTTCTTATTCACTCTCGACGAGGGTGAAAGGTGAGAGTGTGTGTACAGACACAAAACGGTATAGATGCGTGGAAACATTAATTTAGTGATTAACGTAATATAAGACTGTGTTTTCTGTTAGCCTGATATGTAATTAATATGTTAGCGTGTTTGATTCGTATTTTCGATAAGAATTAGAGGTGCAAGGTATGTGTGAGGGTGGTGGTGGAAAAATATACGCACACCATAATTAGTTAATTATAACCACTGATTAAGTGAATTGCAGGTATTATCGTTAATAATTTATCAGCGTTGTAACTGATTCAGCGATCGAAAATAAATCGAATTGCCTATTCCACTTATAAGATGATTTACGCTTTTGTGTAGTGGGATTTGCTTTATCTTAATTATCATAGATGTCCTGCATTTTTGATTTTTAAATGCGTGTACGAACATACGTTATATGTACGTGAAAAGATACGGGATCTGAATTAGATGCGCCTTTTAGAATTGAAAAGAAAGGGTTATTTTTACATTTTTAGATTGTTACCACATTTTGAAGATAGAAGTGAATGAGCCCTGAAAAAAAAATCATTATAATTTGGAGGACACAGGTTCAAGCCTCAAAGTAACCAATCGTTTTTTCGCGGTACCGTCTCTTCGCAGGCATGACAAACCTGCAAGAGTATAATCTGTTATATCATCTGCCGTTCGAAATCGACATTAAAACTGTAGGTTCTTTCCATTCATGCGAAAAATATAGCACGCACAATATGAACGGTTGCGAGAAGCTAGGCCCTGGCTTTCTGTAAGCTGTCGCAGCTTATGGCTCAAATCAATTTTTGAGGAGAAGAGAAAAGCATTGTTTCCACTAATTGAACACTACTTACCAGACGGAATTCCGCAATTAGATTATTTTAGTTTCTTAACACTCGAAAGGCCATTATTCTGCAAACCACAAACCTTTGAGTGCAACTAAACACCCACACTTAAATTTTCCAATAATATTATAAATGACAGCATGTATATCTCAAGAGAAGATGCACAAAAGGGTCTCTCAATAAGATTCGAAATTCAATCACAGAGAAAAGCTCAAAGTGGTGACGTTGATCTTGATGTTAAAAGACCTAACTTCACCTGTCTCTGATTGAAAGTTAAACTAATCTCACAATTCTTCAGCCCAGTTAGCTAAACTGGAAGATAAATATAGCACAATGGGTCGAGAATGTCCTAAGTACTTTGGGTAAACATTAAGCCTTCAACCAATGATGACTTTGTGGATGTTCACAGCCACGGCACTTCAAATTGTCAGCTCTTGATTAGCTCGCATTGGTCAATGGCAATTTGATGAAGGTAGAAAAGGTTCACAGAAAAGCAAGTGTAGATATCACTGGCGCTCCATTCTGCTTTGGTGGATGATCTTTCTGTGTTTTTACCTATGCATATAAAAAATAGTTTCTGTGTCTGTCTCAAAAATTCTGGGTGGTGCACTCAAAAGTCCTTCGAGCAAAATAATATTCTAGATTTGCCTCCAAATAAAATGGTTTTGTTTTCAAACGACTACATCACCCACAAAATTATCTTCGAAAGATTTCAGTATAATATATAAAATCATACCAACTACCGAAATTTGCTAATGGCTTTCTGGCAGGATTGCTAGCATCTACAGTATTCAATATTAAATCTTTAAATCCGGTAAACAATTCAGATTAAGTGTGCTCCGGTTTCTGAATTAAGTGGGTGAAATGGGAAGAGCATGTTGATAAACTGACAAGTTGGGATTTTACACAGTTCATTTGTGTAAGAAACTTTGAAACAGTAATAAGAATAGTCATCAAAATGCACTCCTCACATCGATACAGAGTTAAGCTATGTTCAGACGATTGCCACATCTGACAATATTGTCAGATCTATCAGTGAAAAAATTGTCCCAAATGTCTTGCAACCGTGTGAACTTACAAATTTGTCTGAGTTGTCTTTGATATTCACAAAGCCTAAGGCCTTAGTTGCTCTAGCTTACCAGCTAATTTATCATTTTAATTATAAATAAGACTTTTTAATAATAATAATAATACAATTTTGTCTGACAATATTTGCAGAAAACACACTGTCAGATCAATGCCAGACCGCCATCTGACAATGGAATTGTCAGGTATTTGGTAATCGTTTGAACGCACCATTGTACCAGACTAATTTGCTATTGTTAGATGTGCTGTGCCTATGATGTCTGACAATTTCTTCATTGTGAAAAAATTATTTCACAAATTGAACGAGCAAAACGAAGTTTCGGTGCAATTTTTTTTTTTCATTTTCGAGTTGAATTTTTTTGTGAAAATGAGTGAAATAAGTTCTGAATATATTGATGTAGAAAACGATCCAACATTTCGACCGGTTGAACTTCCACCACTTTTATAGTCGCTGACGAAGTCTAGGTTAGTTTAGCTTAGGTAGATAGGTGACCCGTGGGACCTACTTAGGCTCATAGCCCATTGTGATACCTATAGAATCTCTCCAAGAGAGAATTATACACGTAGAACCATTTGGAATTGTTAATAAATGAGAGGATTTTGCGAAGGCGTATTTTAACTAATTTCACTATTATCATTGAAATAATATATACATAAAAAACATACGAATTTCCATGCATAGATATTTTAAGCATGTAATAAATGGCATTCTTGCACTTAATAACTATATACATTTGTAGATATGTATATCAATTGATTGATGCTTGAAAAGCAACAAATAATGAATTAAGTGTAAAACAGAAAAAATAATAATAATAATCAAAAAAAAAAATTGTATGTAGGTACCTACTATTCCACATACGCAACAAAGTATTCTATAAAGGTACCATTAAAACAAGCAATAACAAATACATGTAATAATAATAAAGCCATTGACAGCGACCAAATAAATTGATTCACATTAGTAGACATTCAGTTTTATTTGAAGAACGTTAATCACTGCATGTGTTGGCTATATTTACTTACTATTCCCCACAAAAGTTTTTTATTTACTAAAAGGCAATCAATGAATTTGAACATAACCAGTCGGCTGCACAGCACCTAAATTATACTGAAAACAAACACGCTATAATGATTCATTGCTATTTTATTTGTCTCATACAAACATGAGTTTTTTTCATATCCTATAATTATTTATGTGATTTTGTAAATCAAAAAAAAAAAAAAAAAAAAAAAACAAAGGGATATAATTCTTCAAAATGCATTTTAAAGGTCTTTTGTGACCAAGTTGCAAGTAGGTATAACATGTAATATATTTTCTTATTATGAAACCGAGATAGTCTGGTTTGACTTAATTCATCAATCCACTGAGGAGAATTCACTTATCTTTTATTTAGGGTAAACGAAGGCAATTTTCCACGGTTCGGGGGCAGACTACTATCTTTTCAAGTCAAGACTTATTGCTCGCTACAAGCTCAGTAGCATTTAATATTCCAAGGATAATTGTACGGGTTACACAAGAACAACAAAAGTGTTTGATAATAATACCGCTAGTCCAGAGTCAAACTCAACGGAAGACTACTTCACCTGACCAAAAAGGAAATATGGTTTTAATTGGCATGTCTGTTTGTTTGTCCATTTTGTCTGATATCCAAAATCATTTCGCCTGATGCGCTGTCGCACAGTGCTCTATGAGAATACCTGGAAAGATTCATATTTCCCCCTAATATCACTAGCATGTATCAGTATAGCTACTGTACATGTTCACAATGACCCCATAAAATATAAGCCTCGACTATGGTTTCGGATCCTTGTTCTTTTCTAAACGACGACGACGTCTTTGCAAAGGAATGGTATGTACGCTATCTGCGTAATTCTGAACTTTTCTAAGTAAATTTGCCTGCTTTTTCATTCCTTGATTTAATGTCCTGATTTCGGCTTCAAAGTTCTTTTCTTCGATTTTAACCTACTGAACCTAAGTGGCTCACTAATTGTCAACATAGATGATAATGGTTTTTTCTACAGTCCTACATGGAAGTGACTTCGACTTTAAAAAAATTTGCTGACATCTTCGATTCTGAAGGAATGATTGATAATAGCTCATGTTCCCTTTTCAGATCTGTCTGTGTAGAAGACTAGCTCTTCATCAAAATAGATTAAACTCTCAGCTCTATATACTCAATCGAGATCTCGTTTCTAGGCCCAACGGCTCACCAGAACAGTGCTCGATTAAACTTCTGGCTGAAATCAAAACCTTGCCTTGAAGGTATGACCAAAGAGTTTCTGACGGAGTCGTGCCCTATGTAGGTAATTGACGATCTGACTATAAATACAAATTGTATCGTTCACACTGCCATACGTTGCATAAGCTTCATTCTTTACAGCACATACGCGTTGCTCACAATCAACGCAGTTGCTTTCAAAAAAGAACTTCTGATCTGCGGCTCCATTCGTGGTAAATTTGAAATGCCACAGTAACATATTTTATTGTAGACTTTATCATAGATAGTAGTATTTTCAAGATCAATCAATCCATATATGGAAAAGATCTCCTAAAAATAATTGTTTGTTAAGTTGTTCTCTCATTTTATAAAAAAAAAATTTTGCTACCAGATTTAATTTAAGCCCTTTAGGTCGTTGATTAATTAACTCTTTTCTTTGCACATTTCGCAACTCATTGCCCCAAATTGAAATGTCCTTTTCTGTGTGAGATAATTTTTTCTTTTCTTTTTATAATGATTAACTGAAAACAAAACTCTTGAGAGATTTAGTAAAAAAGAAATTTGTTTTCAAGCAAATTGAACTTTTTTTGCATCCGCTTTCAGATGTCATCCTTTTTTTTTATCGTTGTTTCTTTTAATTTTGTCCCACATTTCTTGATAAAAAAAAAAAATGAAAGGAGGTTTCTGTAAAAAAAAACCAAAGTTCGTTCATTGAAATTTCAGAAAGAAAAATTCAATAATAGGCCTAAAAACAGAAAAACAACAACTAAGAGAAAAAAAAAGGAACGAAAACGAATCCTTTCCTCAAGCTATTGGCAAACTGAAATAGTCACCTAAGCTAAAGAGGCCAATTTTACAGGGCAGCAAAAGAAACGAAGAAAAGCTCACAAAAAAAAAAAAGGAAAAGCAAATATTCAAGGCTACAACCCCTTTTTTTGCTCGTTTGTTTTAAGAAGACTGTTAATGGTAAGATATACCTACGTACGTACGTATGCTCGGTCCGTAAGCTATACCAGATAAGAAACAGAGTCGGTTCTTTTTCATGTTTCCTTTTAATTTCTTCTACGTTTCTCCCTCTGTGTGGATTAACGTAGATAAATGCTCCCGCATTTAAATGAGACATTAAAAAAAAGAAGATACAACAGCCCTTAGTAGGTACCCTTCCAAGGAAAACCATTCGTTTATTTTCTTGTTGTCAAGCGAAAACCGCAGTTTAAAAAAATATTCCTTTGAAACACTCTCTAATTATTGCAGCGTT
The DNA here is from genome assembly GCA_951813785.1 of Criorhina ranunculi. Lineage (NCBI taxonomy): Eukaryota > Metazoa > Arthropoda > Insecta > Diptera > Syrphidae > Criorhina > Criorhina ranunculi. Next base: position 18,636,242 of record OX638381.1, read on the forward strand.
TCTACATATACATAATCCATCAAAACAAGGACAAAAGGTCGCTTCACACATTGTCCTATCTGGCGCTCACCTATTTTGTTCTAACGACACGCCACTGACGCTCGGTTACAAGGCGACATTGACACATAATACAAAATATAAAGCAAAATGTATTGTTGTTTAGTCTTGCTATAGTTAATTTATGCCTAATTAATATTAATGATTGCGACGCACTCCCTCAGTGGGGCATGTCACTAGGACTTTTTATAATTACACACAACACAAACTGATGAGTGTGTTAGCTATTCAGATTTGAATGATGTGATTCCGAACTCCTTGAATACTACTAAGCAGGTGGCATTTATCCTTTTGCATGTGTTGAACTGTCATCATTTATTAAAATCCACCCCTAGCAGTGTGAGCTAAAGTCTAGTGAAATCAATTTAAATCAAAAGGACTAAGACCAAAATTGGTCTGAGGTCAATTCGAAATTGAAATGGAATTCGTGTCGGTTCTCGATGTTTTCGGGGGAATTTTTTCGAGCAGTAAAGGAGAGGGTGGATGGGGAAAAGGACCACTGACTGTGTAATTGTGGTCAATGTAAAATTTCACTAACAGACCAGGCAAGGATATTTCCGAACTTAATTGTGGGAATGTTTTCGAATTATGTAAGGTTTTGTAGGGATTGTAGCCGATGCAATCCAATAGGTAGGATTTGGTGAATATCTTCTAAATAATTATCGATTTCTTGGTTATGTTGAACGTTTGAATAATTTACAGGTGACGTACAAGGTCCATATTGACTATTGTAATTGCGTGGGAATATATTCGATAAATTTAATTTGATGTGGATTGATGGTTTGGAAGGTAAAATTAATTTCTTTTTGGATTTGTTTTTAAAAAACAATCCAATGAAATTAAATTGCTTATATTGGAAAATCAATTGAGAGTTTTATTTTTTTGTATTTCATTTGAATTTGTTCCTGTAATGTTGCATGTCACAATGACTTTTGCATATGAAGTCAGTGAAGAAAAGTGTCGGGTGGGAACTCTGAACATTTTTCTAGTCCGCCTCCGCATCGCACGACATAAACTATTGCTTAAAGTAGTAATAAATAAATAAATAACTATAAACGATTGGGAGCATATTACAAAAGATTTAAAATGTATACCTAAACCCTACCTTATAACACGGAATAGTTTGTTCTCAAAGAAATCTTGTATCTTTGTTCCGCAAAAACCTGTCTTAGCTTTTATTTGAAGTCTTTTTTTTTTTATATAATTCACTTGCGCTAAAGGGGTTATGAATACCCTTATGATGCTATTCGCACAGCGCTAGTGTTAGGTTAGGTTTTAGGGGTGGTTGTATTGAGTACAACCTCACTCGGATCTCCATGGATCCATTGTGTTCCCCTATGTGGTGTGGGATACCTAAAATTAAATGAATAATGTTATTATTTTCAGTTGGCTTCCTTGAACCATCCCGAGTTCCTAAGGAATTGCAGGATGGTTCTCGGTGGCTTGCTTGACAGTTCGCCCAGATCACTGAAGAAATGTTCTCCGAGGATTGTCTTTCGGTTTTTGCTAAGGTTAGGAGGTGGAATCGGTCCTACTCGGCGTCTGTGTCGCCACATCCTCTGCATAGTTCTGTTAGCGCTAGTGTTGGTGTAGTGATTTTGAAACTCAGATGGTATAAGGTTTCAGTCTTTTTGCTCCGAGGGTGGTGTCCAGAATAACTGGGGAGAATTTTTGGTACTGTTGCCATTGCTTATAACTTGCAGTATTTCTTTCGGACATCCCGATGTCATTAGAACGATAAACACTTTCAAGTCATATGACCACCCCCTACTGCCAGTGTTATGCCTATGCAGTAGAGTTGACGTTAGCTTTTTTCGCAGTTGATCGACTTTTGTTTTTTTTTAACCTTCAGCGTGACAAGCGATGACTTGAAAAACGTTTAAAAAAATTGCTGGAATGTACATTTTTCTCTGGTTTTCTCAGCTTCAATGGTTATTGTATAAATCTGGTATATTGTGAAATAATTGATCTTGCAGTCAAATTGATATTTGCTTCAATAGGGGGTTTCCAATACCTTTGATATGAATCTATATATTTTACCGGTTTAAACACCATTATAACTTCTTATGAGCGTATGTCTTATCGAAGTATTTATGAGATAAAATAGCCCTTATGGCTTCCTTTGACTTCCTGTTCAGTCATTACATTATATAAGATATCAGATAAACTGTTACTTGACGAACAACCAGTTCCGCCAATTTTAAAGTTGTCAATCGTTAAAACCGCACCACCAAGGCCCTCTAACAGTGCCTGTTTATTAAAAAGCTTAAACGTTTTTCTAAAAGCAAACAAAATTCCTGTCAATAATGAGACAGTCATTCTATCCGCTATTAAAAAGTTCGTTTGTTAAAAATTTTAGTAGAAACTTGACAGAGTCGAACCTACTTCTTCGGTTTGACACAACAATCTGGTTTAAATCACTCTTTTGGGTTGAAGACAACATTTTCAGGTCAAATTATAACTGCAACCTTTATGAATTGCAAAAGTAGGGACCCGGTTACTACATTGCCCGTATACCTACACCGAATGCAGGAAATTCGGACGAAGTTAATACTTACAAATGTTTATTAATACAAACAGCGATGCTTTTAAAGTATCTTTTGAAGGAAGTCAATCACTTTAATTTTATATATAACAAGCTTCGCCCACCTATAATTTGCGAAGTTACACTTTAATAACCAATACTGTGGCCTGCGGTACAGTCACTCTGTGTGCAAAATTTGAAGTTGATTGGTTCCGTTGTTTTCGTGTCACAGAGGAACAAACAAACAAACGGACAACGTTTCACTTTTATAATATTAGTAGGATTTAGTAAATTTGATAAGTTAAAATAAACAAACAGAGAAAATCTTTAAGAAAAACATATCTACAACTTTATTTGAAGCAAAAACTCTGTGACCACGAGAAGTTGAAAACTTAAAAAAAAAATTTAACAGAAAACTAATTTTACGCCATGACACAAACAAGTTGCACTTCCTCCATGTCAAACTCAGCAAAGTCCAAGAAACGAAAGCTGAGGCATAACCCCCTCGCCGAAATATGCACAGCGCGAAGTTGGATGCTGGCAATCCCGAACCTTTTGTGTGCCAAACAAAAAAAAAACAAAACCTCTAAAAAGAATAACAGCAAATATATGGTCGTTCATTAAAACAAGCTCAACAAAAATTATTTTGCAATGTCCTTTATTACAAATAAGAGTGCAACTTAGCACATTCTTCCCTTTTTTCGTTAGAGTTTTTCTTAATAAAGATGACAACGCAAGATTGGGGCATGCAGTCATTGTGAAGCAGCTTGGTTAACAAAAAATGCAGTGCGGCTATGATTCAATGTTTTCTTTTTCTATGCCTTTTCGTTCTACACAATGGCGAAGATAATTTTTTAGGTATAGGGGTCGCAACCACCAACATCATCTCGTCTTGATTCGTGGCTCTTTCCCTTATGTTGAACTACTTTCAGGGTTCGTGATGGCGAAACAAGGGACATGAGAACTTTCATAGGATAATGACCTGAATTCGTATTTTTGGTTTCGCTTTCGGTAAAAGAGCTTGCAAAAATGCACATGCAGTTGACCGAACATCATCATCCATTTGTGTCTGCAATTCGCTCCTTTTTACTTGAATCAAAGCAGTTACAAGGACATTTTTAAAATAATTTCATTACAAATAAAATGCGAAATTTCCAGACAGTTTCATCAGGCAAAAGTATAAAAGCAAAGTACAGAAATAGGAAACTATTAAAGTCGTCCTTCGGTTTTGTCTCAAAAAGAATTCACAGCTAGTGGCGGATAAAAATGTAATTAAATATTTTTTCCTCCTTTGCTGGTTCGTTGAGTCGTCCTTTGGATTGTTCGTTTATTCGTTTCTTTGAAAACGAAACTTAATGTCAAAGTTTTGGTTTCATATATTTTTTTTTTGCAATGTAGGACTTTTGGGTCTTAAAGTTGATTATAGCTCGGTTTGGTTTAAATAAACAAAAAAAATATTTGGAAGAAGGGTTTCAGTGCAAAAGTTTTTCCATTGAATTTCCATGCTGAACGTCATTGCGCATTTTTGACTTAATTCAAGAAAACAATTTAAAATTCATGAGCTGCAAGAATGAGATGTGACCACAGAAAAAAGGAATGGAAGTGGTATTTTTGTTTTGAAACTGAATTTTTGTAAGTTTAGAGTAAAAGGATGTCTTATCTTGCAAAGACACTTGTGCATTTAATTTGACTCTTTAAATTCGCTTTGAAAAATGTAGTCAAACAAGAGTGATTTCATCGCAATAACACCAACTACATACATACTTTTTAAATAAAAGAAGAGAAGAAGGAAAATCATTCATAAACTCAGTATGTTTGTTGTAATATCCTACACTCATGTCTTGAAGACTGTTGCTGAAATTGTCACCCAAAGGTAAAAATTTACCACGGTTTAATTTATTGCGGCTATGCTCTCAATTGACAAGAGTACCAATAATTCTCCCCAGTCATTCTGGACACCACCCTCGAAGCAAAAAGACTGAAACTTAATACCACCTGAGTTTCAAAATCGCTACACCAACACTAGTGCTGTGTGAATAGCATCATAAGGGTATTCATAACCCCTTTTGCACTAGTGAGTTATAAAAAATTAATTGAACATAACTCTTGCGATTCGCGATCCATCCAGTTAAGATCCAGTATTAGATCCACAACTTCTTACAAGCATCAGAAAACATCGATCAAGGCTAGAAAATTAACTTGTTCTATTGCTTCGATATAACAATCGGAGGCTAAAATATTTCGAATTCCCATTTGAGTCGCTTATCGTCAACAATAATTTCCGAATTCTTAAATCCTGCTCAGGGCTGAAGGTTACCTCCGGTCTGGATTAGTAAAGCGTAACGCAAATCATTTTTAAGGTGCTCCTCACTGTAGTGATCAAGATCATATACACAGAAAGGTGTAATAATCCTGTTTTTTTTCTGTAAATATATCTTTCTCTAAGCACACTTTTTATCTCCACTTAGATCGAATTGAATTCCGATACCGGGTGGTACCTACACATACAAGTTGACACACTAAATAGACCCTATAATTGCTGGGATTAGTCTGACATTCATGAATCCTTATCACTATGAATGGATACCTAGACTGCTTTCAATTAAGAACTACTGAAACTTCATCCTTGTTTATCTAAAATCTCTCCATTCTATATGTGGGCACAGATAATCAAAACTAAACACTAAAATTTAATCTCAACTCTTCAAAATTCATTAATTTTATCTCATTCCCCATTCCCGCACGTGTATATACCAGCAACATCATACATAGCACATGGTTGTTCTTTCTTGTGCTCGGAAGATATCCTAGCCGAAAAATCATACAAAAATCAAAGGAAAAGGCTAAGGAAACACTGGAAAAACTTAAAACGAAACTTTTTGTTCGAATACCGGTTAGGTAAACTCTCCAAGTTGCGAATGAGATATGTTAAGGGTCGGACGGATAGGCAGAAGGATGGATGGAGCAGCTCAAGAACACATGGTAACCAATCTGGTTATTGTAATAGTGCAGTTTGCAGACAAATCCCCATGCTCAGGTAGAAGGACAGGTGATCGGGGTGAAGACCAGAAATCCACACACGTTCTTATGCTTGACTTGCGAAAGAGATCCCTTTCGCCTTGTCAGTGACCAACACACTCGTGTGGTTTCCCTCGCAAGTTTACTTAAAGTTAAACTCGGGCAAAGTTTGCCTCGGATACACATACCTACTCTCAGTTTAGTTTGTCAGTTCATCTGAGCGGAATGAGTAGGACTCGGTGTTACCATCGGATGATGTACTAAATTATGAGACTGGTGGGTACGTAGCGGACAGACGGGAGAGGAACTTTTCGTAAAGAATTTTCTCATATTTTATCCCATTAGGTTGCTTCCTCTGAAGTGGATCTTTCAGGTTTACATTTTTTTTTTTTTTTTCTGGTCCAAGACAGTCTATGGGAGAACGAGCGAGAAAGATATGAATCCTTATCGGTCAGAGTTGATAAAGGGTTCGGTAGCTGCTGGCACTCAAAATCGTTTGTTAAAAGTTTCCTCTTGCAGAAACCCAATAAGAAATATCCTAGTCCGCTTGTGAATGGTCGGCGGTGGCGGGCGGAAGGTAATGTACGGGTTATAGAGCACAAATCGATTCAATCAAATTACAACGAAATGAGTTATCCTAGAATTCAGTTCGTTTCTTTGCCGGGAAAACTCATTTAATTGAAAGGTAAAGCAGGGAATTTTTATTCTTCTTCCTAATAGAGAACACACTCGTTTTCCACAATTTCAGGACTAACAGGCGCCACATAAAGTTTTGGAAATTATTTCAAAGAAAATATGAGAAAATAAAGGAATATCGCTTGAAAGGATAATGATGCGGTGAGAGGAGGTGAGCCAGGAAGAGAAAGGAGTGGCTCGTCTACGGAAGTAGGGTTGAGAAATTGTTCAAATCCACACAAAAGTTTTCTAATTATTTTGTCATTACAAAATGAAAATAGAACGGGGGTGAGAAGGTGCGACGTTGGTTGGCCAAACCAAAATCGAAGTTTGTTTTCAAAGGATGTACGCGCAAGGGTATGTAATTTGCATGGCATACTTCAGTCTCTTCTTCTGCCAGAGTAGAAAACTCATTTTCGCAAATGTTTTTCACAAATAATTTCAATCGTGTAGAACTCGTAACATTGAAAACTTATTGCACAGGAAACGTGAGAGTCATTAGCAAACCCGCAGAGTTTGGTATTATTTGCAGAAGTTTTCCACTGTTTGCTTTCACACTTGCTTACAGGGTGACACGAAAATTGCCAGTCTTGATCGTAATCGTGTAAATATGCTACTTTAAATGTTTGCTTGCATACGGAGTTAGAGATTTGCCTTGCATATTTTAAAATCTTTTTTAAACGCATTGCGGGATGAGCATGTACCAGCTGATGAGTTGGTTAATGTTGTAGTTGTCTTATCGACTGAAAACCAACATTTCCACAAGTTTTCATTATTGCCCGGTAGAAGTGTACAATGATGTAGATGCACACAACCCTACTGAATAGGCAGACAAAACAAATGTGAAAGTGATTCAGTAGAAGGGGGGACAATAAGGTGCTAAATGAGAAGAAAGGAATTCATGCAGCTCAAGAAGGTTGAAGAGTTAAGCGACAGAAACAATATCCGGAGATTACATAGGAGCCACAAGCAGCTTGCAACCGATTTTAAACCCAAAAGGCAAGCTCACGAACCCTTAAAACCTAGCTGATCTAGCTAGGTACCATGCGATTTCTTCAATTTAGTGCTGGACCAGATGGTGCGCGGTGCAGATGTCAATACGGAATGCGCTATCTTACACACTGTGAAGGAGAACAGCGAGCCGTTTTAAATTCTTTTCCCACTCTTGAAAGCAAACAGAGACGTTTGGTTTTAAAGTTAATTAAGCTACTAGCAAATAAATGTTCACTTGTCATTTTTGCCAGCTTAAACTTTAACTAACTTCTGAATAAGAATTAATTCCACAAACTACACTACCAAAGATTCAATCTTAAAAAAAACCACTGCTTCTTCGGTTTACTTCGGACGAAAATGATGTTCTATTATTCGTTAAACCACACATTGCAATTGTTACAAAATCGAAATTGTTACTTAGAAAATTGTCATTCTGTTTTTGTTCTTGAGTCAACTTAATTAAAGCGAACGAACAAAGGTTCGAGCGGAAGTTTGCCGTGGAAGTCTCAGTTCATATGATCAATGATAAACGAAGAACTTGGGACGCAGACACATATTTTTCATAGAACAATTGAAGAAAAAAACCTAAATAACTTTACAACCGTATCATATTCAAATAAATTTATCATTGGTGTAAGCGTGGTGGCTTTACCTAGCAGCTACTTCAACCTAACCTTACTATTATATTCAAAGCAATTTGTCTCCCACTTCCGTCATAAATTTCGTCAGTGTGGCTTAAGGAAATATCCATTTATTCTCTTGTCGGTGAAATTTCCAGAGTTGCCCCTAAAAACCGCATCAAAACTGGTTAAATAGTGCTCGAGCTTTACCGGAGCCCCAAGCGAAAATAACGTCAAACCAATTCTAAATGTTTATGCTTATGCAGAAGTAGTATATGTACGTGCACAGCTCCTGCGGCATTTTAAGCCCTTTTTTGCTCCCATATTTCTCATACACAACGGGTACGAGATGTGCCCATTAAAAATATTTTATTAAGATTTCCTCTGTGAAAAGATAAGAGAAAGTTTGCTCATAAACCCACACGTAGATTTCTAGCACCACCACCAACCAAGTCACCTGTCATATAATTTACTTTGACAATTATTCTCCGGAGAGATTGGGTTCCACAAAATGACAATTTTCAACAAATGCGGTATGAAATTAAATTGCAATAAAATCGTGCCACATCCTCGTGTGCATGCATACAGCATACCCAACCGACTCATTCACAGTTGTCGTTGTTCTTCTTAGTTGCGTACTGTTGTTGTTGGTATTTCGTCCTTTTGCTGTGAATGGGGTTAGCACGCAAGAAAGAACAAAATTACGTCCTTATATCCTACTGGCGCGAGGGGGGTTGTGTGTTTCTACCACCCTCAAGGCAATCACTTGACTTGTATGTGAGTTTCAGGAAAATTATGTTATATTTAATTTTTAACTCCTTCGGAACTCGGCTTCCTGTCCCGGACACCCGCGATGCTCGTTGAAACCCTGAAAGTTGGAAATATAATTTGAAACATGTGTTTCTAATGAACATATTGCACCCTTGGTATGAAATTGTTTTATGGCTTTGAATTCTGTGGCACCCCTCAGCAACATCACACAGCGAACATCAGCTTAATACCATACTTGGCTGTTACCTATGAATCAGTGTGAGTGTGTGAGAGAATTATGTGGAAGGACAAATGATTCTGGGTCCCCGCCATTCATTTCACGGAAAAGGTACGCTCTGACGCTTAGTCGTCGTCATCATCGTTGTCGGTCCTTCTTGTATATGAGCGTTGGAGGGAGTAAGCTCTTGAGACGAGCGAGACATTTGAATTTGTGCTTCTAGTTTGCAAATGGCACTCGTAAGTAAAGCATTTGAACTCATATGCGGTTAAAGACTCAAGACGACTCAATGCTGTTGCTTTGCTTGTAATTGTACTGCTGTCGCTCGGTGCGTGCGGATTCATTACAATGCGATATTCTGTTACGTGTTTTAATTAATTTATCAAAATGTAAAATTAACCGATTCCAGGTGTGTGATGGGAATTGCTGGAAATGAGCTCAGGGACGCGTATAGTCTTTAAGAGCGAAACGACATGTTCTTTTCTTAGGTGCTGATGGTTAACTTTTTATAGTTATTGTTAGTATTTCTGGGCTTTTGCTTTTACTTGTTAGTCATTTTGTATGTAGAAGTCAATTAATATTTGATAATGAAAGGGACTAAGAGTGAAGGGCTGATGCGCACATGTCGGACTTTAATGTCACTGATGACAGCTACGATGTGAAAATGTCTACTTACAAACTCTTATTTTGAATTAAAGTGAAACATTGAAGTCTACCCTAAATGGCAATACAAATAGGAATAGGTGAGAGCATAAACGGCCTACCGACCGCGTGAAATACGTAGTTTGCTTAGATCGCCCTAGGTTTTGTAAAATCATACATTGCAAACATTCAAATAAAATCCAGTCTGACTTAAGCACATTTTTTGGACTTTCTGATTAATGGAATGAGATTTTTATATTTTAGCCCAATATATTTATTTTATAACAAAGGTCGTTATAAGCGGCGTCTATCAATTTGTTTCCTTCTGGTGAAAATATGTACAATATTTCGAAAATCTTTTGAACTTGTCTTGAGCCAACGCCTGCTTGCTTACTGAAGGTGATACAAAAAACGACATCCTACTAAATGAAGCTATCAGGGTCGTCACGTATGTACAAATGTGTAAAAAAAATACCACTAATTAAATGAAGGTACTCGTACACGAGTGCTATAGTCCTCAAGAACTCAAAATAGATGTCTTCAGTGTTTGGTACTGATTACTCAAATAACTTAAGGTTTAACCGTTATAACTGGAACAACATTTATTAGGATGCATACTAATTGGGCTCGAACAAGCCGTTTGACAGAATATATTCAACTTGTGCTACTAAATTCAGAAGGTGACATCAAAATATCCCAGAAAGGAAAATTTGAATTCATTTCCTTCATGTAATGTTTCCAATTACATAAGCTGATATTTTATGCAGAGTCTGTGAACATTATTTTACTCCCTTAGAGGAAAGCCACATTTTAGGTCTTAGGATAATAACCACTGTGAAATGTCCAACACAGATGTTAGTATACTTCACTATTCCTTTGAAAATGTATAAAGCTTTAATAGAGCCAGTACCCTAAAGCTGTAAGCTCATCCAAAACAGGTAATGACTTCCATTATAAAAAATAAAATAAAAAATGGTAACCGAGTTTAATAGCCTTCTCTTCTTTCTCTTTAACTAATTAAAACTAATTTGTAATTGTTTTCCTCTCATCTTCCATTACAGATTGAAATTCTGCAAGACTCATCGTATGAAAACGTCCTCAGGGAATTCCTTCACCTTTACATCTCGTAGAAACCAAAAACGGAAAAGCAAACAAACATTCACAAAGGATCTCCATCAAAACTCGCAATAGAGAGGAGGATCAAAAGATAAAAAAAAAGAGAAAAAAAACCTTCAACAACGAAGAAACTCAAACTTCTCATTCCAATAAAAAGAAACGAATAAAAAAATTCAAAGAAATAAATAAGAATAGAACCCATAATGCAAGGAAAACATTTAAAATTTTCTTTGGAACGAAAATCGATTAGATTTTCCTCGAGAGATACTTGATTGCGTGTGGCACAATTGTCCAGTTTTCCATGTTTTCCGATTTTTTTTTTCACTTTCTTTTCGTACAAGTACCTTCATTACAAAATTTTCTAAACGTTCTTTCCGTAGCGGTATTGTCGTTTTGTTATTTCTCTCGGATTCGTTATGCGTTCTAAGTTTCTCGTCGGTTCGTGGAGGCGTGTGCGTAGGATTGAATGAAAATCATATTTAAAGCAAACGAAATTTAGAATCAAAATAAAAGTCTTTAAGGACTATTTCCGGTTTTTGAAAAATAATATTTAATTGGCATTGTGAACGATATAGTCAAAGGTCAAAGCGGATCATCGTTTTAACACAGAAAGAACCAAACAAATTATGGATTTAAAGATACAATCAATACTACGTCTCATTGCTGCGGTTCTCATTTCGGTGACGCTATTCGCAACACTCACTTCGGGGCAAATTGATTGGGATGATGACAATGATCCAGGTAAGTCCTTGCAGCAAGATTTTTTCTTTTTTACATATTTTCTTTTTCATTAAATTGCAAACATTGCTCAGGGAGTGGGTTGAGAACAAAAAATCTAAAGAAAGGAACACACATTATAAAATGTTGCTCCAAGGGTAGATGACACAATGAGAGTGCCAAGAGCCAAGAGTGTCAACAAAGCTGGTGCAACTACGAAGGGAGTAAGACCTTCAATTAGGAAACAAAAATTTACTAAAAATAAGCGTCAGCGTCAGCGCCTCCATTGTCCTTCACTTGAGTGCACTACACAATTGAAGTTGGAAGCAGCTTCGCTTGCGGGGGGTTTCGGCAGAATGAGTAAAAAAATCTTCCACGATAAGTGGATATTGTTCGTTCATGCATAGCCCATGCAAAATATTTACGTATGTATATTCATATAAGATTACTTGTCTTCTCGCGTCCAACCTTTTCAAACGTTCAACGTGAACAAGGACTATGTCAAGCAAATGTGATACCTACCTTAAGTGAGCGTTAGCATACACACACAAACACCAATGTTTCACCCCAACCTAACTATCTAGCCATGCAATTTTGCACGTCCTCTGCCGTGCTCAGTATGAGTGGGTTGAAAACGAAACAAAAAAAAAAAATAAGAACTGCTTAGAAAGGTGTAAGAAAAATGTTTACACTTGAGTTGCACGGTTTTTGTTCGTATATTGCAAGCACTCAAAATTGCATTCTTTTACGCATTCACACAACCAACAAAAACTATCTGGCTAAGAAAAGTTGCTTGTGAAGTTTTGCTACACAACGGAATGTAAGAAATGCATGCTAAAAATGGGTTTGAATATATTGAAGTTTCTAGATATATGTATTTGATTCTTTGTTTTTTTAAGCTTAAGGCAATTCAACACTGTAGTTGCAAAGACCTCGTCTCTGTGAAATTAATAATAAATTCGAAAGAAAGGTAATTTGAATGATTAATGATCCCTTTTGTATTGACGGGGTAGACGTGATCATTTGAGATGTAAAACGAATGAACCCCAGCGTTGCGGCCCGAAGAGTTTTCTTTGGAACGATGGCCTTAAGGAAAATCTTAACTTAGACGGAGCGTATAAATGAAAAGAAAATGCTAGTAGTAAGCTACGACTACGAGTCGAGTTTGTTTTAGGTCAAGCATCATCTAAACAAAATGTAGTGTACAGTGGCACGTTATGCTAAGTGAAAGGACATGAATACAAAAAAAAACACCGCTAATCCTACAATTGTAATATCCTTATTCAAATAAAAACTATACATTATATACACATATTTATGTAGTTAGAGGAAGACAGTTGAACAAACTTTTGCCTTTAAAATGGAACTTTCACATTTTGTTGAGATGCAAGTCACTAAACAATTATGGTTGTATGTAGGTACAAGGTACTCTATGTTTTTGTTTTACAATGTATCTCGAATAATTTTACCTAATTTACCATATGTCAGGCCCTGAACTTTAAAAGGTTAAACAGAGTATCAAGTATCATGGAAAATTGTATTTTTAATAATTTTTGGTAAAGTTGAGTTGTCAAATTACACCATTTTATGAGTTCCGTTTCCTTTTTTAATTTCTTACTCCCAGACACACATTGTTGTCCTTGTAATAAAAGTCTGCTGAACACAAAATTGCATTGCACTCATTTCACAAGAGGATAATTGCAACGCCACGGCTTCAGATCCATTAAAATGCAGGAATGTGAATGTAAGTATTTTTTTTGTTTTTTGGCTTTCATTAAAGTCTTCCAGTTCCGTGCTTCTGCATCTGATAATGTAAACAATTTCAGCACTGCCAGTCTGATGACTCACCCACCGCCTCATTGGGGTGGTGGGTATGTGGGATCTAACTGTTGCGTGTTATTAAAAAGTTCGCATTGTTTTATTCCTTCCCTTCGCATTGGTTGTGTCTGGCTTCCGTTTTAACTCTTGGGTGTCATATACAATTTTCAGTTGGAGAGAATTATTAATGAAAATCACGCGACCTAATAAAAATGAAATTTGAATTCGGTGGTAGTTACAGTACACTTATGAGAGGATATTCATTACAATTATTTTACACCCACCGGTTGACAAACTTTAGTTGTTGCCACTTCACTCGTGGACTAGCCACAATTTCTATGCCCGTGATATCGAGCACCACAAAAGGTTCATATGTTAGAACACACCAGTATTCTGCTATCAATTTGAGGTGTGTGCACTGGACTGTCCTATTCCATCCAAAGGCAAAGGCGTTTTTGTATTGCGGTCATTTCAACCCCAGATAAGCTTTATTACTTTTGACATGGCTTTTGTGGGCTTGATAATTGAGCTCAAAGTGTTGAGATGGGCCTATTTTATGTCACTTAATTTGCGATGCTCTCAATCGATTGAGACGATTTTACGAATACTTTTGTCTATTTGTTCTAAAATGCTATTGGATTGGTTGTTTTATACGACAGAAAATGAATCTTAATGATCTGTTTTAGGTTGAATTTCTGATAAGGATGGAACATTTCACATTCGTGAACCGTGTTTGTCTACATTCGAAAGTAATAAGTTGTCTAGTTTTATGCTTGATAGTGTGCAAGTTTTCTTGATTGGCTTGGATTCGAATTCTCTCTATGCCAGAGTATTGATGCCTAAATAGTTATCATAAGTGTATTCGAGAAGATAGTATACGAAGAAGAACGCTTTGGAATACAAGGAACAAAAGCATGGATGTGGTTGCCAAATTTGGAACAGGGGCAAAGATAATTTCGCAATACAACTTTGAGGTGTTAGTCTGACTTCGAAACACAGGCGAATCGGGGATAAAATAATTGTAATAATTGTATGTATGTATGTATCAGATTGGTTGAAGTTCGTTGTACCATAACGTGACGGTATACAAAAAAAACTAATACACGCTCAAAATGAAAACAGAACTATATTTCTTGTAAACCTAAGGATTATTCTGGGATTTTACACGGAGTTTCGGAGTAAGTAAGGTCAAGCAATTTCATTCTTTGAAGACATGAAAAGGTTAAGAGTTAGTGTTCATCCTTATTACATATTGACAATCTCTAATTATATATTATAAGAAAAATTTACGATAGAGACTCTTTTTCTAATACGATCACTAAGACGTTTCCGATGAAAATGTCCAATCCACGTAGAATAATTCTGATGAAAAAAGTTTATCCGCAAGTTGTTTTTTCTTCATTTGCCATTCCACCTCACTAATTCTTGACTAAAAGAATGACCTTTTGCGCGTCTGATTAACTTTTTCTGGTAATCACCAAATAAGTGTGCAAACTTTTGTCAACGATAAATGAGTTCGACAAATTCGAATGAAAAAACTTTGTAGTCTTAATTTGGCGATGTATACACAATGACATGACGAGATAGGCACATATAAGGCGTGACGACAGATCTCAATTACTGTTCATTTAATCCACATCCATATGTGCAAATGAAATTTATCTTTATATATTCCCTCAAACCGCTCTTTAATCACCAATGCTTCATCATGTCACCCACCGTAATTGAATTCTGCACAGATAAGCTTATGATTTATGAGTCCTCATTTAATTAACCAGGCAAATAAAGATTTCTTTTTCATCTTATCTCATTGATTATTCAATAACTCCATTAAAATCTAATAACTGCTTCGAATGTTCCGCATGACTTAACACATATCAGTAGCAAAGTCGATAATACCCATGCAATGCTGGTCAGTAAAAAAACAATACACCCACAGCATCCACCAGCCCAATGTGTCACAGGTGATTTCATTATTAATTGTCAAATATATGAGTCCTTGGTAAACACATTGTTCACTTTATATCGCTCAACTACTCCTACTCAAGCTAGTAATAATAACAACAGCAAGAGCATCAGCAGGACTTTTCATTCAATCCTTCAGTTTTTGCTGTGCTACGAGTATGTCCCTTTTTACGAAGTAAGAATGTGCAACCTACACACGGGTTGTAGACAAAAACAAACTCGAGACGATAAGAGTGTGGATATGTGGGTGATGATGGTGGGAGAAGGTTTCACCCTTGGGCCATTCAAGTGGAGAATACTCTGAAGATGACGACGGCGTCCATGGCCGTTGCGAATTTCCATGCACAACAACGCTCGACACCAGCAACAGAAAACCGGTGCACACAATGGAGCAAACTATTGTCCTGGAAAGGAAGAATAATTTTTAATGATCATAAACATTGTAACAATGTTTTGTTGTTATCCTTCTACTAGCAGCTATGCACTGTGCAGTGTGCATATTGCCCTTGTTTGTTGCAATTTTTATTTTTTTTTTGACAGCAGGACATATGTACATATGTATGTACATACGATTGCCTCGTTCCTTTCCAGTGACTGTTCGTCTTTTTTTTCCGTTCGGATTTATAGTGCTCCTTTCAATTTTTATCCTTTGGTAATAAAAACGCAAATATTTGGAGAATTTAAGCAGTACTGCTCTAGGTGAATGTATCAGACATTGTTAATGGTTTAGCGGAGATTGGACGACTTATGGCTGTGGGAAATCGGTTTATTCCTGCTATGAAACAAGTGTGTGGGTAAGCAAGAACAGCTGCACAAAAGAAGAATTATCCTCCCCCTTGCAGGATCATATAAATATGATTCGCAGTGCCTTTTAGTTTCCAGTTGATATTAATTTGCTTTCCAGCGAAGATTGAATGTGTATTTTGTGAGGTTTATGGGTACTTTGAGACATTGTTGTCATCTTCCGTGCTTGGACGAAAGGATTGTGTTGCATAATTTTGGTTTGCTTAAATAATGCACATGTGCATGACTGGTTATTACCTTGGTTTATGGGTTGTTTTTTTTAAAAGAAATTTGTTCTCTTGTCCAGAATATGTAAGTTGTATATCCTGCTGAAGCTCGTTAACACTAGGGTGGGGTGAAGTGTATACAGGAGTGTTACAACCGGATTATAACTCTAACTAATATTTCGATGTTGTTTTACTACATTCTTTTTGTTGTGGGGCGTAATGATAAATTTTTCGAAAGTTATCTATTATTCATACGAATGTGTTAAATTTGAATATGTTTAGGAGCTCTAACGGCTTACTGGTTATTTTCCTTGTTATAGAAAACGTTTAAAAGAAACTTAATACCTTCTGGATATTTAAATAGTGGTTATATATATATACGAATTACATACCAAAACCTCTGTATATAGCAGCATGGAGAAAAACAGCTCAGTATTCCAGGCAGAGATTCACGCAGTAGAATTATGCATTAGAGAGAATATAAACAGATCTATATCCAACAAGAACATTTACATTCTATCCGACAGCAAAGCTGCCCTGCAAGCAATAAACGCCTGTGAAACTACATCCAAACTTGTTTGGGACTACCTTTAACAACTTATAAAACTGGCTAACACAAACAGAGTTCATTTGGGTACCGGATACGAAGGCAATGAAAAGGCCAGAAGAGGCTCTGCATCAACATTTATGATGCCAAGGCCATTCTGCGGCCTCCCAACAAGAACAGCTAAAGACTGTATACAAAATTGGTTGAAAGACAAAGCACAAAATAACTGGTCAGAAATAGAAGGTAACAGACAAGCTAAAGCCTTCATACCAACCACTTCCCAAAAAAGAACGAAACAACTTCTACAACTAACGAGAAGTCAGATTCGAATCGTCACAGGCTTCTTAACCGGACATTGACGAGTTAAAAAACATCTTATGACTATGGGAATAGAACAAGACGTTCATTAAGAATGTGCAACGAAGACGAAGAATCAGCAGAACACATATTCTGTGACTGTAACTGTCTCACAAAAAACACGTCATCGTTTTCTAGGTAATCACTACCATACGGCGGAATATATCGCCACCAGCCCACCAAAAGACATCGCCGGTTTTATCACTCACTCCGGAATCATGGAGGAGCTCTAAAATAGAGGACATCACAATAGGCCCACCTGTGGCCGCAGTGATAAGGGACTAGTGCCCACCTCACCTAATAATCTAATCTAATCTATATATGAAGTAGTTTTGAAAGATTATATTTTTTGGATAGCCGAAAATGATCGTATTGGTCTTTCAGCTATGAGCTGTTGTTAATATTTTCAAACTGTTTACCTTGTTTTTATTCTTGAAGTAATCAAAACAATACGCATCATATCTACTTCATCGTTTTTCCCGGAGAACCTTCAGTAAAAAAACAGAACTCCGTCTAGTCATCAAAGAATTGCATATCTCTTTATAATTCGACGAATTGTACCACAGCTAAGATTTACAAGTATTTGAACTGTCTATAACCTGACATTTTATGTACTTTTACCATAAATAAGGTATACAAATTGTAATCAACTTTTAATCCTCGAAAATAGCTATGTAATCTCATATTACCTTGCCTTCACGAACCTTCATCCTCATTCGTTTTCGCTATTGCATGGGTTTTGTTTAAATGCAGAAGCTAATGATTTGAAAGACCAATGTGATACTATTTGCAATCAAACCCATTATTTATTAACTAATCGGATTATTTGGTCTTAGAGGAAAACATCATTCAGTTTTAATTGTCAACAAGATTAACCATAAAACTCTCATTTTATCTGCTGAAAATTAATTTCAAAAATTATTAGTTTAATCTTAAGGTCAGTTCTCAAAGAAAACCACAAAACATTTGGGTTGAACAATTAAAATCCACCATTGGAGTCGTTCTAAACAAGTAGGTACCTACTTAAAACTTGATTGAGTTTCTGACGGATTTTATGTCAAATGAATTTTATCCATTTTATGTTGTACAGAGGTGTCCTTTGGGACTAAGTGTAAATAGCATTAAAAATGTCATTCAAGGTAATATTCTAACGACCTACAAAGTTTATTTTCCTTTCTGATTTATTACAAAAAAATTCATATAATTCTTAAGCCAATTTTTTTTTCTCTAAGAATAAATAAGTAATATGAAGTTGTATTAATTATATTTTTCTACAGGAGCATAGAGATATTATAGACTTATAGACAAACCGAAGGAGAGAAATTCGAAGTATATTCGTATGCATTTTCTAAACAATTTCATAGTTAAACCAAAAAATGATCAGAGTTTTGCGATAAATTTTTTTCTGAAAACCAGTGCCTTTCGCTTATATGAGAGAATGAATCCATTGCTCCACCCAAACTCATACATTCAAACCCTCTACTAAAAGGAGTGGTTACCTCCTAGTTTGTTAACCGTAAATAATTGAAATGGAAGAATCGTGTAACGGAGGGAATGACGATAAGCATATTTGTCGAAAAGTTGGTATTATTTTTACCACTTCAAGCACAGAGAAAGTTAGATAGAAAGGAAGAGAGAGGGAGAAAAAAAAACTAAGGATAAGGATAGGAATGGTACCTATATAACAGAAAAAGTACGCACCTCTGCAGATAAACACGAACGACAGAAAAGGGAACAGAAAGATACAGTTGTGATCCAGCGATGTTGAATAATCTTCATTTAAATTTTAAACAAAGCTACGATGGATGAAATTCCTTAGCTCTGTGGAAAAAACGCTCTTAATTCTACCGAATCCTTTTTGCATTTAACCACAGGTCTGAGTAATTAAAACTGTGTGCAAGAATAAAATTCTGTTCAGTAACATATTTGCATATGTTGGTATGTATATATAAATTAATTTTTAAAAGCTAAAAAGGATTAACTCTTTTGTTTTAAATGTGTTATTCAAATTTTTAAAACTAACGAACCGATGTTGAAATGAATTTCATTTATATATTTATGTTGAAATGGGTTTTATTTATTTAATAAGTAATAACAACGTTGGGAATTTTTTGTATATCTTCCCAAAGATTAGCACTATTATTTTATTTATAACCAAAGTACTTACATAAATTCTATAGCCGCATTGGCTTAGATAATGAATGGCCCATTTAGCAGAAAGCGTTTTAGCTGCGTGTTTTACCGCCGCATTGTATTTTACTGAAATTTATATGTATGAATTTACTACTTTAATTAGATGGCGCTACAGTTCAGGGTAAACCTAAGTCTAAACAATCAAGCCTCTGCAGTTACGCCGGTCCTCACCACCTGCAATTGCCCCCTCTAATTTGGTTGAGGTCTTCTGCTACTTTTGCGCGAGACTTAAGGCGAGGTCTTCCACTACTGCGTTGTCCCTTTGGCTTAAATTCGAAGACTCGGCGGCTTGTTGTTGTTTCGCTCTACATATCTACATAGCTATCTCAAACGTATAAGGCTCAATTTTTTGAGTAAGATAGTATCACTATACAGCTCATATATGTAGTTGTATTTTCTCCCTTAAAGCTCATCAAAGAAAATGGGACCGAATATTTCATTTTTCGCTCGAACCGATCAAGGATATTTTCGTCCATGCTTCAGTGCGATAAAGAAGAAGTGCGATGACGAAAATCTTTGTCAGCCGAAAGAAACAGCGATTAGCAGGAATAACGAGTATTCTGCGTTTAATTCCTGATGACATGTCGTTGTCAGAAGTTGAAAATTAAAAGAAAAAAATACATTTTAGTTGAGAAAACAAAAGTTTGCAATGATTTAAAGCCACTCATTTCGAAGAGCTCACTTACCACTGCCTCGATATTGCCTTTGCCATTGCTATAGCGTCTGCATAAGCGTTATGATTTGCATTATGTTCTTCATTTTGCTAGAGAATGGCAAAACATGACGTTTTTCTTGGATTTATCTGACTCAAATGTGGTGCACAATCAATGGCCAATCGCTATATATTCATAAATATTATTCATAGTAGGTACATAGTACACATGCAACAAATTAATAATAGGTAAATATAACTTATCCAAGCGATTAATAAAATTTCCCCCCAGTTGCACTTAATATTTACACACTATTCAACATAGAATCATAAATATTATAAACCTAGAGAATCGAATACCTTTAAGCTTTACTAATATCCAGTCCATTACGGCAAGAATACGTAGTATGTACATACAACTACTAATTTCAATATTTCCTATAATCACAAAAACAAATAGAATTTCATATTATTTTCGAAATTAAATTTATCCAACACCACAAACATTAGGAAAACACACAACAACAGAACACTTCAAGCCAGAGTGGATCTTCTAACATTCAATGCAAAGACCTTTTCATCTCCTCTTATCGCCTTGGTTCATTCTAATTCGAATCAACTTCAATCTCTTCTTCAATCACACAATGGACTTAAATTAAATTAACTGGAACTTTATCTCAACTATTAAACTTCAATCGAGAAGTGATTTCCATTTTACACTTCGTCTTGAATGTGAATTTCATTATTCTCCTTCCAGTAAGAGCAGGTCCAAAGAACACGTACAATCCAATACTCCCAAGAATGAGACGACTTTCTTGTATAAAAGATGAAATCCGAAGAAAGTCTTCCAAACCCGAACGTCAGTTATTCTGGCGCTCATTTTGCAAGGAGCTGCACTACCCACCTATCCATACATCAATTCAAGTTAGGCATCAGCTAGGACCGATTTTGATTTTCCAAAGATTGTTTTGCCAACAGGGAATTAAGTTAGTTGTAGAAAATTGCATTTTCACATTCATCATCTGCAACCACCTCACTTGCCAGTTCGGTCTCCTCCATTTATCCATTCGGCGTCTATGTCCATGCATCAAAGTGAATATGGAATGTAGAGACAACTAGCCAACCAACCGCGTCATGGTCACTGACTTGGAATCCACCCTGATGTGCTATATTCTCTGTTGCTAATTTCCAAAGTGCACTACTGACTCTCTGTGACTTTACTCGAGTGAGTGAATATGTGTCTGTGCAACAATTGCCGTACATGATATTGTATAAATATTTTCCATGAATATTTAAATATTAAATCGAGCTTGAAACTTTGGATTTTCCCCCAAATTACACTCCGACGACACCACCGACATTGCCGCCAGGGTACATGCTGTCACAAGGGGGCATATGGTGTGCAGGACTACATGGGATATTTTACTCTAGTCGGAATTATCATCATCATCATCAACGTCGCTGTCGTTGTCGAAGAGGAGGAGAAGATGGAATAAGTTTCGATGCTGCCACCCTACCTGCTGTTCTCTAGCCATGGTTGTCATCAAAATTCCAACGTAATAATACTCCCAATTCGTTCATTTATGATCGTCTTTCCCCAAATGAGGATGGCCTCATGCATTAATAATGCTCTGAGTGTAATGTTATTGCATATGAATGGCAGGCGGACATGTAGTAGTGTGTCTTGATTGTGTCTCAAAAATATTCACAGAATTAAAGGCGAACGATGATAGTGTTCGCGGATAGAAAAAGAAATGGCTGTGACGGCCCTGATTGGGCTCACAAGTTGCAATAAGGGATTTAATAAACATGAATATTTTAACAGTTATTTGATAATAAGTGGAAAGTATAGTGTATGTACATGCATACATAAGTATACAATTTTAAGTACAAAAATTACAAATATTATAACATTTTCGAAGCGACCCGGAGTTTTAAAGCTTTTGCTGGTCAGATAAGTAGATGCTGTCTTATTTTGTACTAGCAGTCCACCTGCGGCTTCGCATGCGTTAAATATATACTCAGGTTTAGACTATGTTGCTAGAAATCGTCTGTACCTATGAAACTTTCAAATTCAAATTCAACTCGGCAAAACAAAAACAACACACGATCACGAACCGATGTGCCGATAACTACGGTTGCGCATACTATAAATCTGCAAACGTTAACACCCTGTATCTTGGCCCGTAGTTACCTACCAAATTCTTAACTCCAATTTTCGAATAAAGCCAGTTAGGCGGATTACTGCAAAAATGTCTGTAGCGCGTTCTAATAATGAACAACGCCACCTGCTGATTTTTTATGTACTAAATTGTATACGCTCTATAATTCTAACCAAAGTTTTCTGGTTTTTCTTTAAAACAATCGTTCGTGACGTCTTAAGGCCTTCAAGCCTTAACAGCTAACTTTTTCTAACATATAAAAGTAAATTCCAAAAATCTTTTAATGACGCTAACTTTTTTTCCGACATCCGATTTTAATAAAACAAAACCTATATGCTACTCCAAATTATGCTTTGTCCATCTGTGAAAACTATATGAAAATCCGTTCAGTAATTTCGGAGGTGTGCGCGAACAAACAAACGGACAGACAGACAGACAGACAGAAAAGAATTCTAAAAATCGCTAATTTGTGTTTTATTACTCTTCCTTAGTCGCCCCCTTTCTTTCTTTTTTTTTTTTAATTTTTCTTCAATGTACAGATACACCGGGTTCTACTGTTTTATTATATGTATATAATATATATATATATGTTATATATAATATTACCGACATTTTTGATAGCACATATGTATCTACATATATTTATCATCCTCGGTTTCGAAGAAACTTTGAACTATTCGGTTGAAAAGTCAACCATACACCGAAATCATTCGACATCATTTATGGAAACGCTGTGTACTGTAGTTTAACTTTTTGTATAAGTTTAACTAATTTTCAATCTTCATCTGTCACCAGCACTTTAACAAATAGATTGAGCGATAGAATCATGTTTTTTATCGGTCCAATTGAAGTTAATTCAGAAGGTGTGAATGGCATGTCAATCTCATATCATCACTTTGAAAATCGATTGTCACAATGTATCCTCTTGCTTAGCACATTGCACATTTGTGCATTTGTGATATTTGGGCCGGAGTCAAAATACATCCCTTCTCGCGCGAATACATAAGGATGACAAGTGCATGCATCCAGAGATAGTGCAGACCGAAATGCAATGCATTTGTATCGGACAAAGGGTGTCGCAATGCTTCAAGTTATTTATACAATTTCACTAACTTCACTTGGGCAATATTCGTCCTCCAATTCCAATTCCTGTTGTGTTTTGTTAAAATTGCATTCTGCATCCCGAGCCCGCAAAGCACACAAACACACACCCACAAAGCAAAATGAACTAAAGTGGAACCACATTAATGCCGAGAAGCGAATTTCTACCGGTTGTCGAGATATTTACTGAAAGCTAAAAAGGTTTCTGTGAGTCCAGCATAGAATATCTGTCCACGTTATTGATTTTGCATTCGAAACTTGTGCTGTCGCTACTGGTGCCATTGTGCAAGGATGCGCTCCTCGCGTATACACACAGCTCTCACTAGTGTGGTATTGTGTTTCTAGAGCATTGGACGACGAAATTATCAGTGCATAACTGTTACGGCATTAGCCAGAAACCCTTTTAAAGCTTGTGCACACAAATTCGTACACCCACCCTCTCAGTTAGCAACTTTTCCAGATGTGTAATCCCAAGGACGGCGGCTGGCACTCATCATGGTAAGTGTAGCGCGATGATGATTTTTGGGAAAACACATAAAGACAGAGGAAGTTGTTCCGACGTATGTGGGTGCACTCAAGCAGGCGGGATGACAGTCGGCAACATTAGGAATACCTAGCATGGCTGCATTGCCAGGATATTTCACTTATATTACATTGGAATGTCACTACTTTATGTGGTTTCAGTCACTTTGAGGATTTAACAGTCTTTGTTCCCTCTCATGGGTCCTGTGGAGTTCCTTTTGCCCAAATTTCACAAGCGGATATGCGGATGTGCCGAGCCAGCCAGCGGTGCCACTGAGGGTTGGCAAATCCACTGTGAAATTTAAACGATAGAAGATTGCGATTTTGTGGTTTCGGTTATTTAATTGCGGACATTTTCGAGGTTTCCTTGGAAGATAATGCGCTGGGCTATGCGGGGAATTAGTTTTAGTAAAACAGATGGAGTGCCAACGTAACGTGGTGGTTTTGGAAATTTTCTCTTCTGTATTTTGGTAGCATTCTAATGAAGTTTTCCAGTTTGCGAGAGTTGGGTCTTGAATTGTTTTAGACAGCGAATATTGTCTAATCGAGTTTGAAAAGCATTGATCGGCTTAAGTTGTGGACTGGGAATGAAAATTGGCACTCACGTACAAACTTGTTCTAATAAATTGAGTTAAGATGAATGTACATGGGTTTTGGAAGTGAAGACATATGAAGTTAGTAGTAAAATGCCCTCAATCTGAAGACGAGCTTGAGTTAAAGGGAAAAGTCAACAAATTAACATTTATTAAGCTACAAATGACTTTATAGTCGGCGGTAAATGTAAAAGATAGCCAGCAAACCTTTACAGCATGCACGATCCTTGAACAAGCTATCTGCAGTTGTACGTTATATTCAACTTAGTTTAGGTTCAGTTAGGTTAAAATGATGACAGTTTTTTTTTATAATTCACTCGCGTTTAAGGGTTTATGGATAACTTCTTCACGGAGCGATAGTGGTAATGTAGTTTCTTTTTTTTTGGGTTACAGTTTTTGCTCCGAGGGTGGTGTCCAGAATAACTGAGGGGAATTTTTTTGGTGTTGTTTTGTTGTCATTGCTTGGAATTCTAAATATTTTTTTTTCAACTTCTTGGTGTTATAATCATTATCTAGTTCAATCAACTCCTTAAGCCACTGTTATTCCTATATAGCAGAGTTGACATCAGCTCTTCACAGTTGATCGACTTTCTTGATACAGTGGGTTGAGCCTAGAACCTTCAGCGTGACAAGTGATGATGCTTGCCACTACACCATGGACACAACTTATGTTAATGCAACGTGCCGCCTTCCTCTGACCTCCAAGGATCCATTGTGTTCCCGTTGTGAGATTCCCATGAGTGGGTACCTACATATATGTATGTATATGTATGTATGCTGAATGAAGACGTTCACTCTATGTTCGCCATTGAAAATAGGGTCCGTCTCTATTTGAGGTGAGGAATTACTCTTTATTTATTCGAGGTGGCATTATTAGGTGCTAGATTTACACCACCTTCACCAGGTTTCCAATCTTGTTTCAGCTCTGCTCAAAGTCAATCAATCTGTGCGGAAACTATGTTGTGATTTTGATAATCTTACCGAGAACAAATTACAAAATAAGATATTTATTTAAATAGTGCGGATGAGCTACGCAAAGAGTATACTTTAATTGTGAACTTCCAATTCCAGCCCTACTTGCACAGCTCGTAAGTCTTGGAAGCTAGATTAATGTCAGTATAAAAAAAATTATAATACTTTTGTCTCTTGTTCACCATTAAAGAAGGACAAAATAAACTGTTAAGGTCGAAGATGCTGTAATGTCCTGGAATTATCATTGCCGATGTCAACGGGTCATAAAGTATTAAAATTTTAAAATAGACAATTAGTTCAAAACGTGTTACCAAAAGAAATCATTTCAGTATTATGCAAATCACTTTTTTTTACTGCAATGTTTTTAATCAATTTAATCAGAAGAATATCTAACAAAATGACTCACTTAACTCAACTAAGCAAAGAACAAATAAAATCTTGATTAAACCCAAACCGCACAATTTTGAAATTGTTCTCCTAGTCCCAGCAGTCCGGAAATGACTATATAAAGTCGTCCTCGTCGACGACGCCGGCAACAAACAACGCCATTTCTTTTGACAATTCTTCGTAGATTAAAAAGGATAACTCAACGAAACGTAACAGAGAGCAAAACAGCCGTAATCGTCTTCATTTTATATTTTATAGCCGAATTAAATAATTTTTCGTTTGCCCACCCCTCTGACACCACCCTGTGGTAAGCTAAGCACTGTCACAGTATTTTTGTTTCAATGTCCTCCTTTGACAAGTGAGGTTTCGCCTCCATAGAATCCAGTTGGTATCCTTTGTGTCTGTCGGTCACACACACGAAAAAAAAATTATTTTAGAAAAAAAAAAATACAAGAATTTTTAAGAAAATTTATGACAACAATAAAGCTTAGACGCGTATTTTGTCCGTAAACAGCCGCAATGACAAAACAAAACAACATCAACAAATACAAAAAAGACAAAAAGCCACACATACCACACGTAAAAGTTTAAGGGCTGCAGATGGGTTTGATGTTGTGTTGGTGTTTTTGTTTTTACCACGTACGTAGGAGAGTACACCCAATGGCCTATGTGTGAATAGGGTGCTTGTTAAAATCGTACGCAAAACTGGGAGAAGGATATTTATGCTCGTATGTATAACCTACAAACAGAAGAACAGTAGCTGAACGAATGCTATAAGTAAAAGAAAACGTAATCAAGATCCTTTTGTTGGAGTCACGTTCTTCACTTAATGAGGTCATGCCAGTAGGCGGGCTTCAGGATACGTTTAATTTTGCCGTTATTATTATGATGATCATCGTTGCTATTGTATGATTGTGGTGCACACTTTTAGGTACATACATATATACGTATGTATGTGTATGTAGATAAGGCAATTGTTTTGCTCAAGTTCTATCCTTGAGGCATATAAATGGCAAACTTTGGCGAGTGTTGTGCCTGAAGAGTTGTCTGTCTCGCAAGAAAAATTACACCGGTGGTGGTTAAAGATGAGCTAGGTATGTATATTCGTTGGGATATATAATCTGACGCTGACCTTTAGGAGGACAGCTCAAGGCATCTAAGTATAACCACTTTAAGAACCGTTATTGTTTGCTTTGTATGTTTCGCCCCGCCACGAAGTCAATTAGTCTTAACCCATTTTCCGGTTGTGTTGTTGTACAGGCTCTGATTTCCGACAACTGTTGGTAAGTGTTCAACTTCAAAATTGTAGTCAGACTCAGCACAGTTTTATCGTTATTCACACACTAGAAATAAGTATCTACCACATATCTCAAACGTATTGATTTTCGGGTTTAAAAATGTGCATTACATTATGATTTCGATCTCCCCCCTAATCCTTCTAAGACGGCGGCAAAAGTCTCCATATGAAATATGTCTCTTTCAAAATCCGCATTAGCCTTACCAAGTCTCGTACCTACTTTGTGTACTTAATTTGCAAGAAAAGTACTAGTGTCGGACAAACTTTTTCGTAGGAATTACCGCTTCATGTAAGCTGGAGTTGGGAGTTTTTAATGGTAAAATGCATTAGCAGAACCGTGCAGAACTTTTTCTTTAATCTTGTTTCACATTTTCTTTGGAATTCTCAACTCTCTCATGTACATTATGTGGGTATGTGTGTATATATATATGTATTTCTTTAATTTTCTTCACGGGAGATTTAGACCTATTCCTAATCCGCAACATACCAAAACGTATCTTGTTAACCACACTGTAAGTTTCTATCGACGACAAACGACTAAAAAGTCAAAACATAAACAACAATTTTGCAACGCTAATACAGAAGTCATCTACGTTTCGAGGAGATGAATCTTGCTGCCGATGTTTCTTTTGGCTGCTTTTGCTGACATGGTGGTGATTTCCTCTTTCAAACACACACTTTACCCATTAAACGTTTCGCTAATTCGATAAATTTCCAAAAAACGATACACACAGCGAGCGACTGCGTTTCGAATTCTATTGAACGAATTGTCGCCGACTTTGTCGACAACCGATGTCCTATGAATAATCGTCGCCTCGGTTCGATTACATTTAACTATGCGTTCATTAAATGCTTCAATGCATTTTTCCATCCCCCGAGAGCTCGGCTGAACACCAGTAGCACTTATATAGATAAAGAGCATCGACACCCGAAGAAATTCAAGAGTTCCTATCCGAACCATGTGTGCGTGTGTGTGTTTGACATGTGTGCATGAATTTCGGTGTTAGCCCTCTCTTTTACCCGGTGAATTTTCCAACTAATCACCCTAATGGCAAAGTAATTATCCTTTGGAAATACATTAGGCCATTAGCTAGTGCGGTTGCTTCCTGAGGACTGCCGCAGAGAGATTTTGAATAATATTCAATTAAATATTGAAAACCACTACATAAATCTCTGTCTTTAATTGTGTGCAGAGAGGTGGTCGGGCGGCATGCTGCACATCTAGAGGAGGCCGAAGCAATGTCATATGAACATACATATATGTATGTGTGTATGTGTAACTTGGTTTGTGTATTTTTCTGGCAGAATTAATGTTAGCCAGGCGGCAAGCTCAAACCGTCCATTCGTTGTTGTTATTGTTGTTATTATTGGCCGAATGGTTAGATGACATAGAGAATTCTGCAAACAGCCTTGAATACAATATCAGTGAATGGGGGCTGTGTGTATGCGGACAAAGGCATTATCATCTGTAGTGAGGTTTGGTGCTTGTATCTAGCACAATGAGCATCAGCTGCAATATGTGTCGAAATGTTGGGCATTCGACATTCGGTGCGGTTTCATATCTGCGGTCTATTATGTATGTTCTCGTAGAGTGAAATATCTTGGCCAAATATTGAATTAATCTGGTTTGCTTGGTAAAATGGCCAAGCCCCGGCTGTCTGTTCATACTGAAGGTACACCATATTATTTTGAGTGATTGTTCGGAATTCGGTTGATTGAGCTTTTGCATTTGAGTCAATAGATGGGTGAAACTTATTCATTATTTGTGAAAGTAATGTGTATGCCCAATGAGAATATAGGTTAGATGTATTTAGTCACATTTATATAGACATGCATACAAATGTAGTCATAGTGTGACTAGGAATGGGTTAATAGAATGAAAAGTACAGAAAAGTGTTATGAAACTTTAATTCAGCATTGAAAACTTACGGATAGGAATACCTATATGAAAGTAGTCGCCGTGGCTTTGTGTTGGACTTTTGAGCAAATCAATATAGATTCGAATCTCAGCAAAATATTCAGACTTTTGTTTCCGGTACCATTTCTCGGCAGGCACAGATTAAACTCCGAGAATACGTCTGTGGTGTTTGGGAGAAATATATCATATAACTCAAAAAATTTAATTTTTCTGTTCAGACTAGGTTCTTAAACATTTGGCCCAAAGTGATAGGGAAATGAATATCGTTGATGGGAACAATCCTATTTTAGAAGACAAATTAAAGAGAGCTTTAACATTACCTACCTGATAATCCCACCAGACCGAAAACGTTAATTAGACTAAAAAGAGATTTGGTCTCGAATTTAACTAACATAATAAGAAGGCACTGCATCCTAGGCAGACATGTCTTTTGAACTTATAGATCTAAAAAAAAAAAATAAAAAAACGTTTATAGACCAGGTAGGTAGGTAGAGGTGGCGGTTCATCATGAACCCAAGTAGCACTAGGTGTGCCTTTTTCTTACCACGTCTCGTGTGACCTGTTTTATGATATTTGTTGTTGTTGTGTGGACAGCCGATATCTAGATCCAACCTGTGGAGTTAAGAAAATGGATTAGTTCCCTTATCCTTTTACCAGAGATGTCCTTTAGGTCATTAAAGAAAGGTTGGTTGAATGCGCGTAGTCTGGCTCTTGCTAGCGCCGGACATTTGCAGAGGCAGTGAGAGAGAGTCTCTTTCTCATTTACGTTGCCGCAGCTGCGGCAGTGAGGGTTGTAGGGGATGCGTAATTTGGCCGCACGGACTCCAATCGGCCAGTGCCCCGTGACTGTAGCCGTGATTCTGGCGATGTCTGAACGGGTTCTGTTAAGGTCTTTTGTTCTACTTTTATCGTAGGTCGGCCATATCTTCCTAGATATGCTACAGTTGGTCAATCCTCTCCATTGGAGGTTTACCTTCTGTAGGAAGTATGAGTGAATTTGTGCTTTGACCGCTCCTAGCGGGATATGGACCCTTGCCGCGAGTGAGGCGTGTAGGGCTGAGCCCTGCCTAGCCAGTTCGTCTGCGCGTTCGTTTCCTACTATGCCACTGTGCCCTGGGACCCAAAACAGTGTGACCCTGAAACATTTACTCAAGCGGGCAAGCTCGTTCCGCCACTCCTGAACTAGTTTGGAGGATATGGTAGCCGAGTCAATGGCTTTGATAGTGGCTTGGCTTTCTACAAGGATAGCAATGTTTTGTTTGTGCGTTGTGTCACGCCCGAGCTGCATACAAGCTTCTCGAATTGCAAGTAGTTCCGCCTGGAACACGCTGGCAAAATCTGGCAGACGGTATGATAGTGATATTTTTAGTGATTCCGAGTAGACACCGGCCCCCACACCACAGTCCATCTTGGATCCGTCGGTGTAGATGACCGTGTCGAAATTCTTCACTACTTCGTTTTTCTTCCACTGCGCCGTAGACCAACCCTGTACTACTTTTCTTTTTAAGATTTCTTTTACACTTTTATTCGGAAATTCCACATCATGGATCCAGAGGTTTGACTCATATTTGCTGTGAGTGGACTTTTTGAAGCCTCTTTAGCTGATCAGCTGGGTTAGGTCGTCAGCATATTTTTAAAGCCTATTCCAAAAAAAAAAAAAACGTCGAGTATGTACACTGTAATGTTCCATGTTGTTGTATCATTGTCCATAAATTGCTTAAATCTTGGACTTTAAACTTAGTTAGACATAAATCATTTCTAACCAGCACCATAATCTTTGATAGAACAATTCCATAAATATAGTGCTCAGACAAACTTCTTTTCCAAAACTCTCCCTTTACTGTGTACCAAAGTGCTTGCTTAACTTTTGTCAACTTCAACCCATTAGGTTTCAAATTAAAACCTAAAAGCATTTCTCATTATGTTTTCCCCTCATTAGTTTCTATTTCATCATAAATCAAAAATAAACATTCTAATAAATAGAAACTGTGTCACATTGTTTCCAGGATTAGGGTCAATTTGTATAAAAAGTGTCACTTATTTCCCAACTAAATTAACTCCCAAAAGATTGACCGAGGGAGCAGCCAGGTTATCCCTACTCAAACTTTTTTTTTTTAAATAAAAATATAAAAAAAAATATATGTAGATACAAAAACGGAAAAGCAAATTTTTCCCACCACATTCGTCCTTTCTAATTTTTTTTTGTCCAGTTCTGGGCTTCAACATTAGTTTGATTGAGGTCAAATCTATCGCTAGCATGAGGTGAAAATAAGTGGACATTCATGTGTGTGCACACACCGTGTACACCATCAAGAAGTTATTTTTAAGATGTCATTTAAATTTGAAGCGAAAGATGAACAGCATTATAAAAAATGGTCATTAATGTCTTTTCCATCTACGAGAGGGGAAACTCATTCACCCACAAATAACTTGATACATACAAAGAATCATTCATACCACACCTCCATTTAAAAAAGTTTGGTGCAGTTTTTACTTCGATAAGAGGAAAAAAGGAGAAAAACAAATATATTTTCAAAAACAAAAAAGACTACTTCAATATTCCCCAATACTGTCTACTGTAAGCTGGAATGGGCTAAAGGTTGCCTTAAAAAAAAAAAATAAAAAAATTTAGACAAAATTCTGGGAGTATTTCCTAACAACATTATTAGCAGCAGTGTGTCACAATTTCCGTTACAGCTTGCCCCTTTTTTGTGCGTTCTTTTTCCTCTTCGACTGCTTTAGGCGCCAAATGTCCGTACCTAAGTACGAAGTATCCCTAAAGTGTCAGAATGGTCGATTTATTTAATTTTCATAGATTAGGTCGGGATCACTCAACGGCCAACTGAGCAACAACAACATCAGTAATTTGAGCTCGGGCACGAACGTGAAGACGACGACAAAGACGAATACACGCAGACATACCTACGGGACAGGGGTTGCATATTAAAAGAATCGGGCCAAAACGTTTTGTGGAGGCGAACTTTTTTTTTAACCCCAAAATATTAAGGTTTAGTTTTTTTCGAACAGAATTCTTAGGGTTTTTTCCTTTACTTTGTGTTGCTCTGTTTTTGTTTTTTTTTTTTTTTGTTTTATTTCTTTCGTCTTTTCTTGTGTGCCTTTTCCTTCTTAGTTTACGTGACGTGAAGGATAAACGTTTGCTGGATGTGTAGTTCTATGTGACTGTGTAATGAGGGAAGAAAATGAAATCCAGAATTCGAGGCGAGGAATGAGATGTTTTGTGTCAAAAACTTTTTATTGCCTTTGACAGATGTATCTAATTTTTCTTGATCGCATTTTGACAATCCACCACCTTAGAGTCTGACGAGATATAAATCTGAAATAAGATTGCCTGGAGGGAAAACAACGTACAAAAAATATCAATATTACGCTTGGAAAAAAGATTTACAGTAAGTAGCGCAAGTACGGGTATATGTTTGTATGATATGTATAAATGTATGTATTTACAGCGTTCTAGGTTCAACCTTTTGTAAACCCTATGCATCCGCTCATCATATTTCAGTCGTCTTAGTCGTTGGATCTGGACTATTCTGACTAGGTCGATGTCGCTGAACATCCCATAGAACTTGTCGCATCTCCTCCTCAACTTATTATCTCCGCGGGAACGTTGAGCAACCGAAGAATTTTTATCTCAAAACAACTAAGGGCAACCTCATCCATTCTTGACAAAGTTCATCCGTCCACGCCAACGAACAGGATTAGGATTAGCAGGGTCTTATGTAGTCACTTTTGTTGTTCGGGAGAGAGCTTTTCTTCTTACATAATATTGTCTTCTCAGCTCAGAAACAGCGAGATTATATGTCTGGTGTTGCCATTTCAGTTTTTCACAATTCTTTCAAGAACAGTGTTAAAAAAAGTTCAACAGCGCGTCGATTTATCTTAATCCATTTTTGACATCAAAGGGCCTGGTAGGTCTTTACCGATCGTGATAGAGAAACGCGCATTCTCCATAGCTAGATGTTCGTCTTTCACTATGACCGAGTAAATAATGCTGAGGTTCCTTTGGTCGGGCGCGTTACGCACCTGTTACGTACCTGCTACTTTAAATAGGCAGTCAGTACCAACAACTAGTTGGACTTAAGTTTAGATATAGCTTCATAACTTCATCCAGGTTTGGTTGACAGCATTTTTGGAAAAATCTTAATAGTTGTCGCAGCTATACAGTCTGCATAAATTGCCCTTTCATGTCCTCAGCACTGACTGTGATTCTACAACTCCCGAGCAGCTCTAGTCCCTCTATGAAGCTATTCTTTTTGCTTTCCCTGTTTCGCTTGTTCGAATCATAAGTTTTGTTGTGATGGCAGGGAGAAGCCGGGACTACAATTCTTCAACTGGCCTTCAGTACATGTTCGCGGCAGAGGACCTCTTAAAAGCGACCTCTTTTTTTTATAATTCACTAGCGCTAAAGGGGTTATGAATACCCTTATGATGCTTATCGCACAGCACTAGTGTTGGTGTAGTGATTTTGAAACTCAGATGGTATTAGGTTTCAGTATTTTTGCTCCGAGGGTGGTGTCCAGAATGAGTGGGGAGAATTATTGGTACTGTTGCCATTGCTTATAATTCACAGTATGTCTTTCGAACATCCCCCGATGTCATTAATACGATCAACACTTCTTTCAAGTCATATGACCACCCTATTGCCAGTGTTATGCCTATGCAGTAGAGTTGACGTCAGTTTTTTTCGCAGTTGATCGACTTTTTTTTTTTGACATCGGGATTTGAACCTGGAACCTTCAGCGTGACCACTACCCCACGGCCACCCAAGTGACACTTAATCGGAAAGGACTCTGGAGATCTTCACAATTTTTTTTTACCTTTGCGTGCTAGCTTGAACAATATTCTGCCGCGTCCCAAAGTCGATTAGCCAAAATAATTATCGGAGGTGGAGTCGGGTAGGCAATACTTTTCGATAGAACCTACTATCAAATATGACCTCTTCATAGCTTTACATTGTGTTGGTTGTATGTCTCGTTCAAATATTAGTTAAGAGTCGTAAAAAAGGATTACTTCTTTCAACAATATGGTTCAGCCTACAGAGGGGCAAGTTCCAGCTTCTTAAATCCACCAAATTAACGATAATCATCCCGCTGAAATATCCTCTCTTTTAATCTTTCTTGCACCACACATTGTAAGTCAAAGGGAAAAAAACCAAACATAAAGCAAGAAGAGAAGACACAATTCATCCAATACCATCTCTGAAGTTTGGTTTTTAGTTTTGTTTCGCTGCCACCCCTTTTTGCCCGGAGAGCAACAAAACCAGGATACATACCGAGACGGGTATTAAGGAAAAGTTTTTCCTTAGGTACTGTAGCAGGGGCCATACTCGATACAGTGCTCCACCACCACCATTGCCCATTCTGTAGTAAAATGTCATCTGAAATGCGAAGCGGAAAGTGGTGAAACATCACAAGGGTAATCTCCGGTAAAACAACATTTGTGCTAATCTTTACAAAGTACTTTTGGCTTGTTTCTCACATTGCGTTCGTCCCCATGCCCTCGGCAGCCAGTGAACATAGTGTGTCAAAGGGTACCGTACTGACATCCTGCGGTGGTTCCGGAAATGTATTTAGGGGGTGAACTTGATGAATTTCATAAAATAACGCGTTGATTATCCTTGCTAACATTTATTATGAGTTGGGGTGTGTGTGTGGCTGTGTATGTGTATGCGAGTGTACTCAAACCAAGGATCCATGTTACCATCGCCATCAAACTAGGATGGAGGATAGAAAACTTCTTTGAAATGGATTTGTCATAGTTTTATGTTTTAGTGGTGGCAAAACGGAGAAGTTGTTCCATTTTGTTATTCGGAATGTTTTCTGCGGACGATGTACCGTAAATTCCTACATGGGTGACACATTTTCAGGACTATTTATTGGAATAAGTTAATTTTTGAAAAGTTCACGGTTTCAAAGTTTTGTGCTTGAGGCCTCGTACTTTGGTATGTTTCAGCGTGTTGAAAATTCAAAGCATGGGGGGTTAGTCAATTTAGTTAAGATGTCAACATTGTTTTGGGGTTGTCTTAAATGTAACATGTCTATTTATGCCTTGCCATATGTGCCATTAACGCCTCAGTGCGGTTAAGATGGAAAAAGTTTTTTTTTTTTAACGCAATTTCTTACAAACCCTGTAACAAACTTTCGGACCTTTTGACTCCTGTAATTAGTAAGTATTTTGAAGAAATTTACCGTATGTGTATATTTTTGTGTTGTAATAAGTTACCAACGCTCTTTGAAGGATATAGTTAGCGAGGAAAATGATAGTGTGTGTGTTGTGCCTGCGGTGGGGAAAAGATAATAATGAAACGTTTTCTTGTATTTCATGTAATGAGATAATTTGTAAATTGAAAACTTAGAGCACATTACGTGTATGTGACAGCAGAAACTGTAAGGCTTTCTTTTCTTTCATAGTATGAAATTATAGAGTATAAAAGCTGATTGTAATTCATTAGAGTACATTTTGGGTTATTTTTGGCATGCATTTACTTACTAAGCTTACAAGGTGCTGACCCATAAAGATCTCAATTTGTTAATCATGAACACACATTTTATGTTTTTAGCTGGCCTTCTTAGTCATCTGATCTCAGTGCTGTAATTTCAAAACCCTGAAATGTGCTTGTCCACTCTGTTTATGCATCAGGTTTTCGTTTTATATTAAGAAAGACTCTGCAAGCAAGGCATACAAATCTATATTTCAAGAAAAAGTCTTGGCAAACGTAAAGTAATTACGTTGCGTTTTGACAACGGCTTGGAGTCTTTTAAGGAATCACATGTCGATTGTTAATAATGCGCAGAAGTCTACCAATTTCAAAGTTAGTCGGAACGCACTTAGTAGAACGCTATCAAATAAGATTGATAATTATAGAAAGTACTCTTGATACTAGCAGGCTAATCTAGCTATTCACTTTTCATATTTATATATCCTTCAAAAATTGTAGACCTAAAAAGTCATCGATCTTGATTGCAATTTGCCTTTAACGTTATCTTTTGTGCAATGTAATATCTGCACAGTAATTTCTGAATCTACTTTTCCACCTTTTATCTTGCATTGCCTTTCTGGTGTCAATTGTCGAGCGTCCTTTTCGGAATCCATAGTGATAATAAGCAGGTCCCGCTGCCGTATGCTCCAGCATTTTGATGACTGTATAAAACATGCACAAGGTTGGGTGGGATGGGACTTTCTATTGATCTGGAAATATACTTTCTTTACGGCTTGAGTATCTGTCGGCAGACTTTCACCTCTTCTTCCATAACTAATGGTTCTGCCTACATCCCTTGTCGATGTTCAGCTTTATCTATCGTCTCTTGTTGCTCTAGAAAAAGAACGAAAAACGTCTTAGTTGGGTCAATAAATTCCCTCATTCTAGACTTTTTATAACCCTGTAATGGCATTAGTTTCTGAGAGTTATACAAAAGGTTGCTTATTTTTAAACATACATATTATGAACCTACCAAGGTTTTTGTCCACACATTTCCGCTACAAAAAGAAAAAAAAGTACACTTGATTTTATTTTTTCATTTTGTAATTATTGACAAAAAAAAAAAGCAAAAAAATGATTGCTGTGGTTGGCATAATGGTTAATTAAAAAGCCTATTAGTCAAGTAATTTCAATTTGCTTCCGAGAGCGACCACATCTCAAATGTGTAAACAAAAATTGAATCATCAAACTAAATCCACTAGTAACAAAGGGAAGTGGGATAGAACCATTTCAAATTGCTGTCCTACCAACACTGTTCAATTTCTATTTTCACTAATTAAATAGCCCACTGGGATTGACCACCAGTGGGGAATGTACATCTGTACTCGATTAGTTAATTACATTCATGTTTGTATCTACTGGGTTAATTTTGAAGCCTTTGTGTGAGGAATGGCGCACAAAAGTTTGCAATCAATTTTTTCCCTCCTGCATATACACATACCCATGCAACGAGTGAACATTTTCAATGTGACCTTCTCTGAGGGGGGGTTTTATTGAGCACCAGTTTTTATTATCGAGACATTTCGCAATTAGCAAACGAAAAGATTTCATTAAATATGTTATGTAGTTAGATGGGAGTAAGTAAATTGAGTTTAGTTTACCATTTCTAAAATGCGAAATAAAAAAATAGGCGTGATCCACTGCAAGACATCAATTTAATATCCTCTCAATATTTTGTATGCTGTGTTTTCTGTGTCCTGCTGTCCACCCCCTATATTCGAACATATTTCATTTGAGTCGAAACAGGAAATAGGGTACAGCATGCACCGGTTGCAGACCAAATAATAATTGACATACTTTTCCCGCATTGCAGTTGTGTGTTATTTATTTATTTTTATTGCAAAATATAATATTTTCTGTTTTTTTTTTATGTTGTTTTCCTGGGTGGCAGTCTGAGAGCCTCTGTCCCTGTAGATTGTTGTAGCAGCAGTGAAATATCAGACATGAAAGCCGTCAATTCCTATCTTTATTTTTTGTTCTTTTCTCGGTTGTATTCCCTGTTTCTCTGTACGAAATGTTCCTTATGTTCTTTTATTTTCTCAATAACAAATTGTAAATCGAAATATTCTGTAGTATTTTCTGTGAAGGAATTACTTGTGTATTAAAACGTTGTCCTAGTAGCCCAGTTATGGTTCGAAAGATATGTACGCCCGCGAACATATGGAAATACAAGGAAAGTTGAAACGGAATCGTTTTTTGAAGAATATAATAATAACCTTTAGGAGTTTCAAATTGAATTTACTTCGTCATTTTCTAAACAAAAAGGAAGAGAAATAGTAAAGTGTACGAACACACAGTTTCGTAGTAGGGGACAATTTCCTGGATAATGTCGGATCTTCAATGCAAGAATGTAAGAGAAAAGAAAAGCGGATTGCCTTCAATAGTACATTAAAATTGGGAATGGGAATACACACATAGTTATGTATGTTATTATATCTTGTGAATTATTAACTCAAGTCGAACATTTGTAACTTGGCAGATAGTCATCGCATTGGATAACAGTCACAGTATATTTTTGGTTTAATGTTTTCCGCAATGGCTTCCCTTATGTGGCTTATCAACCACAATGTTTTTTGAATTTCCACAATTGTTTTGAAATAAAACATTTGAACTGCATATTCGTTTGAATATGCATTACTTTAAATTTTCTGTTGTTTAATTGAAGCAGTTTGTTATGCAGGATATGTGTCCGCCTGTTTGAGTCGCAGACGTATCTAAAACTGGCCATTTTTGAGATACATTTTAATGAGAATAAACATATTGAAAATCGTCAAAGTAATAGGTAAGACCTTACGTCTTCTTCATTTTTCACTTGACGCATTTTTTCCCATAATCACCAAGTCATGTGTACCTACCTATCTTCTATTTTATAACCAATGTTTTCTTTAGAGTTAACCGAGTCTTATCAATCAAAGATATATCAAGTAGTGAAAGTCAATGTTATGTTAGAGTTACGCAATCACACCTAATTCCAGAATAAATTCACTTAAATCATCCTTCCGATTTTCCATTGATTTAAACATCCATGCACCCTGCATGTCGCATCGTAATCTCTAAGCCATTGTCAATCCCATTTTAATAATTCTACACATTTCTCTTTCCTATGTGCAGCAGCACATCCGATGCCAATTCGTAAATTGAATATCCTTAATACATCGGCACGTCCTGGCAGTTTGTAGAAAAAAAAGAACATTTTTCTGAAATCAATGCAAGTCTGTGACATAAAAACCAGAAACCTACTTCCACCCATCACTATCTCCCACGATTCTCCTTCCCCTCATTCAAATTACGTCACACAATGCTCCAACACGTCGCTCCCAAAAGAAAATCTACTAAAGGACATGCTAAAAAGAAAAACTACATAGTTTCACCATTGTAGAAAAAAAAATGAGTATGTTGAGAAATCCATTGATAACGTCACTCACCCACTACCAATTTCAAGAGAAAAATTTCCCAAAGCAAATGCCACCATTTTTTTTTCACTCCCTTCCCTCGATAAAAAACATACATACTCCCCAACACTTCAAGCTTCTGCATTCCTGAGAAGAAAGAAGGGATAGAGTTTTTCGTACGTGATGCTCTTTCTGGAGCCATCCAGAATGAAAAATATAAACAAAAAAATGAGTGTGTCACTACACACTGTTCTGACTAAATGGCAGCAAACACAGAAAGCGCAGCAGAAGCTTACATATCGCAAACATCCAGCACATTATCTTATCCCCTCACTCCGGTGCAAAATCCTGTGCATCCTTCTTTCATATTTTTATCAATTTTATTTTGCTCGCTTATATTTCTCTACGAAGTGTATTTTTAATTCCATTTCCATAAAATAAAAACTTAATCCTTCCGATATCACACTCCGTGGTGGAATTATTCCTTGGCCGGCTTTCTCGATTCACCCTTTGACAACGGAGGTGAAAAAATTTCATAAAAAATGACATTATCATCGCCGTAAAAAATTAATATATATGTAGGTATGTATGTACATATATGTTAGTACATATGCACGTACACATCATGGAAGGAAGGAAAAAATGTGACACTCGTTGCAGCAGTGGTTGTTATTGTGTCTTACCCTGCAGGACGAAACTCAAAAATGTAATTTCTTTTGAATCTCAGCTAGGTAACATCAACACCAACAGCATCAATAGCACCAGCCAGCTCCAACGATTCCAATGGCTGCTCTGGCAGCTCCACCAGCAACAGTATAGAAGATTCATACATGTGGAATGCCTTATGGAAGATTTTCACCAAATGTGGCGTTTTATGCGCCCCTCAGGGGCAAACGGCACACAAGTGAAAAAAAATGTACACAAAACAACACAAATATCCTTGGCGCAAGATGCCTTCTGCCATCTCAACATCCGATGGCGAAAAAATTGAAAAATGTCGAGGCATTGAAAAGAGGAGAAAAAAAAAGAAGAACTGAAGCGCCCTAGCTACGAGCAGAGAACATGTGGGACATTGTGCGAAACAGAAGTTGGAACTGCTTTTTTTCCCCCGTCGTCGTCATATCGAAGACATAAGATGTGACGACTAACTGTTTAGTAGTACTGTAGGGAATGTGTGAACAGTGTATCTAGCATGTAGCAAAACGGATACATTTCTCCAGAGGACACATGTTTAGAGGAGGTTAAAGGAAATTTACGCTATCAAGGTCGAACTGATTGTGCTTAGCTTATAAGCCGGCGTAACTGGTACTTTTACAATGAAATAAAATTACGTATTGTGTTTCAGCGGGAAATAAAAATAAAAAAACACGTTTCAAAAACTTGCGTTGAAAATATTTTATTGCGACCAGTTTTAAGTTCCAGATACTTGTAGGTAGAAATAACCAGCTTAGTAGACGTTATGCAAGATGATACACTGCGAGATGTTGCAAATTTTTAACGTTTCCGAGATACATCCTCAGTCGAGAATTTTGTAAATTTGTTTGGAAAGTGTAACAAAAAATCCAACAAATTTGAGATGGAATTGCTGTAAGAAAAAATCGGCAACTAGTATAATAAATTTTTTAAGCATCTCAAAGAAGATATGTGTGAGAGCAAGTCATCAACGTCCGGAAACCGTATTTGTGACAGATGTACATACGTATGTAGAACTATTATTGCTTAATTCAAAACTTGAAGAATGGTTCAATCCTTACCTTCCCTAAAAATATATTTCGTTAGGTAGGTATGTAGCATCTTCAGCAGTTACTTTTAATGCATACTCGGCTCAGTTATATCAACCTGTGTTTAAACGGATGAAAAGGGTTGTTAGTTAGAGGTCAAAGCGACAAGTGCTTGATCCTTTAACTTGCTAAATAGCTTTGTAGATATTATACATATTTGGAACTATGTATTTCCATTTATCATCTTTACCAAGCAAGATACATTTTCATCGTAATCACATATTGATACGACTTTGTAAGATACCAGATTGTCTTATGAGTTTACTGTGCAGTGTTTTGTTTCTTAACTGACAATCTCAAAATGGTATCTTCACCTGTCACCTACATTGTAACGTTTGTTTCAACGGATCAACGTCATCCTCAGATAAGATTGGATACGTTATTATGGCGCGAGTTGCTTATAATCATTTTTTTTCTTTTTGCAAAACTCGTGTTTTTTCAGCTTTATTCTCATAATAGAATCACGTATCCTTATGAAAAATATCCAAAGCACCCCAAGCTAAAAAAAATCTGAGAATGTACCTAGTTGTTGTGCTTGATCTTCGTATGAGCAAAACCATCCGTACCTCGTTGCGTCGTCACCTTTTTTCTGTGGCGTGTACTTTATCAAGAAGTAATACAACGCGTACTGAGGTAAAAAAGAAAAAAAAAAAAAAAACCTGCTTACATGCTTATGTGTACTGCACGTAAATCCTGTATCGGAAAAGTAAATTTTCCTAATGGGGTCCCCACAGTTCAACACAGCATCACATATATTCCGACTCCGAGTGTAGTGATGCCACTTCCTGTTTGATGAAGGTTACGAGGTAAAGAAATTTCGCAACATACTCAGTTACGTCGTCGTAAGGATATTTTCATATTTCCATCATCGTTTTACGGGAATCTACGAGGTTTGTCTCCCACACACCGATTTTGTTTGCATCAAGGCAGAAATCAACTGCTCTGGCGTCGTCGCTCAGTAAACCGATGTAATTCACTTAAAAATATTTTCCAACGGAAAATTTATGCTAACATTAGGAATTTTTTCGGCTTCGTAAATTTTATGGAAATATCCCTTTCTTCTCATCGAATGCAATGACGACGACGACGACGGGGCTTAGACATACATATTTCAACTCTGAAGTCGATTTTTTTTCCATCTACTTCCTGTTTTTTGGAAAATCCTTGTTGTTTTGCGTGGAATGGGGTTGGTGGGATGTAATTTTGAATACTTTCTGATTTTAAGGAGTTGAGTTTTTTTTTGTATTTTTCTCATTTTGATAATAATCGTGTTAGACACTTGCATGGAGCAGGTGGTGAAGGATATCCTCGTGTATACAAATTTTCCCCTTCTAAGCTGAATAATGTGAAATCAATTTTAAGAGAGAAAACAGTATACATAGCAGCAACACCCTGTTAAGAAATATATCGTCATACTTTTTCCCTCATTTGTTTCAATTTACTCGGTGAATGTAATAAATTTTATGCTCTATGCTGTATCTGCGGTTCGAGGGAATTATAAGAAATGAATTTGTGATACCGCTTTATGGATATGTATTCGCAAATAAAATTACAGATGTTCCTTTTTTTTGGCTGTGCAGGTACTCTTTAGATCGGGGCTCTGGGTGCGCGTGGTACTTTTTGATGTAAATTACATGAAGAAGGGAGAAAATGTCATTAATCCAATTTGAAATTGATTTCTGATGGTGGGTGGGTGAACGGGAAAGAAACGAATGGAAGTATGTACATATGTTAAATTATCACAAGATGGCTCGTGGAAACGAGTATTGTTAATAATGTTTTGTAATTACGTCAATAAAGATGACGACATGCAGGATTATCAATTAGGTCTTGGAAAGTGTTCAAAGTGTTAACAATTTGAAAAGAGTTTTAATACATACTAGTAAATTCATTATATTAGAAATTTCGATTGAGCCATTACATTTAAAAATTGTTCCTTGATTTGCTCTGAGCCTGAGAAAGTTGCTTTCATTTATCATAACTAACTTCTTGTAGGCTTACGGATCTTTAAGATTAATGCTGGACACAAAGAACGTTTGTTTTCCACCCAAACAATAGGAGATCATTGAAACGTTTCGTCTGTACTTAAGAAAGTACCTTATTACAAACATATGTATGTACGTGCTGTTGTTACTAATATTGCCGACATACGTTTTTCGCCTCTCGACAGGAAATGACAAACCTCCGAGAGTATAATATGTAGGTCATAAAACCCTTCTCAATCCCCCATCCAGAGTCAGCAAGGAAACCTATAGGTCCCTTCCATTCGTGTTAAAAATATAATACGCACAACATGCATTTTTGCGAAAAGCTATGCCTTGGCATTTAAAACGTCAAATATTTGTATTTGTTTTTGTTATTATGTATGTATGTATACATTAGTTAAAGGCTAACCATCCGTTAAGGATGGCCTTAAAGAAACATCTAACATCATTCTTCAAAAAAGTATTGCTTCAAGCAAGTGGAGTGTACTCCTTTTGTCAATCATACAAATTGGAATGAAAACCACTATTAAATTTACTTATGGAATTTGATTACTGTGGGTTTGAAGGGATTCAGATGCACACTGATCAATGAAACAGAATAAAAATTAAATAAATCAATAATAATAATAAGAAGAATTAGCTTCCTGATTCTAGCGAGATGGTACTTAGACATTTTCAAATGCTATAAAACATTTCATGAACTGCAGTTCAGGGAAAATTAAACACAGAAGCTGCAAGTACCTAATGACCTAACTCTACGTTCACGAATAACACAAAATATATTAGTATTTAACTTAGAGTTAGCTACCATACA
Source organism: Criorhina ranunculi (assembly GCA_951813785.1). Classification (NCBI taxonomy): domain Eukaryota; kingdom Metazoa; phylum Arthropoda; class Insecta; order Diptera; family Syrphidae; genus Criorhina; species Criorhina ranunculi. The sequence goes on from OX638381.1 coordinate 18,679,554, forward strand.
AAATTCAATAATTCTTCAGACACGTGTCCTTCAAAAGTATTCCGTGTGTGTGAACCTTTGCCAATCTTAAGCAAAGTGCTTTTGCCAAGGCCACATAATCTTATCGTTCACCATAACCATAAGCTTCTCGCATACTTCTTTGCGCAAATCCCTTCATAAAATTGCCCTAACAACTAAGTCCATACACATATAAACATTATACGCACCCATTATGAGTGTCCTTCTATTCGACTACGTTTCGTTGACGTAAAACCATTTGCTAAATTACATTCAAGCCTCAGATAAACACTTTGACGTATAATTATGTCTATCCGTCGGCACGTTTAATTGTGTCAGCGCGATGATTTAACGTTTCCCTCGCACAATTTCTCCCCAAAATACACACGTCCTTGTTGCATACAAAGCCACCCTAGCCTGAGATACAAATTAAATCATAAAATGGTCAAAGATGAAAAAGGACAATGTTTGAGAACACTTTTTGTTTATCCAACGTCAAAGGGGGGTTAAGACTCAAAAAGTTCGTGTTTACTTTTCGAAAATTTAAATATCAAGTTCGGACCGAAGACCGAAACCAGTTCATTGGCTATAGGCCTAAGGCAGTTTAGAAACGAGATAAATCATATTATATACTCAACTCGGGTATCACCACCCCAAGGATGTAAGAGGATACTAACTACAGCTTCTTGGTGTCGATAAAGGAAGTTATTTGGGCCTAATGATTGCACAAAACCGTAAACATGAAAAGTTTAGTGTCGCTTCTACTGTAAGATCTCCGGGGCGCAAACAAGGACCACGACCGACTAAGGGACAAGTAAGAAATAAATGTAAATTATTGTCCTTTAAGAAGTTCGGTTTTAGTGGCGGCCGAAACGAAGAAGGGGATGACGTTTTATACCCTATCAACTGAGGGTCTTTGTTTATTTATGTTTTCGTGTTTTTTTTTTTTTTTTTTTTTGCTCTCTTTTAACTTTTCTTTTAAATGTCTCTCTGGAGATTTTCGATGACGGGGATGGAAAAAGTATAAACCGAATGTCGACGATGAGGCATTTTTTTTTTCAACATATGTGGCTTAAATTTGCGATGCGTACCTAAAAAACAGTTTACTTCATCGATCATAAATCTAATAAAAGAGTTTTAATCTGTAGTGGTTGGGTACTTTTGTTCGCAGAGTGTAACGCTGTCAAGTTGGCTCTTGATCGAGGTTTGGTTATAATTCGAGACGTCTAGGTACATAGTAAACGTGTATATTTGATGGGGATGCCTTGTAGTCGTTGGGAGCTTACCAATAACTCGATTTGTTATCTATAAAAAGTTATCATGTGTATGAGTATAACTTTCTGCTTGACAGCCTGAGAAAGGTCTTAGACAAATAAGCTATTTAGCATAGAAATTTATATTAAACAGGTTTCTCTAAATCTTTTTTGAATGAAAAACTTGAACAAAAGGTATTTGAAGTCGAATCCTAAATGAATTGTCTAGTGTACTCATAGTTTCGAGGTGGATATTGATGCATTTTTCTCAACCAAATCTAAAGCCACTTGGAAAAGTCTCCATATATTTTTTATTCAAACTGAGCTGACTGAGCCTACAACGCCAGGTGGTTTCTGGTTCTAATGGGGCTTAAACTTTAGTGTCGCATCCAAGTCACTCCAGACTTCGCAGATATCAGTTACATTTAGTTTTTCTTAGATATCCCGCCGGTAGGTTGTAGTCTTTTAAGTTGCATTCTTCTTAGATATCGGATTGTGCGGTATGTTAAGCAAAACGTTGAGTTTTCGTGTTAGTTAATTTTTTTTACTTAGTTTTATGCAATGGATTAACCATGATGTTCACTAATTTGTTTTCACTTTCTTTTTTACCACACTTTTGTATTAAATTAAATGAAATCGTAATACAGAGGTACTCAAGCAGGCTTTTCTTTCTAATTCACTCCACTCGCATTATAGACATCAGTCACTCAATAAAACAAACATCTATATCCTGGAATACCAGTTATTCTGCGTAGCGAAATAAAGAAATCACTATGTGAATACGCGCATCACGTCCCATAAATACCTCCAATTACGTACGAACAGGCAATTTCTTGGTAGTACTTCATTGGAACCATAAGATGAGAGCCGTCGAGAACGCTCATTGTCGGCAAGGAATGAGAAGCTCTCAGCCAGTGCCAACAAACTTTAGTGAAATCAATTCATTTATTTACCCCAGATGAAGCTATAAGTGGATGTGAAAGATTCTCATAAACCTCGAGCACACAAAAATGTATCCTTTCGAATTGTTTTGCACAATCTCTCGCACAACGCGCTCGGCGAACAACACACGTTCATTTCTATGTTCGCTTACGTTGACTTCATTCTGACACTTTATTTTATTTCTACTTTCTTTGCGCCAGCCAGCCAGGAGCAATTCGACGGCTCTTGGGAATGAGAGCAGGTTGATTGAATGGATTTCCATGGGAAACAAACCATTGCATGCCGATCTCGCTCTGCCTCTCTCTACTGTTCGCTTAAAATGGAAAAGGATACATAGGCTTATGGCACATGACTCCATTTCGGACGTGGCTGAAATTTTATGGTAATCAATTTAAAAAGTCGAAAGGATGGTACATGTAAGGTTGAGACCCCAAACAAGTGAACGACATTGAACAGGCAAAAAAAAAAAATCCCAAAATGAAGGTTTAGTAGAGCAAAATCTTAAAAGGGTTCGTGTGGTGTCATGAATATGTTTGATTCATGTTTTTTGGTAGAAAAAGGATTCGACAAGGGGTTATTTCTCGAACACGATTGGATATCGATTCATTGCGAAGTGTACCCATGGTATTGAAATGCAGGATATGTCTTTGGTGGATTATTGGTGAATCCTTTCACCAATTTCGTAAAATTGCCAAACGTAAAGCGAAGCAAAGACCGCACAAATTTCACCTGTGAAATGAAGAACTTAATGTTTGTGGTATGTAGTGGAGATTCTCATGGAATTGGTTTTTTGATTCCGTTTCAATGTGCGTGTATTTCATGTCATAGTCCCTAAAAAGATTGTGGAATTAATTTGGATGTAGTGTTTTTTTTTCCTGTTTGTCTGTATCAATTTGCTTTCACCTTTATTTTTAAGAAACGAAGGGATTAAGGTGTTACATGTCAGATAATTGTAAAAAGGAACGAAGAGAGTATATCAAGTGTAATTGTAGTGGCTTCAATTTAACACTAAGTTGGCATACGTTTAAAGATCTTGTAAAGCACAACAGTTTAATTAAGCTGTGATATTTGAACTTCTGGAGTAAATTTTAAGGTCACAAACTAAGATACACATATTGATTAGAAATTAAAGGAGCTCCAACTCAACCACCGCCGATGCCGCAGCTCATGCCGATGAAATGACATATTGTTTAGATGATCAATTTGTTGTTGCGAGTGAGGGATATTTTGATCGAATAAGCACCATTGTGGTGCTTGCCACTAAGTAATACACAGGTGATTTTTAAAGTTTCAGGGATGATATCCTTGAACTCATTGGCACAATATGTTTAGTGGCGATGTTGAAACGATCAACACCCTTCCACCTTTACTTCATCAGCGTGTTTGAAGCAAAGTTTTTCGTACATTTTCGACAGAAAATAAAAGAATATGTTGTCATTATGTCCGTTTAGGGAGGCTCTGTTTCAGAAAACAGATAAACAATTTTCAACCAAGTGAACTAGTTTAGTACCTTGCTTTTAAACAAGTTATTTGGTGACTCCTTTTTACTTTTCAATGATTTATACTTATATAGATGGATGAATTCTGTTTTATAAGCTATGTACTATAAAATGCAGCTTATGCCTTTCAGCCTTTGATCAATTCGGCACTTTTAAAGTTTTGAGTTCCATCAAATAGTCCGTAATAGTCGATAATTAATTCGCATAAAAGTAAAAAAGTTAACAAGTGAATTTTATAAATCGATTAAAGATTTCCTAAGTTTATTTCAAACAAACTTTTTATGTGAATAGTTTTACATATTAGGCAAAACTGAAGAATTAAGTATATTCTCTAAAAAGAATTATGATATACAAATAAAATATTTCTTTGATCGAATTTGTTTGATTGAAATCGTATATTATAATAAAGAACAAAGACCACGTCATGTTTCTACTAGAAAGTGATTGCCAATTTAAATTTTTTTTAAATTATTTAAAGTAAGAGTACACACCTGTCCCAGGCAGTCTCTACCTTCCGGAGATTATTAATAAATTGCAATTCATTTTATCAAAAGTCAAGGCGAATACTTTCGATCATAAAATTATATTTTAACTGCGGGGTATTTACTTCAAAAGTAAACAAATTCCGAAAGGTAAACGAAAAATTAAAAGAAAATGAGAATAAATTCGTCTTTTTTTCTTGGAAATTTTATTTCAATTATGATGGCGAACGATGTGGTTATGTTGATAAATGATAATAATTGAAACTTAATGCAAATTGTTGTTAAAATGTAACTGATGGCAAAAGTACATACATTTACATATGGGTCATTCTACGAGAAATCGCCGAACCTACATATGTATATGGGGAGCTCTGAACGACCCCCCTCCGTTTTGGTTCAAAATTGGTGGAATTACTCTTTTGAGTGGAACAAGTCTTATGGCAAAATTTTTTTTGGAGAATTTGATACAGATTGCGTGTAACGGAACTTCAAAGATTGGAAAAAAATCAAAAATCAAAACTTTTTCTATATTTCAAAAAATCATAGCTTTGGTCCTGCTCATCAGAACTTAATGATATATACCTCGTTGAATTCAGGAAAACATGAACTTTCAAGTTTTCAGCCTAATTTTTATTTTCAGGATGAAGGACATTCCAGAATGTCCTTTTTAACATGTATGCTTAAATAACTCAAAAAATGGTATTATAATTTTTTTATTTTTATTTTTATATATTATGGAGGGACTCATCCTCTATCTTCAGTCCAAATTTCAAGTTGGGATCTCCATGGGATCGGCCAAAATCGTTTTTCAAAGTCGGGTTATCTTTCCAATCTTTGAAGTTCCGTTACACGCAATCTGTATCAAATTCTGCAAAAAAAAATTTGCCATAAGACTTGTTCCACTCAAAAGAGTAATTCCACCAATTTTGAACCAAATCGGAGGGGGGTCGTTCAGAACATCGGGCGAAGCTTCGTGGAATGACCCATATGTCTTTTCGATTGGAGAATTGTTATCAATGAAATGCTCAAACTACATTCGTTTTTGCATTCCAAATCTTGTGGTTGAACTTTTAAAATGCCAGCATTTATTTGCCGATAATGCCACATTCCGCATTCGTGAGGATGAACATACAGTGGTATTAAGTTTGCATGAGATCTAAGGTTGTAGGACAGCGTACAGTATTTCCTCCATTAATTAAATATATTTTGTTGTTGTTTTGTTTTCAAATTTAATTGCAGCCTTTTACATGTTAATAGGAACAACATAACCAACTTAGTTGACAAAATAAACCTTCAAGGCTCAATTCACACGTTTTTGTTGAATGACGACATTCAAAAGAATTAAAGGACACAACTTAAACACTCTCCACAAAAAGCCCTCAAGGCAGCCACACGACATACCATCCACCGCGATCGTAAAGCAATTTCCACTTAAACACGTATTTCCCATTTCAGCCTGAACCGTTGCGTGCGGAATCAAATTCGCATCTACTCTACCGCATGTGTAGTTGCTGCACGTTGAGCTTCCATTTCCAAAGAGCCTTGGACGTGTCCAAATCCGACATCCTTTGTTTTCAATGCAACTTTCGGATAATCATGTTTTAATGATTTCAGTTTTTCTACACTATGATACATGTGTACGTACGTGTATGTAGGTATTTACGGTTTGCGTATATTTCCTTTAGCCCAAGGATGTACAATCAACACACACAGATACAGAGAGAGTGACATCAACTCTCAAGGCTGTGAGTGATTTCACAGCTTTCTATTATTCACCGGAAGTCAAAAGCGTAACAAAAATCTATTTAACAATACCTTTTCACCCCGTAAAGACACCTTCCTCCTTATAGACCCATTCAATTTAGGCCATCTTGGCAAAAGGATGATGGGGTGTGTCGGTGAGTGTATACACAACCCACCGCAATATTTCGGCATTGACGAGGCGGCGCGGCGCGGCGCGGCGGCAGCTCTTGTAATAAAATTGTGAACCGTGAAATTTATATTTTTTGTATGAATTGTATATTTTTCTCTTGTATTGTGTGTTCCATTCACCACAAGTGCCCTCGGTTGCGGATTCGTTACATCATCCGTTCTATACATGCGAATTTGAATTCATAAGTACGTTTACCTTCTGTTTCGTTCTTTCCATGCAAATGTATCGTTTCGCCGACGACGATGTCGACGGCGGTGGCTGTGGCAATGGCGGTTTCTATTTACTTTTGTGTACTCAGGGGGTTCTAAGGCGAAATCTCCTCAATCTCCACCTCCAGCAAACACATTCTTCATTTCGGAATCATAAGTTATAAATATGTATGGCGGGGCTTTTGTGTGCCCTTCAAGTAAATCGTATTTAAATGTGTGTCCCACTTTATGTCATTATTCATATTTTATTATGTGAAAGTGGAGGAAGTCAGGACACAGTAGCACCGGTAGCAGTGAGGCTGCTCAAAGGCTGTTGACAAAATAATAAGAAAAAAAAAATCCTCCTTTGATCTCCTTTTCTGATTGCATATTTCGCCTCTTTTTCAAGGATGTGACTACACTACTGTTCTCAGATTCTACTATATTACCTTGTTTGTGGTGGTGAGAATCGTGGCTCAGGAGCGCTTCTTGCCTTCGCACACGATTGACACGTGAAAAGATATGAAGTGACGAGAGAACATTATTGATGAAGTTGCCTCACTATTCCACAAGCCCACATAGTCACATGTATATAAAGCTCTCCGAACAAGAATGTTCTATCGTCATTCATGGCGTGGAACTATTTAACAAGGCCACCTTAGATAGATGGCAATAGACAAGTGTGCATTTGTTTGTGTATGTCGACCGGTTAGGTGAGGTTCCAACAACGGAGGCTATGAACTATGTGTTTGGCAATGATCCGGAGAATGAGTGGGCGAATAACGTGGAAGAAAACGTCCTTTGACTTTGAAGCAGCAGCTAGTTTTGTTTTTGGTTTTTTCTTGTTAAAAAAAAAGTTATCGTTCAATGTCGTCTGGCAGAAATTAATACCCATGTATAGGTGCATGTTGCTTGGATAATAAGGTGGCAACGAGTATGATTGATTAGCATGGAAGGATATGAATTAACACAATATTACGTGACGTAGAAATTCTTGAACAGGTGGTTAAACGAGATTGCTTGGTGTACAACAGTTTTTATCTACGACCTAGGACAAAGAAAAACAGGAAATTGAAAAATTCATTGAATTGAACAGCTGTCGACTGGAACGCCATGTTTGCTTATGATATTTTGGGGAGACAAAATTATTCTGGCTATTTTCGTTGTTTCAATATATTAGACTAAATGAAGATTGTTGTCGAAGACATACACGAGATTTGATTAAAAATTTGTTGTTTGCAATTTTCCGGATTCTTACGGGCTTCTATTAACAACGATAATTTTGTTAAAATAAGTCAACTTGGTTTTTGAAGATGAACCACTGGAACCATTTGTGCATACATGCAAAACACACTTTTGCACAACGTATTCATTGATCTACAGAAAGTCATAGGTGCTCAGTTTAGTATGCCTTCGCGTTGATGGAAGTAGTGCTGCCAAGGTAAAAAAAGTATTATATCCATGGATTATATTTGTGACATAAAATATTACTTGCTCTAAGCTTCATGCTTTTGGTCCTTTCAGTACTTTTATTTAGGCCATTGGTACTACAGAAAATCATTGAAACTTTTTAATTTTAATTTTATGTAGCTACCTACATACATATGTACAAATATTATAAAATGATTGTAAAGTCTTGTCAAGTATGTGGCCGATGGTGTTTGTCAAAGATTTAGATTTTTAAAACCGGATGAATGAATTTCTTCAGCAAAATTGTAAAGACTGATAAAGACCTTGCCTGCTGTTTTCTGTCATACATTTGCCTCATCTTTTTCCATTTCAAATTAAAAAAAAAAAGGAAGGAAAAGGAAAATAAAACACACCATAGAATTTTCCGGTATTTAATGTTGACGATGGCGATAACAAATTTCACACATCCAAGGACTCGCACGTCAGACACTTTTTTATGTCACGGACTTTTTCTTTCTCATATTTCGCTTTTTCTCATCCGAAGGATAAAATGCAACTTGGAGTGGATTAGTGTATGCCATTTACATGTGTGGATATGTGTTGTCCTTTTTTAAAGCAATTCTTCCATATGGTTTTAGTACGAGTAGTTTTTTTTTTCAAACTGTCATCCTGTCGTGGGAAGTGTGATATTTCCCAGCGTTAGACTTGCTCGTTTGGTTGTTTCAGGGTATTTTCCTTCATATACAGTGCAATGAATATATTTTCAATGCTGATGACGACGACAGTGATGATGATGCCAGCAGCGCGAAAGCAAAGTGGCCAAAACGAATGCACCAAACCAACTAGCATGGCGAGCATAGGACGACAAACCGTGATGCTGTACGTTCGAATGTATATGGGCTCCCATCTCATCTAAAACGGAAATTTATTGCTCTTTTTCCCATATGGAACGATTTATTCAAACACTTGAAATCCTCTGGTGATAGCTTCGTATCTACACGCTGGTAGATGCTGCCATACACACACAACTCCAATCTTCAGAGAGGATGACATGAAACGCTGAAAAGGATTTAAGCTCGAGCTGTGATAAAACAGGGGACCTCAGCAAAAATTTCTGCGCTTAAAAAAATAAAATTCCCACCCATTTTCATCCGATCCCAGTGGGATCTGGAAGAGAAAAAAAAAAGTAAGAAAAACAAACAAACAAATTGCATATGTGTGTCAGGAGATGCTAAGCGGCCACACACATACCCCACATGCCCTTATCCTGGGATAACTGGATGCGGAGGAACTAAAATACTCGGCTTAACAATGATCTCTTTACGCCGACGACAACCCGGGCACATGATGAGGAACATGTGCAAGCCCTGGTGCAGCAAGTTCTTATCCATATTCATATGACATGCTACCATGTATGCTGACATCAGCTCATAAAGATTAAGTTCAGGCGTTTGCGATAGACCGTCCAATTGGAATCGCGTTTTGTTTTCGTCTCCCGTATCGAAGTGCCAAGCGAATTTTTCACCGCATATCTCTAAAAGGATATCGAAACTATTATTTTTCCCTTCTCACCCCCCAGACCCCACCAATCCGATCTAAAAGCGAATTCAATCTCTGGACATGTCTGCTTATGTAAATTTATGCGAAAGTAGTTCAAGCGTTTCTGCACTGAAGCCGCCTTCATATCCATATTTCAGATTTATTTCATTCTTCTGTGACGTTATGTGGGTGTTTGTACATATATTTTTGTGGCGCGATTGGTATTCCGCTCTAACTTTCTGTTTTTGCAGTCTCTTGCATGAAAAACCATTTGAAGTGCTTGCCAGCTCCACCAATCGCATGCATCGTTCAATTTTATTTTATTTATTGAATTTACAACTTTTTGACATTTTTCAATATTTTTTTTTCCTTGCGATATTGCATGAAAAATCGTCGACATTCTGTTGGATGGAATTCGAAAGGATGCGCCGGGGATCGGGATAAAGTGGGATTGATTGAATGCATCTTGTTAAGTGGAAGGGCAGACAGGAGTGCTGATGGCAGGGAGAATTTTATGTTTGTTGTTTTAAATTGTTGTTGTTGTCGATGTGGGTGATGCAAGATAGAGGGATGTTTTTGTCAAAGAGGTACCAAAACATTATAAAATTTAAAACGGTCATGAGTGAGAAAAATGAAAGAAAAAGGGTTTTTTTTCTGTTAAGAGAATCGCTTAAATTTTTCATAGTGCCGTGCGACGTTCTGGAAAAAATAAAGCCGAGTTGTGGAATCTCAAAATCTTAATTTCCCGAAAAATTCAACGGTTCTCGATTTACCAACCCATATTGGGAATCTGTATTGCACCACTTCGCTACTGCGGTTCTTTTATGTCCAAAATCGGTGAGGAGCAATAGGTTTTTGTTACATTCCGTTGTTTTTGTTAGCTTTGATAATTTGCTTGCCTTCTCTCTGAAATTCGGCTTTATTTCGCAAACAATGTTCGGCTTTATTTCGCATTTGAAAGTGAAATAGGGCCGAATGAATTTCGCTTTCATAATTGGAAATAAAGCAGAATTTTGAAATTGCCATATGACCTAGGTCACCACTTAGACGTATTTTTAGCTTTTTCTTAAGCATGCAATTAGTTCGGTTACTCAATAAGATTCTGCTACTTTCCATACCAATATATCGGGCTTAGTTTTAAGGCAACTTTTATTTTCCACATTAAGTCATATTTTTTCTTAAACAATATAAGAAGGCGCAAAATGATTCATAAAGATAAAAAATAATTCTATTCCTGGAAGAGATTCTTTCCCTTATTCGTTTATTGGTCCTTAGTAGAATTTTTAAATTCAGTCTATTCTTAACTTCTCATTTAAGTGAGTGAGTAGTAAAATTCACATCAACACAATTCATAGATTCTCAGAAACACTAACTGGTTGTACCATACTTAGCCTCCTTAAAAGGAAGTCCATGACAATGCTTTTGATTACTTACATATGTATGTGCGTAGTTAGTACATGTTATTATGTTTCCAAATTAAAAAAATTCACGGAAATGTTGGCACAATTAAGGCATGTCCACTCCATTTTAAAGATTCTTCAACATTAAGGAAATGCCACTTCCAGTTGGGTTTCAAAATAGAAAATCAATTAATTCTCATGAAATTTCTAGGAAATAAGAATTCTCCATTAAAAGGGTCGCCTACATGTACAAACATACGGGGAGGACAAGTGCTTAGCAAATTGCCAAGCATGTCCAGGCTAAAATCTGCGCATTCACATCCCGCCACATGTAATCCCGGAGCATTCATTCGTCTATTCATTCACTTATTTATTCATTCATTCATTCAATCTCAACTGTTCACGGAAAATGCGCATTTAGCTGTTCGCCGAAAGACCAAAGAGGCAATCCTGTACGTCGAGGCACTAACAAAAGGTATTCTATTCAGTATGCATGAATGGCTCGAAATGGCTGTGATCTACATGGGTAAGTTGGAAGGCAGTCAATTTGTGTGCTGTGTTTGTGTATGTGAATAAGAAATATGTGGAAGGCATCTCCTCTCCCCGGAAGTGGCATATTAATCTTGATAATGCTGTTCATTTTATGAATGCCAGCCGCGCGCAATGGAAAAATCTCCTCGAGTTTTCCCAGCTCTGATTCACTTCCGAAAGTGTTCCTTGATATGTGTACGTAGCTTTAACCTAACCACCTGCTTGACATGCGAGTTCCATTAAACTGATCAGATATGTTGCCCTAGTCCGCTCTATCCACTATAGCATCGCCACCACCACCACTACCAACTCTCCTCGCCTGATTTAGTAACGAAAATATTTCCTCTTCCAAAAAAGGAGCACAAATTATAAACATTCAGCAGGGGTAGATACACCTGTAGATCGGTGAGTGGCGGATGGGATGAGGCACTAAGGCTCTCAACTGTGTAGTGTCGAACAAGAATACAGAACATAAATCTTGGAAAAACACAGATACACATACATACACAGTGGATATAAGGAACATGCTGCTCATGAAATTGATGGTGTTTTTGGATCTGGTTTAGGTCTTCCATTGAATGATGGTACACCCAGTTGGGTCCTATCCACCCAACCCACCTGCTTAGTTGCTTAGGAAACTTAATGCTTTAACTGGAGAATAGCCCGGACATCATTTCTCCCCCTCTCGGTCACCGCCAGGAGGAAAAAAATCCGCAAACGATTTATACCTTTCCCATTTAGCCCGAGCATTGAGCAGTAGGTACTTGGCATAGGTTGCATGAAATTCAACTATGTGGCACTATCAATGCCAATGCTTCCAATGGTTTTGGCCATATGGACGGTAGTTTATCATCAGGGTTAAATTGCTGAGAAAACTATTCCCTGAGTTGTGCCCTTGTGCCGCCGTCGCCGCTTTTCGGAAACCGATACCATTGCTGGGATTTTTGTGTGCCGTAAGGTATTTTTGTGTTGCTGTATCTTATGCTATTAGTTTTTGAGGTGTATGATACAGGACTAACGTGTGTCCATTGATTACTGTTTCGAAGAAAGTTGGGCACACTGCATTTTCGTGTGCATGTGGTGCGTGTTTAGTTCATTTCATAATGAAGGAACGTTTTTGATTCAGAACTGGGAGTCGGTTGTGTAATCTAGTAATGAGATAATATCAATGGATATGTTGTTAAAGGACTGAAAATGTATCTTGTTTATGGATTTCTTTATATATACGGATTGCATGAAAAAGATCAGCAAAATTGGATTATCCTGACCTACTGAACTATAAATGGAATAAAGATAAGTGCATTGATTTTAGATGAAAATATGATTTGTTAACACCCTGCTCATATCAATGAATGGCAATTGCAATGAAGAATCCGAAAAGCATCTTCTTCCTAGTATGTTGCTACATCACATTCTTTTCTTCTCCTTTTCAAGAAGAAAAATGTGCTCGAAATATCTGCATTCATGCCACATTTACAATATGTTTCAAGTACCTTTCGTCTGATAAATGTTCTCACATTGTTCAAGAATTCAGAATTCATCTGCTACAGAACTTGGGGCAAGCTGCCATTTGGTTTGTTTTTTTTTTGGGAAACCTTTGTTCGTATGGAGAAATACATAAAAATGAGGATCCTAATGCTTCGTCGAGTTCTGGGTCTAGTGCAGAGCTCTTTCTCGGCAGTTCATTAGCCTTCATATTTCTTCATGTTTAGAAACTAAGCAGAGTTTTATCTTGTACAGTATTTCATCGCAGCGTTGTGGTTGCATCTTTCGCTTTTGGATAATGAAAATCTAGTAAAATTCGGTATAAAACCATATCACTGTTACTTTTAACTACCACGTACTTAAATTCATTATCATTTTTCTTTTTGCCAAACTTTATTTTTCTCAATAACTTAGTTAAATATCTGAATGATTTAAATTTTTTCTTTTTTTACAGGTAAATAAAATGATTTGTAATTGTTTCTTTGGTAAATATAACAAAAAACTCAATATGACTTAAACATTTAAACTTTACTTTAACCAGCATTAACTTAATTTGTAATTCGTAATCTGTTATATCAAAAATACAAACATTTAATCCTCAAGTCAGCTAATATCTGAGAAAAAGTCGTATTGATAACTTTTTCCACGTTCTTAGTAAAACAAAAAAAAAAAAATATTTTGCAACTTTGCGTTTATCTTTTTAATCCTACTAAACGCACATCCACGCAAAACGTTGTCTACGCAAATTATCCTCTTAACGTGGATCTTTCTTTTTAAGTTCCTTTTTTTTTTTGTAAAATAATTCTCCCAACCTTGCTTTTCTTTGTTAAAGAGTAGCACGAGAATGAAATACCAGCCCCGTAAGCTATAGAGCACTCTCTACATAGCCTTCGATGCTGGCATACAAGAAATGATTTGCAAAAAAAAATTCAAGCTCTGAAACTCATCCAATTTTTTTCTTTTTTCAAAAATAACTGAACAAGAAAAAGAAGAAGAAAATGAGTACCCCCGTTGAAGTTCATTCTCATAGCGGAAGCAAATAAACTGCAAAGTCAAATAGGAGCGCATTATCCTACAATCTCTTATCTTAAGCTCATTTCTGCTCTGTATTTTGTTTTCTCCTCTGTACACCCCGTCGTTGACGATGAAACTCGCTGTCTTTGTGTTGGTTGTTTGGTGTCTGATAGGGGGTGAGTTTGAGTTACCCTCTGCAAATTCTCATCTTTTTGCCTACGACAACTCTGCATTTGACTTTGTCACTTTTCTTGACTCGCTCAAATTATTGTTGACACGCAAAAATTCGAAATTAAAGCCGGCTTGTGATTGCGATGAGGATTTTCTTTGATAAAGGCAGTGACAGCAGTTGGAATCTATTGGGTGGGTGGGGAGTCCAAGGAGACTAGGGGACACGACTGCAGGGCAAATAAGTGCACGTTTTTGCTGTGAGCCATGCATTTCTTATTGGGCGCCAATTTTTCCATCATGAATAAAAATTGAAAAGCCAAAAGAGTAGATATCCACAGACACTTAGCTTGCAGATACATAAACACTCAGATAATTGCAACAAACTTTGTTCAGAATTGCAAGGGAAACTTCGTTTTGCCTTTAATTCTCGTTGCCAACTAGTTTAGTAGCCTCAAAGGCATAGACACTGAAAAGCAAAACAGAAAGTAGGATATCCGTCGCCGGAGTTGAATCCGATGCAGCACACAGATCCAGTGTATACACATGGGCGTTCGGAGTCTAAAATAAAATGAATTATCGAGTTGAGTTTGTAAAAAATAAGGGAAAACTCATCTGACACTGATGATTACACAGATGACGGAACGAAGTTTTGTTATGCACCAGCGACTTTCGTTGGTTTCCACTGATTTATTTTTCCTCAGATGATTTTGGATAGAAGATAACAATGTATGCTGCCATTTAGTTTTGCTTTCACACTCGAGTTAACTTAGACACACATCTTGGGTAGTTGTTTCCAGTGAGTAGTTCTTTCCGTCTGAGTAATTGCCCATTTTTAGCACGAGCAATGCCTGAAAATGGTATTCAAAATAGGAAACTGTTTTAGAAATGGACTACTCAAAAATCATTCGTCCCTAACTTGACGTATTACGATATCTAATTCTCACACGACACACAATACCATGTGCTGTCCGCAGAGGGACAGCAGATGTGATTTTAAGCAAAAACCCTTTTTGCTCTGACAGGTTTAGAGGAGCTTTATGAAATGCCATAAAACTGTCGTCCTGCTTTATGTAACCCACCGAGTATAGTCGTACATGTAAAATCCGGCCAAGTAAAACAATTCAATTTGAAAGTGATCAGCTAAACATTCAGCAAGGATTCAATTGGCATTCCAACGAAAGACGAGAGCAGTAAAAAAGGGAAACTGGAAAAGCTTTCCTTTCATATTTGTTTTTTTTTTCGATTTTCATATGACAATCACGGAAAACACTTTCGCCACTGCTGTTGTTGAGTTTCCATTAACACTTAAACGATAAGTCTAGTACGGGTTTTTCTGTGAACATCCCAACTCTGGTGGTTTTTTAAAACTTATATTAGAAACTTCATGTAATTGTAACTTTTGTTTATGGCATATGAAATGTTAGGGTAATTTATCAACTAAAATTACCTCCCGATGCCTGAGCTTTATTCCTTACGGGTTGCCGTCAAAAATTTACTTGCGAAGAGCATTCCAGCATTAAGTTTTCCAATCATTTGTTTCTGCATTGTAGTCCTTTGCGTTCTTAACTACGTATCGCGGGCAATGGGTAACGGAGTGTTTCTCCTGTAAGCTGCAGAGGAGATTGTCTTCATGCCCAAATGGTCTGTTGACATTTAAGTCAAATAAAAGTTAGGAATAACTCGGCACCTACATCTTTCTTTGTAAGAGTGATCCTATCCCTGCTGCCTTTTCTGTGGACTTGTTAACGTTGGTGCTAGGCTTTCGTTTTTATGACATCGGCTCAGATTTGAAAGCCATAGACAGTCTTCACCTTCGTTCACTGTAGCTTTCTCTTTTTGGTAAACTTTATATTCTTCGCCTTACATTTATGATGATCCTATGCAAAGTATTTAATTTCCAACTTATAAGTCAGTTAGTGATCGACTGTTGTTGCTGTTGCAGCCATTACTTCCGTATTGCTGATGAGTAATGCTAGTTGTAGTCTTATGGATGTCATCAATTGATATAGGTCAGTTAAAATCTTGAAAAAATCCCTGAAAGATGTATTGATTTGTTAGTAGGTAATAAGGCATGCATCTCAAGAAGGCACAAAAGTTTCTTTTTTCAACTGTGATCTTCCAAAGTACAAATGTACTCCCATATCTTTTATAGATACTTGCTTGAAAATCAAAGACAGCACTATAAAATCGACGATGTGAATGCGTGCATATTTCTCCTTGCAATATTTTCATGACTGAAATAATTACATATTTTTGAGACCAATTTTTTGTTTATTTTTTTTTTCTGTGTTTTATTTATTGAATGCAAGTTCTAAGTGAGCAACAAAGGTTCACTACTCTCGTTTGATTTCTGCTGTTAATTGAACGAAAGCAGGCTACTCACTAGGAAAGTGCTGTGTAGTCTCTTCTTGTTCCCGATTCCTGCAGCTTCGATACAAGCTGAGAGATGCCCGCTCTCTAAGATTATGAATCTTTATCTAATACATATCGCAAACGCAGCACATATTTATGATCACTTCCTGTATAAGTATATCTTCACCTGAATGCAAGAACTAGATAATTTGTTTTTTTTTTCTCATTTTTGAAATAACTGGCTTTTTGGCTACCTGTATTCGATAAAAATGGGTTTCAATGATTGGACAAATCATTTTCCTTAATTGCTTCTATTTATTGGGAGTACAACGGTAACTACATTATTCAACAATAAATCGATATTGCCTTTTTATTCTTAACGACAACCCCTGGCAGAGTCAAAAAAATCGTGTGATTAAGCCGGAAATAGCTTGTGAAAAATGTATAAATTGTTTAAAAAAACGAGTTATCTAGTTCTTAAACTCAGGTGACGATATGAATATATTAAAGTTTACCGCTGAAAGTAATATAAATTAGGTTCATGGTATTTCATTAGCGCCCCGCTTTTCTTTAACAAAATTAATGATACGATATGAAGAATATAACAGATCATTTTAAAAATCCAAGTTCTGACACTCTTTATCTATATGTCCCTGCCAATCACATTGAAACAATGTGCAGAGCATTCATTCGCAGTAGCTCGAGCCAAAAAAGTTTTCTTTTCTATTCATCTGTCTTATGAATTTATTTTGAGTCCAAATGACAATATATCCCGAGCACACCAGACGTACGAGCTAAAATAGAAAGCAAATCTGTTTCACAGCAAACTTCTGACACATTGACATCAGACGGTTGAGCACATTCATTGGAATTATGCACACATGTTCACACAGACAATGGAGCGTCGCACATGTCGTCCTTAAGATTCCGTCTCGCCTGTCAGGTGTATTTATTAAAATGTCAACATAATTGCTGGGCAATGCAACAGCCAAGAACAATAGGGAGAATAAAATATATGTAAATAATAAAA
The DNA here is from genome assembly GCA_951813785.1 of Criorhina ranunculi. Classification (NCBI taxonomy): domain Eukaryota; kingdom Metazoa; phylum Arthropoda; class Insecta; order Diptera; family Syrphidae; genus Criorhina; species Criorhina ranunculi. The sequence continues at coordinate 18,696,780 of OX638381.1, forward strand.
AACGAAAAAAATAAAATAGAAAGCTTAATGAAAGGAAGAAAAATAAAAAAAAACACAAATAAAACAGGTGACATGTCATTTTTGTTCCTTCGCTGCTGCTTAGTCGCTATTTGTAGCTTTTGTGTCAAGCCCGCAGGACATAATTAAGACTTTTAATCAGCCAGGCATCCGTGGAAAAGTAACTTAGCAAACACAAATGAAGATGTTTAGAACAAAAGCAAGAGAAGAAAAGAATTTAATTTAAAGTAGAAATGGAAACGTTGCCGACAGGTGTAGATATACCATGCATAAATACGAAAGGTAAAAGGAGTAGATGCTTATGGCGGAATATTAAGAATACGTGTTTTTTTCCAAAAGAATTCCATCACTCGTTTACTCAGATGGTATTATTGCAAATGCATAAGCTATTTCATAAAGCACTATTCCTTATTGTAATTCGTTAGTAAAGCTTGGGGTCTGTAAAAGATCTTTAATGTTTAACTCGACTTTTCCAGCGGTTAGCTTTAGTGTGTTTACGATCTAAGCTATACCAAATAGAGGATTGCGTTCTTGTGAGTGATATCAATAGGTGTTTTTAAGATGTAGTTTAAGGCAGACACACTAAATTATTAAGGTCAAATTAAAACTGGTATTATTTATTAAAGCCATTTACCAAAGCCACACCACAACGTCACCCTGAGATGAGATCAGCATTTAATAATTCGGATTATACCCAATAATTGGTAAAAATAATCTTGTTGTTGCTCACTCTTACTTTGAATGTATTCCTTCCATTTTGCTTTACTCAATTTTTCATTGAAAACAGTATTTATTTGTACATTTTCCAATGGTTACGTTAATTTCATTTCGCACTCTTTACATAAAACATCCCTTTTGGTTTAATTAAAAGTAAATATCCTTAATGTACCGCATTCAATTCAATAAAATCACAAAAAAAAAAAAAAACAAAGTAAAATGCTATCATAATTTCGAACTGAGATTGAACATGGTTCGAAATATTTTGATTTCTCGCAGTTGTTTTCTGCCGTCATGCCCCACCCCATGCAAAAGCCAGCAATTCTTCCACAGGATAGCTCGCAAATAATCGTCCACGCCAATTTGCATTGTTCGTCCTTTTTTTTTTTAATGTAAATTTAAATTTAAAATAACCAACTAAAGATCATTACGTTTTATACCCACGAGAAAGAAAATAAAAGTAATTTAATTTCATATCAGGATAAAGAGGATTCGAGCTGTGGTTGCTCTCACAAAATGTAAGGCAAAAAAAGTAATAAAATTGTTTGTAAATAATGATATAATGCAATCAGTGGTTTTTAAATATTCTTTGGGTAAATGAATGTGGTCTTACTGACCATACATATACAGCAGGTTCCTTTTATCAGCAATTAATTGCAATCAAAAGCTAACTAGCGAACTTAACTTCAATAAAATAGTGATATACTTTTCACTGTTTGTGCGGATGTACATACGAGTATATGTAAATAAATTGAAAATTTCAATCGATTTAAAAAAAAAATTACTTAAATAAATATTTTTTTCAGATATGTTTCAATACACGCAGGAAGTGAACGTACGTATGTACATGTATGGACTTCAATAAAGATATACACTTTCAAGTGTCTATAATTCTGGGATACAAATCAATATTCTCTATTCGAAACGATTTAAGCAAATAAGGCTTAAAAACTACGAACAAGAAAAAAGGCTCCCAATTCAATGTCGAAGATTAATTTACTTGCTGAGTATACTAATTGCCGATATTTCGATTTTTACGAGTAACCCGGCTTACCTACTTGACATATTTACACATCCTTGCATTTATTTATTTTTATTGGCTACAATGGATCAAATGGAAAAGTGTACCTACACCTGAACATGTAAACACAGTCGAGTGTTTGCTTCTTTATTTTTAATTGTGTCAACCACATTTATGTTTTTTTGGTTAAAAATGCAATTAAGAAGCAAAGTCCTCTCGCGAACACCTAAAGTGGCCTTACACAGGATCCTGACCATCTCCGCCCTGCTACATATATGGTACAAAAGCATGGTATTTGTCACGAATAGAGTGGGTTGCCCTCAGTTGTTTTCAATCCTGTGGGTAATCCACGGTCTCTTGTGCATAGGCGGTAAGTGGAGGGACGACGCAATACCTAGAGGAAGACTACGACTCAGTTTGGCTTGTTGGTTGAGGCCCAAGCCCACTTCTGACTACCGCGCCATTATAAAAATTACAAACATTGAAATATACATCACTATTTCATTGAAGTAAAGTTGATTACAATTTATTGGTGATAATAGAAACAGCACATGTACTTACATAAATATGTGATGCTAAGTAAAATTAAAGAAAAATGTGAATAGATCAGAAACTACTGCCATGATTACATTCCACGAGTTATGTTCTCACATGACCCTGATTGCAGCAAAAAATACTAAATTGTCGTAAGGGTAGTAAAAAGTTTTGATCATTCGTACAATATAAAAATAATTTTGGCTGATTTTCAATTCCAACGAATATTCAATAGTAAGTTTTCAACGTAGGCCCTTAATCGCTTATTCTTGTACATCATGTAATTATATTTGCTTTTATTTTGCAAGACCAGCAGCATTAAATTAATTGAAATTGATATCATCAACTGTGGCATGGCACTAAGTACATATGTACATATTTACATACACAAAAGCTTGTAAATGGATGTCGGGTAGGTCGTGGCTATTCAATTAGTTTAATTGGTTATCATCTTTATCGATAAACAGATAATGTTACTTTTTTGTTTTTCAACGACACGTTTTTTTAATTATACAAAACAATTTATATATTATGTTTTTGAACAATTTATTTGTAAATAATTTTTGGCAAAATGTAGGTCCATCCATTTGAAAAAATGTATAAATTGTGTAAAATAAGCATAGCATAGTTGTTTATAAGAAGCTGTAATAAAGTTTCAGTCTATCTTGATACTTAAATTTTTTTCCAATTCAGAAATTGTATTACAATTTGCATATTGGAGATACCTTAAGACTTAAAGGCTGAAATCTTGTCGATTTTCCTTGTGACTAATTTTCTTTCTCTTCTCACCATTGAAACAAATTGCCTGTACAAGAACACCTTCAACTTTTAAAACTACTCAGGTTTGTATAATTGATGAGCGCAAACCAAACAGTTGTCGCATTTCTAAATACCCTTTATTTGCAAAAAAAAAATTAATATAAAAAAAACGCTAGTCCTGAAGTTCCTAAAATTACGCAGGCAACTGACAAATCTGTTTCCTCATAAATAAAAAATTATAATAAAAATTTTCGGGACAATAAAACAAAAGGAAGCAAAGTTATTCAAGAAAGTCGGAGTTGAACCAAGCAATTGCCGTGCAGTCACTAATTTATACAAAATTATTCAACTTTAAATAGAGGATTTGCAGTTGACTAATTATAGTTTTAGCTAAAATACCTATAGGTAATCTGATACAAATTTTAACATAATGCAATGAATATAAAACATTGAAATATATATTTACTTAATTAATTTGTTTTCAATCAATTATAATTCCGCCTATGAAAATGTTTTGAATGCAACAAAAACAAAACAAAAAAATTATACCAATCATTTACCGTAGAGAACTTAAGCCTGGATATTAAAATAGCATCTACATAATCTATAAATGATGAACACCATAATATTAGATGTGATTTGCTTAGACTAACTAGCTTTCTTTGAAAACAATTATATTTTAATCAAATTAAAAATGACTTCCCTCCCACTGCAAAATGATCGTATTTATGGACCCCAAGCAAGATATTTAATAGTAATTCTTTCTACTACATTTAACCATCAATTATCCATCAAGTCAAATAATTATGTGTGTAAACTTAAATCTATGGATATGGTAGCTGAAATTATTACATATGTATGTATATACGGATATAACATTTGGGTGTATTCGATATGTAATACAGTAAAATTCTCGATAATTCGAACCTCCATAATTCGAAAACCTCTATAAATAGAAGCATTTGCTCAGTCCCTTGAAAAAACCTCTGTTAATCGAAGAAAACCTATGCAATTCGTCCCTTTCGTTCATTCGAATTAACTGTTGCGCAAAATAACTTAAAAACCTCTATAATTCGAAGTCAAGTCTGTTTGTTTTTCTTTAACTGTTCATTGAACTGCGTACGTGACTAAAGTATTTTTTTCTGAAACCTCCATATAATTAAAAAACCTCTGTGATCAAAGATATTCTGGTTCAACTCAAAATATACACGTATTTTTTGAAATTTGTGTTGGTCTGCTTATTGTCAATGGGTTATGAATGCCCATCAACGATGCACTCACACACTAAGTCCGGTATTTTTGTTTGCGATATTTGTAGGGACTAAAATGCGTATGGCCATTGTCCAAAACAACGTTAGTCTTTTAAGAATTGCTTTATATGTAACAAACACCGATATGTCTACATTGAAGCACAGTTGTTGTCCTGAGGAAAACATCTAAAATTCCATCGCGTCTCATTCTTGAAAAGGTAAACATTTCATAATCACATTTATCCTCCACCCACACACATACTAATGAACCCTTTTCAGTGATTTTAATTTCTTTTAATGCTCTATAGGATCCACTCAAATTCCAACACCCTCTAGCAACTCATCCATTGAAGTTTTTGCTCATGATTTGTCGGAGAATCCGTCTTCAGATGAAAATAATAAAAACAAATACAAAAACATAATAATCCATTTGAATCATATCACATGATACCCTATAAGATTGTTTTACTACACCGACTTTATGAAGTACATTTAAGCTAAAGGCTATACTTACTCGTCCAAGGTCTATAATAGACACGCTTTAACGTTTTGAACAGGCAACCTAACTATATATTAGTCATATAAAGTGTTAGTTGAATCCTCAATAGTTCACCTATAAAATTCGACTTATCTAGCTTAAAACTGGCGATACATAGAAGAATAAGCGGATAAGTTGTAGCTTAACACAACCTTCGATACAACTTCAGTATTTGTATCTTCATTATTTCTCTTTGTTCCAATAAAATTAATATACCCTATGGGAAGAGCATAAAAAACCTAGAATCCAGCAAAATTCAACACGAGCGATTATGCTCAGTCGGTCCCTTCTTTCATTTGGAAGCCATTAAGTTATTTCTAGTCGATAAATTTTCCGCCTCACTCTGTGCGTTAGTTAGCAGCATCTGCTGTTCCACAGCTCTCATTTGAAATGCCAGGAGATTTTTTTAAACATATTCAAAAGGATAATTTTCACTGAAAGCAGCAGCAACGTTCAGGGCTGTCCGGCTATATGGCACAACCGGCGCTGTTTGCCGGAGGGTATGCAGATGTGAGCGGGGTTTTTGCTCGTTTTCTTAATTTTTGATTATGTTAAGTGGTGATGGTGGCAAGAAGTAGGAAAAAAAGAGAAAGGCGGGTAAACTTCGGTATCCATAAAAACGGAAGGATATCTCCATTACCGGTTAGTTCGGATGAATATCTCTTGGAATCTACACCATTCGCCGAGTAAGCGAAATACGTTTCACATTTATTTCGCGTTACGAACACAAATTACGAAGCTGAAGGGGAAACAAAAAAATCGCAACTCAAGCCAGAGCAAAGGGATTAAAATCATGTCCTTTTCACATTATGAAAATCTACTTAGAAATTTATGACACCCATTTTCGGGTGAACTGTATGAGGGTTCGAGCAGCACCTATATCCCGCCCTCTTGAAACTCTACCTCGGATCATAGCATAGCAATTAATTTTTATGACTTTGGAAACTACTCTGAGATCAAACGCAACACAAAAGCTTGTCGAGTGTAAATGTCCTTGAAGAAAATTATAACTCTAACAACCCTATTACCCCCCTTGGGAGTGAGTATTATTTTCGCATTACTGTAATTTAAGAGTACAGTCAAGTGAAAGGACAACGCAACTAGGATCAGGTAGAGTATAGTAATTTCAAACCATCTGATGAAAAAAAAAAAAAATCTGGGGCCATGTGGGATGGATACATTTTTTTGTTTTATAATTTGTAACAGGGATGCGGATGGAGGTGACGTTGACAGTGATGACAAGAGTGGCAATGATAGCGCGGCATAATGAAGGATGTGTTGTAATCTAATTACCATTTAAAACGAAACAACAAAAAATTCTAGAAACGGTAATAATATTCAAACAAAATTCTAATAAGAAAAAAAAATAAAAAAAAAACTGAGCAACAGCTTTTTCAACCAATTCGTTATCGGTGCGCGATACAATAGTTGACACGGGTTACGATGTCGGTGCCCTAGTTTACTAAGATGAACATTTTTAACATTTGATCTCACCGAATACAAAAGCAAATATTTGGTGCTACAAATTTTCCTACAAACGAGAAGAGTCTAGGTGGGATCTTCATCGCGCATTTTGTTTGTCATGACAAATTATTCTTTCGGAGATTTGTCGATGCCTGTTAAGAGATGGTGCCACGGTAGTTGTTTTGCGGGGAATTGAACTTGTGTCAGATTGCTCAGCAGTCAAAACGCACTAAGTCATGGCAATTTGTCATATAATACTTCCGTACTACATATATCTTTATACTCTGTATTCCACTGCAAAACTGCGATGTAGTGACATTATGTGAACCGCTGGAATAAATACTTAGATGGAGGTAGATAGACACAAATTCCAATGAAAGTTGAATCATTCTTCCAACCAGCTTTAAAAACAATATCATTTTTGGACAATTTTGTTGGTACTATTAATAAAAAAAATAAATAAAATTCTTCTCTCTTTGAATGAAAAATGTCGATTCATTATCGAAGCTTGCAAGTCAATATATGTATCCAGCTGTCCTTACCGTAAGAAATATCGCACTTTTTTTAAAGTCACGGAAAGGAGCTCAAAAATCAGTTTTTTACAACACCCACTTTTGACTATGAAAAATAAAAAAAACGAGGATAATGCACCCATCAAAGCAATATTATGGCTTCCACGCATACCTTAATAATTTGGTTGGGCATATTTTCGTCGCATTGAAATTGCTTCATACGTTTTCTGCGCGTCCTTTTCTTTTGGTTTTTCTAGATACGAATGTTCATATGTATTTTTATTTTTGATTTTTTTTTTTTTAACATTTGACAAACACATGAGATGGCGAAAATGCAGCAATTTTAGGATCACGCAAATATCACAAAAATTTCTGTTCATTTATATCTGCGTCATTTCCTCTTTAACCGCCCACCGCCCACTAGCAAGAATCGAAAAAAAAGAACATTTACTACCTAATGTGATTAAAAAGTTGTCGAAAACAAATTTATTGCTTCCACCCATTGCTCTTAATGGGAGCAACTTCAACTTTTGCGTACTCCAATATTCGGTAATTATTATGTAATCTCCTTCTTCCTGCCTTTTTCGGAATCATTCGAAAGCAGTAAAGATGACTTTGTGACCCATAGCAACGTTTAAGCAGATCGATAAATAAGTCAAAGGTTGCCTGGCTGAGAGTTGAATAAACAGAAATGAGGGGTATTTTCAATACCACACCGCCACTGCCACCGACGATGCCGCCCACTCATGAAAAGGGGTTTTGCGGATAAGGACCTCATAAAATAACCGAATGTGCTCTCTCGCTAAGGCCATTAGCTGCGATTGGATTTCGTTCGTTTCGTTCGTCAAGTGAATTTCAATTGCCAGCTTACCATCCTTCGTCGCACCGCAAGGATATGCGCTCTGTTGTCCCCCATACTGGCTGGTTGTCGTACTATCCCCATCTACATATACGATTGGGAGATGATATCGCAATTGGTGACATTAAATTTTTGCCGCATTGAAGTTGCAGACAACTTTTCCGATCTCTGACGGTGGGTGTTTGCTTTTTAACATTTCGCGTTGAATTATTAATCTGAATGTTATTCTCTTTTTTATTTGATATTGATTATCTGTGTGACAAAGTGCACACGTCTGTATTTCACTTTTAATATAGTACGTGCATATATGGACAGGCATATGCATATATTTTTATAATTTGATTGCAAACGAATTAAGTCAATTTAATTTGTTTTAATACCTCTAAAGGCGAAACTGGCATCATGTGCGAATTCTTTGTAGATTTATAAATCAAACTATTAGTAATACAGGTAATTGATTTGATGGTTGTTTCATCGCCATAATAGGGTTAAATAAATTAAAAAAAAAATTAAATATTGTTAGTTGGAGAAGTATAGTTTTTGTTTGTAACTTTTTTTCGATGTATGTATTGCATGTTTTGGTATAACTATTAACCCTTGTATTAATTTAATAAAAGTAATACATATATTAACATATATATATCTATGCATTTTGGGAGAAAAATGATCGCCATTTGTATAAGGCAATTTAAATGACAAAGACAGCTGTAGCACTACTAGAAACTATTTATTGTTAAATTCAACATTTTTTTATCAACAATTTTGTTGCAACTAAATCTTATATTGTTTTAAAATGTCTGTGCTATGAACAATGGCTTTGTCAAAAGTATGCCATACCTTAAGGATTTATGTCAGCTTCGTCACAGAGACTTGTCTTCTTTGTTTGATTATGTTCTTCAGAGTCCACTCTCCTCCTAGATCATTGAAAATTGCGTCGGGCTTGTTAGCAGTTTGCTCGAAGACAAAAAGACATACGTATATACATATGTATGCATGATACTATATTTCATCACACATTTTCAGTAATGTGTTTCTTTCAACGAAATTCAGGCTTTAACACAGATAAGATTTACCCCTAAAAATGCTGGAATTCGTTCAAAAACAGCTTTGATCTGAATGAAGACTATAAGTTTGAATAAATTTGGAAAGCAACCAATGTGTCAGTTCTATTATTCACAAATTCCATCTTATTTTGGTAATAAAAATATATAATTTTATTTTTAATTTCAATGCATTAGAGTTAATTAAACTTTCTCATATAATTTTACTAACAAAATTTTAGGTTATTCTTTTCTGTCTTTTATGCGTAATTTAAACTCTATAATGATGCACAATCTGCGCAAGAATATTAATTCCCATTTATCTTCTATAAAATTTTTATAATTTTACTACTTTCTAAAATCACGAAACTTTTTTTGAAATTTCAATAAACATCATGAGTTTATCTACAATTGTAGTTAGTAGCCAAAGATACAGCAATGATACCAAAGAGACTAGGCCCTTAATTTTCGATTATTTTCGCACAAACGTGCAGAACTGGAGTTCAAGGTGTTTTCATCTAATATGCGCACATATTATTTTTTTTTGTCAAGTGTTGACTTACACATGACCTCTGATTTGTTGCGACACTTCTGGTGCGGCCCTTTTCCATAATTTTAAATCTATTGTGACAATTTTCAGTGAGCATTTCAACTTCATCTACCCATCTTTTGCGCGCGATATTGTTTGAGTTTTATCTATGCATCTATAATATTCTATGAAACAATATACAGATATTTTTCGTCATGATTATCCCACATATACCCACCATAAGTGCCAAATAAGTACACGCACTCAGTAAATTAACAACTTTAAGGAACACGAACTCGTTGTATCTATGTATGTAAGTATCTACATATGTATGCATCTGTTGAAATGAAAAGCAAATATTCTCACCATCCAAAAAGCTCGAGGGCTTAGCCAAAAACCGAAAATTAAATTCATTGCCAAACATATGAATATTAAAATTAACGTTTCGCATTCGGAATTGTGTTTTACACGGGAAAAAACACCATGTTCTCATATCCACTTGGGGTGGAGAGAACTCCCTCTTTCCCTCGGCCAGTAAACAGTATGTTCAGTGCAATTAATTTTTAATTTAATATCTTCGAACGCAAAATTGGAGAGCGACTGGAGCTGTGTTATTTCAGGGGCGAAAAATTTGTTGAAATATGACTGAAGTGTCAGCGTAAATATGCAAACAACACGGTAGAGGGGAGATAATTACCAAAAGCCATGGAATTATTTTTAATGGAATGTTTTGCGTGTGAATTTGCTTTTTAAAGAGTAGTTAACCCGAGAACAAATGGAAAATAATTGATTTTTGTTTTTTAAATAAATGTTATACTTATATTGCTTTTTTTTTTATACATGAAGGCTTGATTTACGTATGAAATAAGGAAGTTAACTACATTTGATTGCTTGGGGTCAGTTAATGGTTTTCCTTTTCCGGTGGGTTGCGTGAAATGTAATGTTCATATTATGTAAACCAATATAAACTTAAATACAGAAAATCAAGTATATAACCTTTTTTGTTCTAGGAAACATAGTTATGTCGTTAAAGAAACGCGTTATTCATGCTACATGCTTATGTATCTTTGTATATGCTTAAGACGGACCTACTTTTTAGTTGGTTTTTATACTTAGCCAGCTAAAATTATGACCGTCTGGAGTGTTAAATAATTTATTCATTTTTGTATAAGAAGATGGAAATATTTGCTAGCCTGTTGAATTATTTAAATTCAGAGTGCTGTTAAATGCTTCTTAATTATTTTGGCCACATCAAATCAGCCGCATCCTGTACCGTTTGTAATGATTTGCTCGATCTTAAAGCCACTAGCAAGCAGTTGTATAAGGAGATGTTGTGGCTTTTTTTTCCATTTCGGATGAACAGAAAAAAAAAATAAAAAATATTTGAAAACAATGATTCGAAGCCAACGAGTAGGCAAATTTAAGAAACTGTTTTTTAAGCAAATGGATAAATATTGCAGGCTGATATGTAGAATGCGCAATATAATGTTTGTCGTATGAAAAACACAGTTAAAAAACTTGATCGCAATTTTTTTTAGTGAATTTCCAACTATAAGCAAACACGCAGACAGACAGATAATGTACATATTTTGCAAATAGAATTGATGGACAATCTTGGTGTACTTCGTATATACTATGTTTTCAATCTAATGGAATGCACAGTGGCACTGATGCCACGGCGTAAAAGTATATATGTATATAGAACATAATCTGAGTCCTTTTGTTGTTTGAACATCTATAATTTTATATTTTTTTATTTTTTATAATTCACTGGCGCTAAAGGGGTTATGAATACCCTTATGATGCTGTTCACACAGCGCTAGTGTTGGTGTAGTGAGTTTGAAACTCAGGTGGTATAAGGCTACAGTCTTTTTGCTCCGAGGGTAGTGTGCAGAATGACTGGGGAGAATTATTGGTATTGTTTTGCCATTGCTTTAGTCCTTGTGATTATTTTTTCTAAGTATTTTCATGTCAAAAACCCTGTTCCTTCCTACTCCTTCTAAATATATTATGTATGTATATTTTTGGCGGTTTCGGCACATTAGAGTATATTTCACTTCTCATTTATTTTCTTTGGTTAGAACATTGTTTTGCTCACAGTTAGGAGGTATAAATATTAGAACTGATTAATGATTAATCAGTACGGAGTACCTTACTCTACTCCCAAAATGTCTATGTAATACCATCATGTCCTCTTATAGCGATGGTTGTCTATCAATTTTTAACATACCTATACAATAAAGAAAAGTTTCATAATTAAAAAAATAAAAAAAGTACATACATGAAAATGGTTTTTGGTATCCAATTTTAATTCAAACTCACAAATAAAATAAAAGCATGTGAATCAAAACCATCTGTGAAGAATGTTCGCACCCAGTCCACTTCAATTACAGTAACTCAAAAAATGGCGATGTAACAAACCTCCATCTCTCACTTTGTAATGTGAAACATAGCAAATGCTTTAGATTTTCCCCCAAACAAAATCCCAAAGTGAGCACAAAATTTTAAATAAACCACAGAAAAAAAATATTTCCAAGTCTTCTCTTTTGTTCTGCGGTTACATGACAAGAAAACGAACCTCCTCCGATTTTTTTTTCTATATGTATGTATGAATGTATATTCTTCGCTTTTTTATTTTTCTTCGTCTTTGAAGACAATAGAAAATTGTTTTCCCCAAAAAAAAAAAAATATTTCCAAAGTTTAACCACATTACAATTTCTACACCCAAAAAAATTAAGAAATCTCTAAAAATATCCTCTGGAAGCACTTTAACTTCCGCCAACTGCTTCAAAAATGGATCTCTGGCTCTCGTCATCAAGCAAATCCAGAACGTATACTCATACCTCTCACTCCACAAGCAGGCACATACACACTTCTTGAAAACATATTTCTATGCCTACCATTTCAGACCCTCTTGAGTGTTAAGCTGGTAAACTGTAGGCGAGAGGAGAAAAATTTCGGTAAATTCCTAGCAATGTGCTACGCTACTTAAGTGCTTTCTAAGACATTTCCTGTTTTCGTTTTCGACTCTCGAATTCTCACTTCTTATAAATAAGTGAAAAAGAAATAAACCGAAGGATAAGAGGCCGGAGAGACTATAGCGAAAACATAAAAAGTCAATTTGGCAAGTTGAAGGAAGTTTTCGCTTCCTTCTTGTGTCACCACTACCAATAGTCGTCAACATCATTGCTGGCAAAACTACCGCTGTTCAATGTTATTATTCTATCGAACAGCAAGTGTGTGGTTGGCAAAAGCAAACTATATTTCGCACCGCTCACTTCACTCACTTCATCATGATCAATTAAGAAATAGGAACTTTGCTATAAATAATTTATAGCTTCAGGAGTCCCTGTCACATAGTCACATAGTATATGGTCGCGTTCTACCCTCGGCGAAAAATGTTTGCGGTAGTGGTTGTGCAAAAAACTGATGAGATAGCATTAAATTTTAATTCAAATTTAACCTTGAATACGCAGAGTTTTTTTTAATTTGTTAAAGATGGCACGAAAGCACCCTCTGTGAGCCTTAATTAATAACGACCGTTAATGAATAATAACTGCCTTGCAGTTCAGTGACTTTGTATTTTAATAGCAGTTCGTAGGCGATTTGGAGTGTTTAGCAGGCCATTAAAATCTAATTTTTATTTGTCATTCCTGGGTAATTTCTAAGGGGGGTTTCTACTTAGATGTCAACGTACAAGTGATTGAACAAATTACTGAAGAGAGCTGTGTACTTCTGTTAGTTCTGATTACATACATATTTCAGAAATACAAAAGAGAAGTTTGTAGCTTTGTATACTTTTACACTTGTGTTTTGAGGAATATAATAAAATGCAAATGGTTGAGTTTAACTTACACGTTAGTAGCAATTTGTTTATAATTGTATGACTTTAGGTAGATACTAAGTAAGGATACAAGAAATGATTTTGGTGTAGGAGGTTAAGAAATGTTGTGTCATTTTTTATCGCCATCAAAAAACTATTTTTCTTTAAAAAGAAGGAAAGCAACAACATTTTGACGAATAAGTTAAGATCCTGTGAACTCTTTATATGACGCTCACGATTTCCTTAAATATTTCGAATATTGCTTTTTGTTAGCAATAAATAGGTTTTTGGCATCTGAAATTTTATGTTCGAATTTAAGTCTCTAGACATGACCACTTCACTGAATCTCTTTTCTGCGTGAACGCCGTTTTGAAACGTGAAAGTGTGTATGTGTTGAGGTTTTTGTCCAGACACATCATTTAAGCCCCTGATAAATTAAATAGTGAAACCTCATGCATGCCTATACCTGACAACAACCAACAGAGAAGTTCTGAAGCACTGAAGAAGCAACAACACTTGAATGTATCCGCAGTGCTGAAACCAAAAGGCTTTTCATCCTCAGTATGTGTGTAAATGACAACCTTTGTTGGAAAACCGTATATTCGAGGTCACCAAAAGTGCTTCAAAATGTCTAGGATTCTTCAAACGATGCAGAAAAAACTTTACCCCTTCTGATATAGCTTCAATCTATAAGCCGTTGATTTGTTCATAGTTCAAGTAAAACGTTCACATCTGGTCATATACAGGGGCATTGCGAAGCTCATAGACTCGCTTGAGCACCGAAGAAATATTTCTGGTTTCTCACTGTTTTCTCGATTAGTCCACTCGATTGAGCCAGCAAAAAAGCCAGTTGAATTCCGCCCTTTCAGCATTTTAACCGTAATATGCGTCATGCTCCGAATGCAGATCAGTTAACGTTACATTTCACAGTAGGTGCAAGTCCTGCTTACGACCAGTCACTCTCTTGAGTATTAATTGTTTGCTAAGGAAAATGTCCACACTAGAGTTTATCACTACTCAACAAAAACTAAGGGGGCTAAATGAAGCCGCTTTAATTCTAGGAGGAAAAGCTCAGTAATTATTTACGGAATCATCCCCAATGAGAGCTCTTTGATACCGTTTGGTAATTCTGACTCTGTCTTTTCACAGGCGTGATCTACGATTTGAAGAGTTTCAGGATATTTCTAAATGCTAACATTGCGCACACGAGGTATATGTTTTTGCCTTAGCTGTTTCTCTTACAAATAAGATAAGTAACAGATTTTCCTTAATCTTTTTATTAAATATGCAGGTGTGATGTACAAATGTTCATTTGTTAAGCATTGGTATGTAGAAAAATTGCGAAACATCACGCTTATACTCAAATATCATTACTTCCTTCGAAATGCTTTTTTCCTCTACCTAACTTACTTCTGTACACACCAATTTAAAGCCTTGTTGCCTCGTAAAAAAAAAATTACCAAATCCCAAATATCCTACCTATAAAGGGGAAAAAAAATTACCGGAAAGTAAATAACCAGACCGACTGCTAACACACAAATTATTAACCAGCCCATAGATTCGTGTGCGAAAATTAATAACCAAATTCGAATAACGACGCGAAATGTTATCTTGACGGCCGTTTTATGTTTTCCCTTTTTTTTCATCCTTTTTTTTCTGTTTTGTTACCACCCCGCCTACACATGCTAAAAAAAAAAACAAGAAAACGATGACTACCCCCTGGTGTGTTTGTATACCCTGCCAATTATAATCAACCCCATGGAGTTGTGTGTTGTTATTACACTGCTGTTTATTAAAACTTAATTCGTGTTCTGATGAACAATTCGCTGTTGTTGCTTGCCCTTGTCGCTCACCGAGGGGTTCAAATGAAAGGGTAGACTACCTTAATGTGGTTGATAGCGCTAACAACACCGCGACACAAAAGAAAAACATTAGTTCACCGCAAAAATGAGCAACAACAAAAAAACACAAATAAAGTGAAATGTTTCACCCCAAAGCAAGGGGTGAAAAAAAGTAATAAAAATAAATATTAACCCCCTGAAAATTGTTGTCGGTTGTACCGTCGACCGACGCGAGGATTAATTGACAGTTCGAGTAATCATTTTTCATCACTACGCGTTTTCATCCTTTTCCCCCATAGGAATCAAAGTCACGATGATGGCCGAGAGTGGGTCAGTGGGAATGCTTAGCCCAAATAACTAAGCGCGCTCTAAAGTAGTATGCTTAAAGAGATTAATCTAAGGGTGGTTGCAATAATAACGTGACCTGTAACGGTCTGTATATCCGTTTCCTTCTGTACACCCCCAAGTGTATGTACATACCATACATATGGATGAATGTACCTACATACATTTATTTACTTTTTTTTTTCTTTTACTTTTACGTTTATTATTAATATCAGTTATTTCGTTTCGTCGAGACCACAATGAGTCAACTCTTTTGCTGGGTCGTTATGAGTAACCTTAGGGTGGGGATCGACAAAGTGCGTGGGCGAAGACGTGTGATGATGATGATGATGGTCAGAAAACTCGAAGTATTCGTAGTATTTCGGCTTCTTTCTTTCATTTTTATGAATATTAATTTACGTATGAGTATGTTGAAGATTTTTTTTTAGTTTTTTTGATAAAACCAAAAAATAAGTAGAAGGACGAAGTTAGAATACGTAGGTCACTTTTATTGCTAATGGCTGTTTTAGCACGCAATCCATTTTATATCACTGTTTTCTTTTGTGGCGTATTTATGATTACCATGTTCATTGTAGTCAGTGCTACATGTTGCAGTGTTAAGTTAAGTGTTTGGCATTGAAATGTGCCATGGTTATTTCTTGGGCATAAAAGATCAATGCGGAGAATGAGACCGTCAATAAAAAAAATTAATAAATAACAAAATTAAAACTGTTAAGATTTTTAGTTTACTATAACGCTTTAAGCTACCAGTGTTTTGGCAAACATAAAGTATTCGTGCCAGAGTGACTGTAATTAAAACGATGTAGGCTTTAAGCTCAACGCTTGTGTGAGTTGTATTTATGTCTGTGGCCACAAGGAAAAACAGCATAAGTCACACACAACACAATACGACTTATGTTGTTTTTCCTGGAATTATTTGAACGTCCTCGTCACCAGTCGTGACCTTGTAAAAAATGGCTCTAGCTTATAGTGGCTTATGTCTATTTAACTTTACTTAATTTGCTGTTGACAACGTTTAGCTCATCACAATTCTACTGCTAGATGTTCTGCTGTCTCTTCAAAAAAAAATATATAAGCTGCTTAAAAGCATGTGGTCAGAAACCATTTTCATAGCAAGCAGAGAATCCACTTATTGTATGCGCTAAGTTAAAGCCCTCCAAGCCTTCCAAGTCAACATACACTCTTTGATTAAACCCAAAATACATCACTAGTCAGTTGAAAAAACTCGGTTGTCAATAATTAAACCTTTCCTATAAACACAAACTCGGTACACATTAGCACACCTCAACCCATTGTACATTCGCAGGACATCGACCCGAAAAAAGAATGTAAAGTAATACACCCGGTCACACCCGCACAACCGAACGGGCGGATAATTCATAGAGATACATTATGTGTACACACAAGAACGAATAGACAAAAATGTCAGCTACCGGCATCGGAAGATTCACGTGACTGAACACAACATAACTTTCTACTTCACTGCACTATTATCTACCTAGAAAATATCGGGGTGTGCTGAAATGACATCGGGAATTGTAATCCACCACACAAACTCACATAAGAACAAATAGAGCGGTGGTCCAAATGTACGCCCGGCAACGGAAAGGACTCCATTAAACACAGAGAATCACATCAGAAGAGATCAATTTGGCGTACACAGCCTTTGGGTCGATATGACCGACAAATCGATGGTTCCATAATCAACCTCCATCATTGCCTCCCCAGCTGTTTCGAACCATTTCCAGCCTGTGGCAGGTAACAATCCTTTAATTGCTGGCTGTACGTGGCCCAACTTTATCGACTACCCACGCACATGTTAGCCAGAGTAATCCTCTTTATTGGAGATGCAAAACTGTCAGAGTTTCCAAGCGGGCGGTCGCTCGGTGGAGTAAGATATTCGGGGTTATTATGCGATTTGTAAAGACTCATTCGACGCCTTTATCACATTTAACCTGCGGCACTAGTGAACGTTCTGTCGAGTGAATCATGTGGGCGGATTATACCCAGAGGAACTCTATTCTAACTCGTTAACTAATGCGATTGTAACAAGGAAAAAAGGTTAGACCTTCAACCTCAAAAAATTGTCTGCTTCCAGCAACACCTGGTGGTCCATCTGTCTGACCCGTTTTGAACTGAAACCAGGAATACTTTTCGGACGTTGTGCATGGTGTCACGTTCATAGTTTAACTACATCAAAAAAGATTACATTGCTCAGTCTACTGGCACTGCTGGTCAGTTGATATTCATGCGATCAACCCTTTGGATAGGGCTGAATGTGAATAGTGTTATGTTGCACACGAACACCTTTGGTCGGGTAGTCATGACAATGCACGTCCCAAAAGGGGAGTGTATTATATTTTTTTCTCCTGGATGCCTCGAAGACTTTCGCAAAACGGAACCAGTTGACATAATCTCGTTTTTTCCTTCCTAGACTTTAAATATGTCTACGAGTAGAACCGGGAGTGAGGGAGAGAGGGTGTTTTGCGACAAATACAAACACAATCATCCTCCGGGCAAACGAATTCTCATCTATAAGCCAGCTAGAGTAAACGCCATCACCAGTTCACCTGGAATAATCGCAATTGCACTGCTGCGTGAAAGATGAAACTCACTTTATTCGAACGGAAGAAATCCATCATCGGGGTAAATGTGTTTTCTTCCAGTGGAAGGGAGATGGTGTAAGATGATGTTCTACCAGACGAGGACGCTTAGTGATACCTGCGAGGACGACTTTTATCTCGAGAGCTATTCCTTATTTAATTCAAACAGTAAAATAGAAGAAAAGCCGGTTAAAAAGCGACGAGAAATTGAAGCCAACATTCAAACCGGTTAAAAAGGATGAAGCTATACTGTATTATAGGAGCCGGGTGTGAAGGTGTCTCTTCGGGGAAAGTGATTGCGATGGGTTCTTGTTCCGTCATGACGAGGAGGTGAAACTTGTCTTATTTTTGCTTTTGACTTTTCCTACTGCCGCTTCGGTTAAAAAAAAAACAGAAAAATGAAACCGGATATTAAAGATAAAAACGGATTAAGTAAAACGCCTTTGAATGATGTATATGTAAGCGGAATTCACGTTTATATCGACAGAGCAGTGAAAGATGGAAACAGACATTGCTCTTCGTTGCTAAGGAAGTATCATATTGATCGATGGCGGTATTATAAACATGAAAGCTATTTTGAAATGTCATGTATGTAGGTAATGTTATTTCTGGGCAAATATTCATATTATGAAAAATTTCAGGAAATGCGTTACGATTTCCTTTTTTGTATTGTTAATGGGGCATTTATGTTACACGAGTTTGTTGTCTCTCAAGGAATAAAAGGCGGTCACAATTCTACATCGCTTTGAACGCCCGAAGTATTCATAACAGATTGTATTCTTGCAGGTTCGTCATGCCTGCGAAGATGTGGTGACGCAAAAAAAACGTTTGAAGGTCGAACCTGTGTCCTCTTGCTTAGCAGTCCAACGCATTAACTGCTAGGCCACGGCGATAAATGATATTAATTTATGACTTTTTAAATACCACAGCAGCCGACTAGAATATACAATTTTGCTTTTTGTATAAGCTTCCATATTTTATTGATATGTTTCCGTTCCGGAAAAATGTTGAAGTTCCTCTCATAGGAAGCATTTTCAGAGTGCACAGTGCAGTGGAGATACTTAGCAGATGAAGAAGCGGTTCTTCTTCCTCATTTGGAGTCGAGTTTGTCTTTCTAATCGACGTTGAATTACCTGCCTGTAGCAGTGCTTGTGAAGAGATTTTGTAAAATACTGCCGTTATTCGATAGCCTTAAAGACTGCATTATGTTAAGTGGGATCAAGAATAAATCGACTCCTACGCCATCCTCTGTCGGTTATTTTTTTTAGTCTCAGTGTTGATTTCATAGCCATATTGCTACCAGAAATATCAAATGAGAGAATGTAGAGCATAGTTTCCAGAGCCGCGGTCGGTACAACACCGGTTGTGTAAATACGTCTTCCTCTGATATAGCTCAATTTATCTAGTGCTATCTGCTAGACTGTGTAAAATCAATGTCTTATCTGAGGATCAATTTCTCAAAGGGGTGTTTCTGATGCTTTCAAACGTATTCATTTCTCAATTGAACTATCCTGCACCAAACTCAAGTTCCCAGCGTGGTCAGAGAAGATGAGATTGATACTGTCTTATTTGGGGGGATTAGCCTTTTCCATACGAAAAAGAAAATAAATGCACGTGTATCAGCCTCCTTCTGTCAGATTTGTAAAATCGTCTACCCAAAAAACGACTCGTGCTGAAAATATCTCCATCGTCAAATTGAGTATATTACAAACTTAAATAAAAATGTAATCTCAATTATAGAAAGCAATTCAGATATTATGAGAAACAATCTTCTTCTTTATTCCCGGCGAACAAAAAGAATGCAAATCCAATCATATACAATCAGAAATATAATCTTCAAAAAATTTAAAATTCCTAAAATCCTTCGAATCCTTGGCGTTTCCAATAAAACTTTAAATTGAACACAAATTTCCGATATTAACATAAAAACCATCTACTTATCCCAGTCTTACGAATATCAGCTGAAATAACTTGTTCAGCGCAGAAAACAATGAAAAAAGTTCCCAACAAATGAGGATTTGGTGGAATTATAAAAGAAACCCATTGCCGCTGGCCTATCGCAGATAAAGTTTAAATTTTAAATCGATGCTACATGCCCAAGCAAAATGTCAAAAAACGATGCAAAGATACTCTACCTAATCAATTCCATCAGAATCAGAATTGATAAAAAAAAAAATAAATTACGTATACGCCTGAGAGTCGGCAAACAAAATTTGATAAAGCCTTCGAATCAAGTGGAAGACGAATACGCTGAAATAAGGGGAAAAGTAATACCATTTCAATGGGGATGGAAAAACAACCTTGTCGAGCGAAAACAAGCAACAAGCAATATAGCCAACGGCTAAACATTTCTCTGAAGTGGGGCTACTCCCCGTCTCTTTACATGTAGGTGCAAAGATTTTCGCAACAAAAACGCGGAGAAATTCCATTATATAGCTTTATTGCGGTTACCCTAACTAAAGCTTTGCAGAGAAAGTACATCGCTAGGAAGTTTATCCTCAGGTTTGATCTCATATCTACACGCTATTCAAAGAACTTTAACGTGTACTGCCTTCAACTTGAACCACTTCAAATCTTTCCTATTTTAAGAGTGTCGATGAATAGCGGATATGGAGGATATGGGGAATATCGAATTTCCTTGCTACGCATATAGAAACACCTAAAAAACGGTCGATAAAAATCTGACAGATTGTTTGCTTTGCAGCTTAAATCGATTTGCCTCCGCTTTCAGCATCATCTACACGCACAATCACATCAAAAAGTGTGTAAAGCACCGGAATTCGGGTTCCACAAAATCACATTAACAAATACGTACCCACGCAACACAATGGCATGTAAGGCAGTTCGTGTAGTTAGTGTTTTAGGAATTCAATGGTATTTTGAAATCCGGATGAGATTAGGGCTGATGGGTGGAATTTGACGTTTAAATGTTTTGATCTTGTTTACTGTGTAGACGAAGGTTCCTCCAGTCATTGCTGTTTCCGTTGCTTAGGAACAATCTAGCGAAGTTTGTATAATGAAAAAGAAGAAGAAACAGTTCAAGGTCTCACTTTGTTGGTTGTTAATTTACTTTTTATAAAGGAGATTTTTTTTTCGTATTGCGTCAATTTTTTTCTGTTGTTCCAGTTCGAGAAACGTGGTATCCCAAAAATGTTTTTGATAGAATGCCAGAGAAATTTCTTCGTGTCAATGTTGTCACCGTCGTGAAATTAAAAAAGAATTATTAGACTCATGGTGAGTTTTTAAGTTAACTACCTCAAGAGGGATATTTAATGTTGAAATGTGCCTTTAAACAGGAAAACATTTGACATTTGTACGGGTTTCCGCTCATCAGTATTGTAACGATATTCTAGCTTTTGTTCTTTTGAAATATTGAAAAGTTACGCTACTAAATATGTATTTGCAAAATATGTTGAATTTTGAAGTCTACTGGTACCTGTCACCTTTCGGCTTTCAACTTTTTCATTATCTTAAAACAGCCCATAAACATGGAACCAAGTATCCCAGGAAAGTTTTTCTTTGAATCGAATAAATCCTTAACACTTCTAACTGTTCAGGTTTTATCGATACAGTAAGCATAATTTGAACTCAGGTTGCCATTTCTGGGTTTAAATGCATTATCTGCTTCGAGGTTAAGGCTATAAAACATTCCATTTTATCTCAAATAATCGACAAAAGCGTCTTTATTTGACGAAATCTTATTTGAGTGACTCCATAGCTCGATACAACTATTTTACTGGCACTATTGGCTCCAATATGGGCCAGTAAGTTAAATTCATTACTTTTAAAGTTAAGTTTTACGTCAAACTCACTCAGTTTAAATCAGATAAATATAAGATTTAAGTTTCCATTTACATATGTTTCAAAAAAATTTAACAATAAATCAAAATCAAATGTGATCTGTAAAAAGAAAAGAAAGAGATTTCACTGGAGTATCCATCTCCGTCAATTATCTTTCTCAGCAAAAAAATGAAAAATATTTTCTTTTTGCAGCATACGAGCTTAAGCTAACCTCCATTAATTTGGTATACTTAACTGTTGATTCAGCTCACCATCGCATACCTTTTATTTCCAATTTTTGTTTTCCTCCTGGTAGACCTCAAAAATAAACAAAAAATACTAAATATACAATAAATACAACTACACAAACATATAAAAATGTCAGAAACCTTCTAGAGAGTGGGGAAAAAAAAACTTTTCCAATTTTCCTAATTCAAAAATAAATATACCGCCGACGGCGGATCTGATGAATGATGTTGATGGACGGGTGAAAGTATCTGAGGGAGTGAAAAAAAAGTTAATTCTCAATGGAAAATCAAACTATACGTAACCCCTAGCACGAACACTACAACCGCATAACAGGCAAAGTATGTTTTCGGTTTAATTATCCATTGCTAAGGATAAAACCAGAGAAGAATCCTTGGCATCTTATCTATTGAATAGAAGTTCTCTTATTAAGAAAGACAGAACTCACTCATTTTAAATTAACAGTCTGTCAAACAAAAAGGAAAAAAATGAGTAAAATAGCTTTTCAACCTTAAGGTTTTAATACATGAATAGTGTCGTCTTTTTGTTCTGCATTCTGTCTTCTTTAGTGAGGGGATTCTGTGAAACCACGTTTTGGGCTTAAAACTAATTTGGCTGAATATTATTTTTTTCAGAAACTCACTTTATATTTGCACGTTGCAGTAGGTAATGTTACGTCGCTCCATGCACATAACCGGCGAAGTACATTCAAGGTTTCTGAGATAAACTTGTCGAATTCGTCATGGTGATAGTTTCGAATAAACTGTGTTTTCGAAGTCAACAAATCTGAATCGGTGTTTGCATTTATGAATGTCTGAACATCTACTTCGCTGAAACAGTGTCTTCTGTCAATATCAAAATGATCAGTGTAAGTAAGTTGATCCGGCAAACTCCATATTGGTTTATGGATTGCTTGATTTGTTCGAAAGTAATTTTCTTCACACCACAGACTTCAGTCATTTCAGTCAAAATGAACGAAGTCGAAAATTGTTGTACTTTGTAATTAACTTCATTGTTAATATCGCGTATTGTTGACCATACTTTCTTTTCATCATCAGACCTACCACCACATAACCACAAACATCATTTTGAATTACAAGTATTCCAAACACAAAAAGATTCATCACATCTCATCACCGAGAGGCTATGGCTTTTGCCCAGGATCTACGGGTAATTTCACACTGTTTATCCTCACTGGTGTAGTTCTCTATGATTACCCATCGAAAAGCGAACCTCTCCTTCATCCTTCGCAGCAGCAACAACAACAGCCATCTTTTAATACAATGCGGGTATGGTGAGGCCAGAGGGAAGAAAACCAGCCCCAATAGCGAAAGGTAACGAGCGTTCCAAATTGTTTGCCATTCAACATTTCACTCAGGAGGAGTACAACATTAATTCGAGCATGTCTAATGTTCGATTGTTAAATTGATAAAATGTTCTTGTTGTTGGTTTTGGAAGAAACAAGCCTATGCAATGGAGCAAGGGATTTCGGGGGTTACTTTGGTGTTTTGTCCTAATCGCTGTCAATAAACTGAGGGTTTCTTGTTAATTTTACGATGGTTCGTTAACGAGATGGATAAACATTACTCCGACAGGAAATGTAACCTAAATTTCTTGTCTGTTTTTTTCTTTAGTTGAAGGTATGTTCTACTTCACTATGTTGTGCCTCTTCAAGTGCTGTAATATGTCATACTGTTCGTTCAGAAGACAGAGAAATGACACGCAAAGTGGGATATTCCTTAACTCAACCACCTGCATCATTTAAATAAACGAGAGACCATTTGTTTATCCGTACATCTACTTTCCTGAATGAAACACAAAAGGAGCAGGAGTTGTTTTTGTTTTTTGTTTTTTTTTTTCGTCTTAGGTTAGCACCAATTCATACCAACAACTGTATACAGATATGAAGGGAAAAGAAGGATATTTGTCCGAAAATTCCGGACATTTAAGTCCGAACCCAAATTAGTCTAAAGTTCATCTCGGGTAATTTTGTGTCTCTGCTATGCTACCATTTCTGTTCTCGATTCGCCCTCAGGTATGAGTTGTGGAAGATACACCGACAGACATTCCTATTGCAAGTATAATTGCAGGACTCTAGGTATAACTATTGCCGGTGCTACTGTTACTGGGTGTTGGAAGGTGTTTTTTTGTTTTTTTTTTACCCTGAGAGGGCATCCAAAACTTTTTGGGGAAAATATTTATGCAAATGAACGCTCATTTGAGTCCTGTAAATGAGCGGGGGATTAACATTTTCAAATGCCAAAAGTATCTAGATCTCTGGTTGAAAGGGTAGATAGTTTATGGCTTAGGAAACAAGTAGAATAGGTGAATTGGGCAATTTGTGGCCTTAGAAAGTTTTAAGCTCTGGCGAAGGTGTTAGAAGATGGAAGTTTTTCACTGAAGATATTTTTTCTTGCTTTCCTTTTAGTTTTAAATGTGCTCTGATAATTCTAATTAGGGTACCTTCCACATTATGTTTAGGAAAAAAAAAAAAAAACTTTAGAGGACGTTTTTAGACTTAAACAGTGTACGCTTTCAAGATTATAATTCGTTTGTTCTGTGGGAATATCCATTTCAGTTATGTGTGTATTTTATACATTTATTAAATTTTATTTCTTTGTCATCGCTTTGTGGGCGAAATGTGGGCGAACTCTCTAGAAAGCTATTAAGTAAGAAGATATGACTGTAAGGATATTGTAACGTTACATACATTTATTTTCCATGCTTGCTATTTTCTCTTCTGAGGAAGTTGCGAAGTGTTACAGTTGTTCACTGAGTGCCATGACAATATCGCTTACTAAAAGGAACAGATTTTCCCTGTCCTTTCCTTTCAAAAACAAGCGCATGAGCTATCTGGGAGCACTATACACTCCGGAAAACACCCAAGGTACTAACAATCGGATAAGCAATGAATGAAAAACGAAAAGACCACCGTAGTGCCAGTATTCTTAAAAACGAATTCGGACATTTCACAACACCTCTTCAAAGACCGGTCTAGTGGCACGCATTTATTTGCTGAATCGAAAAATCTTCTGGACTTTTGGACGCATGGGAAAGAATGAAGGAAGGAATTGAGAAATTGAGAAAAGCCCAAAATTGAGAAAATTGGGATTTTTGTAAACTAATTAAATTATTGTCCATATTTTTCTTTTTAATATAAAAGGGTTTTAAAAGACATTATTGGGACCAAACTAGAGGTACAGAAAAGGCATGGGTAAATCCTAACGACACCTTTTAAGCGTCGGTACTACTAACGCAGAATTTGAGGTGGATATCATAGACTAGAGAAATCATTGAATTTTGCAAACGTTTTTAAGAAGTCAATTATTTTTCAATCTCCAAGGATTTGCTGAGCCCAACACGGTTTATAGCATTGTTTAATACAAACCTATGTTCTTACGTTTGGATATTTTACACAAAACGAAACTTTTGCTGTACTATTAATATTTACAGCAATTAAATACATAGATAAACATGTGTACTAACAAGCTGTGTTCACCTTGTGTACAAAAACAAATTTGAATCAATCAAATTGAAATAAAACAAACTTTGTGTATATCATAAACCTATTCTGGTGTTGCAATGCAATTTATTTGACTATTTTCGTTAGACTTCCCTTCAACGTAAGAGCTTTTAAATCATGCCAATCTTTTGAAATCTATCAGATGTGGCAGATATTCTCATGTCCGACATCTGTCCCTACAACATAAATCACCAGGCATAAGCATGATTGACATGTCAAATAGAAATAACTCTCAAAAAGTTAGATTCTTGGCTTTCTATCTCCATTTTCGATCAAAACATCGAAAACTAATCGATATTCAATAACAAACACCATTAAGGAAAATAACAAACAAGAGTTGGCCATCACAATCATTCAAGGTCACTCCACAAATATGTTTTGTTCATACGACGGGTAAACACCCTTCAGGCACAACCTACACACGTTCTCAATATGAAACCACAAGAGGATCAAAGCCAATTCATATAAAAATACACACAAGTAAACACATACATATTTACATATACAGAACGTTATAAAAATTCAGAACTTGTCACAAACTTATCACAGTCGACCTCTGTAATGTCTTCTCATTTAGAAAACTATAAGTACCTACCGTATATGGGACAACAAGGTTGCGAAAGACTAAAAATTCTTCCACATAAAAAGCAAGAATGCGATCCTAATCCCTCTGTTTTGAGTGACGCCAGTATCTGCTGAAGAAAAGAAATCCGACCGATAAAAAAAATGTACGGTATTAAGGTCAACAAGTAAAAGCAAGGACGTCGCTGTTGCTGTTGAAGTTGCCGTCCTTTCAATGAGCTACATTCTAAAGAAATTCAAAAAATGGAAAATATTTTTATTATTTCCTATGGAAATTTTGCTCTTTCCTTGTTGTGTTCCGGTAAGACGAACGAACGTCCAGGAAGTGAAAAAACATGCTGGTGTTCTTATAGCCTGGTTTATATGGAAAGTTATGCACTAGACTAGAACCAGTTTGTGCATACACTTAATGTTTGTGAAAAACTTCCTTATCGTCGTTCTTTTTTGAGAATATTGTCAATTTGAAATCTTGTTTGCATCTTGTTTTACCTTCGTAAATCTTGTTTACAGAAGATACTGAGAATTATGTACATTTTTATTTTCGTTGGAATTCTAAATAATTGCATAAGGATTTAAATTAGCCTCTGTATGAGATGGAATTTCCATAGGAGCTGGAATCTCGACCTATAAAGCAACAATTTAATGTTTCTAGAATGTGCTGGTTAAATGATCACGTCGTGCCCTCAAGTATTAGTGGTGTCACTTGCAAAATATCAAGCCAAAACCATTAGGGATCTAAGAAGTTCCTTAATTCAAAAATTGAAAAGTAGCCCAAATTTAACTTTAAATATTTTATTATAGTTTTCACATTAAGCTATCTGAGGTAGCAATACTTCGGGACATTCCGAAGAACCGTGTGGAAATGAACGTGCGAGGTGTACAGTTTTAATGTCTGTTAATTTATATTAAGGCTAAATTTTTAAAAAAACTTGAAGGTCGAGGCCGGATGACTTTCCTTCACAGTTTTTCTCAGATGTATCGAAATCCATCTGTTGATATCGGTTGGATACGTATTCAGTTCTTGTATAGGGTAGTCTTGATTGTCATTGTGATGATGACTGCGTTACATGTTATGATGTTTTGAAAACAAAGGTCGAAATATAAAAGGTGCAGTACCGCCTTTAATGTTGTGGGCCCTCGTCAAGGTATATCACCACATAAATAACCCATAAGTATAAGTAAAAGTTTTACTGCATGCTTAGAAGTCCATACATGCTTTCCTGACTAATTTTTGTTCTAAAAGTCACAATCAATGATTCGATGAGAGATTCTCAATGAAATTAACCTTTCGTATAAAGCTGTCCTTGGAGATTTTCCCTCGACCCACGCCGTTTTAATAGCTACAACATATCAGTAAAGAAAGCTTGTATGGTCGCAAATAACTCATAAATTTAGTTCCGATATGAATACAAAACGACTGCAACTACTTAAAGAGTTAATTTTTTTCTTTTGAAAATACAAACATATGTACATACAAACTTACGTGTATACTCGTACTCTCATGGACTCTTGTCCAACAGCAGCCAAATGTTTATTCAATTTATGCATTGTTTTCATTTCCCAACTCCTCATAACAACTTCCCACAGCTGGATGAATGAACTTTCCCAATCTACATGTTGCTGTGTAATGAGGTCGCGGCTAACGTTCGTTTCACTTGTAAAAATTGCATTTAGAATTTTGAAAGGTGAAATAGAAAATGCCACCCTCACCTAAGTGAAGACACACAGACACATAAACAAACCTAGCACACTTTCATTCCAACGACGACGACGACCTGGAGCTGAAGTAGGATTGTACGAACAGTCAGCACGTGACCTAGTTTTCCACTGACTGCATTCAAACTGTGAAGATTGCACGATTTTGCACACGTTAAGTGTGCTGGTTTTGGTTTTTCCTGGTGGTAGTGTTGCAACAGCAAATAACAGTTCTTCTGGGGATTTTCCAATGTAATTTGCATAACTTAACCCACGACTTCGTTCATCCTTAATGCAGTCGTTTTCATCTGCGCGATTTCACTATCATCCTTCTCCTGTCCAACTTTATTCTAAGCAGAGTATCATGGTACAGAAATCGAAGATATAAGCTCGACCATTGTGCTCAAGTTGCGTTTGTGTTAAATGAAAATGTTCTTCTTCATTTTAAATTTCTGCATAAACCGACACGCCAATGATCCCCGCGCTTCTTCCTTTCAACGGTCTACCCACAAATCGGCGATTTCCATTTAAGAATGAAAAGCAGAAGGAACTACCCAATTCCTTTGTTTTAGTCGGGTAGAAAGAGCTTTCACCGTAAACCTTGTACAAAGCTTTTGGGGTTACCCGTAGATTGATGGGTGGTGTATGGAGTGGTGGCGATTCACCATTGTGAGTAAGGAAAATTGAAAACGCTTCGTGCACTAAGTAATTTGAAGGTTTCAAATCTAATAGTGCATTTTAAGGCGCGGTATTTTGTTCGCAAGAGGCTGCGCGCTACGGAAGTTCTGTTAGAATGAGGGTTGCGTTGCGGCCAGACTTGACTTGAGGGGCGGCGCGTTTAGAGAAAATGGTAATTTGATGTGAAGTGAACTTTATGAATTTATCGAGCGTAAAACTTAACGTAATTGCATGAAAAATTCTTCGTAAATGAAATTGTGACCTTGATTTTGGAGGGCTATATGGCTGGTAGTGTTGCATTGTTTGCGAATTGAAGTGAATTATGTTGATAGATGGGTTTATTGTGTCGTTCAATATGACATAAGAGTGATTAATGTGGTAATTGTAGATGATTAGCTTAAGGAGTGCACAGTAGGTACAGAGTGCGTGGGTTTTGAGCTCGAACTCATGCGGAATGTTAATATGACAATAGGTTTTGGATTTGACGTTAAAAATGGAACTGTATGCCGAAGTAAGGACACATTAAGGATACATTTTTAATTTTGGTATCTCAATACTCAGTAGCCAACATTATTATACAAAAATGGACGAGTTTGGTGGCGACAGTAAAGTTAGACGTGGCCTTATTTTTTTTTTCGTATCCATTGAGATTACCTATAATAAATGATTAAAAAAATGTGATTTCTCTAAAGGTGACTATTTTAGCTACATATGTAAATGGCAACCAGTTTTTGAGGCTCATTTGTAAATCGCAAATGGCAAATCCCTCGTTGATTGTATACCAAAACATCTAAATTTCTTTAGTATCATAACTTCTAAATCCTAAGACATTACCAATAGTTTGCTTATGGCAAGTCTTTCAAATCGATGCTAAAGCTACTTCAAATACAACAACTCAATGTTATTAGAAATACAGTTTTTGTTTTATTTAACATTCAAAATCACCCTTCTTGACTCTTACTATAACTTTCACTTTCTTATCACGAGAAACTAATTTTTAACAGCTTGCTCATAAGCTGCTCTCCAATTTCAGTTTCTTTACATTAATTTCCACTTCCTCCGATCACCATCTGGTTTAATTCCTCTACATTTAACTTAAACCGTTAAAAAAAATTAAATCGGCTTTGTAAACAAAAACATTAACACACATAAATACTCAGCCTTCTTGTCCAGACAAATAGGAAAAAACTGTCCTTAAAAAAAAAAAACGTTAATTGCCTTTGGTCATCCTCATTGACTCTATCTCTTCCAAATAGAAAATAGACCTCACGGAAACTTAACCACACATTCACATGTGTGTGAATACGTTTTTCTGCCAATCGAGCTTTTTTTTTACCTCGCCCTTTCCAGCATTTTTTATTTCACTTCGAAATGAAGCGCAAAAAAAGTTTTCTTCTCACTTTGATAGGGATTACTAGTTTTTCCTTTTTTTATTTTTATTTTTTTATTTTTCAAAAAGAAACACCGCACTAACATTTGCATAATTTCTGTTCTCCCTCTCTCTCACTGTATATTTTCAGTAACCACTGCTGCTGTGGAAGCTGTACTGGGTCGGACAGCATCCCTGCCATGTGACATCGAGCCAGACGCAAAGGATGATAGAGTTTATATGGTTTTGTGGTTTAGGGAAAGCGCTGGCAAACCACTTTACAGGTAAATTAGAAAAATTTCAATTTAGCATGAGGTTTTCTGGTTATTTTTGTTCCGAGGGAATGCGTTTGGATGCCATGAACTTTCTATGCTCAGCATGTGGGAATTGTGAGCTGACGTGTCCTCATTTTGCTATTGCAACCTTCCACGCTTTCTTTTAATTTCACGCTGACGATGTACAAAAATATGGTCTACTCTGGGAACGAGTCGACTTCATAGCTGATAGCACTATTAATGCATATAAACATACATATCTAGTTGGCAATGGGCTGACCATATGGGAAAAAGGCTGTTTTCATCATCATTAGAAGTAGTATTTTCGAAAGACCAATGGAATGGTTGAGTTTATGTGGTAAAACTGGCATTGCGGTGGTACAACGCAAGCTGGTTAACTTTCTCTCGGCCAGTGGCCAAACAAAACAAAATGTCAAGCCGGAGTATGCACAATTGTGTATAATTTTATCTATCGTAGGTCCCACTTAACCTTTTTGGGGCAAGCTTAATGAAAATATAAAATTAAGCCTCCAATCTAATGACTTAGTTCGCCAATAATAGCTTATTCAGCCTTTGTCATCACCATTGGGACTAATGTCTTTTTAGTTAAATGAGGCCGATGAAAGTTAGAGCAACTGATGTGATGTGAGCATATAAATGTAAACAAACATTTCCGGTGGTAAGTTTGAATACGTTGTTCAAAGTGGATTTTTTGGAGACTAAACTATTGGTAGATTATTGTAAAAATCTTTAGTTATTAGCAAGTAAATTAGCGAATAATTAGCGATACGAGTATGAAGGTTTGTAGATATTTAGTTAGCTAGCGTTTTCATTATCCATCCTTTTATATAATTTTACACGAGTTTTAACTGATGAAACCAGAGATGAGTGATGCAAGGATCAGAGCCCGTACTAAAGCCGTATACATTTAAGTCGCAACTATGTAATCCTTAAGAACAAATTGTCAATGACAATACAGAAGTAATAATACTTCAAGTAAGTGAGCATAAAATATTCATTGCCATCATATGTTCGTCTCTACGGCAAAATATATTTCGATGCACTTTAGTTTGAAGATCACAAAAATCGAAATTCAGTAGTTCCGCTGTACTAGAACATCTATTCCCATGAGGCAATACAGGCACCAGTTCTCATAAGACTTTACAGCTTGGTACGTGAAAACTTTCACGGATATTGTGAACTCGAAGTCTATAGTAAGTACGATTCCAAATTATTAAAATAATCTCAGTATTTGTTTTCATAGTCGACAAGGATGTATCAAGTATGTAATAAAATAGTATAGAAGGTCTCTTATAAGCGCTACCGTCAACTACATGTCCGTGTTCTCCGTTTTCTCTGACGCTATCGGAATTCATATGCACATTCATATGTTTTCTGACAGTAACTGTTTGCTTAATTTACCTTGCATAATTGTATGAAATCATGCATCTTTAAAGAAGACAGACTCACTTTTATGCTTGCACTTATAAATGAAAATAGCCATGCCTGGTCAAGAGTTATCCTGCTTGGGTTGAGTATCCGTGTAGGATAATACATTAAATTGCTTCTGCTCAGACTTACCTTCGACCGGTGCCGTGAAATAACGCCAAGCGAAATAAGGCCAAATTTCAAAATTTGGTTTTATTTCGCATTACGAAAGTGAAATAAAGCCGAATTTTGAAATTCGGCCTTATTTCGCTTGGCGTTATTTCACGGCACCCCTTCGACCATAGCTACATAGGTCATCATATGAAAGGTATTAATTTACGTCAATTAATTTAACCCGTTTTCTTGGCTGGAATCTACACAGCAGAGGAAATACTACCCGTCTAGGGGTTATTTATTTTATAATTTTTGAATCACATTAAAAGCAATTAAAAAAAAATACCTCTTTACTTCTTGCAAATAAATTATCAATGAACGCAAAAAAATGTCCAATAACCATATTAAATCCATACACGAGAAATTAAATTTAACCTCAAATTAAGTACACAGATTCTATCAAATGTACATATACCAACTGCTCTTAACGAGACACTTTCACAGTAAACCAATTTCTCAAAAACTTTCCACAAAATTACCGTAGTCACCTGCTTATTTAGGACCAAAACAAACTTTCCTGTCTCCAAAAAAAAAAAAAAAATAATCAACAAGGAAAGTTCTATAATTTCCGTTTACGTGAAATAGAATACCATTCACCTAATTAGTTAGAGCTTGAGTGGATATTATCCTCAAAATATTACCACCCTTTGTTCTCGCATCATCTTTTCTTTTCGTGTGGCTTGTATCACCTATCACATTTCTCTACCTAAACGTAAGGTAGAATTAACTGAATTTACCTTTAAACACTGGCGGTGTACAGAATAACAAGAACAACACAAAAAAAAAAGAAATCAATTTTCTTTGAAGAGCTTTTAATGAAGCAGTCGCCGGAAAGGATTCAGATTTCAACATTTTTCGTTGCCTTTTTACGAAGCGAAAAACAAAGTTTGTGGCGGTATAGGAGTTGATGGTGTTACTTTTGAAATCATTTATGAAACGAAATTACCTTTAGTCACGCAAGTTTTGTGGGAAATTCTAACCGTTAGGTGATATCTCTACCCACTTAGGTATTTTACTGCTATTTCGTGATGGTGGTAACATTAAGATACCAGGAAGATCAATTCGGATTTTTTTTACTAGCGTTCTAAAACTCCCTAAACGAATTCCGACATTTTGCCACAAAGGTGTAATTTATTTGTTGATATGTTGACAGTGTAGTGGAAATTCCTTAAATGTGCAGTAAAGTAAACGTTTGCATTCCTTGGATTCTTACAAGTTCAATTGTGTAAATAAATTCAAAAGACCACAAAGGACACATAAAATACATACTTCGAAAGAACACTGTGTAGGGAGTCAAAGAAAGGAATTTTTCAAGTATACTGGAAAAATGCACTGAGTTGTATTAATTAGCTTTGCAGGTATGCATGTACAAATTAAGGGTGCAATCGCCGATGAAAAGACTTCTCGAGAATTGTTTTCCGAATACACGAAACTTCGAAAATGAAACGACCTGACCGATATTAAAAAAAAAAAGAAGAACTAACGAATTTTAGATCATAACACAATCGTCTTTAACTCAAGTAAGACTATATTTACATATATGTTTACAAATGTCAATGTCGACATCAGATGCATTTAGCAAGACTTTATACAACTTTTTTTATACAAGAAAGAAGATATCAATGGCTTATAATATAACGTCACCGTTAAAAGCAAAAAAAAAAAAAAAAAGCAGTTCGTTTTGGTTGAACAAAACGAATGTGTCAAGTTTAAGTTGTTTAAGTTTGCTAAATGTCATAAATCGTAGCAGTGGAATTCAAGATTTAAAGTCTAGACATCCAGATTGCCAAAACTTGGCAAGTGCACAGATAATAATGCTCTTGTCAAAGATCTTAAGTTCAAAATGGTATGACAAGTCAATCTTCGTTTTTAAGATAACGTTTATTGAACGCATGCAATTTGTTTTCGAATATAGTTTAGTGGTTTCTTATTCTATAACACTTTCTTAGTATGACCAAATGAAGTCGAGAGATTTGATGTTGAGGTTTCTATCTATAATCGCATGGTCTCAGCTGTTAATTTCTGCCAATAAGTTCGACAAAGATGTTGTTTAGGTCCATTCTCAAAATTGGGTATCATCACCTGATACTTTTCTTCGTTGATGATTGACGCGCTGCGTTGCCCATCGTCGAAAAGAAACAAACAAATTATAGATTTGGTCAGCTTAAAATAGCAGTTAAAGGTCTCTCGTGGATTGGAAAGAGCAGTTTTGTCATTGTTGAAGATGATAATGTCATGAACTAAATTGAATTTTTCGGATGACAGCTCAAGCTTTTGTCCAAATCCGTGAAGTTGAAGTATGCGAAAGAGAAATTGTGATTGGAATGTATGTTGTGAAGTATGTTGTGTACTACTCACATACCTTCATGAGCATATCCTTCAAAATAATACTTCACATAGAAAAGGTGTTTCCTTTTATATCTTTGTATAGGAACTCAAGAAACTATCTAATATATTATTTGATATCTTATTTAATAATGATACACTTTTAAACAATTACTCTTTGTCCTTTTGTTGAGTTCATTCCAATGTCAAT